>OU026100.1:12949301-14423952 GCA_907269075.1 Idaea aversata | reverse complement strand
AAACCACCTTAATTACAGCGACACCTCTTGACAAACATACAAACCTCTACTAGTCTTTAACAGAACTATTTCTTTTGAGGAGCTCCGACGCAACTAGGCTTGTGCTATGGTGGCTGTACGCGGCTAGGCTTATGTTATGTTGATTGGACTCGGCTAGGCTTGCGTTATGGTGACTGGACGCAACTGGGCTTGTGTTATGGACCCTGCTGGGCTTGCGCTATGGTGACTCAGCCCATATGGGCTTGCTTTGTGGTGACTGGATGTTGTTGGGCTTGTATCATGGTTACTGAACCTAATTATCGGACTCATATTATAGTGACTGGACGCAGCTAGGCTTGTGTTATGGTGGCTGGACCCAGCTAGGCTTGCGTTATGGTGACTGAGCCCAACTAGGCTTGTTTTATGGCGACTGGATGTAGCTAGACTCGTGCTATGGTAACTGGACGCAGCTAAGCTTGTGTTATGGGCCCAGTTTGGCTGGCACTGTGGTGACTCAACCCAGCTAGGCTTGTTCCATGGTGACTTGATGTAACTAGGCTTGTACAAAACAGCTATATCTTGGAAACTATCGATCCTGAGCACATGGTTTCTTTGCAGAAGTGATAGGTCTCATCAAGGTCTACATTTTGAGTGACAGCTGTCAAACTTAAAACAGCTTTATCTTGGAAACTATTGATCTTAGGCACATGGTTTCTTTGCAGAAGTTATAGGTCTCATTAAGGTCTACATTTTGGGTGACAGCTGTCAAACTTGAAACAGCTATATCTTGGAAACTATTGATCCTAGGCACATGGTTTCTTTGCAGAAGTGATAGGTCTTGTCAAGATCTACATTTCGAGTGACAGCTGTCAAACTTTAAAACGCTATATCTTGGAAGCTATCGATCCTGGACACATGGTTTCTTTGCAGAAATGATAGGTCTCATCGAGTAGTTCATTTCAACTGACAGCTGTCAATCTTAAAACAGCCATATCTTGGAAACTATTGATCCTAGGCACATGGTTTCTTTGCAGAAGTGATAGGTCTCATCAAGGTCTACATTTTGAGTGACAGCTGTCAAACTTAAAACAGCTCTTTCTCGGAAACTATTGATCCTAGGCACATGGTTTCTTTGCAGAAGTTATAGGTCTCATTGAGGAGTTCATTTCTACTGACAGCTGTCAAACTTAAAACAGCTGTATCTCGGAAACTATTGATCCTGGGCACATGGCTTCTTTGCAGAAGTGATAGGTCTCATCAAGGTCCACATCTTGGGTGACAGCTGTCAAACTTGAAACAGCTTTATCTCGGAAACTATTGATCCTGGGCACATGGCTTCTTTGCAGAAGTTATAGGTCTCGTCAAGATCTACATTTCGGATGACAGCTGTCAAATTTTAAAACGCTATATCTTGGAAGCTATCGACCCTGGACACATGGTTTCTTTGCAGAAGTTATAGGTCTTGTTTAGATCTACATTTCGGGTGACAGCTGTCAAACTTTAAAACGCTATATCTTGGAAGCTATCGACCCTGGACACATGGTTTCTTTGCAGAAGTTATAGGTCTCATCTAGGTCTACATTTTGGGTGACAGCTGTCAAACTTAAAACAGCTATATCTTGGAAACTATTGATCCTAGGCACATGGTTTCTTTGCAGAAGTGATAGGTCTCATCAAGGTCCACATTTTGGATGACAGCTGTCAAACTTGAAACAGCTTTATCTCGGAAACTATTGATCCTGGGCACATGGTTTCTTTGCAAAAGTTATAGGTCTCACTAAGGTCTACATTTTGAGTGACAGCTGTCAAACTTAAAACAGCCTTATCTCGGAAACTATTGATCCTAGGCACATGGCTTCCTTGCAGAAGTGATAGGTCTCATTAAGGTCTACATTTTGGGTGTTAGCTGTCAAACTTAAAACAGCTATATCTCGGAAACTATTGATCCTGGGCACATGGTTTCTTTGCAGAAGTGATAGGTCTCATTGAGGAGTTCATTTCAACTGACAGCTGTCAAACTTAAAACAGCTTTATCTTGAAAACTATTGATCCTAGGTACATGGTTTCTTTGCAGAAGTTATAGGTCTTGTCAAGATCTACATTTTGGGTGACAGCTGTCAAACTTAAAACAACTATATCTTGGAAACTATTGATCCTAGGCACATGGTTTCTTTGCAGAAGTGATAGGTCTCATTGAGTTCATTTCAACTGACAGCTGTCAAACTTAAAACAGCTTTATCTTGAAAACTATTGATCCTAGGTACATGGTTTCTTTGTAGAAGTGATAGGTCTCATTGAGGAGTCCATCTCAACTTACAGCTGTCAAACTTATAACAGCTTTATCTTGAAAACTATTGATCCTAGGTACATGGTTTCTTTGCAGAAGTTATAGGTCTTGTCAAGATCTACATTTTGGGTGACAGCTGTCAAAACTTTACACAACTATATCTTGAAAACTATTGATCCTAGGTACATGGATTCCTTGCAGAAGTTATAGGCCTTGTTAAGATCTACATGTACGTCTCTTGCCGAATGTCACCTTGACTTCCTTACTAACCTTATGAATCAATGTCTGAGCATTTTCCACTTCCCCTTTGCCTGGAAAACAGCGTCTGTGAAAGATCTTCCAAACCAGGTAAAGATGACTACTCAGATATCGGCACATATCGCCCCATTGAACTCATTAATGTTTTGGGTAAACTTCTAGAGAAACTTACCACGAAGAGACTTACCTATCATCAACTAATTAATGGCCATCACAATGCTCGGCAATTTGGCTTCTAAGCACAAATATCCACCCTCGATGCACTTGAGGTGGCCTTGGACACTACCAAAACTACTAAAGATCAGCATCAGCTGGTCATCACTATATCTCTTGATATCTTATACCAAATCGGGGTACTAAAGTTAAGCTAACTTTTGGACTCTCTAAAACACAACTTACTTCATTCTTACTTTCAGCTCAAAAACCTAAAATCACTATGGATAAAAATATTTTATTAATTGTTTATTCTTCAAAATTACTTGGAGTAACTATAGATAAATCTTAAAATCTATTAAACACGTAGACCTTATTGTAAAAACTAATAAAATTTATAACAAACTATGTAAAAATTTATCTGCCCACTTGGGGCATAAACAGTGATGATATCACTATTTTATGCAACTATGTCATTGAATCCGCTGTAACATACGCTGCCAGCAGTACGCGATCGGCTTCGTACTCTCCAATGTGGCTTACACTAAAACTTTAAGAGCATCCAGAACTACCTCTGCCTACGCAACAACTGCTCTGGCTGGTTAACCCTCTTACATCTCTTAGTGTTTGAGGTAGCTATCATTGAGCGCACACACTCTTCACTGGTCTTCGTGTATTTCTACTTCCTAACATTACTGTCAAAAGACCTGCTAGAACACAGGACCTTCTTCACCCACGCTTTAGAAAACCGATAGAACACTAATCTGCAATTAACTAAAACAACGTCAATGACATCCTTAATTCCTACTCAAACCCCACTCAAATTTACACTGATGGCTGCAAAACTGAAAACGATGATGCTGGTGCAGCCTTTGTAGTAATCCTCCCGGATACTACTTAAACTCACATCATCAGGAAATTTATATTATATAGATTCTGCACTGTACTTCAGGCTGAACTCTCAGCTATTGAAAAAGCTAGAGCCTGGAATTTAGAAAATAATACTTCATCTAACTCTTTTATTCCCTCTGACTGCCTATCTAGTCCACAAGAAATAAACCCTACAAATTTGACTAACCCCTTCTTGTGGTTGCAACACTTAAAACATCTAATCACTTTCAAATTAGTATTTGAGCAGACTCATATCTTACTAGTCATGGTTACCACCTTGAATAACTATTTAAATTTAAATCACTCAAACAGATAGATGTCCATTCAACACTCTCACAACTCAAACTATCCAACATTTACTGCGAATGCCCACGTTCTGGTACTGCAAGACATGATTTTCTGCAATCTTGTTTATACTACAAGAGTAATGACCCATTTGATGTAGCAATCGTAACTAATAAAGAAACACTAATTGACTCATTTACTAAATTTGTGTCTGACATCGTCGACAATCTCAAGTAACTTAACAACACTTAATTTTTCTCCTTTATAACCCTAACTTGATTCTCACCATATGGTATCGGTTATCATATAATAATATGGATCGATCACCACATTTTGACACTTAATTCTATTCATCGTTATAAATACTCTCACTTCTCACCACTTCTTTAAAAACTTCAAGGTGATCAGACTTCGGTTTTTAATTTGGTTGTCAGAGCCCATACATGCATCAGTGGGTACCCACACGCGTATCTATATTTTGGAATCTGGAGCTGAGAGCTAAATGGTTGAGTGCGGTGCTGGCAATATTCAAGCGGTAGGTGGAGTGGCCCACCAGAGTACGATCCGTACACACGCGGGGATGTGGCTGTGGGATTGATAGACTTCTTAACCATCTGTCTTCATCCTCACCATCCCCTGTACACCCCCTGCTGCTTGGAATTCCTCAAACGCCTCCCGTCATGCTACAGCTTGAGATCTCCTTGATATTTCCATCCTACGGTGCTGCTCAATTATAAATTATATGGGCGTACTGATGGTCGAGGGCAGCTTTCTGTCAATTCACTCTCTATTGTCTGTCTCATGCAGGTCGGGCGTAGTGTGTCATACTCTCGTACTGACTGGCCATTCATCTCGGTGGGTGACTTAATGGACGAACATGGTTGCTGCACTACGTCTGACTTAGAGGTGACTGGGAAGGTCGAGTGATTGATTACTGCGATAACATTCGCCTGGTTACTCTCCGGACAGCCCGGCTTTAGGTTAAGCGGAGTTTGCATCGCTCGCCTATCACCGCCGAAATTCATATATTTGTTTTATTTAACCCTTACGTAAAAAGATAGCAAGAAAGAGAGAAATAATATTATACTCTGAATAAATACACAGCTGTGTCCTACAAGCGCATTACGCCTGCGTAATAGTTCTGTGAATTATATGAAAACCTGAGTGTATATGTATGTATGTCGCGAGTTAAGCCGCGGGGCACAGCTGGATATCTTTATTTATTTATTTATATATACCCATTTTCAGCCTACGGTCTACGGTGCTGTTTAATTCAACATTAAATGGGCGTGCTGATGGTCGAGGGCAGCTTTCTGTCAATTCACTCTCTATTGTCTGTCTCATGCAGGTCGGGCGTAGTGTGTCATACTCTCGTACTGACCGGCCATTCATCTCGGTGGGTGACTTGATGGACGAACATGGTTGCTGCACTACGTCTGACTTGGGGGTGACTGGGAAAGTTGAGTGATTGATTACTGCAATAACATTCGCCTGGTTACTCTCCGGGCAGCCCGGCTTTAGGTTAAGCGGAGTTTGCATCGCTCGCCCATCACCGCCGAAATTCGTATTTGTGTTTTATTTAACCCTTACGTAAAAAGATAGCAAGAAAGAGAGAAATAATATTATACTCTGAATTAATACACAGCTGTGTCCTACAAGCGCATTACGCCTGCGTAATAGTTCTGTGAATTATATAAAACCTGAGTGTATATGTATGTATGTCGCGAGTTTAGCCGCGGGGCACAGCTGGATATCTTTATTTATTTATTTATATATACCCATTTTCAGCCTACGGTCTACGGTGCTGCTTAACTCAACATTATATGGGCGTGCTGATGGTCGAGGGCAGCTTTCTGTCAATTCACTCTCTATTGTCTGTCTCATGCAGGTTGGGCGTAGTGTGTCATACTCTCGTTCTGAACGGCCATTCACCTCGGTGGGTGACTTGATGACGAACATGGTTGCTGCACTACGTCTGACTTGGAGGTGACTGGGAAAGTTGAGTGATTGATTACTGCAATAACATTCGCCTGGTTACTCTCCGGGCAGCCCGGCTTTAGGTTAAGCGGAGTTTGCATCGCTTGCCCATCACCGCCGAAATTCATATTTGTGTTTTATTTAACCCTCATGTAGTATGATAGTAAGAAAGTAAGTTAGAGCACAATTAGATTACACCAAGGTAACATTAAGGTAACATCAAGGTAACATGGTAATGTTCAAGGTTCTCGAAAGGTAAATATTAAATATATGTATATATTGGTTGGGTTAAGGTTTAGGAGTGGTTATTTATTTATTTATTTAGTATATTTATATTTATATATTGGTTAGACTGTGGTTGGGTTAGACACACACGACTATTCTGCATAGGGCTGTCACTTATTATTAATAGTTTACTTATTTATTATTACAATTACTCTTAACAAGCACATACAATAGTTAAAATCTCACACACACAGGTACACACCTAAACAGTATAAAATATGTATATTAACACTATTAGTCGGGATAGGTTGGTGTTACCTCAAAACCCTTAAGGGATAAGCTGAGTGATTGATTACTGCGATGGCATTCGCCTGGCTACTCTTCGGACAGCCCGGCTTTGTCACCCACGCTTTAGAATACCGATGGAACACTAATCTGCAATTAACTAAAACAACGTCAATGACATCCTTAATTCCTACTCAAACCCCACTCAAATTTACACTGATGGCTGCAAAACTGAAAACGATGATGCTGGCGCAGCCTTTGTAGTAATCCTCCCGGATACTACTTAAACTAACATCATCAGGAAATTTATATTATATAGATTCTGCACTGTACTTCAGGCTGAACTCTTAGCTATTGAAAAAGCTAGAGCCTGGAATTTAGAAAATAATACTTCATCTAACTCTTTTATTCCCTCTGACTGCCTATCTAGTCCACAAGAAATAAACCCTACAAATTTGACTAACCCCTTCTTGTGGTTGCAACACTTAAAACATCTAATCACTTTCAAATTAGTATTTGAGCAGACTCAGATCTTACTAGTCATGGTTACCACCTTGAATAACTATTTAAATTTAAATCACTCAAACAGATAGATGTCCATTCAACAATCGGGCTGGGCTCCGGTTGGTTGGGTCAAATTACTACACTGCACACAAGACTCTATACGGGGCTTCCCCGCAAAGGAAGTCTTAATACATAAGTGGCGGACGCACCATAGCGGCCTTGCATTTTACTTACATACTTACCCTGCAAAGGGAAGTCACTTACTAACCTTGCACAGGTACACACCACAAACAGGGGGGTTGGGTTGGATTACTACACTGCACACAAGACACTATACGGGGCTTCCCCGCAAAGGAAGCCTTAATACATATACGGCGTACGCACTATCATGGTGCGGCCTTGCATTTACTTAACATACTTACCCTGCAAAGGGAAGTCACTTACTGAACTTGCACAGGTACACAATAAACAGTATTAAATATATGTATATAGCCCGACTAGCTACAATGCTGTCCGGTAGCGTGTAGACCTTAGCATGGACCGGGCAGGGTACTAGAAGGGCACCCAATCAAAAAAAAAAAAAAACCTAACCTAACCTAACCTAACCTAACCTAACCTAACCTAACCTAACCTAACCTAACCTAACCTAACCTAACCTAACCTAACCTAACCTAACCTAACCTAACCTAACCTAACCTAACCTAACCTAACCTAACCTAACCTAACCTAACCTAACCTAACCTAACCTAACCTAACCTAACCTAACCTAACCTAACCTAACCTAACCTAACCTAACCTAACCTAACCTAACCTAACCTAACCTAACCTAACCTAACCTAACCTAACCTAACCTAACCTAACCTAACCTAACCTAACCTAACCTAACCTAACCTAACCTAACCTAACCTAACCTAACCTAACCTAACCTAACCTAACCTAACCTAACCTAACCTAACCTAACCTAACCTAACCTAACCTAACCTAACCTAACCTAACCTAACCTAACCTAACCTAACCTAACCTAACCTAACCTAACCTAACCTAACCTAACCTAACCTAACCTAACCTAACCTAACCTAACCTAACCTAACCTAACCTAACCTAACCTAACCTAACCTAACCTAACCTAACCTAACCTAACCTAACCTAACCTAACCTAACCTAACCTAACCTAACCTAACCTAACCTAACCTAACCTAACCTAACCTAACCTAACCTAACCTAACCTAACCTAACCTAACCTAACCTAACCTAACCTAACCTAACCTAACCTAACCTAACCAGTCGGCCGCGAGCCGTAGTGGAGAGCGGTCGAGTCCACTAGGAAGCTCCTGCGGCAAAATCTATAAGTCCTTCCTAGGCCTGTTTTACATAAATATTAAATTAAGAAATATTTTATTTTAAATCCTCGGTTGGATTTTAAATATTTTTGTGCGGTCTTCAGTGATTTATTTTACTTTACAGTGTTTTTATTCGTGATTTTGTCATAATTGTGTGCTATAGTTTTATTTTATTTATACGGTTTTGTGGTTTTATGTGATAGTGATCGATTTAATTTATGTGAGTTTTTATTTAGGCCCCCAATAATTTCTTATCTTATTTAATATCTTTAAATTTATTAATTTCTTTGAATATAGTTTTAAATATTTTAGCTTCATACTCTAGATGATTTATTATTCAAATTCATATAAATTCTTTTAATATAATAATTGCTTCTATATTTTTAAATTTGATAAAATAGTAAAAATTCTTTTAAATTTAATCAATTTATATAAATTACTTATTTTATATTATTCGGATCTCGGGAAAATTTATTTTGATTCCTTCATAATCTGGTAATTCATCTTGAATCTTTTAAATTCTTTAAAGGTTTTATTAAATTAAAAATAAATATTTTTAAATTATTTTACATTCATTTTATAATTTAAAAATTAGATTAACACAGTATAAATTATTTTTAAATCTGGTTTAAATAATTCTTACTTTTTAATTTTAATCTATTTCTTATAAAAAGTGTTTTCTATAATATCACCTAAATAATTCTATATTATTTTAATTTCGGAAATTTAATACTAATACTTTTATTGAATTACTTTTATTCCATTAAATTCTTTAAAAAACTTTATTAAATTATACTTAAATATTAGATTTTTATTCGTGATTTTGTGATAATTGTGTGCTATAGTTTAATTTTATTTATACGGTTTTGTGGTTTTATGTGATAATGATCGATTTAATTTATGTGAGTTTTTATTTAGGCCCCCAATAATTTCTTACCTTATTTAATATCTTTAAATTTATTAATTTCTTTGAATATAGTTTTAAATACTTTAGCTTCATACTCTAGATGATTTATTATTCAAATTCATATAAATTCTTTTAATATAATAATTGCTTCTATATTTTTAAATTTGATAAAAAAGTAAAAATTCTTTTAAATTTAATCAATTTATATAAATTACTTATTTTATATTATTCGGATCTCGGGAAAATTTATTTTGATTCCTTCATAATCTGGTAATTCATCTTGAATCTTTTAAATTCTTTAAAGGTTTTATTAAATTAAAAATAAATATTTTTAAATTATTTTACATTCATTTTATAATTTAAAAATTAGATTAATACAGTATAAATTATTTTTAAATCTAGTTTAAATAATTCTTACTTTTTAATTTTAATCTATTTCTTATATAAAGTGTTTTCTATAATATCACCTAAATAATTCTATATTATTTTAATTTCGGAAATTTGATACTAATACTTTTATTGAATTACTTTAATTCCATTAAATTCTTTAAAAACTTTATTAAATTATACTTAAATATTTTAAAATCGTTTATTATTTAAAATTCGATAAAAATAAATCTATTTTTTGTAAATTTAAATCTAGGTCAAATTATTCGTATATTTATACCAAATTTATCTAAATTATTTTCTTTTATTATTCACATACTTACAGATTAATTAAAATCATTATTAGTTTATAATAAAATAAAATCCTTATTTAACTATGTCAATTTCACATTCTTTTAAGTTGTCTTATATTAATTGTTTTTAATTTGTCTAAATATTATCTCAAAATTCTCTTAGATTTATCTAAATAGTTTTCTGAATAGCTTTAAATTATTTTAATATTCAGTTTTGTATTAAAATAATTAGGTTTTTGGTGTGTCCCTTTATGGTGCGAGAGCTTGTATTATGGTGCGGTCTAAGTGAATTTTAATTATCAATTTTAGTGTTTCTATAATGTGATTGTGATATATTTTTGAACGACTCTAAACTGAACTTCCTGCTGATAGCCGGGGTGAGGAGCGACTTATGTTGTGAGTTCTCCCCCGGACACCTAAGCGATCCTTCTCCGCCTCCTTGTCCTCTAACGTGGTGACAGGGAGGGACTCCCAGGAGGTAGCGGTTGGTGAGTCGTATCTGAACAGCTCTGCATCGGCAGCGACGATCTTGGAGCCATAATTTATAGATGGAATGGTGCTCTCAGCATTCTACGTATTATGGTTACATCCACCCTATGCTGAGGACCTTTCTGTGCTTATCCAGATGTTTTCTGGATCTCGCAGAATTTGCAGTAATGCCTGTCATTTCCCTTACATTCATAGTTATATTGCTTGTTTTCACGATACTCTTTAAATGTCTTATAGATAGGCGTTGCGTGTGATCGAATTTAATATTATTTTACGTGTCTTATTTTCAGCCATTTACATTCTCTATATTTTAATTTCAATTATTATTATATTCATGATTGGAAATACATTCGGACGAGACTCACTTTATGATTTTATGCGTTTTGTTACCACATCTTAACAAATACCATCTTTACACGTAGATAATTATGTCCTATTTTGTTAATTTTTTCATTACATTTACTCTATTCCCACACCTACTGTCTATTAATACTTATTCTATCTATCTATTCAATATTTAATTATTAATCAACTTTTCTATCTCTTCAAATAATCTTACCTCAATTAATCTAATATAATACCCATAATAATCTATCTAATAATGCATAAGAGTTACCAATGCATAAGAGTCACCAACTATGAGACTTTTACTGCTTTTGTAGGCAGAGGAATAATTTCTGATATACTGACCTATTGCCGCACCCCAATTTATATTTGCTACATCGACTACCACTACATAATGCATGTATCTGATTAATTATTCCTATCGGAACTGATATTCTTATTTTAGTCTTATTAGATTTTTCAATTTTTATCCTAGTAATCTTCATCATCTCATTTTTACATGCGTAATGTTGTAGGGAGCCCTAAATGAGCAATCTAATCCATTTTAATTCTTTGTCACGGGGGCATATATCGGGATCGCTACTTGTATTCCTTCCTCAGAGCTACGGGTGAATAATCATGTGATCGCACCTGAATTTATCATCATGGCCACCAAGTAAATTAAAGTTCTCACTGTGCTATCCTGTCCAATTTCATCTCTCATTTAAATGTTAGCCCCCATCCTTCTTATTGGCTACACCCACTGTTGGGCCATTATGATATAGTTTAGGAAAGAATAGAAATTGTGCAGCCGCTTGAAAACAAGCAAAGTCATCCAATAGATTCGTCCACCAAACACTTGCCACCAAATTTTATTATCTCTATAACAGTCGTATGCGAGGCGGCTTTACAGAGCTGCTTCGTATACGATGACATCATGTACGCATGACGTCATAGAGAGGCCACAAATCTCCCTCAATAAATGCCGGCAGGCAAACTACTCCGAAGCTATTTTACAACATCTGAAGGTCGGATGTCGCACTGAGAGCTCACATCCTACCTAAATTACACGTGCATATCGTCAATTGGCTTTTTCAAAGGGACCGCAAATGTCCTTTGAACAATGCCGACAAACAAGCGACTCCGTCTTCATAGGTAGATGTGCGAATGGATGTGGATATGGCCGGCGGCTGCCGCATGATATCGAGTCATGAACTACTCTTATAAACGTCTGAAAATTGGATGTCACGCCGCAGACCACATCATACCTAAATCACACGTGTATGTCGTCATCTGTTTACAATATCGACGCTCTTTGAGAGACAGCGCTTTTCCTTTGATAAATACCGACAAAGGGCCGGCTCCGACTTCATTGACAGATAAATAGATACATACAAAGTAGATGCACGATTCAACTGTTTTACTTTAAATTAGGTAGGTACTCAACCTACACAGGTGACGTTGCAGGTACTTGACTAAATTTAGATTAACATTGCTTAAACTTAAAGTATGCCTACACTACACGTGCGTGGTCTAATAGGTATAAGATTCGGACATTTATTTACAGAGCGGCCTCTTTGAGGTGACCACAATATTTCCTTTGATAAATACCGCCTGATGATCGACACCGCCTTTATAGTTAGCTAGATACATCTTCGTGGGCGGCACTATCGGCGCATAGCAACTGCTATCTGGATTATTACACTTTATTCTTAATTTATCTTATGAGGAGTGTGGACAGGGGCTGGGGCTTGTTTAATCTAGTACCGCACTGCTCCGCCCACTGCATCGTCTTATCCAACATTTATTTGGGTAAATAGGTATAGGTTTACACCAGTACAATCGGCGTCACTCCTGGGTTGAGAATTGCCTTGACCAGCGAAGGGCTGTAATGCCTTCTCCACCAAGGGGTTGATCTTCAATTCTCAACGACCTTTGCGATGCCGGGGGTTGCTGTAAGATGCGGCGTTGTTTACTGCTTCCCACATACCACGACAGGAATTTTCAGGAATAGGGACAGCGGAGCCACAGGATTATTTTCGGCCTCCCCACGTAGTGAGGGAAATCGATCTAACGCCTGGAAAAGTCGAGAGAAGCATAAAGCGGAAAGAGGAATACAGTCAATTATAAGGCTGACTGCGGGGCGGGAAAAGTTGAGAACATTCCCAAGTTCACAGGTGTGTGACTAGATACGCCCCGGGGTGACTTTCTCAAAATATTTCTACGCAGAAGTCATTTTGCTAGGGGACACACTCTCTTACCAGCAATACAACTATACCTGCTCCTCGCGCATTCTTCGTTCTCGCCGACTGCTATAACGTTCTGGACCTAGATCAAGGATCCACCCAGGTCCCACCGATGAGCCTTCAGCCATCTAAGCAGCCCTTTCGTACACAACTAAAGACAGACTTCCTTAGACTAACAAAGACTCAAACCACGCCCCCTTCACGCCTACAATGTGGCCTCCACACCACTCACACGCTCACTAAGTTATGCACCCGGAGCCACCTGCCCCGCACTAACCATTCTTTACTTTTAATTTTACACCAGCAATTTCCAAGCCACTACCTTACAGGTATAGTCAATCACAATTATTCATGTACTTATCCCACCTATTTATTCAATTGTAACAACAATCACATTCCACAAGCAATCTCCCAGTCACCATAACACAAGTCTGGCCACTTATTCTAAATACACTCACCGATCGAATCCTTTCCATCCTCCCTACTTTCCTCACTACAAAAGGAAAGCAACACAGGTATCTCATTTACGGTTAAGTCACCATAACACAAGCCTCAGTACAATCAGTAAATACAAACGAACATACAGACAGACCTACTTATCAATAAACCACACGTATTATATACGCATCCTATGACCACACCCCCTTTTCTTCTTACTGGCAATACAACTATGCCTGCTCGACGCTCAATCTTCATACCCACCGGTTACTTTATTGTTCTAGACCTAGATCAAGGATCTACCCAGGTCCCACCGGGAGCATTTCAGCAATCTGAGCAATCTTTTCGTACACAACTCGAGACAGACTTCCTTAAACTAACAAGAATTCTAACCACGCCCCCTACACGCCCACAAAATGGCTTCCATACCACTCATACTTGCACTAGTTTTGCACACGGACTCACCTGCCCCGCATTTATTTTTATTTTACTCTTAAATTTTTACACCAACATTTTAAAAGCTACTACCCTACAGGCATAGCTAAATACAATTTCAAGAACTTTTCACACCTATTCAGACCTTAATAACTCAATGTTACTACAAACAATAAAAACGAACACACTAACTTTCTTAGCAACTGACACACTCACATCATATACACATCCAGTGGACACTTCCCCTTCTCACTCCCGCAACACCAATCCGCTTGCCCACCGCATTATATATTCATCGTAACTGGTCTTTAGAACTCCCACTGTTAAGATTTTCATTTCGTTTAGACCCCACCGGGCGTGTTGAACAATCTTCAAATCACCATAACACAAGGCTAGCCACATAGGCAGGAATACACACTTGTCGAATCTTTCCACCCTCCCTACCTTTCTCACTATAATAGAGAAACAACACAAGAATCACACGTGCGATCAAGTCGCCATAACACAAGCCCAGCCACATAGACTGGTACATATACTCATCGAATCTTCTTTTGCCCCAACCCCCACCTCCCTTATAATGGAGGGAAGGCAATGCTAGCTTTCCATTCGCGATCGAGTCACCATAACACAAGCCTCAGTATAATCAGTGGACACAGGCGAATATACGGACGGACTTACTTATCTACAAACTATCAGTATTATATACACACTCTGTGGCCACACCCCCTTCTCTTGCCAGCAATACAACTATACCTGCTCCTCGCGCATTCTTCGTTCTCGCCGACTGCTATAACGTTCTGGACCTAGATCAAGGATCCACCCAGGTCCCACCGATGAGCCTTCAGCCATCTAAGCAGCCCTTTCGTACACAGCTGGAGACAGACTTCTTTAAACTAACAAAGACTCAAACCACGCCCCCTTCACGCCTACAACATGGCTTCCACACCACTCACACGCACACTAAGTTATGCACCCGGAGCCACCTGCCCCGCACTAACTATTCTTTACTTTCAATTTTACATTAGCAATTTCCAAGCCACTACCTTACAGGCATCGTCAATCACAATTCATGTACTTATCCCACCTATTTATTCAATTGTAACAACAGGCACATTCCACAAGCAATCCCCCAGTCACCATAACACAAGTCTAGCCGCTTATTCTGAGGACACTCACCGATCGAATCCCTTCCATCCTCCCTACTTTCCTCACTACAAAGGGAAAGCAACACAAGTATCTCATATACGGTTAAGTCACCATAACACAAGCCTCAGTATAATCAGTAAATACAAACGAATATACAGACGGACTTACTTATCAATAAACCACCCGTATTGTATACGCATCCTATGGCCACACCCCCTTTTTCTTACCGACAATACAACTATGCCTGCTCGACGCTCAATCTTCATGACCTCCGGCTGCTTTATCGTTCTGGACCCAGACCAGGGACCTACCCAGGTCCCACCGGGAGCACTTCAGCAATCTAAGCAGTCTTTCCGTACACAATTCAAGACAGACTTCTTTAAACTTACAAGAACTCAAACCACGCCCCCTTCACGCCTACAATATGGCTTCCACATAAACTAGTGCTACACGCGGACGGACCCGCACGGCTTACACTATTTAAAATCTCTGAACATGAAAAATACAATAAACAAGCTGTGGATGAAGGTGTTATGTACATGCATAACCGGTTTTCTTGGAGCAGGAATGTATCAAGGACACATTACAATCGACTTTACTGGTATATTACACAATCTAACAATTATTCATTTTACTGGAGGTGGGTGTGATGCACAGGCATAGCATCTTCATCCATGTCTTGACTTATCAGAAATAAATTAGTGTTTTTTGAGGTGGATAAAGGTGTCATGTTGTGTTTTAATGTAACAGAGGAAAGTGTTATAGGTACAGACATGGCTCATTCATCCGTGATTTAAGATATCGAAATTTCATCAAAATCCTTTTCCCTTTTACGGTTATATCATTATAATCATTAATCATTTCTTTGTCTCTGGGTAAATGGACAGTCCTAGCAACACCACTATGAAATCTAATCATTTCACGGATTTTCGCGCGTCACATGTGCTTTTTTGATGTTTACTTACCTATTTTGTGTCAATTCTCACTGGCCTGATTGTAGGAAAGTAAGCATATTTTGAAAGATATAACTCTTATAAACATACTTGCAAGACTATGATTGTAAACAATTTAATTACGCAAACACTCTAGCTCTACAACATCTGAAGGCCAGATGTCGCGCCGCTTGCAGACATACGAATGGATGTGGTCGGCGGACGCCACGCGGCACACTATCTCTACAACATCTGAAGGTCGGATGTCGCGCCGCTTGCAGACATACGAATGGATGTGGTCGGTGGACGTTTGCGCGGCACACTATCTGAAGGTCGGAGGTCGCACTGATTATAGACATACGAGTGGATGTGGTCGGCAGACGCTACGCAAACACTCTATCTCTAAACATCTGAAGGCCGGATGTCGCGCTGCTTGCAGAAATACGAGTGGATGTGGTCGGTGAACGCTACGCAAACACACTATCTCTACAACATCTGAAGGCCGGATGTCGCGCCGCTTGCAGACATACGAGTGGATGTGGTCGGTAGACGCTGCGCGGCACACTATCTCTACAACATCTGAAGGTCAGATGTCACGCCGATTAAAGACATATGAGTGGATGTGGTCGGCGGACGCTACGCAAACACACTATCTCTACAAACATCTGAAGGCCGGATGTCGCGCCGCTTGCAGACATACGAGTGGATGTGGTCGGAAGACGCTGCGCGGCACACTATCTCTACAACATCTGAAGGTCGGATGTCGCGCCGATAATAGACATACAAGTGGATGTGGTCGGCGGACGCTACGCAAACACACTATCTCTACAACATCTGAAAGCCGGATGTCGCGCCGCTTGCAGACATACGAGTGGATGTGGTCGGCAGACGCTGCACGACACGATATCTCTACAACATCTGAAGGTCGGATGTCGCACCAATAATAGACATACGAGTGGATGTGGTAGGCAGACGCTACGCAAACACACCATCTCTACAACACCTGAAGGTCGGATGTCGCGCCGATTATAGACATACGAGTGGATATGGTCAGTGAACGCTACACAAACACACTATCTCCACAACATCTGAAGGCCGGACGTCGCGCCGTTTGCAGACATACGAGTGGATGTGGTCGGCGGTTGCTGCGCGGCACACTATCTCTACAACATCTGAAGGTCGAATGTCGCGCCGATTATAGATATACGATTGGATGTGGTCGGCGAATGCCGCACGACTCTACAAACATCTGAAGGTCGGATGTCGCGCCGCTTGCAGACATACGAGTGGATGTGGTCGTCGATCACTGCGCGGCACACTATCTCTACAACATCTGAAGGTCGGATGCCGCACCGATTATAGACATACGAGTGGATGTGGTCGGCGGACGCTGCACAACACACTATCTCTACAACATCTGAAGGTCGGATGTCGCGCCGATTATAGACAAACGAGTGGATGTGGTCGGTAGACGCTACACAAACATACTATCTCTACAACATCTGATGGCCGGATGTCGCGCCGTTGCAAACATACGAGTGGATGTAGTTGGCGGACGCTGCGCGGCACACTATCTCTACAACATCTAAAGATCGGATGTCGTGCCGCTTGTTGACATACGAGTGGATGTAGTCGGCGGACGCTGCGCGGCACACTATCTCTATAACACCTAAAGGCCGGATATCGCGCCGCTTGCAGACATACGAGTGGATGTGGTCGGTCGGTGGACGATGCGCGGCACACTATCTTTACAACATATAGTCCTGTCAACTCTATATACGTTATAAGTGACTAGTAGTCTTCCCAACTCTTTCTACCGCATGTTATCATTAAGTCTCGCCAACTCCCTCCGCATATTGAGCTGCCAGCAAACATAGAGGAATCAGGCTACCAACAGGCCTTATCATATACAAAGATACATATTATACCAGCTCAATTTACCATCAATTAACTCTAATCCTTTCATTACAGAAGGTGCCGTGGATGTGGTCGGCGGACGCTGCGCGGCACACTATCTCTACAACATTTAGTCCTGTCAACTCTCTATACGTTATGAGTGACTAGTAGTCCTCCCAACTCTTTCTACTGCATGTTATTATTAAGTCTCGCCAACTCCCTCCGCATATTGAGCTGCCAGCAAACATAGAGGAATCAGGCTACCAACAGGCCTTATCATATACAAAGATACATATTATACCAGCTTAATATATCATCAATTAACTCTAATCCTTTCATTACAGAAGGTGCCTCAATTTGGTGACATCTTGGTTTCTACCTATCACAACTTATTATTTTTAACCCTCATCAATAAAATATCTCTCCCCAGAAGAAACTCCATTGCAACTACACACCTGAAAGCCTGGACTTCACATGGCTGAATTTGCTGAGGATATCCACTGCAGACCCTGCAAAGGGGAATAATATCAGTTCTCTCCCCAGAAGAAACTCCATTGCAACTACACACCTGAAAGCCTGGACTTCACATGGCTGAATTTGCTGAGGATATCCACTGCAGACCTACAAAAGGGAATAATATCAGTTCTCCTTACACATCTCTCCACTCTGACTGCCTCGCATATTTTTACCGATGACCGAGGGTTGCTCACTGTCAATCGTTCTGTATTGGCCGTCGTCGGTGGCACCTGAGCGGCTCGACGTGCGCTCACACAGCGTGATTGCTTGCCTCGTCTCGCCTAATCCCGACTACCTCGATAGTGATCACGCTTGGTGAATTCGTCCGTCGTGCTGCACTCGTTCCAATGGCGACTATTTGGTCGGGTGATTGATTACTGCGGTGGCATTCGCCTGGATACTCCTTTAGTAGCCCGGCTTTATGCTAAGCGGAGTGAGCATCGCTCATTCGTTTGTCAGCTCATCATTAAACCTATATATATATTATTGCCAAGGCATGCCCTGCGTATTATCTGGTGTGGTGGTATGAGGTGGGTTTGCTTTCAATCTTCTTCCCACCATCCGTCGCCCGCGGGTCGGGTGCATTGCGGTGGACATCTGTGTTGACTTTTCAATTCAATTTATATTTTCAAACTCAACTTAAGCAGACTGATTGTCCGCCAAAAACTCGCCTCACCCCGAACAATTTGGCGGACATTCCGTTTAGGCGGATCGGGTAGCCGCACTGCGCCCGAGTTAAGGTCGGCTGAGGGGGGTCGAGTGATTGATTGTCACTTGCTGGTCTGCTCCTTTAGCGGACGCAGCTGCACGGGCACACCCGCCGTGCAGCTCGCGCCACACATACACCCACACCTAGCGTCGGCGGCCCGGCACACCCGCCGGGCAGCTCGCGCCACACATATACTCACATAAAATATAGCGTCAGCTACAATCACATGAAGTTTGCCCCCTTAAGTACCTGTCTTTATTATTCATAATATAACAAGTTTTGCATGCGCGGCAGAATTGGCACCCAACCATAAGTGGGCCCACCGACTGACGAGGGTGGCTTACTGTCTACCCGCTGGCTATCACCTACTGCCTGCAGCTTGGGCGCGGTGCGGCATGCATCCGGGCAGAAAGATCGCCTGCCCCTATCCCCCGGCAGGCGGTCTGGTGGGGCGGATTTGGCGATCGTACCGCGCTCAATCTAAATGCGACCGGAATAGCTAAGCGACTGATCACTGCTATGGCATTCGCCTGACTACTCCTCGGATTGTCCGGCCTTATGCTAGGCGGAGTCTGCCTCACTCGCTCGTTTGTCAGCTCATCATTAAATTTATTTATTTATTATTACAATTTTGATACTTTACACTCTAGAACCGTGCGACCGATTACTGCAGCATCATTCATCTGGATACCTTTATAGGAAGCCCGACCCAACGTCGAATGGAGTTTGTTTCGTTTGCTGGCTAACTCATCTGTCAGCTCATTATTACATTTATTTATTTATTATTACAATTTCGTGCTCTGCGTAGTCCTGGTCGTTATGACCCTCTGGTATGGCGGGCAAGGACGGTCTGCTTTCATTTCACTTCCTACCATCCGTCACCTGAGGCTCGGGTGTGGTGAGGTGTGGGTGCGTGGATCGGCTGATCGCCCTGCCTCGCCTCATCCCGAGGCAAACGCCCAGTCAACGCGAACCTAGCCATCGCGCCGCACTTGATCCAAGGGTGACTGCAAACAGATGGATAATTCATAGTTCGCATCGCTTGCCTGCCTATTAGAACCCTCACTAGCTTTAAACAGCACTGCGCATCGTTCTTTTACAGCACTTTATATTACAGAAGATACCTTCCCACAACTACATCCTGCCTACCGGACTAATCTTACCTCGGATCTTACTGTTATCATCATTACATTTACTCATTTATTATCACAATTTCGTGCTCAGCGTAGTCCTCTGGTATGGCGGGCAAGGACGGTCTGCTTTCACTTCACTTCCTACCATCCGTCACCTGAGGCTCGGGTGTGGTGAGGTGTGGGTGCGTGGATCGGCTGATCGTCCTGCCTCGCCTCATCCCGAGGCAAACGCTCAGTCAACGCGAACCTAGCCATCGCGCCGCACTCGATCCAAGGGTGACGGCAAACAGATGGATAATTCATAGTTCGCATCGCTTGCCTGCCTATCAGACCCCTCACTAACTTTAAACAGCACTGCGCATCGTTCTTTTACAGCACTTTATATTACAGAAGATACCTTCCCACAACTACATCCTGCCTACCGGACTAATCTTACCTCGGATTTTACTGCTATCATCATTACATTTACTCATTTATTATCACAATTTTGCGCTCAGCGTAGTCCCGGTCGTTATGACCCTCTGGTATGGCGGGCAAGGACGGTTTGCTTTCATTTCACTTCCTACCATCCGTCACCTGAGGCTCGGGTGTGGTGAGGTGTGGGCGCATGGATCGGCTGTTCGCCCTGCCTCGCCTCATCCCGAGGCAGGTGCCCAGCCGACGCGAACCTAGCCATCGCGCCGCACTTGATCCAAGGGTGATTGCAACCAGATGGATAATTCATAGTTCGCATCGCTTGCCTGCCTAGCAGAACCTTCACTAACATTATAACAGCACTGCGTCATATATATAATAAAAATTATTCTTTTACAGCACTTTATGTTATAGAAGTTACTTTCTCACAACCACATCCTGTCCACCAGAACAATCTTACCCCTGGATATTATAATATTTAAGTGCAGCTCATTACATCTTCAGCCAATTCGAACCTGGGAAGCAACGGCGGATATGTGGGATCGGCCCACCATGTGCCATGGAATTGTCTCTTTCTACATTATAACTAATCATACACAACTCTAGCATGATGTTATGTACGATAATAATTTCATTCATCTATCATTGCAAATGCTCTGCACAGCGTAAAAATTGGCTAATCCAACATTCAATGGGCCTGCAGACGAACGAGGGTGGCGCATGGTCTATCATTCTCCATCTTTAGACGCCCA
Source organism: Idaea aversata (assembly GCA_907269075.1). Lineage (NCBI taxonomy): Eukaryota > Metazoa > Arthropoda > Insecta > Lepidoptera > Geometridae > Idaea > Idaea aversata. The sequence goes on along the minus strand of OU026100.1, from coordinate 14,402,751 downwards.
CGGCACTGGACGGTTTCGTACAGAAGGGCCGTCCATCTCGCCTCGCCTCACCCCGATCAACAGGCGGGCGGCCCGGACGGCGAATTTGGTTTCAGTGTTTAGCTAATTCAAAGAAAGGTGGGGGGAGGGATGCTGAACGATTGACCACTGCAATCACACGCCGATCTGCCCTTGAGCTTGCCCGGCCTCTGTGACGCGCAATTCGCCTCGCTCGATCGTTCTCTAAACCCTAGCCGTTATTAAAATACAATTTTCTATCACGAAACAGCATAGCGCCATATATCTGTTCCATTTCAGCATACAGCATAGAAGAATCCTCGCTGCAGCCATTTCCTGCGCTCAAGTATAACCCAGTGTAGTTTTAGACGACCTGACTTGATTAGTGCTGGTTGATGGGTGGAAGTCTCCAGCCCACTGTATTACATATATCTTTACTCACTCTTAAATTGAATATATTCAATTCACTAGAGGGGCTGATATGCTCGTCAACCAGTGCTTCGATTTCATTTTTGCATTTGCGTTGCACTGCGCAGAATTGGTTCAATTGACCTTAAGTGGGCCCACCGATGACCGAGGGTTGCTCACTGTCAATCGTTCTGTATCGGCCGTCGTCGGCGGCACCTGAACGGCTCGACGTGCGCTCACACAGCGTTATTGCTTGCCTCGTCTCGCCTAATCCCGACTACCTTGCAAGTGATCACGCTTGGTGAATTCGTCCGTCGTGTTGCACTCGTTCCAATGGCGACTGTTCGGTCGGGTGATTGATTACTGCGGTGGCATTCGCCTGGATACTCCTTTAGTAGCCCGGCTTTATGCTCAGCGGAGTGAGCATCGCTCATTCGTTTGTCAGCTCATCATTAAATCTATATATATATTATTGCCAAGGCGTGCCATGCGTATTATCTGGTGTGGTGGTACGAGGTGGGTTAACTTTCAATCTTCTTCCCACCATCCGTCGCCCGCGGTTCGGGTGCATTGCGGTGAACATCTGTGTTGACTTTTCAATTCAATTTAAATTTTCAAACTCAACTTAAGCAGACTGATTGTCCGCCAAAAACTCGCCTCATCCCGAACATTTGGCGGACATTCCGTTTAGGCGGATCTGGTAGCCGCACTGCACCCGAGTTAAGGTCGGCTGAGGGGGGTCGAGTGATTGATTACTGTTGTCACTTGCTGGTCTGCTCCTTTAGCGGACTGGTATTGGTGACGCAGAGTTTACCTTGCTCGTCCACCTTTAAGCACCTTTGCCAATCTTAAATACACTTATTTATTTACCTATCAAATTTGTTTATATATATCCACTTTGCTACGGTTACTGGTGACTCAGAATCACCATAGCGACCCCAAGCTATCGTGGAAGTATTAAATATACGTATATATTGGTTGGGTTGAGGTAAAGGTATGGTTGCCCCCCCCACCCCCAAACAGTTGCCCCTCCTACCCAAACAAAAATCTTTTCTACTCTTCTTTCAACCCGCTTTTTTCTAATTCTTCTCTTTCGTAAAGAGGCGATGGTGCACGTGACCCATACTCCGATTCGTTCTCTCTCTTCTTCAAACAAAAAAAAAAAAAAACCTAACCTAACCTAACCTAACCTAACCTAACCTAACCTAACCTAACCTAACCTAACCTAACCTAACCTAACCTAACCTAACCTAACCTAACCTAACCTAACCTAACCTAACCTAACCTAACCTAACCTAACCTAACCTAACCTAACCTAACCTAACCTAACCTAACCTAACCTAACCTAACCTAACCTAACCTAACCTAACCTAACCTAACCTAACCTAACCTAACCTAACCTAACCTAACCTAACCTAACCTAACCTAACCTAACCTAACCTAACCTAACCTAACCTAACCTAACCTAACCTAACCTAACCTAACCTAACCTAACCTAACCTAACCTAACCTAACCTAACCTAACCTAACCTAACCTAACCTAACCTAACCTAACCTAACCTAACCTAACCTAACCTAACCTAACCTAACCTAACCTAACCTAACCTAACCTAACCTAACCTAACCTAACCTAACCTAACCTAACCTAACCTAACCTAACCTAACCTAACCTAACCTAACCTAACCTAACCTAACCTAACCTAACCTAACCTAACCTAACCTAACCTAACCTAACCTAACCTAACCTAACCTAACCTAACCTAACCTAACCTAACCTAACCTAACCTAACCTAACCTAACCTAACCTAACCTAACCTAACCTAACCTAACCTAACCTAACCTAACCTAACCTAACCATCAGTCGGTCGCGAGCCGTAGTGGAGAGCGGTCGAGTCCACTAGGAAGCTCCTGCGGCAAAATCTATAAGTCCTTCCTAGGCCTGTTTTTCATAAATATTAAATTAAGAAGTATTTTATTTTAAATTCTCGGTTGGATTTTAAATATTTTTGTGCGGTCTTCAGTGGTTTATTTTACTTTAGAGTGCTTTTATTCGTGATTTTGTTATAATTGTGTGCTATAGTTTAATTTTATTTATGCGGTTTTGTGGTTTTATGTGATAGTGATCGATTTAATTTATGTGAGTTTTTATTTAGGCCCCCAATAATTTCTTATCTTATTTAATATCTTTAAATTTATTAATTTCTTTGAATATAGTTTTAAATATTTTAGCTTCATACTCTAAATGATTATTTATTCAAATTCATTTAAATTCTTTTAATATAACAATTGCTCCTATATTTTTAAATTTGATAAAATAGTAAAAATTCTTTTAAATTTAATCATTTTATATAATATTTCTTATTTCATTTTATATATTTCAAATCTCGGGAAAATTTATTTTGATTCTTTTATAATTTGGTAATTCATCTTGACTCTTTTAAATTCTTTAAAGGTTTTATTAAATTAAAAATAAATATTTTTAAATTATTCTACATTCATTTCTATATTATTTTAATTTCGGAAATTTGACACTAATATTTTTTATTGAATAACTTTAATTCCATTAAATTCTTTAAAAACTTTATTAAATTATACTTAAATATTTTAAAATCGTTTATTATTTAAAATTCGATAAAAATAAATCTATTTTATGTAAATTTAAATCTAGGTCAATTAATTTGTATATTTATACCAAATTTATCTAAATTATTTTCTTTTATTATTCACATACTTACAGATTAATTAAAATCATTATTAGTTTATAATAAAATAAAATCCTTATTTAATTATGTCAATTTCACATTCTTTTAAGTTGTCTCATATTAATTGTTTTTAATTTGTCTAAATATTATCTCAAAATCCTCTTAGATTTATCTAAATAGTTTTCTGAATAACTTTAAATTATTTTAATATTCAGTTTTGTATTAAAATAATTAGGTTTTTGGTGTGTCCCTTTATTGTGCGAGAGTTTGTATTATGGTGCGGTCTAAGTGAATTTTAATTATCAATTTTAGTGTTTCTATAATGTGATTGTGATATATTTTTGAACGACTCTAAACTGAACTTCCTGCTGATAGCCGGGGTGAGGAGCGACTTATGTTGTGAGTTCTCCCCCGGACACCTAAGCGATCCTTCTCCGCCTCCTTGTCCTCTAACGTGGTGACAGGGAGGGACTCCCAGGAGGTAGCGGCTGGTGAGTCGTATCTGAACAGCTCTGCATCGGCAGCGACGATCTTGGAGCCATAATTTATAGATGGAATGGTGCTCTCAGCATTCTACGTATTATGGTTACATCCACCCTATGCTGAGGACCTTTCTGTGCTTATCCAGATGTTTTCTGGATCTCGCAGAATTTGCAGTAATGCCTGTCATTTCCCTTACATTCATAGTTATATTGCTTGTTTTCACGATACTCTTTAAATGTCTTATAGATAGGCGTTGCGTGTGATCGAATTTAATATTATTTTACGTGTCTTATTTTCAGCCATTTACATTCTCTATATTTTAATTTCAATTATTATTATATTCATGATTGGAAATACATTCGGACGAGACTCACTTTATGATTTTATGCGTTTTGTTACCACATCTTAACGAATAATAATTGTGTTGTCATTTTCTGTAACTTGTGTGTGCAATAAAGCGTTCTATCTATCTATCTATCTTAACAAATACCATCTTTACACGTAGATAATTATGTCCTATTTTGTTAATTTTTTCATTACATTTACTCTATTCCCACACCTACTGTCTATTAATTCTTATTCTATCTATCTATTCAATACTTAATTATTAATCAACTTTTCTATCTCTTCAAATAATCTTACCTCAATTAATCTAATATAATACCCATAATAATCTATCTAATAATGCATAAGAGTTACCAATGCATAAGAGTCACCAACTATGAGACTTTTACAGCTTTTGTAGGCAGAGGAATAATTTCTGATATACTGACCTATTGCCGCACCCCAATTTATATTTGCTACATCGACTACCACTACATAATGCATGTATCTGATTAATTATTCCTATCGGAACTGATATTCTTATTTTAGTCTTATTAGATTTTTCAATTTTTATCCTAGTAATCTTCATCATCTCATTTTTACATGCGTAATGTTGTAGGGAGCCCTAAATGAGCAATCTAATCCATTTTAATTCTTTGTCACGGGGGCATATATCGGGATCGCTACTTGTATTCCTTTCTCAGAGCCACGGGTGAATAATCATGTGATCGCACCTGAATTTATCATCATGGCCACCAAGTAAATTAAAGTTCTCACTTTGCTATCCTGTCCAATTTCATCTCTCATTTCAATGTTAGCCCCCATCCTTCTTATTGGCTACACCCACTGTTGGGCCATTATGATATAGTTTAGGAAAGAATAGAAATTGTGCAGCCGCTTGAAAACAAGCAAAGTCATCCAATAGATTCGTTCACCAAACACTTGCCACCAAATTTTATTATCTCTATAACAGTCGTATGCGAGGCGGCTTTACAGAGCCGCTTCGTATACGATGACATCATGTACGCATGACGTCATAGAGAGGCCACAAATCTCCCTCAATAAATGCCGGCAGGCAAACTACTCCGAAGCTATTTTACAACATCTGAAGGTCGGATGTCGCACTGAGAGCTCACATCCTACCTAAATTACACGTGCATATCGTCAATTGGCTTTTTCAAAGGGACCGCAAATGTCCTTTGAACAATGCCGACAAACAAGCGACTCCGTCTTCATAGGTAGATGTGCGAATGGATGTGGTGGATATGGCCGGCGGCTGCCGCATGATATCGAGTCATGAACTACTCTTATAAACGTCTGAAGATTGGATGTCACGCCGCAAACCACATCATACCTAAATCACACGTGTATGTCGTCATCTGTTTACAATATCGACGCTCTTTGAGAGACAGCGCTTTTCCTTTGATAAATACCGACAAAGGGCCGGCTCCGACTTCATTGACAGATAAATAGATACATACAAAGTAGATGCACGATTCAACTGTTTTACTTTAAATTAGGTAGGTACTCAACCTACACAGGTGACGTTGCAGGTACTTGACTAAATTTAGATTAACATTGCTTAAACTTAAAGTATGCCTACACTACACGTGCGTGGTCTAATAGGTATAAGAATCGGACATTTATTCACAGAGCGGCCTCTTTGAGGTGACCACAATATTTCCTTTGATAAATACCGCCTGATGATCGACACCGCCTTTATAGTTAGCTAGATACATCTTCGTGGGCGGCACTATCGGCGCATAGCAACTGCTATCTGGATTATTTCACTTTATTCTTAATTTATCTTATGAGGAGTGTGGACAGGGGCTGGGGCTTGTTTAATCTAGTATCGCACTGCTCCGCCCACTGCACCGTCTTATCCAACATTTATTTGGGTAAATAGGTATAGGTTTACACCAGTACAATCGGCGTCACTCCTGTGACCAGCGAAGGGCTGTAATGCCTTATCCACCAAGGGGTTGATCTTCAATTCTCAACGACCTTTGCGATGCCGGGGGTTGCTGTAAGATGCGGCGTTGTTTACTGCTTCCCACATACCACGACAGGAATTTTCAGGAATAGGGACAGCGGAGCCACAGGATTATTTTCGGCCTCCCCACGTAGTGAGGGAAATCGATCTAACGCCTGGAAAAGTCGAGAGAAGCATAAAGCGGAAAGAGGAATACAGTCAATTATAAGGCTGACTGCGGGCGGGAAAAGTTGAGAACATTCCCAAGTTCACAGGTGTGTGACTAGATACGCCCCGGGGCGACTTTCTCAAAATATTTCTACGAAGAAGTCATTTTGCTAGGGGACACACTCTCTTACCAGCAATACAACTATACCTGCTCCTCGCGCATTCTTCGTTCTCGCCGACTGCTATAACGTTCTGGACCTAGATCAAGGATCCACCCAGGTCCCACCGATGAGCCTTTAGCCATCTAAGCAGCCCTTTCGTACACAACTAGGGACAGACTTCCTTAGACTAACAAAGACTCAAACCACGCCCCCTTCACGCCTACAATGTGGCCTCCACACCACTCACACGCTCACTAAGTTATGCACCCGGAGCCACCTGCCCCGCACTAACCATTCTTTACTTTTAATTTTACACCAGCAATTTCCAAGCCACTACCTTACAGGTATAGTCAATCACAATTCATGTACTTATCCCACCTATTTATTCAATTGTAACAACAATCACATTCCACAAGCAATCTCCCAGTCACCATAACACAAGTCTGGCCACTTATTCTAAATACACTCACCGATCGAATCCTTTCCATCCTCCCTACTTTCCTCACTACAAAAGGAAAGCAACACAGGTATCTCATTTACGGTTAAGTCACCATAACACAAGCCTCAGTACAATCAGTAAATACAAACGAACATACAGACAGACTTACTTATCAATAAACCACACGTATTATATACGCATCCTATGACCACACCCCCTTTTCTTCTTACTGGCAATACAACTATGCCTGCTCGACGCTCAATCTTCATACCCACCGGTTACTTTATTGTTCTAGACCTAGATCAAGGATCTACCCAGGTCCCACCGGGAGCATTTCAGCAATCTGAGCAATCTTTTCGTACACAACTCGAGACAGACTTCCTTAAACTAACAAGAATTCAAACCACGCCCCCTACACGCCCACAAAATGGCTTCCATACCACTCATACTTGCACTAGTTTTGCACACGGACTCACCTGCCCCGCATTTATTTTTATTTTACTCTTAAATTTTTACACCAACATTTTAAAGGTACTACCCTACAGGCATAGCTAAATACAATTTCAAGAACTTTTCACACCTATTCAGACCTTAATAACTCAACGTTACTACAAACAATAAAAAACGAACACACTAACTTTCTTAGCAACTGACACACTCACATCATATACACATCCAGTGGACACTTCCCCTTCTCACTCCCGCAACACCAATCCGCTTGCCCACCGCATTATATATTCATCGTAACTGGTCTTTAGACCTCCCACTGTTAAGATTTTCATTTCGTTTAGACCCCACCGGGCGTGTTGAACAATCTTCAAATCACCATAACACAAGGCTAGCCACATAGGCAGGAATACACACTTGTCGAATCTTTCCACCCTCCCTACCTTTCTCACTATAATAGAGAAACAACACAAGAATCACACGTGCGATCAAGTCGCCATAACACAAGCCCAGCCACATAGACTGGTACATATACTCATCGAATCTTCTTTTGCCCCAACCCCCACCTCCCTTATAATGGAGGGAAGGCAATGCCAGCTTTCCATTCGCGATCGAGTCACCATAACACAAGCCTCAGTATAATCAGTGGACACAGGCGAATATACGGACGGACTTACTTATCTACTAACTATCAGTATTATATACACACTCTGTGGCCACACCCCCTTCTCTTGCCAGCAATACAACTATACCTGCTCCTCGCGCAATCTTCGTTCTCGCCGACTGCTATAATGTTCTGGACCTAGATCAAGGATCCACCCAGGTCCCACCGATGAGCCTTCAGCCATCTAAGCAGCCCTTTCGTACACAGCTGGAGACAGACTTCTTTAAACTAACAAAGACTCAAACCACGCCCCCTTCACGCCTACAACATGGCTTCCACACCACTCACACGCACACTAAGTTATGCACCCGAAGCCACCTGCCCCGCACTAACTATTCTTTACTTTCAATCTTACATTAGCAATTTCCAAGCCACTACCTTACAGGCATCGTCAATCACAATTCATGTACTTATCCCACCTATTTATTCAATTGTAACAACAGGCACATTCCACAAGCAATCCCCCAGTCGCCATAACACAAGTCTAGCCGCTTATTCTGAGGACACTCACCGATCGAATCCCTTCCATCCTCCCTACTTTCCTCACTACAAAGGGAGTATCTCATATACGGTTAAGTCACCATAACACAAGCCTCAGTATAATCAGTAAATACAAACGAATATACAGACGGACTTACTTATCAATAAACCACCCGTATTGTATACGTATCCTATGGCCACACCCCCTTTTTCTTACCGACAATACAACTATGCCTGCTCGACGCTCAATCTTCATGACCTCCGGCTGCTTTATCGTTCTGGACCCAGACCAGGGACCTACCCAGGTCCCACCGGGAGCACTTCAGCAATCTAAGCAGTCTTTCCGTACACAATTCAAGACAGACTTCTTTAAACTTACAAGAACTCAAACCACGCCCCCTTCACGCCTACAATATGGCTTCCACATAAACTAGTGCTACACGCGGACGGACCCGCACGGCTTACACTATTTAAAATCTCTGAACATGAAAAATACAATAAACAAACTGTGGATGAAGGTGTTATGTACATGCATAACCGGTTTTCTTGGAGCAGGAATGTATCAAGGACACATTACAATCGACTTTACTGGTATATTACACAATCTAACAATTATTCATTTTACTGGAGGTGGGTGTGATGCACAGGCATAGCATCTTCATCCATGTCTTGACTTATCAGAAATAAATTAGTGTTTTTGAGGTGGATAAAGGTGTCATGTTGTGTTTTAATGTAACAGAGGAAAGTGTTATAGGTACAGACATGGCTCATTCATCCGTGATTTAAGATATCGAAATTTCATCAAAATCCTTTTCCCTTTTACGGGTATATCATTATAATCATTAATCATTTCTTTGTCTCTGGGTAAATGGACAGTCCTAGCAACACCACTATGAAATCTAATCATTTCACGGGTTTTCGCGTGTCACATGTGCTTTTTCGATATTTACTTACCTATTTTGTGCCAATTCTCACTAGCCTGATTGTAGGAAAGTAAGATTTTGAAAGATATAACTCTTATAAACATACTTGCAAGACGATGATTGTAGACAATTTAATTACGCAAACACACTAGCTCTACAACACCTGAAGGCCAGATGTCGGGCCGCTTGCAGACATATGAATGGATGTGGTCGGCGGACACCACGCGGCACACTATCTCTACAACATCTGAAGGTCGGATGTCGCGCCGCTTGCAGACATACGAGTGGATGTGGTCAGTAAACGTTTGCGCGGCACACTATCTGAAGGTCGGAGGTCGCACTGATTATAGACATACGAGTGGATGTGGTCGGCAGACGCTACGCAAACACTCTATCTCTAAACATCTGAAGGCCGGATGTCGCGCTGCTTGCAGAAATACGAGTGGATGTGGTCGGTGAACGCTACGCAAACACACTATCTCTACAACATCTGAAGGCCGGATGTCGCGCCGCTTGCAGACATACGAGTGGATGTGGTCGATAGACGCTGCGCGGCACACTATCTCTACAACATCTGAAGGTCAGATGTCACGCCGATTAAAGACATATGAGTGGATGTGGTCGACGGACGCTACGCAAACACACTATCTCTACAACATCTGAAGGCCGGATGTCGCGCCGCTTGCAGACATACGAGTGGATGTGGTCGGAAGACGCTGCGCGGCACACTATCTCTCCAACATCTGAAGGTCGGATGTCGCGCCGATAATAGACATACAAGTGGATGTGGTCGGCGGACGCTACGCAAACACACTATCTCTACAAACATCTGAAGGCCGGATGTCGCGCCGCTTGCAGACATACGAGTGGATGTGGTCGGCGGACGCTGCACGACACACTATCTCTACAACATCTGAAGGTCGGATGTCGCGCCAATAATAGACATACGAGTGGATGTGGTAGGCAGACGCTACGCAAACACACCATCTCTACAACTCCTGAAGGTCGGATGTCGCGCCGATTATAGACATACGAGTGGATATGGCCAGTGGACGCTACACAAACACACTATCTCCACAACATCTGAAGGCCGGATGTCGCGCCGTTTGCAGACATACGAGGGGATGTGGTCGGCGGTTGCTGCGCGGCACACTATCCTGAAGGTCGGATGTCGCGCCAATTATAGATATACGATTGGATGTGGTCGGCAAATGCCGCATGACTCTACAAACATCTGAAGGTCGGATGTCGCGCCGCTTGCAGACATACGAGTGGATGTGGTCGTCGGTCGCTGCGCGACACACTATCTCTACAACATCTGAAGGTCGGATGCCGCACCGATTATAGACATACGAGTGGATGTGGTCGGCGGACGCTGCACAGCACACTATCTCTACAACATCTGAAGGTCGGATGTCGCGCCGATTATAGACAAACGAGTGGATGTGGTCGGTAGACGCTACGCAAACATACTATCTCTACAACATCTGATGGCCGGATGTCGCGCCGTTTGCAGACATACGAGTGGATGTAGTTGGCGAACGCTGCGCGGCACACTATCTCTACAACATCTAAAGATCGGATGTCGTGCCACTTGTTGACATACGAGTGGATGTAGTCGGCGGACGCTGCGCGGCACACTATCTCTATAACACCTAAAGGCCGGATATCGCGCCCCTTGCAGATATATGAGTGGATGTGGTCGGTCGGTGGACGATGCGCGGCACACTATCTTTACAACATATAGTCCTGTCAACTCTCTATACGTTATAAGTGACTAGTAGTCTTCCCAACACTTTCTACCGCATGTTATCATTAAGTCTCGCCAACTCCCTCCGCATATTGAGCCGCCAACAAACATAGAGGAATCAGGCTACCAACAGGCCTTATCATATACAAAGATACATATTATACCAGCCCAATATACCATCAATTAACTCTAATCCTTTCATTACAGAAGGTGCCGTGGATGTGGTCGGCGGACGCTGCGCGGCATAACATTTAGTCCTGTCAACTATCTATACGTTATGAGTGACTAGTAGTCTTCCCAACTCTTTCTACCGCATGTTATCATTAAGTCTCGCCAACTCCCTCCGCATATTGAGCTGCCAGCAAACATAGAGGAATCAGGCTACCAACAGGCCTTAACATATTATACCAGCTTAATATACCATCAATTAACTCTAATCCTTTCATTACAGAAGGTGCCTCAATTTGGTGACATCTTGGTTTCTACCTACTCGACTCATCACAACTTATTATTTTTAACCCTCATCAATAAAATATCTCTCCCCAGAAGAAACTCCATTGCAACTACACACCTGAAAGCCTGGACTTCACATGGCTGAATTTGCTGAGGATATCCACTGCAGACCCTGCAAAAGGGAATAATATCAGTTCTCTCCCCAGAAGAAACTCCATTGCAACTACACACCTGAAAGCCTGGACTTCACAGGGCTGAATTTGCTGAGGATATCCACTTATAGTTCTCATCATTACATTTACTCATTTATTATCACAATTTCGTGCTCTGCGTAGTCCCGGTCGTTATGACCCTCTGGTATGGCGGGCAAGGACGGTATGCTTTCATTTCACTTCCTACCGTCCGTCACCTGAGGCTCAGGTGTGGTGAGGTATAGGTGCGTGGATCAGCTGATCGCCCTGCCTCGCCTCATCCCGAGGCAAGCGCCCAGTCAACGCGAATCTAGCCATCGCGCCGCACTTGATCCAAGGGTGACTGGAACTAAGTAGCCTGGTTTCCATAATTCATAATTCGCATCGCTTGCCTGCCTAGCAGAACCCTCACCAACATTATCTTTATTATTCATAATATAATAAGTTTTGCAATTTGCGATGCACTGCGCAGAATTGGCACCCGACCATAAGTGGGCCCACCGACTGACGAGGGTGGCTTACTGTCTACCCGCTGGCTATCACCTACTGTCTGCGGCTTAGGCGCGGTACGGCATGCATCCGGGCAGAAAGATCGCCTGCCCCTATCCCCCGGCAGGCGGTCTGGTGGGGCGGATTTGGCGATCGTACCGCGCTTAATCTAAAGGCGACCGGAATAGCTAAGCGACTGATTACTGCTATGGCATTCGCCTGACTACTCCTCGGACTGTCCGGCTTTATGCTAGGCGGAGTCTGCCTCACTCGCTCGTTTGTCAGCTCATCATTAAATTTATTTATTTATTATTATAATTTTTGATACTTTACACTCTAGAACCGTGCGACCGATTACTGCAGCATCATTCATCTGGATACCTTTATAGGAAGCCCGACCCAATGTCGAATGGAGTTTGTTTCGTTTGCTGGCTAACTCATCTGTCAGCTCATTATTACATCTATTTATTTATTATTACAATTTCGTGCTCTGCGTAGTCCTGGTCGTTATGACCCTCTGGTATGGCGGGCAAGGACGGTTTGCTTTCATTTCACTTCCTACCATCCGTCACCTGAGGCTCGGGTGTGGTGAGGTGTGGGTGCGTGGATCGGCTGATCGCCCTGCCTCGCCTCATCCCGAGGCAAACGCCCAGTCAACGCGAACCTAGCCATCGCGCCGCACTCGATCCAAGGGTGACTGCAAACAGATGGATAATTCATAGTTCGCATCGCTTGCCTGCCTATCAGACCCCTCACTAACTTTAAACAGCACTGCGCATCGTTCTTTTACAGCACTTTATATTACAGAAGATACCTTCCCACAACTACATCCTGCCTACCGGACTAATCTTACCTCGGATTTTACTGCTATCATCATTACATTTACTCATTTATTATCACAATTTTGCGCTCAGCGTAGTCCCGGTCGTCATGACCCTCTGGTATGGCGGGCAAAGACGGTTTGCTTTCATTTCACTTCCTACCATCCGTCACCTGAGGCTCGGGTGTGGTGAGGTGTGGGCGCGTGGATCGGCTGTTCGCCCTGCCTCGCCTCATCCCGAGGCAGGCGCCCAGCCGACGCGAACCTAGCCATCGCGCCGCACTTGATCCAAGGGTGATTGCAACCAGATGGATAATTCATAGTTCGCATCGCTTGCCTGCCTAACAGAACCTTCACTAACATTATAACAGCACTGCGTCATATATATAATAAAAATTATTCTTTTACAGCACTTTATGTTATAGAAGTTACTTTCTCACAACCACATCCTGTCCACCAGAACAATCTTACCCCTGGATATTATAATATTTAATTGCAGCTCATTACATCTTCAGCCATTCGAACCTGGGAAGCAACGGCGGATATGTGGGATCGGCCCACCATGTGCCATGGAATTGTCTCTTTCTACATTATAACTAATCATACACAACTCCAGCATGATGTTATGTACGATAATAATTTCATTCATCTATCATTGCAAATGCTCTGCACAGCGTAAAAATTGGCTAATCCAACATTCAATGGGCCTGCAGACGAACGAGGGTGGCGCTACAGAAGATACCTTCCCACAACTACATCCTGCCTACCGGACTAATCTTACCTCGGATTTTACTGCTATCATCATTACATTTACTCATTTATTATCACAATTTTGCGCTCAGCGTAGTCCCGGTCGTTATGACCCTCTGGTATGGCGGACAAGGACGGTTTGCTTTCATTTCACTTTCTACCATCCGTCACCTGAGGCTCGGGGGTGGTGAGGTGTGGGCGCGTGGATCGGCTGTTCGCCCTGCCTCGCCTCATCCCGAGGCAGGCGCCCAGCCGACGCGAACCTAGCCATCGCGCCGCACTTGATCCAAGGGTGATTGCAACCAGATGGATAATTCATAGTTCGCATCGCTTGCCTGCCTAGCAGAACCTTCACTAACATTATAACAGCACTGCGTCATATATATAATAAAAATTATTCTTTTACAGCACTTTATGTTATAGAAGATACTTTCTCACAACCACATCCTGTCCACCAGAACAATCTTACCCCTGGATATTATAATATTTAATTGCAGCTCATTACATCTTCAGCCATTCGAACCTGGGAAGCAACGGCGGATATGTGGGATCGGCCCACCATGTGCCATGGAATTGTCTCTTTCTACATTATATCTAATCATACACAACTCCAGCATGATGTTATGTACGATAATAATTTCATTCATCTATCATTGCAAATGCTCTGCACAGCGTAAAAATTGGCTAATCCAACATTCAATGGGCCTGCAGACGAACGAGGGTGGCGCATGGTCTATCATTCTCCATCTTTAGACGCCCACGGCACTGGACGGTTTTGTACAGAAGGGCCGTCCATCTCACCTTGCCTCACCCCGATCAACAGGCGGGCGGCCCGGATGGGCGAATTTGGTTTCAGTGCTGAGCTAATTCAAAGAAAGGTGGGGGGAGGGATGCTGAACGATTGACCACTGCAATCACACGCCGATCTGCCCTTGAGCTTGCCCGGCCTCTGTGACGCGCAATTCGCCTCGCTCGATCGTTCTCTAAACCCTCGCCGTTATTAAAATACAATTTTCTATCACGAAACAGCATAGCGCCATATATCTGTTCCATTTCAGCATACAGCATAGAAGAATCCTCGCTGCAGCCATTTCCTGCACTCAAGTATAACCCAGCGTAGTTTTAGACGACCTGACTTAATTAGTGCTGGTTGATGGGTGGAAGTCTCCAGCCCACTGTATTACATACATCTCTACTCACTCTTAAATTGACTATATTCGATTCACTAGAGGGGCGGATATGCTCGTCAACCAGTGCTTCGATTTTACTTTTGCATTTGCGTTGCACTGCATAAAATTTTTTTTTTTTTTTGCATTTGCGTTGCACTGCGTAGAATTGGTTCAATTGACCTTAAGTGGGCCCACCGATGACCGAGGGTTGCTCACTGTCAATCGTTCTGCATCGGCCGTCGTCGGCGGCACCTGAACGGCTCGACGTGCGCTCACACAGCGTGATTGCTTGCCTCGTCTCGCCTAATCCCGACTACCTCGATAGTGATCACGCTTGGTGAATTCGTCCGTCGTGCTGCACTCGTTCCAATGGCGACTGTTTGGTCGGGTGATTGATTACTGCGATAGCATTCGCCTGGATACTCCTTTAGTAGCCCGGCTTTAGGCTAAGCGGAGTGAGCATCGCTCATTCGTTTGTCAGCTCATCATTAAATCTATATATATATTATTGCCAAGGCGTGCCATGCGTATTATCTGGTGTGGCGGTACGAGGTGGGTTTACTTTCAATCTTCTTCCCACCATCCGTCGCCCGCGGTTCGGGTGCATTGCGGTGGACATCTGTGTTGACTTTTCAATTCAATTTAAATTTTCAAACTCAACTTAAGCAGACTGATTGTCCGCCAAAAACTCGCCTCATCCCGAACATTTGGCGGACATTCCGTTTAGGCGGATCAGGTAGCCGCACTGCACCCGAATTAAGGTCGGCTGAGGGGGGTCGAGTGATTGATTACTGTTGTCACCTGCTGGTCTGCTCCTTTAGCGGACTGGTATTGGTGACGCAGAGTATACCTTGCTCGTCCACCTTTAAGCACCTTTGCCAATCTTAAATACACTTATTTATTTACCTATCAAATTTGTTTATATATATCCACTTTGCTACGGTTACTGGTGCCTCAGAATCACCATAGCGACCCCAAGCTATCGTGGAAGTATTAAATATACGTATATATTGGTCAGGTTGAGGTAAAGGTATGGTTGCCCCCCCCCCCCCCAAACAGTTGCCCCTCCTACCCAAACAAAAATCTTTTCTACTCTTCTTTCAACCCGCTTTTTTCTAATTCTTCTCTTTCGTAAAGAGGCGATGGTGCACGTGACCCATACTCCGATTCGTTCTCTCTCTTCTTCAAACAAAAAAAAAAAAAAAAAAAAAAAAAAAAAAAAAAAAAAAAAACCTAACCTAACCTAACCTAACCTAACCTAACCTAACCTAACCTAACCTAACCTAACCTAACCTAACCTAACCTAACCTAACCTAACCTAACCTAACCTAACCTAACCTAACCTAACCTAACCTAACCTAACCTAACCTAACCTAACCTAACCTAACCTAACCTAACCTAACCTAACCTAACCTAACCTAACCTAACCTAACCTAACCTAACCTAACCTAACCTAACCTAACCATCAGTCGGTCGCGAGCCGTAGTGGAGAGCGGTCGAGTCCACTAGGGAGCTCCTGCGGCAAAATCTATAAGTCCTTCCTAGGCCTGTTTTTCATAAATATTAAATTAAGAAGTATTTTATTTTAAATTCTCGGTTGGATTTTAAATATTTTTGTGCGGTCTTCAGTGATTTATTTTACTTTAGAGTGCTTTTATTCGTGATTTTGTTATAATTGTGTGCTATAGTTTAATTTTATTTATGCGGTTTTGTGGTTTTATGTGATAGTGATCGATTTAATTTATGTGAGTTTTTATTTAGGCCCCCAATAATTTCTTATCTTATTTAATATCTTTAAATTTATTAATTTCTTTGAATATAGTTTTAAATATTTTAGCTTCATACTCTAGATGATTTATTATTCAAATTCATTTAAATTCTTTTAATATAATAATTGCTCCTATATTTTTAAATTTGATAAAATAGTAAAAATTCTTTTAAATTTAATCAATTTATATAATATTTCTTATTTCATTTTATATATTTCAAATCTCGGGAAAATTTATTTTGATTCCTTTATAATTTGGTAATTCATCTTGACTCTTTTAAATTCTTTAAAGGTTTTATTAAATTAAAAAATAAATATTTTTAAATTATTCTACATTCATTTTATAATTTAAAAAATTAGATTAATACAGTATTAATTATTTTTTTTTTTAAATCTAGTTTAAATAATTCTTACTTTTTAATTTCAATCTATTTCTTATATAAAGTATTTTCTATAATATCACCTAAATAATTCTATATTATTTTAATTTCGGAAATTTGATACTAATACTTTTATTGAATTACTTTAATTCCATTAAATTCTTTAAAAACTTTATTAAATTATACTTAAATATTTTAAAATCGTTTATTATTTAAAATTCGATAAAAATAAATCTATTTTATGTAAATTTAAATCTAGGTCAATTAATTTGTATATTTATACCAAATTTATCTAAATTATTTTCTTTTATTGTTCACATACTTACAGATTAATTAAAATCATTATTAGTTTATAATAAAATAAAATCCTTATTTAATTATGTCAATTTCACATTCTTTTAATTTTAACTTTAACTTTAAATTATTTTAATATTCAGTTTTGTATTAAAATAATTAGGTTTTTGGTGTGTCCCTTTATTGTGCGAGAGTTTGTATTATGGTACGGTCTAAGTGAATTTTAATTATCAATTTTAGTGTTTCTATAATGTGATTGTGATATATTTTTGAACGACTCTAAACTGAACTTCCTGCTGATAGCCGGGGTGAGGAGCGACTTATGTTGTGAGTTCTCCCCCGGACACCTAAGCGATCCTTCTCCGCCTCCTTGTCCTCTAACGTGGTGACAGGTAGGGACTCCCAGGAGGTAGCGGTTGGTGAGTCGTATCTGAACAGCTCTGCATCGGCAGCGACGATCTTGGAGCCATAATTTATAGATGGAATGGTGCTCTCAGCATTCTACGTATTATGGTTACATCCACCCTATGCTGAGGACCTTTCTGTGCTTATCCAGATGTTTTCTGGATCTCGCAGAATTTGCAGTAATGCCTGTCATTTCCCTTACATTCATAGTTATATTGCTTGTTTTCACGATACTCTTTAAATGTCTTATAGATAGGCGTTGCGTGTGATCGAATTTAATATTATTTTACGTGTCTTATTTTCAGCCATTTACATTCTCTATATTTTAATTTCAATTATTATTATATTCATGATTGGAAATACATTCGGACGAGACTCACTTTATGATTTTATGCGTTTTGTTACCACATCTTAACAAATACCATCTTTACACGTAGATAATTATGTCCTATTTTGTTAATTTTTTCATTACATTTACTCTATTCCCACACCTACTGTCTATTAATACTTATTCTATCTATCTATTCAATACTTAATTATTAATCAACTTTTCTATCTCTTCAAATAATCTTACCTCAATTAATCTAATATAATACCCATAATAATCTATCTAATAATGCATAAGAGTTACCAATGCATAAGAGTCACCAACTATGAGACTTTTACTGCTTTTGTAGGCAGAGGAATAATTTCTGGTATACTGACCTATTGCCGCACCCCAATTTATATTTGCTACATCGACTACCACTACATAATGCATGTATCTGATTAATTATTCCTATCGGAACTGATATTCTTATTTTAGTCTTATTAGATTTTTCAATTTTTATCCTAGTAATCTTCATCATCTCATTTTTACATGCGTAATGTTGTAGGGAGCCCTAAATGAGCAATCTAATCCATTTTAATTCTTTGTCACGGGGGCATATATCGGGATCGCTACTTGTATTCCTTTCTCAGAGCTACGGGTGAATAATCATGTGATCGCACCTGAATTTATCATCATGGCCACCAAGTAAATTAAAGTTCTCACTGTGCTATCCTGTCCAATTTCATCTCTCATTTAAATGTTAGCCCCCATCCTTCTTATTGGCTACACCCACTGTTGGGCCATTATGATATAGTTTAGGAAAGAATTGAAATTGTGCAGCCGCTTGAAAACAAGCAAAGTCATCCAATAGATTCGTTCACCAAACACTTGCCACCAAATTTTATTATCTTTATAACAGTCGTATGCGAGGCGGCTTTACAGAGCCGCTTCGTATACGATGACATCATGTACGCATGACGTCATAGAGAGGCCACAAATCTCCCTCAATAAATGCCGGCAGGCAAACTACTCCGAAGCTATTTTACAACATCTGAAGGTCGGATGTCGCACTGAGAGCTCACATCCTACCTAAAATTACACGTGCATATCGTCAATTGGCTTTTTCAAAGGGACCGCAAATGTCCTTTGAACAATGCCGACAAACAAGCGACTCCGTCTTCATAGGTAGATGTGCGAATGGATGTGGATATGGCCGGCGGCTGCCGCATGATATCGAGTCATGAACTACTCTTATAAACGTCTAAAGATTGGATGTCACGCCGCAAACCACATCATACCTAAATCACACGTGTATGTCGTCATCTGTTTACAATATCGACGCTCTTTGAGAGACAGCGCTTTTCCTTTGATAAATACCGACAAAGGGCCGGCTCCGACTTCATTGACAGATAAATAGATACATACAAAGTAGATGCACGATTCAACTGTTTTACTTTAAATTAGGTAGGTACTCAACCTACACAGGTGACGTTGCAGGTACTTGACTAAATTTAGATTAACATTGCTTAAACTTAAAGTATGCCTACACTACACGTGCGTGGTCTAATAGGTATAAGAATCGGACATTTATTCACAGAGCGGCCTCTTTGAGGTGACCACAATATTTCCTTTGATAAATACCGCCTGATGATCGACACCGCCTTTATAGTTAGCTAGATACATCTTCGTGGGCGGCACTATCGGCGCATAGCAACTGCTATCTGGATTATTTCACTTTATTCTTAAATTATCTTATGAGGAGTGTGGACAGGGGCTGGGGCTTGTTTAATCTAGTACCGCACTGCTCCGCCCACTGCATCGTCTTATCCAACATTTATTTGGGTAAATAGGTATAGGTTTACACCAGTACAATCGGCGTCACTCCTGGGTTGAGAATTGCCTTGACCAGCGAAGGGCTGTAATGCCTTCTCCACCAAGGGGTTGATCTTCAATTCTCAACGACCTTTGCGATGCCGGGGGTTGCTGTAGGATGCGGCGTTGTTTACTGCCGACAGGAATTTTCAGGAATAGGGACAGCGGAGCCACAGGATTATTTTCGGCCTCCCCACGTAGTGAGGGAAAGAGCCTTCAGCCATCTAAACACAACTAAAGACAGACTTCCTTAGACTAACAAAGACTCAAACCACGCCCCCTTCACGCCTACAATGTGGCCTCCACACCACTCACACGCTCACTAAGTTATGCACCCGGAGCCACCTGCCCCGCACTAACCATTCTTTACTTTTAATTTTACACCAGCAATTTCCAAGCCACTACCTTACAGGTATAGTCAATCACAATTCATGTACTTATCCCACCTATTTATTCAATTGTAACAACAATCACATTCCACAAGCAATCTCCCAGTCACCATAACACAAGTCTGGCCACTTATTCTAAATACACTCACCGATCGAATCCTTTCCATCCTCCCTACTTTCCTCACTACAAAAGGAAAGCAACACAGGTATCTCATTTACGGTTAAGTCACCATAACACAAGCCTCAGTACAATCAGTAAATACAAACGAACATACAGACAGACTTACTTATCAATAAACCACACGTATTATATACGCATCCTATGACCACACCCCCTTTTCTTCTTACTGGCAATACAACTATGCCTGCTCGACGCTCAATCTTCATACCCACCGGTTACTTTATTGTTCTAGACCTAGATCAAGGATCTACCCAGGTCCCACCGGGAGCATTTCAGCAATCTGAGCAATCTTTTCGTACACAACTCGAGACAGACTTCCTTAAACTAACAAGAATTCTAACCACGCCCCCTACACGCCCACAAAATGGCCTCCATACCACTCATACTTGCACTAGTTTTGCACACGGACTCACCTGCCCCGCATTTATTTTTATTTTACTCTTAAATTTTTACACCAACATTTTAAAAGCTACTACCCTACAGGCATAGCTAAATACAATTTCAAGAACTTATCACACCTATTCAGACCTTAATAACTCAACGTTACTACAAACAATAAAAAACGAACACACTAACTTTCTTAGCAACTGACACACTCACATCATATACACATCCAGTGGACACTTCCCCTTCTCACTCCCGCAACACCAATCCGCTTGCCCACCGCATTATATATTCATCGTAACTGGTCTTTAGACCTCCCACTGTTAAGATTTTCATTTCATTTAGACCCCACCGGGCGTGTTGAACAATCTTCAAATCACCATAACACAAGGCTAGCCACATAGGCAGGAATACACACTTGTCGAATCTTTCCACCCTCCCTACCTTTCTCACTATAATAGAGAAACAACACAAGAATCACACGTGCGATCAAGTCGCCATAACACAAGCCCAGCCACATAGACTGGTACATATACTCATCGAATCTTCTTTTGCCCCAACCCCCACCTCCCTTACAATGGAGGGACAGCTTTCCATTCGCGATCGAGTCACCATAACACAAGCCTCAGTATAATCAGTGGACACAGGCGAATATACGGACGGACTTACTTATCTACAAACTATCAGTATTATATACACACTCTGTGGCCACACCCCCTTCTCTTGCCAGCAATACAACTATACCCACTCCTCGCGCAATCTTCGTTCTCGCCGACTGCTATAATGTTCTGGACCTAGATCAAGGATCCACCCAGGTCCCACCGATGAGCCTTCAGCCATCTAAGCAGCCCTTTCGTACACAGCTGGAGACAGACTTCTTTAAACTAACAAAGACTCAAACCACGCCCCCTTCACGCCTACAACATGGCTTCCACACCACTCACACGCACACTAAGTTATGCACCCGGAGCCACCTGCCCCGCACTAACTATTCTTTACTTTCAATTTTACATTAGCAATTTCCAAGCCACTACCTTACAGGCATCGTCAATCACAATTCATGTACTTATCCCACCTATTTATTCAATTGTAACAACAGGCACATTCCACAAGCAATCCCCCAGTCACCATAACACAAGTCTAGCCGCTTATTCTGAGGACACTCACCGATCGAATCCCTTCCATCCTCCCTACTTTCCTCACTACAAAGGGAAAGCAACACAAGTATCTCATTTACGGTTAAGTCACCATAACACAAGCCTCAGTACAATCAGTAAATACAAACGAACATACAGACAGACTTACTTATCAATAAACCACACGTATTATATACGCATCCTATGACCACACCCCCTTTTCTTCTTACTGGCAATACAACTATGCCTGCTCGACGCTCAATCTTCATACCCACCGGTTACTTTATTGTTCTAGACCTAGATCAAGGATCTACCCAGGTCCCACCGGGAGCATTTCAGCAATCTGAACAATCTTTTCGTACACAACTCGAGACAGACTTCCTTAAACTAACAAGAATTCTAACCACGCCCCCTACACGCCCACAAAATGGCTTCCATACCACTCATACTTGCACTAGTTTTGCACACGGACTCACCTGCCCCGCATTTATTTTTATTTTACTCTTAAATTTTTACACCAACATTTTAAAAGCTACTACCCTACAGGCATAGCTAAATACAATTTCAAGAACTTTTCACACCTATTCAGACCTTAATAACTCAACGTTACTACAAACAATAAAAAACGAACACACTAACTTTCTTAGCAACTGACACACTCACATCATATACACATCCAGTGGACACTTCCCCTTCTCACTCCCGCAACACCAATCCGCTTGCCCACCGCATTATATATTCATCGTAACTGGTCTTTAGACCTCCCACTGTTAAGATTTTCATTTCGTTTAGACCCCACCGGGCGTGTTGAACAATCTTCAAATCACCATAACACAAGGCTAGCCACATAGGCAGGAATACACACTTGTTGAATCTTTCCACCCTCCCTACCTTTCTCACTATAATAGAGAAACAACACAAGAATCACACGTGCGATCAAGTCGCCATAACACAAGCCCAGCCACATAGACTGGTACATATACTCATCGAATCTTCTTTTGCCCCAACCCCCACCTCCCTTATAATGAAGGGAAGGCAATGCCAACTTTCCATTCGCGATCAAATCACCATAACATAAGCCTCAGTATAATCAGTGGACACAGGCGAATATACGGACGGACTTACTTATCTACAAACTATCAGTATTATATACACACTCTGTGGCCACACCCCCTTCTCTTGCCAGCAATACAACTATACCTGCTCCTCGCGCAATCTTCGTTCTCGCCGACTGCTATAATGTTCTGGACCTAGATCAAGGATCCACCCAGGTCCCACCGATGAGCCTTCAGCCATCTAAGCAGCCCTTTCGTACACAGCTGGAGACAGACT
Source organism: Idaea aversata (assembly GCA_907269075.1). Classification (NCBI taxonomy): domain Eukaryota; kingdom Metazoa; phylum Arthropoda; class Insecta; order Lepidoptera; family Geometridae; genus Idaea; species Idaea aversata. Next base: position 14,379,510 of record OU026100.1, on the reverse strand, counting down.
TCTTTAAACTAACAAAGACTCAAACCACGCCCCCTTCACGCCTACAACATGGCTTCCACACCACTCACACGCACACTAAGTTATGCACCCGGAGCCATCTGCCCCGCACTAACTATTCTTTACTTTCAATTTTACATTAGCAATTTCCAAGCCACTACCTTACAGGCATCGTCAATCACAATTCATGTACTTATCCCACCTATTTATTCAATTGTAACAACAGGCACATTCCACAAGCAATCCCCCAGTCACCATAACACAAGTCTAGCCGCTTATTCTGAGGACACTCACCGATCGAATCCCTTCCATCCTCCCTACTTTCCTCACTACAAAGGGAAAGCAACACAAGTATCTCATATATAACACAAGCCTCAGTAATTAGTAAATACAAACGAATATACAGACGGACTTACTTATCAATAAACCACCCGTATTGTATACGCATCCTATGGCCACACCCCCTTTTTTCTTACCGACAATACAACTATACCTGCTCGACGCTCAATCTTCATGACCTCCGGCTGCTTTATCGTTCTGGACCCAGACCAGGGACCTACCCAGGTCCCACCGGGAGCACTTCAGCAATCTAAGCAGTCTTTCCGTACACAATTCAAGACAGACTTCTTTAAACTTACAAGAACTCAAACCACGCCCCCTTCACGCCTACAATTTGGCTTCCACATAAACTAGTGCTACACGCGGACGGACCCGCACGGCTTACACTATTTAAAATCTCTGAACATGAAAAATACAATTAACAAACTGTGGATGAAGGTGTTATGTACATGCATAACCGGTTTTTTTGGAGCAGGAATGTATCAAGGACACATTACAATCGACTTTACTGGTATATTACACAATCTAACAATTATTCATTTTACTGGAGGTGGGTGTGATGCACAGGCATAGCATCTTCATCCATGTCTTGACTTATCAGAAATAAATTAGTGTTTTTGAGGTGGATAAGGTGTCATGTTGTGTTTTAATGTAACAGAGGAAAGTGTTATAGGTACAGACATGGCTCACTCATCCGTGATTTAAGATATCGAAATTTCATCAAAATCCTTTTTCCTTTTTACGGTTATATCATTATAATCATTAATCATTTCTTTGTCTCTGGGTAAATGGACAGTCCTAGCAACACCACTATGAAATCTAATCATTTCACGGGTTTTCGCGTGTCACATGTGCTTTTTCGATATTTACTTACCTACTTTGTGTCAATTCTCACTGGCCTGATTGTAGGAAAGTAAGCATATTTTGAAAGATATAACTCTTATAAACATACTTTTGGATGTGGTCGGTGAACGCTACGCAAACACACTATCTCTACAACATCTGAAGGCCGGATGTTGCGCCGCTTGCAGACATACGAGTGGATGTGGTCGGTAGACGCTGCGCGGCACACTATCTCTACAACATCTGAAGGTCAGATGTCACGCCGATTAAAGACATATGAGTGAATGTGGTCGACGGACGCTACGCAAACACACTATCTCTACAACATCTGAAGGCCGGATGTCGCGCCGCTTGCAGACATACGAGTGGATGTGGTCGGAAGACGCTACGCGGCACACTATCTCTACAACATCTGAAGGTCGGATGTCGCGCCGATAATAGACATACAAGTGGATGTGGTCGGCGGACGCTACGCAAACACACTATCTCTACAAACATCTGAAGGCCGGATGTCGCGCCGCTTGCAGACATACGAGTGGATGTGGTCGGCGGACGCTGCACGACACACTATCTCTACAACATCTGAAGGTCGGATGTCGCGCCAATAATAGATATACGAGTGAATGTGGTAGGCAGACGCTACGCAAACACACCATCTCTACAACACCTGAAGGTCGGATGTCGCGCCGATTATAGACATACGAGTGGATATGGCCAGTGGACGCTACACAAACACACTATCTCCACAACATCTGAAGGCCGGATGTCGCGCCGTTTGCAGACATACGAGTGGTTGTGGTCGGCGGTTGCTGCGCGGCACACTATCTCTACAACATCTGAAGGTCGGATGTCGCGCCGATTATAGATATACGACTGGATGTGGTCGGCGAATGCCGCATGACTCTACAAACATCTGAAGGTCGGATGTCGCGCCGCTTGCAGACATACGAGTGGATGTGGTCGTCGGTCGCTGCGCGGCACACTATCTCTACAACATCTGAAGGTCGGATGCCGCACCGATTATAGATATACGAGTGGATGTGGTCGGCGGACGCTGCACAGCACACTATCTCTACAACATCTGAAGGTCGGATGTCGCGCCGATTATAGACAAACGAGTGGATGTGGTCGGTAGACGCTACGCAAACATACTATCTCTACAACATCTGATGGCCGGATGTCGCGCCGTTTGCAGACATACGAGTGGATTTAGTTAGCGAACGCTGCGCGGCACACTATCTCTACAACATCTAAAGATCGGATGTCGTGCCACTAGCAACAGGCCTTATCATATACAAAGATACATATTATACCAGCTCAATATACCATCAATTAACTCTAATCCTTTCATTACAGAAGGTGCCGTGGATGTGGTCGGCGGACGCTGCGCGGCACAACATTTAGTCCTGTCAACTCTCTATACGTTATGAGTGACTAGTAGTCTTCCCAACTCTTTCTACCGCATGTTATCATTTAGTCTCGCCAACTCCCTCCGCATATTGAGCTGCCAGCAAACATAGAGGAATCAGGCTACCAACAGGCCTTATCATATACAAAGTTACATATTATACCAGCTTAATATACCATCAATTAACTCTAATCCTTTCATTACAGAAGGTGCCTCAATTTGGTGACATCTTGGTTTCTACCTACTCGACTCATCACAACTTATTATTTTTAACCCTCATCAATAAAATATCTCTCCCCAGAAGAAACTCCATTGCAACTACACACCTGAAAGCCTGGACTTCACATGGCTGAATTTGCTGAGGATATCCACTGCAGACCCTGCAAAAGGGAATAATATCAGTTCTCTCCCCAGAAGAAACTCCATTGCAACTACACACCTGAAAGCCTGGACTTCACAGGGCTGAATTTGCTGAGGATATCCACTTATAGTTCTCATCATTACATTTACTCATTTATTATCACAATTTCGTGCTCTGCGTAGTCCCGGTCGTTATGACCCTCTGGTATGGCGGGCAAGGACGGTATGCTTTCATTTCACTTCCTACCGTCCGTCACCTGAGGCTCAGGTGTGGTGAGGTATGGGTGCGTGGATCAGCTGATCGCCCTGCCTCGCCTCATCCCGAGGCAAGCGCCCAGTCAACGCGAATCTAGCCATCACGCCGCACTTGATCCAAGGGTGACTGGAACTAAGTAGCCTGGTTTCCATAATTCATAGTTCGCATCGCTTGCCTGCCTAGCAGAACCCTCACCAACATTATCTTTATTATTCATAATATAATAAGTTTTGCAATTTGCGATGCACCGCGCAGAATTGGCACCCGACCATAAGTGGGCCCACCGACTGACGAGGGTGGCTTACTGTCTACCCGCTGGCTATCACCTACTGCCTGCGGCTTGGGCGCGGTGCGGCATGCATCCGGGCAGAAAGATCGCCTGCCCCTATCCCCCGGCAGGCGGTCTGGTGGGGCGGATTTGGCGATCGTACCGCGCTCAATCTAAATGCGACCGGAATAGCTAAGCGACTGATCACTGCTATGGCATTCGCCTGACTACTCCTCGGATTGTCCGGCCTTATGCTAGGCGGAGTTTGCCTCACTCGCTCGTTTGTCAGCTCATCATTAAATTTATTTATTTATTATTACAATTTTGATACTTTACACTCTAGAACCGTGCGACCGATTACTGCAGCATCATTCATCTGGATACCTTTATAGGAAGCCCGACCCAACGTCGAATGGAGTTTGTTTCGTTTGCTGGCTAACTCATCTGTCAGCTCATTATTACATTTATTTATTTATTATTACAATTTCGTGCTCTGCGTAGTCCTGGTCGTTATGACCCTCTGGTATGGCGGGCAAGGACGGTCTGCTTTCATTTCACTTCCTACCATCCGTCACCTGAGGCTCGGGTGTGGTGAGGTGTGGGTGCGTGGATCGGCTGATCGCCCTGCCTCGCCTCATCCCGAGGCAAACGCCCAGTCAACGCGAACCTAGCCATCGCGCCACACTTGATCCAAGGGTGACTGCAAACAGATGGATAATTCATAGTTCGCATCGCTTGCCTGCCTATCAGAACCCTCACTAGCTTTAAACAGCACTGCGCATCGTTCTTTTACAGCACTTTATATTACAGAAGATACCTTCCCACAACTACATCCTGCCTACCGGACTAATCTTACCTCGGATCTTACTGTTATCATCATTACATTTACTCATTTATTATCACAATTTCGTGCTCTGCGTAGTCCCGGTCGTTATGACCCTCTGGTATGGCGGGCAAGGATGGTCTGCTTTCATTTTTACCTCCTAACATCCGTCACCCGGGGTTCGGGTGCGGGGTGAGGTGGGTGCGTGGATCGACTGTTCACCATACCTAGTCTAATCTCGACGTAGGCGCCCGGTCGACCCGAGCCTAGCCGTCGCGCCACACTTGATCCTAGGGTGACTGGAACTAAGTAGCCTGGTTTCCATAATTCATAGTTCACATCGCTTGCCTGCCTAGCAGAACCCTCACTAACATGCACTGCGTCATATATATAATAAAATTATTCTTTTACAGCACTTTATGTTATAGAAGTTACTTTCTTACAACCACATCCTGTCCACCAGAACAAACTTACCCCTGGTTATTATAGTATTTAAATGCAGCTTACATTACATCTTCAGCCGTTCGAACCTGGGAAGCAACGGCGGATATATGGGATCGGCTAGTTCACATCACTTGCCTGCCTAGCAGAACCCTCACTAACATGCACTGCGTCATATATATAATAAAATTATTCTTTTACAGCACTTTATGTTATAGAAGTTACTTTCTTACAACCACATCCTGTCCACCAGAACAAACTTACCCCTGGATATTATAGTATTTAAATGCAGCTTACATTACATCTTCAGCCGTTCGAACCTGGGAAGCAACGGCGGATATATGGGATCGGCTAGTTCACATCGCTTGCCTGCCTAGCAGAACCCTCACTAACATGCTCTGCGTCATATATATAATAAAATTATTCTTTTACAGCACTTTATGTTATAGAAGTTACTTTCTTACAACCACATCCTGTCCACCAGAACAAACTTACCCCTGGATATTATAGTATCTAAATGCAGCTTACATTGCATCTTCAGCCGTTCGAACCTGGGAAGCAACGGCGGATATATGGGATCGGCCCACCATGTGCCATGGAATTGTCCCTTTCTACATTGTAACTAATCATACACAACTCCAGCATGATGTAATCAATTCATTCATCTATCATTGCAAATGCTCTGCACAAGCGTAGAATTGGCTAATCCGACATTCAATGGGCCTGCAGACGAACGAGGGTGGCGCATGATCTATCATTCTCCATCTTTAGACGCCCACGGCACTGGGTGGTTTCGTACAGAAGGGCCGTCCATCTCAACAGGCGGGCGGCCCGGATGGGCGAATTTGATTGCAGTGCTGAGCTAATTCAAAGAAAGGTGGGGGGAGGGATGCAGAATGATTGACCACTGCAATCACACGCCGATCTGCCCTTGAGCTTGCCCGGCCTCTGTGACGCGCAATTCGCCTCGCTCGATCGTTCTCTAAACCCTCGCCGTTATTAAATACAATTTTCTATCACGAAACAGCATAGCGCCATATATCTGTTCCATTTCAGCATACAGCATAGAAGAATCCTCGCTGCAGCCATTTCCTGCGTTTAAGTATTACACAGCGTAGTTTTAGACGATCTGACTTGATAAGTGCTGGTTGATGGGTGGAAGTTTCCAGCCCACTGTATTGCATACATCTCTACTCACTCTTAAATTGACTATATTTGATTCACTAGAGGGGCGGATATGCTCGTCAACCAGTGCTTCGATTTTACCTTTGCATTTGCGTTGCACTGCGCAGAATTGGCTCAATTGACCTTAAGTGGGCCCACCGATGACCGAGGGTTGCTCACTGTCAATCGTTCTGATCGGCCGTCGTCGGCGGCACCTGAACGGCTCGACGTGCGCTCACACAGCGTCGACTACCTCGCGAGTGATCACGCTGGGTGAATTCGTCCGTCGTGTTGCACTCGTTCCAATGGCGACCGTTTGTCCGGGTGATTGATTACTGCAATAGCATTCGCCTGGATACTCCTTTAGTAGCCCGGCTTTAGGCTAAGCGGAGTGAGCATCGCTCATTCGTTTGTCAGCTCATCATTAAATCTATATATATATTATTGCTAAGGCATGCCATGCGTATTATCTGGTGTGGTGGTACGAGGTGGGTTTACTTTCAATCTTCTTCCCACCTTCCGTCGCCCGCGGTTCGGGTGCATTGCGGTGGACATCTGGGTTGACTTTTCAATTCAATTTAAATTTTCAAACTCAACTTAAGCAGACTGATTGTCCGCCAAAAACTCGTCTCACCCCGAACATTTGGCGGACATTCCGTTTAGGCGGATCTGGTAGCCGCACTGCACCCGAGTTAAGGTCGGCTGAGGGGGGTCGAGTGATTGATTACTGTTGTCACCTGCTGGTCTGCTCCTTTAGCGGACTGGTATTGGTGACGCAGAGTGTACTTTGCTCGTCCACCTTTAAGCACCTTTGCCAATCTTAAATACACTTATTTATTTACCTATCAAATTTGTTTATATATATCCACTTTGCTACGGTTACTGGTGACTCAGAACCACCATAGCGACCCCAAGCTATCGTGGAAGTATTAAATATACGTATATATTGGTCGGGTTGAGGTAAAGGTATGGTTGCCCTCCCCACCCCCAAACAGTTGCCCCTCCTACCCAAACAAAAATCTTTTCTACTCTTCTTTCAACCCGCTTTTTTCTAATTCTTCTCTTTCGTAAAGAGGCGATGGTGCACGTGACCCATACTCCGATTCGTTCTCTCTCTTCTTCAAACAAAAAAAAAAAAAAAAAAAAAACCTAACCTAACCTAACCTAACCTAACCTAACCTAACCTAACCTAACCTAACCTAACCTAACCTAACCTAACCTAACCTAACCTAACCTAACCTAACCTAACCTAACCTAACCTAACCTAACCTAACCTAACCTAACCTAACCTAACCTAACCTAACCTAACCTAACCTAACCTAACCTAACCTAACCTAACCTAACCTAACCTAACCTAACCTAACCTAACCTAACCTAACCTAACCTAACCTAACCTAACCTAACCTAACCTAACCTAACCTAACCTAACCTAACCTAACCTAACCTAACCTAACCTAACCTAACCTAACCTAACCTAACCTAACCTAACCTAACCTAACCTAACCTAACCTAACCTAACCTAACCTAACCTAACCTAACCTAACCTAACCTAACCTAACCTAACCTAACCTAACCTAACCTAACCTAACCTAACCTAACCTAACCTAACCTAACCTAACCTAACCTAACCTAACCTAACCTAACCTAACCTAACCTAACCTAACCTAACCTAACCTAACCTAACCTAACCTAACCTAACCTAACCTAACCTAACCTAACCTAACCTGACCTAACCTAACCTAACCTAACCTAACCTAACCTAACCTAACCTAACCTAACCTAACCTAACCTAACCTAACCTAACCTAACCTAACCTAACCTAACCTAACCTAACCTAACCTAACCTAACCTAACCTAACCTAACCTAACCTAACCTAACCTAACCTAACCTAACCTAACCTAACCTAACCTAACCTAACCTAACCTAACCTAACCTAACCTAACCTAACCTAACCTAACCTAACCATCAGTCGGCCGCGAGCCGTAGTGGAGAGCGGTCGAGTCCACTAGGAAGCTCCTGCGGCAAAATCTATAAGTCCTTCCTAGGCCTGTTTTACATAAATATTAAATTAAGAAATATTTTATTTTAAATCCTCGGTTGGATTTTAAATATTTTTGTGCGGTCTTCAGTGATTTATTTTACTTTACAGTGTTTTTATTCGTGATTTTGTCATAATTGTGTGCTATAGTTTTATTTTATTTATACGGTTTTGTGGTTTTATGTGATAGTGATCGATTTAATTTATGTGAGTTTTTATTTAGGCCCCCAATAATTTCTTATCTTATTTAATATCTTTAAATTTATTAATTTCTTTGAATATAGTTTTAAATATTTTAGCTTCATACTCTAGATGATTTATTATTCAAATTCATATAAATTCTTTTAATATAATAATTGCTTCTATATTTTTAAATTTGATAAAATAGTAAAAATTCTTTTAAATTTAATCAATTTATATAAATTACTTATTTTATATTATTCGGATCTCGGGAAAATTTATTTTGATTCCTTCATAATCTGGTAATTCATCTTGAATCTTTTAAATTCTTTAAAGGTTTTATTAAATTAAAAATAAATATTTTTAAATTATTTTACATTCATTTTATAATTTAAAAATTAGATTAACACAGTATAAATTATTTTTAAATCTGGTTTAAATAATTCTTACTTTTTAATTTTAATCTATTTCTTATAAAAAGTGTTTTCTATAATATCACCTAAATAATTCTATATTATTTTAATTTCGGAAATTTAATACTAATACTTTTATTGAATTACTTTTATTCCATTAAATTCTTTAAAAAACTTTATTAAATTATACTTAAATATTAGATTTTTATTCGTGATTTTGTGATAATTGTGTGCTATAGTTTAATTTTATTTATACGGTTTTGTGGTTTTATGTGATAATGATCGATTTAATTTATGTGAGTTTTTATTTAGGCCCCCAATAATTTCTTACCTTATTTAATATCTTTAAATTTATTAATTTCTTTGAATATAGTTTTAAATACTTTAGCTTCATACTCTAGATGATTTATTATTCAAATTCATATAAATTCTTTTAATATAATAATTGCTTCTATATTTTTAAATTTGATAAAAAAGTAAAAATTCTTTTAAATTTAATCAATTTATATAAATTACTTATTTTATATTATTCGGATCTCGGGAAAATTTATTTTGATTCCTTCATAATCTGGTAATTCATCTTGAATCTTTTAAATTCTTTAAAGGTTTTATTAAATTAAAAATAAATATTTTTAAATTATTTTACATTCATTTTATAATTTAAAAATTAGATTAATACAGTATAAATTATTTTTAAATCTAGTTTAAATAATTCTTACTTTTTAATTTTAATCTATTTCTTATATAAAGTGTTTTCTATAATATCACCTAAATAATTCTATATTATTTTAATTTCGGAAATTTGATACTAATACTTTTATTGAATTACTTTAATTCCATTAAATTCTTTAAAAACTTTATTAAATTATACTTAAATATTTTAAAATCGTTTATTATTTAAAATTCGATAAAAATAAATCTATTTTTTGTAAATTTAAATCTAGGTCAAATTATTCGTATATTTATACCAAATTTATCTAAATTATTTTCTTTTATTATTCACATACTTACAGATTAATTAAAATCATTATTAGTTTATAATAAAATAAAATCCTTATTTAACTATGTCAATTTCACATTCTTTTAAGTTGTCTTATATTAATTGTTTTTAATTTGTCTAAATATTATCTCAAAATTCTCTTAGATTTATCTAAATAGTTTTCTGAATAGCTTTAAATTATTTTAATATTCAGTTTTGTATTAAAATAATTAGGTTTTTGGTGTGTCCCTTTATGGTGCGAGAGCTTGTATTATGGTGCGGTCTAAGTGAATTTTAATTATCAATTTTAGTGTTTCTATAATGTGATTGTGATATATTTTTGAACGACTCTAAACTGAACTTCCTGCTGATAGCCGGGGTGAGGAGCGACTTATGTTGTGAGTTCTCCCCCGGACACCTAAGCGATCCTTCTCCGCCTCCTTGTCCTCTAACGTGGTGACAGGGAGGGACTCCCAGGAGGTAGCGGTTGGTGAGTCGTATCTGAACAGCTCTGCATCGGCAGCGACGATCTTGGAGCCATAATTTATAGATGGAATGGTGCTCTCAGCATTCTACGTATTATGGTTACATCCACCCTATGCTGAGGACCTTTCTGTGCTTATCCAGATGTTTTCTGGATCTCGCAGAATTTGCAGTAATGCCTGTCATTTCCCTTACATTCATAGTTATATTGCTTGTTTTCACGATACTCTTTAAATGTCTTATAGATAGGCGTTGCGTGTGATCGAATTTAATATTATTTTACGTGTCTTATTTTCAGCCATTTACATTCTCTATATTTTAATTTCAATTATTATTATATTCATGATTGGAAATACATTCGGACGAGACTCACTTTATGATTTTATGCGTTTTGTTACCACATCTTAACAAATACCATCTTTACACGTAGATAATTATGTCCTATTTTGTTAATTTTTTCATTACATTTACTCTATTCCCACACCTACTGTCTATTAATACTTATTCTATCTATCTATTCAATATTTAATTATTAATCAACTTTTCTATCTCTTCAAATAATCTTACCTCAATTAATCTAATATAATACCCATAATAATCTATCTAATAATGCATAAGAGTTACCAATGCATAAGAGTCACCAACTATGAGACTTTTACTGCTTTTGTAGGCAGAGGAATAATTTCTGATATACTGACCTATTGCCGCACCCCAATTTATATTTGCTACATCGACTACCACTACATAATGCATGTATCTGATTAATTATTCCTATCGGAACTGATATTCTTATTTTAGTCTTATTAGATTTTTCAATTTTTATCCTAGTAATCTTCATCATCTCATTTTTACATGCGTAATGTTGTAGGGAGCCCTAAATGAGCAATCTAATCCATTTTAATTCTTTGTCACGGGGGCATATATCGGGATCGCTACTTGTATTCCTTCCTCAGAGCTACGGGTGAATAATCATGTGATCGCACCTGAATTTATCATCATGGCCACCAAGTAAATTAAAGTTCTCACTGTGCTATCCTGTCCAATTTCATCTCTCATTTAAATGTTAGCCCCCATCCTTCTTATTGGCTACACCCACTGTTGGGCCATTATGATATAGTTTAGGAAAGAATAGAAATTGTGCAGCCGCTTGAAAACAAGCAAAGTCATCCAATAGATTCGTCCACCAAACACTTGCCACCAAATTTTATTATCTCTATAACAGTCGTATGCGAGGCGGCTTTACAGAGCCGCTTCGTATACGATGACATCATGTACGCATGACGTCATAGAGAGGCCACAAATCTCCCTCAATAAATGCCGGCAGGCAAACTACTCCGAAGCTATTTTACAACATCTGAAGGTCGGATGTCGCACTGAGAGCTCACATCCTACCTAAATTACACGTGCATATCGTCAATTGGCTTTTTCAAAGGGACCGCAAATGTCCTTTGAACAATGCCGACAAACAAGCGACTCCGTCTTCATAGGTAGATGTGCGAATGGATGTGGATATGGCCGGCGGCTGCCGCATGATATCGAGTCATGAACTACTCTTATAAACGTCTGAAAATTGGATGTCACGCCGCAAACCACATCATACCTAAATCACACGTGTATGTCGTCATCTGTTTACAATATCGACGCTCTTTGAGAGACAGCGCTTTTCCTTTGATAAATACCGACAAAGGGCCGGCTCCGACTTCATTGACAGATAAATAGATACATACAAAGTAGATGCACGATTCAACTGTTTTACTTTAAATTAGGTAGGTACTCAACCTACACAGGTGACGTTGCAGGTACTTGACTAAATTTAGATTAACATTGCTTAAACTTAAAGTATGCCTACACTACACGTGCGTGGTCTAATAGGTATAAGATTCGGACATTTATTTACAGAGCGGCCTCTTTGAGGTGACCACAATATTTCCTTTGATAAATACCGCCTGATGATCGACACCGCCTTTATAGTTAGCTAGATACATCTTCGTGGGCGGCACTATCGGCGCATAGCAACTGCTATCTGGATTATTACACTTTATTCTTAATTTATCTTATGAGGAGTGTGGACAGGGGCTGGGGCTTGTTTAATCTAGTACCGCACTGCTCCGCCCACTGCATCGTCTTATCCAACATTTATTTGGGTAAATAGGTATAGGTTTACACCAGTACAATCGGCGTCACTCCTGGGTTGAGAATTGCCTTGACCAGCGAAGGGCTGGAATGCCTTCTCCACCAAGGGGTTGATCTTCAATTCTCAACGACCTTTGCGATGCCGGGGGTTGCTGTAAGATGCGGCGTTGTTTACTACTTCCCACATACCACGACAGGAATTTTCAGGAATAGGGACAGCGGAGCCACAGGATTATTTTCGGCCTCCCCACGTAGTGAGGGAAATCGATCTAACGCCTGGAAAAGTCGAGAGAAGCATAAAGCGGAAAGAGGAATACAGTCAATTATAAGGCTGACTGCGGGGCGGGAAAAGTTGAGAACATTCCCAAGTTCACAGGTGTGTGACTAGATACGCCCCGGGGTGACTTTCTCAAAATATTTCTACGCAGAAGTCATTTTGCTAGGGGACACACTCTCTTACCAGCAATACAACTATACCTGCTCCTCGCGCATTCTTCGTTCTCGCCGACTGCTATAACGTTCTGGACCTAGATCAAGGATCCACCCAGGTCCCACCGATGAGCCTTCAGCCATCTAAGCAGCCCTTTCGTACACAACTAAAGACAGACTTCCTTAGACTAACAAAGACTCAAACCACGCCCCCTTCACGCCTACAATGTGGCCTCCACACCACTCACACGCTCACTAAGTTATGCACCCGGAGCCACCTGCCCCGCACTAACCATTCTTTACTTTTAATTTTACACCGGCAATTTCCAAGCCACTACCTTACAGGTATAGTCAATCACAATTATTCATGTACTTATCCCACCTATTTATTCAATTGTAACAACAATCACATTCCACAAGCAATCTCCCAGTCACCATAACACAAGTCTGGCCACTTATTCTAAATACACTCACCGATCGAATCCTTTCCATCCTCCCTACTTTCCTCACTACAAAAGGAAAGCAACACAGGTATCTCATTTACGGTTAAGTCACCATAACACAAGCCTCAGTACAATCAGTAAATACAAACGAACATACAGACAGACCTACTTATCAATAAACCACACGTATTATATACGCATCCTATGACCACACCCCCTTTTCTAATACAACTATGCCTGCTCGACGCTCAATCTTCATACCCACCGGTTACTTTATTGTTCTAGACCTAGATCAAGGATCTACCCAGGTCCCACCGGGAGCATTTCAGCAATCTGAGCAATCTTTTCGTACACAACTCGAGACAGACTTCCTTAAACTAACAAGAATTCTAACCACGCCCCCTACACGCCCACAAAATGGCTTCCATACCACTCATACTTGCACTAGTTTTGCACACGGACTCACCTGCCCCGCATTTATTTTTATTTTACTCTTAAATTTTTACACCAACATTTTAAAAGCTACTACCCTATAGGCATAGCTAAATACAATTTCAAGAACTTTTCACACCTATTCAGACCTTAATAACTCAATGTTACTACAAACAATAAAAACGAACACACTAACTTTCTTAGCAACTGACACACTCACATCATATACACATCCAGTGGACACTTCCCCTTCTCACTCCCGCAACACCAATCCGCTTGCCCACCGCATTATATATTCATCGTAACTGGTCTTTAGAACTCCCACTGTTAAGATTTTCATTTCGTTTAGACCCCACCGGGCGTGTTGAACAATCTTCAAATCACCATAACACAAGGCTAGCCACATAGGCAGGAATACACACTTGTCGAATCTTTCCACCCTCCCTACCTTTCTCACTATAATAGAGAAACAACACAAGAATCACACGTGCGATCAAGTCGCCATAACACAAGCCCAGCCACATAGACTGGTACATATACTCATCGAATCATCTTTTGCCCCAACCCCCACCTCCCTTATAATGGAGGGAAGGCAATGCTAGCTTTCCATTCGCGATCGAGTCACCATAACACAAGCCTCAGTATAATCAGTGGACACAGGCGAATATACGGACGGACTTACTTATCTACAAACTATCAGTATTATATACACACTCTGTGGCCACACCCCCTTCTCTTGCCAGCAATACAACTATACCTGCTCCTCGCGCATTCTTCGTTCTCGCCGACTGCTATAACGTTCTGGACCTAGATCAAGGATCCACCCAGGTCCCACCGATGAGCCTTCAGCCATCTAAGCAGCCCTTTCGTACACAGCTGGAGACAGACTTCTTTAAACTAACAAAGACTCAAACCACGCCCCCTTCACGCCTACAACATGGCTTCCACACCACTCACACGCACACTAAGTTATGCACCCGGAGCCACCTGCCCCGCACTAACTATTCTTTACTTTCAATTTTACATTAGCAATTTCCAAGCCACTACCTTACAGGCATCGTCAATCACAATTCATGTACTTATCCCACCTATTTATTCAATTGTAACAACAGGCACATTCCACAAGCAATCCCCCAGTCACCATAACACAAGTCTAGCCGCTTATTCTGAGGACACTCACCGATCGAATCCCTTCCATCCTCCCTACTTTCCTCACTACAAAGGGAAAGCAACACAAGTATCTCATATACGGTTAAGTCACCATAACACAAGCCTCAGTATAATCAGTAAATACAAACGAATATACAGACGGACTTACTTATCAATAAACCACCCGTATTGTATACGCATCCTATGGCCACACCCCCTTTTTCTTACCGACAATACAACTATGCCTGCTCGACGCTCAATCTTCATGACCCCCGGCTGCTTTATCGTTCTGGACCCAGACCAGGGACCTACCCAGGTCCCACCGGGAGCACTTCAGCAATCTAAGCAGTCTTTCCGTACACAATTCAAGACAGACTTCTTTAAACTTACAAGAACTCAAACCACGCCCCCTTCACGCCTACAATATGGCTTCCACATAAACTAGTGCTACACGCGGACGGACCCGCACGGCTTACACTATTTAAAATCTCTGAACATGAAAAATACAATAAACAAACTGTGGATGAAGGTGTTATGTACATGCATAACCGGTTTTCTTGGAGCAGGAATGTATCAAGGACACATTACAATCGACTTTACTGGTATATTACACAATCTAACAATTATTCATTTTACTGGAGGTGGGTGTGATGCACAGGCATAGCATCTTCATCCATGTCTTGACTTATCAGAAATAAATTAGTGTTTTTTGAGGTGGATAAAGGTGTCATGTTGTGTTTTAATGTAACAGAGGAAAGTGTTATAGGTACAGACATGGCTCATTCATCCGTGATTTAAGATATCGAAATTTCATCAAAATCCTTTTCCCTTTTACGGTTATATCATTATAATCATTAATCATTTCTTTGTCTCTGGGTAAATGGACAGTCCTAGCAACACCACTATGAAATCTAATCATTTCACGGATTTTCGCGCGTCACATGTGCTTTTTTGATGTTTACTTACCTATTTTGTGTCAATTCTCACTGGCCTGATTGTAGGAAAGTAAGCATATTTTGAAAGATATAACTCTTATAAACATACTTGCAAGACTATGATTGTAAACAATTTAATTACGCAAACACTCTAGCTCTACAACATCTGAAGGCCAGATGTCGCGCCGCTTGCAGACATACGAATGGATGTGGTCGGCGGACGCCACGCGGCACACTATCTCTACAACATCTGAAGGTCGGATGTCGCGCCGCTTGCAGACATACGAATGGATGTGGTCGGTGGACGTTTGCGCGGCACACTATCTGAAGGTCGGAGGTCGCACTGATTATAGACATACGAGTGGATGTGGTCGGCAGACGCTACGCAAACACTCTATCTCTAAACATCTGAAGGCCGGATGTCGCGCTGCTTGCAGAAATACGAGTGGATGTGGTCGGTGAACGCTACGCAAACACACTATCTCTACAACATCTGAAGGCCGGATGTCGCGCCGCTTGCAGACATACGAGTGGATGTGGTCGGTAGACGCTGCGCGGCACACTATCTCTACAACATCTGAAGGTCAGATGTCACGCCGATTAAAGACATATGAGTGGATGTGGTCGGCGGACGCTACGCAAACACACTATCTCTACAACATCTGAAGGCCGGATGTCGCGCCGCTTGCAGACATACGAGTGGATGTGGTCGGAAGACGCTGCGCGGCACACTATCTCTACAACATCTGAAGGTCGGATGTCGCGCCGATAATAGACATACAAGTGGATGTGGTCGGCGGACGCTACGCAAACACACTATCTCTACAACATCTGAAAGCCGGATGTCGCGCCGCTTGCAGACATACGAATGGATGTGGTCGGCAGACGCTGCACGACACGATATCTCTACAACATCTGAAGGTCGGATGTCGCGCCAATAATAGACATACGAGTGGATGTGGTAGGCAGACGCTACGCAAACGCACCATCTCTACAACACCTGAAGGTCGGATGTCGCGCCGATTATAGACATACGAGTGGATATGGTCAGTGAACGCTACACAAACACACTATCTCCACAACATCTGAAGGCCGGATGTCGCGCCGTTTGCAGACATACGAGTGGATGTGGTCGGCGGTTGCTGCGCGGCACACTATCTCTACAACATCTGAAGGTCGGATGTCGCGCCGATTATAGATATACGATTGGATGTGGTCGGCGAATGCCGCACGACTCTACAAACATCTGAAGGTCGGATGTCGCGCCGCTTGCAGACATACGAGTGGATGTGGTCGTCGATCGCTGCGCGGCACACTATCTCTACAACATCTGAAGGTCGGATGCCGCACCGATTATAGACATACGAGTGGATGTGGTCGGCGGACGCTGCACAGCACACTATCTCTACAACATCTGAAGGTCGGATGTCGCGCCGATTATAGACAAACGAGTGGATGTGGTCGGTAGACGCTACACAAACATACTATCTCTACAACATCTGATGGCCGGATGTCGCGCCGTTGCAGACATACGAGTGGATGTAGTTGGCGGACGCTGCGCGGCACACTATCTCTACAACATCTAAAGATCGGATGTCGTGCCGCTTGTTGACATACGAGTGGATGTAGTCGGCGGACGCTGCGCGGCACACTATCTCTATAACACCTAAAGGCCGGATATCGCGCCGCTTGCAGACATACGAGTGGATGTGGTCGGTCGGTGGACGATGCGCGGCACACTATCTTTACAACATATAGTCCTGTCAACTCTATATACGTTATAAGTGACTAGTAGTCTTCCCAACTCTTTCTACCGCATGTTATCATTAAGTCTCGCCAACTCCCTCCGCATATTGAGCTGCCAGCAAACATAGAGGAATCAGGCTACCAACAGGCCTTATCATATACAAAGATACATATTATACCAGCTCAATTTACCATCAATTAACTCTAATCCTTTCATTACAGAAGGTGCCGTGGATGTGGTCGGCGGACGCTGCGCGGCACACTATCTCTACAACATTTAGTCCTGTCAACTCTCTATACGTTATGAGTGACTAGTAGTCCTCCCAACTCTTTCTACTGCATGTTATTATTAAGTCTCGCCAACTCCCTCCGCATATTGAGCTGCCAGCAAACATAGAGGAATCAGGCTACCAACAGGCCTTATCATATACAAAGATACATATTATACCAGCTTAATATATCATCAATTAACTCTAATCCTTTCATTACAGAAGGTGCCTCAATTTGGTGACATCTTGGTTTCTACCTATCACAACTTATTATTTTTAACCCTCATCAATAAAATATCTCTCCCCAGAAGAAACTCCATTGCAACTACACACCTGAAAGCCTGGACTTCACATGGCTGAATTTGCTGAGGATATCCACTGCAGACCCTGCAAAGGGGAATAATATCAGTTCTCTCCCCAGAAGAAACTCCATTGCAACTACACACCTGAAAGCCTGGACTTCACATGGCTGAATTTGCTGAGGATATCCACTGCAGACCTACAAAAGGGAATAATATCAGTTCTCCTTACACATCTCTCCACTCTGACTGCCTCGCATATTTTTACCGATGACCGAGGGTTGCTCACTGTCAATCGTTCTGTATTGGCCGTCGTCGGTGGCACCTGAGCGGCTCGACGTGCGCTCACACAGCGTGATTGCTTGCCTCGTCTCGCCTAATCCCGACTACCTCGATAGTGATCACGCTTGGTGAATTCGTCCGTCGTGCTGCACTCGTTCCAATGGCGACTATTTGGTCGGGTGATTGATTACTGCGGTGGCATTCGCCTGGATACTCCTTTAGTAGCCCGGCTTTATGCTAAGCGGAGTGAGCATCGCTCATTCGTTTGTCAGCTCATCATTAAACCTATATATATATTATTGCCAAGGCATGCCCTGCGTATTATCTGGTGTGGTGGTATGAGGTGGGTTTGCTTTCAATCTTCTTCCCACCATCCGTCGCCCGCGGGTCGGGTGCATTGCGGTGGACATCTGTGTTGACTTTTCAATTCAATTTATATTTTCAAACTCAACTTAAGCAGACTGATTGTCCGCCAAAAACTCGCCTCACCCCGAACAATTTGGCGGACATTCCGTTTAGGCGGATCGGGTAGCCGCACTGCGCCCGAGTTAAGGTCGGCTGAGGGGGGTCGAGTGATTGATTGTCACTTGCTGGTCTGCTCCTTTAGCGGACGCAGCTGCACGGGCACACCCGCCGTGCAGCTCGCGCCACACATACACCCACACCTAGCGTCGGCGGCCCGGCACACCCGCCGGGCAGCTCGCGCCACACATATACTCACATAAAATATAGCGTCAGCTACAATCACATGAAGTTTGCCCCCTTAAGTACCTGTCTTTATTATTCATAATATAACAAGTTTTGCATGCGCGGCAGAATTGGCACCCAACCATAAGTGGGCCCACCGACTGACGAGGGTGGCTTACTGTCTACCCGCTGGCTATCACCTACTGCCTGCAGCTTGGGCGCGGTGCGGCATGCATCCGGGCAGAAAGATCGCCTGCCCCTATCCCCCGGCAGGCGGTCTGGTGGGGCGGATTTGGCGATCGTACCGCGCTCAATCTAAATGCGACCGGAATAGCTAAGCGACTGATCACTGCTATGGCATTCGCCTGACTACTCCTCGGATTGTCCGGCCTTATGCTAGGCGGAGTCTGCCTCACTCGCTCGTTTGTCAGCTCATCATTAAATTTATTTATTTATTATTACAATTTTGATACTTTACACTCTAGAACCGTGCGACCGATTACTGCAGCATCATTCATCTGGATACCTTTATAGGAAGCCCGACCCAACGTCGAATGGAGTTTGTTTCGTTTGCTGGCTAACTCATCTGTCAGCTCATTATTACATTTATTTATTTATTATTACAATTTCGTGCTCTGCGTAGTCCTGGTCGTTATGACCCTCTGGTATGGCGGGCAAGGACGGTCTGCTTTCATTTCACTTCCTACCATCCGTCACCTGAGGCTCGGGTGTGGTGAGGTGTGGGTGCGTGGATCGGCTGATCGCCCTGCCTCGCCTCATCCCGAGGCAAACGCCCAGTCAACGCGAACCTAGCCATCGCGCCGCACTTGATCCAAGGGTGACTGCAAACAGATGGATAATTCATAGTTCGCATCGCTTGCCTGCCTATTAGAACCCTCACTAGCTTTAAACAGCACTGCGCATCGTTCTTTTACAGCACTTTATATTACAGAAGATACCTTCCCACAACTACATCCTGCCTACCGGACTAATCTTACCTCGGATCTTACTGTTATCATCATTACATTTACTCATTTATTATCACAATTTCGTGCTCAGCGTAGTCCTCTGGTATGGCGGGCAAGGACGGTCTGCTTTCACTTCACTTCCTACCATCCGTCACCTGAGGCTCGGGTGTGGTGAGGTGTGGGTGCGTGGATCGGCTGATCGTCCTGCCTCGCCTCATCCCGAGGCAAACGCTCAGTCAACGCGAACCTAGCCATCGCGCCGCACTCGATCCAAGGGTGACTGCAAACAGATGGATAATTCATAGTTCGCATCGCTTGCCTGCCTATCAGACCCCTCACTAACTTTAAACAGCACTGCGCATCGTTCTTTTACAGCACTTTATATTACAGAAGATACCTTCCCACAACTACATCCTGCCTACCGGACTAATCTTACCTCGGATTTTACTGCTATCATCATTACATTTACTCATTTATTATCACAATTTTGCGCTCAGCGTAGTCCCGGTCGTTATGACCCTCTGGTATGGCGGGCAAGGACGGTTTGCTTTCATTTCACTTTCTACCATCCGTCACCTGAGGCTCGGGTGTGGTGAGGTGTGGGCGCGTGGATCGGCTGTTCGCCCTGCCTCGCCTCATCCCGAGGCAGGCGCCCAGCCGACGCGAACCTAGCCATCGCGCCGCACTTGATCCAAGGGTGATTGCAACCAGATGGATAATTCATAGTTCGCATCGCTTGCCTGCCTAGCAGAACCTTCACTAACATTATAACAGCACTGCGTCATATATATAATAAAAATTATTCTTTTACAGCACTTTATGTTATAGAAGATACTTTCTCACAACCACATCCTGTCCACCAGAACAACTGGATATTATAATATTTAATTGCAGCTCATTACATCTTCAGCCATTCGAACCTGGGAAGCAACGGCGGATATGTGGGATCGGCCCACCATGTGCCATGGAATTGTCTGTTTCTACATTATATCTAATCATACACAACTCCAGCATGATGTTATGTACGATAATAATTTCATTCATCTATCATTGCAAATGCTCTGCACAGCGTAAAAATTGGCTAATCCAACATTCAATGGGCCTGCAGACGAACGAGGGTGGCGCATGGTCTATCATTCTCCATCTTTAGACGCCCACGGCACTGGACGGTTTTGTACAGAAGGGCCGTCCATCTCACCTCGCCTCACCCCGATCAACAGGCGGGCGGCCCGGATGGGCGAATTTGGTTTCAGTGCTGAGCTAATTCAAAGAAAGGTGGGGGGAGGGATGCTGAACGATTGACCACTGCAATCACACGCCGATCTGCCCTTGAGCTTGCCCGGCCTCTGTGACGCGCAATTCGCCTCGCTCGATCGTTCTCTAAACCCTCGCCGTTATTAAAATACAATTTTCTATCACGAAACAGCATAGCGCCATATATCTGTTCCATTTCAGCATACAGCATAGAAGAATCCTCGCTGCAGCCATTTCCTGCACTCAAGTATAACCCAGCGTAGTTTTAGACGACCTGACTTAATTAGTGCTGGTTGATGGGTGGAAGTCTCCAGCCCACTGTATTGCATACATCTCTACTCACTCTTAAATTGACTATATTCGATTCACTAGAGGGGCGGATATGCTCGTCAACCAGTGCTTCGATTTTACTTTTGCATTTGCGTTGCACTGCGTAAAATTTTTTTTTTTTTTTTTTGCATTTGCGTTGCACTGCGTAGAATTGGTTAAATTGACCTTAAGTGGGCCCACCGATGACCGAGGGTTGCTCACTGTCAATCGTTCTGCATCGGCCGTCGTCGGCGGCACCTGAACGGCTCGACGTGCGCTCACACAGCGTGATTGCTTGCCTCGTCTCGCCTAATCCCGACTACCTCGATAGTGATCACGCTTGGTGAATTCGTCCGTCGTGCTGCACTCGTTCCAATGGCGACTGTTTGGTCGGGTGATTGATTACTGCGATAGCATTCGCCTGGATACTCCTTTAGTAGCCCGGCTTTAGGCTAAGCGGAGTGAGCATCGCTCATTCGTTTGTCAGCTCATCATTAAATCTATATATATATTATTGCCAAGGCGTGCCATGCGTATTATCTGGTGTGGCGGTACGAGGTGGGTTTACTTTCAATCTTCTTCCCACCATCCGTCGCCCGCGGTTCGGGTGCATTGCGGTGGACATCTGTGTTGACTTTTCAATTCAATTTAAATTTTCAAACTCAACTTAAGCAGACTGATTGTCCGCCAAAAACTCGCCTCATCCCGAACATTTGGCGGACATTCCGTTTAGGCGGATCAGGTAGCCGCACTGCACCCGAATTAAGGTCGGCTGAGGGGGGTCGAGTGATTGATTACTGTTGTCACCTGCTGGTCTGCTCCTTTAGCGGACTGGTATTGGTGACGCAGAGTATACCTTGCTCGTCCACCTTTAAGCACCTTTGCCAATCTTAAATACACTTATTTATTTACCTATCAAATTTGTTTATATATATCCACTTTGCTACGGTTACTGGTGCCTCAGAATCACCATAGCGACCCCAAGCTATCGTGGAAGTATTAAATATACGTATATATTGGTCAGGTTGAGGTAAAGGTATGGTTGCCCCCCCCACCCCCAAACAGTTGCCCCTCCTACCCAAACAAAAATCTTTTCTACTCTTCTTTCAACCCGCTTTTTTCTAATTCTTCTCTTTCGTAAAGAGGCGATGGTGCACGTGACCCATACTCCGATTCGTTCTCTCTCTTCTTCAAACAAAAAAAAAAAAAAAAAAAACCTAACCTAACCTAACCTAACCTAACCTAACCTAACCTAACCTAACCTAACCTAACCTAACCTAACCTAACCTAACCTAACCTAACCTAACCTAACCTAACCTAACCTAACCTAACCTTTTTTTTTTTTTTTTTTTTTTTTTTTTTTTTTTTTTTTTTTTTTTTTTTACGTGAGGAAAATGCATTGAACTGCATCCCCACCGTCCTGGGGGAGGAGCGGTGGGGTATGTGGGGCTCTCCGGCCGTGAAGCGGCCGGCCTACCCACTAAAAACCTCACGATTCCGCGCTCGCCTTGTGGTCGGGGGCCCGGGGACACGTTCGTACTCGTCCGCGTCCCGACGGCGATGGTCCTTATTTGGAGCCCCTCTCTTAGAGGTTACGACCTCAATCCTCATGAGCGGCGCACGGGAACTACGTGCGCCTCGCTCGGGCCTTTACACGGCGACAGACCCCCCCGAGTCTGCCGCCTATGAGCCCATTTAGGGTGGCATCAGGTCGTCTGCACGACCTCGACGCCTTCCGCGTCTTGGTCTTCCTCTGCCCCCAGATCGGCGTGACCGTATAGGATCAGAGGTCGTCACTTCTCGGTCACGCTCCGCGTTCTCTTTGGCCGCCATAACAGTTTCTGAGAAGCGGAGCATGGCCTCCCACGCCTCCCCGTCAGAAACCATAGCCGACACGACTGCGGGGAGTGACAAATCACGCCCCACCACCTCTCGCAGCTCGTCCCGCTGTTCACGCCAAGCTACGCACATTTCGAGCGTGTGAACAGCGGTGTCCACAGTGCTCGAGCAGTGGTGGCATCTCTCGTCGGGCTCTCTACGTGCTATCTTACACAGGTACTTTCCGAAGCACCCGTGCCCGGAAAGCACCTGTGTCAGCCTAAATGTGAGAACCCCGTGTTGTCGCTCTACCCACTCACCCAGTACTGGGCGTATGGCCTCGATGGTAGCGTGACCAGCAGTCGGCCGATTTAGGCGATCCTCCCATCTTGCCATGGCAACCTGACGGAGCTCCAACCGGCGTCCCTCTACCTCCCGTGGAGCCGGTCGATTGCCCCGCTCAAGCATCTCCTCACGCCACCGGAACATTGACGCGAGGGTTCCTGCGTCCAGGTCCCAAGGCAAGACTCCAGCCATTACACACGCGGCCTCGTATGAGACGGTGCGGTATCCACGTATCACCCTCACGGCCATCAACCTCTGCGACTTGCGAAGCAGAGCTCGATTTCGGTTCGTGAGGGTGTCCGCCCACACCGGACTCCCATACAAGGCCATCGACCGCACTATCCCAGCGTATAATCGCCGGCAAGACACCGACGGTCCACCCACATTCGGCAACAATCCACACAATGCCAATGCTGCCGCGTCCAGCTTCGGAGCAAGGGCCTCGAAGTGGGCCGCGAAATCCCAGTTCGAGTCCAGAATGAGCCCTAAGTACTTCAACGAAGCATGGACGGTGATTGGTACTCCGCAGACATCCACACAGAGTCCCCGAGGCGGCACTAGACAAGGGTTATAAAAGCCGACAGCTTCGCACTTTTCGGGAGCCACCCTCAAGCCCAACATGCGGATACGGTCAACTATGTCCTCCACCCCGATAGATGCCACAGCCGCGGCCGTGTGGAACGTGCTTCCCCGGGCGGTCACCAGCGTATCGTCTGCGTAACAGAAGACGCCCACTCCCGGGAAGCTACGTCCACGGAGAACCCAGTCATACCCAACGTTCCACAGGAGCGGTCCAAGGACTGACCCCTGTGGAACACCGCGCGACACATCTCGACTGCACACTCCATCCCGTCCAGGATATACCACTCGACGATCACTGAGATAATCGGCTATCACGCGACAGAGGTAGGGTGGCACTCGGTGATACCGAAGTGCCTCCCTTATGACCGCCCAGGGGAGGGTATTGAAGGCGTTGGCGATATCTAGCGACACCGCCAAGACGACCTCACCCTGAGCCACCGCCTCCTCAGCCAACGCCTTGACTCCCAGTATGGCCTGGATTGTCGAGCGGCCACTGCGAAATCCGTATTGAGAGTCGGCCAAATCCGGTCCATCTCTCCTTAGGTGCGCGACGAGACGTGCAGCTACAACTCGCTCGAGGAGCTTGCACGCCTCATCCAGCAGCACGATAGGGCGGTACGCGGATGGCGACTCTATAGGACGACCCTCTTTTCTGAGCAACACCAGTTTCCCCGTCTTCCAGAGACGAGGAAACTGGCCTCGCTCCATACAGGCACTCAAAAACTGGATGAACCGCGGTCCTAACGCCTTCAGAGCTAAG
This sequence comes from Idaea aversata, assembly GCA_907269075.1. Taxonomy (NCBI): domain Eukaryota; kingdom Metazoa; phylum Arthropoda; class Insecta; order Lepidoptera; family Geometridae; genus Idaea; species Idaea aversata. The sequence goes on along the minus strand of OU026100.1, from coordinate 14,354,677 downwards.
GCCCATACTCTGCCCGGAATACCATCCAAACCAGGGGCAGTGTTTTTGGCCCGCATCTTGGTGACAGCCAGCCTCAGCTCAACAGTCGTCACCTCTACCGATTCACTGGACTCTTCCGGCATATTTTCTTCGTCCGATGGCAACATAGGAGGAGGAACCATATCTTCTCCATCCGGGAAGAGCGTGTCCACTACCCTATTCACAAACTGAGGCTGGAGACTCCGAGTGAGTGGAGGGGCATACGGGCGCATCTTGCCCCGGACCGTACGGTAAGGTCGCCCCCACGGATCTTCACTCAAAGCCTCCAACATCTCCTCCCTGGCCCTGGTTTTGGCTTCGCCGATGGCAACCTGGAGCGAGAGTTTGGCCGCTCTATACGCCTCCTCTAGAATGGCTTCTCTTTGAGCAAAATCGCCGTCGCGGCGGCGCCTCCTGAGGTGTCGAGCGTATTGGCGCCTTGCAACCACGCAAACTCTACGAAGCTGCGCGATGTCTTCACTCCACCAATATACTCGACGTTTTGGAGGTTGGGGACCGGAACGGGGCATTGATGCGTCGCATATACGGGTCATCGCCCCCCGGAACCATGTCGCCTCGGAATCAATGTCCGCCGGTCTATCGGGTGCCGTTGGCCAAGCCTCCACTAAAGCCGCTTCATCCGCCAGTTCTGGATCAAATCGACTGAGCGTCCAGCGCGGGCCCTCATCGCGAGCCGAGCCAGGCACCGGAGGAACCGAGGTCTGGGCCGAGACGCTGAAGCGAAGGTAACGATGGTCCGACAACGTCTCCACCCCCTCCAAGACCCTCCAGTCCCTGACCCGTGCGGCGAGACACGGGCTCGCGAATGTCACGTCGACAATTGATTGCCCATTGGACCTCACACATGTAGCCACTGTTCCGCGATTCAGCAGATGCAATCCCGAAACTCGCGCCCAATCTTCCAGTTCTCGACCTTTCGGCAGTGTCCGAGGCGATCCCCACGCCCTGGATTTGGCATTAAAATCACCAAGGACCACCACAGGATACGAGCGGAACATATTGAACATGGCGTCCAGCTCCCGGATAAAGCCCTTGAATTCGGTTATATTTGTGTTTGGTGAAAAGTAGCCTCCTATGAACGCTACCTCGCCTAGTACCGCAGCGACACAGCCCCGACCTCTTACAACACGGGTAAAAGGGGGAGAGCCGACTGCACCCCTCGAAGTCATGGCCACCACACCATCTAAGTCCGCGACCCAGTCCGGATGTTGTTGGACCGAGTATGGCTCGCATGCCACTACCACTGATGTCGACCATTGCGTAGCGCTTTGAATCAGGAGATCCTGTGCGACTCCGCGATGGTTAATGTTCGCCTGCAACACAGAGATGGCCATTTATCACTTGTTTGTCAATGTGTGAACTCTCCCATTGGACTGAACCTTGCGACCAGTCCCCTTCGTGTTCGCCTTACATGCTGTCGAGCCGACCGAATGTGAAGCGGGTTTTCCGGCTCTAGCACAAGAGCCACAGTGGGGTGCTGCAGAGCAATTGGCAGCCTTATGACCAGCCGTACTGCACCTAAAGCACAGGCCACCAACCGGAATTTGCTCCGTACAGCATTTGCCGACATGGCCACGCCCGAGGCACTGGTAACAGACCAACGGTCTGCGGTCTAGAATTTTAACTCTAGCTGCTACCCAACCTACCAACAGCTTACCAGCCTCCATCAGTTTCTGCGCCGCCAAGATAGGGCACTGGGCCCAGACTGTGGCAAGTCCTGAAGGATTTCGACGGATTTCTCCAGTCTTGACGGTGTCAACCGCAACTCCACCTGCCGCAGCAATGGCAGCAGCTACCTCCACCTTGGTGACGGAGTCATCCAGGCCGGAGACACGTATGTCCACACACTTGGTTGGCCTGGTGACTATCACGTCCTGACCATAAAGCTCCCTCAGCTTTACAGCAAGAGAGTCAGCCTTTGCCGCGCTGTCCTCGCCTTTTTGGACTTCAAATAATTTGGAGCCAGTGGCTGCTGTGCGGAACTTTACGCCTTCTGGAATACCGAGGGCATTCAAGTCGATGCGGGCCTTAGCTAGCGCAATCGCGTCTCCATAGTTCTTTCCCTTCTCTAATGCTTCAGGCTTCAGCGTGATTACCACAACCGCAGATTTGGGAACTTGCAGGTTGGGTTTCTTTGTCTGTGTAACACTCTTGGCTGGTGGATTTTGCACTCTAGGTTTGTTGCTCCTGACGACCGTAGTCCACTCCATCTGCTGAGTCAGAGGAGATGATTCATCTCTAGCTGAGGCCTGAGCCTCCCGTGCAGCGAGAGACTTCTTCTTTCGTCTTCTCTTTGCCGTTTTCGAGGCCTCTGGTGCAGCAGCCTGAGACTGTTGCCGCGATACTGGTGCTGGCTTTTGTGGAGCTGACTTAGCAACACTCAATCTCTCGGCAGCTTCTCTCCTTTTGTCTGCTGCCAAAGGTGGGCGAACCCGTTCTTCCGGCGGCAACCGTCCCTCCAATGCCTCGAAACGGGCATTTATGTAGTTAACGATGGAAGTCGTCCACTCTCCACTCTCTCTTGGAGGATTTAGGCCCCGAGCAGTAGCCGCATAACTGGGGCTCGCTACGTCTGGTGCCTCCAAGTCATAGGACACCTCCATCGTCTCAGCTGTGACGTTAGTATCCACCTCTGGCATCTTCTGCGGCGGTGGCACCGGCTGAGCCTTAGACCTTCCACCCAAAACGACTTCTGGCAATTCATTTACGACCTCACTTGAGGATGCCACCACAATGTCCGTTGGTCGATCGGATCGCAGCTCGTACATTATTCGAAGCTGGCTTCGAAGGTCGGCCATCTCCTTCTCAAGCTGCAACATCTTTTTACGGAGAATCTCATTGTCGCGATTGAGTTTCTCCGTTTCCGCGCTTATGCTGTTGCAACTGAGCTTATTGACTGCTTCTATCATAGAGGCAGTCGCATCCTGCAGCTGTTGTGCATGTCCATCACTTAAGGTGCGCGATGTTTTGGCCACCGTATTCACAATATTTATTGCTTTTTTGGCCTGCTTACGCAACCTGGAAGCCGACTTGTGGTCGGTCTTGTTGTATGCAACATCCGGCGCGCTGGACTCGGAGGATGACATCCGATGGTCAATCTCATCCTCTCGCCTGGGAGGGTCAGAGATAGCCCGAGCCGGTGTATCCAAATCAGACTCGCTCGCAGTCTCGTCGCCTCGAGGCGCTCGTTGCTGCTCTGGCGTTCCCCTATCCCGACGTCTTCTCTCACTCCGTTGGGGCTGTGGTGCTGCTTCTGGCTTCTTAATGAAGTCACTTCTGTTGAAGCTCAGCACTACTCCGCCTCTCTTAGAGGTTGACACCTTAACTGGACGGGTGGCGTCTCCCTCTGAATCCGTCTCTTCGGATTGCTGCCGCTTACCTCCCGTGACCACTTTTGCAGTCAAGGTCGAGCAGGCAGAGCCAGGTCGCGAGTCATAAACGGGACTCTGGACACCAAAAGGTGTACTAGGGTCCATTACGTCCCACTCCAAATCCGCCCTCTGAAAGAGCTCGATTTCTTTATTCGTCACCGCGTCACGGCACGTTATCTTTCGATTACTCATTTCCTCTGTCTCCTTCTGACTTCGTTGTCTGTCCTCTGTTATAGGACTTCTCTCCCTTTCTCTGTCTTTCCCTTGATCTAAGGCCTTTAACCTCTCAGATCTTCTCACTTCTCTTGCTTTGGAGTCCTCTACTACTTCCTTCTCCATCGTCATTCTATCGTCCTCTCCTCCTGACTCCGTCCTAACAGACTCTACTCCTATCTCCTTCTCCACTGTTCCCTCAATTCCCCCCCCAACAGTCGTGCGATTTGTTGCCCCCCCCAGAATACGATGGGGGCTGCCCGCCGGAGCGGGGTGGGATTCCCCAACCACGTTGTGGTCGGGACCCACCTGGGTAATACTTTTACAGTTCGCCTTCATGTCATATTTTTTGTGGGCTGATCCACAGCTTCGTTACCTAAACTATTTGTTGTGTAGTGTAGATGTATATGTGGTGTATGTGTGTGTATGATTGGTTCGGCCAAGCCGATGGTAAAAGCCCATCGACGAGGACGAACCATGTGTGTGTGTGTGTGTGTATGTATAGTGTACCTACTATGCCGGACCATTGGCCAGCGCCGATCAATGGATGAGAGGAACTTCTCTTCGATTGATCGACGCTGTTTCCACCCACGCCACGAGGAGGCTGTCCAACCTAACCTAACCTAACCTAACCTAACCTAACCTTTTTTTTTTTTTTTTTTTTTTTTTTTCGTGAGGAAAATGCATTGAACTGCATCTCCACCGTCCTTGGGGCGGAGCGGTGGAGTATGTGGGGCTCTCCGGCCGTGAAGCGGCCGGCCTACCCACTAAAAACCTCACGGCGGCCATCCTCAGGCACCTGGGAGGGCCCCGGGCTCGCGTAAGCGCACCGGAACCCTCCCGCCTATGCCCCCCCAATCACTTGGGAGGGCCCTCTCCCGGGGGAGCCTAGCAGAGGCTCAACCCCTCAGGGGAACGCCGCTCCGATCCACGCCGTATTCTTCGGCGTGGAGCGAGACGGGATCCCCTCGACGACACCACCCGCCGCACCGGCGGTGTCATCCTGGGCCGCTTCCACGGGCACATCGACCCCAACGATGTACCCGCACGCGAGCCCGTCGCGGCAGCTAGCCAAGCTATGTGGCCCGCCGCCGCCTCCTTCGAGTGGGATCGGCTCTCTCCCGATCCCGCTCTGCGCCCTCCTTCTGGAGCATTACAGCTTCACAGAAGGAGAGCGCCGCCTCCCAACCCTCCTCACTCTCCAGCATGGCCGCGACCAATGCTGGCGGGGACAGATCTCGCCCGATGACATCGACCAAGACTCGACGCTCAGACTCCCATGCAGGGCAGTCTTCCAGCGTGTGCTGGGCGGAGTCCAGGTCGGATGCGCAGTGGTGGCATTGTGTCGTGACTTCCCTCCCGATTCGATTCAGATACTCACCGAAGCATCCATGTCCGGTGAGTATCTGAGTCAACCTGTAGGTGACCTCACCTTTCCTGCCGATCCAAGCCTCGAAGTTGGGCAGGACGGCACCGACAGCGCGTTGGCGCGCACAACCCATGAGTTCCAGCTGCACGCGCCAGTCTCTTAAGGCCTGTCGGTGCGCGTCCTGCCGGAGCATTCCTTGCGCGGGTTCTAGCTCGTACCCCCCGTCTCCCCCATCCCGGTCGATGCCCCGCCGCGCGTCATAGACGGCGGCGTCCATCTTGGCCAGGATTTGGAAAGGGGGGGAACGGGCCAGAACCGTCGCCGCCTCGAACGAAATCGTTCGGTAGCCTCGCACGATCCGTATGGCCATCAACCGCTGCAGGCTCCTCAATAGAGCTCCGCAGCGGGAGGACCTCGTGAGGTCACTGGACCACACGGGGGCCCCGTAGAGGGCCACGGACCGTATGACGCCACCGTAGAGGCGGCGAACTCCTTCCCGCGGTCCCCCGAGGTTGGGCAGCAGGCGATGTAGTGCACCTGCAATCCTGCGCGCTCGGGGGACCAGGCGCACGAAATGCTCCTCGAAGCTCCATCGGCTGTCCAGGGTAAGGCCTAGGTACTTGATGTACCGCCCCACCTGGACTTCAGAATCACCTACACGGATTCGCGAGCTGGGGGGTTCCTGGCCTCGTGGGAGGCGGTGGAACCATAGCGCCTCACACTTGTGAGGCGCTATCTCAAGGCCCAGCTCGCGAATCGCCCGCACGACACATGCCACCCCCAGTTCGGCAAGCCTGAGCGTTCGCCCGAAGTTAGTGCCGGTGGCGACAACGAGAGTGTCGTCCGCATAGCAGACGACACTCACGTCACCTGGAAGACTGGTGCGAAGGACCGCATCATATGCAAGGTTCCATAGCAGGGGGCCCAAAACGGACCCCTGCGGAACCCCGCACGAGATCTCCCGTTCCGTCTCCGTCTCGTTCCGACCGGTTATCTTGACCCGTCTATCGCGTAGGTAGGCCCCGATGATCGCCCGTAGGTAGGGAGGCACGCCGTGATAAACTAGTGCCTCCCTAATTGCCTGCCACGGGAGGGTTCCGAATGCGTTGACGATGTCCAGGGACACCGCCAGTGCAACCCTCCCTGAACGGACTGCCGATTCCGAAAGGGAGCGAACGAGGCGGACAGCATCCACCGTCGATCGCCCCGGCCGGAATCCGAACTGGCAGTCCGATAGATCCGGGCCTACCCGCGACAGGTGCCCGCCGATACGGTCGGAGATAACTCTCTCGAAGAGCTTCCCCGTCTCGTTCAGCAAGCAAATCGGTCGGAACGACGACGGAGACTCGGCGGTCCTTCCCTCCTTCCTTAGAAGCACCAGTTTCGCGAACTTCCACTCGATGGGGAACACGGATAGGCGGAGGCAGTCGTTAAAGAGCTGCCTCAACCGGTTCCCCAGGACCTTCAGAGCCAGCACGAGAACCCTGCCTGGAACGCCGTCCGGGCCGGGAGCGGTGGAGCGGGATGCCAGCCGCCTGACGGCTAGTTCAAGCTCGGCCCCCGTCACCTCCAGATCGTCGGCCCAATCTCGATCCGGCGACAAGGGAGGGTGACTGGAAGGGCTGTCCTGGACGCTTGGGAAGAGTGTTTCTACGACTCTCCCCACGAAGTCGGGGTCCAGGGTTTCCGTCAACGGGGGGACCCACGGTCTGAGCTTGCCCAGTACCATCTTGTACGGGCGCCCCCATGGGTCCCTATCCAGTCCCTCCACGAGCTCGATCCAGGACCGCTCCTTGGCCTCAGCGATTGCTATGCTGAGGGCATGGACCGCTGTCCCGTATTCCCGCCTGGCTCCTAGGGTCTCCTCTAGTGAGGCTTGCCTTCTTCTTCGGGCTCTTTGGTACTGGCGACGCGCAGCCAAGACCGATCGTCGAAGCCGCGCGATCTCCTCACTCCACCAGTACACAGAGCCCCGCTGGGGCGGCCTGGTTCGGGGCATCGAGACGTCACAGATCGACGTCATCGTGTCCCGAAACCAGGCGGCTTGCGCCTCCGGATCGGACGGGATCTGTTCTTCCGTCCAGTCCGCAACGTTGGCGGCGGCTACGGCCATGTCTCGGTCGAGCCGCTTGAGAGACCAACGCCGCGGAGGGCTGCGGTCCTGGCGTGGGCGGGTAGGGCGGCGGAGAGACACATCGAACACGATGTATTTGTGGTCAGAAAGCGTGACCGCCTCCTCCGCCACCCTCCATCCTGATACCGTGTGCGAGGCCGAGGGAGTCGCCCATGACAGGTCCACGATCGACCTCCCCTGCCATCGCTCACAGGTAAAGACTGAACCTCTGTTTAGTAACCGGAGGTCCAGCCCTGCCGCCCACTCCAGAAGCGTCTCCCCCTTCACGTTGTCTACGACGTCCCCCCACTCACCCGAGCGCGCGTTGAAGTCCCCCAGGACGAATACCTGACGGGGGGCGCAGGCGCGAATGCAGCTCTCCAGCCCATCCAGATATGCCTCGAACTCGGCGATGTCGCAGTTGGGAGAGATGTAGCAGCTCACCATGGCCGCGGACCCCCACTCCACGGCCACGTAACCCAGCCCTTTTGCGATGAGGGAGCAATGGAGGTTGTCACCCCCCGCCCAATAGATGCAGGCCAAGCCCAAGTCGTCCCCGAACCACCTGGGGTTGTCTGGGACAGAGTAGGGCTCGGCGATTACCGCCAGGGCAACCGACCACTCCGCGAGCGTTTGTAGCAGGAGGTCCTGCGCCGCGCGGGTGTGGTTAAGGTTGACCTGCAATACTCGTGTGTGGAGCATTAGGAGGCCTCCATGACTTCCTCACTTCCCCGGGCTGGGGAAGGTGGCCGGACAGGCCCCTTCTTCTTCTTGTTTTTCGGTGGGGAGCACTTTTTGGTCCCCAGCCGATGGTCGGCGGCCCGCCCTAGGTCCGCGCAGACCGGGCAATGGGGGTCGGACGCTGTGCAATGACGGGCAACATGCCCCGACTCACCGCACCTGTAACAGCGTCCGCTCCTGTCCACATTATTGGGGCACATTACTCTGACGTGCCCTACCTCGAGACACCGGTAGCACTGCAACGGCCGTACTGCCAGTGCCTCCACCCTCGCCGCAGTCCAACCTATCTGTACCCGTCCTTGGGCCGCCAGCTTCTTGACGGCTGCGACCGGGCAGCGGACCCAAACGGTCCCCATCCGCGATGCGGCGGTGCGGATCTCCCCGATCTTGATGTCAGTCTGGGAGCATCCGCCCGCCTCGGCGATCGCCGCCGTGACATCCCCGGGGGTGATGGACTCGTCTAGATCCATCACTCGCATGTCGCCCATTTTACACGGGCGCGAGATGAGCGCACCCGTGTCGGCGAGGGCCTCCCTCATCTTCTCTGCCAAGGCGTCGGCTTTGGCGGAGCTCTCGGGACCTGGAATCTCCAATAGGAGAGCCCCGGTTACCGCCTTCCTCTGCTTTACACCCCCCACGATGCCAAGGTCCGCTAGCTTAATGCGGGTCCTGGCGGCCGTCATTACTGCAGCGATCGTGGTCTCTGCGCCCTCAGGCACCGTGATCAAAACCGCCGCACATGTAGGGCTCTTGGGCTGCCCCTTCTTCTTCTGAGGAGTGGGGGCGGCCTGGGTTCGTGGCGTGGGAGGCGCCGGAGCAGCGACCTGCTGCTTGGCACGGGCGGCCGCCTTCCGGCCGACCACCGTCGCCCAGGTGCCGCCCTGTGACCCCACCCGCTCCGTCGACGGCCCTGGAACTGGTGGAGGCTGTGACGGTGCCGTTCGCCGCCTCTTCGTCCGCTTCCTTTCCTTCTTGCTCTGGGACTCCGTCAGCGTCGCCTGGGGAATTTCCCCCTCTCGGCGCTGCCTCTGTCCCAGTGGAGGTCTTCTTCCCATCTCGGGGAAGAGACGGCCCATAAGCTCGGACTGAAAACGAGCGTACTCCCGGTCCATAATGGCCGAGAGCTGGCTCCAGTCCGAGCTTGGTTCATGGTGAGGGGCTGACGCCGTCGGCCGAGGTGTCGGTGCGGGCGCCCCCCTTTGTGAACCGTCTCTTCCCTTCTTAGATCTTGCAGTCGGTGCCGTCGGGGGAGGTAATACTTCCCGGGAAGGCCCCGGCGCCTGATCCTTTCTGGGCGCATGAAGGGTTCTCGCCGCGGCCGGGGGATGTGACGAACCCCCTCCCCTCCGTAGCTCCTTTACCTCGCTGGCCAGCTCCTCGATACGAGCGTACAGCTGGTCGATGAGGGAGCGAGTCCTCTCGTTGTCCCGGTTCCGCATCTCCGCCCTCACACACAGCTCCGACGCGCAGGCCTTTAGGGTGACGAGGGTGGACCGAACGGACTTCACTAAATCTTTCTTAGCGCTCTTTGGTTCATCGATCGCATTCTCTACGGCCGATAAACAGGAGAACAGCTCTGCGCCGATGTCCGCGGATGCTTGCTCACTCCTGTCCTCTCCGGATTCGGCGGCCGGTTGCACCTCCCGCTCCGTGCTGGCATCGTCCGCTGTCCTTCTCCTCACGACCATGGGCCTCCCGTCATCGTCGGCAGGACGCTGCGGTTTGCGCTTTCGCGCCCGCAGAGTTCCGCTGATGGAGGATGACATAGAGACGTCGTCGCCGCCGTCGTCTCTGTCTCCATCGTCCTCCCTCCCAGCCCCTGGCTTCGGGCTAGGAGTGCCTGGTCTTACAAATTGCAAGACCAGGCTCCCCTCCGAGGTCGTCCTTGAATGGGACCGGGAGCGAACAAAACTGGGCGTGCTCGCCTCCGATCTCTTTGTGTCCAGTCCAGTTGTGGGATCATCGACCTCACAATGTGATTGTGGGGTCGGAACGTCCACCGTGTCATCTCCGTTACGCGACCGAGGTCGCGAGGCAGTGTTGGCCCCCCCCGTATACGTGGGGCCAGCTGCCCTCGAAAGGGCAGCACGGGATTCCCCAGCCATGTGGCTAGGACCCGCCCGGGGATCGTTTTCACACTTGCCTTTTTTCATTTTGTTTTTTTGTCCAGTTAACGTCTGGGACCCGACGTTGGTGCCCTAGGGGCCGACCTACGCGCCGACCATACATCCCCTCGCCAGGCACCAGAGCTTGGGATTTACGGATTTTTTATAGTGGTTTACTCCACGCGGTCCCTTGGGACCCCCGTTCCTCTCCGTTGAGGGTTACGGGTTAGGCCGATCGGGGGGGTTTATAACCCCTGATCCGTCGCCCCTCACACGGGACAGGCCGAACGGAAGGGTTTGTAACCGCAATCCGTCGCCCTGCCCCAAGAGTCCACCGCGGGTCGGGCCGAACGGGGGGGTTCATAACCCCTGGTTCGTCGCCCCTTCCCAAAGCTATCACCACGGGCCAAGCCGATCGGGGGGGTTGACAACCCCTAGTCCGTCGCCCTGGCCCACAACCACCCAGGGTCGGGCCGAACGGGGGGGTTCATAACCCCTGGTCCGTCGCCCCTCCCTCACAACATTTTGGATAAGGCCGAACGGGGAGGTTCATAACCCCTGGTCCATCGCCCCTCTCCAAAACCGTGGCAAACTGCCACCACTCGCGCGTCCACTCTGCTCTCTGCTAGCCAGAGGGACAGGTGGAGCGCCCTCCGGGGACCACTTCGCTTCACTACAGGCGGGATTGCCTGCAGCTACTGAGCCCCCCCGCCACGACAAGGCGTGGTCCCGTTGGGGGGGAACCTAACCTAACCTAACCTAACCTAACCTAACCTAACCTAACCTAACCTAACCTAACCTAACCTAACCTAACCTAACCTAACCTAACCTAACCTAACCTAACCTAACCTAACCTAACCTAACCTAACCAGAAGTCGCTCTCCACCCGCCGTGGAGAGTGGTCGCGTCCACTGGCGCTCCCCGCGGAGTTGCCAAGTGGGAGTCGGAAGCGGGCCGCCATCCGGATGGCGGCTCGCTTCCAACATCCGGATCGCGGCCCGCTTCCAGCGTCCACCCCAGCGGCCGCTCTCCGCGGCGGGTGGAGAGCGACTGGTTCCCCGCGTCTGGAGCTCGGAAGCCATCCGCGTACCGCGCATGCGTCCCGCGTCCGGAAGCGGTTCGACGTCCGCGTACCGCGCATGCGTCCCGCGTCCAGCATCCGCATCCCTGCATGCGCCCGGAGCTCGGAAGCCATCCGCGTACCGCGCATGCGTCCCGCGTCCGGAAGCGGCTCGACGTCCGCGTACCGCGCGTGCGTCCCGCGTCCAGCATCCGCATCCCTGCATGCGTCCGGAGCTCGGAAGCCATCCGCGTACCGCGCATGCGTCCCGCGTCCGGAAGCGGTTCGACGTCCGCGTACCGCGCATGCGTCCCGCGTCCAGCGTCTGCATCCCTGCATGCGTCCGTAGCTCGGAAGCCACCCGCGTAACGCACATGGTTCGACGTCCATGTACCGCGCATGCGTCCCGCGTCCAACATCCGTGCTTCTCCATGCGTCCGGAGCTCGGAAGCCATCCGACGTCCGCGTACCGCGCCTGCGTCCCGCGACCGGAAGCGGTTCGACGCCCGCCTACCGCGCATGCGTCCCGCGTCCAGCATCCATGTTCCGTGCATGCAGTCGGAGCTCGAAAGCCATCCGACGTCCGCGTACTACGCATGCGTCCTGCGTCCGGTAAGTCTTTGATGTTATACTGTGGCTGTGATACCATAGGCTTGTGATATGGTTATTGGTCCTAACTAGGCTCGTGCTATGGTGACTGGAAGCAGCTGGGCTTGTGCTGCGGTGACTTCACCCTTCTAGGCTCATCTTATGGTGACTGTACTCGGCTAGGCCTGCGTTATGGTTACTGACGCAACTGGGCTCGTGTCATGGACCCTGCTAGGCTTGCACTATGGTGACTCAACCCATCTAGGCTTGTTTTATGGTGACTGGATGTAATTAGGCTTGTGTCATGGTAACTGAACCTGATTATTAGGCCCATATTATAGTGACTGGACGCAGCTAGGCTCGTGTTATGGTGGCTGGACACAACTAGGCTTGCGTAATGGCGACTGAGCTTAACCAGGCAGGCTTGTATTATCGTGATTGGACTCAACTAGGCTTGTATTATAGTGACTGAAAGCAGCTAGACTTGTGTTATGGTGACTTCTCCCTACTAGGCTTGTTTTATGGTGACTGGATATAGCTAGGATTGTATTATAGTTATTGGACCCGGCTAGGCTTGCGTTATGGTGACTGGACGCAACTAGGCTTGTGCTACGGACCCAGCTAGGCTTGCACTATGATGGCTGAACCTAACTGGACTCGTATTATGGTTACTGGACCTAACTAGGCTCGTGCTATGGTGACTGGATGCGGCTTGGCTTGTGCTATGGTGACTGCGCCCAGCTAAGCTTATATTGTGGTGATTGGATGTAGCTAGACTCGTGTTGTGGTCTCTGGACCCAGCCAGGCCTGTGTTATGGTGGCTGGACCCGACTAGGCTTGTGTAATGGTGACTGGACCGAATCAGGCTTGTTTTACGGTGACTGGATGTAGCTAGGCTTGTGCTATGGTTACTGGATCTGACTAGGCTTGTGTCATGGTGACTGAACCTGATTATTAGACTCATACTATAGTGACTGGACACAGCTAGGCTCGTGTTATGGTGGCTGGACGCTGCTAGGCTTGCGTAATGGCGACTTCTCCCTACTAGGCTTGCTTTATGGTGACTGGATGTAGCTAGGATTGTGTTATGATGGCTGGACGCAGCTAGGCTTGTGTAATGGCGACTGAGCTCAACCAGGTAGGCTTGTATTATGGTGATTGGACTCAACTAGGCTTGTATCATTGTGGCTGGACCCAGCTAGGCTTGCGTTATGGTGACTGATACCCAACTAGGCTTGTGCTATGGTGGCTGGATGCAGCTAGGCTTGCGCAATGGTGACTGAACCCTACTAGGCAGGCTTGTATTATAGAGATTGGACCCAACTAGGCTTGTATTATTGTGGCTGAACCCAGCTAGGCTTGTGTTATGGTGACTGAACCCAACTAGGCTTGGTTGATGGCGACTGGACGTAGCTAGGCTCGTGTCATGGTGACTGGACGCAACTAAGCTTGTGTTATGGACCTAGCTAGGCTAGCACTATGGTGACTCAATCCAATTAGGCTTGTTTTATGGCGACTCGATGCAACTAGGCTTGTATCATGGTGACTGAACCTAACTAGGCTCGTACTATAGTGACTGGAAGCAGCTGGGCTTGTGTTATGGTGACTACACCCTACTAGGCTTGTTTTATGGTGACTAGATGTAGCTAGGATTGTGTTAAGGTTACTGGACCCGGCTAGGCTTGCGTTATGGTGACTGGACGTGACTAGGCTTGTGTTATGGACCCAGCAAGGCTTGCGCTATGGTGACTACACCCAAATAGGCTCGTATCATGGTGACTGAAGATAAAGTCAAAAGCCAAAAGCCAAAAGTCAAAAGTCAAAAGTCAAAAGTCAAAAGTCAAAAGTCAAAAGTCAAAAGTCAAAAGTCAAAAGTCAAAAGTCAAAAGTCAAAAGTCAAAAGTCAAAAGTCAAAACTTAATAGTCAAAAGTCAAAAGTCAAAAGTCAAAAGTCAAAAGTCAAAAGTCAAAAGTCAAAAGTCAAAAGTCAAAAGTCAAAAGTCAAAACTTAAAAGTCAAAAGTCAAAAGTCAAAACTTAAAAGTCAAAAGTCAAAAGTCAAAAGTCAAAACTTAAAAGTCAAAAGTCAAAACTTAAAAGTCAAAAGTCAAAAGTCAAAACTCAAAAGTCAAAAGTCAAAACTTAAAAGTCAAAAGTCAAAAGTCAAAACTTAAAAGTCAAAAGTCAAAAGTCAAAAGTCAAAAGTCAAAAGTCAAAAGTCAAAAGTCAAAAGTCAAAACTTAAAAGTCAAGTCAAAAGTCAAAACTTAAAAGTTAAAAGTCAAAAGTCAAAAGTCAAAACTTACAAGTCAAAACTTAAAAGTCAAAAGTCAAAAGTCAAAAGTCAAAACTTAAAAGTCCAAAGTCAAAAGTCAAAAGTCAAAAGTCAAAAGTAAAAAGTCAAAAGTCAAAAGTCAAAAGTCAAAAGTCAAAACTTAAAAGTCCAAAGTCAAAAGTCAAAAGTCAAAAGTCAAAAGTCAAAACTTAAAAGTCAAAAGTCAAAAGTCAAAACTTCAAAGTCAAAAGTCAAAAGTCAAAAGTCAAAAGTCAAAAGTCAAAAGTCAAAAGTCAAAACTTCAAAGTCAAAAGTCAAAAGTCAAAAGTCAAAAGTCAAAAGTCAAAAGTCAAAAGTCAAAAGTCAAAACTTAAAAGTCAAAAGTCAAAAGTCAAAAGTGAAAAGTCAAAACTTCAAAGTCAAAAGTCAAAAGTCAAAAGTCAAAAGTCAAAAGTCAAAAGTCAAAAGTCAAAAGTCAAAAGTCAAAAGTCAAAACTTAAAAGTCAAAAGTCAAAAGTCAAAACTTAAAAGTCAAAAGTCAAAACTTAAAAGTCAAAAGTCAAAACTTAAAAGTCAAAAGTCAAAAGTCAAAACTTAAAAGTCAAAAGTCAAAAGTCAAAACTTAAAAGTCAAAAGTCAAAAGTCAAAACTTAAAAGTCAAAAGTCAAAAGTCAAAACTTAAAAGTCAAAAGTCAAAAGTCAAAAGTCAAAAGTCAAAACTTAAAAGTCAAAAGTCAAAACTTAAAAGTCAAAAGTCAAAAGTCAAAACTTAAAAGTCAAAAGTCAAAACTTAAAAGTCAAAAGTCAAAACTTAAAAGTCAAAAGTCAAAAGTCAAAAGTCAAAAGTCAAAAGTCAAAAGTCAAAACTTAAAAGTCAAAAGTCAAAAGTCAAAAGTCAAAAGTTAAAAGTCAAAAGTCAAAAGTCAAAACTTACAAGTCAAAACTTAAAAGTCAAAAGTCAAAAGTCAAAAGTCAAAACTTAAAAGTCCAAAGTCAAAAGTCAAAAGTCAAAAGTCAAAAGTAAAAAGTCAAAAGTCAAAAGTCAAAAGTCAAAAGTCAAAACTTAAAAGTCCAAAGTCAAAAGTCAAAAGTCAAAAGTCAAAAGTCAAAACTTAAAAGTCAAAAGTCAAAAGTCAAAACTTCAAAGTCAAAAGCCAAAAGTCAAAAGTCAAAAGTCAAAAGTCAAAAGTCAAAAGTCAAAAGTCAAAAGTCAAAAGTCAAAACTTAAAAGTCAAAAGTCAAAAGTCAAAACTTAAAAGTCAAAAGTCAAAACTTAAAAGTCAAAAGTCAAAAGTCAAAACTTAAAAGTCAAAAGTCAAAAGTCAAAACTTAAAAGTCAAAAGTCAAAAGTCAAAACTTAAAAGTCAAAAGTCAAAAGTCAAAAGTCAAAAGTCAAAAGTCAAAAGTCAAAAGTCAAAACTTAAAAGTCAAAAGTCAAAAGTCAAAAGTCAAAAGTCAAAACTTAAAAGTCAAAAGTCAAAAGTCAAAAGTCAAAAGTCAAAACTTAAAAGTCAAAAGTCAAAACTTAAAAGTCAAAACTTAAAAGTCAAAACTTAAAAGTCAAAAGTCAAAAGTCAAAACTTAAAAGTCAAAAGTCAAAAGCCAAAACTTAAAAGTCAAAAGTCAAAACTTAAAAGTCAAAAGTCAAAAGTCAAAACTTAAAAGTCAAAAGTCAAAAGTCAAAAGTCAAAAGTCAAAAGTCAAAAGTCAAAAGTCAAAAGTCAAAAGTCAAAAGTCAAAAGTCAAAAGTCAAAAGTCAAAAGTCAAAAGTCAAAAGTCAAAAGTCAAAAGTCAAAAGTCAAAAGTCAAAAGTCAAAAGTCAAAAGTCAAAACTTAAAAGTCAAAAGTCAAAAGTCAAAAGTCAAAAGTCAAAACTTAAAAGTCAAAAGTCAAAAGTCAAAACTTAAAAGTCAAAAGTCAAAAGTCAAAACTTAAAAGTCAAAAGTCAAAAGTCAAAAGTCAAAAGTCAAAAGTCAAAACTTAAAAGTCAAAAGTCAAAAGTCAAAACTTAAAAGTCAAAAGTCAAAACTTAAAAGTCAAAAGTCAAAAGTCAAAAGTCAAAAGTCAAAAGTCAAAAGTTAAAAGTCAAAAGTCTCATCAAGGTCTACACTCTGAGGGACAGCTGTCAAACTTAAAACAGCTTTATCTTGGAAACTATTGATCCTGGGCACATGGTTTCTTTGCAGAAGTGATAGATCTTGTCAAGATCTACATTTCGGATGTCAGCTGTCAAACTTTAAAACAGCTATATCTTGGAAGCTATCGATCCTGGACACATGGTTTCTTTGCAGAAATGATAGGTCTCATTAAGGTCTACATTTTGGGTGACAGCTGTCAAACTTAATACAGCTTTATCTTGGAAACTATTGATCCTAGGCACATGGTTTCTTTGCAGAAGTGATAAGTCTTGTCAAGATCTGCATTTCGGATGTCAGCTGTCAAACTTTAAAACAGCTATATCTTGGAAGCCATCGATCCTGGACACATGGTTTCTTTGCAGAAGTGATAGGTCTCATTAAGGTCCACGTTTTGGGTGACAGCTGTCAAACTTAAAACAGCCTTATCTTGGAAACTATTGATCCTGGGCACATGGTTTCTTTGCAGAGGTGATAGGTCTTGTCAAGATCTACATTTCGGATGTCAGCTGCCAAACTTTAAAACAGCTATATCTTGGAAGCTATCGATCCTAGACACATGGTTTCTTTGCAGAAGTGATAGGTCTCATTAAGGTCTACATTTTGGGTGACGGCTGTCAAACTTAAAACAGCCATATCTTGGAAACTATTGATCCTAGGCACATGGTTTCTTTGCAGCAGTGATAGGTCTCATTAAGGTCTACATTTTGGGTGACGTAATAGTATTGTGAATTATATGAAAACCTGAGTGTATATATATGTATGTCGCGAGTTAAGCCGCGGGGCACAGCTGGATACCTTTATTTATTTATTTATATATACTCATTTTCAGCCTACGGTCTACGGTGCTGTTTAATTCAACATTAAATGGGCGTGCTGATGGTCGAGGGCAGCTTTCTGTCAATTCACTCCCTACTGTCTGTCTCATGCAGGTCGGGCGTAGTGTGTCATACTCTCGCACTGAACGGCCACTCATCTCGGTGGGTGACTTGATGGACGAACATGGTTGCTGCACTATGCCCGACTTGACGGTGACTGGGAAAGTTGAGTGATCGATTACTGCGATAACATTCGCCTGGTTACTCTCCGGACAGCCCGGCTTTAGGTTAAGCAGAGTTTGCATCGCCCGCCTATCACCGCCGAAATTCATATATTTGTTTTATTTAACCCTTACGTAAAAAGATAGTAAGAAAGAGAGAAATAATATTACATTCTGAATAAATATACTGCTGTATCCTACAAGCGCATCACGCCTGCGTAATAATATTGTGAACTATATGAAAACCTGAGTGTATATGTCTGTATGTCGCGAGTTAAGCCGCGGGGCACAGCTGGATACCTTTATTTATTTATTTATATATACCCATTTTCAGCCTACGGTCTACGGTGCTGTTTAATTCAACATTAAATGGGCGTGCTGATGGTCGAGGGCAGCTTTCTGTCAATTCACTCTCTATTGTCTGTCTCATGCAGGTCGGGCGTAGTGTGCCATACTCTCGTACTGAACGGCCATTCATCTCGGTGGGTGACCTGATGGACGAACATGGTTGCTGCACAACGCCCGACTTGGCGATGACTGGGAAAGTTGAGTGATCGATTACTGCGATAACATTCGCCTGGTTACTCTCCGGACAGCCCGGCTTTAGGTTAAGCGGAGTTTGCATCACTCGCCTATCACCGCCGAAATTCATATATTTGTTTTATTTAACCCTTACGTACAAAGATAGAAAGAAAGAGAGAAATAATATTACATTCTGAATAAATATACCGCTGTGTCCTACAAGCGCATCACGCCTGCGTAATAGTATTGTGAATTATATGAAAACCTGAGTGCATATGTATGTCATGTCGCGAATTAAGCCGCGGGGCACAGCTGGATACCTTTATTTATTTATTTATATATACCCATTTTCAGCCTACGGTCTACGGTGCTGTTTAATTCAACATTAAATGGGCGTGCTGATGGTCGAGGGCAGCTTTCTATCAATTCACTCTCTATTGTCTGTCTCATGCAGGTCGGGCGTAGTGTGTCATACTCTCGTACTGAACGGCCATTCATCTCGGTGGGTGACTTGATGACGAACATGGTTGCTGCACTACGCCCGACTTGGCGGTGACTGGGAAAGTTGAGTGATCGATTACTGCGATAACATTCGCCTGGCTACTCTCCGGACAGCCCGGCTTTAGGTTAAGCGGAGTTTGCATCGCTCGCCTATCACCGCCGAAATTCATATATTTGTTTTATTTAACCCTTACGTAAAAAGACAACAAGAAAGAAAGAAATAATTTTACATTCTGAATAAATACACTGCTGCGTCCTACAAGCGCAGCACGCCTGCGTAATAGTATTGTAATTATATGAAAACCTGAGCGCATATGTACGTATTTCGCGAGTTAAGCCGCGGGGCACAGCTGGATACCTTTATTTATTTATTTATATATACCCATTTTCAGCCTACGGTCTACGGTGCTGTTTAATTCAACATTAAATGGGCGTGCTGATGGTCGAGGGCAGCTCTCTGTCAATTCACTCTCTATTGTCTGTCTCATGCAGGTCGGGCGTAGTTTGTCATACTCTCGTACTGTACGGCCATTCATCTCGGTGGGTGACTTGACGGACGAACATGGTTGCTGCACAACGCCCGACTTGGCGGTGACTGGAAAAGTTGAGTGATTGATTACTGCGATAACATTCGCCTGGTTACTCTCCGGACAGCCCGGCCTTAGGTTAAGCGGAGTTTGCATCGCTCGCCTATCACCGCCGAAATTCATATACTTGTTTTATTTAACCCTTACGTAAAAAGATAGTAAGAAAGAGAGAAATAATATTACATTCTGAATAAATACACTGCTGCGTCCTACAAGCGCATCACGCCTGCGTAATAGTATTGTAATTATATGAAAACCTGAGCGCATATGTATGTATGTCGCGAGTTAAGCCGCGGGGCACAGCTGGATACCTTTATTTATTTATTTATATATACCCATTTTCAGCCTACGGTCTACGGTGCTGCTTAATTCAACATTAAATGGGCGTGCTGATGGTCGAGGGCAGCTTTCTGTCAATTCACTCTCTATTGTCTGTCTCATGCAGGTCGGGCGTAGTGTGTCATACTCTCGTACTGACCGGCCATTCATCTCGGTGGGTGACTTAATGGACGAACATGGTTGCTGCACTACGTCTGACTTAGAGGTGACTGGGAAAGTTGAGTGATTGATTACTGCGATAACATTCGCCTGGTTACTCTCCGGACAGCCCGGCTTTAGGTTAAGCGGAGTTTGCATCGCTCGCCCATCACCGCCCAAATTCATACATCCTTGTTTTATTTAACCCTTACTTAACTCAACATTAAATGAGCGTACTGACGGTCGAGGGCGGCATGCTGTCAATTCACTCTATCTTGCTTGTCTCGTACGAGTGATTGATTACTGCGATAACATTCGCCTGGCTACTCTTCGGACAGCCCGGCTTTAGGTTAAGCGGAGCTTGCATCGCTCGCCTGCCACCGCTGAAATTAATATAATAAATGTGTTTTATTTTATTCTTACTTTAGTTAGTGCAGTTATTATGTACTTTAAATAGTAATTTAGTGGAGGGACCTATTATGCACTACTTCTGCCATAGCCCGTATGATTGTCGATACTCTGGTCGTTCTGGTGTCATGTGGTGGTACACCTACCACTGCACATGACCATCAGTTGACACTCTTGATGCGTTGGTTGGCGGTTGGATGGTGCGGATGGACTAACTTGCTCGCGCTCGTGCTGGACTCGATCGTCTGCTAGTGCATCCATGCATTGGCTGGCGGTCGGATGGTGCGGACGGACTAACTTGCTCGCTTCCGTGACTGGACTCAATCGTCCTCTGATGCTCTTGATGTGTTATCATGCGGTCAATGCTAATAGACTGGTTATGGGGTGCTGGTGGCGGCGGTGCATGGTGGGTCACTGTAACTAGGTATGCTCATCATCAAGGTAATTTAGTGGAGAGACCTATTATGCGCTACTTCTGCCATTACCTGTATGATTATCGATACTCTGGTCGTTCTGGTGTCATGTGGTGGTACACCTGCCACTGCACATGATCATCAGTTGACACACTTGATGCGTTGGTCGGCGGTTGGATGGTGCGGATGGACTAACCTGCTCGCGCTCGTGCTGGACTCGATCGTCTGCTAGTGCATCTGATGCATTGGCTGGCGGTCGGATGGTGCGGACGGACTAACTTGCTCGCTTCCGTGACTGGACTCAATCGTCCTCTGATGCTCTTGATGTGTTATTATGCGGTCAATGCTGATGGACTGGTTATGGGGGTGCTGGTGGCGGTGGCGCATGGTGGGTCACTCTCAGTGTAACTGGGCATGCTCATCATCAAGGTAACATGGTAAGGTTAAAGGCTCTATAAAGGTAAAATATTAAATAATTAGGTATGCTCATCATTAAGGTAACATGGTAATGTTCAAGGTTCTCGAAAGGTAAAATATTAAATATATGTATATATATTGGTTGGGTTAAGGTTTAGGCATGGTTACTTATCTGTATTATATGTATACATTGGTAAAATTCAGCACACACGCACAACAACACACACATACCTTATTTATCTACTTAATATTTTTATATATTGGTTAGATTCAGGCTGGGTTAGGCACACATGACAATCCTGTAAAGGGCTGCCACTCACCCGCATTATAATAGCTGACCCTAAGTAAGGGAAGCTATACTCACATACATTAACTCTTTTAGCCTTTCTGATATATGAAAATGTGGGTGTTCTATATATTTATTATATTACGTATGTATAGACAAGTCTCACTTTAGGTAATACACGCACTCTTGCACACATTGCCCACCTTACCAGTGAAACTATACACGCATTTACATAGGTTCTCAGGTTATGGTCTCCTATCTCTTCTATATTATGTATATCTATTGGTTAGCTCAGGTTACTGTTATTAAATTAAATTTTTGTCCGTTAAATTCACTCTTAACGCTTAACGCCGCGGGCTCACTGTATTTCGCTATGCGTCTGGGTGTTTGGGTTGTGGTCCATTGTGCTTCCCTCTACCGTCATCTGTGCGGTTGTGTACACATCGTTATTCTGATGTCATCGGCGATGCAACATGGATTACTCTTAGAGCGGTTGGGCACAGGGCGGAATGCTCGCGGCGCAGAGCACAACTATCCTGTCTAATCTCATGGCTTTTGTGAGGTTAGGGTCTGGTTGGTTGGGTTGGAGTATACACCTAGCAGTAATTTCTTTGCATGGAGTTCTCCCTGCAAAGGAATACTGCGAACAAACAAGGCTCGCGTAGCCATTTATTATTTGCATGTATTTATTGGTGAGGCGTGATGTGGTTGTGACTCTACACTCCTCATGTCACCCTCACCCCTCTCTATCTACACCTCCCAATCTTTCCTACTCTTCTTTCCTATCTTTTCTTCTTCTTCTCTCTTCCCAAGGGCCGTGGATCGGAGTACACCCATTACACCTAAGCGGTACCCTCTATTCTCTTCATATCAAAAAAAAAAAAAAAAAAAAAACCTAACCTAACCTTTTTTTTTTTTTTTTTTTTTTTTTTTTTTTTTCGTGAGGAAAATGCATTGAATTGCATCCCCACCGTCCTGGGGGAGGAGCGGTGGGGTATGTGGGGCTCTCCGGCCGTGAAGCGGCCGGCCTACCCACTAAAAACCTCACGGCGGCCATCCTCAGGCACCTGGAAGGGCCCCGGGCTCGCGTCAGCGCACCGGAACCCTCCCGCCTATGCCCCCCTGTTCACTTGGGGAAGCCCATTCCCGGGGGAGCCCAGCATAGGCTCAGCCCCTACCCCCCCAAGTGATCGGGGGAGCCCATTCCCGCGGGAGCCCAGCATAGACTCAACCCCTACGGGAGACCCCGCTCCGATTCACGCCTTAGCTATAACGGACTAGCCCGGCGCGGATCGAGACGGGGCCCCCCCGAACAACACCACCCGCCGCACCGGCAGCGTCATCCCGGGCTGCCACCACGGGCACAAAGAACCCCACAATGTACCCGAACGCCAGCCCGTCGCGGCGGCCAGCCAAGCCACCCTTGGCCAGCCGCCGCCGCCTTCGAGTGGGATCAGGTTTCTCCCGATCCCACTCGGCGCCCCCCCTCTGGAGCACAGAAGGAGAGCGCTTCCTTCCAGTCCACCACGATTCCGGTCAGGCCGTACGAACGGGGAGGGGTCTATCCACATAACCCCTCCCGGTCCAGGGTCCCCGTCCCTCTCCGAAACCGTGGCAGTCCGCCACCACTTGCGCCCCCCCTCTGGAGCACAGAAGGGGAGCGCCGCCTTCACGCCTACCACAATTTCATTCAGGCCGTACGAACGGGGAGGGGTCCGGATGTACAACCCCCCCCGGTCCATCGCCCCTCTTCGAAACCGTGGCAGGCCACCACCTGCGCGTCCACTCTGCCCTCTGCTAGTCAGAGGGACAGGTGGAGCGCCCTCCAGGGACCACTTCGCTTCACTACAGGCTGGATTGCCTGCAGCTACTGAGCCCCCCCGCCACGACAAGGCGTGGTCCCGTTGGGGGGGAACCTAACCTAACCTAACCTTTTTTTTTTTTTTTTTTTTTTTTACGTGAGGAAAATGCATTGAACTGCATCCCCACCGACCCGGGGGGGGAGCGGTGGGGTATGTGGGGCTCTCCGGCCGTGAAGCGGCCGGCCTACCCACTAAAAACCTCACGATGTCCAGTCTCGCCGCCATTTGCCGGAGGTAGCAGGACCGCTTGCGCTTTACTGCTACTACCCCCGGCGACGGCTGGCCTCGTCAGGCCTCCTCTCAGAAAAGAATCCCTCTCGAGAGGCGGCGTGGACACGCCGCCGCCATCTCGGGCTCTTGTACTGGCGACGGACTCCCCCGAGTCCGCCGCCTTGAGCCGTTTAGGATGGCAGATGGTCATCTCGGACCAACCGCCTGGAGCGCTGAGGGCGCTGCGTCCCACGCAGCAGCTCTCGCGCTCTTTCATCAGACTCCTTTATCGCCATCACGTATTCACAATATTGGCGCACCGCCTGCCAGGACTCATCGCGGGCGACCATGGCTGAAACTACGGCCGGCAGCGAGAGATCCTGGCCAATCATATTAACCAAATCCCTTCTTGGCTCCGCCCAAGCCGGACAGACCTGCAGCGTGTGTTGAGCGGTGTCGGAGCTGCAACTGCAGTGGTGACACCGCTCATCACCCTCCCTTTGGATTCGACACAGGTACTTACCGAAGCAGCCATGCCCAGTAAGCACCTGTGTCAATCGGAAGCTCAGCGCCCCGTGGCTCCTCTCGAGCCAATCCTGCAAAACGGGCCGTATTGCTTCCACCGTTTGGCGGCCGTATCCCGGCTGCTCTAGCCGCGTCTCCCACTCCGCCATGAGAATCAGGCCAAGCTCCGCCCGGCGTCCTTCCACCTCCCTGAGCGCCGGGCGGTCGCCCCGACTTCGCGCCTCCTCGCGCCACTCGTAGAGCGAAGCGAGGGATTTCGCCTCGAGATCCCATGGCGGGGATCCGGCGAGCACGCGGGCCGCGTCACCCGCTATGGTGCGGTATCCCCGCGTCACCCTGATGGCCATCAGCCTCTGCACTTGCAGGAGTTTGCCGATGACGCCATCAGGGATGTTCGCGGCCCACACCGGGGCGCCGTAGAGCGCCATCGAGCGGATGACGCCCATGTATAGTCTTCGCGTGGCAACGTTTGGGCCACCAATATTTGGCAGGAGCCTGGAGAGTGCCCCTGCCGCCCCTATCAGCTTCGGCACCAGCTTATTAAAATGTGCCTCGAATGTCCACCTTCTGTCTAGGACGAGGCCAAGATATTTAAAAGTGGGCTCAATGGGTATTCGGACTCCTCCGACGACTAGGTGGAAGTCGGGTGGCAGGCGAGTACGGGGGCCATAAAAGCACATGGCCTCCGTTTTGCCCAAGGCCACCTCGAGTCCCAGTCGCCGGATTCGGTCCACCACATGGGCCACCCCGGCCGTCGCCAATATGGCTGCTTCGCGGCAGGTCCTCCCTCTAGCAGTCACCAACGTATCGTCAGCGTAACATGTGACGCTGAGGTTCCTGAGGAACGAGCCGCGAAGCACCCAGTCGTAACCCAGGTTCCACAGGAGCGGTCCAAGTACCGACCCCTGTGGAACTCCACACGTCATGCGCCACCGTTTAAGTCCCGACTGGCTGTCGAAGACGACCTCCCTGTCACAGAGGTAGGCTCCTACGGTCCTCTGTAAGTAGTCCGGTACGCCATGGTACCGGAGGGCCTCCCGAATGCAAGTCCAAGGGAGAGTGTTAAAAGCATTGGCAATGTCAAGAGACACCGCCAACAACACATCTCCCTCGGACACAGCCTCCTCCGCCAGCGTCTTCACTCGGAGGATCGCACCCACGGTCGACCGCTCCCTCCGAAACCCGAACTGGTTTGCCGATAGATCCGGCCCAGTCCGGGTGAGGTGGCTGACGAGGCGTGCGGCAATGATGCGCTCAAAGAGCTTGCACGCCTCGTCCAGCAGAACGATCGGCCGGTATGCCGACGGTGAATCCTCCGGCCTGCCCTCCTTCCTCAACAACACGAGGCTGCCAACCCTCCACCGAGCGGGAAATTCTCCCTGCTCGAAACAAGAAGTGAACAACCTCCGAAGATGGTCACCTAGATGTCTCGAGGCCAGAACCAACGCGCGCCCTGGTATGCCATCAGGCCCAGGGGCGGTATTCTTGGCACTGAGACGCCGGACAACCATCTTTAGTTCTGGAACGGTCACCTCGATGGACTCCTCGTCCTCCTCTTGCGACGACGGCTCTGCGGGAGGCGGAGCCATGCTCGGCGGAACGTGCTCCTCCCTGTGAGGGAAGAGCGTTGCGACTACTTCGGCAACAAGATTTGGCTCAAGCGTCTGAGTGAGAGGTGGTGCCCACGGTCTGAGCTTGCCCCTAGCCATGCGGTAGGGGCGCCCCCATGGGTCATCACTCAGTGACGTGAGCATCTCATTGCGGGCTCTATCCTTGGCGGCAGCGACTGCTGCCTGGAGAGTCTTCATCGCCGCCCTATAGGCCTCATAGAGCTGGGCCTCTACTGGTTCCACCTCGTCCAGCCCACGAGGGCGACCGTGTCGACGCCTCCGGTGTCTCTGATACCGGCGGCGCGCTGCTACGCAAGCGGCGCGTAGGGAGGCAATCTCCGCGCACCACCAATACACTCGTCGCGATCTAGCTTGAGACTTGACCCGGGGCATCGACGCGTCACAGACGCTCGTCATTGCCCTCGTGAGCCGTTCCGCCTCCAAATCAACATCGTCCAGGGCATCCGGTACGGGCACCCACGCCTGGACGATGGCTGCCTCTTCTAACAGCACCCGGTCCAGCCGCTTCAACGCCCACCGAGGGCGGTCCATCCTGAGGGATGCGACCGAAGGGTTGGAGGTCTGGGTAGAAATCTCGAACCGGATGTACCGGTGGTCCGAAAGAGATTCCTCCCCCTCGACAACCCTCCAGTCTTGCACCCTGGGTGCGAGGGCAGGGCTGGCGAACGTGACGTCCACGATCGACTCGCCCTGCCAACGCACACAGGTGCTAATCGACCCCCGGTAACCTAACCTAACCTAACCTTTTTTTTTTTTTTTTTTTTTTTTTACGTGAGGAAAATGCATTGAACTGCATCCCCACCGTCCTGGGGGAGGAGCGGTGGGGTATGTGGGGCTCTCCGGCCGTGAAGCGGCCGGCCTACCCACTAAAAACCTCACGAATCCTCGCTCGCCTTGTTGTCGGGTGCACGGGAAAGACGTTCGTATTCAACCGTGACCCGACGGCGACGGTCTGCCCTGCAGACCCCTCTCTGTTTTGAGGTTGGCCTCCATTCCGCATGAGGAGGAACCACGTGCGCCCCACTCGGGCCCGTCCGCGGCGGTAGACCCCCCCGAGTCTACCGCCTATGGGGCCATCTACGGAGGCATAAGGTCGTCTCTGTGACGACTCCTGCGTCTCCTAACACGACCGGATCGTCGCTGTCGGATGGGAAGGGAACTCGAAATTTCCCTCTCCCTCTCTGCGTCCTCTTTTGTTGTCATGACGGCTTCAGAAAACTGGAGCACAGCTATCCAATTACACTCTTCTGTGACCATCGAGGACACCACCGCTGGTAACGATAGGTCATGTCCCATTTCCGCCTTCAGCTCTTCGCGTTGCTCGGACCATGCCACACACATTTCGAGCGTGTGGGTGGCGTCGTCTACATCACTCGGGCAATGATGGCACCTCGTATCTGGCTCTCTACGTGCAACCCGACACAGGTACTTTCCGAAGCAGCCATGCCCGGAAAGCACCTGCGTCATTCTATACGTGAGAGCCCCATACTGCCTGTCGACCCATTCATCCAATACCGGCCGAATGGCTTCGATGGTCTTGTGACCGGCTTGAGGCTGCGCAAGCCTCTCCTTCCACCTGGCCATGGCGATCTGGTGGAGCTCTAACCGGTGTCCCTCTACCTCCCGTAGAGCCGGTCGGTCACCCCGTTCTCGCGCCTCCTCGCGCCAACGGAACATTGACGCGAGGGCCCTCGCGTCCAGATCCCACGGCAGGGTTCCGGCTAACACGCATGCGGCCTCGTACGAGATTGTGCAGTAACCCCGTATCACCCTTACTGCCATCAGCCGCTGCGACCTTCGCAGCAAGGTTTGACTTCGGCGTGTGAGGGTGTCCGCCCACACTGGACTCCCGTACAAAGCCATGGATCGTATGATCCCCGCATAGAGCCGACGGCACGACACTGACGGTCCTCCCACGTTCGGCAGCAGACTGCACAAAGCATTTGCAGACACTTGCAACTTTGTAGCTAGCACCTCAAAATGCGACGTAAAGTCCCAAGTCGAATCTAAGATAAGACCTAGGTACTTCATCGTCGGTTTAACCTCGATGGTAAATCCGTTCACAACTATGTGGGGGCTTCGGGGTGGTACGGTGCGAGGACCATGAAACATCACAGCTTCACACTTGTTAAGAGCCACCTCTAACCCCAGTCTGCTAATGCGACCCACAACATCCTCGACCCCAACGGCAGCCAGGGCTGCTGCGGTGTAGTACGAACTTCCCCGGGCGGTTACCAGCGTATCGTCTGCATAACAAACAACGCCCACGCCCTGGAGGTTACGACCTCGGAGAACGTAATCGTAGCCGATGTTCCACAGGAGCGGTCCGAGAACCGACCCCTGTGGAACACCGCACGTGACCTCCCTGCTGCTCACTCCACTGTGGTCGGGAAACACAACCCTACGGTCACTAAGGTAGGCGTGGATGACACGGCACAGGTAGAGAGGCACCCGGTGGTACCTGAGCGCCTCTCTTATGACCTCCCAGGGGAGGGTGTTGAAGGCATTGGCGATGTCCAAGGACACCGCCAACACTACCTCACCCTGAGTAATTGCTTCCTCAGACAATGCCTTTACTCGCAAAATTGCATGTACGGTAGAACGGTACCTGCGAAAACCAAATTGGGAGTCGTCTAGGTCCGGACCGTCTCTCCCCAAGTGTGCAACAAGACGTGCAGCTACGACTCGCTCGAGGAGCTTGCACGCCTCGTCAAGCAACACAATGGGGCGGTACGCGGACGGCGACTCCATCGGACGACCCTCTTTCTTAAGCAGCACCAGTTTTCCCGTCCTCCAAAGACGAGGAAACTGGCCCCGTTCCAAACAAGCGCTCATCAGGCGCAAAAATCTAGGCCCTAAAGCTCCCAGAGCGATTTTCCACACACGTCCTGGGATTCCGTCCCATCCAGGGGCAGTGTTTGACCGCATCCTCGCAACGGCCAAACGCAATTCGACGGCAGTGACCTCAACTGGTTCAGTTTCCTCGTCTGGAGCCGTGTACTCCTCGGGCACCATAACGGGAGGTACATGCTCATTCCCTGAGGGAAACAGGCCTTCCACTACCCGTCTAACTAGCTCAGGTTGCAGACTCTGCGTGAGAGGGGGGGCATATGGGCGCAACTGACCACGCACCATGCGGTAAGGTCGCCCCCACGGATCTTCACTCAGAGTCTGCAGCATCTCTTCTCTGGCCCTGTTTTTGGCCTCACCGATTGCGACCTTGAGGGTCAACTTGGCCGTCCTGTACGCCTCTAAGAGAGAGATTTCCCTATCCGTGAAATCGTCGCCGCGGCGGCGCCTTCTACGATGTCGAGTGTATTGGCGCCCCGCCACCACGCAAGCTCTGCGGAGCTGCGCGATGTCTGCGTTCCACCAATACACCCGACGTTTCGGAGGTTGGGGTCCGGTGCGGGGCATCGATACATCGCATATGCGAGTCATCGCCCCCCGGAACCATTCCGCTTCGGCGTCAACATCCACTGGTCTGTCTGGAGCCTCTGGCCAAGACTCAACAAGAGCCGCTTCCATGAGTAGCCCGCGGTCTAGGCGATTGAGGGACCAACGAGGGCCCTCACCGCGAGAGGGTGCTGGAGCTGGAGAGCCCGAAGTCTGGGCTATGACACTGAATCGGATATATTTGTGATCCGACAGCGTCTCTACCTTCTCCAGGACTCTCCAGTCTCGAACACGGTCCGCCACGCATGGGCTAGCAAACGTCAAGTCGACGATTGATGAACCGTTGGGCCGCACACAGGTCTGCACCACTCCACGATTGAGGACCACCACTCCCACTGCCTCCGCCCATTGCTCCACAAGATGCCCCCACAGTTCAGTGGTTGGGGACCCCCACGCCGTGGATTTGGCGTTGAAGTCCCCCAGAACTACCACAGGATAATATGAGCGCTGAAGATTGACGAAGGTCTCCAGCTCACTCAGGAAATCCTCAAACTCTGAAGTTGGGTCATTCGGTGAAAAATAGACGCCAACAAACAACAACCCATCTAGAGTTGCTGCAACCCATCCCCGACTCCTCGCCACCAAGGAGAAGGGGGACGAGTCAACAGCGCCCCGAGAGGTCATCGCAACGACCCCGCTGTTATCGGAGAGCCAACCAGGACTCCTCTGCAATGAGTAGGGTTCAGCCACCACTACTACGGAAATCAACCATTGCGCCGCACTTTGGATCAAAAGATCCTGTGCCCGTAAGCAGTGGTTGATATTCGCTTGGAGTATAGAGAGAGGTCGAGGCATCATTGGGTCCCCGTATTTGGCGTCCTCTCTACAGCCGTCCTACGGCCTGATTTCTTGCCCATGTGGCAGGCACCCGACCCCACTGTATGTACAGCGGTTTTGCCGGCTTTCGCGCAGGGTCTGCAGTGTGGCTCTGCAGAGCATTGGGCCGCCTTATGTCCGGGCTTGCTGCATCGGAAGCAAAGACCTCCGCCCTCCACTCCCGCTGCGCAGCACTTGCCTACATGACCTCGTTCCAAGCACTGGAAGCAGATGAGCGGTCTCGGTTCCAGCACCTTCACGGAAGCCGACACCCAGCCAACTAGCAATCTGCCCGACTCCGCGATCTTTTTGGCCGCGGTCACGGGGCAACGGACGAAGATCGAGGCAAGCCCCGAAGGTGTTCGCCGAATTTCGCCCGCCTTTACCGACTCCATTGGAGTCCCTCCAGTTACTGCTACAGCCGTAACAACTTCAGTCGCCGACACTGAGTCGTCCAGGCCAGAAATGCGTAGATCTGCGCATTTGGTTGGCCTGGATACCAGGACTTCGTTTCGATTGAACAGCTCCGTGAGCCTGGCTGCCAGAGCATCCGCCTTTACTCCGCTATCTGGACCTGGCACCTCAATGAGCCGAGCACCAGTCTGAGACGGGCGAATTTTTACTCCATTGAGTATGCCAAGGGCCTCGAGGCTCACATTGCTTTTTGCGTGAGCAATTACCGCCTCATACGTCTGCCCTTTTTCAACCTCCCCCGGTTGAATAGTCAAAATGACTGCAGCCGTTTTTGGAGCCTGCAGGGCAGTCTTAACAGGCTGCTTCTGCTTTGCGGGCCTCGGTGCTGCCGGTGGCGGAGCCTTTGATTTCCCACCTCTGGCAGCCACTGTACTCCACTGTTGTTGCGTCCCAGTGGAAGTGCCAGGTAGTGGCTGAATAGCATCGCCGTCCCTCGAATGAGAGACTGAGCTGGTGTGCACTTCAGCCTCCCGAGCTGCCAGTGACTGCTTCTTCTTCTTCTTCTTATTTTTACTTCTGCCTGTTTTGGGCTCCACTGTAACAGCCACCTGAGAGGTCTCCATAGGGACCTGTGGAACCTCTTCAGCGGCCTTGGAAGTCTCAGCACTCACTTGAGAGGTCTCCATAGCGACCTCTGAAGCATCGGCCGAGGCTTGAGACACTGCACGGGTCTGAGGGACCCGAGGAACTGGCACTGTTTGGGTCTTCCGCCGGTCAGCAGCTAATGGAGGGCGCACACGCTCCTCAGGCAGCAGCCTCTCCTTGATGCCCTCAAACCTAGCGTCAATAATTCCGCCTACCTGCCTAAGTAAGGACTGCATCCAAACCTCCATATCCATAGGCTGGGGGGGTTTACAAGCAGACGCTCCTACGATGTCCACTGCCGGGAATTCAGCGTCAACACTTGCAATAGCATCAACAGGTGGACCCTCTTTTCGCCAACTAGCTCTGATTTCACCCATCAGTTTCATCTGTGCCTTCACCTGCGTCATCTCTTTCCGAATATCAACGAGTTCTTTTCGGAGACGCTCGTTGTCTTCTTGGAGCTTGACTGTCTCCGTACTAACGCTAGTGGTGCCCAGCTTCTCCATCGCTTCTTGCACCCATGTCGCTGCATTGTAAAGGTCTTGGCGGAACTTGCCCTGTAGACGCCCAGAGTATTTGGCTACCGAGACCACCTTCCTCACTCCCATTAAAGCTCTCTTCC
Organism: Idaea aversata; assembly: GCA_907269075.1. Taxonomy (NCBI): domain Eukaryota; kingdom Metazoa; phylum Arthropoda; class Insecta; order Lepidoptera; family Geometridae; genus Idaea; species Idaea aversata. The sequence goes on along the minus strand of OU026100.1, from coordinate 14,323,839 downwards.
GCAGAACCACAGCTGATTTGTGACCCGTCTCGGAGCGTACTACCTCCAGGGAAGGAGCCGCTGACTCCTCTACCGTAGACCGTACCTCTGAAGAAGACTCCACTGGTTTGGGTCGACTCGAACCAGCAGAACCCTCATCGCACTCATTCTCACTTTGTGGTGGACTCTCATTTTGCTGATCAGTCCTGAGACGACCTTTCCCCCTAATCCGCTGAGGCTGAGGCTGAAGCACTTCCACTGGTTTTCTTAAAAAGTCAGCCCTAGTGTAGCTGAGCTTAATACTTCTGCCTCTTTTTGCGTTAGGTACTTTTACCGTTGGGATCACTTCCTCTTCAGAGTCCGATTCTTTAGCCTGTGGCCGTTTCACTCCAGCGACCAATGGCGTCCATGTGGAAGAACTGAGGAGAAGTTTATCAACTTCTTTATTCGCCCTGAACTCTTCGTCACTCCTACTCCCTATTCTGTCGTCAATTAAAGGACTTCTGTCCCTCACTCCCTTAGGACTCCTCTCTGCACTCTTTCCATTTCTCAGCTTTCGAGACTCATCTCTGTCTTCGCTTCTGTCTGAGCGTCTCTCACTGCCTTCTCCTTCTTCACATCCATGTCCTCTATTCTCCTCCTCAATGATTTGTGTTTTGTTTTTATTAGATTTTACCATAGTTGTTCCCACGAGTACTTCGGAACAAAAGTCAACCCGGGCGGAGCCGTGCGCCACGGGTAAGCCTTTATTTTGGTAACCCAGGAGGGGGGCGGCAGGTACCCTCCTGGGAGGCAGTAGCGACCGACACGACAAGCGGGACGGACCATTCAGCGCACAAGCGGCGCTGACTGGACCGTCCCGCCCGACACCCTGGCCGATCTTGAAGGCTTCGCGCTGCCATTCCGCTTGCCACTCAGGGGTTTTTTATTTAAAAGTGGTATGCTCCACTTTGTTTTTTATTGAGGTTGTCTCCTCGCGGCCCGGCCAATTAAGGCAAGGCCTCCGGTCCCGAGCACGCTCAAGGGATAACGGATCCTCACCCCCCTCACTTTCGCGAGGGGGAAAGCCACCACTCGCACGTCCACTTTGCCTTCAGCTACTCAGAAGGAAGGCGGAGCGCCTTCTCCTGGGACCACTTCGCTTCACTACAGGCTGGATTGCCTGCAGCTACTGAGCCCCCCCGCCACGGCAAGGCGTGGTCCCGTTGGGGGGGAACCTAACCTAACCTAACCTAACCTTTTTTTTTTTTTTTTTTTTTTTTTTTTTTTTTTTTTTTTTTTTTTTTTTTTTTTTACGTCAGGAAAATGCATGAAACTGCACTTCCACCGCCCCGGGGGGAGCGGTGGGGAGTGTGAGGCTCTCCGGCCGTGAAGCGGCCGGCATACTCACTAAAAACCTGACGATGCTGCCTACTCGCCACTTTTGCGCCGGGGGTACCAGTACCGCTTTCGCTCCGCCCGGCTTCCCCCGACAGTGGTTGGTCCTCGCGGACCCAATCTAATTTTTTATGACCGCCACGAGAAAGGCGACGTGCAGCACGCCGCCGCCTCCTCAGACCTCTGAACTGACGGTGATCCCCCCCGAGATCACCGCCAAGGTCGTAAATGTGGCGCGTGAATCGCTGCCTACTGTACGCCGTGCGCAGATTGGAGAAGACCACTCCGCTCCGCCACCACCACGGTCAACCCGAGACAACCCCTATGGACAGGGCATCTCGATGTCCGGCCCCTCCGAAGTTTGGGGAGGAACCGGGGCGGCCGGAGGACGATAGCCAGGTGGTCTTAGGCCCTTCTTCTTTTTGGGTGTGACGCAAGATTTGCCCCCCACCCGATGCTCAGCCGGCTTGCCAGCTGCAGCGCACACCGAGCATCGCACAGCAGCGCTGCACGAATCCGCCTTGTGACCCAGCTGACCGCAGCGATAGCACTCACCGCTGCGGTCCACTGGGGACCTGCACCATGTCTGGGTGTGCCCAGGTTCCAAGCACCTGAAGCACCTGAGCCTCTTCGGCTGTAAAAGCTCTACTCGGGCCGCGCTCCAGCCAACAAGTAGACGGCCCTCCGCGCCAAGCGATTTGGCTGCCTCGATTGGGCAGCGCACCCACACCGTCCCGGAGCCCCGCGCGTTAGTTCGAATTTTGCCCACTTTGACTGCGTCTAGGGCGCAGTTTGTTTTACCCGCTATCGCGGCAGCAACTTCTTCCACTGTGACTGTGTCGTCGAGGCCTCTGATGCGCATTTCGGCGCACATCACAGGCCTCGAGACAATAACACCCTCAACATCGCGAGCGAGGACTTCACGAATGCTGTCAGCCAGCGCATCCGCTTTGCGGCTCCTGTCTTCCCCTGAGACCTGCAGCAATTTCGCCCCGGTGGCCGTTCCGACCATATCTACGCCAGTTTCAAGACCTAAACTGGCTAGGTCCACCCTCTGCCTGGCTTTGTTTATCACCGAGGCATAAGTTACACCCTTTTCCAGCTCTGACTGTGGCAGCATAATAACGACTGCCGCAGTCTTTGGGGCGGTAAGTCGGGGTGTGCGCTTGGACTTCCCACCGCGTTTACCCCGCTTCCCCTTCTTTTTCGCCTGGGGGGAAGGTTTTCCTCCCTTGCCCACTGTGGTCCAGGCATTATCGGCCGAAGTCGATGGCGTCTGGGCCGGTGCCTCCTTCGGAGGAGCAGCTTTCTTAGCAACTCGACTCACCCTTGTCTCCTTCTTCGACGCAGCCTGCGCAGGCGCAGACCGCGAAGGTGCATCTTGCAAAGGCGCAGCCTGCATAGGCGCGGCCTCTACAGATGGAGCCCTCGTCACTTCTCTGGCCCTGTCCGCCGCAAGCGGGGGACGAAGGCGTGCAGCTGGGGGCAGCCGTTCCTCTATGGCAGCGAGTCGCTGCAAAATAATGTCGAATCCCTGTGCACTCTGGGGCGCTCGCTCGCCCGCAACGTTCTCTCTCCTCTGCGCGTTCTCGCGGCGGACGTTCCGCATCTCCTTTATCATTTGGGCCATCTCCATACGGAGATTAGCCACGCACTGATTTAGCCTGGCGTTATCAGCCTTTAGCTGCGCCATCTCCTCCGTCTGTGTCCGGGTAGTCAATTCCTCAAGTGCCACCTTGATATTGGTGGTGGCAACGTTAAGGAATTTAATGAACTCCCCCTTGAGGTGTCCACTGCGCTGGGCAACCTCCCTTACGGCCAACAAATTGGACGCAGCCTTGTCTCCGATAGTGGTAGCCGTCTGCGCCTTCGGATCGCCGATTGGAACAACCAAATCGGCGATTTTTACCGCCTTGCTGGTCGAAGGCCGTGGCGACCGATCACGAACCAGCCCCTTTTCTGCTTGGAGGCGGATGATGTCGCGCTCCGCTGCCGCTTTGGCTTCGATTTCCTTGTGGAGACCGATGTGTTCACCTGAGGGCTGTCGGTCTCTCTCAGGATGCCCCTTATTCGCCGCTCTTGCGGCCGCCAAGTCTTCCTCAGCCTGTCGGCGTATTAACGCTGTCTCAGCCTCTTCCAAGTCCTGCCTGGCCTTACGCAAGTCAACGTATTGGCCCGTGGTGGGCGGTCTACCTCTTCCTCTCTGCGCTGGAGATACCCCAGCGCTCTCCCTCGCTTCCGGCGGCAAAGGCCGCTTCCCTGCCTTCCGGCTGCTTACCATCGAGACGGACGACTGCGATGACTCGTCGCTTTCGTCCGCCCCGGACAAGTCTGAAACTGAGCCAAACAGACTCTCCATACTTTGCGCAAGTGTTCGCGCAATAATTGGCGATCGGTCGCGGATATTGTGCGCACCGTGCCCCGACTTCTCAGCAGCCATATCTTCAAGCCGCGTTAGCCTTACAATTGGGCTGCGCAGCCGCTGCTCTTTTGCCACTCTTGTGGCTTCAGTCTCCGGCTTCTCCAGCCCTTCAACCTCCGGCTTTCTCAGCCCTTCCGTCTCATCAACTCCTCCTACATCGTCAGATTTTTTGTTTTCAGTCTCCATATAGTTCCCACGAGAACACGGTTTTAAACGTCCACCTAGGCCGGAGCCGGTCGGCACTAGGTAAGCCTTGAGATTGATAACCCAGGGGAGGGGCGGCAGGTACCCCCCTGGGGGTGCGGTAGAGACTGCCTACTGGGCAGCCACACAGGTCTCGCCCCGCACCACCAACTTACCTTTCAGGTTTTTTAAGGTGGTCTCTCCACCAGGCCCGGCCAATGAAGGCAAGGCCCATACCACCCCATCCCTCGCTTTCGCGAGGAGGCCCCTAAACTACGTACGCCGGCCAATTAAGGCAAGCGCACCCCCGAACTGTGTGTAGTGTAAGTGTGTGTGTGGTGTGTGTGTGTGTGTGATTGGTTCGGCCAAGCCGATGGTTAAGCCCACCGACGAGGACGAACCAATGTGTGTGTATGTGATGTCGATGATCCCCCAGCAGCGCGGAGACGCTTCCTCGACCTTTCGCAATGACGTCGAAAGGCGAGGAGCCAACCGCAGCCCTAGAGAACCACCGACAACGCGTGTATGTATAGTGTACCTACTATGCCGGACCATTGGCCAGCGCCGATAAATGCAAAATGAGAAACTTCTCTTCGATTGATCGACGCTGTTTCCACCCACGCCACGAGGAGGCTGTCCGACTGGTGGGCAACCTAACCTAACCTAACCTAACCTAACCTAACCTAACCTTTTTTTTTTTTTTTTTTTTTTTTTTTTTTTTTTTTCGTGAGGAAAATGCATTGAACTGCATCTCCACCGTCCTTGGGGCGGAGCGGTGGAGTATGTGGGGCTCTCCGGCCGTGAAGCGGCCGGCCTACCCACTAAAAACCTCACGGCGGCCATCCTCAGGCATCTGGGGGGGCCCCGGGCTCGCGTAAGCGCACCGGAACCCTCCCGCCTACGCCCCCCCAATTACTTGGGAGGGCCCTCTCCCGGGGGAGCCTAGCAGAGGCTCAACCCCTCAGGGAACGCCGCTTCGACCCACGCCGTATTCTTCGGCGTGGAGCGAGACGGGGTCCCCTCGACGACACCACCCGCCGCACCGGCGGTGTCATCCCGGCCGCTACCACGGGCACATCGACCCCAACGATGTACCCGCACGCGAGCCCGTCGCGGCGGCTAGCCAAGCTATGTGGCCCGCCGCCGCCTTCTTCGAGTGGGATCGGCTCTCTCCCGATCCCGCTCTGCGCCCTCCTTCTGGAGCATTACTGCTTCACAGAAGGAGAGCGCCGCCTCCCAGCCCTCCTCACTCTCCAGCATGGCCGCTACCAATGCTGGCGGGGACAGATCCCGCCCGATGACGTCGACCAGGACTCGACGCTCAGACTCCCATGCAGGGCAGTCTTCCAGCGTGTGCTGGGCGGAGTCCAGGTCAGATGCGCAGTGGTGGCATTGTGTCGTGACTTCCCTCCCGATTCGATTCAGATACTCACCGAAGCATCCATGTCCGGTGAGTATCTGAGTCAACCTGTAGGTGACCTCACCTTTCCTGCCGATCCAAGCCTCGAAGTTGGGCAGGACGGCACCGACAGCGCGTTGGCGCGCACAACCCATGAGTTCCAGCTGCACGCGCCAGTCTCTTAAGGCCTGTCGGTGCGCGTCCTGCCGGAGCATTCCTTGCGCAGGTTCTAGCTCGTACCCCCCGTCTCCCCCATCCCGGTCGATGCCCCGCCGCGCGTCATAGACGGCGGCGTCCATCTTGGCCAGGATTTGGAAAGGGGGGGAACGGGCCAGAACCGTCGCCGCCTCGAACGAAATCGTTCGGTAGCCTCGCACGATCCGTATGGCCATCAACCGCTGCAGGCTCCTCAATAGAGCTCCGCAGCGGGAGGACCTCGTGAGGTCACTGGACCACACGGGGGCCCCGTAGAGGGCCACGGACCGTATGACGCCACCGTAGAGGCGGCGAACTCCTTCCCGCGGTCCCCCGAGGTTGGGCAGCAGGCGATGTAGTGCACCTGCAATCCTGCGCGCTCGGGGGACCAGGCGCACGAAATGCTCCTCGAAGCTCCATCGGCTGTCCAGGGTAAGGCCTAGGTACTTGATGTACCGCCCCACCTGGACTTCGGAATCACCTACACGGATTCGCGAGCTGGGGGGTTCCTGGCCTCGTGGGAGGCGGTGGAACCATAGCGCCTCACACTTGTGAGGCGCTATCTCAAGGCCCAGCTCGCGAATCGCCCGCACGACACATGCCACCCCCAGTTCGGCAAGCCTGAGCGTTCGCCCGAAGTTAGTGCCGGTGGCGACAACGAGAGTGTCGTCCGCATAGCAGACGACACTCACGTCACCTGGAAGACTGGTGCGAAGGACCGCATCATATGCAAGGTTCCATAGCAGGGGGCCCAAAACGGACCCCTGCGGAACCCCGCACGAGATCTCCCGTTCCGTCTCCGTCTCGTTCCGACCGGTTATCTTGACCCGTCTATCGCGTAGGTAGGCCCCAATGATCGCCCGTAGGTAGGGAGGCACGCCGTGATAAACTAGTGCCTCCCTAATTGCCTGCCACGGGAGGGTTCCGAATGCGTTGACGATGTCCAGGGACACCGCCAGCGCAACCCTCCCTGAACGGACTGCCGATTCCGAAAGGGAGCGAACGAGGCGGACAGCGTCCACCGTTGACCGCCCCGGCCGGAATCCGAACTGGCAGTCCGATAGATCCGGGCCTACCCGCGACAGGTGCCCGCTGATTCGGTCGGAGATAACTCTCTCGAAGAGCTTCCCCGTCTCGTTCAGCAAGCATATCGGTCGAAACGACGACGGAGACTCGGCGGTCCTTCCCTCCTTCCTCAGAAGCACCAGTTTTGCTGACTTCCACTCGATGGGGAACACGGATAGGCGGAGGCAGTCGTTAAAGAGCTGCCTCATCCGGCTCCCCAGGACCTTCAGAGCCAGCACAAGAACCCTGCCCGGAACACCATCCGGGCCGGGAGCGGTGGAGCGGGATGCCAGCCGCCTGACGGCTAGTTCGAGCTCGGCCCCCGTCACCTCCAGATCGTCTGCCCAATCTCGATCCGGCGACAAGGGACTGGATGGGCTGTCCCGGACGCTTGGGAAGAGTGTTTCTACGACTCTCCCCACGAAGTCGGGGTCCAGGGTTTCCGTCAACGGGGGGACCCACGGTCTGAGCTTGCCCAGTACCATCTTGTACGGGCGCCCCCATGGGTCCCTATCAAGTCCCTCCACGAGCTCGTTCCAGGACCGCTCCTTGGCCTCAGCGATTGCTATGCTGAGGGCATGGACCGCGGTCCCGTATTCCTGCCTGGCTCCTAGGGTCTCCTCTAGTGTGGCTTGCCTTCTTCTTCGGGCTCTTTGGTACTGGCGTCGCGCAGCCAAGACCAATCGTCGAAGCCGCGCGATCTCCTCACTCCACCAGTATACAGAGCCCCGCTGGGGCGGCCTGGCTCGGGGCATCGAGACATCACAGATCGACGTCATCGTGTCCCGAAACCAGGCGGCTTGCGCCTCCGGATCGGACGGGATCTGTTCCTCCGTCCAGTCCGCGACGTTGGCGGCGGCTACGGCCATGTCTCGGTCGAGCCGCTTGAGAGACCAACGCCGCGGTGGGCTGCGGTCCTGGCGTGGGCGGGTAGGGCAGCGGAGAGACACATCGAACACTATGTATTTGTGGTCAGAAAGCGTGACCGCCTCCTCCGCCACCCTCCATCCTGATACCGTGTGCGAGGCCGAGGGAGTCGCCCATGACAGGTCCACGATCGACCTCCCCTGCCATCGCTCACAGGTAAAGACTGAACCTCTGTTAAGTAACCGGAGGTCCAGCCCTGCCGCCCACTCCAGAAGCGTCTCCCCCTTCACGTTGTCTACGACGTCCCCCCACTCACCCGAGCGCGCGTTGAAGTCCCCCAGGACGAATACCTGACGGGGGGCGCAGGCGCGAATGCAACTCTTCAGTCCGTCCAGGTATGCCTCGAATTCAGCGATGTCGCAGTTAGGAGAGATGTAGCAGCTCACCATGGCCGTGGACCCCCACTCCACGGCCACGTAACCCAGCCCTTTTGCGATGAGGGAGCAATGGAGGTTGTCACCTCCCGCCCAATAAATGCAGGCCAAGCCCAAATCGTCCCCGAACCACCTGGGGTTGTCTGGGACAGAGTAGGGCTCGGCGATTACCGCCAGGGCAACCGACCACTCCGCGAGCGTTTGTAGCAGGAGGTCCTGCGCCGCGCGGGTGTGGTTCAGGTTGACCTGCAATACTCGTGTGTGGAGCATTAGGAGGCCTCCATGACTTCCTCACTTCCCCGGGCTGGGGAAGGTGGCCGGACAGGCCCCTTCTTCTTCTTGTTTTTCGGTGGGGAGCACTTTTTGGTCCCCAGCCGATGGTCGGCGGCCCGCCCTAGGTCCGCGCAGACCGGGCAATGGGGGTCGGACGCTGTGCAATGACGGGCAACATGCCCCGACTCACCGCACCTGTAACAGCGTCCGCTCCTGTCCACATTATTGGGGCACATTACTCTGACGTGCCCTACCTCGAGACACCGGTAGCACTGCAACGGCCGTACTGCCAGTGCCTCCACCCTCGCCGCAGTCCAACCTATCTGTACCCGTCCTTGGGCCGCCAGCTTCTTGACGACTGCGACCGGGCAGCGGACCCAAACGGTCCCCATCCGCGATGGGGCGGTGCGGATCTCCCCGATCCTGATATCGGTCTGGGAGCATCCGCCCGCCCCGGCGATCGCCGCCGTGACATCACCGGGGGTGATGGACTCGTCTAGATCCATCACCCGCATGTCGCCCATTTTACACGGGCGCGAAATGAGCGCACCCGTGTCGGCGAGGGCCTCCCTCATCTTCTCCGCCAGGGCGTCAGCTTTGGCGGAGCTCTCGGGACCTGGAATCTCCAATAGGAGAGCCCCGGTTACCGCCTTCCTCTGCTTTATGCCCCCCACGATGCCAAGGTCCGCTAGCTTAATGCGGGTCCTGGCGGCCGTCATTACTGCAGCGATCGTCGTCTCTGCGCCCTCAGGCACCGTGACCAAAACCGCCGCACATGTAGGGGGCTTGAGCTGTCCCTTCTTCTTCTGAGGAGTGGGGGCGGCCTGGGTTCGTGTCGTGGGAGGCGCCGGAGCAGCGACCTGCTGCTTGGCACGGGCGGCCGCCTTCCGGCTGACCACCGTTGCCCAGGTGCCGCTTTGTGACCCCACCCGCTCCGTCGATGGCCCTGGAACTGGTGGAGGCTGTGACGGTGCCGTTCGCCCCCTCTTCGTCCGCTTCCTTTCCTTCTTGCTCTGGGACTCCGTCAGCGTCGCCTGGGGAATTTCCTCCTCTCGACGCTGACTCTGTCCCAGCGGAGGTCTTCTACCCATCTCGGGGAAGAGACGGCCCATAAGCTCGGACTGAAAACGAGCGTACTCTCGGTCCATAATGGCCGAGAGCTGGCTCCAGTCCGAGCTTGGTTCATGTTGAGGGGCTGACGCCGTCGGCCGAGGCGTTGGCGCAGGCGCCCCCCTTTGTCGACCGTCTCTTCCCTTTTTTGATTTTGCCATCGGCGTTGCCGGGGGAGGTAAACTCTCCCGGGACGGCCCCGGCACCTGAGCCCTTCCGGGCGCCTGAGGAGTTCTCGCCGCGGCCGGGGGATGTGAGGAACTCTTACCCCTCCGAAGCTCCTTCACCTCGCTGGCCAGCTCCTCGATGCGAGTGTACAGCTGGTCGATGACGGAGCGAGTCCTCTCGTTGTCTCGGTTCCGCAACTCCGCCCTCACACACAGCTCCGACGTGCAGGCCTTCAGGGAGACGAGGGCGGACCGAACGGACTTCACTACCACCGCCTTAGAGCTCTTTGGTTCATCGATCGCATTTTCTACGGCCGATAAACAGGAGAACAGCTCTGCGCCGATGTCCGCGGATGCTTGCTCACTCCTGTCCTCTCCGGATTCGGTGGCCGGTTGCACCTCCCGCTCCGTGCTGGCATCGTCCGCTGTCCTTCTCCTCACGACCATGGGCCTCCCGTCATCGTCGGCAGGACGCTGCGGTTTGCGCTTTCGCGCCCGCAGAGTTCCGCTGATGGAGGATGACATAGAGACGTCGTCGCCGCCGTCGTCTCTGTCTCCATCGTCCTCCCTCCCAGCCCCTGGCTTCGGGCTAGGAGTGCCTGGTCTTACAAATTGCAAGACCAGGCTCCCCTCCGAGGTCGTCCTTGAATGGGACCGGGAGCGAACAAAACTGGGCGTGCTCGCCTCCGATCTTTTTGTGTCCAGTCCAGTTGTGGGATCATCGACCTCACAATGTGATTGTGAGGTCGGCACATCCACCGTCTCCTCCGTGTTACGCGACTGAGGCCGCGAAGCAGTGTTGGCCCCCCCCGTATACGTGGGGCCAGCCGCCCTTGAAAGGGCAGCACGGGATTCCCCAGCCATGTGGCTAGGACCCGCCCGGGGATCATTTTGGCACTGCTGTTTTTTCATTTTGTTTTTTTGTCCAGTTAACGTCTGGGACCCGACGTTGGTGCCCTAGGGGCCGACCTACGCGCCGACCATACATCCCCTCGCCAGGCACCAGAGCTTGGGATTTACGGATTTTTTATAGTGGTTTACTCCACGCGGTCCCTTGGGACCCCCGTTCCTCTCCATTGAGGGTTACGGGTTAGGCCGATCGGGGGGGTTTTTAATAAGAATAGTATTTAAATCACTTCACTTACCTAGTCACATCAAGACACCACACGACTTTGATCGCTTAAAAGCGACTGACTGTCTGACGTCACTGGACAATGCATTTGTGAATCGCTTTCTATTGGTTGAAAGATAGTTATGGATAGACTATTTTATTTTGTTCGTTAGGTACCGTTTCAAACTTGACTCGTCTAAGTGCCTATTGTTGTTTGATATGTCATAAATATTGAGCGATGGACGAACTACTGAAAGTATTTTGATTTTTTATTATTACGTTAGCTTTGCTCACGTTGTTATCGGTCTGGTAATAAGACATTTTCACGTTGAATACCTTTTTGATGTGAAACATCTATAGCCGCACGTAAAACCGATTTCTGGCGTGGCGACGCACAGTTGGGAAAAAGTCGAAATTCGTGAGCAAAATTATTTTATGCCTTCTAATGTGTTAAAAACTAATAGGCTTGATTATAATTTAATTCAAATAGGCTTGTGTTATGGTGACTAGACGCAACTAGGCTTGTGTTATGGTGGCTAGACCCAACTAGGCTTGTGTTATGGTAACTGGACACAACTAGGCTTGTGTTATGGTGACTTGACACAACTAGGCTTGTGTTATGGTGACTGGACACAACTAGGCTTGTGTTACGGAGACTAGACCCAACAAGGCTTGTGTTATGGTGACTAGATGTAACTAGGCTTGTGTTATGGTGACTAGACCCAACTAGGCTTGTGTTATGGTGACTAGACGCAACTAGGCTTGTGTAATGGTGACTAGACACAACTAGGCTTGTGTTATGGTGACTAGACACAACTAGGCTTGTGTTATGGTGACTAGACGCAACTAGGCTTGTGTTATGGTGACTAGACGCAACTAGGCTTGTGTTATGGTGACTAGATGTAACTAGGCTTGTGTTATGGTGACTAGACCCAACTAGGCTTGTGTTATGGTGACTAGACGCAACTAGGCTTGTGTAATGGTGACTAGACACAACTAGGCTTGTGTTATGGTGACTAGACACAACTAGGCTTGTGTTATGGTGACTTGACACAACTAGGCTTGTGTTATGGTGACTGGACACAACTAGGCTTGTGTTACGGAGACTAGACCCAACAAGGCTTGTGTTATGGTGACTAGACACAATTAGGCTTGTGTTATGGTGACTAGATGTAACTAGGCTTGTGTTATGGTGACTAGACCCAACTAGGCTTGTGTTATGGTGACTAGACGCAACTAGGCTTGTGTAATGGTGACTAGACACAACTAGGCTTGTGTTATGGTGACTAGACACAACTAGGCTTGTGTTATGGTGACTAGACGCAACTAGGCTTGTGTTATGGTGACTAGACGCAACTAGGCTTGTGTTATGGTGACTAGATGTAACTAGGCTTGTGTTATGGTGACTAGACCCAACTAGGCTTGTGTTATGGTGACTAGACGCAACTAGGCTTGTGTAATGGTGACTAGACACAACTAGGCTTGTGTTATGGTGACTAGACACAACTAGGCTTGTGTTATGGTGACTAGACGCAACTAGGCTTGTGTTATGGTGACTATACGCAACTAGGCTTGTGTTATGGTGACTAGACCCAACTAGGCTTGTGTTATGGTGACTAGACCCAACTAGGCTTGTGTTATGGTGACTAGACCAAACTAGGCTTGTGTTATGGTGACTAGACGCAACTAGGCTTGTGTTATGGTGACTAGACCCAACTAGGCTTGTGTTATGGTTACTAGACGCAACTAGGCTTGTGTTATGGTGACTAGATGTAACTATTTCGATGCTTATGTATATATATACATAGATCACTTTGAAACGTCTTAAAAACCAAAAGCTATAACGACACAGAAAGCAAGCCAGTTATTTTCGTTTCGTCTTTCTATTTCGCATTGAACAGTGTGGTGTCGCGACGATTATTTGCAAAAAAATAATAATAATAAAAAAAAATGTGAAACACGTAAACCGATTTCTGGCGTGGCGACGCTTTGCCACGCTATATGATGGTATATAATATATACAGTCTAGGTATATTCAGTAGTGTGTACGGTGTGCACACCGTAATCGACTGTGCGATTCTATCAGAATCTGTTATTTTCTGCATATTACTTTTACAAAATAATGTCGATGTTTCACATCTGCCAGGGGTCCCGTGACGGCTCACATTTTTTTTAAATTATAAAACGTAATTTTTGGTCACACAATAATACTCTATTAACCCCGCTTTAAACATTACTACGATTTAAAGCGCTTTTCATTTAAAAACACACCGGGGTAGATGACACTTGATTTGTGCCATCCACCCCGGTAAACGACGGGGTCGGCACTACCGGGGTCGATGAAACAATTTTTCCCAACGGCCCCGTTACCGGGGCGGGACCACCGGGGTCGATGGGATGCACCCCTAATACTGCCCTCTTTCATTGAAAAAGCATAAGTGCAGATACATAAGTTTCGAGATAAATTGATTTGAAAATTTAAAACTTAGTTTCTTTGTTCAATTATCTTAGATAGAAGTTACATAAAAACAAATGTTGGTGTCAGGTTGTATTATTGACATAGATTTTTTTTGTATATTATTTTTAGTGTTATTGTGTATTTTTGATTAGATATTTAGAAAACACTATTTCTGCCTCCAATATAACACCCTTTTTTTATAAAAAAAAAAGATTAAGAAAAACACAATTACACACTTGTGATTTTTATTAAAGTATGTGCTATTGTTAGGAAGCAAAAAAACACAAGTGCACAGTTATGCTTTATTTTTTAGTATAAGGTTGGTTGACCATAATGAAATAATACAAATAAAAGCACATTTATTATTTTTCATATGTATTAATTAAAGTAAAGTAGGTATTTATTGAGCACATAAAAAGGTAGGTACATTCTGGTACATACCTGCATAATAATTAAAATTAAAAATATTAGGTATGACAACAAAAAACGAAAAACCCTGCAAATAACATAATTCTTATGTGGAATAAACCGTACTTTTGTCAACTCGTAGTAGTCCATTAAAAACTTTTCATCTGTTTACAAATCATATTTTGAAATAGTTCTGTCTGCCGAAAAACACAGAATAAAAGAGCGCGAATGAGTCAGGTTCAACGCCCGCGGAGACCCACCTCTTGCCTGCGGTCGTTGAGGGCTTAACGTGAAGTTCGCGCGGTTGTTCAGTGTGACGTCACAAACGAATATTTTGCCTCGATCGCAACGACCGCGTCTGTAAGTGGACCACGTTTGTGATCGAAAATATCAAAAAACTCTTCAAGTGGTACGCACTCTGTACGCACTCTACGTTTGTTGTTAGTAGTCGTGACAACAAAAAACAGATTGAGTCATAAGGACTACTAGCGACAAACAAAGCAGATTGAGTCACTTAAATTACTAGCAACAAAAATATCAGATTGAGTCATAAGGACTACTAGCGACAAACAAAGCAGATTGAGTCACTTAAATTACTAGCAACAAAAATATCAGATTGAGTCACTAGGACTACTAGCAACAAAAATATCAGATTGAGTCACTAGGACTACTAGCAACAAACAAAGCAGATTGAGTCACTTAAACTACTAGCAACAAACAAAGCAGATTGAGTCACTTAAACTACTAGCAACAAAAATATCAGATTGAGTCACTAGGACTACTAGCAACAAACAAAGCAGATTGAGTCACTTAAACTACTAGCAACAAAAAAAACAGATTGAGTCACTAGGACTACTAGCAACAAACAAAGCAGTGTAAGTGTAATTACAAAATAAAGTTTATTTTCTTTCTTTCTTTCTAATTAAGACTACTAGCACCAAACAAAGCAGATTGGGTCACAAGGACTACTACTTTGAGTACTTTGGACATCAAAGTGATACTCCCGTGCCATCAGACGACAGAGTAATACTAAGAGCACTGTCGACTGCAGCGACAGCAGTAGGTACTTAAATAATAGTGGGTGAAAAAAAATTAAGTGTACTTACCTAATTTGTGGTGTAATCAAAGTAACACAAGTGAAATCTTAATAGAGTGAGAGGTACCTACTGCTTTGGAAAATCTACTACGGCAACTTTTATCAAAAGGAAACTATTGCAAACACAAACTACCTACTCGCTTTTGTTACGAAGTCGGGTAACAACCTCACAAAAATGTGCTTTTTATTTTAGACAACGACAAACGATTGAAAAACTGATATACCTACAGTGCGCTCGCGCTACAAAGTGAATACCTACCTACCTACTCGCGATGCACTCAGCTGTTTACCTAATGTCTACATGATACCTGGGGCCTAAGTCTGCTAACACAATTGTATTTCAATAGTGTGTCGATATAATCGTAATAGAAATTTAATGTCAAAAATATGACATTACATGTCAAATTGGTATTCTGCTAACGTTGACTATTCTATCGAGACACCACTGACACACCACTGACTCACTTTTTTATTCTACTCTACAATCATGGCTTAATGGAATCTCGATAGTTGTCAAAACGGTATATTGCTTAGCAACATATACCATGTTGCTAGGCAACACCTGCAAGGTAAATATTACCATACCATTGAGACTCCATAGTGATTATATTGCGATGTTATTAAAACTTTAGCAGAATACCAAATAAAGTCACAATCTCGATATAATATCAATAGAGTCTCGATATAATGACAATGGTTGGCCAAATAGCAGAATAAGGCCCCTGTTAAGACGAAGCGTGTTTGACATGACGTAGGTATACTTTAAATTTACATATCTCGTAAACGGAACTCTAATAAAACTCGTAATTGAAATTTTTTTATAGCTAAGGTAGTTTCATTGATTTATAATATAAAGTCTCAATAGTTATATGTAGGTAGTACAGGTACCTGAAGCACGACCGACGACGGCGACGCACGAGGACGCGACGGTAGGTAGTGAAACTTAGTTCAATAAGTTTACTGCATTTTTATTAAACAATCATTTCATTCACTTTACAACCTTTACAAAAATACAATTCATTATTCATAATAAATCTTCACTCTAAGTTCAACATTATTTACAAAAATACAAAATATTTACAGATGGCGATCACGCCCGAAGACAATAATAAATAGAAGCGATCGTTTCGATACGCACCGACCTATACACTAGTATCACACGAGAGAGATAGAGAGAGAGAGAGAGCTGCGGGCCGTGACGTCACACGAGCACGGTGAGGCGCTCCGGGGGGTGGGGCAGGTGGCGGGCGGCGGCGGGGGGCGGCTCCGGGGGCGGCAGCGCGCGCTTCGTGAGCTCCTTGTCGCGGGGGGGGGTGTCGTTGCGCGCGTCCGCGTTCTGCGCCTTGTAGAACGCGGGCCCGCCGACCGCGCCCGCGCCCCCCGCACCGCCTGGGGCGCCGCCCTCCTCGCGCAGCGGGTTCGCGTACCGGCGCAAGTTCTCTTCGTTCTGCAGGTTGTTCGACTTCTCCTCGTCGCAGCGGCGCGAGCGCTCGACGGCGGCGGCGGCGCGACGCCGACGCACCACGAGCGCGGCGGTGCCCGCGGCGGCGCACGCGAGCAGCGCGCACGCGACGCCCGCCACCAGCACCGGCGTGAGCGGCGCCCCGGCGGAGGAGCGCGCCGCGGGCGGGGTGGGCACGCGGAGCCGCAGCGCCGCGCCGAGCAGCGGGTGCGCCGCGAGCCGACGCCGCGCCACCAGCTCCCCCAGCTCGCGGACGGCCCCCTCCAGCTCCTCCGTAGTACGCGACCTCGAGCCCCCGATGTCCTCGCCGATCCACTGTAACGAATAATGAACATGGTATCTACATATTATTTATATAACAAAATAAGTACCCACTGAATAAAGTACTTATCTACATCGGTGAATTATTGACGTGATAACGTTTTATAAATTGGTGAACACCTGCAATCTCAAAAAAGTGTGACGTCACGCGTCGTTACTGGAACGCCTCATGTTATTGACAAGGTAATTATAGCAACGTTTTATCGTTGCCATGGTTACCATAAATGTTTTCTTATGACGTTATCACGTAAAATTATCGTCCGGAAACTTTACAGACAACCATATTTTTTAAATAATGTGTGTATTTAAATATTGTTGATGAGATGATGTAATAGAGGATGACTCACGAGTGCGAGGTCGAGGGCGTCGTCGTCGTCGGGGGCGATGTCGCAGAGCAGGGCGAGGGGCGGGGCGGTGGCGGCGCGGGCGGCGCGCGAGGCGGCGAGCGCGCGGCGCAGGGCGGAGCACGCGCGCTCCACGTGCGCGCCGCGCGCGAGCCGCTCGCGGGCCAGCTGCAGCTGGGCGCGCGCGCAGCCCGCGGGCGGCGGGTCGCGCGCGCCCGGCCAGCAGGCGGGCGGCGCGGGCAGCGCCGGCGGCTCCACGCTGCGGCCGGCGACGCGGCGACACTCGCCGAGCGGGGGGCAGGGCGGGCGCACGCAGAGCGCGGGCGCCGCGGGCACGCACACCTCGTCCGCGCGGCACGGGCCCCCCTCCCCGAGGCAGTCGGGCACGCCGCACCACAGCCGCGTGCAAAGCGCGGCGCCGGCGGAGCACCGGCACGCGTTACACCCCCACCACCACGTGCCGTTGCCCCCGGCGCACGCCCCGCCCCCGCCGCCCCGGGTGCCGGGGCCGTCCCCCTCGCCCTCGGCCCCCTCGCCCTCGGCCCCGGTCTCTGTCCCCTCGCTCCCGAGACCGGCCAGTACTGAGGGAACACAATCAACGTTACAGAACACTCGTTTAAGTCGAGTTCGCTTCGCGCTTACAGTATTTATACCTATTTGAAATTCTCGTATCGCGGTGTCGTGTCAGTTACCACCTAAATGGCTGAACCGATTTGTATGAAATTTTTGTATATTCATTAGGTCTGAGAATCGGATAACATCTATCCCTCCTCCCCTTTTTTGTATACTTATGGCAAAACAACGTTTGCCGGGACAGCTAGTACCTGTTGTGTACATACTTATAGATCGATGATGATGGATCATAGATCGGCTCACCTTCGAGACATCGTCGTGCGGCGCGAGGGGGCGCCGCGGGGCAGACGCAGCGCGGGGGCGCGTCGGGGCGGGCGAGGTCCGTCTCGCAGAGGGCGGGCGGGGCGCAGGGCGGGGCGCAGGGCGGGGCGCGGGTCGCGCACGTCTCGCCCGTCCACCCGGCGGGACACTCGCACGCCCACCACTCGCCGGCGGGGGCGGCGAGGCACCGCCCTCCGTTCCGGCAGGGCGCCGAGGCGCACGTGTCGAGGACGGCGTGCTCGCAGCGCGCGCCGGTGCGGCCCTCACGGCAGGCGCACGCCCAGCCCGCGGGCCCGGCGAGGCAGGTCCCGCCGGCGGCGCACTCGCACGCCCCGGGCGCGGGGGGCACGCCGCACGTGGCGCCCCCCCAGCCGGCCGCGCAGGCGCACCTCCAGGCGGCCCCCTCGCGCACGCACGTGCCGCCGTTCTCGCAGGCACCCTCCGGACAACGGTCGATAGCCTCCACACGAACGTTGCATGTTTTACCTTTGTATTAGATAGAACGAAGATAGGGTCGTTTACGTAATAATAATATGTATGTATAGTGTCGGTTGTAGGTAGGTATAGTAGATACAGTAAAGGTAAAGACACTAACCGGTCCATCCATCGCGACAGACGCACGCGAAGTCAGCGGTGCCGTCGACGCAGGTGCCGTTGTTCTGACACGGCTCGGTCGCACACTCGTTCATCTCTAACGGAACGGAACAATGCGAATATTGTAGGCTGGCATGTCTCTTTGAATATAATATAATAATAAAACATTGTGTGTCTCACGTTCGTTGCATAGAGGGCCGCGGTAGCCGGGGTCGCAGGAGCACCGCCCGCCCGGGGCGGTGAGGGCACGCACGCAGTGCCCCCGGGCGCAGGGCACGCCGCCCACGCAGGGCTCGGCCGCCCCCGACGCTCGCTGCGTGCAGTTCTTGCCGGTCCACCCGGGCGAGCAGTGGCAGTAGTAGTCGCTCTGCGCCGTGTAGCACGCCGCGCCGTTGTCGCACGGGGCGCCCGCGCAGTGGTCGCGGTCGTCCTGTCCAAACACACACACACACACACTGATACATACATACTATGTGACAGCAGAGGGGAGCGTGTATAGTAACGAGGTCAGGTTCATGTGATGTGATGCGCAGGTTATAGAATACAAGTAGCAGGAGATGGTACTCACCGAGCAGTAGCGTCCGGAGCAGGAGGTGAGCTAAAAGCAGATGACGGTTAGTGTCGGGTTAGTTAGTGGTGGAGCATTGTGGGCAAGTTACTGGCACCTACACCGTGAATGTAATAGATAGGTTAGGTATATGAGTAGGTATATTGGTGAGACAGGTGGTGGGGTACCTCGCAGTTGGTGCCGGAGAAGCCGACGGGGCAGATGCAGCGGTAGGCGTTGGGCAGGTCGACGCACTCGCCGCCGTTGCGGCACGGGGAGGGCGCGCACTCGTCCAGGTCGAGGGAGCAGGTGCGGCCCGCGTACCCGGCGGCGCACGCGCAGTGGTAGTCGTCCACGAGATCGATGCAGGTCGCGCCGTTCAGGCACTGGCCGATGCAGTCGTCGACGTTGGACTCGCAGTCGCGGCCCGTCCAGCCGGCGAGGCAGGAGCACGAGTAGCCGCCGGCGGTGTTGTTGCACGCGGCCGCGTTCACGCAAGGCGAGCTCCCGGCGCACTCGTCCACGTCCCGCTCGCAGGCGGCGCCCTCCCAGCCGGCGGCGCACTCGCACTCGAACGAGTCGATGCGGTCGCGGCACGTGCCCCCGTGCCGGCACGGCGTCGACGCGCACTCGTCCACGTCGAGGTCGCAGAGCGCGCCGGCCCAGCCGCGCTCGCAGGCGCACACGAAGCCGCGCGGCGCCGGCGCCAGCGAGCAGACGCCGTGCGCGCAGGGAGCCGGCGCGCACGGGTTGTCCACCCGCTCGCAGTCCACGCCCGAGAAGCCCTCGGCGCAGCGGCACAGGTACTGGTCGGGGGCGGTGTTCTCGCAGGTGCCGCCGTGCTGGCACGGCTCGTGCGTGCCGCAGTAGTTGAGATCTGTAACGTCATGTTATAGTAGGTACGCGTCGAGTGAGCGCGACGTGGCGTGGGACGGAGGTAACCCACCTTGGTCACAGAGTATCCCTCCCCAGTTGGTGTCGCAGGTGCAGTCCCAGGAGGAGCCGTTGCAGTAGCCGTGCTTGCAGCCCGGGTACGGCTGGCACTGGGCACACAGCTCGCCGCGCCATCCCGGCCGGCAGCTGTAGGTATACAGGGTGCATATACATTATAATATACATCGATTATTATAGATAGATATATTAGAATGTAACTCACTCGCAATCCCCGGGTCGGTCGCAGCGGCCGTGTGTCGGATGGCATCCCTCCTTACATACAGCTGTAAAGGTGAACGTACGTTTAGTCGGTGTATAGTTGGTACGTGTAGTACAGTGTACAGGTATATATGTATAAGACACTAACGTATCTCGCAGTTGTCCCCCTGCCAGCCGGGCAGGCAGCGCTTCTCGCCGGTGTTGTCGCAGGAGTAATGTCCGAACTTGTCGTCGCGCGGCCGGCAGAAGGTGGTGCACGTCGTGTTGTAGTAGTTGGGCTGGCAGAGGACGCGCACGCGGTACGCGACCGCGGCGTGCGAGCCGGCGTAGCGCAGCGCGTGCCACTCCGCGCTCGGCTCCACTATGCCCGACCACCACGCCTCCTCTATCAGCCCCTCCCTGTCGCCTTCCCCTCCCTGTGCACCTGCACCTGCACACACACACAGCACGTTACCTACCCACCTACTCCAACACCTGCAGCTGCAGCTCCAACAGTTATAGGTATACCTTACCTGGTACCTCCGCGTACTTGTAGTCATCGAACGCTTGCAGGATCAACGTAAAGGAACGCTGAAATATAGAAACCAACATAAATATTTAGAATTGTTGGATGATTTACTAATACCTACACACATCGACAAAGTCTAGGGAACAACGGTAAAACGGTGGCTTTTTTTTGGGAAAAACGTCACAGTCAATAGAAGCGAAATTTATACCCTTTTTAGGGTTAAAAACGGGACCCTATTACCAAGACTTTACTCTCCGTCCGTCCGTCTGTCTGTCCATCATTCACCAGGCTGTATCTCATGAACCGTGCTAGCCGTGATAGCTAGCTACCTCTGCATTGGAGGATATATTTAAGCTCTTGGACTGGGACGGATATGGCATCAATATCAATGGCGATTACATCACTCATCTTCGGTTTGCCGACGATATAGTCATCATGGCAGAATCGCTGGAGGACCTCAGCAGGATGCTGAGAGACCTCAACACCGTCTCCGGACAGGTGGGTCTTAAAATGAACATGGGTAAGACAAAGATCATGTCGAACGCCCATGTCGTACCCATACCTGTTCACATTGGAGACGATGTTATCGAAGTTGTTGATCACTATGTCTACCTAGGCCAAATGGTCCAAGTAGGTAAATCCAACTTCGATAAAGAGGTCAGCCGACGAATCCAACTCGGTTGGGCAGCGTTCGGAAGCTTCGCAATATATTCTCGTCACAAATACCATAGAGCCTCAAGACGAAAGTTTTCAACCAATGTGTGTTACCAGTGATGACATACGGATTCGAGACGTGGTCGCTGACTATAGGCCTCGTTCATAAGCTCAGAGTCGCTCAGCGGGCTATGGAGAGAGCTATGCTCGGAGTTTCTCTACGTGATAGAATCCGAAATACGGAAATCCGTAGAAGAACCAAAGTCACCGACATAGCTCTCAGAATTAGTAAGCTGAAGTGGCAATGGGCAGGTCATATAGCTCGCAGAACTGACAACCGCTGGGGAGTAAAGGTTCTCGAGTGGCGGCCGCGATGCAACGCTAAACGGAGTGTTGGGAGACCAGCTGCCCGGTGGACCGACGACATTGTGGCGGTCGCGGGTAGTCGGTGGATGGAGGCGGCTCAGGACCGCTGTTTGTGGCGTCGTATGGGGGAGGCCTGTGTCCAGCAGTGGACGTGTATGGGCTGATATGATGATGATGATGATAAACCACAATTTAACTCGTTTTGTTCCCTAGAGTTTGTTGATGTGTGTATATGTATATATCGTTTGTTTGTAAGTAAATATGAATGAATACGAACCGTCCACCGGAAAGAGAAGGGTAGAGCGAGAGTGTAGAGAGGTTCGGCGAGGGTGAAGGAGTCAGTGCCGAGGACCGGGGAGGACTTGTGTCCGAAGGAGCAGGCGCCCGGCGCGGCCGTCGTCTGGTACTCCTTGAGGCAGAGGGCGAACCGCGTGCGGCAGGGGGCGGAACACGCGGACGCCCCGCCCCCTGCGCCCGCGCAACACGCCCCCGACGACAGCGACGCGTGCAGGTTGGAGAACTCCAAGATCTGCAGCTCGAACACGCCCGCGCCCGCCACGCACTACATACAAACAAACAAACAAACACACGTTACCATCCACCGTACGTACACGATATACTTCAACCAATTTTGATGCGGTTTTTTTTTAATAGATAAAGTGATTCAAGAGGAAGGTTTATATGTATAGTACATGCATAATATAGCCGTGCGAAGCCGGGGCGGGTCGCTAGTATCTAATATGTTATTGTAAGTTATCTCAACATCTAGCAGGTCTTACTCCAATAACACGCTTCACGATAATTTCAGATGATATATTTTTTATCACAGTTGCTTATAAAGTGGATCTTATTCAACGGCTCATAATGCAACTTATTATGCACGTGTGAGTTATATATAACCCACTAGTGCTATAATGTTATCCCGATAAGTTAAATACGTATCTTACTGCTAATTACATGTTAGGTAGATGAAAAATTCTTAATTTATTTGAGTTATACTGTTTTAGTGTATAAAAAGGTACTTAGGTACCAACAAAGAGTTTTTAAGCTAGCAAAAATGGTTGTCTCTAATGTCGGTTTAATTTTTTTTACGGAAAATTTTACTAAAATAAATTGTATTCGGTTTTTAACCCCGACGCAAAAACAAACGGAAAAACCCTATTAAATATTGTATGTCAGACGAGGCTGTATAGGTAAAAGTCTTTTGCCTGGACTTTCAGGAGTTAAAAACAAAAATATTGCCTTAAAAATAGTAAACATAGACTTATCACATTTTTTTTTTTCTTTTCTTTTCAAATATTTTCTTTTATTCGCCACTGTGATAAAAAACGTCGTACGATACACGTGTGGATATTGATCATACCATCTCGGCTTTAGACGCGCTCGCGTTCCGCTCGCGCGTCATAAACCGTCTTTGTGTATTGATCAATTTACTACACTTATATCGTAATGTACCTACTATAACATATCTAATACAATGAAGTAAATACCCACATACTTAGTTAGTTGAGCTAGTCGTAGTTGGGTAGGTACTGTACATTATACATAATTCACTTATCGAATCAAATGTACCCAGGTAGGTAGGTAGGTAGGTACCATCAGCCAGAGCTGCGCGGTCCCACCTTAAGGTTGATTATCCTGTGCAGGGCCCTATTGTTTCTCCAGCTTCTTAATTTTTGTTGACCAATATGGGAAAGGCGCATTGTTTTTTTTCAAACGTCTACATTCCTTAAAGCGTTTTTTGTATGCTTTTTATGCCAAATGTGTTGTTTGAAACAATAGACTTTGACAATAAAAAAGGGTACTGGACCCTAATTGGCAAACAAAAAAAAGGGCGGGATTTCGTAGGTTGCACTACTCCCGAAGGAAAGTGTTCATGGATTGGGACCGCACAGCTCTGGCCGATAGTACCTGCAGTATGTTAACGTGGACGTATATACCTTGAGATCGCACGCGAGTCGTAACGTAACGTACATGTAATGTATGTAAGCAGGCAGGTACCTAACCAGAATGAGTATATTTTAATTTATTTAATACGTCCTGTATCACGGGGCTATGGAGCCCCGGATCTTTGGAAGGCTTGCGTGGAGCCGAAGCCAACACGTAGAGGCCTTTTACAATAACAAGGTATAATGGCAAAGTATGATGTGGACATCAAACCGGCTATTATCCCTGTCTGCACTATAAAATGCAGTCAAGGACAGCCTCCAGTTTAAATAGAACTATTGACTGGATACTGGGGAACTATGGATACTATGGCACCTGCCGTAACAATGTTCGACAAACATGTACAAGTGGCAGGCGGAGACTCACCAACTCTCAGACTGGGCCACCCTAATCGGCTCCGATCAGCCAACTAAGGCCAGCCGGAGATGAGGTACGGTTGCTACCCCCTGGAGCACTCGGGACCGCGGGGTCGCTACTCAAGGCTTATTATTATTAGTATATAAAGAACAATGAACCACATCAACCACATGAATGGTAGATAGATACACGTACGTGGATACTTGGCTAGTGTAACGTAGTGTAGTGTATAGTGTAAGTAAACAAAGGGACCGTGCCAGCGCGGCGCGGGCGCAGGTAGGCGGGGCCGCGTGACACCGCCTCCCGCCCACACCGCGCGACACACCCCCCACGCCGCCCCGCCCACACCGACCGACCGGCACACACCGGATATACCCTTCACCGCTTCTGTCTGTAGTCACCTACACCGTAGGCTGTACCTTGGACTTACATACATACAGTAGTGTCTACCTCTACGTAAGCCAAATACATTTCCATGCCATCTTTTTAAAAACCAAGAGTTAGTTCCTACATAAAAGCAACCAGAATGGTACGTAATGACGGACCGTTTGAGCGTGGGTATAATGTAACCTACCTACTTATTACGCGGGAGTCATGAGTATTATAAAAAAAAAATCGATAACTTGGTGATCGATATACCTACTTAATATACTTAGATCGATCAGATATACAATCCAAAGGAATATTGCTGCGAGAGGACATGCGTTATTGTACTATTCAACTCAGAGCAGCAGATTCTGGAACTTTTGAGAAATAAATAGAACATGGCATAACAACCGGAGTCCCGACTCCAGACAAGGGCGAGCGGGCAGATGTGATATACTCCTCCGTTACACGTCTCAAATAGAACATGGCATAACAACCGGAGTCCCGACTCCAGACAAGGGCGAGCGGGCAGATGTGATATACTCCTCCGTTACACGTCTCAAATAGAACATGGCATAACAACCGGAGTCCCGACTCCAGACAAGGGCGAGCGGGCAGATGTGATATACTCCTCCGTTACACGTCTCAAATAGAACATGGCATAACAACCGGAGTCCCGACTCCAGACAAGGGCGAGCGGGCAGATGTGATATACTCCTCCGTTACACGTCTCAAATAGAACATGGCATAACAACCGGAGTCCCGACTCCAGACAAGGGCGAGCGGGCAGATGTGATATACTCCTCCGTTACACGTCTCAAATAGAACATGGCATAACAACCGGAGTCCCGACTCCAGACAAGGGCGAGCGGGCAGATGTGATATACTCCTCCGTTACACGTCTCAAATAGAACATGGCATAACAACCGGAGTCCCGACTCCAGACAAGGGCGAGCGGGCAGATGTGATATACTCCTCCGTTACACGTCTCAAATAGAACCACTACGTACCAAATACTTTATTACCTAAAAAATTTTACTTAAAAAAAAAGAAACTAGGTAGGTACCTACATAAAAATCGCACTCTAAAAAGTATGAAACAAGAAAAATTCAGAGAGCTAATTCTATAGGCAATCTCAAAGTATCGTGTCTTGTGTCGTTCAGTGGATGCCGTCGTCGGATGACGGATGCCACCTTGCAATGCATTCTTATAGGGCAAGGTGGCATCCGTCATCCGACTACTTGGTTCATACTTTTTAGAGTGCGATTTTTATGTAGGTATACCTACCTAGTTTCTTTTTTTATTTTAAGTTATATTTTTAGGTAATAAAGTATTTGGTACGTAGTGGTTCTATTTGAGACGTGTAACGGAGGAGTATATCACATCTGCCCGCTCGCCCTTGTCTGGAGTCGGACCCCAAATATTTGGTACGTAGTGGTTCTATTTGAGACGTGTAACGGAGGAGTATATCACATCTGCCCGCTCGCCCTTGTCTGGAGTCGGACCCCAAATATTTGGTACGTAGTGGTTCTATTTGAGACGTGTAACGGAGGAGTATATCACATCTGCCCGCTCGCCCTTGTCTGGAGTCGGACCCCAAATATTTGGTACGTAGTGGTTCTATTTGAGACGTGTAACGGAGGAGTATATCCCATCTGCCCGCTCGCCCTTGTCTGGAGTCGGACCCCAAATATTTGGTACGTAGTGGTTCTATTTGAGACGTGTAACGGAGGAGTATATCCCATCTGCCCGCTCGCCCTTGTCTGGAGTCGGACCCCAAATATTTGGTACGTAGTGGTTCTATTTGAGACGTGTAACGGAGGAGTATATCCCATCTGCCCGCTCGCCCTTGTCTGGAGTCGGACCCCAAATATTTTTATTATCCGAAATACGTAATTATATAAATTACGTATCTATAAACTAGTAGTTCGCCCCGAACTGAGACCTCACGAGATTTTTTTATCGATTTTTACTTTTCAGCGTAAAGTATGATATAACGGCGAAATACTTCAAATACTTCCCTTTTGTAACCGTGATACACCCAGTAGTACCACTAGTGGTACTACGGTTACTTTTTCATTACCGTGGTACCCCACTTCGGTCTATCTTGTTTAAATGATAGGTGCGTATCACTATCATCAGGACATCGCTGACTCTATTATACTACTTTTAACGAATCTAAACGCGTTAGGCATAGGTATCTTGTCTAGAAAATGAGTTCCATAGCCTAATTTTCTTGGTCTCAATCACGTCTATTTTTATTTTGCGTTTTACTGATACTCGGGAGAATAAGTACCTACAGTGAATGTAAATCGTGTGTGACTAAAAAACTCCTCCCTCCTTATTCCTTCTATATCACCATAACGTCAGTACCTAGAGTACCTACTCATTAAGTGACCTCGATGGACCTAACTTATCTAGAGATGAGTTCATATAGCTTTCTTCCGGCTATATTACCAAACCCCAGATATCAGTTGCCTGTTTAACACCTAGAGTGCCTACTTATTAAGACAACTTTAACGATAGACTTATCTTGTCATATTTCTTTGAAGTTGAGTGCCTTCTTCCACCTCTATCACCAGATCCCAGATATCAGCTGATTCTTCAGAAGCTATAGAATACCTACTTATCAAGGTGCATTGAACGAGTGCAAACATGATATGACTATCTCGTTCTCAAGATCGTTAAGTTCTTATTGTCACCTTTCTCATCGGGTCTTCATCATCAGACTTAACACTCAAATGTTTAGTAGGTACCTATGGAGTATGTACTCATCATAATCTAACGAAAGAGGTAAAGAGGAGAGAGGCTCCTCCCTCGATACAAACATATTAGAGAAGTTTGAGACCTATATTATTGGTGGACCTATATGTCCAATAATAAGTCCATAACCTATTATTAAATAAAAATAATAAAAAGATTAGCCACAAGTTTTTTAATTAGAATCTCTAGATCAGCTAGCAATACCTACTATTTAATATTATCCACCATAATTGTTAACCAAACCAACCCTTGATTATGAAATAAATGAATAATTATGAATATGAAGCAAAGAGAGGTCTGACGATTTATGGGAAAGTAGAATAAGTAGACGCTTTTAATCTACATTCTTCACCCAAGGTAGGTAAGTACCTAGGTACATCCTGAGTGGCCCAGACGACATCAACCATAGAAGGATGGTCCAATTTTCGCTTCGGCTTCCGTTTAGCTGATCAATAGCTGGTTCAAGCAGCTCCTTCGAAGACCATCGGGAACGAACACAAGAGTGCATGACTTTGCACTCTAAACTTATACGAATTATTTGAATTTTATTTACGATGACCATATCTTAATATATATAAATCTCGTGTCACAATGTTTGTCCTCAATGGACTCCTAAACCACTTAACCGATTATAATAAAATTCGCACACCATGTGCAGTTCGATCCAACTTGAGAGATAGGATAGCTTACATCCCGATAGTCCCACGGGATCGGGAGTTACGCGGGTGAAACCGCGGAGCGCAGCTAGTATTAATATATAGATAGGTACCTACAATCAATTTTAATCATAATATCAAAGCTAAGTTAATATGTAATGGTTTTGAAATTATCTGGAAATCATATTTTTTACGACAATGACAGAAAGAAAACATGTCATTTTGCTTTTTGACAGTGTCATTTTTGAATCATGAAGGTCTAAGTGTTTTTTTCCTTTTTGATACAAATGAGTTTGATATAAAAATGACCGCTGAGATGATAAATTCCTGTGGATTCCTTCGACCTCCATCATCAGATCATTTCCATGGTACCATATTATTGTCACCGAAGTTACGCCCTTTCATTTGATACCCCACTCGGGTATATTTGCCCTATAGTTCGCCTGTCATATAGGTAGATCCCCTATTGCACCCCCTATCATCGAATCCCCCTAACCGATCCCTCTCACGTTCGAACTTAAAAATTCTATCGTCCTCAACTACTCGTATACCAAAAATCATTAAGATCAGAGCAACGGTACTCAAGTTATCGTCGAACAAACATACATAGATACATAGGTACAACCGACCGACCGTCTCGCCACTAGACCTCTCTCGCTTCGCTCGTTCGGTCAACAAGAATACAACAACATATTTTAAGCTAAAAGCGAAGAAAGAAGAAGTAGGTATACTCGCGAACTTTAAACACGACCGCATTATGAGCGCGCTGAAGATAAAGAGGTAGGTAATGTTAACAGCTCTGATCTAATGAATACCTCTTTTGGGATGCCTCAAGGAAGTATTTTAGGCCGTACTATATGTTTCGTAAATATACATTCATTAGCTTTGAAATAAAAATGATATAATGGTAAAATGATATCCTGAGCAGATGACGATGCACAGGTAAACACGCACAGCGAGGCTTCAATGTCCTAACATTGAACTCAGATTATACCATAGTTACAGTACTCTGGTGGAGATTGAGAACGGCTATAATAATAGCGGGTATACCTACTCGTTATCGGAGCACAAAGATGGTTACACGCGGTTCTATTATTTACTAAACGGTATTCAGTAACAAACATTCAATGTCAATTAGAGAATAAAATACATAAAGCTTGTTGAACTATGTGCATATCCTACTAATCATATAAACTAGCTGCGCCCCGCGGTTTCACCCGCGTAAGTCCCTATCCCGTGAGAATATATCAGGATAAAAGAAGCCTTCCTGGATAATTAGAATATCCAAAACAAAAATATTTTTTCAATTTGAACCAGAAGTTCCTGAGATTAGCGCATTCAAACGAGACGGGGAATAACACATACTTGGTATGTAGGTAAGTGTAGTATCGGTTGCATACAAAGAACACACCCTCCAAGTTACAGGTCTCTACGATCAGCGGTTTAGGATGTGCATTGATCCGTCAGTCAGTCATTCAGTCAGGACAAAGCATTTTAAGTGAATTTTTATGTGGGCCTTCAGGGCTATACCCTAAACTTAAGAGATAGCAAAAAATGCTAAATTAATTCCTGAAATGAAGATTAATTCCTGAAAACAAACATAGTAGGTATGGCAAATCAAAGTGCTAATTTTGTAGTCTTCTGTAATTTTCATACCTATTGATAAGCAGACGCAACAAACTGGTTCGCAAAAAACATAAACTGTTTTTTTTTTACAAATTTTAAAAGTTGTAACGAGTTATTATTAAAGAATTATTAAAAAAACAGTTCCCCTGTATGCTTCATACGTTATTATTTTGCCAGAGACGGAAAGATGCATATTCGTAAAAACTACAAAAAAGAGCTTTGATTTCCTATGTATGTACTATATTTGTTTCCAGGAATTAATCTCTATGAGCAACACTATCGATTGATATAAAAATATAGGATGATTATTTTTGGCTAATCTACAGGTGCGATTCCTGGCGAGGGGTTTTTCAATTACTTTATTAAAAATCTAATGATGTAGTTTTAGTTTTTGTCAAAATCGGGCACGCAACTCCTTTCAGCATTTGTTGCTATCTTTTATAGTTGAATGCCCTGAATGACCTGAATGACCACATCAAAAATTCACTAAAAAAACACCTTGTATATCTTTTATAATTTAAAAATGAATCATTGAATGTGGTGCTAAGCGCAAATCTCAAGAACAGCTGAATCTCGTTTTGGCACTAGACACTTTAAATACAGAGCAATATCGTGATAAGGTTTTGTACCCTATGGTGATACCCCACCAACAGCAGCTCGACCAAGATTTCATTTTCATGCAAAATAATGGACGTATTCACACCGTAAGTTGTACCATAAGTAGCATTGCCATCACTAATTAAATAAAGTATCTGGATAATATAATATAATAGATGAAACTGTATCATTAAACTACAACATTGTTGGCTGAATACGTATAAGAATAATAATAATTATTTGTTATTGCATAAATTGTGTACAATAGATGATAGGTAGTTTTAAAATGAAGTGAGTAACAACAATTATTTACCCATTGCGGGGTTGATTCCTCTATGATTGCGGGCATGCAATAAGTACTTATTTAAAGTATGTACTAAAATAAAATTTCAGAAGTATAAAATCTTATACAATCAATAATGTTCATCGAATCTTACACAATCAACTATAATTCAATCATAGATTTAAAAAATCTATAATTGAATTATAGTGTTTGTTATTATTCTATTTTTAAAATGTTATTACAATAGAGGTACCATGTACCTAGTTACAATAGAGGTACCATGTACCTAGTTACAATAGAGGTACCATGTACCTAGTTACAATAGAGGTACCATGTACCTAGTTACAATAGAGGTACCATGTACCTAGTTAAAGCTTCAAGCTAATTATTTGATAAAATCATGCCTATTGACCTATTTATCCCTATCTACTGATAAGCCAGGACTTTATTATAAATAAGCAAATTACAAATATATAAATACTAGTTAAATTTAGAAAATTGTGCGTTGTAAATATAGAACGTAGAGAACCAGATTGTTTTAAATTAAACATGGCCCTGAGACATTTTTTTGTAGACGGAATATAGAGTTAATTTCTACGGAATTCCCTCAGAAAATAATGCCATAACTTAACTGAGAGTAGACAATATCCAAATCCATAGTAGGCACTAAAAGCTATCTTTTTTTTTAAATATTTGACAAAACAGACAATGCAAAACAATATTTGGAAATCTTACTATTTACTTTGTTTATATTATGTTCCTTCCAATTAAGATGAGTATCTATTATTACTCCTAAAAAGTTCGTTTTTATTTCTTCTTTAAGTTCAACTTCATTACTCAAAATTTTTAAACCTAGAGGAGGTGTTTTATAATTTCAAAATTGAATATATTTTGTTTTGTCCAAATTAACTTTGAGTCCTGCTTGATTTAACCAATTAACTACAGTTTCTATTGTATTTTCAATTTCTAGTTTAAACTCATAATGAGACAATTTGTTTTTTGGAATAAATATTGTTGCATCATCTGCAAACATTACTGTTAAGTGTTTGGCAACATCTGGTAACTGATTAATGTAAATTAGAAAAAGAATAGGACCAAGAATAGATCCTTGCGGCACATGCACCTAAACCAATTAATGTGTTTACTGTTTTTATTATATACCTCTATTAATACTGCTTGCTGTCTATTTTGTAAATATGATTCAAATAGTTTTAATGCGACCCCTCTTACGCCTATAAGTTCTAGTTTATCTAGTAATAAATCATGTCTTACACAATCGAATGCTTTCGATAAGTCAATAAAAAGTGCTATACCTCTATTTTTAGTATTTATGCCGTTCCAAACTTCTTTGAGCATCTTAAAAATAACTAAAGAAGTATTTTTATTTTTCCGAAATCCAAACTGATAATTATGTTAATATTTTATTAGTATCTAAAAAGGAAAACAATCTTACATAAATTATTTTTTCAAATATCTTAGAAAAACTTGTGAGAAGAGCTACAGGTCTGTAGTTGTTTAGTTCACTTTTGGGGCCTTTCTTATGAAGAAGTTTAATTATAGATTTTTTCAGCACATCAGGAAAGCATCTTGTTTCACTGCATAAATTAATGATGAAAACTAAAGGACTAAACAGTATATTCCCCTCTAGCTAGGTTATTATATTCTAAAAGTTTAAAATATCTCCCCCGAAGATACTAAATTTATTTGTTATTTTAAAATGCTTAGTACCAACGAGTATATTATATTTATAGAAAGTTATATCTAATGATTGTTTCTAGTTAGGTATATGAATGTTATAGATTAAGTACTTATGTTTAGAATTCATATTTATTTTATCAAGTTAAGACAATCTAAGTTACTTTCATAGTGAAACAGCACAGGCAGTTCCTAGTTCAGGTTTGATATAGTATAATTATGTTGTTTATTGTTATCTAACTTGTGACAGAAGTTGGTTACTGACAGACAACCTTCCAAATGTTTTTTAAGTTCTAGTTTACCAAGTTTTCTCCAAGCTCCAAGTTTAATAATATACTATTCCGTCTGAACGATCCCTGTGTTCCTGTGGCTTGTACTTAGTGAAATTATTGGTATGCTAATGTTCGGTTGATTCATTGTGTTTTACAATATACTATTCCGTCTGAACGATCCCTGTGTTCCTGTGGTCCTGTGGCTTGTACTTTAGTGAAATTATTGGTATGCTAATGTTCGGTTGATTCATTGTGTTTTACAATATACTATTCCGTCTGAACGATCCCTGTGTTCCTGTGGTCCTGTGGCTTGTACTTTAGTGAAATTATTGGTATGCTAATGTTCGGTTGATTCATTGTGTTTTACAATAGGTAGTTTGTTTATAATATTAAAGGTATTTGTTTGTTTGTTTGTTCCACGTTCACCGTCAAACGACTAGACATAGCACAGTGGTGGTCAACTCGGCTCAGTGGTAGTTTAAAGCGTATAAAAAGAAAGACTAAAATACTTTTAATCCGGCAATTCCCGCCGGAACCGACCTATATTAACATACGAAGCAAGTCGTGTTGCGCGCACTTTATATACGGACACCTAATAAACTTTTTAAACTCACACGATTTGTATTCATAGTAATTATTTTCCCGGGTCTTAGACCAAACTCATTCCATAGAATTTTGTGCCACATTACAAAAAAAAATTCTAAAAATATTTCTCAATCCAGTCGTTTGAGTATATTGCAAGCAAAAAGCAATCATTGACCGATAGTACGCAGTTATGTATACTGTAGGTATACCATTCGTTAATGTTTCCGATAGAGAACACATTATGAAATAAACATTAGATTAAATGTTCACCTATAACATATCGAAACAAATACCCAGTTAATTTTCACAGTATTCTGTACATTTCACAAAATCAACAACATTCACAAATCAAATTTTCAGAATTAATAATTAATCCACGGGTTTAAGTTTATGTCAAAATAAAGGGTCCTATAGTTATCCTAGAGGTGCCTATAGATAGTCCTTTGGAATCGCAATCACTATTTAATTTTACTTCGATAGCCAATTGAAATAATTCTCTCTGTAATAATATGATACCTGCAGCTACGAGACGAGCACAACAATTTGGTGTAATAGATGGATAGCGAAAAATGGCCACAAGAATCAAACCTGTTGAATTGGCAAAAAATAATCTTCCAATATTTTATATCAATAAATAGTGTTACTGGAAATAGCTAATTTATATTGTAATCTTCTATATTTTCATAAAACTATCTAAACTATAACAAACTACTGCACAAAAACACAAACTGTTTTTACAAATTTTATGAAAGTAGAGAACTTAGAACATAATATTTAAAACATTTAGAAAATATTACTTGCCCTCTAAGCCTCATATTATACGCTATTATTCTTAACCGACTTCAAAAAAAAGGAGGAGGTTCTCAAATTGGTTGTACGTATGTATTTTTTTATTTTTTATTTTTATGGATGTTCGCGCATATCTTCTTTGTTTATTCTAGAGACGGAATGATGTAAATTGTAGGAAAAAAACAAAAAGGAGCCATTTCCTTTGATTTGCCATTCAATGTTTGTTTCCAGGAATTTATCTCTATCAGCGAATCCATCGATTAATATAAAAATATAGGTGATTATAATTTGTTGCAAAATCAACAGTTTGGTTCCCTGGTATGTAAACTACACTAATATTATAAAGCTGAAGAGTTTGTTTGTTTGAACACGCTAATCTCGGAAACCACTGGTTCGAATTGAAAAATTATTTTTGTGTTGGATAGTCCATTTATCGAGGAAGGGTATTTTTTATTTTGATATACCCACGGGATCGGTACTTATGCGGGTGAAACCGCGGTGCGCAGCTAGTGATTCTATAATAATGATGCAGTATTCGTTTTTGTCAAAAACGGGCATGCAACTGTTTCAGCCTTTCTCGCTATCTGTTGTAGTTAAGGATATAACGCTGAAGGCTGTGTGATACGGCCAATACGGCCATATTTCCGGAATAGTAAAATAAGGAGCTTCCAACGAAAGCTACAATAAAATATACATTGAACCAGACTCCAGACTGACGAAGATGGATCCGAAGGAGACGAGTGAAGACCAAATACCTACAATATAATTTACTACTTTATGGAATATAGTTTATGGGTTTACTTTAGGATTATTTAGGTAAGTATCTACTAGTTATCTATTTTTTTAATATTCATATTTTGTATTGATGTTTTATATCTATGTGTTTTACCTATATTGTTAAAAGAGAAAAAAGAAAGAGAGATTAATTAAAAGAGTTTATGGAAATTACAATTATTATTATGAGACTTATGATAGATAAATAAATAAATATGATAGATAGAACTGATTTATTTGTAGTATTTATAAAGGACAGTTATTTGTAAGTTTGGGTAAGGGAAAGTTAGCAAGAGAGGCTCCCTTGAGATTGAGGTGAGAATGGATGAAATTAATTTTGTCGAGTCCCTATTATTATGCTTGGTTATATTAAATAGTGTGCAGAACTTATGTATGTGTGAATATATGGTAAGTACCTACTAGGTAGGTACTATTTGTTATATAAATAGTTTGTAAGTTTGGTTTCAAACGTTTAACGTTTTATGGTTGCGTTCAATGATTCCATAATAAAAGCATAATTGACCGAACGAGCGAAGCGAGAGAGGTCTAGTGTTGAGAAGGGTCGGTCGCTCGTATGTTTGTATGTTTGTATGTTTGTATGTTTGTATGTTTGTATGTTTGTTCGACGATAACTTGAGTACCGTTGCTCTGATCTTCATGATTTTTGGTATACAAGTAGTTGAGGTCCATAGAATTTTTAAGTTCGAAAATGAGCAGGATCGGTCAGGGGGTTACGGAGATAGGGGTCCAAAAGGGGATCCACCTATATGGCACACAAACTATACTGCAAATATACCCGAGTGGGGTATCAAATGAAAGGGCGTAACTTCGGTGACAATAATATGGTACCATGGAACTGATCTGATGATAGAGCTGCAGGGAATCTGCAGGAATTATCTCATTATCCATACCTTATAGTTCATTCATTCAAACTACTCGTCAAGAATCGCCTCGACGAGTAGTTTGTCTTTCAATGGTAACCAGGGTCTGATGATGGAACTGGAAGGTGGTCATAGGAACTTCGCAATGAAACGACACAACCCCATCGAGTTTGGGCTCGTTAGAATCGTCTTGACAAGTAGTTTGTCTTTCAATGGTGACCAGGGTCTGATGATGGAACTGGAAGGTTGGCATAGGAACTTCGCAATGAAACGACACAACCTCATCGAGTTTGGGCTCGTTAGAATCGTCTTGACGAGTAGTTTGTCTTCCAATGGTGACCAGGATCTGATGATGGAACTGGAAGGTGGTCATAGGAACTTCGCAATGAAACGACACAACCCCATCGAGTTTGGGCTCGTTAGAATCGCCTTGACGGGTAGTTTGTCTTTCAATGGTAACCAGGGTCTGATGATGGAACTAGAAGGTGGTCATAGGAACTTCGCAATGAAACGACACAACCTCATCGAGTTTGGGCTCGTTAGAATCGTCTTGACGAGTAGTTTGTCTTTCAATGGTGACCAGGGTCTGATGATGGAATTGGAAGGTTGTCATAGGAACTTCGCAATGAAACGACACAACCTCATCGAGTTTGGGCTCGTTAGAATCGTCTTGACGAGTAGTTTGTCTTTCAATGGTGACCAGGGTCTAATGATGGAACTGGAAGGTGGTCATAGGAACTCCGCAATGAAACGACACAACCCCATCGAGTTTGGGCTCGTTAGAATCGCCTTGACGGGTAGTTTGTCTTTTAATGGTAACCAGGGTCTGATAATGGAACTGGAAGGTGGTCATAGGAAATTCGCAATGAAACGACACAACCTCATCGAGTTTAGGCTCGTTAGAATCGTCTTGACGAGTAGTTTGTCTTTCAATAGTAACCAGGGTCTAATCTAACATATTTCGTTATCAAAGACCAAAAAGTATAAAATAAATTAATACAGTAAAAAACTAAAAAAAAACACGCTTTAATAAAAAAAGTCCAACTAAAAAATAGAAAATAAATGAATCTAATAAATTTGGAGAATATTGTACTTAAATAGTAAGCGTGTTACATTGTGATTGCAAAAGAAAAATAACGAAGGTGTAGCATCACAAATTCACAATGTAACACGCTTACTATTTACAATATTCTTAATCCAAATTTATTTAAATTTAAAATTTATAGAAATTTATTACTTTGCCCCAAATCGTCCGAACTCTCTTTGCTTCATTTCCTATAGTTATTTATTTCATAATCATGGGCTGTTTTACAATATTAGTGGTGGATAGTATTAAATAGTAGGAATGTTCGGTTCTAGCCGATCTAGAGACTCTGATAATTATAAAATTTGTGACTAATTTTTTTATAATTTTTATTGACTTGTTATATTTTAGTTTAGGGACTTATTACAGGACATATTGGCCTCAAACTTCTCTAATATATTCTCGTTCTCGACCTTGTCTTCTCGTTTCCTCTTACGTAACATTATGATAAGTAGATACATAAGGAAGGAAGGAAAGGAATTACTATCTTCTGGATATTATGTTGGACACATTAAAAATGTCTTGAGTAGAGTAGTCAACGGATGTCCAGGGTGTGATGATTGACCTATGCTAATTAGAACTTAACAACAACAAGTTATGCCTATCGTGTTTGGATTCTCTAAATCATCCAATGTCAGATAATAGCGATACTAGGCACCTATCATTCAAATAAGATAGACCTGTCGTATTTGGAGTCTTTCGTCGTTATATTATACATTTTAGTACTTTACGCTGAAATATAATAAA
Source organism: Idaea aversata (assembly GCA_907269075.1). Classification (NCBI taxonomy): domain Eukaryota; kingdom Metazoa; phylum Arthropoda; class Insecta; order Lepidoptera; family Geometridae; genus Idaea; species Idaea aversata. The sequence goes on along the minus strand of OU026100.1, from coordinate 14,287,031 downwards.
CGCTGAAAAAAACTCGTGAGGTCTCAGTTCGGGGCGAACTACTAGTTATAACATGAATTGGTTTTATTTGTGTACAAAAGTTCGTTAAATTACAATTCAAAGACTAATTCCACTAATGTTTTAAAATATTAGTATAACGTAACAACCAATATTCATTAATAATACAAAGTATTAATATTTGTAAACTTCTTGTACACTATTCTTGAAATAAATGCCAGTCGATGCAGCGGAAAATTCAGAATCGAGCGATATAAACAATACATTTTCGCCAAAATGTCCCTTACTACTTGATATATTGAATGTAATATCTATGCATATAATAATAAAGGAAGATAGTTCTTGTATAAAATATGTAGAGATAAAAAGAATAGTTATCAATAGAGCTAGAGTCAGGGTGTCTCTGATGATGATGGCGATATATTGATGAAAGATATGATGTAAGTAGGTATACCTAACAAGTAGTAACAACACATACTCATGGTTAACGTAAATTGATCAGGTATCATCGGTTCTTCTCTAATTTGTGCTACGAGTATCGTGTAGCTTGCTTTGTGAGACATTGCAATATTGATTCGAACTTTTAAACAAAACAAACAATTGTCTAGTAAAAAATGAATAACATAAGCTTTGTCATTTCAATGCAATTTAGGTAATTAATGATACATTCAAAAGTAAATTAAATATCTGTATGTGAATACCTAGTAATTGTCTTAGAGAGGAGTATTTGTGTGGCTCGTTTAACGAGGAACATAGGTAGGTATATGTATATCGTGTGGTCGTGTCGTGTGTGAACTGTACGCGGTACTTGTAGCTACATTGGGTTCGGTCGGACTCAATCGATATACCGATACCTTAACTCATATGTAGGTAGGTAGTCCATTGAAAAGTTACATTTGGGGTTGCATTTGCCAGAGGACGCAATTTTATTTTATAGATAGGTATCAAGAGGGGGTTAGTCTAAGCTTAAATCCAAGTTTGAGGGATTGTAGCTCTTGTCCCACGGCCGCCATCTTGGAAAAAGGGATTTAAATGGTTTTTAAGGTTTATCTGACAAACTATAGGTCTCACAAAAAATATTACTTAACATTTTTGTTGCAAATAAGATAAGCAATAAATAAGATTATCTATGTAAAAGCTACCTGTATGCCAAGTTTCATGCCTTCAGATAGATGGGACCGTAAAAAGAGCTAAGGAATCTAAGTAATGGATTCTCGCTTATAACTTTTTGTTTTTTGTTCTACGACTAAAAATTACTTGACAAAAGTTGTAGATAATCATATTTGCAACAAAAAATGTTAACCAATATTTTTTGTGAGACCTATAGTTTGTCAGATAAACCATAAAAACCGTTAAATCCCTTTTTCCAAGATGGCGGCCGTGGGACAAGAGCTACAATCCCTCAAACTTGGATTTAAGCTTAGACTAACCCCCTCTTGATATCTAAAAAATAAAATTGCGTCCTCTGACAAATGCACGCTAAGCCCAAAAAAATGTAACATTTCAATGGACTAAGGTAGGTATACGGTGTGTATTGTCATCTATACGACGACGCGAACGATAGATGATAGCTCGTGTCGTAGGTACCTGCCTGCCTGCAGTGTTTGTCAGACAACTGGTTGCCATGATATGTAGGTGAGAATGTAGGTACTCGATGTATTTGTTGGATGTATCTAGTGAACGACGACGTGAGCGACACGGGTGCGGGTGCCGGGTGAGGACCGACGTGACTGGCCTGTTGACGAGACACGGGGACAGTATGTAGCTCACGTCCCGCGGTCGGCGCTGGCGGCTGTGAGACCATCGCATCACACGCATACAGTCAGCCAACCGAACATCTCTACATTATCACCGTACACACGCTACGTATTATACATATCTAACCGACCGAACACCAAACGATATACAATGATACTCATTTATACATTGACAACAACATCCTTGAGCTGGACGTCTCTTCTATTATATGGATCGATAGATTGTTTAATGAGAGCGTGTTGTGATGGTTGTTCCAGTACGTACTTGCAGTATGGAGATGTATAGAGTGAGAGCGATGAGGAGGGCGGCGCGGGCGCGGACGATGGCTGGTCCCGGTGACGGCGGCGGCGAGGGTGGTGCGGCCGGCCTCCGAGACGGCATGGGGTCAGCGGGAACGATGGCGCGGCCGGCGGCGCCGCATGCCGCGCGCAGCGCACTACCACGGCCACGTCTCGACACCGACCAACGGAGGGACGATATACTGACGTCTCGGTACTCTACCTCTACTACACACTCACACACACACACGCACACACACACTTGGATCGAGTGACAGAGATGCGGTAGACGCGCGCGCAGCTCCCGGCCTCCGGGCTCGGACTGCCGCCGGCGGCGGAGCGCCCCTCCCCTCTCGCTACCACCCCGCCCCCCTGCACCCGTGTACCCCCTCACGTCTCGCTACACTAATGCATTCTCTTGTTATATTTCGTGAAAACTTTAAGCTCTCTCGCTTAGATATCTACATAATAGGTAGATATTATAGGTACTCTTCGTTCAAAACATTTATACATATTGATAATGTCCCTCCGTGAGTGTTTGTATCCCGTGGACAATATTCCGCGGCCATCTCTGCCCGGACTCGGTGTCTCGGTAACCAGTTTCAGCTTCATACTGCGAGAGTTTAGGGTACTTACCTACACGTCTAAGGAATTCCACCGCATCCCGCCCCACGCCGGCGCCGCGCCGCCGACCTCACGGGTGACGACGACGGGTAGATCATCGACGTCGCCAACAGCCTGTTGGTTACAACTACACCCAATACTCGAGTTAACTAATACATATAAAATGCTTTGTCCTGACTGACTGACGGATCAACGCACAGCCTAAACCGCTGATCGCAGAGACCTGAAAGTTGGAGGGTGTGTCCTTTGTATGACGTAGGCATCCGATAAGAAAGGATTTTTCGAAATTCTACCCCTAAGGGGGTGAAAAAGGGGGGCAAAGTTTGTATGGAACAACGTGATTCCTTGGTCCAATTTACTTCAAGTTTTGCATAAACATTCTTTAACAGAATTAATGGAAGACGTGTTTCGTATTTTATTGAAATTCATCTCCTAACGGGGTTAAAAAGGGGTGCTTTTGATTAGATTGCTAAGACGTCACCTCAAGCTGACAGCAGCTGATGTTAACGTAAAACCAAAGAGTGTGTTCTTTGTATGACGTAGGTATCCGAAAAGAAAGGATTTTCTGAAATTATACCTTTAAGGGTAAAAAGGGGTAGAAAGTTATTTTAGGGGATTTGCTTCGGCTCGAACTTCTTAGTGCTTTTGATTTAAATTAAGTATGTACATTTTATTTTGACACATGTTTGTAACTGGATCCAATTTTAAGTAACAAAAAAATCCTATTAGAACTATTTTCGACTTCTGCGCGGACGAAGTCGCGGGCAAAAGCTAGTAGCTGTATGAAACCTTACAAGAACGATGTCATTATATCGTTATATACATACATTATATTACCTATGCATTGGAGACAATATTACAATAATATAAGGTGCTACGAATATGACGTCACGTTGTTGTCGTAGGTGTATGTACAATTATAATTATAATTATGTAGCACCTATAATCTATACCTCGTAGCATGTCGTGCTCATACAAAAGACATCAACGCGGGATCTTGTTTGTGAAGCGTCTTGGAATTGTTTACTGTTGATTTCGATAATGATGATATTTGAATTACAGTATTTTGGATAACAAAGCAAAATTAACGATGTGGCTAGTTGACGGCACACGACCGAGCGGGGCGGCCGTGGCCGGGTCTCACGCATATTACGTACAATTAGAGCAGCAGCGTTGTGTCACTTGCGAATTGAACGAGCGCGTTGCGGTGCTGTCATCTCCGTGTGACGTCACGTGACATATCTACCCGAGGTGGTGGTTCTCGGCTTCTACGCTAGATGTCCGCCGCGTGTATAGAGAGATCTCTGCGTCAAGTACACGTGTACCTAGTGGAGCTGGGCGGTGGTACCTACGTCGAGGTACTCATACACACACTGTTATGTAACGTGGCATCACGCGTGCCGTGCAGTTACATACATACCTACCATGCTCCTCTCTCTCTCTCTCCCTCCCTCCCTGTCGCCTACCTCACTCTTTCTCTCTCTCGAGAGAGAGAAGTTTTAATTAAAATGCCGTCCGTCGTCGTCGCGTCGTCGTCGGTCGGATCAGGACGAGGTAGCCATACCCATCCACACAGCCGCGACCGACCGACCGTAGAGCGGTCGAACGGTCGCTCGTTGCTAACTATATTAATTAGATGACCGGAGGAGCTGAGCGCGCGGAGGTCGGGGGGGGGGGGACCACTGACAAATATTTCACGATGACTCATTAAAAAAGAAATGTGTGTCGGAACTCGCAGTTCCCACAAGTCGTCAGCTCATTAATTTATAGGTGAAGTATGTCTGTATGTTGGTCGGTTGGAGTTGATTGTCCAGTGTGACGTCACAGGCACAGGTGTGGCGGCGCGACACACAGCCGCGGGCGAGCACGCCGCGCGCGTTGCACGCCGTCCGCCTGCCCCACGCGGCCAGCTGCCACGCTCATTCACAGATACTCTCCCGTGACGTCACTACTCACTACACCACAACACAACTAACGACCGCACAATTAGGCGTGTGACGTGTGCAACCAACAAACAATTTTGCGTAAACATTATTGTTAAACTAGCGACCCGACCCGGCTTCGCACGGCTATTATATATTATGCATGTATTACACATATAAACCTGCCTCTTGAATCACTCTATCTATTAAAAACACGGGAAGCCTGGCAGATGTGAAACATCGACATTATTTTGTAAAAGTAATATGCAGAAAAGAACAGATTGTGATAGAATCGCACAGTCGATTACGGTGTGTACACACCGTACACACTACTACATATAGACTGTATATATATACCATCATATAGCGTGCGCGGCATGCGTCGCCACGGCATGCGTCGCCACGCCAGAAATCGGTTTTACGTGCGGCTATAGTGAGCTCTAACGATCTGCATCGAAAAACAGCCCTATGTCCATCATTTGCAGTTTCGACCCACTGTGCGTCGCCACGGCAGAAATCGGTTTTACGTATAGATGATCGTACGTATGGATGGTGGCTATAGATGTTTCACATCAAAAACCGCATCAAAATCCGTTGCGTAGTTTTAAAGATTTAAGCATACATAGGGATATAGGGACAGAGAAAGCGACTTTGTTTTATAAACTATGTAGTGATAGTGATACAGAGTGAATATTTTAATATAGGCCTTCAGGGCTATATCCTCAACTATAATATAGGCCTTCAGGGCTATATCCTCAACTATAATATAGGCCTTCAGGGCTATATCCTCAACTATAATATAGGCCTTCAGGGCTATATCCTCAACTATAATATAGGCCTTCAGGGCTATATCCTCAACTATAATATAGGCCTTCAGGGCTATATCCTCAACTATAATATAGGCCTTCAGGGCTATATCCTCAACTATAATATAGGCCTTCAGGGCTATATCCTCAACTATAATATAGGCCTTCAGGGCTATATCCTCAACTATAATATAGGCCTTCAGGGCTATATCCTCAACTATAAGAGATAGCGAAAAATTGTGAAAGGAGTTGCGTGACCGATTTTGATAAAACTAAAAGTGCAACATTTGAAAAAGTCCAAACCCCTCACCAGGAATCAGATCTATTCATTTTCCAAAATAATTATCTTATATTTTTGTACTAGTCGGTAGTGTTGCTAATAAAAATCATTTCCTGAAAACAAACATAGTGTTAGCAAATCAATGAAAGTAACTCGTTTTTGTGATTTTCTACAATTGTCACCTAAAACCATAGTGTAGAATGAGGCGTAGAGGGAGGGTGTGTACCATGAGGCGTAGAGGGAGGGTGTGTACCATGAGGCGTAGAGGGAGGGTGTGTACCATGAGGCGTAGAGGGAGGGTGTGTACCATGAGGCGTAGAGGGAGGGTGTGTACCATGAGGCGTAGAGGGAGGGTGTGTACCATGAGGCGTAGAGGGAGGGTGTGTACCATGAGGCGTAGAGGGAGGGTGTGTACCATGAGGCGTAGAGGGAGGGTGTGTACCATGAGGCGTAGAGGGAGGGTGATGTTTTTCTCAATGTTTTAATAGTAGATACATTGCGATACAAGTGTAGTAAATTGATCATTGCATATATGCAATGCGCCTCTATAGAGGCGGTTTAACGATAACGGCTCACGAACAATAAGATCCACTTTATGAGCAACTGTGATAAACAATTATTAGAATATAATTGTTTATCACAGTTGCTCAATAAGGATTATTTACCATAAAATTTGTAAAAATAGTTTATGCAGTAGTTCTGCATTGTTTTCGGGGACAGTTGTTTGAAAATGATATAAGTAATATTACAATACAGTACTTAATTTGCCATGTTATAGGAGTAGGTAACACTGATAGATACAGTTGACAAGCAGTGATGGCTACGGATGATGTCCTCTAATGTTGTTGTAGCTATATCTACTATAGTATGGTGAGGTATAGACGGACGGACGGACGGACGGACGTATTGTTGTGTATCGAACAGACGATATAATCGGATTATATGTACCTTCACGTCATCGAGTCTCATGTGATGTGTGTTCGTGTACCTACTGCGCTGCGAGTGTTATATATAAGGTCACCAATGTGCAATGTTTAACGAAATTCATATTGTATTATCTACAAATCATAACAATAACTAACTACGTTTACTTAGATAATTAAATAATTTATACATTTACATTCGTTTGTAAGAACAAGAAGAGAGTTGAGAACAAACAACCACACCCTTACATTACAGAGGGTCGTGTCTCGTGTCTCGTGTCTCACGTGTGTGTGTGAGACAGTGTAAGGTAAGACCGACTCCCCGTCTAGACACGAGACAGACTAATCCTACACGCAGACATCGTACATATGTATGTATGTACCGTATGTATGTACCTACCTACCTAGAGTTGACAGCTCGGTAATTACTTGGCGCGTTATATTCATCACATTCAACGATATCATGTAGGTAGGTAGGTATACATACCGTGAGAAATGAACACAACACATAATATACTCGTATGTATGTATGTATGTATGTATGTATGTAACACTAGGATATAGATCGGTACGGTTATCGTATTGCCGCGATGGCCGGGGCGGTGCGGGCGGTGCGGGCGGTCGCCGTCTTATGTCTCCACTCGATATTATGATGAATGAATGCAACACATCGACTACATGGAGGAGGTAGTTGCGCACCGAGCGTGCACGTGTTGTGACGGGAGGGGGCGGTACGCTCGCTCGGGGCGGTGTGTTCACTCACTACTCCACGTGAGGCGGTAACAAAGGGCGGTCGTCTCACCGTCATACGTCGCGTCGCCCCACGTGACCTCACCGACGCTGACGCGACGTCGTACTCCAACTATAATCCGATTAAAGTATCAAATGTTAAGACTGACACTATATTATCCTCGGAACATTGCCTTATTTATTATATATATTAATTATAATGTAAGTAAGTATACGAAGCACCGCCGCCGCCCGCGCCGCCCGCGCCGCCCGCGCCCGCGATGTCAAACCGGATTAATCTGTCTGTCTCCTATATCTATCTACCTACTTACCGATGTCAATGTTTTTATTAGTTTTGACAAAAAGTTAATAACCGAGAGATCAGAATTATCAATCAATAACAGGTACATACCTACATAATAAATTGCATTTAAGTAATTATAAGTTTGAAGCCAAGAGTTTTTAATTATTGATTTTATGTGTAAGTAGGTATTACTGGAGCCGCCAGCCTCCGTTCAACTATTGTTTGCAATACCTTCGCGACTCTCCCCAGCTGAGGGTGCACGGTGACAGTCCGACTCGATCCGCATCGCACCGCACGGAGATATGGACCCTATGCCAGTGAGGATAGAGGCGAGTATACGAGGGAGACGTGTGTAGACAACAGGTGGATGTAATGTTTGCACAAACCGTAGCTTTGGTCCGGCCCAGCCCGGTCCGGTCAGTGTGTGCTCGACGACGACGCTCGTGTTGTTATAACAACAGTCACCTAGTGTGTACCTACCTACAGTCGACCCGGCCAGCCCGGGCCAGCAGCCAGCAGGTGCGGACACACCGCGTCCATCGTTTGCCGAGCACTCCGCGCGCTACACACACAAATATTATTGGACGATGATACGCCATTACGTACTTACCTACATTGTTGTTGTTGGAGATCGTCTCTCGGGGCGGTAGCGGGGGACGGTGAAGGGTTACACTCCCGAGTCAAGTGTGGGAGACATCGAGGAGCGTGTGAACGTCGCGTGACGCGTCGCGTCTGTATATAGATAAGGGAAGCACTCGAGTCTCGAAGACAGAACAGAAGGCGGAGATAGGTGGTGTAATCAGCGCGCGGGAGACGTGTAGACAGGCAGGTGTCCCGTGTTGTGTAGGTACGAGGTACGATGCCGGAACACAGGCGGCATGTACGTATGCAAACCGTCTCGAGGCACATACACTGCACGGTCGTGTGTCGTGTCGCTTCCGTCCGCCCCATCGACTGGAGCTACACGCGGTGCCAATTAGCGCCGCGTCCGTCCGTCCGTCCGTCCGTGTCGGTCGGTACACACACCGGGCTTCGTTAGCGGCTCTCTACGTATACCGTTAGTTACCTAGCAACAATCAAGGGCTACAGTCGGACGACGACGACGACGAGGCTACTGCTACTGCTACTGCTGCACTGGTCGGGAGGGAGCTCCCTCTACACAACAACAACTACCCACGACCACTACGAGTAACTACATACCTTCATATGGTCATCATTTATTGCAGATAATGGATTATCTGGGTATCACTTCACTACATAGTATAAAACAAAGTCGCTTTTTCTGCCCCTTTTTCCCTTTGACTGCTTAAATCTTTAAAACTACGCAACGGATTTTCATGGGGTTTTTTAATAGATAAAGTGTTTCAAGAGGAAGGTTTATATGTATAATACATGCATAATATAGCCGTGCGAAACCGGGGCGGGTCGCTAGTATTTTATATAAAATATGAACGCACACCCAAAACTTATCAAAAAAGTATTTTTGAAAATATCAAATGAGAGGTAGGGGAGGAGACGACGAGTGAGACGCCCGCGCCGACGACGCCGACTCGACGGACGGACGGACGGACGGACGGACGGACGGACGGACGTGATCACCGAGACGAGAGGACGATATTATAATGGCATGATACAGTTACACCGGGATTTGGTTTGCAAATAGTATCCGTGATGATCGCGAGGGGCAGGAGGGGGGTAGAGGGGGGTAGATGTAACGAGGACCACACCGACCGACCGACAGTCGACACTGCATGCACCGTGCTCTTGTGTTGCACTACCTACCTACCACTAGCTATAGTTACATACAACAGGTCAATATGTATACATGGGATGCATAGTACTCTATTAGTATAACTATGTATGTACGGTCGGCTGCATAATGGCAGACGTAGAGCTCCAAAACGGCTGCTATAAGAATGTTTTCAACACAAGCAAGATTCTAGGCACCTGCTTTAGTTGAAGTTTAAAGTCTTCTAAATCATCAATTTATCAAACAAACATTATTATAATGAAAACAATCCAATAATAGTAACTTTATAACTCTACCGGGGACTGCAATTATGCAGCCGACTGTACGTACAGTATATCATACTAGCTCTATGGCTCTCGCTGGGTAGGTACTGCTCCACTATAGCTACGTACCTACCTAGAGGCTGTAGTAGGTAGTGTAGTATTTATTTAATCGTATGGCATTTAATGCCTTTTTAAACTTCGAAGCTCGTTTAGCACCACCCAGGGCAGGGGGACACACGTGCAGGCTGCAGGGTTATGGTTAGGTAACTTAGGTCCTGTGGACGCGAGCTTTAGATCGTCTCCTCAAGTAGTGTAGTGCAGTTGGAGTACCACCGACCGACTCTTGTAACCTGTTCAATATATACTTTTCATTACTCATACTCCGAAAGTAGGTCTAAATATGCCTGAAGAGCGTGTAGAAAATAAAATTATAGCCCTAGGGCTTTTCGCTTTCACTGACAGCTGTCATGTCAAATTATGGCTTCGCACGACTTGTGCAATCTGCATGTAGCCAGTATCAGTATCATTACGCATTAGGAACTTCAAAAACTTAACCTCCTTGCTTTTTTTTTTACACCAAAGAATAATAATTATGGCTTGGCACGGCTCATGCATACTGCCAGAGTTTAGTACTTAGTAACTTTTTTAATGTATAACCTCTTTGGTCCCAACCTTGTAAGAGGATCAGGTAGTATGGACACATGAGTACCTACTCATGTGGTATGGAGTCTCACAGTCTCATTCACTCTCGTTGTTAGGAAGAATTTTATGTATTATTCGTAATGAAAAGCACAGTGTTTACCTCGGGTGAAAGACTCATTAAGTCCCTCGAACTATTAGCGCCCTCGCTACGCTCGTGCGCCAAACTCCGTCTCGGGACTTGTAATGAGTGACTTTCACACCTAGGATAACAATATACTATAGGTATATTGTTTGAACGCGCTAATCTCTGGTACTACTGGTTGCAATTGAAAAGTTAGTTTTGTCTTGTCCATTTGTCGAGAAGGGCTATACGCTACTTTCTATCCCGATATTCCCACGGGATCGGGAGTTACTCGAGTGAAACCGCGGACCGTTGCTACTATTATAAGATAATAATATGTAGGTACAATCCACGGTCAAAAGTATCAGCCCACCGTAACGTTTACAATCCTGTGCAGCACTATTAGAACATTATAACAACGTAACCTGTGGATCGAACCCACGTCGGTTGGTGTAGCGGGTGGCCCCTTATACCACTCACTCAACTAAATACATAGCTACATGTTGAAAATAATAATCACACTGAGTACTCTTAATTCAAGTATTTATGTTTGTGTGTAACGTCTATTAGGAGAAGGTCGTAAGTCCAATACTTGTTGATAGTATTATTGTATCAAACTGATCATTTACTTATGTATAACCCATACTGTATATCTTCTATACATATAAAATGCGTTGTCCTGACTGACTGACGGATCAACGCACAGCGTAAACCGCTGATCGTAGAGACTTGAAACTTGGAGGGTGTGTTCTTTGTATGACGTAGGCATCGGATAAGAAAGGATTTTCCGAAATTCTACACCTAAAGGGGTGAAAAAGGGGGGCAAAGTTTGTATGGGACAACGTGATTACTTGGTCTATTTTCGACTTCTTCGCGGACGAAGTTGCGGGCAAAAGCTCGTGTATGTATAATATGTATATGATGAAACAGTAGACCATATTGTAGTGACATTAGTTGGAATATAGTGTAGTGTAGTGTAGTGTAGTCAGTCACATGTGTCGGGGTGTGTGTGTGTGTGTGTGTGTGTGTGTAGACAACAACAACAAGTAGCAGATGGCACGAGGACATGACGTCTGCACTCGACACACGACACGAGACGCCCCTCGACGCGACGCGCCGTGGAACAATACCTCTGTAATTGTATCACACACACCCAACTACAACCAACTACCGCACATACTGACATACATTTATAACGAACACTTGTCCATTACATTTTATATAAATGATTATTGTTTATTATTAATAAATATATTTCGCGCAATTAAACAGCTCTCCTCTACTCTATATTGTTTGATTCGTTCAATACGTGAATATGATACATATTTTATAAGGAACGTCACGTCAGGTCATTGTTCCACCGCACCGGACCGTGCACCGGTTGAATAGTGAAGTAGATAATATCACCTGAGAGACATGATATAATACAGGATATGAGCATGTGGCCTTCAGTGATATTATACACGTATCAGTATTAAGTACCGATGCAATATATCCCGGTCGCGTTGCGTCGCGTCGTGTGACCCGTTACCGAGATACTGTCACGTCGCACGTAGCACGTCGTCGTATCGACACGTAGTACGGTGTAATTGTAGCTCGCTGATATACATGTGTCATTGCAGTTAGGTTAAGTATATCTCACAGCTAAACGTTTGGCGATATCTATCGATGTCAGGTCCTGGAGAGAGCCGGCACTGACTCGACACTATATACCACGTGCCAAGACGTGCGGCATACATACACCGAGAGGAGAGAGACGCTGATATTTCATGCTAATCCAATAATGCTCGATGTAGGTATGTCAACTGGAATAGTATGCACATATTGCCAAAACTTTTATACTGCTGCCCTGTGGACCAACTATACGCAGAAGGAAAGCTGAAAAATACTGTGTATGAACAATGTCACTAAAATTTATTTTTTTCTTTTTAATTCGCGTTATTTTTCCTTTTTTTATGTTTCTTTTTATTTAAATATAATTTTTGGGTAACGTTTTTATGTCCACAGTCTACAGTCACTCCCCACTATATTTAGCTGCAAACTGCCTCGCTAGACATTAATTAAAGAAGTAGATATAATTCGCCGATTTCAGGCATGTTATTAATTTTCTTACGATTAATAAATAATGAGGGTACGTAAATAGCATCTCGAACCTCGTGTGTGTGTGTGTGTGTGTGTGAGAGAGCGATACGTCACGCCGCGGGCGAGCTCGCGCGCGCAACTTGCCGCCAAAATACGGGCTCGTATATCTCGCATATAATATTTAGTCCATTGAAATGTTACATTTTTTTGGGCTTAGCGTGCATTTGTCAGAAGACGCGATTTTATTTTTTAGATATCAAGAGGGGGTTAGTCTAAGCTTAAATCCAAGTTTGAGGGATTGTAGCTCTTGTCCCACGGCCGCCATCTTGGAAAAAGGGATTTAAACGGTTTTATGGTTTATCTGACAAACTATAGGTCTCACAAAAAATATTACTCAACATTTTCTGGTACAAATATGATTATCTACAACTTTTGTCAAGTAACTTTTAGTCGTAGAACAAAAAACAAAAAGTTATAAGCTAAAATCCATGAACATTTAAGTTTTTATTTTTACTAAGAATACTGATTTCGTAGCACCATGGGAGTAGCCCAGGGTTTTCGAGGATGTAAACTCAGGTATAGACTACTCTCGAAGGGTCTAAAAATGAATAAAAATGATTACATGTGCTTTTTCGATGTTTACTTTTTTGTGTTAATTTTCAGAAGAAGGAAAGTAAGCATATTTTGAAAATTATAAGTCCTATCAACATCTTTTCAAGACAATTATTGTAGACAATTTAATGAAGAACATATCGGTCATTAACAGTTTTGTTATAGCTATAACTGTTTTTATAATAAAATAAAATAAACTGTAAGGCTGATACAAAACAGGGTCGACGGGGCGTAAAAATCACTTTACAGCTTTTAAACTATAAGTCCGATCTACATACTTCTGAGATAAATGTTATCCGTTGCTCCAATGACTTGCACCATCTGTCGTTTGTGAGCCCGTCCCTGATGATTTTTATTGCCCTTATTTTATTTTTATTTTAATTTATTATATTTTAATTTTAATTCACATTATGGATCGGTGTTATCTAAAATAAACGCATTTTATTTTATTTTATTTATTTATTTATAGTGAACTAGCTGTCCCGGCAAACGTTGTTTTGCCATATAATAAAAAACTAAATAAAAATCGGTTCAGCCGTTCGGGAGCTACGATGCCACAGACAGACACACACACACACACACAGACACGTCAAACTTATAACACCCCGTCGTTTTTGCGTCGGGGGTTAAAAATCATACAAATCGGTTCAGCCGTTTAGGTGTAGTTTAGCAACTAACACCGCGACACGATTGACATCAATATTTATACGTCACTCAATTGTTTTGCCTTCCCAGCACCTCTCCACTAAAACTTGAACTTTATGTTATGGTATTAAAGTTCTTATTGACTTGTATTATTACGAATCGTTTGTATGGTATGGAGTATAGAAAAGTGTTGTTTTTAGACATTTTCAGGCAATTTTTTAAATTTTTCTCTCCGTAAGAACCATCCTCGTACTATGGTACGAGGATGGTTCTTACGGAGAGAAAAATTGGAATATTCTAAAAAAAGAATTGGCCAAATTGGTCCAGGCGTTGTTGAGTTATGCGCTTACCAACACATTTTGCGATTCATTTCTATATATAAGACTAGCTGCGCCCCGCGGTTTCACCCGCGTAAAAATTTTCTACGCAATTTTCTTAATATTTTCTTTTATAAGAACCATCTTCGTACCTTATGGAATATTCTAAAAAAAAGAATTGGCCAAATTGGTCCAGGCGTTGTTGAGTTATGCGCTTACCAACACATTTTGCGATTCATTTTTATATATAAGATTTGATGAAGATCATATTGCTCATTGGAAATTTGGTTATAGCTTTAACCGTTTTCATAAAAAATGCAAAAAACTCTAAATTGGCACACCAAAGGGGGGGAAAGGGGGGATCCAATCGCCATACGACTTGTTTCTACTTCTATATCTTATTAACTAAGTAAAAGCTACCTGCATGCCAAGTTTCATGCTTTCAGCCAGATGGGACCGTAAAAAGATCTAAGGAATCTGAGTAATGGATTTTCACTTATAACTTTTTTAATTTTGGTTCACAACTAAAACTTACTTAACTAGTAGTTCGCCCCGAACTGAGACCTCACGAGTTTGAGTTTGAGAATGCTCGACGACGGTCTATCTTATTTTAATGATAGGTGACCAGTTTCGCTATCATCAGACCCTGGATATCGCTGAATCTATTATACTTTTAACACGAGGGTAGTACATTGTATCATTTGTACTACCAGTTGTACTATTAATGAACAAACCCGAAGGAAATTGCTTGTAGTTTTTTAGTAGTACTAGAGAAACAATAAAGTATCATTTGTACTACCAGTTGTACTATTAATGAACAAACCCGAAGGAAATTGCTTGTATTTTTTTAGTAGTACTAGAGAAACAATAAAGTATCATTTGCACTACCAGTTGAACTATTTAGTAGTACTACTGATCCGGTGCGCAAGATACTACAGTTAAACCTGGTTAAGTGAGACGTGTATATAGAAGTGTATATAGGTATATACTAATTTAAAAGAGAAAATACGAATTCAAACGCGTTAGGCATTTTCTAGGTCCATGGTTAGTTCATAGACTTTTCTATAGGTTCACGGTTAGGCATTTCTTGTCTATAAAAATGAGTTCCATAGCCTAATTTTTTTTGGTTTACCTAAATCACGTTTTTTTTATTTCGCATTTTCGGAATACTCGGAAGAATAAGTACCTATTATGAATGTAAATAGTGTGAGATTAAAAAGCTCCTATAGCCTTCCGTCTATAGGTATCACCATATCGTCTGTATGTAGAGTACCTACTCATCAAGTGAACACGATAGACCTGACTTGTCTAGAGATGAGTTCATTAGACTTCTTCCGGTTATATTACCAAACCCGAGATATCAGTTGCTTGTTTAACACCTAGAGTGCCTTCTGATCAAGACAACTTTAACGATAGACTTATCTGGTTTAGAAGAGAGTTCTAAGAATTCTAGAGGGATATTTTTATTAAGTTGAGTTCTTCCAACTCTATCACCAGATCCCATATATCAGTTGATTCTTCAGAAGCTATAGAATACCTACTTGGTACCTCAAGGTGCTTTGAA
Organism: Idaea aversata; assembly: GCA_907269075.1. Lineage (NCBI taxonomy): Eukaryota > Metazoa > Arthropoda > Insecta > Lepidoptera > Geometridae > Idaea > Idaea aversata. The sequence goes on along the minus strand of OU026100.1, from coordinate 14,271,414 downwards.
CGAATCCAAACATGATATTATGACTATTTTGCTTTTAAGATAATTTAAGTTCTTATTGTCACTTTTCTCGTCTGGTCTTTATCATCAGACTAAACATTAAATTTTAGTACCTATGTACCTACTCATCATAATGTAAAGAAAGAAGAAAAGAGGAGAGAGGCTCTTCCCTCGATTCAAATATAGTATTACAGAAGTTTGAGACCTTTAATATCGGTGGACCTTTAAGTCCTATAATTAGTCTCTAACCTATTAGTAAATAAAAATAATAAAAAGATTAGTCACAAGTTATTAATTAGAATCTCTAGATTGGCAAGCAATACGATTTAATATTATCTACCACAATAATTGTTAACCAACCCATGATTATGATTTAAATGAATAATATAAATATGATTTGAAAGTAGAATTTAAACTATAGTATTCACTCTGATCTGAGGTCTTCACCCAAGGTAGGTACATCCTGAGTGGTTAAACATAGAAGCATTGACCAATTTTCGCCTCGGCTTCCGTTTAGCTGATCAATAGCTGGTTCGAGCAGCTCCTTCGAAGTCCATCGGGAACGAACACAAGAGTGCATGACTTTGTAGTACTTACTATAAACTTTTGCGAATATTTGAATTTAATTTAGTATGACCATATTATTATATGGTACCTAATATGGATCATCCATTTTAATTAATCATAATATTACGAAGTTTTACGTAACGGTTTTGAAATTTTCTGAAAACCACATTTTTTACAACAGTGACAGTAAGAAAACCTGACATTGTCAATTTGAATCATAAAAGAAGGTCTAAGCGTTTTTCCTTTTTGATACAAATGAGTTTGATATAAAAATGACCGCTGAGCTGATAATTTCCTGGAGATTCCTTCCAGCTCTATCATCACATCAGTTCCATGGTACCATTTTATTGTCACCGAAGTTACGCCCTTTCATTTGATACCCCACTCGGGTATATTTGCTCTATAGTTTGCCTGCTATATAGGTAGATCCCCTTTTGCACCCCCTATCTCCGAAACCCCCCGACAGATCCTGCTCATGTTCGAACTTAAAAATTCTATGGACCTCAAATACTCGTATACCAAAAATCATTAAGATCAAAGCAACGGTACTCAAGTTATCGTCGAACAAACACACATAGGTACATACATACAAGCGACCGACCGTCTCAACACTAGACCTCACTCGCTACGCTCGTTCGGTCAATAAAAGTTGTAGAGAATCTTATTTGCAACAAAAAATGTTGAGTAATATTTTTTGTGAGACCTATAGTTTGTCAGATAAACCATAAAAACCGTTTAAATCCCTTTTTCCAAGATGGCGGCCGTGGGACAAGAGCTACAATCCCTCAAACTTGGATTTAAGCTTAGACTAACCCCTTCTTGATATCTGAAAAATAAAATTGCGTCCTCTGATAAATGCAACCCCAAATGTAACTTTTCAATGGACTTATTTATCAAGAGAAGATACGTAAATAAAAGTAAGTTGTATAGCGGTAGGGAGAGGCTCCGTTCCGTTCCGCGCCTCTGTCATGTTGCGCGGAGACGCACGGACCTTGATTATTGTAAGTAAGTACATGTTCTACAATGATGGATTTATTGTGAAAAATGGTCGCTGAAGTAGCACGACGCACGTACCTAGTGTAACCACCTCACCATCAACCTCGGCAACAGCGCTACCTACGTTCACATTTTCACTTACATTTTCAGAAGTATTACATTAAATACATCCACTTACAAATCACGTTCAACAAGTTGTTCACTTTAAAACATTAAATGAATATATTAAATAAAAGTTATTAAACAATGAATGGTATATGTGCTTGTTTAATGTATATCAGTTATTATAACATTGTTGCAAATAGTTGTAGATAACGTGTGACGGGAGGAATGAGATAGATAGGGAACGGAAACGATGGCGCGTGCGCTGCTCGTGTAGTGATACCGGCCGCGAGGGGGAGGTGATAGTGAAGCGGTAAGTAAGGACCGGGGCGCACTGTCTCATCCTTTGATGTTCTATCCTCTAACACCGGAGACCATGTAAGGACATCCACCGTGCAACTAATACCGTACATCAGTAATTGTATGCAATTGGCAACGACCGACTGGACCACACGCACGACGCGACGCGACGACGCTCGGGCCGAGGTAGCAGCACATTATGTGACGAATGTACCCTACAACTACGAGTACATCGGTCGGGTCGGGTCGAGACTGTTATCTACAGTATTTGGCAACAGAAGGTAGGTAGGTAGGTAGGTACAGACAGATCAGTGCGGATGCTACTATCTATATCGCAGCTCTACAGCCGACCGACGCGACGACCGTCGGCATCAGTACCTCTACCTACATACATACATACATTACATATACTAAGCCCATGCTATAGGTATATATGCTATAGGTACTTACCGAACGCTAACTGACCAGATGATCATGAATTGTTCGGTCCTCTCACCTCTAACGTCGCATCAATACATTATAGCACTTCATCGTGGTATAATTACTTAGACACGGCGAACGGAGACTACGCTCCCCGGCATATATACACTATAAGTGGTACTCATACAATCAGTGGTGGGAGCACGAACACAAACCTAGTACAAGTACAAGTCCGATGGGACCACGGGACATCACCTCGCCCACTGGACACACACAGACAGTCACACATAGACTACCTTACACTAGTGTAGGTAGAGTATGAAGCAGGAGGAACACAATATCAGAAGAAAGACATTCCATCGAGATGTTTTTGTATCAATAAAGCCCAAGTGTTAGGTTCACGTCGTCAATGTTGCGATGATATATTACAGAACCTACCTACACCCACCTTCCTACATCAAATACAAAGTTTCAGGGTTTTTATTCACAGTTTTATGAAAAGGATAATTCTTGTTGTACCTAAACGAGGTGTTGTCGTTGTATTGTGAGTAGTTTATACCTACCTCCTGCTAGCCTAGCATGACGACCAAAACACGATACGATAAAGCTATATCACGCGATATAACTACATCAACTCTCAAAATATGATAGATAAAGCCGCCATGTTGAATTTTTATCATAATTTTTGTCGCAATTTATAATAAAAATTTAACATGGCGGCTTTATGTATCATATTTTGAGAGTTGATGTAGTTATATCGCGTGATATAGCTTTATCGTATCGTGTTTTGGTCGTCATGCTAGGCAGGCTGGTAGTGGGGCCGCTGTTGGTGGGGCTGATGTACCTCTTGTTCCCGTGACATCACATCCGTCTACTATGTAACAGAACCAACGCTTATTACATTACTATAATGCAGAATTGCAGATGTGATACAAACTGTCATTTGATTGTCATATCAGTGGAGTGGCGAGACGACGACTACCGATGGCCGAGTTCATCTCTCCACAGACGTAGGTACACCTGGTGATATAACACTAACCAAAGCTTAGTGACCGCGTGTCGATAGAGTTGAAGGTACCACTTGTAGCGACACGGTCACACTTGTGACGGCGACTGTACACTTCTCAAAAGCGGTAACATTGTCTTACAGTTTTTGCGGACATTCGTCATTTCACAATGCCCCGGGCGGGGCGACGGGCGACGTATGTACAGGATGTGTAAAAACAAGGATGTGTATTGTGGTGTGTGATACAGGGTGATTACAAATGAACTCGTTTCAGATTCTGTGCGGAGATAACGCGGCACAACGCGGCCCCGTATGGGCCATGGTTTTTGCTTAACGATCGCACTCGATACAAATTTTATATTATTCCATATTCTGAATGAGCTGAATGCTAAGATAATGAGTCTGGAATTGGTAATTAGGAAATATTTAACTTTTATTCCCCATAATGTTGTGGTACTGCGCCCCCCCCCCCCCCCCCTCCCGGTCACAGGTCACGTTAGGTTCGGTAGGCATCATGACGTCACCTCTAGGTACGCGGCTGCCCGACGACGTCTACAGTCTGTTGACACTCAATACTCATTGCCTGATTATATTTCACCATAGATAGATACATTCTTTATTGTAAACACCAATTTCAAATAACAGTAATAATAAAATTAAAAAAAACTCGAGAGGTGTCAAGGGACACCCGGATGGAACGAAGTTCCTTTCGATTAAGTGAAGGAATTGTAATTTTTTTCGTCGCGACACCACCCACACTGTTCAATGCGAAATAGAAAGACGAAACGAAAATAACTGGCTTGCTTTCTATGCAAAAAGTGTCGTTACAGCTTTAATTTTTAGCCCCCTTTCGCAACGCGCGATAAGGAACTTTCGTTCCAAAAAAGAACAAAACTTAAGTCTAAGTGTTACAAAGGGCGGCCTTGTCGCTCAAACCGATCTCTTCCCGGCAACCTTTGGATGGACAAAAGTTGTCAGTCCGTTGTCCTCCACATGTCTCTCCGGTCGATGAGGTCGATGAGGTCCATCACGCGTAGACCGCACCGTAGGTACCAAGTACCAATACATCAATATTGCGAGGTAAGTTAAGTACGTAATGACGCAACAACAAACAATCAAGTCAGTACCTATATGTAGTACCTATAATATAAGTTGCACAATGACGTCATACATTGAATACAAACGAGTGAGCAATTACCGCCCCGTATCGGGATCACTGGATGTTATCGTTATTGTCCCCGGCGCGGCGTGGAGTGTATATACATACCTACCTGTACGTTGCGCGGGCGCAGCCTCCTAGAGCGCACGCACACAGCCGCGGGCCGCGGGCGGCGTCGTACAACATCTTATTATCAAGATATTGCCGGGCAATTATCGGAGATGTAATTGGAGGAGCTCTGTGCGCATGCGCAGTCACTGCACTGGTAGCCAGCTAGCCACCTCAACATACACATCCACCGGACAGACGACCGCACTCCGATCATTATATCGTTTACTACCTCTTTTATCGGTTTGTCAAAGTTTCATATATATAAACTCCAGCGCAGGCGCAGGCGGAGCGGCGCGGCGCGGGCGGTGTGTGCCGCGCACATCCTCGCCCGCGGCTCTACTACAGTTTGTATCCTACAATTATCAAACATGCAACCCCAAGAAACATTTTTCCTAAAATCAAACAGGAAAATTCAAAGTAAGATTAATACTTGGGTAAGTGTTTTAAATGTCCGTATTGCGTACAATCAACGGTCAAAAGTCTCTGCCCACAGTTACGTTTACAATCCTGTGCAGCACTATTTAAACATTATAACGACGTAACCTGTGGATCGAACCCACGTCGGTTGGTGTAGCGGGTGGCCCCTTATACCACTCACACAACTAAACACATAGCTAACACACTGAGTACTCTTAATTCAAGTATTTATGTTTGTGTGTAACGTCTATTAGAAAAAGGTCGTAAGTCCAATACTTGTTTATAGTATTATTGTAGCAAACTGATAGAGGACTTATGACGCATACCGTACATAGGTATTATATTGTTTATTGAAGTATAGAAGTAAGGATATGATATGTTGTATGTAGCGAGCGAGTGCAGTCCGCGCCCCGCGGTGCGGGGATGCACCGAGATACCACACGTGTGTGTGTGTGTGTGTGCGTGAGGTCGACGGCCGCGCGGCGCAGGCGCAGGTGCAGGACCTGTTCCCGATCACGCATCTCCCGTAACAACCGCGCGCGCGCAATACACTGCAACGTGCAACGAGAACGATACGGATACTTCATTAATGTACATATTATGTACCTAATACCTATACCTACCACCTACTTAGTTAGTTAGTGCTATACGCGTACCTATGTAGGTAAAATACATAGATACTTGACAATTTGTTGATTATTTCACTGCGAGGCGGTGATGACAATTTTAGTCGATAACATACCGTCGTCGGCTCGTGTAGCATACCGCAGCGCGTTGTATGCGAGCCACCAACCAGCAGCCACCGGCGACACCGAGCGAGACGCCGCCCGCACTCTCTCACGTACGACTTGCTAGATTCAATCCCAGTTCACAATACCCTCCACATAATTAAATAGCTTTTTTAACAATCCAATAAATTAAACCCGAAGCATGACTGTGCAAGAGTTGCGGCCGATGATCCGCTCGTAAACGTTCAAATTTAATTTGTGGCCGCATTGTGGACGCGAACCGCAGCAAAAACATAATGCAGCTCCGTATACCGCCCCCCCCCCCTCACCGCCCCGCAGGAGCCTCACCTCACGGAACGTATCTAATCGAATTTATATGTCAAAAGCGAGAGCGTGTCGGTCGAGCAGGTCGCGCCTCGTCCGTGAGACATCCTCCCGCCTCGTGCCTGCCTCGTGCCTCGTGCCTGCGACATGATCCCGCGCTCGAGCTCCGCCTGGCGCCACTACCACCGCTACACCACCACCGACCACAGCACCGCGGCGACCTCGCCTTGTTACACACCGAACAAAAAGAACAACGCACAGATTGCCATCTCGCGGTACTAACAAAATTCTCATTAAGGTCTGTAAGAGAAATAGCGGTATATACTCAGCAGGAGGCCCAGCCCGCGACGCGACGACGCGACGGTCGCGGGCTGATGTGGCCAGATAACATGCGCATATATAGGACACCGTCATATAGGTGTAGGTACGTAGCAGTGCAGTGACAAGCAGGCAGGGTTCACTCTCATTGAGCCGACATAGAGCATGTATAGTACCATATACTGGACGCGACGCGACGTGCAGCTCGCCCGCACCGGCGCGGGCGCGGCCGGCCGGTGAGAGGACACGGACGAAAATAGAGCCTCCAGTGACCCCGGGGTCGAGTCGAGACGACCGAAGCCGCCCGGGTCCTGTTATATATACATGTAGTAGTTACGTACGTACCTACGTAGCGCTTAACGTTTTATTGCTTGTCATTATAGTTTAGATCCAATTACTTACAAACTCTCCTAGCTGTTGTTATAGGAGCTATCGATAACGTAGTTCAATGCTCGTAAACGTTGTACGACAAGGCGAGAACATCGCCCCCGCCCGGGGCGGCTCGGGCCCGGGGCGGCCGGTGACAGATCGTTAACACGCCGCACCGCTTCATGGTACGACACACCAAAAAGATAACTCTACGAACGACATAACATTTATATTATTTTAAATCCGAAAACGGGGAAAAGGCAAGCAACGTTTGACACCTCACGTCGACTGACGGAGACGTTCGGTCGGTCAACCGTCTCAGTGACATACTCGAGCAATACAGACCCGACGACGCGACGCGACGCTACGGTACGAGGTGGTACGAGGTAGGTAGGTAGGTAGGTATACGAGTGGAGAGACCGGGAGTACCGGGTGATACATGTGCCGGTAACAGAGCTACATCTAGATATCGTGGTGACGTCCGGTCCGTTGATCTGACGACGATAAGTGCGCGACTCCTGCGCGGACATATCTACTCTCTATAGATATCAGTGAATTAGCATGAAGCTGTCAAGATAAGATAGTATCTCCGTGCGACTCGGCTCGCCCTGCACCTGGCTGCTACTGCTGCAGACGTCGGTCGTCGTCTCGTTATGCAAGCTTATGGCACCTGTGCAACTTGTTGTGCAATCGATTGTTTGTATAATATAAACTCCACTTTACTACCCGATGCTGGTTTAATTAGCTAACGCAGGCGTGTTGCGACTCCCTCCCTGCCCTACTCCCTCATGTTGTGATCACAGTGCGACCGCACGCACTAATACACCGACTGACGACCGACGCGCGACGACCGACGACGCCACGCCCCGGTGCGGTATTTGGATGCGAATCGATCGACCTTTTGTTTGTATTGTACTGAATACACGTAGGTAAGTAGGACCCAAGTGAGCGACCATCCTTAGAGGGATTGTACGTAAACACACGCGGCTCGAGGCTAGCGGCGCGGGCGGCCCTACAGAGCTACACTAAACTTGGCTGACACACGATACAACACGCTTTATTACAACTTTTATCGATATCTATAAAATAAAAATGTAATACATAAACGTAAAATGTTACACGCAGTTATTAGGTACGGTTTGTTTTTAGTAATTTCTTATTTGTGCTTTAATTGAAGTTAATGTGAACGCTGCCTGTAGAGTGATACTACTGAGCCCGCTCGCATTGTATGCGGTATGTATAGGTAGGTAGAGAGTGTACTACATGATTAGCTTACGAGGCGTGATGGCGCGACGCGACGCGAGCGACGGTACCGGCGCGGGCGCACACTCGCTGACCGCCCGCGCCCGCGCCGTCGTCGGACTAGTTTTTGCACCGAGATGTCCGTAGCCGATTCATTGATCGTATACCGTGTACCTAATGACACCCCCTTACACGGGTGTCATCCGCATAATGTTTGAATAATGCAACCGTCTCAGATGGTTCACATACCGCCTCACACCTCCCACCTCGAGTCTCGCGTCTCGCACATGTATCGTCCGCGCTACGATTGATCACTTCATTCGATATATCATAACAACATTCGTTTTTTTTGTAATTACATAGGAATTACCTATTCGAACGTCTGAAAAATAATAAAAAGGTGGTGAAAGGTCTTAAAGGATCGCAATTAATAATAGGAATAAATGAGCGCGATCAAGGTTTGCCGTAGCGTAGGTAGATGATACAGTAGCTTAGGTAGGTAGGTATCTACTGGTAGCAGTATTGCCATAATTCTATATCAGACATATAAATAAGTACATATTTTAGATTGACAGCACTGTTTGCATAGATGTATCGGTTGGTTGGTGCACGATACGTAATCGTGAGTAGTACCTAACTGTAATCATATGTACCAAGTAGGTATATCATCTGAATATGATCTGTAGGTATATCATCTGAATATATCTGAATATGAATATGATACGGACTCGTACGTACCCTGCCATTTCAGGGGTGATGAGCACTCAGATGAGTATCTCCTTATTGCTGAGATGCATGAATTAGGTCTTAGTCAGTACAACGGTGTCCTAAATCACCAGGGTAAGATCCTTGACTTGGTACTGTCTGAGTATTGAGGTCGACTACCTCGAGGTACCTCCTATGAAGCCAGCTCCTTACACTCGATATATTTTTAATAAGGCTGATTTCTTAGCTATTAATACTATGATCGATTCGATCGACTGGCAGAGTGAGTTTGCTTCTAGGTCACTTGAGGATTCAGTTGGTTATTTTTACAATACCTTAGATAATTTACATGGGAAATACATACCTTCTACTCAGGTAAGACAACATTTGTATCCTATTTGGTTTTCGCCTTCATTGAAAAGATTGATTAAAGAGAAATACAAATTTTTACGTAAGTATAAGATATATAATCGATTATCTGATCTTCATACTTTTAAATTTCTGCGCGATAGAGTGGATAGGGTGTCTACAGATTGCTACCGTGATTACTTAAAAAGAACAGAATCTGCGATAGCTATTGAACCTAAAAAGTTTTGGTCCTTTGTGAAGCAGCGCTCTCAATCAAAATCAATACCGAGTAATATGAAATACGAAGACTCAATTTTGACAACTCCCGTGGATATCTGTAATGCTTTTTCTACCTACTTTCACGCGAATTTTCTTGATCCATCCACGAGCGATGATTCGCATGGGCGATCAGAAGTTCAACTGTACTCTGTTGGTGATATATCTTCAATTAATGTAGATGTTAAGTCGGTTGAGAAGCTTTTGTTGAAACTGGATTGCTCAAAAACTGCAGGACCGGATGGGATTTCGCCAAAGTTCTTAACAACGTGTGCCAAGTCAATTGCTCTTCCGGTTTCTCTTTTGTTTATTAAGTCTTTATCTAGTTGTGTGGTTCCGAGTATCTGGAAGTCAGCTTTTATATCACCGGTGCATAAAAAAGGACCGAAAACGGAAATAGCTAATTATAGGCCTATTTCCAAGCTCTGCATTCTATTGAAAGTCTTTGAGAAGTTGGTGTATGAGCAGGTATACGCAGCTGTAAAAAAATCGTTGAATCCATTTCAACATGGGCCAGGTCGATGTCGTTTACACTGATTATAGCAAGGCCTTTGACCGCATCGATCACACTATCCTCATTCAGAAATTACTTAACATCGGTATCAGTGGGGACTTACTTAGATGGTTTGCGTCTTATATCGACAATAGGTCTCAAGCTGTAGTATTGCATAGTTATATATCTAGCTGGGTTCCTATCCCCAGTGGAATTCCTCAGGGATCATTGTTGGGACCTTTGTTGTTTATAATCTTTGTGAACGACATCGACTCATGTTTCCAGCATTCTCACTTACTTTGCTTTGCTGATGACATGAAGATATTTGCCTCTATATCTTCTACGGAGGATATGGTTGCTCTTCAGTCTGATCTGTGTCGTCTCGACAGATACTGTGAGGATAATAAGCTTGACCTTAACCCTGGAAAATGTTCAGTGGTCACCTTTACCCGCAAGCGCCTAGTCACTCCAACCTTTTATGTTTTGAAGGGTGAGCAACTACCGAAAACCGCTTCAATACGGGATCTTGGTGTTCACCATGACCAAAAGCTAGTCTTCGATGATCACGTGGAGCACATTGTCAATAAGGCTTCTAGGGCTTTAGGTTTTATTATAAGAATCTCCAAGGGTTTTCATGATGCCAAGACACTTAAAGTCCTCTATTGCACATATGTGCGGAGTCACTTAGAATATGCGTCTCAAATTTGGAATCCCTGTTTCAATATTTATTCAGACAAGTTAGAGAGTATTCAAAAACGGTTCATAAAATATCTTTGTTATAAGTAAGGGGTTACCTTATCATTCTGATGATTATCATAGGTTGTGTAGAAAGTTTCATATTTTACCACTTGGGCAACGTAGGCAAATTTCAGACTTTATAACTTACCTCAAAATTTTAAATAGTGATATCGACTGTCCTGATCTTTTATCAAAAATATATTTAAGAGCACCGAGGTCTAGACTTAGGCATAACTCCTTGATACATATACCTAGACGGAGAACTAAGTACAGGAGGAACACGTATATTATTATGGTGCGAGTGGCGAGTGAGTTCGATTTACTCTGTGAGGAAAGTTCAGTGGATCCTTTCTTCACTAGCGTTAACTCTGCGAGAAGGCAGCTTAGTCTTATCTTCTTTCAAGGCTCCTAACTTTATTGTGTTTTTATAGTTATTTCATATTTACGCATTTGTTTAGTTTTAGTATTTTATCTATAACTAGCTGCGTCCCGCGGTTTCACCCGCGTAACTCCCGATCCCGTGGGAATATCGGGATGTAAGCTATCCTATCTCTCAAGTTGGATCGAACTGCACATGGTGTGCAAATTTTATCATAATCGGTTAAGTAGTTTAGGAGTCCATTGAGGACAAACATTGTGACACGAGATTTATATATATTAAGACGAGATTTATATATATTAAGATTATATTGTATTTACCTATGTTTTAATTCTTGCTGGATTATGATTTGTGTTTTTGCTTGCTTGTTTTGTATCTATCTATACATATTCTATTTTCTACTCGTGAGAACCTATAATTGGCTTTCTGTTTCTTGTTTCGTTTCTTATAACTTTTGTAAAGCTGTTGGTTTTCCAAATAAATAAATAAATAAATAAATGATGGTAGAGCAGCAGCAGCAGGTGGTGGGACGGGATGGAGCGCGAGGTGACGGCTGTAGTCGGAGACATGCCGAGGGATGTATAGCATCACCTCCGCAGTCCGCACCATGATACCTATTTGGTTGGAGACAGACAGGTACAATATATGGAGGAGGTCGCGCGACTGTATCTGTCCAGTCAGATCGACCGACCGACACACGCACTTTACTTACACCGACACACTCGCAGATGGTACACGTGTGTGTGTGTGTGTATGTATGTGACCACCGAGGAGCTGTGTTACCATCTCGGCTCTCGGTTCGATTCCTGCGATTCGTATATTTTTTCCAGCGCGCCTTAATTAGTTGTATAGTTCTCACGAGAGCTACATAACAGGCCGTCGTCGGTCGAGAGCGCGGGCGAGTGAACGCGACCGCTTCTCCTCTTTATTACGACATCTACAGATTCTGCTTTAGGTATTTTAATGAGATCCTCCCTCTTCGTTATTTATGTACCGCGTTTGGCAAAAAGGCGCCAACCGCGCGCCGGATTCTTCGATTGCCTCTAAATCTTACCGCTAATGAATGGTAGTCATTACAAGGTCACATCGAGCGTTCCCTGGACCAGGCCCGCGCCGCGCCGTCAGTTATATGATGTGATCGTATGATAGTGTCGCCCGCGCCGGACGGACGGAGCGGACACTCTGAGGTGGTACCTACCTACCTGTGTGGTGAGTAGGTGTGGATCTACCTCTACATAATACCGATATAATATTTACTAATTACCTACATAGTACAATATAACAGTGCGAGAGTACTTAGTGTTAGTGGAAGCACCCGGCGCGACACGCACGCATCCCGCAACAAAGGTCCGAGTCAGGTATAAATGCAACTCAATAAATATGTCGTCCTGTAACAGGAGCTGGCAGAAATGGGTCACAGTCCCACGGCAGCATGGCAGCGGGCGATACGAGACGTCTTGTTGCGAACGTTGAGCGTTGAGCGAGCCGTGGGAACAGAGCGCGGTTTACGACCATATACCTACTACTGTACACTACCTATACCGTGCACTCTGTACTGTACGCAGCACTCTGGACCCAACTCACACTTGCTGTAATACATTATTGTTCACTAATCAGGTGGACTTAGGTGACGTTACAATTAGGTAATCTCTTATTCCTTTAAGAAACCTGTTTCAATGACGACGATGTGTAACTGTAACATTGCGATTATAACTAGCAAAAAGATTTTTGAAGGAAGATTTTGGTGTACTCGGCAATATACCCCATATTGCAGGATTTCACCGGGTTACCATTAAACAAGCATTAAAAAAAGTGCGAGTTTATAAAATATGATAGAAAAATTGTCAGTTATTGTTATCAGTACAATATCATCGATACGGGTTTAATGATGGAAGCCGACGATAATATATGTGCGGGTGCAGCGAGTCTCTGCTGCGCGCAACCATTCACCTGGATGGAGATGAGTGAGAGCACTTTATACGTCATCGTCGCGTCGCGTCGGTCTGTATGATAGGTGTGTGATTGTCACACACTTGTCCAACACAAAGTTGCGATGTGATATATCACACGTGTCTAGTGTTATACATGAAGTCATCTCAGTCAGTACATCAATAAGTAACGTTGTACCTACGACGACGAGACGTAGTAAACGTTGTTGCAGAGAGTGAGAGATCGCGGAACGAAAGAGTTGAACGCGCGCGCGCATACATGTACTACACGTCCGACAACTGCATAACTGTTGCACTTATTACACTAAATAATCCTGTAGATAACCCTTGCTGTAGGTATTCGACTATCTATAAACTATCTATACACTGTGGACATCTTATTACTAATTATTATACGTAAGTATATACTTTTAAACCAACTTTATCACTTTAATACAATCCTTATTTGCCCTCAGTCGGATGACGCATGTAGTCACAATATCGGAATATTATTATAATGATAACAAAATCATTAACAATTAATTAATTAATCTGAGACCCAAATTATAAACATAATTCAAAAGCACATAATGATTTTATTTATCAACCACAATAATCACGAATGCATAACTCAAGTAGATTCTTTTTCTTTTTGTTTTATCTCAAGTTGTTGAAAAAAGGAGCAGCAAAAGTTGCGCGGGCGCAGGCGCGCAGGCGCAGGCAGGACGCGCGGGGCGCGGGGCGCGGGGCAGGCAGGTAGGCAAGTACCGAGACCTCCATAATACAAATTAATTTATTTAATAAAAGGCTCCTCCGATAAAGACCACTTACAAAACCTTATCTAAATTGTATCGAAATAATATATAACATTATAGTAAGTAAATATATCGATATTGTATATATATCTCGGAGTTAAACTTGTGTTTATTGGTGGTCGATCGTAGTGGGAGAGTAGGTCGAGTGGAGTGTTGGTGGTAGGTAGGTACTGTCAGTACAACTAGTTGGAGTACACGAGATAGAGTAGCTCGCCTCGAGCATGTCCATCGCAACTCAACTCAACCCCGTCTCGCTCGAGTGATCACTTGCAGTCATGGTGCCGTCATATCGTATATGCTAGGTATGTGATATTCCGTCTGTAAGCTGTTGGACATCACCAATACAACTAACTATAGACCCGTACTAGATGCAACATAAGCTAGCAACGATATATAGATAGATAGATATCGTGTGATGATGTCCACCTGTCTATCGAACTAAGTACGTGTGTGTGTACAGTCACATTATCAATTAGCTGAACCCCACGTAACCCAGACAGACCTCACTCGCATATCTGTAAAAAATATGGTATTAACCAATTGTGCTATTTTGTTATATTGTAGTGTTAGTATAGTATATTGGTTAAAAAAAAACTTGAGAGGTGTCAAGGGACACCCGAATGGAACGAAGTTCCTTTCGATTAATTAGTGAAGGAATTGTAATATTTATTTTTTTATAAATAATCGTCGCGCTGTTCTGTTCAATGCGAAAACGAATATAACTGGCTTGCTTTCTATCCACAAAGTGTCGTTACAACTTTTGGTCTTAATTTTTTCCGTCTAGCCCCCTTTCGCAACGCGCAATAAGGAACTATGTTCCAAAAGATAATCAGGTAACATTACTTTACAACCTTACAGCTTTGTGAGTGAGCTCTAGGTCACGTGGGGTTCAGCTAATTGGTAATGTGACTGTACTATAGTGATAGTTAAACAACCGTCTCCTGCACAGCATCGAAAGCCATCCATCACGACACGACATGACACGACACGACATGAACGCGTACCTACGCGAGGCTATTAGTTAACACATGTCCTCAACGAGTACCTACACTACATCCACTCCATCATCTCCTGGACTTGGCACGATGTAGTACTGACTGTCGTCACCGTGATACACCACACCACGATACGATCGGTTGCTTATATTATGGGGTAAGTACGTACTTATATACACATACACACATAGGTGTTTCATTGTGTTTCTATTCTACCATAGTAGGTACGATCGGAGTCAGAATTACAGACCCACTTAATATTTTTCTCATAAATTCATGAATTCAAAGACTTTAAACTTGAACTCGGACAAGACCTTAGAATTAATGAGAATTGGTCCAGATGGTATATGTATAGTGGTAGCTCTCTGTACTCGGTCGCACTCAGTCAGTCAGTCAGTCAGTCAGAGACACGCGTCGTACGTAACGTACGATCACAACACTATTGTTATCTATTATAATATCAGTGAGCGCTATTAGCCAATGTGTTTCACAGATGGACGTCATGAGACGTCTACTTACCTAGATCTATAGATAACGTGGTACCACGCCGTGTATACTATACGGTACGACAGCCACTCGGTGGTCGGTAGCCCGGGGGTACAGCGGGACACCACTTGAATGGTGGCCGTGTCTAAGCCACGTCCAAATAATACATTATTATCATTTAGACAGTTATATTAGTTAGAGATGTATCAGTCAGTATACATTTAGATCGCGAGGGAGGGGGCATAGAGTGAGAGCGCGCGGTGCGGGGTGGATGCAGGCTTCCTCTCTCAACTAGTACCTAGACGTACACACACGCGGTGGACGGTCGCAAGTGATGGTCGAAGGGAACCACCTATGATGTAGTTAAACAGCGCATCTTGTTTTATCACACGTCTACGTCTACGTGAATATGATATACCACATTACATTGTAGACTATTATTAATAAAACGGTGGAATTTATTGTTACGGTCCCTCCCCCCGCGACGACATCGACGACGGGGGGCGTCGCTAGTCGCACGCGCACGCGCACGTCGCGCGTCGTCTCGCTGTGGTGACACAACACTCATTAACACTCATATATTATACGTTTTACTGAGTGTCGAATAGATGACCATTTGTATATGTCGTTGCACGTCGTGCACGGGGGGGGGGGGGGGGGCGTGCACCCTGCAACGAACGGTGTACGTGCCGCATGGGAAGTGGTATAATTAGTAATCGATTAGTTTTGGTAGATATTAGAACGACGAGGACAATGTGTGAGACGACCGTGTCTCTATGTTGTCATCAAGATACTACGTGTTTGGTTTAATTTTAGTTAATTGTGTTCATATATTTTTGTTATACTAGATGCCGCCGCCCGCGGGTTGACTCGTGTTGTTCGATCAGACGTTAGTCTCTTCTTAGTTGACTTTGATATAAAGTATTTAGGATAGGTATCTACCACGAGCTTCTTTAAAACAGAGCTAAGTAAGTAAGTACAAAGTAAACTTACATATAACTACAAAAATGAGCCATATTTTTTCCTTTAATTTGCCATACTTACCCAAAGGAAGACTAACTTTAAGTCCTACGTGCTCCGGATTCCAGCGACGCTGAAGGACATGTTCTTCTCGGTAGATTTCTGGCCCGCGCCGGCATTGTATACCGACGCTATAGGGAGGCGAGACCGAAGACAGACCTAAAACCGAGACCTAAAACTTAACTAAGTTTTAGGGTTTTCTGTTTTCTGTCTTGTTTAATAAAATATTATCTATATTATGTATGTTAGTCTGTAAGGTATCTATTTCGTATGAGTCTGTACTTATTTTTAAGGCATAAAATAAATGATTTATGTTATTTATTATAGTGCAGCGAGCGAGACGAGCGTCTAAACCGCTGAGCGTAGAGACCTGATACCTGATTGTATGACGTAGCTTGTATAGGCATCCGATAAGATTCTCCGAAATTATACCCGTAAAGGGGGTGAAAAAAGAGGGGGCAAAGTTTGTATAGGACAACGTGATGACATCTTGGTTCATTTCCGACTTCTACGCGGATGAAGTCGCGGGCCAAACCTAGTCTAATTGTAAAAAAATGTATTATATACCTCCCTAGTCCCTACCTCTATCAATATTATATTGTTGAACCGTTAACGTTAGTCTATCTATACGCAGGGTGTACGGTAATGAATGGATAAGCGGGCAACTACGGATAGAGGACACTGTGCCGGATCAGAAATATAAAGTTTTGTTCCATGAAAGTCTCTCGGTTTCCGAGATATCCGCTATTTTTAAAAACTTTTATTTTCTATGTTTTTTGGTGCCAAAACTGCAAATGAAGGAATTATTCCAATCTGTTTTTTGGATAGTATACCAGAATAAATGTGCTCGAATGCAAACAATAATTTTTATGACACCTTGAAAGGTTTTTTTTAGACTAAGACTTAACTCAAACTTCATGATTTTTTTATTTTTAACCTGAACCTTTTCCGTTTCCAGTGTTAAAAAAAATGAATGGCCTACCTGGTGCCAAATAAAAAAAGTTGCCTATTTCATTGAGATTCTGAAATGGTATAATATACGTGGTATTGCCAGCATTCAATACAAAATGCGCCTAGTTGGTAGCGTAGGGGTACACTCGCCACGGTCAACAGTTCATAGCTGGCCAGTAGTGGCCAGTCGCCACCACATCTAACACCTCCTGCTCGCCTCTATGCGTTACCTATAGTAATTGGTACCAACCAACCAACTCGAAACTGTTCTTGAGCGAATATACTTACCGTTTGCATAGATATTGTGGTTGGTAACACATACGTACCTATGTAGGTACATCACATCACATATCACACCATATAGCTAGCCATAGCACCATAGACAAGACAGGAGAGACCATAAACCTTTCAGAACTCCCGCACAGATTTAGGAGTCATCAAATTTAATATCCTCGTAAAAACTCATCATCGTGTTTTATTGTTTTTTGATTATTTTGTTGTGGTATAGTAATGTATATGATGCGCGGGCGCATACAGCCCTAGAGCCGAGTGGAGCCCGAGTGAAGCCCGAGTGGAGCCCGAGTCGAGCCGAGAGAGGTGAGACGTGCCAAACGAACGGGTCCGTTAACTACATAGTTGACCATAAAATATAAACCTCTATAAGAATTGAATCACTTCACAAATTAATGACTTTAAAACAATACTAGCTAAGATAAAATTATATAAACCGCATCGACTCACAGACTGGTAGGTGTACAGATGGAATTAAGGGAAGGTCTTCTAAGAACGCAAAATATTCATATACTAGCTGCGCTCCGCGGTTTCACCCGCGTAACTCCCGATCCCGTGGGAATATCGGGATGAATTAAGATGTAAGCTATCCCATATTTCAAGTTGGATCAAACTGCACACGGTGTGCAAATTTGATTAAAATCGGTTAAGTAGTATCTATAGTTATGTCTATCGCACACAAACAACGTGACACGTAATTTGTATACATATACTAGCTGTCCCGGCAAACGTTGTTTTGCTATTTACAAAAAAAAAAAAAAATGTGGCCGATTCTCAGACCTACTGAATATGCTCACAAAATTTCATGAGAATCGGTCGAGCCGTTTCGGAGGAGTTCAAGTTCGAACCCCGTGGCACGAGAATTTTATATATATAGAGATTAGAATTTTACAAAAAAAAGTTATATAAGTACCTAGTATATCCGTTGTCTAGCACCCATAACACAAGTCTAGTTACTTAGCTTGGGGCTAGATGGCGATGTGTGGAATATCCTGCAATATTTATTTATTGTAGGCCATGATTGTAGGCACAGTAGTATACGGGCTGTTTTCCGCAACTAAACTCTTTAGTTGGGGCCTTTTTGCGTGAGGATGGAGAAGACTATGTCCAGCTTAAACCACCCTGTCAACTTAGTCGACCGTTTCCAGAGTAAAGAACTCGTTAAATACGTCTGGAGCCACTAAGCCGCGGGTTTCATCACGATGTTTTCCTTTACCGTAAGAGCAATGTCAATTAGCGCACATATATTTTTTGTAAGAAAATGTATTAGTGCACAACCGGCCGGGATTCGAAACCACGACCTTCGGAATGAAAGTCGAGTTATATACCACTAGGCCAACACCGCTCCTACTCTGCCTACCTTTGACGATACCCCTTTAAAATTGCTTCCATCAATTTATTACGCTAAGGACTGTTTCTTTTTACAAAACGTTGTTAATGATATTGTTTTCAAAACATCTGCCTTACGCGTACAGTATGTGTCATCATCCCCCTTATTCCAAAACGAAGTCTAAAAATTAAACTACGTTTTAGTGAGATTAAAACCATGGACTTAGATAAACGTTATTACAAAACGAAGTTTACCGCTAAAACCAGGTTTGTCTGTCCTGTCAAAGATAAACTGCCGAGCACCCTAGTTTAACTAACTTAGTACGAAGTTTCTAACCTCAAAAAATTAAATTCTGACGTTCACCTTTTCCTCGTTACTCCAATTCTCGCTCCTTTTTAGGGTACCATACCCAAAGGGTAAAAACGGGGCCCTCTTACTAAGACTTCGCTATCCGTCCGTCTTCTGTCCGTCACCAAGCTCTATCTCAAGAACCGTGATAGCTAGAGAGTTGAAATTTTCACAGATTTTAACAACATATTACGTAAACCTACTAAAAACATAAATAAGTAAATATTTTTAGTACGTACTTATGTTCAAAGAGGATTTAATCACTACGTTTTCTTATGTTTTGAGAAATTTAGGTTATTTTCATGTTTATTTTTAGGTAATATTTTTTTTTTTATACTTCTAAAGGGGCAGGCAAAAGGCTTAAAGGCTTAACTCGAGCCGCGTTCCGATATACGCTACATAAATTGATGTATTTAAATACAACAACGTAATCGCGAACATAGAATAACAAATACAAGTCACACTATTTCACAATAATTGAACACACAATTTATATTTTTATCACTTTAGTATTCGATTTCATAAATAAGTTTTTAATATTTACTCACTTACCACCATTTTGTGAAAAGGAACGGTGTTTCGAACGCTGAACGAACAAAAGAATGGTTTGTTTCGAGTTTGCTATCTATTGTCTATGGTTGCGACTAAAACCAGGGATCTTCTGGTCCTTGGTCTATTTACTTTTTGTAATAAGAATCAATTTTAAACCAAAACTAACACAAAAACCTAGATCTTTTAGTACAGGTTTAAACTATGGTTTTGCAGTTTTTTTGTAATAAGAGGGCATAAGTCTACTATCAGTTTGCTACAATCATCATCACTATCACTACATAGTATAAACAAAGTCGCTTTCTCTGTCCCTCCCTATATCCCTATGTACCTATGCTTAAATCTTTAAAACTACGCAACGGATTTAGATGCGGTTTTTTTTAATAGATAGAGGAAGGTTTATATGTATAATACATGCATAATATAGCCGTGCGAAGCCGGGGCGGGTCGCTAGTAATACTATAAACAAGTATTGGACTTACGACCTTCTTCTAATAGACGTTACACACAAACATAAAAACAATCAAATCTTTATAATATGTATTTCTATAGATATATTAAGAAACTAGCTTTTGCCCGCGACTTCATCCGCGTATAAGTCCAAAATGGTTCTAATAGGATTTTTTATTGGTTTTAACTCTAATAAATTTCTTTAGGTTTTAAAATTACCGAAGTCGGTAGGTTAGTTTATATTCTTTTATATTTATATTTCACATGTTTTCTTTGATACTCATTATAAAGGCAGAGAGGACGAAAATTCTGTATTTACTTGGAAGCAAATAAAAAAAATGGTTCTGAGGGACTTTGAAAATATTGAAACAAAAACATGTAGTTTTTAAAGTTCAAGTCTATCTGTCTGTCTGTTTGTTACTTATACAATAAAAAACGCCTAAACCAATTGGAATCTGGTTTTCACTTTAAGATAGCTAGGATAGGAAGGTCGTTATAACACGACCTTCCTATCCTTTACATCTAAATCCAATAAGTAGAACCTGAGTAATCAACGAAAAACTGCAGCCGCTCGAGAAACCCCGGCCGCCCGTGACGACACGAACGCGTCCCACTAAACACGAACGTCACAGAATACATAATAGTGTAGCATACTTTTTATCCCACGCATATCCCATTTTATTCCATATTTCCACGGGATCGGGACATGCTGGTGAAACCGCGAGGTGCAGCTACTTTTGAATATAGAATGATTCGTATATTTCATACTATGTAGAGACAATGTTCTACCATTTCAAATTTCGAATTCTACGTCCCCATGAGGCCGTCTCCTAAAAGTGCAACCTTTTTTGAATAAAATCGAAATGGGTGTCAAATGTAGGTGATTTAAAAGGAGTATTGATATCAACTTCGGAGGAAATCACCCCCAAAATAACTTTCTACCCCTTTTTAACCCCGTTAGAGGATGAATTTCAATAAAATATGAAACACGTGTTCCATCAATTCTGTTAAAAAGTGTATGCAAAATTTGAAGTAGATTAGACCAAGGAATCACGTTGTCCCATACAAACTTTGCCCCCCTTTTTCACCCCTTTAGGGGTAGAATTTCGGAAAATCCTTTCTTATCGGATACCTACGTCATACAAAGAACACACCCTCCAAGTTTCAAGTCTCTACGATCAGCGGTTTAGGCTGTGCGTTGATCCGTCAGTCAGTCAGTCAGTCAGGACAAAGGATTTTATATGTATAGATATAGATAGATATAGATAAGAAGATAATACATGCATAATATAGCCGTGCAAAGCCGGGGCGGGTCGCTAGTACTTTGATAAAAGAGATCCAATCAAAGAGTATTTAAGTTTTTAATAACCCCAGCACGCCGCTTCATACACATGTTCATACAAAATTGCTGGAGCGTTGTAATGTTCCAAATTCAAAAAACGCTCCTGCATTGGAATTAATTTTCTTTGACCGCGACACTGGCTATATGCACGATAGTAATAATGCGAAGCCATAGTAAAATTATAAATAAAAAAGAGATGGCGCTAGATGCTTCTTTCCGTATGTCAAACTGACAATTTTGACATCATCCCTACGTTCTGTACGTAGTTAAGTTTCGGGAGCGCTAGTTTAACTTTTTAAAAACTAAATTAAAACTAGATGTTACTGCTACGAGTATGATTTTAATACTAACTTAAAATGATGTAGAGACAACGAAAGTTAACACGGATGTTATTGTTCACAAAGTATTTCTAGACTAAACAATTTATTCGTTGAATTTAGCTTAGGTATAAACAAAGAATAAGCTGAATTAGCATTATGTATACCTAAACTACATTGTCTCAATATATAACTCCTCCCCCCTTAGTCTTTTAGTATCGGGAAAAACTAATTAAAAAGTGGTTTTTCCAGATACCTAAAATTGACGTAAAAGAAATGATTTAAGTTAATAATTAATTGAATTATAACAAAAAGAAATTAAACAATTACTAAACAAAGTGATTATACAAAAATAATTGATTATATAAAAATAATTACTTATAAGATTATAACAATATTAAAATTAATGATTATTTGAATTAATTGAATATAATAAAAGAAAATAAATGATTACCTAAAATTATGATTTAAAATTTTAAACAATTAAACGTTGATTTTGTAATTCAACGGGATTTACATTGTTCACGTTATTTTCTAATACATTTTCCTGATTCCTTAAAAATATAAATTGTCTTAAAATGTTTCTATATTTAATACAAATTAATATGATAAATAAAATTATAATTAACACGTATAACATAATCATTATGTTTAAAGTTTTTCGCGTTTCTTTCACGTTATCATGATTACCGCTTTTCTTGATTAAATTGTTCATTTGCCGGATATCGTCCAAGTCGATTCCTTTGAGGTTAACTGGTTCGGTGTCGTAGTCTCCATTGGGTTTCAGGTTACTCCGCAAATCTTGTAGATTAGGTAAATTCAAAACTGGAATGCGTTTGTAGTCTGGTTTTAATGTATGTTGCCGTTGACTATGAATTCGATTTTCACCGATGTGGGCATCACACTGTACTGGTATAGTAAGTATATAGGTTCCCTTCAGTTGCTCGTGAATTTCATTATTTCCGCATTTTATTGTCAGGACTTGATTGTTTTTACAGAATAAAATCCAACTATCTGTATTAATTCGTTGCAGTTTGACGTCGTCGATATGAATTGGCAGGGAGGTACATGAAGAAAAGTCTTTCTCGAATTCCATAAGTGACTCTATGCATGTTTTTCCAGGAAAAGGCGTTAATTCGTTTTCATCGCAAAGATATTCTTCGGTCGTTATCTCTTTGCATTTTTGGGCGGATGGCCTGTACTCGTGATTACTCACCAAAAGAAAGGAAAGAGATGGGATTACTATAAAGGTTTGGTTTGTGAATTCATCGGACATGGGTAATGGGTACAATTTGTAATAATTATACATTATTTTATTAACTACAGTTACATCTATAATAAATGTTATTTCCTCGTTTTTAATGTAAGTTTTAACAGTTAATGTTTCTTCTATATAAATTAAATTTTCTTCTGTTACAGGGTACATTAGATTTTCATATTTGGCAATTCCAGATAACAAGGTAAGTAATTCATTAGGATTTATAACAGATTTATATAATACTGAAGTTTTGCTTAATGCTAGAGCTGTCTCTATTTCGCTTAATTTTATATAAATGGTTCTGAAGTTAGAAACAAATAAATTAATTACGCCAATAAAATAAGATAATGATGTGAAGTTGTTCTCTGCCGTTAATGAACGAATGACCATGCTTTCTAGTTTATCTAAACGCTTTTTAATGAGTCTAGTATTTTCGTCTATAATTTTAGTTGTATTTAAAAGTGATCCATCATTTCAGAAACTATAGTGATTTTACTGTCTATTGCTTGTTGTTCATTTTCTATTTGTGTGACGAACCTGTGGAGGACGTTTGACATTTAGTATAGGGGCTCTAGTATGTCTCTCCCTAACCTGGATGGGTACTACATTTCTCTCTATTTCACCTGTAACTTTTGCTTTCTGAAACTTTGGTTTATCCTTACTCTGTCTCTTATTTACTGCTTTTGTATAGATAGTTTGCCCTATTTGTAATGGTGGTGTTTCTTCACCTCCTCGCTTTCTTACTAAGTTTTCCTTTGCTGTTTTATTATATTCCTTGCGAAACTGTTTAATGATATCTAAATTATTTAATGGTAAGAAAATCTCTAATACTTTTTGTTTGTCCCTAGATAAGTTTTTGACTTGTAACTCTTCGCGATACCAATTAAAAACTAAGATTTGATTCGGTTTTGGGTCTATGGTTTCTTCTAATATAGGTATACCGTGTGATTCTAAATCTTGTGCAGAGTGAACTGTTCCAACAGAGCTATCCGATGGTACAGGATATTGTGGAATTACCTCAATATCTGGTTCGGATGCTGTCATAGTGTCTTCGTCATCAGAAATAGTCAGTGTCTCCTCAGAGTCCTTTTGTCCTTTTTCGTCATCTACGTTAACTATCATTGAGTATTTATCTGAATCTAAAGCATTTATTTGCAAATGTTCTATTCGAGAAAGGGCATCTGCGTTAGTATTCTGTTTGCCGTTTTTATGTATAATTCTAAAATCGTATTCCTGTAATCGCAAACGCCATCTTGTGAGTTTACTATTGGGTTCTTTAAGTTGATATAGCCATACCAATGGTTTATGATCTGTGTAAATGTCGAATTTATGTCCATACAGGTAAGGTCTAAAATGTTTTGTAGCCCATATTATCGCTAAGAGTTCCCGCTCTATTGCGCTATATTTCCGTTCGGCATTTGTTAATGTGCGACTAGCATAAGCTATCGGTTTGTCGCTACCAATTGAACCTTGTGATAATACAGCGCCTATTGCTACCTCGGATGCGTCTGTAGTTAGAATAAATGGTTTGGACATATCTGAGTACTGCAGTATAGGAGCATTTACTAAAAGTTCTTTGCATTTTTCAAATGCCTTTTTATAATCTTCGTTAATTTCTACTTTTCTTCCTTTCTTTAAACAGGATGTTAGGGGTTGTGTAATTTTAGAAAAATCGCGAATGAACTTTCTGTAGTATCCTATAAAACCTAAAAATCTTTTTATTTCTGTTTGTGTTTTCGGAATGGGATAATCAAGTACTGTCCTAATTTTGTCGTCATTTGGTTTCAGACCTTGTTCTGTTAATGTGTGTCCTAAATATTGTACTTCTTTACGTAAATACTCTGATTTGTCTAACTGTATTTTTAAGTTTGTCTGTCTAAGTCTGTCGAATACTGATCGTAATTTTGTTAAATGTTCCTGTAATCCATTAGAATAGATTAGGATATCATCTAGGTAAACTAAACAGTGAATGCCTTGAAGTCCTCTTAAAACATTATCCATTGTACGCTGAAACGTTGCAGGTGCAGTTTTCAGTCCAAATGGCATTCGAAGGAACTCGTAATGACCATTTTGTGTAGAAAAGGCTGTCTTTTCCCTATCTTCTTCTGTAATTTCAATTTGATGGTAACCAGAAGCTAAATCTAAAGTTGTGAAATAGTTACTATTACCTAATTTGTCGAATAAGTCACATATGTTTGGTATGGGATATTTATCGTCAATGGTAATTTCGTTAAGTCGTCGATAGTCTATAACCATCCTATATTTAACTTGGCCTGATGCGTCCATTTTTTTTGATACTAGATGGACAGGGGCACTCCATGGTGAGTATGATTCCCTAACAACATTGTCTTTTAGTAATTTTTCAGTTTGGTTTTTAATCTCTTCAGCTTGCGCCGGAGGTTGTCTATATGGTCTAACATAAATAGGATCTTCGTTTACGGTACGTATGTGATGTTTAACTTGATTTGTAAAAGTTAGTGGTAAGTTTTCACAATAGAATATATCTCTATATTCCATGCATAATTCCTGAATGGCTTTTCTTTCTTCGCTATTTAGATGATTCGTTCTTAATTTAACATTTAAGTTTTCTATTAATAAACTGTCTGTCTCTATGTTTTCGGATTGTATTTGTGTATTATTTAACTCTACTAACTCTATTTCTTTTAATTTTTCAACTTTAAAGGGTGATGTAATTTTAAGGAATAATTCTTCTTCTTGTAAATTTTGAATAATGGTTGTAGCTAAATAATTCTCACATTTAACTATTGCTGAGGGCATTCTTACGCCTTCTGTAAATTGTATGAAATTGAAAAGTGCATAACCTTCTTTCTGATTTACAGGTAATCTAACTTTGTGTTCTGAACGTGGGAGTAGAGTAATCATGGATTCTTCCGGAAAAATTATAGGAATACATGTATCGTTTGTTTCTAAACGCTTGTCCTTTAAATTAAGATTAGCATTGAGCTGAGACATTAAATCGAATCCTATAACTCCGTCGTAATTTTGATCAACATCGTACAGATAAAATTTGTGAAAATTGTTATTGTTAAATATTGTAAAAAGTGGGATTTCGATAACTTCATTGTGAGAACTAGTTGCATGTGTGCTTACTACTACGAATGGTTCCTGAAATTTATAATTTTGGAAATATTGTTGTCCTATTTTGGGGCTTAAAAATGATTTTGAACTACCAGAGTCTAGCATTAGTCGGGCGTTTATCTCGGGTACATATATATAGGGTAATTTTAAGTCTGCATTAAAATTAATCGCTATTATTTCGGATGTTTTTGTTTGATACCTATCTGAAAATTTTGAATTTCAATTTCATTATCATTTTTATTTTCCTGGTGTATTGGCTCTATATTTTGCTGCTCTAAGTTCTGCGAAGATTCCGCATAATCTAAAGCAAGTTGATAGCTAGCTGTTTGGTCTTCGTTATAACTATTGTCGTAATAATTTTCATTATAATCATAGTAATTATCAAAGTTTTCGAATTCAGGTTGGTACGGAATTTCATAAGGAAATTCTGTGTAAATTTCGTTCACGGGTACTTGTTGAGGTCTAGCTGGAGCTGTCCTCATAGAAACGTCAGTGTTTTGTTGCTGGTTGGGTGGTTTATACCCAAATTGACCTGGCTGTGGTCTGTAACCTGAGAATTGAGGTCTATATCCGAACTGAGCTGGTTGTGGTCGGTATCCGAATTGAGTTGGTTGTTGTCGGTATCCGAATTGACCAGGCTGCGGTTTAAATCCAAAAGATTGATTATTAGGTTTAAATGCTAATGGCTGAGGTCTATATCCGAATTGTCCTGCCTGAGGTCTAAAGCCAGAGGGTTGATTGTTAAATTGAGGTCTAGGCTGATAATTTTGAGGAAAATTGTTATTTCTAAACTGATTTGGTGGATTTCCTATTTGTTGAAATTGTAGAGAGGGTTTAAATCCTACAGGTATGAATCCTGATGGTCTTTGATTTATGATATTTGGTCCTTGAGTAGGAGGAATCAAAGGTTTATAATTATTCCCTGCAAATGTGATTGGCGGTCTACCGTTTCCTATTAATTTAGAATGCATGTTGTATTCTTCAGCAAAATTAATTTCTTCTAAGACTATAGTTAAAGCTTGTTCGATGGTTGTTGGTCTCTTTTGTCTTATTGTTTTGACTAAATCTATTGAGAGATTGCACATAAAAACCTTAAGGGCTTTATCGTCATATATTATTTTTCTCGCGTCCCTAGTTGCTATTGGGGTTGATACCTCTACCTTAGCGAAAAGGTTTGCTTTTAGCTCCTGTATTCGCTTGCAGAATTCCATGTAAGATTCGTTGGGTTTTAGCTTAGACGTTGCTAGTTCTAACGCTAAGCATTCTTCACTACGTGGATCTCCGAAATGTTGGACTAGGAGATTTTGTATGTCTGTAAAGCTAGAAAAGTTCCCTCGTTCGTTCACTAAAGCGGCGGCTCTACCTCTAAGTTTGCTTGTAACAACTTGTAACAAGTATTCATTTCGTTCATTTGTACCCTGGTATTTTGAGAGTACAAATTCACACTTTCTTAAAAATAAAGTTAACACTGATGTATCCCCATTAAATTCGGGAATTAGGTTGATTACGTCGCGAGGAATTTCGGAAGCAGCCATTGTTAATGCCGCTCCGAGATCTATCGCATTATCCGCATTCATTTTAAATTATATTAATTACAAACTAATAAAAAAAAATTGATTCTTAAAATTTCAATATAAAAAAAAATATCAATCTTAAAATTAGGCACCAATACACTCGAATGGGTACGGGATCGGAAGGGGCTTATTAGAAAGGGTGAGTACTGAGTAATCACTTACATTAACGCCACTGCCGCTCGTTGCCACATTGCGCCGAAAGTATCGAATTTATTTGTTTGGTTCCGGATGCCGCGGCCAATACGTGTGTCTTCAATAAGTTTTCACTCTAAATTCACACACGCTAGCACAATGGACATCCGTCCCAGGCTGCGCCAGTTAAGTTTCGGGAGCGCTAGTTTAACTTTTTAAAAACTAAATTAAAACTAGATGTTACTGCTACGAGTATGATTTTAATACTAACTTAAAATGATGTAGAGACAACGAAAGTTAACACGGATGTTATTGTTCACAAAGTATTTCTAGACTAAACAATTTATTCGTTGAATTTAGCTTAGGTATAAACAAAGAATAAGCTGAATTAGCATTATGTATACCTAAACTACATTGTCTCAATATATAACTACGTTTTCATGCAAAAATATTATGGTTTATTTTTTACGCCAAGAAATATCAAATTTTAATTAGTAACATAAATCTACTTGAAATACCTAAACCTCTTCTGATATTTTCTGAACACATTCGTGAAGATTATGTTAAAATCTGTTTCCTAGTTGCCGAAATTAGACTGCACAAACAAAGGTAAACAAATAAAATCAACATTTTCTGAGATGAATGGTAGTTTCGCGAAAACGAAGAGATGGCGCTAGTTACTTGAAATTAAAAAAAATATCTTATTAAATTAATTACTTTATTTTCTAGTTAAAAAATGTGTATATTGCTATGTATTCTTAAAATACATAAGTGTACAAAATTTTTAAGCAGAACAAAAAGAATCAACTAATTTGTGATTTTCTAAATTTAAGAAAACCTGAATCGCGCATGCAAGATTTTTTTCTACCGGAGCTATATAAGGTTAGCGAATTCTATAGTGCTAAGATCATTATGGACGTAGAACGCTTACTTCCAAAACTTTGAATTTATTATATGTAGAGATTTTAGTATTAATCGATAGTGTTGCTGATAGAGATTAATTCCTGGAAACAAACATAGTGTAGTGTAGAGCAAATGAAGAAATAGCTCATTTTTGTAATTTTCATTCTACTTTCCCTAAAAAAATCAGTGCTGCGGTATCCACTGAGGATAGTCGGTGAAATTGATGACGTTATACCTATCAGCTGACAACACGACACATAACAAGCCGGTACAAATGAGACGGTAGGTATCTGTCTGTCTGTAGGTAGATATAATATACCTTGTACCTACAACTACATAGGGTACCTACTGCTAATCAATTAAATAAAATTACTTCTACTCATCACTTCTTAAATAAATGGTAGGTAAGAGTCCGGCTAAACCGGCCAGACAGACCTTTGTCCGGTTCACAGATATGTGTTATATATATCCCAATACTTTCAATGTTAATATAACTAGAAGTAGATCGAACAAGGGTAACATTTGTCAATAAATATCTGCAGCTAATTGCTGTTAATACATTATTGTGTGACGTTTTTGTTGAAAAAATACAAGTACAAAGTTGTATGGAAAATAGTCGTTAACAGTATATGAGTAGGTTTTATTTCCCAAACTCATGTAAGTCTCTCAAAAGTAAACAAACACATGAGATTGTAATTGATGTACCTACGTACGTCGTCGGTCGTCGGTCGCCGCTCGCACAGCGCCCGCGCCGACCGCCGCCCGCGCCGCTCGCACAGCGCCGCCGCGTAACATTTCATCAAATCAAATTAGAATTAGGAACCTTTAACCCGTCTCCGGCGTAATTCCGTTCTGTTACAACACTAGTCTACTTCGATATAATATAACTTATAATGTTTGTGTTTGCTAGTGTTGGGACACACGTTATCGATAATAATCGTTCATAATGCTATCCATAAATCGTGATTAGAGGCGAGCGAGAGGCGGTGAGCGCGCGTGCGTGCGCGGGCGCAGGACGCACCGTGACGTCACACTAAATAATATTCGAATAATAATAATAATATCTATGTTAAGAATGTTTATGTTTAGAACTGGCCGTCCGTCTGTTACGTTTCACGCCCAAGTCGCTGCTAAATCAATTTGATGAATTTTGGTGGTACCTATTGTGTTGTGTTAGATGAGACCTTGAAGAAGGATATGGGCTACTTTTTATCCCGAGTAAAACCGTGTGGCAGTTGACTAGCAAGAAGCGAGAGAGAGAGAGAGAATTGACCCCTGTAACCCCGTATTATTGTCCATTCATGAATGTGACTAGATCATCCCCAACGACATTACAAATTGGACTATTTGTGTTTGTAATTATATATTGAACCACGATATCAAACCGCATCGGACGTTAATGAAGGGTAAATGTAGGAAAACTGAGGGATGTAGAGATATAGTGTCTAGGTATACTCCGCGCACTTTATGATGGCTCGCTGTGCCCATTGCCGTCACATTTTCGGAAATTTCGTTAAGATTTTGGAATTAGATAAGCTTCTTATGGCTTGAAATTATACCAAAACGTAAAAAAGATTTCACCTACGAACAAACACATAATACCTAATAATAAGTACAGATAATAACAACAATGTCTCGTGTAATCGTTTAAATCGTTCCAAGGCTTTATTCGCGGTTTACAGTTCTACATTAATAACCGGAGATGGAGGCGTTATAAACATAATGTGACAGTCTGCACTACTCGGACCGAGTTGCGAGCGCACCGTCATATATAGCGCGGAGTATAACACGTTATGACCCTTCGGACAATGTCGTGATGTGTTACGGAGATGTCAGTTGATGATAAACTATAGGTATACAGATTATACAGGGTGAGAGGGATTACAGCAAACAGAGGGAAGGGGTCAGCAAACACTTGCACGTGGACATATTTAAAAATGGTAACTTTTTGTAACGAATTAGCAAATATTCGAGTTGTACAATAAATGCGTTTTAATGAACTTTAGAAGCAAATATTGTTCGCGTTTATTACAAACGAAATCTATATAAACCACTGAGTAGTACCTATACCTATATCAATGGTTCCTATAAGATGCTGCAGTGGTCCAGCACATAATACAATACTATAATATTTCTACCACAAAATTCCTTAGTGAAGACAATGTATTTGTTGATATCTTCAATTCGGTCTGTGAGACCCGCACCGGTGCGGTGGCGCGGGCGGCGCGGCGGCGCAGGCGCAGTCATTTATTGCACCAACTAACGCACGATCCGTCCGTATAATATTAATTACACGTTAAACTAGTTTAATACAGAAATGTAAATTGCTATCACTGAACACTAAATAAATACATTCGTATAGTATTCGGTCCGCGACCGCGTCATTATACATTCGAGGTTCGAGACGATTGCGAATATCTGAGGTAGGTAGGTAGGGTAGGCTTGCGGGTAATAAGGGACCACACTAGAAGGTTTACAAAACCTTGTTATTAGTAACAAAATAACATGAAAATAAACAAATGAACTGTTTTCCAGATTGACAATAAAGCAAATATTTATCACATGACCTGTTTTTAAGTATTTTTTCTCTTTTTCTTTTATAAAGTTGAAGCTGAATTTGTTTGTTTAAACGCGCTACTCTCAGGAACTACTGGTTCGAATTGAAAAATTATTTTGTGTTGGAAAGTCCATTTGTTGAGGAAGGCTATTTTTATATTTCGATATTCCCACGGGATCGGGAGTAACGCGGGTGTAACCGCGGAGCGCTGCTACTTTATTATAAAAGTATCAGCCGGCCCTATCACCCGCAGGTACCTTACTTGTTTTATTACTATCCACCTCTACATACATAGAGGTGCCCCGGGCGAGGGCGAGGGCGGGGGCGAGGGCGGGAGCGAGGGCGGGGGCGAGGGCGGGGGCGAGGGCGGGGGCGAGGGCGAGGGCGAGGGCGAGGGCGAGGGCAGGGGCGGGGGAGATACTGACATTTTCTATGAATTAATCAGGGGATTAGATCCGGACATTATAAATACCGACTCGAGTTACAATATTTGTACTTACCCAATTACATCACGTAACGTAACGCTAACGGGTAACAAACGAACGACTGATGCGATAGACATTTATATGGAATGACATACATAATATAGAATGTGTTGGTATCGTGAGATGAGAGGCGGCGAACTTTACTGGAGTTCATATAATCGATTACGTTTAAATTGATAATTATATGAAATATCTGAGGGGCCGCGACGGACCGACCGACGCGAAGCACGGTAGCGATCGTAAAATGTTCAAATAGTTGACGATGGTATCTGTGACTACTGTCGTTTGTCTACTGAGAGTGTCGCTAGTGATCGTGCTACAGTCGCTACAGTCGCTCGCTACAGACTCATCACGAATACCTCGTCAGAATACCACAAACGAGACGAGCTATCTAACGAGGCGTGCTCGAGTCGTGCTCAAGCACTGACACTGCCGTAAAGTAAACATCGACTGCGCGCAAATATTTAAAAAAAAATCTCTAAAGTAAATATTGTGTCTCAAAAACAGTAGTAAATAGTGTAAATAAGTAATATGTATAAATGTGAATGTTGGTGGCGATAAATAATTGGTATTTTAGTGATTACATCAGAAAAAATGTACTGTGAGATTTCTGTACAAAATAAACTTTTTTAAACAGTGAAAAGACAAATACTACAAACAAAACAGTGTCAAAACCAATAATTATTATTTATTTAAACAAAACTATCTGATAAGGTGCTGTAATCGTAAACATTTGTATAAAAAGAATCCGTTTTTATCATTTAAATAAGTGACCTTTGGACTCGTTCTTGATGAACCAGTAACACGCACGTCATAACAGCTGGTTGGGTTAATAAACTTTACCTAACTAAAAACCACCGCATAATTTCAAGTACCAAACAGTAAGCTTCTGTGGACCATTGGCTTAATGCGTTGGGTCAACTCATATTATTGCAGAGTGCACGAGTTCGATTCCCAGTGAACACTACTAATGTTTTTGTTGGATAAAAATTTATAATAGACAAAGCAAAATTGCGACATCTTTATAAATAGCCAAAACCAACGAGATCCAGATTAATAACTTGCGACAAAATCGAAAATAGTTAGAAGGCAACTACTACTATCGATATGGAGGGACAAGAAAATGTTACTCTTAGAGCGCACCAAATAGTTGCTGCTCGATCAAAATCCTTTGAAGGACAAGGAAATAGCTCACTGAGTCCCGAGTCATTTTGTGATGATGTACTTGGAAAGAGTTTAGACTTGTCTACTAACGTCTGTTCCACATATATAGAGGACATGAAGACTGAGATAACCGAATTGAAAGGGAGCTTAAACAGTACACAGCAGGAATTAGAAAATGTCATTTTAGAAAATAATGATCTGAAGAAGCAAATACGTAATATGAAACAAGAATTAAATGCTTTAAAGCAAATATGTAGAAGCCCTAGGTCTTCCCTGCCACAAAATTTGTCTGCGAGTGGCAAAAGAAGCGCCAGGCGCCGCCTAGTAGAAAGCTTTCGAGAAAGTTTTAGAGAAACACCGATAAAGGAGCCTGAAAGGGGAACACAGACATCAGATCAAAGTACCGATTTCGATGAAATTAAGCAAGTAGCGATGACAACAGACACGAATTCGCAGAATACACATAATAATGACATTAATGACTCAAAAGATTTGACTTTGAATGAAAAGACACGGAGATTGTGCATACTTGGTTCACAACAATGCACTGGCCTAGCCGCAAAACTCATAAAATCAAGATATAACACAAGCTACGAAAAGTATAATATATGTAGTTTTACTAAACCAAATGCTTTAACTGAACATGTATTACAAAATGAAGATTGTTTAGGTTTAGATTGTAACGATAAATTGGTATTATTTACTGGAGAAAATGACAAGAATCCAATGAAATTTTTAATAGAGTTAAGTTCCTTCTTAAAAAATAATATAAATGTTCCGATCATTGTAGTAAGTGTATTGAATAATAGATACCTTAATACTGAGATGTTGAACGATAGAATCAAATTGATCTGTAATAATTTCAAAAATTGTAAGTATCTGGATGTAAACTTTAGCTATGAATACAAATATCATTTGAATTATATAAATTACATATGTCACAAATTAAATTTTATAATAGATTCCTTAGATTATGATAGCAAATTTTTAAATTTTAGTAGTGTAAACCGATCAAAAAACCAAAATATGTTAATACCTAGACCTGACACTAACCTTAAGTTTTATAAACAGACAACAATGTTAGATTACTATACTGTCAAAAATCGGAATACTAAATATCACACTTACTTAAATTTTCAAAATTCGTCTGTATTGCCAGGAAATGGGAAAAACTATTCCTTTCGAAAATAAAGTTAAGGTATTCCATCAAAATATGCAAGGTGTACTTAAAAAACTAGAATTACTAGAGTTGACTATTGATGAATTTGCTGATAAGGGTACTGATTTAGATTTTATCTGCTTAACCGAAACATTTGTAAAAAGAGGTGATGAAGGAAATATACGAATTAAACATTTTAAATTGGCTGCGTCCTATACAAGAATAAATCAAAAGCGTGGTGGTTCTTGCATCTTATGTCGTAACTATGTAGAATCTATAGAACTTACTGAGCTAAAAGATTTTGCGTTGCCATTTGTTTTTGAGTGCTGTGGTATTGACATTCCTACCTATAAGGTGATTATTGTTTGTATTTACAGAAGGCCTGAAAGAAAAGACATCGTTCTATTTTTAGAAAAACTAGATAATCTGTTACATATTCTAAGTAAAAAAAGGAATAGGAAGATAGTTATTAGTGGTGATTTTAATATTAATATTCTACAACCCAATCATCATTCGGATAAACTGCTTCAAATTATTACCAATTATAAGTATTATCTGCATATACAGGGAAAAACCCGTTTAAATTCTTGTTTAGATTTAATTATTAGTAATGTTGAAGAAGCAGTGGGTAAAATTCACAGTCTTGGAATTTCTGACCATGACACAGGCCAAACGGTTGAATTTGCAATCAATAAAAAAGATATACCTACCCAGTTGTGGTTCACTTGGAAACGAGATTTAAACGATGACAATTTAAGAAAGTTTCGTGAATGTTTACAAAACCTATCATGGACCGATGTTTTTGAAAATAACAATCTAAACGAAGCCTTTTCTAGCTTTCATGAAATGTTGGTACTCTTGTATAATCTTTGTTTTCCAGTCATTAAAAAAAGGAATACTATGAAGGTTAACAAATCACGATGGATTAGTAGAGGTATAAAAAAATCTTGTGTGACAAAGCGTAGGTTAAGACTTAATTATTATAAATCAAAAACTCTAGCCTCTAAAACAAAATACATCGCCTATAATAAAATGTTAAAGAGAGTAATACTGTTGTCTCAAAAGAAAAATAATTTAAAATATATAAGTACGTCTAAGAATAAGTGTAAAGCATCATGGTTGATAATTAATAATAAGACGCAACAATCCATTCAATCTGACATTAAAATTAATCATAATGGTAATATTATCTCTGACCCGACAGAAATAGCAGAAATCTTCAATGACTTTTATATTAATTTGACTGAAAATAACATGACTAGAAGCACAGTTAGAATAGAATCTCAGTCACGTAGTATCTTTTTAAATCCTTGTGACCCTAAAGAAATTTTGAATATTATCAAAACATTAAATAGGACCGAAGCTGTTGGTTATGACGGTATATCTACCAATATTATAAAACAATGTGCTTCTGAACTGGCGGTAGTATTGTGTCACTTAATCAACTTATCATTTGAAACAGGTGAATTCCCAGAGAAGCTTAAAATATCGATTGTCAAACCAATTTTCAAAAAAAATGATAAACTTGATCTTAATAACTATCGGCCGATTACCTTGATACCGATCCTGTCTAAAATTTTTGAGAGGGCTATGCACGGTCGGTTAATGAAGTATCTGACTAAATATAACATAATCAAAGACAATCAAAACGGTTTTCAGAAAGGTAAATCAACGTCTTTGGCTGCTTTTACTTTAATTAAATCAATTCTAGCTAATGTTGACAAGGGTAAATTTGTTTCTGCAGTATTCTTTGACATGAGTAAGGCGTTTGATTATGTTTCTCATGAAAGATTATTATGTAAATGTGAAATCTATGGCATTCGTGGCCCAGCTCTCGATTGGATTAAAAGCTATTTATATCATAGGTCACAATGTGTAGAGTTGTCTAGATTAAACAACCAAAGCGAAATTATGTCATACAGATCCCAGTTCAAAGTAAATAAACTCGGCGTTCCACAGGGAAGCGTACTGGGTCCCTTATTATTTTTGATTTACATAAACGACATACCCGATGTTATCGATTATAACTGTGTCCTTTTCGCAGACGACGTCTCTGTTGTCGTCAACAATGACACAGAGGAAACACATGTAAACGAGCTAAATGAAACCGTTGGCAAGTGTATAGATTGGCTCACAGAAAACAACTTAAAAGTTAACGTAAATAAAACAAAATTCCTTCAGTTTTACAACAGGAAGCGGAAGAGTAATAAAATTCGAGTTGTTTACAATAATGAAGAGATCCATGAAAGTAATAACATAACTTTCTTAGGGATTAGACTTGACAGTAATTGTTCATGGAAGCTTCATATAGATCATGTAAATGGTAGACTCAACAGTTTTGTTTTTGCCCTGTGGAAATTAGCGCGTATCACTGACTCTAAGACAGCTCTTATAGCTTATCACGGACACGTTGCGTCACTGCTACGCTATGGTGTAGTATTGTGGGGTAATGCTGTTGATGCTAAAAAGCTTTTTATTACACAAAAAAAATGTGTGCGGGCTATTTTTAATGAGCCCCCTTGGAATTCCTGCAGACCATACTTTCGAAAATATAGACTCCTGACATTACCTTGTTTATATATATTGGAACTATGCAAATTTGTTAAGAACCATAAGCACCTATTTATTAAGTTTGATGAATACTTTAAATATGGAGAGAGACATTTTGATAAATTAGTGATACCGAAACATGTAAAATCTGCTTTGCAACGTCGCAATTCCTATATAACAGCCATAAATGTGTATAATAAGCTACCGACGACTATAAAGGACTTGAATGGCAATCTGTTCAGCAAAAAATTGTGTAATCTATTAATTGACAAATGTTTTTACTCTCTCCAAGAATATCTAGATCATAAGTTTTAGCTTTTAAGTAACTGACATTGTAATAAATTAATAAAATAAACTTGGCTCATGCATGACATTCAATCAAAATAACGAAATTATTTTATATTGAAATCAATCTGACATTATAATACAGTAGATTTTTTATTATATTTAAATACTTAATTATTCAATTATTTCAAATATTTGCATGCCAAGAAAAGTTCTGGTGAAATATGTTGAACTATAATTTTTTTTTTATGTAACATCTTTGTAAGTACCATATTTCTTGCAAATAAATGACATTCATTCATTCATTCGAGGAGGAGTATATATATCTCAGATTGTCAGCAACAAATTCGAAAGTGGTGTGTCGGTGAGATATCGCGATACCGCGGTCCGGTCCCATCTCGCCACCACTCCTTCCTATCTGTAATTAACATCGCACTGATCGATACTCCTAGTGCTGGCCACTTTATCGATAAACTTTAATTGACAGCTCCGATTAGGCGCAACCCTATAACCCGAGTAGAAATATTGTAACTCCAATTAAAATGTAGATAATCTAATCGTGTGAGCCGTCTCTATGCAGGTAGGTTAGGTAGGTAGGTAGGTACCTACTGGCTGGTGGTGCAGTGGAGTATAGACGTCAGAGAGCCCACTTCAGTTCTACGTGAGGCTATTGTTGTGCGTTCCAACAACTGCGCCATCGATCGATCGCTGTGACGTGCGACATGCGACATGCGCCCGCGCAACCGAGCGACACCATCTATTCCAACAATCATGTTTGTGGTGCATCCTCGTAGGTATACCTTCTCTGTTGTATATTAAACTAGCTTAGCCTCGCGGTTTCACCCGCGTAATAATTTAATTTAATAATATGAACCTTCTCCTGGCAATAACAAACGCAACAAAAAAAGAATTAGCGAAAATAATCACCTTAAGTATATTTTATGTCAATCGATAGTGTTGCCAATCAATTCCTGAAAACAAACATAGTAAGTATGGTAAATCAAAAGAATTACAATTTTCATATTTCTGTCTCTGGCAAAATAATAGCACAAGGAGGCTTAGGGGAAGTAATATTTTTCTAAATGTTTTAAATATGTTCTAAATTGTGTACTTTACATAAAATTTGTAAAAACAGTTTACGTTTTTAGTTCAGCAGTTTGATTGCGTCACTAGCCATACCTGCTCACTATTTTTCTTTCGATAGAGTATGAAAAATATATAGCAGACTGAGGTGGTACGGACACGTGATGTGATGAGAAGACCGGAGGACCATGTTGTAAAAACAGCTTTAAGCCTACCTAGAGAGCAAGAGAGGCAGAGGGCGACCTCCTTCGACATGGTGGACCAGTATGACAAAACTCCTTGAGAAGGAGCAATTACCCGACCCGACAACCCTTCACAGAATGTCTTGGCGCCGCGCCCCGTGAGATAAGGAGAGCCGACCCTACTTAAAGTGGGATAAGGCACGGAAGAAGAAGAAGACTATGAAAAATATAAAAACTACAAAAAAATGCTATTTCCTTTGCTTTACTACGAGTACTATATTTGTTTCCAGGAATTAATCTTTATCGGCAACACTATCGATTGGTATAAAAATATAGGATTATAATTTTTTTCACAGGTTCGATTGTAATGACTTAGAAAAATCTTATGATACAGTTTTAGTTGTTGTACTTTTTGTCCAAAGGAGAATGACAAAAAATGTATAGAGCTTGGGCCTGGAGTCCTCATGAAACGAGTCATATATCAAAAGAATGGTGGTTTCAAGAGGAACATTTTATTGTATGACCACTTTTTCAAATTAGCTGTGAGATCGGAGATATAGGTCATTAAAGGTAGGCGGTCGTTTCACTTGCGAGTTTTCTCCGTACACTGCTAGGGAATATTAACGCCTGCATAGAATCAGATATGGCCATTGTATAGCAATGAATTATATATCAAATGATAGGTCGTTTCAAGAGGAATAATTCAGTATATAACGACTTTTAAAAAATATTTTTATTTTTAGAGTTATAGGCCGTTTATGCTAAGTAGTAGGTATAGGTTACTAAAGTGATTCCTTGTGCAATGCAAACGCTTGGTTAGAAGCAGATGTTGCTCTCCTCATGAAACGAGTCATATATCAAATGAAAGGTGGTTTCAAGAGAAACATTTTATTGTATGATCATTTTTTCAAAATAGTTGTGGGTTCGGAGTTATAGGTCATTAACGGTAGGTGGTCGTTTCACTTGAGAGTTTTCTCCATACACCGCTAGGGAGTATTAAAGCCTGAATAGAATCAGATGTACCCATCGTATAGCAATGAGTCAAAAATCAAATGATAAGTTATTTCAAGAGTAATAATTCGATGTATGATGACTTTTAAGAATATTTTTATTTTTAGAGTTATAGACCATTTATGTTAATTAGTAGATTTCGGTGACTAATGTCTTCCCTTGTGCAATGCAGATGCTTGGTTAGAAGCAGATGTTGCCCTCCTCATGAAACGAGTCGCATATTAAATGAAAGGTGGTTTTAAGAGAAACATTTTATTGTATGACAACTTTTTCAAAATAGTTGTGAATTCGGAGTTATAGGTCAATAATGGTAGGTGGTCGTTTATGCTAAGTAGTAGACTAATGTCTTCCCTTGTGCAATGCAGATGCTTGGTTAGAAGCAGATGTTGCCCTCCTCATGAAACGAGTCGCATATTAAATGAAAGGTGGTTTTAAGAGAAACATTTTATTGTATGACCACTTTTTCAAAATAGTTGTGAATTCGGAGTTATAGGTCAATAATGGTAGGTGGTCGTTTATGCTAAGTAGTAGATGTTGGTGACTAATGTATTCTCTTGTGCAATGCAGTGGCTTGGTAAGAAGCAGATTTTGCCCTCATGAACTTGTTAATATATGACTCGTCATATATTAAATGAAAGATGTTTTAAGAGAAACATTTTATTGCATGATTACATTCAAATTCTATTTAAAATAGTAGTGGTTTCGGAGTTAAAGATCGTTAAATGTTCTTAAATAAGTGTTCGGTTGTTTTAGAAATTGTTGACAATGTCTGTCGTGATTTAGTCATCACCACATAACACTATTTAGTGCCACAACAGACTGATAAAAAGCATGAAGCTTATCGTAACCGACATATAGGTTATGATACCTAGGTAAGATTATAAATAGGCTCAATATGGTCTCCCGATACACAACCGACAAAGCATAACCGTCAATGTCCTGCAAACAAATAAAAAAAGAATGCTCACGTCTCGTGACGGATCTTGTTCAATAGGTAATAATGCTACCGCATGCTCTACCTTCCTACGAGTACCTATCGTGCGTTTCTATTGTAACTGCAATAATATCTATTCCGATTATCCTGTTTGGGAACTATCTATCTTTAAAAAAATATATACTTTTCATTACTCATACTCCAAAAGTACTAAAGGTGCCTGACGAGCGTGTTGAAAGTAAAACTTTCAACCCTAGGGAAAATCGCTTTTACTGACAGCTGTCATGTCAAATTATGGCTTCGCACGGCTTAGCCAGTATCAGTATTATTACACATTGGTAACTTCAAAAACCTAACCTCTTTGCTTTAGGTAACACCAAAAAACAACCATAATGACTTCGCATGACTCATGCATACTGCCAGAGTTTATTACTTAGTAGGTTTTTTCTCAGTAATAC
This sequence comes from Idaea aversata, assembly GCA_907269075.1. Taxonomy (NCBI): domain Eukaryota; kingdom Metazoa; phylum Arthropoda; class Insecta; order Lepidoptera; family Geometridae; genus Idaea; species Idaea aversata. The sequence continues at coordinate 14,230,763 of OU026100.1, read as the reverse complement.
AATTCAAGTAGATATATTTAGTTCAAGATATCTTGTTTAATAAAATAAATTATTATAAAGACGATAATGGTCAAAGCGACGTATGACCATGCTGCGACGCCTGCGCCCTGTTGTGATGTTGCTGCTGCTGGCTCTTTGCGTCCAGTCAGTGTCGTTCCTTGAGTAAAAAAAAAATGGGTGCGTGTACTTATGTACGCGCGTGAGAAGTTATACTTCTTTGGCATTATTAAAAAAAAAAAAAAAAAAAAAAAAAAAAAAAAAAAAAAAAAAAAAAAAAACTCGTCCGACAAAAAACTCGTCCGGCAAAAAACTCGTCCGACAAAAAACTCGTCCGACGAAAAGTTCGTCCGACAAAATACTCGTCCGACAAAAAACTCGTCCGACAAAATACTCGTCCGACAAAAAACTCGTCCGACAAAAAACTCGTCCGACAAAACACTCGTCCGACAAAAAACTCGTCCGGCAAAAAACTCGTCCGACAAAAAACTCGTCCGACAAAAAACTCGTCCGACAAAAAACTCGTCCGGCAAAAAACTCGTCCGGCAAAAAACTGGTCCGACAAAAAACTCGTCCGACAAAAAACTCTGGACTGGAAAAGGATTGTCAACACAATCAATAAAGTTCAATTTAGATTTAAACAACTTCTCCCGTGAGAATTTTGTGTGACGTGAGAATTTTGTGTGACGCTTTTGTAAAATTTCACTCTCATCATTTTTTCATAACGCGCCTAAAGAAGTATAACTTCAAAAAAACTGGCAGGAAATGCTTGCATTTTTAACTATTTTAAACGTTTTAATTAGTATTAGTTTTCGTTATTTTATTATCTTTTGTGTTAAGTTTGATGTGGTTTTTTAATTTATGATTGCGTATTTTGTGTAATAGTATATTGTTACCCTAGGTGTGAAAGTCACTCTTTGAGTCCCGAGACGGAGTTTGGCACCCGAGCGTAGCGAGGGCGCTAATTGTTCGAGGTACTAAATGAGTTTTTCACCCGAGGTAAACACTGTGCTTTTCATTACGAATAATACATAAAATTCTTCCTAACAACGAGAGTGAATTAGAGATTCCATACTACCTGATCCTCTTACAAGGTTGAAACAAAAGAGGTTATACATTAAGCAGTGTTTCTTTTAGGTTTTTGTTGTATTCAATACTCAAATACGTCGGTACCGAAGAGATTTTTATTCATGAGTTAATCCAACACTGGGAAATGACGCGAAGTCCGTAGATTTAAATTACAGTTTTGTAACACGGTTTGTCTACAAAATGTTATTTACACAAAATACACAATCATAAATGTAAAACCAGATTCAACTTAACACATAAACATAATGAAATAACAACAGATAATACTATTAATTAGTATACGTAACGTTTAGTAGTAACGTTTAAAATAGTTTGAAAATGCTAGCATATCCCGCTAGTTTTTTTTTTACTCAAGGAACGACACTGACTACACGGTCGCATAAAGCCACATCAACAACATATCGACAGGTCGCTTTGACCATTTTCATCTACATTTATTTTATTAAATAAGATATTATTATCTTGAACTAAATAAATCTACTTGAATTTGATTACTGAGAAAAAACCTACTAAGTACTAAACTCTGGCAGTATACATAAGCCGTGCAAAGCCATAATTGTTATTCTTTGGTGTTACCTAAAGCAAGGAGGTTAGGTTTTTGAAGTTCCTAATGCATAATGATACTAATAATGGCTACATGCACATTGCACAAGCCGTGCGAAGCCATAATTTGATATGACAGCTGTCAGTGAAAGCGATTTTCCCTAGGGCTGGAAGTTTTTTTTTCTACACGCTCTTTAGGTACATTTGGACCTACTTTCGGAGTATGAGTAATGAAAATTATACGTTACGTATACTAATTAATAGTATTATCTGTTGTTATTTCATTATGTTTATGTGTTAAGTTGAATCTGGTTTTACATTTATGATTGTGTATTTTGTGTAAATAACATTTTGTAGACAAACCGTGTTACAAAACTGTAATTTAAATCTACGGACTTCGCGTCATTTCCCAGTGTTGGATTAACTCATGAATAAAAATCTCTTCGGTACCGACGTATTTGAGTATTGAATACAACAAAAACCTAAAAGAAACACTGCTTAATGTATAACCTCTTTTGTTTCAACCTTGAAAGAGGATCAGGTAGTATGGAATCTCTCATTCACTCTCGTTTTTAGGAAGAATTTGATATGTTATTCGTAATGAAAAGCACAGTGTTTACCTTGGGTAAAATACGCATTTAGTCCCTCGAAGTCCCTATTAGCCAAACTCCGTCTCGGGACTAAATGAGTCACTTTTACCCCTAGGGTAACAATGTAATATTTTAACTCGATATTCCCATGGATAGGGTCTTACGTTGCTGCAACCATGAATCGTCGTTATCAATTTCATTGAGCGAAATAATTCTCAAGTGTTATTCCTTTCGACTCCCGCTTATGGGGACCGTAAGGAAAAATCTTTCAACCTTCACTAAATAATAAAGTACGGGGGGTTCAACTATTCAGTCTAACGGGACTCTGCACAGTCCCGTGGTCCAACTATTTAAAAACTTAAACCACGACCAATAGTTGGAAGCCCACGTGTGCAGTGATTCAACGCGGAGCGTGGAAACAGAATTAATGAAATAGAGGATTATTATATTCGACTCCCGGTTAATGGACCCCATGGTTGGACCACCACTCCGCCCCTTTATTATTGAATGAAGCGCCTTAGGCGCCCCCTTAAACGGGAGTCGAAAGGAATAACCGTTGAGAATTGTTCCTCTCAATAAAATTGATAACGACGATTCATGGTTGTAACAGCGTAAGTCCCTATCCAGTGGGAATATTAAGTTAAAAAGTATATTTTGTGTTAATCTAGGTCTCCAGCAATGTCCATACCTAGTTTCGTCGATTAGGGCCCAAGCCTAGTCCCCAAACAGGATAATCGGAATAGATATTATTGCAGTTACAATAGAAACGCACGATAGGTACTCGTAGGAAGGTAGAGCATGCGGTAGCATTATTACCTATTGAACAAGATCCGTCACGAGACGTGAGCATTCTTTTTTTATTTGTTTGCAGGACATTGACGGTTATGCTTTGTCGGTTGTGTATCGGGAGACCATATTGAGCCTATTTATAATCTTACCTAGGTATCATAACCTATATGTCGGTTACGATAAGCTTCATGCTTTTTATCAGTCTGTTGTGGCACTAAATAGTGTTATGTGGTGATGACTAAATCACGACAGACATTGTCAACAATTTCTAAAACAACCGAACACTTATTTAAGAACATTTAACGATCTTTAACTCCGAAACCACTACTATTTTAAATAGAATTTGAATGTAATCATGCAATAAAATGTTTCTCTTAAAACATCTTTCATTTAATATATGACGAGTCATATATTAACAAGTTCATGAGGGCAAAATCTGCTTCTTACCAAGCATCTGCATTGCACAAGAGAAGACATTAGTCACCAACATCTACTACTTAGCATAAACGACCACCTACCATTTATTGACCTATAACTCCGAATTCACAACTATTTTGAAAAAGTGGTCATACAATAAAATGTTTCTCTTAAAACCACCTTTCATTTAATATGCGACTCGTTTCATGAGGAGGGCAACATCTGCTTCTAACCAAGCATCTGCATTGCACAAGGGAAGACATTAGTCTACTACTTAGCATAAACGACCACCTACCATTATTGACCTATAACTCCGAATTCACAACTATTTTGAAAAAGTGGTCATACAATAAAATGTTTCTCTTAAAACCACCTTTCATTTAATATGCGACTCGTTTCATGAGGAGGGCAACATCTGCTTCTAACCAAGCGTTTGCATTGCACAAGGAATTACTTTAGTAACCTATACCTACTACTTAGCATAAACGGCCTATAACTCTAAAAATAAAAATATTTTTTAAAAGCCGTTATATACTGAATTATTCCTCTTGAAACGACCTATCATTTGATATATAATTCATTGCTATATAATGGCCACATCTGATTCTATGCAGGCGTTAATATTCCCTAGCGGTGTACTAAGAAAACTCGCAAGTGAAACGACCGCCTACCTTTAATGACCTATATCTCCGATCTCACAGCTAATTTGAAAAAGTGGTCATACAATAAAATGTTCCTCTTGAAACCACCATTCTTTTGATATATGACTCGTTTCATGAGGCCTTCAGGCCCAGAAAAAACATTCTCCTTTCTCCAAATGTCTCCTTTCAACATTTTTCGCTATCTCTCACGTATAGCCCTGAAGGCCCCCACGTAAACATTCACCGTGTATACCTAACACTAACACGATACGATACGACAACAACCACATATAGATAGGTACATATATATAATACTCTAATATTATACTAATTACTATAACTTTACATTTGAATGAGTAAAAGCTCTACCATTTTATAATGGTAGTCAATGAATATAATATAGATAAAGAACACTGAACAATAAGTGAGAGACCGCTTCTTAAATGATTATAACAACCTCAATGGGCAGACATTATCACAATTTCAATAGAAATGTTAAATATACCTATTATAGGTAAATATAATGAAATAATTTATAGTATAGGTGTGTCACTACAACAGCTATAGGTAGGTGACACGCGTCTGTTGTTGTTGTATGTAACATTGTGTCGTTGCTCGCCATTGAACAACAACATCCGAGTCGACAACACCCATCACATGTTGTCAACATGATGGAACCTCAGCACCAGGGCACTATGGAGAGCTATATTGACTGACGGTTGTCATCCATTAGCCCGATCGTTAGCAGTTCTTACAATTTCTATTTTCTTATTAATATAATAACACCTGCCTATACTTAGTTTATTATAATTACCTATTATTATTCTTTTCTAAATGCTTCCGATAATCGTTTTGGCAAGTTACCAATATTACAAAAAAAAATGGTTGTCTGTAAAGTCGGTTTACGGACGATAATTTTACGTGATAACGTCATAAGAAAACATTGATGGTAACCATGGCAACGATAAAACGTTGCTATAGTTACCTTGTCAATAACATGAGGCGTTCCAGTAACAACGCGTGACGTCACACTTTTTTGAGATTGCAGGTGTTCACCAATTTATAAAACGTTATCACGTCAAAAAATCCATGATTATTGCAAAGATAGTAGGTAGTTAGGTACCTACAAATGCAAACGGTTCATACGTCCGTCCGTCCGTCCGTCTCCGCGTTTTGATGCAAGCTCACTGATACTATCCTCTCTACGGATGATGGAACTAAATGATAGATAAACATTATTACCTATAATATCACCGTCAAATATTTCAATATAAAATAACATGTCATCGTAGTTTAACATACTGAATCAGTAATTAGTAAAATAATGTGCACCTGCTCAGTGTCGGTCCGTCCGTCTGTAATTAATGACATTAACGAAGCAGATTGTTGCGCCCGCGTCGGTCGGTCGTCCCGACGTCGGTCGTCATGTAGCGTGTAGCGGCCACACAGCTGCACGACGACACTCGACTACGACACGACGAATACAATGACACAATTATCCGTTGTTTTTTGTTTCATGCCAAAAAAAAAACAATGCACTCTCCCTATATCAAGCTATATGCAAATGACTCATCATTTTGAATCATTGTGACGTCTATAGTATACTATACCCTAATAGAAGAGAGGGATAAAAAGTACTTCATGTGGCAATTAAAAACATAGAGTCTGGGGGTCTTCAACAAGATTCAAAGTTTTTAAAATTAATGTCTGCCTGTTTCCATTTCTTACGTCTAACGTCTTGTTAATTAAAAGCTACAATATTTATTATACAGGATTCATTATTTATACGGGCCTTCAGGGCTATCCTATAATGCTATATTATATCCTAAACTGTAAGAGATAGGAAATGCTGAAAGAAGTTGCGCATATTAGATTTTTTAATAAATTATCACCTTAGCCAGGAATCTCTCTCGTAAGTTTGTTTCCAAGAATTTATCACTTTCAGCAACACTATCGATTGGTATGAAAATATATTTAATTTTTTTGCAAAATAAAAAATGGTTCGAAAATTTTTATGATATACCTTACCTAGCCCAGAAGGCCCCCTGTAAAAAATTCACCCTGTATATTATGTTGACGGGATCGAGAGTAAAGCCGCGGGATATCACGCAGTTAGTACCTCTACATTAATATAATGATTGATTCAAGTAAGTAGGTACACACACACACACACGTACGATGACATAAAACTAAAGCTGAATCATTGAAGCCAATCAACGGCTTCTCACGGAACAATATACATAATCTATCGACAACCGACGACGTGACGCGCGACGATTATCTTCCCAATGATATCTTTAGCAATCAACGAATATGTCATGTTGTGGAGACGTTGAGCGCTCGCTGGCCGTAGAGGTGTCCTCGCCCTCGCCCTCGCCTTCGCCCTCGTCTTCGCCCTCGTCTTCGCCCTCGCCCCGTGGTGGCGGAGGTCGAGGTGGGCGGTGTTACTCGATTATATTGAACAGTACTTATACACGACGCTCATTGTCGTCGTCTCGTCGGGCACAAGTACCCCACTAGACAAGGGAATGTCATTCCTTATGTTTGGCAAACATACCACCAAATCAATGAGGGCGGTACAGGGCGGCGACGATCTCTACATTCCGATAGTGCGAACAACGATTCCGATTCAATGAGCCAGCGATCCGATTCCGACAGTCGTACGTAACACCAGAGTCGGGCTAGCTAACTGTGACGCGATTCGCAGGACATCAATCGTGAAACTCAGAGAACATCGGGAAAATTAGGAATAAAAATATGTACCTACCTAACTCATCATAATCTCACGTTCAGGACCTAAACCACAGTACTGAGTACACTCCACAATCACACAGTAATCAACACACAGTCGTACACATAATTATTATCAACAACGTCTAATTTACTTACGTCTTATGCCTATGTCACTTCATAAAATAATCATAAAACAAACCGTTCGATAGGCATCTCATGATAAAGTGAAGAATTCGCTAATAAAATGGAACAAGTTTGTAACAAGTTGCTTCTTTCCCAATAGAGATGTCGAAGTCAAAGCATCAGGTTACAATGAGATACAAGATCAACGTTATACCCGTAGCGTCCCGGTCGCCGGTCGACGCGTCCCCCCTCGCTGTCGGTCACCGGACGCGGACGCTATAGCCATCCCGGGATTATTCGGGATGTTGTTGTCCATACGCGACACGCTACGATATAATATTATTTTAGAAGTTGCAAATTTTATAACTCTAAAAACAAACTCTCCTCTTTTAAATAAATAAAAAAAGGAAATCCTTTATTGATTTGAATTGTCTTACAAAAACATTAAAGGATGTCATAGTTAATGCTTTGAAGGCGCACTCCATAAAGGTGTCGCATGCATGAGCTGTAGCAGTAGTTGCAGCAACTTTAGCAGTATACCTAGGTATTGCAGTATCTCTGTTAATTACGGTCACATTTTAACAATTTCTTATACTTACTTACATAATATGAAATTCATGCAGTACATTTTACCGGTAAAACACAAAACTTTATGGAGTGACGTTAAATATGATGACGTCTATAACGTAAAGCAGACTATTCAAGGGAACGACTGTTTTCTCACGACAATAATAATTCAAATTAATTAAGAAAAAATATGTATTCTTTAAGGAAACAACGCTAGTTTGAAAAAAGATAATTATCAAAGGTACTTATAAGACATTCGCAACTTTTAAAATACTTGCAAGTAGTCAATAATTATGTCGGTCTGCCCCGGTCTGTCTGGCTATCACTCCAGATAATTGTCGAGTAGAGCAGGAGAAAGGAGGTATAGTAGGTATTGTTGGACATCAGCTACTGGAACTATGTAAACCATGCACTACCGGTGTTTTATTGCCGGGACTTATCTTTATGGTGATCGGATACGATTTAGAGCTTCGAGGTAAATTTTTATTGAGGCATAGATTTGTGATTAGATGTTTACTTTGTGATTGTGTATTTTACACTTTTATTTATTGTGTTTAACTGTGATTTTAGTGTTTCTTAAAATACTTGTAGTTTTTAGTTTTAACGAAGAATGAAGTTAACGTTTATGAATTTCTTTTTAATTTGATTTCCTTCGGTCCTCGGCGAGCGGAATTCGTTCATAAACGAAATGAAATGGCGTTCGAGTGCATGGGGCTTAAAAACAATAATGTTTGGAATGTATCGGTTTAACGATTTTAATTTGTATGGTTTCGTTCGAAGGCAGCAGAGTGAAGTATGGCGGCGGCCGGTTCGTTACGCGTTTCATGTTTCACTGATTATTGTGTAGCGAGAGGAGAGTGTAGTAGAAAGGGGGGGGGGTTGGCCAATGCGGGGGTCGCGCGACGGCTATTGGTCGCGTCGCGTCACGAGTCGTCGCGTCGTGTTGCGCGCGATTTGACACGCGGTGCGACACCATTGTTGCCCGCTTGTGCTACCACACCACACATGATGAAAGGTGAAGAAGATTTACCTTATACCTACTTACTAATCCCAACATAACAATAAAAAAAGCACCTACTTTTGTGCTGTCCCCTGTTTGGTGGCGAATGTTTTTACGGCCGACATCGAGTGTGTTGTTTGGTAAGGTTTGAAAGTAATCCTAGTCTCGTAAAGATCGTCTGATCGTCTCCGATAGTTTATAATGTATGTGCTTCCATTTCACATTGAAATGGAATTTAATTAAAAAAGTTATAGGTACTGACCGGACATGTCAGTTTTTTCATGGTTAAAGTAAAGGTCTATCCGCAGAGCACAGTGACGACAGTTCCATACCGTACCGTGACGTGCTATTCGTACATGTCAGTGTCAGTACCGACACGGCTCGGGCGCAGTGATTTTTAACACGCTTTTATTAGTCTCACCTGTATGTTTGCTTGTTTGTATGTAACCGACTCCTTTGGGCATGATTTTGCCCTACTTAGAATGATCAGATTTAATTCAAACTTTGCACACTTGTCAAAGACCGATGACAATGCAATATTATGATAACATGGTGCTGATCTGATGATGGAGCTGGAAGGTGGTCATAGGAACTTCGCAATGAAACGACACAACCCCATCGAGTTTGGGCTCGTTAGAATCGTCTTGACGAGTAGTTTGGCTTTCAATGGTGACCAGGGTCTGATGATGGAATTGGAAGGTGGTCATAGGAACTTCGCAATGAAACGACACAACCCCATCGAGTTTGGGCTCGTTAGAATCGTCTTGACGAGTAGTTTGGCTTTCAATGGTGACCAGGGTCTGATGATGGAATTGGAAGGTGGTCATAGGAACTTCGCAATGAAACGACACAACCCCATCGAGTTTGGGCTCGTTAGAATCGTCTTGACGAGTAGTTTGTCTTTCAATGGTGACCAGGGTGTGATGATGGAACTGGAAGGTGGTCATAGGAACTTCGCAATGAAACGACACAACCCCATCGAGTTTGGGCTCGTTAGAATCGTCTTGACGAGTAGTTTGTCTTTCAATGGTAACCAGGGTCTGATGATTATAAAGGACCAGGTATTTTAAGCAAATCTGAGCGTAAAGTTACGTAAATATAAAGGCACTTATCATCAGAACATATTTTAATCATATAAATTACATACCCATCGGCATTATTTTACCACAACGCTTAATCCACTCACTGAACGGCATTAAACTAATTAACTCAAATAAATGGTACGACCATAAAAAGGTTCGGACATCATGAAGCTACTGCGACAGACTGAACCACGTTCCGTCATTTTATTCCTATTTATAGACACAAAACAGTGGTCAAGATGGCGGCGCCCTGACGTATCCATCAAATGAAGCACTGTATTGTTGACTTCCTTCAGTCGTTTTCGTTTTGTTACTGACATGATGGAACTGGAAGGTGGTCATAAGAACTTTGCAATGAAACGACACAACCCCATCGAGTTTGGGCTCGTTAGAATCGTCTTGACGAGTAGTTTGTCTTTCAATGGTAACCAGGGTCTAATGGTGGAACTGGAAGGTGGTCATAGGAACTTCGCAATGAAACGACACAACCCCGTCGAGTTTGGGCTCGTTAGAATCGTCTTGACGAGTAGTTTGTCTTTCAATGGTAACCAGGGTCTAATGGTGGAACTGGAAGGTGGTCATAGGAACTTCGCAATGAAACGACACAACCCCGTCGAGTTTGGGCTCGTTAGAATCGTCTTGACGAGTAGTTTGTCTTTCAATGGTAACCAGGGTCTGATGGTGGAACCGGAAGGTGGTCATAGGAACTTCGCAATGAAACGACACAACCCCGTCCAGTTTGGGCTCGTTAGAATCGTCTTGACGAGTAGTTTGTCTTTCAATGGTAACCAGGGTCTGATCTAACAGATTTCGGTAATAAAGACCAAAAAGTATAAAATAAATTAATAGTTTAAAAAAACTAAAAAAAACACGCTTTAAAAAAAATCCAACTAAAAAAAAGAAAATAAAATGTAATTTTGGATTTAGAATATTGTAAATAGTAAGCGTGTTACATTGTGATTGCAAAAGAAAAATAATGAAGGTGTAGCATAACAATGTAACACGCTTACTATTTACAATATTCTAAATCCAAAATTAAATTTTATTTTCTATTTTTTTAGTTGGATTTTTTTTAAAGCGTGCTTTTTTAGTTTTTTTTAAACTATTAATTTATTAGTACTATATTGCAAGGGTTACCATAACTTTCGTGCGCGAGTTCAACTCGCACTTTGCCGGTTTTTAATTATATTATGTAAGAAAAACGAGAGCAAAGATAACGACCGCAAAATGTTCGATATTTTGACTGCGGTTCTAAGGAAAATGAATGTACCTAGGGGTCGGTCGTCAAAAAAAATGACAAATACGGGCAACACACGGACCAATTCAATTAACTTTTCGTTGTCCATCTTGAAACACTGCGGCCGTGTCAGGCAAAATATTGTCCGCTACAAATTCACGCCGGATCACGGCGAGCGTCGGAGCAGCACTGACATCACTGAACGTCACTGTCACTGACCAGTATGGATAGCCTTGTAAAAAAGCATGCAACAATATAATTTATCAATATCATTTTTCACTGGCACTGATGGATACGTCACGGTACGGCACGTGTCGGCACTGTGCCGGCACTGTGCTGTGCGGATAGGCCTTATTATTTTATATTTAAAAAATACTTATTAGTTCATGTTTTCGCCCCATTATCAGAAGATGAGCAATATCGTAATTAGTGTAACATATTTTGATAACAAACGTTTATACGTACCTAAATTGTTAAGTCAGAATACAACTTTGAATGTAAAATAGAAAGACAACGTGACATCTGTTTCGCGCCATTTTGTCCAGTGACCTACAGGCTGACCAGCAATGACGCAGAATCGACCCCAAACGGCTGAGCCTACATTAAAGGAGGATACTTATTGTCCAGTGACCTACAGGCTGACCAGCAATGACGCAGAATCGACCCCAAACGGCTGAGCCTACATTAAAGGAGGATACTTATTGTCCAGTGACCTACAGGCTGACCAGCAATGACGCAGAATCGACCCCAAACGGCTGAGCCTACATTAAAGGAGGATACTTATTGTCCAGTGACCTACAGGCTGACCAGCAATGACGCAGAATCGACCCCAAACGGCTGAGCCTACATTAAAGGAGGATACTTATTGTCCAGTGACCTACAGGCTGACCAGCAATGACGCAGAATCGACCCCAAACGGCTGAACCTACATTAAAGGAAGATACTTATTGTCCAGTGACCTACAGGCTGACCAGCAATGACGCAGAATCGACCCCAAACGGCTGAGCCTACATTAAAGGAGGATACTTATAGTCCAGTGACCTACAGGCTGACCAGCAATGACGCAGAATCGACCCCAAACGGCTGAGCCTACATTAAAGGAGGATACTTATTGTCCAGTGACCTACAGGCTGACCAGCAATGACGCAGAATCGACCCCAAACGGCTGAGCCTACATTAAAGGAGGATACTTATTGTCCAGTGACCTACAGGCTGACCAGCAATGACGCAGAATCGACCCCAAACGGCTGAGCCTACATTAAAGGAGAATACTTATTGTCCAGTGACCTACAGGCTGACCAGCAATGACGCAGAATCGACCCTAACGGCTGAGCCTACATTAAAGGAGGATACTTATTGTCCAGTGACCTACAGGCTGACCAGCAATGACGCAGAATCGACCCCAAACGGCTGAGCCTACATTAAAGGAGGATACTTATTCGAAAACTTGGAAGATGCCAATTATTATTAAGTATATTAATTATTTGCACAGCTAGTAGCTATTCGTACATAAACAAACAACCATTACTTAGATGGTGGGATGTACCTAATGAGATTGTAAATTGTAATGAATGTAAATAACGGAATCAGAAGTAAACCGTCTCGCGTCTACACACAAATATTTTAATGTATTATAAAGTCGTGTTAATCTCAGTAACCTTTCAACACCGATGCGGGTGTACCTACTTGCTGGTCTAGTAGGTACTAGGTACCTACGTAGGTACTCATACTTTAAGAAGAACAAACTGTAAAACTTTACAAAATTTTTCTTATATAAAATAATTTATGAATCCACAGCGGGTCAGGGGTGGCGTGTGAAAACTTGATCACCATCAGCTCGACAAGGGGAGCGCGACATCGGGCTCACACCATTGTAGGCCTTATGTAGTTCGATGTAAGGTTCACGGCGTCGGCACCGGTAAGTTGGCCGTGTTTGTTTGAGCAGCAAATCGAGTTAAGTATTGTATAGTTGTTCTTCAGCGAGCGTGTCTCGGAACGGAACCCATTCAAGGAATAATAGATTTAATTAAAAATGTAAAAGGAACCTGTCGAGCGTCCATTACACGCGCGTCGCGTCGCGGCGGCCTGCGCGCGCGCAGCTCGGTGGTACCCTCTCATTGCACGGAGATAACACACACATGTATGTACGAGTATACAATGCACATAGGTAAAGTAGGTATTAGTTTCTAAACCTATACGGTTTATTGACCGCGGTCGCGACTACGACGGTCGTGATAGACTACCTACTTACCTTACTCTTAATTGCTTTCTTCGCAAGTGAATGGAGTAAGAAGTAGCTATCTATATATTGTATAACACTACAATATACATATAACCTATGATTGTTCTACAAGTGGTAGGTTACGTATGTATGATAGTGTCACGTCACGTGTGTAGGTACCTACTTACCTATGCGTCGCGTTGGTTGGGTGGTCAGGTGGTCACGGGTCGCAGTCACTCCGTTTTGTCACTGTCATGTCATCGACTGACTGTGGGCGGACCGGGCGCGGGCTGATCACATTGTCTCTATCTATCGCACACATGGACATACATTGTACCTACTACTAGCTAGACAAGGATGTTCAACTATCCGATAGAGCGCTCTCTTGGATAGAAATAGTAAGACAAGTGTAATTGTTTGTGGATCAATGGAGGATTAATACAGTGTAGTGTTTGAAATTCTATACAAGATGTGTAAAGAGTGGGGACCGACAGGAATACCCGGTTTCAATGAATTATTGTAAACGCTTTGACAAACATTAGATATAAAATGTAAGTGAAATATATAAATAAGTGTGTGAGTTTCTTGTGCCTTCTTCTCATTGGTGGGCGCGTTCCGAAGGCACACATCCAAACTTAGTTTTTAAGACTATTTCAAGTGATCATGTGTTGTGTATACCTATACATAAGCATCGAAAGAAATAAAGAAATTTGATTTTGTGTACACTCTGCTGTTGAATATTGGTTAATTCGAACAAACGAACTAGTGACAGTTAGAGCAAGTAGGAAGACAGTGGCGCCCGCGCGCCGCGCAGCTAACAACCAAGCAATCAACGATCACTGTTAGTGCCAACGAAAATACAACCAATTGAAAATTCAAAGTAAATAAATAAATAAAAAAAATAAATCACATCTAGCGAGTTAGTGTAATATGTCTATTCTCCATCCTAAATAAGTTATCGAGCATCTATAGATCGATTCCCAAATGCATACTGCATTAAGTAAATCAATGAGAGTAACGACTGGACGCGACGCGACGCGCAGGTCCGTGGCTTGCGCGCGCGCATTGTTGTCATCAACCATTAGTAATTATAGAACGACCGAACGTTGCTTGCCGTGATGGGATGGGACGCGTCATGTCGCCGGTAATGGGATGGACGATCACAACGTTTTTCACTTCGATTGAGATTTATATTTGACAACTCGTTCAAAAATCTTTGATTCGATGTGTTTAAATAGGTACGGTCGGCTGCATAATGGATAAGTGTACCTACATGATAAGTGTACCTACATGATAAGTGTACCTACATGATAAGTGTACCTACATGATAAGTGTACCTACATGATAAGTGTACCTACATGATAAGTGTACCTACATGATAAGTGTACCTACATGATAAGTGTACCTACATGATAAGTGTACCTACATGATAAGTGTACCTACATGATAAGTGTACCTACATGATAAGTGTACCTACATGATAAGTGTACCTACATGATAAGTGTACCTACATGATAAGTGTACCTACATGATAAGTGTACCTACATGATAAGTGTACCTACATGATAAGTGTACCTACATGATAAGTGTACCTACATGATAAGTGTACCTACATGATAAGTGTACCTACATGATAAGTGTACCTACATGTTAAGTGTACCTACATGATAAGTGTACCTACATGATAAAAAATTGACGATTGCCTATATAGACGTTTTGATATAATTATAGACCTCTTGATAGTTAGACGTTTTGCTACATGGGCGATTAGCTAACTAGGCAGATTGCTCACTAGACGTTTCGCTATGTTTGACGTTTTGCTACTTAGACTTTTTGATCGTGAGGCTTTTCCCGGGTCTTAATGGCGTATTTTTTTGAAGTGAAAACTTCTTATGGCGCGTTGGGCACTTTTGTGTGTGAGCATTTTCAGCCGTTCTCGCGACAGACGACAGATTTTCTCGCGACAGATGAGATTTTACACAGATATACAGTTTTTTAATTTGGCTGTGAGTGTATTAAGACGTACATATGGTATTTTTTAACGGACGACTATTGACGGACGACAAATGTCGGACGACTATTTGTCGGACGACAAAATGTCGGATGACTATTTGTCGGATGACAAATAGTCGTCCGACTATTTTTTTTTTATTCATTTAAAACTCTTTTTGCGTATGTTCTCGCGACAGATGAGATTTTACACAGATATACAGTTTTCACTTCTGCCTGCACTCCCGGAGTGCGCTGTTTTTTTTTTATTTCTCTTACATCGACGACGAACATAAAAAATACGCGATTAAGACCCGGGAAAATTATTAAGTACTTACTATGAATACAAATCGTGTGAGTTAAAAAAGAATGAAAATACGCTAATAATAGTAATTTTTGAACTCTACCGGGGCAGCCGGCTGTACGTGATTGTGCACATACTTCATAGTAGTAAAATATGAAAGGCTTTAACATAAGCAGCGTCAGTCGATGCTATGGACAGGACGATGTCCGCGTGTGGTGGCTTCAGCTTAGTTACAGTATCTGTATATCCCATAAGTACGTAGCGTACGTAGAGCGACGACGACGGACGCTCGCTAGTGTCACACTAGACAAAGCAGTAGGTAGTACCGCGCTAATGAGCTGCGCGAGCGCATGTCGCACGCGCGTGACGTCACGCCCGCCCTGCGCCGCCACCACGTAATTGTCACGATATATCGAGAGACGAACGAACGCCTTCCGCAGCCGCGTCGTCCGTCGTCCGTCGGTCGTCCGGCGCGGGCGCGGGGCGGTGCGACAAGCGTCCGTAATTACATTCATTACGTTACATACGACTTACAACCATCGTTCGTTAGTTCCTTCGACCGACGACGTTACATACATGTACCTACAGGCGCATGTTGAATTTATTACTACTATTTCGAGTTTTCCAGTTTCGAAGAGTGGGCCCTTGCTTGCTACTGAGCGGGCGCCCGCGCCGTACGAGCGAATTTAGAGTTGCGAAATGTTTTTGGCTAATAAATATGCATTCCCGATGTTATTTGGAACAAGAGAAAGTAAGTACTTACCTACTTGTTACTGCAAATAAGATTTATTAAATGTATAGGTAAGTACCTGCTATTAAATAGAAAACGATTTGTAAACAATCGATTTAGATAAAAACAATTAGTATAAGTAATAGTTATACGAGCTAGTGCAGTGCAGAGCAAGGCGAGGTGAGCGAGCGGTCAATCACGCCGCGGTAGTCGCTGCTCGCTGGTCGGAGTAGTCGGAACAAACAAATGTATTCGCGTCAAATATTACGCAAACTAATGTTATCTGGAGCAAATAATTTATAACATTAGCTCGTAGATTGATCACCTTCAACTCGCAGACCAACAATGGCATCCGAATCATTTAGAGTGGCGCATGGTGAGCTGATGACGTGATGTAGAGAACTGAACCTTAATCCATTGTGATAGAGGTGACGGTGTGTGGCGGCTACCTCGTTCATCAATCACGTACGTACGGGGTCGAAGCGCAATTCTCATTTATGAGACATGAGTACTAACATAAATATCTAGTGTCCGTCCGTCCGTCCGCCTGTCCGTCTGTCGATGGTAACCGATATGACTCAATATAGGTACCATTACACTAGCTAGCAGCTTATAGCTCGCTGGACGCACACAATGGACATGGAGATATTGCTTTAACGTGAGATATGGTCCCCATTACTACACCACTAATGATTGCAGAGAGTAAAGCCTACCTTGAACCCAAGCAACGAGACGAGTAATTTATGTACTGATCGACGACGCGACGACACGCGACGGGAGATTGGTATTGGACAACACTCGACTATACCGACCGCGTTATCAGGGGTTTCAGGCCTATATTCTAAACTCTATGAGATATCGAAAAATGCTGAAAGGAGTTGCGTGCCCGATTTTGACAAATCAAATCAAATCAAATCAAATATCTTTATTTCTTTGGATACTTAATACTTAAAAGTATACAGGACCACATAAAAACGTCTTAAAAACTAAGTTAGGATGTGTGCCTTCGGAACGCGCCCACCAATGAGAAGAAGGCACAAGAAACTCATGGGGTTTTTTTTTTCATGTGGTCACGCTCACAAAGGTCAATATTACAGTATTTGAAAGTATTATTTGAAATGGAGCAACTAAAGTCATGTCCATGGGTTCTTATCATTAAGATAAGACGAAGTATCATAGTATGCCTTACTGCACAATCTATGCTTTATAAAAGTTTTGAACCTGTTAATGGACATGTCATATACATCTTTAGGTAATTTATTATAATAGAGCACACATGTACTATTAAACGACCTGTTTATTTTCCGGAGCCTGCTACCGGGCACGGTAAGTTCACCCTTGTTTCTTAAATTGAAATTATGAATATCGCTGTTTTTACGGAAAATATCAGGATTTTTGTGAACGTAGAGCAAGTTTTCGTAGATATATTGTGAATAGAGCGTTAATATATTTATCTCTTTAAATTTTTCTCTAAGTGATTCCCTGGGGCCCATTTTGTAGATAGCTCGGACAGCTCTCTTTTGCAATATGAAAATAGCATCAATATCTGCAGCACACCCCCACAGTAGGATGCCGTACGACATGACACTGTGGAAGTAGCCGAAATAGACTAGGCGAGCAGTCTCAATGTCCGTGTATTCGCGAATTTTCTTAACGGCGTAAGCGGCAGAACTAAGTCTATTGGACAATGCTTCCACATGCGGGCCCCACTGAAGCTTAGGATCTAAAGTTATACCTAGAAAGACAGCCTTACTGACTAATTCAACTTCCTCATCATTAATTTTTACAACAGTTTTTACTTGTTTTACATTTGGAAGTGTGAACCGAATTAATTTAGTTTTGGATCCATTCAGTAATAAATTATTGGAATTGAACCATTCAACTATTCTAGAGAGAGCATTGTTCACATCGTCAACGTTGGACTGACGCCTTTTAACCTTGAACACCAAGGAGGTGTCATCTGCGAACAACACTATCCCATGGTTGTCCCTTACAAGGTAAGGTAAGTCATTTATATAAACTAAAAACAGGAAAGGTCCTAATATGGATCCTTGAGGAACCCCCATTGCTATCGCAGATCCGGGGGATCGTTTCCCGTTAACATCAACACTCTGGATCCTACCGCTCAAATAAGAAGAGATAAGATCCAGGGCGCCGTCCCTAATACCGTAGTGGTGTAGTTTCATGATCAATGTATTATGTTGAACGCAATCAAATGCCTTGGATAAGTCACAGAATATGCCATACGCATCATGTGACTCCTCCCAAGCATCAAATATGTTTTTAATTAACGCTACACCCGCATCAGTAGTCGAGCGCCCCTTACTAAACCCGAACTGTTTATTATGTAAGATATTATTATCATGGAAATGTTTCAGTAGTTGCTTTAAAATAAGTTTTTCAAAAATTTTACTTAACGTGGGTAGTACTGATATTGGTCTAAAATTGGAGGGGTCTGAGGTACTACCAGATTTAAACAGTGGAACTACTTTACTCAATTTCATTAAATCAGGAAACACACCACAATCTATACATCGATTAAATATAATGACTAGTTCTGGTATAATCAGTTCAATAATTGATTTAACAATCGGGACAGACATCCCCCATAGATCTTTAGTTTTCTTGAGATTTATTTGCTTAAGCACTACAATAATGTCATGATTTTTAACATATTGGAATTTAAATGTTTTATTACAATTTGGTACATTCGTTTTTAGCAATGCTTCTGCAATGGGGGTAGAAGAATTTAAAGCCTTCGTCAAAGTAATAGCTACATTACCGAAAAAAATCTCAAATTCGTTTGCGATATCTTGATCATTATTAGTTATATTTCCATTAATACTCAATTTAAACTCGGTGTTTTTGGCTGCGACTCTCCCTGTTTCAGCGTTAATTACTTTCCATGTAGCTTTTATTTTATCATCACTAGTTTTAATCACAGATTTAATGAAGAGAGATTTTGCCAAAATACACACTCTTTTAAATATCCTTGAATAGTTTCTAACGTAGGCTCCAAACTCCTCTGATGTATTACTCTGTCTTTCCGCGTATAACTCATATAGTTTATGTCTACTGCGGTGAATACCAACCGTTGCCCAGTCACTAAACTCGCGTTTGTCGGAGACTACCATAGATCCGGATGTAAAGATAGACTGAAATTGGTTATTAAGAACCGAAAAAAAGTTATCTATAATATAAAAATGAATCGCAAAATGTGTTGGTAAGCGCATAACTCAACAACGCCTGGACCTATTTGGACAATTCTTTTTTTAGAATATTCCATAAGGTACAAGGATGGTTCTTACGGAGAGAAAAATTGAAAAAATTGCCTAAAAATGTCTAAAAACAACACTTTTCTATACTCCATACCATACAAACGATTCGTAATAATACAAGTCAATAAGAACTTTAATACCATAACATAAAGTTAAAGTTTTAATGGAGAGTTTCCGGGAAGGCAAAACAATTGAGTGACGTATAAATATTGATGTCAATCGTGTCGCGGTGTTAGTTGCCAAACTACACCTAAACGGCTGAACCGATTTGTATGATTTTTAACCCCCGACG
Organism: Idaea aversata; assembly: GCA_907269075.1. Classification (NCBI taxonomy): domain Eukaryota; kingdom Metazoa; phylum Arthropoda; class Insecta; order Lepidoptera; family Geometridae; genus Idaea; species Idaea aversata. The sequence goes on along the minus strand of OU026100.1, from coordinate 14,211,141 downwards.
CAAAAACGACGGGGTGTTATAAGTTTGACGTGTCTGTGTGTGTGTGTGTGTGTCTGTCTGTGGCATCGTAGCTCCCGAACGGCTGAACCGATTTTAATTTAGTTTTTTTTATATGGCAAAACTACGTTTGCCGGGACAGCTAGTTATATAATACATTTGGATCCGTATCACAAGGCAGAAACGGTAAAACGTTAGCTAAATTCAATCTAAGTTCCTCCAGACGAGCAGCAGTCACCGGTACGTACTTTATTTTCCTTTTTGGTATCGATTTTATGACAATAGCAAATTTGACAAACTGACCACTATGGTCTGATTCTAATTTATTAATGATAGATTTGCTAATCGTGGATATATTATCGGTAATATAAATATTATCAATACATGTCGCAGTAGTGTCAGTGGTTCTAGTACGCTCCAGAAACACGTTAGATAAATTGTGTGATTTATACAAATTCAGAAGTTTCGTGGAAAAGGTGCTTATTTTCAGTAAATCTACGTTAAAATCCCCACATACAAGTAATTGTTTTTTTGATTTAGTTAATTTTGTTAGCATTTCATCCAATATCTCAATAAATTCTTTAAAATTTTCAAAAACAGGTCGTCTATATACACATACTACTATTAATTGCTCCAGTTCTACACAAGATATTTCCGTTACACATTCCACAGACATAGACACGACATCTTTTCTTTCTTTATATTTTAATTTATTGTTCAGTATTATAAGAGACCCCCCCTTTGCCGTGTTTACCCTGCAGAATGCGCTGCCAACCCGGTGGTTGCTGAAATTGAACATGAGCTGGTGAGCCCGGAGATGGTGTTCGGTTATGCATACAATGTCAATATCCTCAGCGTTCATGTACAATTCCAGTGTTAGTATTTTGCCCTCTGTCATCCCTCTGATATTTTGATGCACCAGGGTAATATTTTTTTCATAATTTTTATTTACTTTATTTATTTTAGGGCATTTATTCCAGCAATCGTTATTATTTGACTCGTTAGATAATGAAATCAATAATTGGCTTATATTGTTATCTGAACAATTTTTTTTATTATTATTACTTGGTAATGTGCTAGAGGATATCTCCATTGTCTTAAAACTACTGCAAGAGCGTACCTCTTTTGTCTGATTATTTAATTTAAATTAATCGGATAAAGACAACTATCCGCAGTCTGAATAATATTTATGTCATTTAACTGCGCAAAAGGCGCAGTATATGTAGCCAAATTCTTGGCTGTAAAATTAAAAAAATAACATAGCGAAGTTGCTATCTGTCTTTTGACAAAAACTAAAACTACATCATTCGATTTTGGAATAGGTCAGCCAAGAATCGAACCTGTTGATTTTGCATAAAAATAATCATCCTATATTTTTATACCAATCGATAGTCTTGCTGGTAGAGGTAAATTCTTGGAAACAAACATAGTATATCAAATCAAAGGAAATAGCTTATTTTAGTGAAAAAATGAAAAACTGTAGTGAGGACGACGACGTAACGACGAGACGTAACCAATTTCTACACAACAAAACAATCTGTTTTTACAAATTTTAAATTGAGTAGAGAATCTTGAACATTATTAATACGTCGTGGGGCACGCAACTCCGTTCAGCATTTTTCGCTATCTCTTATAGTTTAAGAAATAGCCCTGAAGGCCCATGTAAAAACATCACCTTGTATAAGCGACCCGGCGCGGCGCGGCGCGGCGCGGGCGGAGACAGACGCAGACCGCGGCCAAAAACACAACAACAAACCTTTTAAGATAATAATCTAAACGTCTCCGTATAGAGAGTGCAGTAGAGTAGAGGTAGGTAGGTAGGTAGGTACACTACATTAGTCCGTTCATTAAGGCACACAATAACTTGTATTGACATGACGAACGTTATCTCCAATACGGAGAGGTGAGGTACACTTCACTTCACTACAATACACTCTTGTTGGGAAATATTATCTTGGTTAATTCACTCTACTTGTAACCTATAGTTATAGATGGACGTGTGTTCTTACTTACACAGATAGTGACATGATTACATTCAACAGGTGAACCGAGTGCTCCCTGGTCAGGCAGTGGTCGGCTGTGCGAGGGGTTGCCAGTAGTTGCGAGGGAGAGGTTAGCCTGTTAGTTATACCTACGCTACGCTACGCTACGCTACGCTACGACTATGGACCTATATTATAACAAACTATACTCTCAACGATTGTATTTATATATGAAAACATCTATGTATTGAAACTAAGAACGTAACAAACATACATTCGGGTTGAAGCGCGAACACTTATCGGGATGAACACTGATACTATTAAAATGGGATGTTAATGTCTTTAATTAACAACAGCTTTTGTCAATTGTTAAACAATAAACAGATTTACCAACAGACAGACTGACAGATTTATCTAGTGTTGGTGTCACACCGTGTCACCCCAACCCACCCAGTAAACATTACTGCTAGTTATGTGGTGTTGCTATGTTCTCTAGCTTAATCTTATGTTATTTTTCATACCTGCAGCACTTCAATCACGGATTAAAGCCCTATTAACCTCAACTTAAAGCAAGACATTATCCCCAAGGGAGATAATGTGATTTGAATTTGGAACGTTGAAACTCGTGTAAAAACTCTTGGTTTTAATTTTGAAGGTCTCAGCAAATAGGTTTTATTTATAATAAGTCAAATTCACATAATGTAGGTACTTACGTAGGGGTCAATAATTTCAGGGTTATTTTTTTTCTTTTTGTAGAGTTTCACGTACTTATACCTTTGTTTTTCTATTTGTGGCTTTTATCATTTTTTTTTTTGCTTGTTTTAGGCTTTTTACGTTCATTCGTACTACTTTTATTATTTTGTGTCTGGGGTTTTTAAATTTTTAATTTAATTTTTTTATTTCATCCTATTCTTTTTTTTTGTATTGTAGGGACGGACTTTATAATTTTCTTATTTAATCTCTTTGTTTTTCTTGCGATTTATGATTCAGGTACTTAATTTGGTGTAAAAAAAAAAAAATAGTCGTCCGACTTGTCGTCCGACATTTGTCGTCCGACATTTGTCGTCCGCCATTTGTCGTCCGTCAATAGTCGTCCGTTAATAATCGTCCGTCATTTGTCGGGGGTCTTAGGTGTTTTCGTTACGGAATTTCTTGATTCGCCCCCCAAGGCCCGCGATAAAAATAACAATTATTAATTAAATAAACAGTTAAATAATATTTTTGAACCCATAACAGTTTTTTTTATTAAGTAAGTTAAGTATATCCTTTTCTAGTTCTTACTTTAGTTAGTCAACTTTTGTACAAGTAGGTATTTCATAGCTATTAAATATCAGAAGTATACGTAGAAGAAGAACTCTAGATCTAGGTTATCTATACATTAATAAATAATAATGGGTTTAGGAATAAAAAGTAAAAAAGATTCAAACGAAGCCAAAAGATGCAAATTAACTAGATACCCCACTCGAGCAAATCTACTTACATTCGGTTTATCCTGACTTTTATCCCCCATTACTTTCAAACGGCTAAACCGATTTCGATCAAACATACCTTTCAAACAAAAAAAAAACTAAATCAAAATCAGTTCATCGGGAGCTACGATGCCACAGACAGACACACACACAGACACGTCAAACTTATAACACTCCGTTGTTTTTGCGTCGGGGGTTAAAAACATTGGTACATGCACTTGCACACCTACATATGAAAATATATTTCCATAAAGCAATCTTATTTTAATTTAAAGTTCAGAAAAATTACCTTACCATTTTTTTGATATTTATTTTTTAATTATTGTCATCATGGTTTTATTGCATTACGTTTTCATAAACTCAATTATTTTTTCCTTTTTCTGGGGCGGTCCTTTTTTTGTAGGTACAGTCCACGGTCAAAAGTCTCTGCCCACACCGTAATATTTACAATCCTGTGCAGCACTATTTGAACATTATAACAACGTAACCTGTAGACCGAACCCACGTCGGTTGGTGTAGCGGGTGGCCCCTTATATCACTCACACAACCAAACACATAGCTAACATATTGAAAATAATAATCACACTGAGTACCTACTTTTAATTCAAGTATTTAAGTTTGTTTGTAACGTCTATTAGAAGATGGTTGTAACTCCAATACCTACTTGGTGATTGTATGGTAGCAAACAAAGTAATATTTACTTAAGAGCCAAACTGTAACAACATATCTGTCTGAGGCTGTAGGTAGGTACTCCTGACGTCCTATCCTATAGTACCTAGCCTTGTAAGAGGGATAACATCTTACCACACTGTATATATAGGTAGGCGCTACAGCGCAGCGAGCGTGTCAAGCTTGCGTCAGGTACCTATAACAATAACATAGGCAAGTAAGTGAAATGAATAGTATTCCATTAAACAAGACAATAACGTGAAGTTATCGTTAGAGTCGGCTCGTCGCGTCGGTCGCGTCGTTAAACATTTAATAACTATTAACGGTCGTTAGATATAATATGAAACGGTTATAATATTATTGTATTGTAACGCGTTAAGCTCAACACGACGCGACGAGCCGCTCGCCGCTCGCTGCATGGCTGAGTAGACATATCTACATATTGCCCAATATGTAGGTATGTACTTATCTACTTACTTACTTAGGCCCGTATTAATAAATCGCTCTCAATATCGATCTTGAGTGCGTATCAATTGAGTGAGTCTTGAGATGCGGTCACTATCTTAAGTTAGGCGTTAATTAATAGATAAAACTCAAGTTCTAACCAGGCTGATATCGCTCTTGAGATTTGAAATTGATTTGAAACTGATCTTGAGAGCGACATTGAATGACAGTAACGCTTTGTTCTTACCTTGAATGGTATGTTTTTACCCTATGGTAGGTAGTGTCGTCATATTTTGCTGTCAACTTGTTTTTAATGTGAATTTTTTTACAAAATGTAAGATTTTACTACTAAATAATTATTTAAATGCGAATGATTTGTTCAAAAAGTCATTAGCATAAAATATCATCATAATAATTGATTTCTGACAAAATTTGTTCTAGCTCCATGTTCCTGAACTACAAAACTAACGAAACAGCTAACTTATGTCATGTATGACCCGCAATCAGACTTGAGTTCACGAAACTACATCTTGAGACATATCTTGAGAGCTGAGTTTGATTTATTAATACGGTATTACTGAAGTGATACGTCGCTCTTTAATCGCGTCTTAAGATAGGTTTATTAATCAGCGCAACAACTCAAGAGCAAACTCAAGATTGAAATCGATATTGAGTTCGGTTTATTAATACGGACCTTACTATTTGTTAATTTACTCAATAACAACTTAATGGAATTCAGGCACATGTTATGTTTAACATTTCAATGGATTATATACAAACTGTTTTATTTTTATTATACGAAACATACAATGTGAACAACTTTTGTTTTGAGAATTTTAAAAATTGGATCTCATTTCCAAAAATTATCTAAGTATACTTTTATTATTTTATTTGTTTGAACGCGCTAATCTTAACTACTGGTTCGAAACGAAAATATATTTATTGTTGGATAGTCCATTTATAGCCTTCCTCGATAAATCCCTTTTGTAACCGTGGTACACCCAGTAGTACCACTAGTGGTACTACGGTTACTTTTTCATTACCGTGGTACAATCCTTCCTTTCCTTTAATTAAACTGAAAAGTAGCCTAGCCTAAAATAGGCTACTTTTCATTTTGTTATTCTCACGGAATCGGGACTTAAACGGGCAAAACCGCGGAGCGCAGCTAGTAATCCTAAAAAAGTATTCCAAAAATTAAGAAATCGAATCTTTTGTAATCCTTTATCTTTAATACCAAGAAATCACTGATTTTCCAGTAGGTAAATATAACCTCATAATTGACAAAAGTCGTAAACATATCAAAAAGATCGTTGTTCGGCTAAACGTTTCGTTCTAACAATCCCTTCTTCGTTTGACATTGCCCTAATCGATACACATTGTATTTATTGTAGGAATAGTATTGTTTAGTTCTAACTAACTCGATTCACTATGGTTTGATTATAATATGTTGTTATTTAATTAAATACAACGATTACATTTGAAATTGTGTTTGAGAATATTAAAATGCTTGACAGTTGGGTCGCGTGACGCGTGACGCATGACGTGACGCATGACGCTCGTGTCGGACGGACAGACGGACGAGACCGCGGGCGCAGCCAGGGACGATACCTACCCATTAATATACGATTAGATAAATGCTCGAACACCATTATAATTGTATTGATGTAATAATATGTCTGTCTATACTCTCATACCGAGTGACTACCTACCCGCGGCCGCGTCGTGCCCGCGACACGCTCGCTGCAGCCGCGGGCACTACAATTATTATACTACAATTCTTTGTTGACTTTCTCTCCAAGAGAATTTGAGATCACGTCTGACGGCCCTGCACTGAGCAATGAAGCCACTGTACACTGCAATCTGTATGTAAATACACATATTTAGAGCGAATTATAGTATAAATAATAGGTGCAATAAACAACACGTAGTCGTCCGTTTTGTCTCCTCACTCCGACAATTGTCGAGTGATAAGGCCGGTCGCACACCGAGCGAGCGACGCGACACGCCCGCGCCGACGACTGACAGCTGACAAGTGACACGCCATCCGTCACGGCGGTAATACCGCGCGGATTATAACCGCGCTCGCTATAGTACTTAGGTAGAAACAAACAAACAATTGTTTCAAGTGAATGTCACGAGGAGATTACTCTTCCATGTTTAGATTCGAGCGCTCGACTCGCTCGTTGAATGGTCGTCGCTTTTATACAAGTACATATGAGTACTCTGTTTGTAAACCTTTCAATATGTTTCTATTATGTTCCTCCTTAGACAAACAAACACTGACATATTGTCAGTGGGTAGGTTGGTTGGTACTTAGAGTACTTACCCAGTGTTGAATGAGATTCATTGTTCAAATTATTGTAACAAGTACATTTATTTAATTAGTCTCTTTAACTGTTATAATAGTGAAATGTCGCGTTATGTTCTCGCTGCACCGCCCCGCGCTGCACCGCCCCGCGCTTCACCGCCCCGCGCTGCACCGCCCCGCGCTGCACCGCCCGCGCCGCGCCGTGCTGAGGGTAGTGTTTACGCAAACAAACGGTAAGACAGGATTGTTTTCATAGAATGTAACACAATTTACATAATTGTATTAAGTCAGCATTAAACTCAATAACATTACAAGCCCGAGCCCGCACAACGCACAACGCAAGCGCATAGATATAACTAGTGAATACATTATGCGTAGCGTACCTAATAGTAGTGGTTGGCGGTGCCTGTGGCTGGCAGCCGGTGGCTGGCGACCGGTAGCTGGCGGCGGCCGGTGGCGCGAGGCGAGCGTATCGCGCGCCCATCTCTCATACATTATGTGCATAAAGCGCAGGTATGCGGCCGGCCTTATCTTTATCGCGACGTATTTACAATACATACTTACAATGAACCGGTCGCGTATTTCACTGGCTCGCATTATCCGCCAGTTATTAGTGCAATTTTCAAAAAAAATCTGAATTCTGATTTTGATGTGTCCCATAAATTGACTTTTGTTTTTTACGTAATATAAACATATTTTGTTCAAGATAACAATTACATAAATAAAAACACTGAATTATTGTTTAAGATGTGGATTCTGCCTTACGATTTCCAATTACAAAAGTTACTAACAGGAAGTAACGAACATGAGAACGAAAGTTTAATTTCATCTTTTCTACAAAAAATCTGATAAAATCGACTGTTTTGTGATAAGATATCGAAAACTTAATATACAATTATCAATCCATATTACTATAAACGTAAAAGAGCATTAAGTTATACTTGTTTTTCCATAACTAACCAGGAAACAATTTTTGAATCCGGGGAGCACCACACAATCCAACAATGTGTTTAGATTAATTTGATAGATTACAGCAAAATAACTTTGTGCTACGTTCTTCTTAAATGTTTCCAGTGCACAGAAAACCATAATCTACTTAACTTTATTTAAATATTTTCGATTAATCACGTAACTAACTAGGAAACCGCAAAATGACCTTAAAAAACATTAATTATTTTAAAATGATGCATTGTTTTCGCAGAATTGTTTATTCAAGTGATAAATGATTATAATCAGTGTAAGATAGTACCAAAAAGTTAAATGCAAACTCTTGTTTTTTTAATATTCTTAAAGAAAGTCAACACTGCTTAATAGGACACATCACTCTCCATACATTTGCACACTCAAAGTTCTAATTTTTAATATTTTTTTCATAAATGATCTAACTTTTACAAGAATTAGAGCAGGAATATAAACAATAATTCAGTGCTTTTATTTATGTAATTGTTATCTTGAACAAAATATGTTTATATTACGTAAAAAACAAAAGTCAATTTATGGGACACATCAAAATCAGAATTCAATTTTTTTTTTGATAAATGCTCATTAGCCTCAATCCGCTAACTATCGCCGCCCGCGAGACGTCTCGAACGAGCCTCATACAACACTCGGTCACAAGGGAGCGACCGTCGGTCGGTCGAGCGGCGGCTGGCGGCACTAAGTGCGATAGTTAAACGCTTTGTTGCCAATACCAACTTTAAGTAGCGATTTCGAATAGATAATCGTTATTATTTTGAATACAATGTTCGAGTGCGTTCTCTTACGTATAAATAATTCATGTGTCGCGTTGCGTCGACACGCCCGGCCGGCGCGGTCACGTCGCGCGACCGACGCGATACGAGCCGTGTTCACGCGGGTCACGCCGCGCCAGTGTGCGCGGTGCCTTACATTTGGCATACGTAATAGCAAACGTCAGATAAATATTAAAGTTCATATCAGATAAACCATTACTTACAACAAAAGAAAAGAATGGAATAGAATCAAAAGAACCATTATAGGTACCTATCTATTGGCTTATCTAAATAAATATTTTGTAATACATTTCAAATTATTATAGATATGTTATTGGTTATATGACCGTCTGCCCCCAGGAACGAGCCCCACATGGTGACATATATATTACTTTTAAATCAAAGTACGTTACCCTTCCTAGGTAAGTATTTGAATGTGTAAAGAAGAAACAACAGGTGTGAGGCCGGTCCTTTACACCGAATACCAATCGCATACCTGTACATCATTGCGGGAGGAATAATATCGCACGTTCAATGTGCGGACCGTGTGAACGTGGCCACATCACACCGCACCGTCCGTCCGTCCGTCCGTCCGTCCGTCTGTATGGATAACCTATAATAACTGTACCGCGGTACCGCGTCCTGTAGTCGCACTGGTACTTACTTCGGGATTTAGCTAAGTCTTTTTAGGGTTCCGTACCTCAAAAGGTATAAATGAAACCCTTATAAGATCACTCTCTGGTTCGTCTGTCTTCCAGATTGCCTAACTAAAGGATAGGTTGCCGCTGCACTCCTCTTTGAGTGCTTGATTAGGAATAGATCAGTTGCTCACTTGCATCGTTTGTTTGCTTTCAAATGTGATCGACCGACTACGGACGACCGCATAGTCTGTCTGTTGTCTACTGTACACCCCTGCACCTTCACATACACACATGAGGTGAGTGTCCATTCTCCACTGCAGCCATTCTCCATTGCTACAGTGCAATAACAACCATGCATGAGCATACATAAGCAGCGCTAATTGAATAACGGAGTGTACCACATTACATTGCCGGCTCGGTAAGCAGTTAACGTACGATGATGACGAGGGAAGCGAGCTATGTACAACGCGACCTGCAATCACAGCTAATGTTAGTGCAACGTTACCGTTGTCGGTTGCGGTTTGCTTGCAATATGCTATATTAAGGGTTAACGAGTATATATATGTAATACTTGTAATGTGACTAATGTCAAACTGTCCGTGTGTATGTTCAAACTTTGATGTATGTCTCTCCCAGTAATACCTACATGGTTATCCATAATTATCTAGCGACCAGTTAAAGGCTACTCTATTGTTCATCTAAACGATCAACTTTTGTTTTACAACTATTGGATCTTTGAAAATAAGTATTATATTGGGATTTTTATTCTATATCATATATAAGATAGAAGTTGCTTTACAAGGTACCTACCTACCTACTTAGGTAACACTAAACAACATATACCTATTTGAAAGCTTAATACGTGTGTTAACATTACCTACATTGATTCGAGTTTATTTTACTAAACATAATATTATGTGGCACACAATAATTAACGTTTGGTTTACTTAAAGACAATATAGGTATATCATCTGTGTTATCTCGGTCGTAGGTATCTATCTCTGACAGTGGTATTTTTTTTACTGAACATTTTCTTCAAAAGTATTCATGTGTTTTAAAAAACCAAGTCCCAAATCCATAAGAAATAAGTGGTTATTGTAAGCAAGCAACATTGCTCGACAAACACGGGCCCGCAGTGTTTGCGGAGCGCGCATGCGCAGAGAGCCCTCGACGACGACGACGACGACGGCGCGGGCGCACCACATGGACGGACGGACGGACGGACAGCCGCTAGCCGCAGCGATGTGTACGTACGTAGGTATACACAACACACACACACACATGGAGGGTGAGGGACTCGAGACGAGAGGTTCGTCCATCTGTCTGTATATGTTTACATTCAGTTATTGATTGTATATCAACTCGTCACTCGTGTACCCGTTGATCGATAGATACTTCCCACGTGCCACATACACACACACACACACTCATCTAGTAGTAGTAGGTAGGTAGGTATCGCCACTAGGACCCCCGAGGCCGAGAGGAGGCTCCGCTCCACAATATTATGACAATACCATACACGAGGTTCCTCCATAGAGCATAATTATTACCAAGTATAGTGGTATAGTTGTATCGACGCGATGCGACAACACAACCGATATATCGTCCGTGTCAATGTCAAACAAATGAATCGAAACCTTATTTACCATATAATTGCTTTAATTGACAGAGCTACGACATTAGAGTGGCGACTGGCGCATGTGTCTGTACTATCTCTCTCCTACCAACCTACCTTGTAGAGGTTCAATACATATATTACAATAGAGAAGTACTAAGTGGTATAGAATAACAAGTAAGTTTGATCCTATCCCATATTATTATTATCAGTTAAACTGATAGATCGTTCGAATCTGAGACCTCCCTAGCTTTTCACCCTTCATACAATACTTCAATCTCTCCGCTTATGTTCTAACTCAAAAATACTATAAGCTTCAACTATTTATGTAATCATTTGTAACGTCCTAAAACGAAGTAAATCAGTTGATTAGTACTTGAACAAAGCTGATGGCTCGACGACTAGGTAATTGAAATGCAAATTTATCACTTAAGGTACGTAATTGTTCGCCTTCTGATGGACTCTCTATACAGTAGTATAGATATTATACATCTATGATATACCTACCTACAGCTACCCTAGTGTCAATAGTAGGTAGAGACGACGAGCGACGAGTGACTTGAGGCCTTACCACGAGTCGTTGAGAAGATTCGATCCAACGTAACGTACCTATTGAATATTTCACAATAAACTTACAGTTACAACTGACATACACACATCAACAAAGTCTAGGGAAAAATAGAGTTTTTTGGGGAAAAATTGTGTTTTTTTGGGTTTTTGTTTTGAGTGTCGTATGTCGATAGAAGCGCAATTTTATACTCTTATATAATACGTCCATTATTTTGCTTGAACATGAAATCTTGGTCGAGCTGCTATTGGTGGGGTATCACCATAGAGTACACAACCTCATCACGGTATTGCTCTGCATTTAAAGTGTCTAGTGCCAAAACGAGATCTGTTCTTTTACTCAGACGAATTTCAGCCCACAACATGATTATTCCGCTTTGGTAGGGATGAACTTCCTGTAGATTCTGAAGTCAACTCTGGTGACCAGGAACTCGATAAACACGTGCTTTCCTTGAATGAGAATAAAATTCGAAGCAAGATTCATCAGAAACCAGAACACATGCCCATTGATTGTCAGCCTATCGCAAATGTGCGTTAGCCCAAACAAGAACAGATCTCATTTTGGCATGAGACACTTTAAATGCAGAGCAATACCGTAATGAGGTTGTGTACTTTATGGTGATACCCCACCAATAGCAGCTCGACCAAGATTTCATGTTCATGCAAGATAATGGACGCATTCACACCGTAAGGCTGGTTGTGAACGAGTTCAGCGAGTACAATATCACGGTATTAGAGTGGCCTGCGCAGTCTGCCGATCTTAATTTCATTGAATATGCGTGAGCTTTGCTAGGCAGAAGAGCTTTCAGGAATTTTATCCAAAATTTTAATACAGAGAAAGAACTTTTTTGCACCTCTTCAGAGTATAGAGAATTATTCCTCAGACAAAGATTGATATCCCTATACTTAGTATGCCACGTTGATTTAGAGCCGCCGTAACGTTGTAGGTGGACCAACAGATGACTAAAAAGTTACTAAGAATATTTTTTTTTGTGTTTATACTAAATTTTCATTTTTGACGTGACAACGTTTTATAAATTGGTTTGCCGGGTGACACTTCAAGAAACTGCGTTACGCTCCGCTGACGTTATGCGCTCACAATGAGAGCGAGTGAGAGGCACGCGGGCATGGTTAGCCCGCCTAAGAGCGAGAGAGACAGACATAAAAAGTGAAAGGCACGCGTCCCTTCCACTCGAGCACAGTTGTTGTCACGTAAAACTTTCGCCCGTATACCGACTTTACAGGCAACCAGTTTTTTTTCTATGGCAACCCTTTAATTAAAAGCATTAAAAAGAGTATAAAATTCCGCTTCTATTGACATAGGACACTCAAGACAAAAAACCCAAAAACATACAATTTTTGCCCAAAAAACAATATAATAACCGTGTTCCCTAGACTTTGTTGATGTGTGTATTTACAACCGGCCAATACCGACCCGACATAGATTTTGGCTGGGCGCAACATAAATTGGCTTAAACATAATCGTAAACGTTACTTTAATTTCGCAAAAATACTCAATTATAGATTGAAAATAACACTTCCTCACGGACTGTGTTGTAAAGAACACTATTAGTTCCAAGAGTTCCTACGTTCAAAAAACATAATTAAGAGCTTTGAAACAACCATAATATATGAAGTATTGGTCCGTTTTGAGTCTCGGTATGGTTGTGTAGTGAACTGTCTGTCCGGTAGAGCAAGTCGTGGTAATACGTCAACTGCGAATGCAGTGAAGCAGTGGAGGGAGGTATTGCTATTAGCAGTAAAGTATGGGATCGTGACGCGCGCCGGATGTATACATCGCATCGCATCGCAACGAGAGCCTGTAGGTAGGTACCTATATATTTACGAGTACATGTACCGTAATACGATTAAAACGTTTCGCTCGGTGCTGCTGATTCGATTCGGATTATATAGGAGTAGCTGCGGCGCGCGGTTCTTCACGTTCGGACTTACTTTTATACAGCTATACATTAATGTAGCTTTCACCCGCGACATACCTACTCCACGTACAGGTTGCATTTTACAAAATCTATTAAATGTAATAATTAATCAAATGTAATTAATTTTCATTGTCATGTACATTTCTTCCTCCCTGTGTTTGTTAGCGGATGTGTATGTATACGTAATAACAGCTGTATGCCTTAAGCCAGATCCTTCCATTGACTTGAGCAGAGCGTTCATATATCAGTCAATGTGGCGTTAGTCCATTGAAAAGTTCTATTTGGGGTTGCCTTTGTCAGAGGACGCAATTTTATTTTTTAGATAGCAAGGGAGGGTCAGTTTAAAGTTAAATCCAAGTTTGAAGGATTGTAGCCCTTGTCGCCACGGCCGCCATCTTGGAAAAGGGGATTTATATTGTTTTTATGGTTTATCTGATAAAGTAAGGTCTCACAAAAATATTAGTTAACATTTTTTCAAGGGTTCCCTTTAAAATTGCGTACCCAGACAAATGCACGCTAAGCCCAAAAAATTTAACATTTCAATGAACTACGTTTATTATTGTCAGGAGAAGGTTCTTAAGAAAGAATATTAAAAAGTTGCGCTGAAAGTTTTCCGCGGATGAAACCGCGAGGCGCAGCAAGTAAGTAATAAATCGTCTTAGAGACTTCTCTAAGTATTTAGTAAATAGTTGAGGTAAAGGTATTCCCACACTGAGTGACTGAGGTCACAACAATCAATGTTCTATAGATCTGTCTGTTAGGTATTACCGACCGGGTCGCGCCGGGCGGCCGACGTGACGACCGACGTTACGACGCGACGCCAACGTCAGACAGACTGAATGAAGGTAGACCCCTAGGTCTAACTTCATTCATATATACTTTGACGACCCAGTTGGCACAATGGTCACCATGCCGGACTGCCAAACACAGGGTTGCAAGTTCGATTCACGCCACAGACATGTTTTTTAGGCTTTATCTATGGTATGGTTGTTTTATGTATTATAAGTATTTTACAAAACAAAAGTACTTATATAAGTAGTATTTGCGTTGTCTAACACCCATAGATGGCGATGTGTGGAATGTCCTGCAATATTTATTTATATTGATTGATTTATCAATAAAGGTGTACCTATACGTGGCTCGCTGTAGGTACTGTAACTGTACACTTGTACTCGTCTAACTAGAGGTAGGTAGGTATGTATTGTACAGTTTTATCTTTACTTTTATAACATATTTCATATAATATTCCTTTGTGTACAGTTTAAGTGTAAAGTGGCGTCGTAGCGTCGCGTCTCGTTGCGGCTTCTATCGATGGGAATGGATGGGAATGCACACATATCAGGTATCTAAGTTGGCTTTTACAAATATTTAACAGGAATTGACGCGGAATTATCCAATAAAATGTTTTAAAAGTTGCTAAATGTTTATAATATACTCCTTACATTTATATTGTTGACTTTTATCGGATCTCCTAACGGAATAAAACGAATGAGAGTCCATTGAGAGTAGGGGATCTCTCAACGGATCCTCATTGAGAGTAGGGGATCTCTCAACGGATCCTCATTGAGAGTAGGGGATCTCTCAACGGATCCTCATTGAGAGTAGGGGATCTCTCAACGGATCCTCATTGAGAGTAGGGGATCTCTCAACGGATCCTCATTGAGAGTAGGGGATCTCTCAACGGATCCTCATTGAGAGTAGGGGATCTCTCAACGGATCCTCATTGAGAGTAGGGGATCTCTCAACGGATCCTCATTGAGAGTAGGGATCTCTCAACGGATCCTCATTCGTTTTTTTATGATCATTGTTATTTCGTTTTCTGAATGAAGCAAAAATATATTAGGTATTTTATTTATTTTCATACAATGACAGCTCACTCCAAGGTTTTGTTACAAGCTTTCCTTGGTTTGTTCGTTGCGTTGTATGTTATGTATTCCTAAATATTTGATAGAGGTCATATACGTAATACAAACGGCTCATAATACACTACTGCTAGCGTGTAGTGAACTACATGTATAGCTAGATATATATATCTAAGGTAAACATGTTGCTGTCAATGTAAAAACTACTGACATTCTTTGATATAATACATTCTATCGTTTTATTGATCCAGATCATAAATCTTGTGAATCCAGTCAATAAATACTTAGTTGAAACAAACGTGCAGCGGCCGCGCGAGACGCGACCGACGCGACTCACGCGACGCGACCGACGACAGATTACTGTCATATAGATGTTTTATGTGTTACAACAAAACATAGAATCTATTGAATAATGTTAGACCAATCAATATTAATGAAGTGGACGGGCGGCGCGGGCGCGGGCGGCTTCTTGGACTAATGTTGATTTAGTTGCGACCGGCGGCTTCACTCGCGATACTTCCGAGATAAAAAGTCATCTATCTCCTTCTCCGAGGTGCCATCTACTATTACTGATTAAGCGTGGAAATGTAACAGGCAGACTAGGGAACGCAACATAACCAATGTCTTCAACACCGGGAGTTCGGTACTGATGTATACTATTTTCCCTGATAAATGTTGCCGCAGAATGTCATGTTTAAATTGTTTACAAACAGAAAAGTAAAATAAAAGTTCGACAATATTTTCAATGTCTTTCAAAGCTGTACTTAGGCTATTCTTCTTTGGTTACCATTGATATTTTTTCATCTAACGTCATTACACATTTAAAATCCTAAAGAACCGCAAGCGGAAACAAAAGTCTTAAAACATGTAAAAAATATTGTAACTTCTATTTTCCAAAAGTTTTGTGTATAGCTACTAATTATGTAAGCGTGCTACTGAAACTACAGAATATTCCGTTAAGCCTGTAATCCTTGACCGTGGGAACTTCTGATAGAACACACACATTGATATTTTCTAGCCACACAGGTGCAACGCAGTATTAAAATTACGCACCCTGGAAACAAATAAATCTACTTTCGATGCATCGTACATTTCGTACAAGTTACATATTCATCAAGCGTTCGTCTTTGTAGGATGTTTATGAATATCATAGAAAACACGCAATGTATGTAGTATTTAACTTGTCACATCGCAAAACTGCAGTCCGGTAGTAAGTAGCTGGCGGGAAAGGGTGGGGTCAGAGTGTACGTTTTTTGGGTATTTTGTTTGATAACGAAATTGTCAATAAGTAAATGTTCTGTACTATAATAATTTTTATATTTATATATTTTTATAATAATAATTATGCGAAATAATTATTACATCCGTCTCTATATATTGAAAATTCACACATAAACGTTCGTATGTACCTATGTGCCCTACTAAGAAACAGGTTAAAACGTGTCGGTATCGGCATCATATATTATTATATAAATATTCAGGCAAAACACCTACCAATCTTTATAATATTCAATATAGTTGGGTAAAAAGATGAGTACATTATAGTTACTGGTTTGTCTTAAATCTTCCTTTATTTTTTTGGGATTTATAGTAATTTCCTTTTACTTTTCCCATTATTAAACTTGAATAAAAATAAGTTACGATATATAGGATTAAAATATAAAAATAAGCTACAATTTTAATACATCCTACCTACCTAAATCATACCTTTTCCATATTTTTATTTAATTTTTGACAGCTCAATAAATTCCTATTTTAATTTCTTTAGAGAAAACAAAAAAAAAAATATGTCCTGCAAAAGGCAGGAACGTCAAATACTAGTTGAGTTTTTCTTTCCCGCAAATTGTTTGTAAAACATATCCAATTAGAGATCGAAATGTAAAGATCTTTGGACACAACCGGCATAGTAATTTAAAATGCCGCTGTGCAGTTTGACACCCATACCTATTGATAAAAGGCATTACAATAAAAAAATAATGTCTTTACACCAAACCTCTAAAACAGCTCAGAAACGGGATATTCAAATAAAAGCATTGTGACCAAGTATTTCTACAAGACGTATCACCGCGTCCTTTTCCGTGACACTTTTGAGGTTTGTTGTGTAGGCATAATTTTTTCGCTGTTATGCCCTCTATCGAAGGGTATGGGTCTCAAAGTGCACCGCGAACTTTTATAAAATCGTAGGATAAACGTTTCTTCAAATATCCCATTTCCGAGACGCTTTAGAGGTTTGGTGTGAAGGCATTATTTGTTTGTTGTAATGCCCTATATCGAAAGGTAAAAAACCACAGTCCATGAAGTATTTAATTTTTTGTCTATGTTTGCCTGTCATAATTATGTCAAAAATTAAAATGAAATATAGAAACAGTTTTTTTTTAGGTTAAAATAAATAATCAATATCACATTATAACCCGCGCGCAATGAGAATGGGATGGAACCTTGTCAAAGTAAATCGAAAATGACAGAAAAGTAGCGTTAGAAAAAAAGTTCTGAATAATAATTAGGTATAAATTAGTTATTTGCACGGTCATAGTGTCGCGGATTTGAAACAGACCCATTTATTTAAAGAAAAATTATTATTGCACGCATCCGAGGTGAGGGAACTTTGGCTGCATCAACTTCATTTTTTTCAGAAAGCGATACTTCTGAAGAAAGTCAAAGCTCTGATGATGATTCCCATGAAGCACATATGAGTGGCATTGGGGAATAATAATTGGAATAACTAAAAAAAAAATTCCTAAACATTATTATTGAAAGGATTACAACCATGAAACATTTTTGTGTATTTTTAACAGACTTCAAAAAAAGGCGGTTCTCAGTTTGACCCGTATATGTGTCAGTATGTATGTTTGTCCGTGAAGTCTTCACATACAGTAGAAATGCCTAATACTATATATGTAGCTACACTAAATATGAATAAATAAAAAATAACTAATTACAACAAAACGAATTACCCATTATTCAGAACTTTTATGCTAACGCTACTTGAAGACGACCCAGTTGGCACAATGGTCACCATGCCGGACTGCCACACAGGTACGATTCCCGCCTCAGACAAGTATTTATGCTTAAATATTTGTCTGTGGTCTGGTTATTTCTATGTATTATAAGTATATATTTACAAATTTTTATAAGTAGGTAGGTATTTGCTGATTTTATAAAACAAAGGCCATTCAGACCAAAAACAGTACATGAAACTTAAAAAATAAGTCAAATTTTAAGGTTACTGACCTCTCCGTGTAAGGAACAGCTGATTTTCAGGCCACCTAACCTCAAAATTTTCGAAAAAAAGTTCGAATTTCTAAAAGTCGTAGAACAAAAGTTGTTGGTTTGGGTGCACAGAAGTAGCCCTCAACGGCTTGCTAGTATAATTTCCAATAACCCAGTATATGTAGTATATCCGTTGGCTAGCACGCATAACACAAGTCTAGTTACTTAGCTTGGGGCTAGATGGCGATGTGTGGAATGTCCTGCAATATTTATTTATATATGTATTTATAAACTGTCATTTTCGATTTACTTTGACAAGGTTCCATCCTATTCTCATTGTGCGCGGGTTATACCTAGTTTCGACTCCTTGCTCGAAGAATAGGTACAATTACAAATTAGTTGTCGTGTGCAACACTCGCACCCCACCCTTATGCCAGGTCAAACAATAAATGTCGGGAAACAAATGGACGTGCTCTCACCTTGAATACTGAGATGACACTGTCACTTTTGCGCGCCGCGACATCTAATATAAAGCGAAATGTCACGAGCTACTGCTTCATACTAAAATGTATGGGCAGCGAGGAATGATTTTAACCAAAAAAAAATATCTATGTTTCGGCATTGATTATTATTATTTGGTTTCAATAAGTAAAAAACTGCAATGATGAATGCATTCTCTATACTTTTGTCTCACAATTTAACCAAAAATATTTTCAAATATAACAACGAAGTAGCACAGATACTTAAAATAGAAAAGGTCGATTTCGATGTTTTTCATCAAAGTTAATAATTGTTTTTTCAAAAACTATGGATTATTTTCAAAATATCTGACAGTGAAACTGTAAACTCATCTAATAAGCTATCGAGAATTCTTTTTAGTGTCTTACAATGCAGGGAGTTCTTCAATATTTTTAAAATAGTAAATGACGTTTTTAGGGACTCGCCTCTTAAGTAATATAAGTTACAAATCCCGGTACTTTACTGTCAAAAAACCTAGAATTCTCGGTGTTTTCGGTTCCATGATTTCCCGGTTCAGACAGACAGACACACGGACAGATTTACTGTGTTACTTTATAATAAGTAAGTATTCCAATATCGATAGTTGATCGAACACATATCTCGTAGGTAGGTATTGTATTTGATATGTTTTGATGTCTCCAATGTGGAACTCGAACACGGCTATTATTTCATTAATTTGAATAAACTGATTTACATATATTAATGTGAAATTAATGACGAGAAAGGAATTTATATTTTATTCATATTTAATATTAATAGAGATGAATAATATTTATAACACATTAAGTAAGTATACAATACGATTTCATAAAATCTGGCAGGTTGTAACAGCCGCAGTGGAGTTCGTAAAAGATTTTTGGGTAAACACTAAGCTCACATTTTAATTCAATAAACTTGAGGAAAAGGTTGGATTTGCTACTTCGGTTACACGTTCAAATAGGCTGGATTAGCTAATATGATTACGTTACATTTTGTTTTTAGAAATGACACTCCGCAAATGAAAACATGTTTGCTGCATAATTACCTTAAACCGAAAGCTCCACCAAAGCCCTGAGTGTAACGGAACCATCTTAGCTTTAACCGTTTATAGAAAATTAATAACTTATCTACGGAGTAACTGGTACGGACGCCCCGCGCTAGACGCCCCGCGCTAGACGCCCCGCGCTAGACGCCCCGTACGCCCCGGAGGACACTAAACATGCGTGATTACCGTCCCAACCCAACCCAACCCAATGATAGCCGGTAAAAGTGAAAGGAGACTATGAACTATTAATTGGTAGGTAATTGTGTAGCCGCTCTAGCCACGCGTGACGCGTGACACGCTACAGCCGGCCCGTAGACATTCAATACATGTCGCGCATGTTTAATAATATAGAATCCACCCCATTGTTTGATATTATACTTGTTATTGTAAAGGGCGCCCTCTCTACGTGTTGGCTTCGACTCCACGCACGCCTTCTAAAGGTCCGGGGCTCCATAGCCCCGTGATATAGGACGTAGATAGAACACATCAGAATGCATTTTTCCAAAAAAAACTATAATTTATAAAACACACAGACACATGTATCTGATCAACAATCGCTTTTTAGAATAAAAAAAATGTGAATTATCGCCCGGGATTTATTGATTAAGCTTAAAAGATCTCAAAGAAATCAGTCACCTAAAATAAGCTTGATGTAATTGAAAGTAATGCCTCGCAACTCCGAGTGTCTCTATTGTGTTTAGATGTGCTCTCTATTGTAGTTATATCTGATGATGATGAAAGATGAAAGATGATTATGTTATGTTGAAGAAATAAACAAGTATCAAGTAATAGATTGTGAGAGTGGTGCGAGTGGTGCGAGTGGTGCGAGATGCGGACAATGACACGCACCTTACATACAAGGTTTAGTGAAGTAGAGTGAGTTCAGTAGAGATGGGACGAGACGAATGCCTACTTCAGCCTCCCAGTCTACCGCTACAGGTAGAGGTCCTCCACTCTCGAGTGTGTTTTCACATCTCTATTTACATTCAACAATGTAGGTACTTACTTAGGTAGTAGGTACCTACCTACCTACCTACACTAGTAGCGAAACCAATCAATTACTTTGGTGCTAAAGTATTCTTCAAATACATACATCAATATTTACCTTATTATTTGAACGCTTGACTTTTATTTAGTCAATGTATTCAACGGTGACATGTTATTTACATTTTGTTATATTTGTCACAGCAATGACCGGCATTTCCTTTCGAAGACGTTTGTTGCTCTTTCATTTAGAATAATGTACAATATTTTACTGAAGTATTCAATATATTTATAAGATCAATATTCTAAGAAAAAAACGTAATCGTGTGAGAATTGCAGTAGACAGTAGACGTCATTATAATATATGACGGTCATTACGGCGAGTGACGTTGCGCATTACGAGGGAAGTGACGTCATGATCTCTGTTACCATTGGTTTATTTCACTGAATTTATGAACTGAACTGAACTTAAAATACTAATATATTTATATTTTCTCATAATATAAATGGCGTGTGCGTGTACTTATAGTACGTAGGTGTAGGTAGAGAGTCGAGGTGTGACTCTCACACGGTCCTGCGCCTGCGCCTGCGCCGCGCCAGTTTCATTACCGGTGTTATTACTACTGCCATCTCACGCTGCAATACATATTGAACTCTATTCCCATCGATATAGTGTCTATAACACAGTAGCTGGAATAAATCGAAGGAGAGCACCACGCATCTGATTTACGTACGAATGCTCAAATGCAATGAAATACCGTGGTTTCAGGATTCCTTTCACCCGCAATAGATATTCAACCTTATGGTGTAAAGTTTACAGTGTGTTATCGTGTTAGAACAGGTATAATGTTTATGGTGTGAAGGGTCGGTCGATCATTAGACCTCGTGAGTAGAGCTACCCTTTCGGAACGAAACCGTACCTATTCTAGCAGCGAGCGTTCAATCTATGTTGTTGAGGTTGTATTTCTTCAGAGGTGGGTTCATACTTCAACTCTAACACCTTCCGCGCCAGACGCCCGTGCTTGGCTCGGCTTCGTGTCGTGTAACACAACCTTTAATGTTAGGGGTCATACATCCATTTTGATAAGCACGTTTACATAGATCGTTATACTTTCGTCATAAAATATAGAGTGCTTCAGTCGCTCGCACGCAATAAACTCGACCGTTCGTATGAGTAATGTTGATCAAAAGGCATTATTTTGCCTGTCGGTGGTTCGCACATGAGATCTGTTTTCTAACAAAACACAACAATAGACAATTTGTAATTTGAAATACCGCTAACGTTAAGAGCTAATAATTAAACACTTTCTTTGTTTAATTTTATATCTATGTTATTTTATTATCTACCTCCAGTAAAAGGACTTTATTCATGTATCTAAGGTGAGGTAGGTTCTTTCTCTAAAATAACTAACCATGTTCAATGACATTGATGAATAATTTCGTGATAATGTCACAATCTTTGGCCAATTTAATATTAACACAATGCGATTTGTCTATAAAACTTGTTTTTATTTTTTATGGAAAGAATAAAAGATTGTAAAACTAGTTATTGTATGAGATTGTATGAGAGAGCGATGATAAATGATAGAGACCAGGGTAAGTGCAGTGCAGTGCGCGCGCGCAGCTTGAACCGTGACCCGCGATCACTCGCTGTCTCTCTCTACTGGACGCGTATCTACGTCGTGTCTAACAAACTGGCAGGATCTTACCACAGGGAACGCTCAGTACAAAACGATCAACTCATCTATCGACGATTTAAGGTCGTAGCACATATTATATCAACTCGTAAACGGAACGTAAACGTATCAACTCGAGGAGTTCAGTATTCTTTGTATTAAGGTCGTAGCACATATTATATCAACTCGTAAACGGAACGTAAACGTATCAACTCGAGGAGTTCAGTATTCTTTGTATTAAGACCAGTGTGAGGCTGTAAATTTCCATACAAAAAGCGGTAACGTTTCCCCCCCCCCATAAACGAAGTCCGATTTTGATATTTTTTGAAAATGTTCTAGATCTAATGGAAAACTAGGTTTAACCGTTTTTATTTTAAAAGAAATGTTACCTAAGATAAAAGTTATTAGTATCTGAATATCTATATTTTTGACTTGAAAACTTCATCGAGCGTTTCAATTGTTTTTAATAGACTAAACTGAGCTACCAAAAAAGAAAAACGTATAAACTTAGAATAAGATGCAGTGAATTAAATGAGACCAAAGGAGAATGTTTTTTCTGGGCCTGAAGGCCTCATGAAACGAGTCATATATCAAAAGAATGGTGGTTTCAAGAGGAACATTTTATTGTATGACCACTTTTTCAAATTAGCTGTGAGATCGGAGATATAGGTCATTAAAGGTAGGCGGTCGTTTCACTTGCGAGTTTTCTCCGTACACCGCTAGGGAATATTAACGCCTGAATAGAATCAGATGTGGCCATCGTATAGCAATGAATTATATATCAAATGATAGGTAGTTTCAAGAGGAGTAATTCAGTATATGACGACTTTTAAAAAAATATTTTATTTTTAGAGTTATAGGCCGTTTATGCTAAGTAGTAGGTATAGGTTACTAAGGTGATTCCTTGTGCAATGCAAACGCTTGGTTAGAACCAGATGTTGCTCTCCTCATGAAACGAGTCATATATCAAATGAAAGGTGGTTTCAAGAGAAACATTTTATTGTATGATCATTTTTTCAAAATAGTTGTGGGTTCGGAGTTATAGGTCATTAACGGTAGGTGGTCGTTTCACTTGAGAGTTTTCTCCGTACACCGCTAGGGAGTATTAAAGCCTGAATAGAATCAGATGTACCCCATCGTATAGCAATGAGTCAAAAATCAAATGATAAGTTATTTCAAGAGTAATAATTCGATGTATGATGACTTTTAAGAATATTTTTATTTTTAGCGTTATAGGCTATTTATGTTAATTAGTAGATGTCGGTGACTAATGTCTTCCCTTGTACAATGCAGATGCTTGGTTAGAAGCAGATGTTGCCCTCCTCATGAAACGAGTCATATATTAAATGAAAGGTGGTTTTAAGAGAAACATTTTATTGTATGACCACTTTTTCAAAATAGTTGTGAATTCGGAGTTATAGGTCAATAATGGTAGGTGGTCGTTTATGCTAAGTAGTAGATGTTGGTGACTAATGTCTTCTCTTGTGCAATGCAGATGCTTGGTAAGAAGCAGATGTTGCCCTCCTCATGAAACGAGTCGCATATTAAATGAAAGGTGGTTTTAAGAGACACATTTTATTGTATGACCACTTTTTCAAAATAGTTGTGAATTCGGAGTTATAGGTCAATAATGGTAGGTGGTCGTTTATGCTTAGTAGTAGACGTTAGTGACTAATGTATTTTCTTGTGCAATGCAGATGCTTGGTTAGAAGCAGATTTTGCCCTCATGAACTTGTTTATATATGACTCGTCATATATTAAATGAAAGATGTTTTAAGAGAAACATTTTATTGCACGACTACATTCAAATTCTATTCAAAATAGTAGTGGTTTCGGAGTTAAAGATCGTTAAATGTTCTTAAGTAAGTATTCGGTTGTTTTAGAAATTGTTGACTATGTCTGTCGTGATTTAGTCATCACCATTTAACACTATTTAGTGACACAACAGGCTGATAGAAAGCATGAAGCTTATCGTAACCGACGTATAGGTTATGATACCTAGGTTAGATTATAAATAGGCTCAATATGGTCTCCCGATACACAATCGACAAAGCATAACCGTCAATGTCCTGCAAACAAATAAAAAAAGAATCTTCACGTCTCGTGACGGGTCTTGTACAATAGGTTATAATGCTACCACACGCTCTACCTTCCTACGAGTACCTATAATGCGTTTCTATTGTTACTGCAATAATATCTATTCCGATTTCCTGTTCGGGGACTAGGCTTGGGCCCTAATCGATCGATTGCGATGAAACTCGGTATGGAAATTGCTGGAGACCTAGATTAACACAAAATATACTATTTAACTCAATATTCCCACTGGATAGGGACTTACGCTGTTGCAACCATGAATCGTCGTTATCAATTTTATTGAGAGGAACAATTCTCAACGGTTATTCCTTTCGACTCCCGCTTAAGGGGGCGCTTAAGGCGCTTCATTCAATAATAAAGGGGCGGAGTGGTGGTCCAACCATGGGGTCCATTAAACGGGAGTCGCATATAATAATCCTCTATTTCATTAATTCTGTATCCACGCTCCGCGTTGAATAACCGCACACTTGGGCTTTATACTATGGGTCGTGGTTTAAGTTTTTAAATAGTTAGACCACGGGACTGTGCTGACTGAGTCCCGTTGGACTGAATAGTTGAACGCCCCGTACTTTATTATTGAGTGGAGGTTGAAAGATTTTTCCTTACGGTCCCCATAAGCGGGAGTCGAAAGGAATAACACTTGAGAATTATTTCGCTCAATGAAATTAATAACGACAATTCATGGTTGCAGCAACGTAAGTACTTATCCATTGGAATATCGAGTTAAAATATTACATTGTTACCCTAGGGGTAAAAGTGACTCATTTAGTCCCGAGACGGAGTTTGGCTAATAGTTCGAGGGACTAAATGAGTATTTTACCCGAGGTAAACACTGTGCTTTTCATTACGAATAATATATCAAATTCTTCCTAAAAACGAGAGTGAACGAGAGATTCCATACTACCTGATCCTCTTTCAAGGTTAGGACCAAAGAGGTTTTACATTATAGTGTTTTTTAGGTTTTTGCTATTTATTTTCAATACTCAAATACGTCGGTAACTCGGTACTTACCGAAGAGGTTTTTATTAATTCGTTAATCCAACACTAGGAAATGACGCGAAGTCCGTAGATTTAAATTACAATTTTTGTAACACGGTTTGTCGAGAAAATATAATTTTCATTACTCATACTCCGAAAGTAGGTCCAAATATACCTGAAGAGCGTGTAGAAAAAAAAACTTCCAGCCCTAGGGAAAATCGCTTTCACTGACAGCTGTCATATCAAGTTATGGCTTCACACGGCTTGTGCAATGTGCATGTAGCCAGTATTAGTATCATTACGCATTAGGAACTTCAAAAACCTAACCTCCTTGCTTTAGGTAACACCAAAGAATAACAATTATGGCTTCGCACGGCTTATACATACTGCCAGAGTTTAGTACTAAGTAGGTTTTTTCTCAGTAATCGAATTCAAGTAGGTACATATATTTAGTTCAAGATAATAATATATTATTTAATAAAATAAATGTAGACGAAAATGGTCAAAGCGACGTATGATAATGCCGCGCCGCCGCCCGCGCCCTGTCGAGATGTTGTTGATGTGGCTTTATGCGACCGTGTAGTCAGTGTCGTTCCTTGAGAAAAAAAAAACTAGCGGGATATGCTAGCATTTTCAAACTATTTTAAACGTTTTAATTAGTATTATCTGTTGTTATTTCATTATGTTTTTGTGTTAAGTTTAATCTGGTTTTACATTTATGATTGTGTATTTTGTGTAAAGAACATTTTCTAGACAAACCGTGTTACAAAACTGTAATTTTAATCTACGGACTTCGCGTCATTTCCCAGTGTTGGATTAACTCATTAATAAAAATCTCTTCGGTACGTCGTATTTGAGTATTTAATACAACAAAAACCTAAAAGAAACACTGCTTAATGTATAACCTCTTTTGTTTCAACCTTGTAAGAGGATCAGGTAGTATGGAATCTCTAATTCACTCTTGTTGTTAGGAAGAATTTTATGTATTATTCGTAATGAAAAGCACAATGTTTACCTCGGGTGAAAGACTCATTTAGTCCCTCGAACAATTAGCGCCCTCGCTAGGCTCAGGCGCCAAACTCCGTCTCGGGACTCAAAGAGTGACTTTCACACCTAGGGTAACAATGTACTATTACACAAAATACGCAATCACAAATTAAAAAAACACATTAAACTTAACACAAAAAGATAATAAAATAACGAAAACTAATACTAATTAAAAAGTTTACAATAGTTAAAAATGCAAGCATTTCCTGCCAGTTTTTTTTTACTCAAGGAACGACACTAACCGGACGGTCGCAAAAAGCCAGCAGCAGCAACATCACAACAGGGTGCAGGCGTCGCTTTGACCATTATCGTCTTTATAATATTTATTTTATTAAACAAGATATCTTGAACTAAATATATCTACTTGAATTGTATTACTGAGAAAAAACCTACTAAGTAATAAACTCTGGCAGTATGCATGAGTCATGCGAAGTCGAAATGGTTGTTTTTTGGTGTTACCTAAAGCAAAGAGGTTAGGTTTTTGAAGTTCCCAATGTGTAATGATACTGATACTGGCTAAGCCGTGCGAAGCCATAATTTGACATGACAGCTGTCAGTGAAAGCGATTTTCCCTAGGGTTGAAAGTTTTACTTTCAACACGCTCGTCAGGCACCTTTAGTACTTTTGGAGTATGAGTAATGAAAAGTATATATTTTTTTAAAGATAGATAGTTCCCAAACAGGATAATCGGAATAGATATTATTGCAGTTACAATAGAAACGCACGATAGGTACTCGTAGGAAGGTAGAGCATGTGGTAGCATTATTACCTATTGCACAAGACCCGTCACGAGACGTGAGCATTCTTTTTTTATTTGTTTGCAGGACATTGACGGTTATGCTTTGTCGGTTGTGTATCGGGAGACCATATTGAGCCTATTTATAATCTAACCTAGGTATCATAACCTATACGTCGGTTACGATAAGCTTCATGCTTTCTATCAGCCTGTTGTGTCACTAAATAGTGTTAAATGGTGATGACTAAATCACGACAGACATAGTCAACAATTTCTAAAACAACCGAACACTTACTTAAGAACATTTAACGATCTTTAACTCCGAAACCACTACTATTTTAAATAGAATTTGAATGTAGTCATGCAATAAAATGTTTCTCTTAAAACCACATTTCACTTAATATATGACTCGTTTCATGAGGAGGGCAACATCTGCTTCTAACCAAGCATCTGCATTGCACAAGAGAAGACATTAGTCACCAACATCTACTACTTAGCATAAACGACCACCTACCATTATTGACCTATAACTCCGAATTCACAACTATTTTGAAAAAGTGGTCATACAATAAAATGTGTCTCTTAAAACCACCTTTCATTTAATATATGACTCGTTTCATGAGGAGGGCAACATCTGCTTCTTACCAAGCATCTGCATTGCACAAGAGAAGACATTAGTCACCAAAATCTACTACTTAGCATAAACGACCACCTACCATTATTGACCTATAACTCCGAATTCACAACTATTTTGAAAAAGTGGTCATACAATAAAATGTGTCTCTTAAAACCACCTTTCATTTAATATATGACTCGTTTCATGAGGAGGGCAACATCTGCTTCTTACCAAGCATCTGCATTGCACAAGAGAAGACATTAGTCACCAAAATCTACTACTTAGCAATTTTGTGAAGGATAAAGGGGGTCAAAAAGTTACGGCCCGCAACATTATTTGAAAGCAAAATTAAGGCAATTACGTCCGAACTTAAACTCTCTCTATCGCACGATACGGTTCATATTTGAAAATACCTACTTGCGCAGCGTATCGAAAACTCATGATTCTTTAAACTCCCTACTGCAACGCACACTAATCGGAATCGTAACGTAATCGCCTCGCCTCGGGACAAGCTCACGAACCTCGGTACGGTGCGTGCTCGACTTGCCGTTCCCGCGCTTACATCTCATCGTAAGCTATCTTACAACTCTCCGTAAGTCCGTATCCTAGCTTACTTACTATCCAAACGGGCACTCCGCCTAGCCGTAACCTAGCCGTAGCCTAGCCGTAGCCTAGCCGTAGCCTAGCCGTAGCCTAGCCGTAGCCTAGCCGTAGCCTAGCCGTAGCCTAGCCGTAGCCTAGCCGTAGCCTAGCCGTAGCCTAGCCGTAGCCTAGCCGTAGCCTAGCCGTAGCCTAGCCGTAGCCTAGCCGTAGCCTAGCCGTAGCCTAGCCGTAGCCTAGCCGTAGCCTAGCCGTAGCCTAGCCGTAGCCTAGCCGTAGCCTAGCCGTAGCCTAGCCGTAGCCTAGCCGTAGCCTAGCCGTAGCCTAGCCGTAGCCTAGCCGTAGCCTAGCCGTAGCCTAGCCGTAGCCTAGCCGTAGCCGTAGCCTAGCCGTAGCCTAGCCGTAGCCTAGCCGTAGCCTAGCCGTAGCCTAGCCGTAGCCTAGCCGTAGCCTAGCCGTAGCCTAGCCGTAGCCTAGCCGTAGCCTAGCCGTAGCCTAGCCGTAGCCTAGCCGTAGCCTAGCCGTAGCCTAGCCGTAGCCTAGCCGTAGCCTAGCCGTAGCCTAGCCGTAGCCTAGCCGTAGCCTAAACATTATAAATTGTTTGTGGGCTACTTATTGCAAATCGAGCTACACAGAATACCAGACATGATGGGTCCACCGCGCCCGCGCCGCTGCGGCCAAACACCTATTAACATTTCACCTTTTTGTGCCGATTCGTATTCAAAAATCTTTTCGAAATAAAGAAAACATTAGTATAATAAAATAGGTATCAACTTATACTAAGCAAAGTCAATTTATAACCTCCAAAATATCGTTTGAAGCTGTTAACAACCAATTTCATTATCACAATAAAGAGTCCAATAAGGTGTTCGTTAACCGACCGACGAGCGAGCGGCGACCCTTCGACCTTTATCACTAAATTAAACTACTTTACCCGTAACGTGTTTCGCATAAACACTTCTCTACCGAGATATGAGTGGAGGCGAGCGAGGTAGCGTGCGGGAGCGAGTGTACATAAAACACGAGTTGAATGTAAAACGGTCGAGTCAATGACAGGTTATCTCCGCGCGCTAAGAGGGTCGCCAGATATCGGGCCGCCTTGTACGCCGCCGATCGACTAGCGTAACGCCAGCGACTGCGCCTGCGTCCGCGCAGCTTTACTTCACCGACTCTCCTCGTATCGTACCTCATAGATATCTCCGCGACCGACAGACCGACACATGTAGCATTTTGTACTCATTCATTTATACTTTGACGTTCTTCTAGGTATCCTATAGACAAACAGATGCGGAAAGCTAAAGCAAAACCAAGCAACTATGTCACTGGGCTTATTATCATCGACTGACTGTAGAGAGTTACCGGTACGCATGCGCATGCTCAACGGGACGCCTCGTTACGGCCGTTATCTAAATTGGATCTCAATAAACGCAAAATATTGCTGCAACTATTTTGATATGGCAGCAGATACTTTTTAGAAGTATAATGACTTCTTACATCTCCATACAATTTATTATTCGAACAATATAAATATGGGGAATAAACATAATAGACACAAATTACTTACTTCTTACATCTCAATTGTTTTTTAATTCCCCTTGGTTTTTGTTGATCTGTATATTTTATGTTTAGTTGTAAGCTCAAACAGGAGTTTAAAGTTCTGATTGAGACGAGTGTCATCTCCATGACAGTACATTGTGGTACTAACGTCCATGGCACAGTCGGTCGAGGAGAGTGTACCGACGCGACGCCGCCCGCGCCGCCGCCTGCGCCCGCGCACCCCGACACGTCACTAAATATAATTTATGAACATATAAAACTCAAATTATTTACTAATGTTCAGAATATTCTCTTACATTGACGCATTATCGCTTTCAAATGCGATAAAAATATTTACAACTATGTTTAATTGATAATATAATATTCATTTTGATGATGTAGGAGTAGGTGTAGGTCTGTATGTTGGGTTGGATTGCTAAGCGACGCGATATAGCGGGCTCAAACTTAAATGGATACATTTAAAAAAACACGATATATTAATTTAGTAAAGTACTCGTAGTTCTAGAGATTGGTACGTTTCAAACAAACAATCACACTTTATAACTAGAATCTATATTACATAGACAAATTATTCACAACCTACCATAAAAGCTAGCCTGGAAAATATCGCTTTTAGCGATAAGGCCGCCCATTTGTACAACTTATACTTTCTAGCTATTACTTTACTTTTTGTACCTATATGGTGTTCAGTTTCTTCCTGTGTTGTACAAATAAATCTGTATCAACTCAGCGACATATTTTATTGAACTTATCTGCTTCATGAAATTGTCTTCAAAACAGTTCTCACAGGCACATGGTCTTTCTTTACACATATGTCATAGGTACTTACTTACAGTAGGTAGGTATATAATAAAGGATCCAACTAAAGAGGTTCAGTTGCGGATAGCAAGCAATATACATACAAGTGCAAGTAGGTACAACGTTCATGATATAAAATGTCTTTCACATTACTTTAACATTTTCATTGTCCTAGAGTTGTGCGGACGGAGGCGGAGGCGGAGGCGCAGGCGGAGGCGCAGCGTGATTAAATTTCTCCATTATATTTCAAATAGTATTTAACCTTTACGGCGTGCAATGCAATGGAAGTAAACATTAACTCGAGTGCAGTTAATGTGGCTATACATAACCTACCCGTAGCACGCGGGCGCGGGCGCGGGTCGGTTCGCCCGATATGCGGAAACCGAGTGTCGATATACGAGCCTCGCCACGCTGCACGCTGCACCGTGTCCCCGCACTACTCGAGTATCGATGGTAATGTCTCTGCCCTGCACTAAATGTTACAATACTGCGCGTGAGCTTCTTTAATTGAATAGCTTTTGTGTCTCACTTTATCGAAATTGAGATGTACTAGCTGTGACCCGCGCCGCACGCGGTTTCACTTGCATAAGTCTGGGAAGAAAAAAACGCAATTTATTTTTGGCTAAGTACACTATTTTTTAACACGCTTTTATTAGTTTCACCTGTATGTTTACTTGTATGTATGTAACCGACTCTTTTGGGCACGATTTTGTTAAATAATACTACAATACCTATACTAGCTATTTCCTTTGATTTGCCATATCTATACATTGTTTTCCAGGGATTCATCTCTTTTAAACAAATACAAAAATATAGGTATTTATTTTTTTGGAAAACTTAACAGTTTTGGTTTTTGGCTACAGATGACATTAAAAAATCGAATGATGCAGTTTTATTTTTATCAAAATCGAGCACGCAATTTCATTTGACATTGTTCGCTAATTCTTATAGTTTATGAATAGACCGCGAAGGCCCGTCTCAGATTATTTATAGAATTCACCAATAAATAAAACAATGAATATTTGGTAGTAAAATGTTTGTTGCGTCAAAGAAGCGACACAGCGAGCCAAGCCGACCGATATGTATCTACAATAGGTATATGTATATTATCGAGGTTCAAGTCCAGCCTCCAGCTAGCATCGCAGTCACTGGTGTGTACCTACAGGCGACGACGGGATGGGATGAGGCCTGAAGCCGCAACATTACGCACAAAAACTAGGCATTGTAACGTAACAACCTACAAGATGACGTGTTGCGGTCGCGAGCGCGGCGCGCCGCATGGGGCGGCACGTTGTGTTCTACGGTTCACATTTAACAACCTCAGCTTTATGCAGAGTATATTAGCAACATGTTGCACTCCACACTCCACAGTATCGTGGGCCGAATGAGTATCGGGAAAACGTTCCATATTACTATTACATTATGCGTTGTGTTTAACCAATCTATGATACGAACTAATGGGATTTGTGACATTGGGTGCGTTCTGCGGTCAGAGCGGTCCCGACCCGAGCAGCCAACCGCTGTCACACTTTGTTCAGTACGACACGGGATCAAGTTTCACTAAGGAACTAAACGATCGATTGACCGACCTATCGGCAGATTTCAAGTCCGTCAATACAGATTGTTTTTATAGTATGAAGTTCAGTAGCGTCTTCTAGCGTAGGGAGCACACGAATACCACATATCTATCTATCTCTCTAGAAACACTTCCTGAGGTTCTTGTACCTATAGGTTCATGTACATTAAAATTTCACAATAAATAGATTAGATCTTAAGTAAGCACATTTTCCAAATAACAATTTAATATCTAGTGAGAAGTATGTAAGTATTTGATTATAATTCATTAGGCATATGAATATATTAACCATTTCTACATTATCTACAACGATCTTGCTTGTTTCATTTGCATTAGAATTCTCTACCTGTTTATTTCGACGACGCGGTCAAATTGCTGCCTACCAATATTTGGTAGCTATATTTAGGTGTAGATATAAAACACTTATACCACAGTAGAGCATCCACCGGTACTCGTCATACTGACCACTCTAGGTCACATTTTATGGTAAGTTGGTCTCTTTATTTTAAATTCAATTCTTGAGATAAAATTGTACCTATTTTGACGTAATGAGGTTTTTTAAACAGTTATGAAAAAATGTGTGCCTCAGTTGAAAATGATGCTGAGAAGAGTGAACAAAAGACCGATTATCAAAAAGTCACTTAATATTTTCCAACGAGAAAAAGAAAATATGAATAAAATAGTGTGATTCTCCGGCGGACTTTCATTTTTCTTAACAGAAAAAAGCCCTTATCAAAATCCAATAATGTTTAAAGAATAGGTAATATCAGAACGTTCTGTTCCTGCCTCTACCTCTAATGCTGATGTACCTCTAATGTAGGCAAGGCATTTAGCCTCTATGTATAGACAGCAATAAGTAACCGGAGAGTAACGCGTAACGAGTATGTTTATGTGCTGTTTGTTGCAACGACGTTGTAACGACACGTAACGACGTAACGCTAACGACATAACGACAGTCGAGTGAAACATGAGAAATGTCCAGAATGCTGGATAGTTTTGAGTGTTAATGTAATGTGTGTAAAGTTGATATAACGGACTGGTAAGTAGGTAGATATATATATATATATATATATATCATGTCAAAGTAACTTAAAGTAAAATTGGAGTTAAAGTCACAGGAATATGTTGATGGTATAAGACAAACGTAGAAACGAAACCTTTTTAATGATAGATAGGTACTTAGTACTTAGGTAGTTAGGTACCTAATCATAACCTTCTAAACCTCATGTAATGTTTTCACCTTGTATAAACGTAATCGAGTAACTGACACATGGAGTGAATGGGTCTAAATGGTCCAACTGAACTCTCTACTACAGTAGGTACAGTGTGCTGTCAAGTAATTATTGTTTATCTCGCTTATAATACGTATTACGTAAACTTAGCGGCCTTTCAATTTATCGCAGAACGATTACTTTCCGTGCTGTTGTTTCATGTTTCATTGAAACGTCCAACGGCACCCGAAGACTGCCAACCTTCCAACGCCAGCTTTCAATTTAGACTATTTTTTTTGGACTTTTATCATGCGATCAGTCATTTCGACTATAAGCAAATGAGGTGTGTACTTCATGGCGTTGAGAGCGCTACTCCCAGCGTATTCTGCCCTCTCGTTTATATGATTAAGTCCTGGTCGAAGATGTCACGCCGCTTTTTCAGCCGACGTATTGTCTCAGGGATGGTAAGTTGGCCCGCAAGTTGGTTTGGGTGCCTCTGTAGTCGTTCTCTGTAATTGGCTGCATAGGTTTCAATTTCCTGTTTCACCATAGGCATATTGAGGATTTCATGGACCTCTGTTGTTCTTATAAACCATGGTGCATTTGTTATCTGCTTTAGAATGGAGTTTTGTACTCTCTGTATGATCATTACGTTTGTAGCACTGGCAGATCCCCAAAGCTGTATGAAATACGCTCAGACTGGTTTAAGCACTGTTTTATACAGAAGTAGTTTATTGTCAAGAGACAGCTTTGAATTCCTTCCCAGCAGCCATTACAAGCCCCTGTATTTCAAGTTGAGTTCGTGCTTTATATAAAGACAACTAGCGAAGCAGCACTAGTGTCCGTCCTCAGTCTGCGTGTGTGTAAACTACCTGTATACCTACAACATTACCTCAAATAGCACCCGAGCGTCGTCGAACGGCCGCGCCTGCGCCCGCGCCGTGCGGATACCTTCGGTAATCGCGTGAGTCGACTCGGACTCGGACGAGACGAGCACAGATTAATAACTAGTTTGTACTTACCTACTCGTAAACAATGCGGGCATCGATCTCAATTATAGATAGCTGGGCCTGCGCCTGCGCAGTGCGCCCCGTAGCCTGCGCGCCAACCACTCCGAGTAATTGACTAATGAGTGACCTCGGCGCCGTTCGTTCAGGGTTTTCAACAAACTTACTTTTAAAATGTTGAGTTCGCTAGTAAGAAGTTAAAGCTATGTGATTGTTATAAGAATGTATTATATTGATCACAATCTATCTCAGTATTAGTGTGTCCGAGATGGGGCGGTACGACTCCCCACAGTGCAGCGAGCACGCCGCGCGGTATGCACGGCAATGCACGCACGCACGCACTCGTCCAACAAAAGACATCAACGCGCTCACTCGCTCACATGTATAATATTCTAGCTAGAGGTAGGTATACAAGACAAGACATGAATATCATCTTATCAACGATATATCTCAGAGATAACCTCTGCCTTAATTAATTGCATATATTTGTCAAGACAAACAAATACCTGTTCGAATGTGACAAACATATCACACGGTTAACTGTTGTTAGAACATTTATCTCGCGTTGTGCTCGGCTGGCGGCCGGAGCCGGTACAAACCCGGCTAACTACTTTTAGAAGAAATCTTGTTAAACAACGAAAGATCATCCAACTATAACAAAAAAAATCATATACAATACGAATACTTTTTTCTAACTTGCTTTTCCTCGCGACTTCGTAAATTAAAGGTTGAATATTTTTAAATACCTTTCTTAGCGAATTTCAACGTCCCATACATGTGTGTGCTATCTGTACTGCTAAAAAGATCGACCCGTCCATTGTTTTGAAATGTACGTAAATACATCGGTTAGTCACGTTTTCCTTTTATATATTTGTACCTACATAATATATCTACTATTAAGAGAATTTCCCTCGGTAATTAGAGTGGCAGTTAGGCAGTAGGCACCTCTCGGTGGCCACTTGGCACTCCACAACGAACTAGTTCCCATACAAAAATTACTCCACAATATTCGAAGTATTGTTACAGTAACGGTGCGTGGAAGTGTCGATCTGTCGACAACACAGTGTGCGATCTCTCACACACACACGTCACATGTTTCATATTCATTAATGCATATTCATATACAGGTGTGTGTGTGTGTGTGTGTGTTGTCGCGGCAATTTGTTCGCGGTCACACCTCATCAAGTGCGATTAGTGAGGCGCGCGTCACGGTGCGTCACGTCACGTCACGGCCGCGCACCGAGCGAGCGGTAGTCACGTCGCGTCACGCTCCCCCTCCCGCTCGACGCTAATAAATTAGATTACATGCTCACAAACTGACGAATTAGATTCGTAAAGACTTTTTCGATTTGCTCTACGGATGGTCGGATACCAAGAATTAGACCACCGACCGTTCGACCGCTGTGTGCTCCGGCCGCCCGCCGCTAGCACCGCGCACCGCTCTCTAACAAACCTTAAAATTGAGTAATCCGACTCAGCATCTATCTTTCTTTTGCCACTCGAATTTAATTATTAGGTTTTACGTTCCCACATTCTTTTTATAACACGATCGAATCATCTAGAATGAATGTCACGGTTAAGGTGCATACATACCTACCTACTATACAGTAGTATATAGTAGGACTTGACTTTTGCCTATAACTAAAACATGTCATTATTGTGTGGAAAACTATTATTAAGTGTTGTTTTGTATACCGGTGTAGGTGAAATATTTTCACAAGTTTTGGTATATAATTATTTAAAGACCAAAAATTCTTGTAGTTTTCAAGCTTATTCCAATTTCAGCCCAAAACACCTATGCCGTCTTTTATTGATTTAAGTTTGGATCAGCTTAGAAATGACAAGAAATTATACCAAAATCAAGTAAAGTATTTCACCTACAAACGTTCACAGCAACCTTCAACAATTTTGCATGCGATAAAATTAACTATACTTTATTTATAGGCGGCATGCAGGCAATCTGTTAAAGATATGCGCCTTAAGTTTAACAAAAAAATACGGTTTGTTCATTGTTAGTATCTGTAATATATGATCAGACTATATCCGTCCCAATTTGTAAGAGTACACCGAGATATCTGTATGTAAATATCATGCATCGGTAGCTTAACTTAAGTACCTATAGGTAGGTATATAGAAGAGAACGATACAACATTGTGTATAACGTATAACGATAATAGTAAGTAATATAGGTGTGACAGTATCACACGCTTCCCAGAACAACATTCAGAAGTTATTTGTATAAGTTGCTTTAGAGAAAGTTAACAGATAAAACAGTCATACACAAATATCCCACTATCTATAATAACGTGGTTATATTTGTGTCCATGTCGGTACAGAACATGTAACTTGTGGGTACTTAACGAATATGTATGAGATGTCTCCATTCTGTTAACTAAGTGTCATAATATTGTAGAGAATATTGGTAGAGTAGCGATGACATGTATCCGAAATGATGGTAATGTGTGAAGCTTAGAGAAAGGGTCACATCTAGAGCAGTCTTGCCCAAATCATGTGTTGCTATTGCGACCTTTAGGTGGGGCCTGCAACTGAAGACTACATTCATAAAATGGCGATATCGCATTTTTTTCTGGTATAACTCGTGAACGAGTCGGTCTGAGTATCAGAAGATAAGTCTATCCTTTGACGAGGCCATGATAGTCTACATTGATACTATTTCTTAATTGGATAGTTTTCTGCGGTTTTAACTTGTAAACATGATTCACCAAAGTAGGTACTATACAATATTTATAACATATTATTGGTAAGTGCTAAGGTGTAGGTACGTATGTAACGACTGTATGCTTACGATCGGGCTACGAAGGAAGAGGAGTGACATGAGCTCTCTATGACCACATAGTAGGATATAGTATAGTTATACTCGGGTTATATAGATAGAAAAGGACGCGGACGGAGTGTGACAACAAGTTACACGGTTACAGGCGGAGACATCATCGTGCTACATCACTAGGTACTGGACTGACACAGTACAAATACGAATACAGATAACAAACTCTACTTAATATGTACTTACTTAAATTCATTTAATTTTATTAAATCCTAAAGCTACAAAATACTCAATTATATTTTTTTGGAGTTTTTTCAAGGCAATAAAAGAAGAAATGTAAATAACTTACTTATTATAAAAATAAAATGAATACCAATGTAGTAAGTAAGCTACCTACCTACCTACGCCTACCTACCTACCGAGTGACGAGAAGACGTCTCTATACAACAACTACGTGTAATAAAGATAAAGACTGACCTAACTATACAGACTACAAACTAAACGGTCGGACGATACATCGCCGACGACGACGTAACACATGTGATCAGGTACGCAACCGCAGTCGAGTTCGTACTTACTTGTCGTCTTACGCCCCAGGTCGATGTTATCCTAACGGCGCGCAGCTAAATACAACCTCTTCATTGGAAGGTTTATATCGCTCTATCTACGATCAACTACCGAAACTAAATGGCTTCTAAACTCTAAATAATGGTAATATAATAATGCCGGCAGGTGCTATACTTCTTTATGTAATAAACGATCTCGACATAATATGGTTTTAGCAAGTGAGCCCATCCCCCCTTCCTACTGACATAATTGAAAGACAATTTATTATTATTATTTTTTTTGTTTTTTAAGAGAAGTTTGTTTTCCTAAGAAATAAATAAATAAAACCGATGTTTGAGGTACAACGTGTTCCTCTCACCCTGTAAAAGGCTCCTGGGCAGTTTTCCAAATCCTCTAATCATTAAATTTACAACTTACCAGATTCTCAACTCAGTAGATTCGCAACTAACCAGGGCCTATATTCACTAAGAAGTCGTTGGGCGCGCGTGATTAGGGGCGGAGTGGGGGCAGTTTTTGTATGGAAATCTCGTCCTAATCACGCGCGCCCGACGATTTGAACCTTAGCGAATAAAGGCACTGAAGACATCATAGAGCCATGAGTATTATAACCACAGATAACATTGGTTTTACGAAATGAGTACCTATTATTGTTCTAAAAACATTTTTCAGGAAGTGAATAGAGAAATACTTTGTATGGGGAGAAAGCAATACCTACGTTACCCTTGCAATGATTTTCCCACTAGTTTCTTTGTCGTTTAAATCGGTGAGTAGGGAAGCGCTTGCCAAAACCATATCGAGGGGTGAAAGGATATTTTACTTAACCGACATTTTTCGAACTTTACAAGAGAGCCATTTTAAATTGAGGAATTCCATATTTCATACGAGCAACAATCAGTAGATTTCACGTGTGTAGTATACGCTTGAACTAACTGTATAACTATATTATGTATGGTAATATACAGTAATATCTAATCGGCAGTATTGTCGACTATTTTGTGAAAATGACGTTACCAACATAAAGGCGAGATAACGTAAATAGATGGTAAGTAGTAAGGTACTGCATCTACTCTATAATGAAATGTATGCTTCTATACGATAGCAGTGTAGAAGGCGTCTTTTAAAGGTTGATAACGTTTCTTTTAAACTAAACGTTACTTTCTTATTATTGAATGTTTTTTATATAAATAGAAGTATTAAGAAGAATTAACTGAGATTGAAGGGAACTCAGTAGGTACTTTAAAAACGGAAATATATTATTTATGAACAACACAGTAATTATTGTGCTTTTATAAGGCAGTTTGACTAAGGGAAGTAAAGCATTCAAATAAAACATACTTGCAATTGTATAATTTTGATGGTTATTGGTTTGGTATATTATGATGTTCCGATCGTTTTTTGTTTTTGTTTGTTCAGATCGTCTATTGTTGGATCAAGAGCCAAATAATCTCAGTTTTAGTGAATTGAACTACGGACCTCTCCTGGGAATCACGGTCAAATTGTAAAGTAATTAGTTGGATCCCGACCCCGCACAGTGCACTAGAGGCTCGTAGTGGCTTCACTAGTTCGATCACAGCACATTCATGATCAAAAGGTGAAAAAAAGCAGACTAAATATTCTTGATATTAATCTAATAGTAGATTATGCACCAAGGGTATAAAGCAATGTCTTATGTGGCGGATGGCATGTTGAACCCTAAGTGGAACTTGGGGTTCAACATGCCATCCATCAACATCCAACATCCATCCAACATCCCTACTTTTAAAAAATGGGGCAATTGCAATGAGATGGTTGAAGATGGTAAATATATTTTGGTGAGTATTATAGGCAAAACCTAACGTAAGTATCAAAATGAATTAAATCGTAGCTTACTCGATTTTTGTAGACCATTCAAATGAATTATCCTACTAATATTATAAATGTAATTGTTTGTGCGTGTGTATGTTTGTTACTCCTTCACGCAAAAACTACTGAACCGATTGCTATGAAACTCGGTATCTAGATAGCTGGAGACATGGATTAACACATAGGCTACTTTTTATCCCGATATTCCCACGGGATCGGGACTTACGTGGGTGAAACCACGGAGCGCTGCTAGTTATAAATAAAATCTATTTGCTGAGACCTTCAAAAAGGTGTGAAAAGAAAATGATGTGGAGGTAGTTTTAGAGGAACCGAAAAATTATCATTTTATTACCCGAGTGAATGTTGTCATTTATAATATATTTGCTATAACGATAAGTATCATTGATTGACATTCAAATAATAGAATACAAACGACTTGCAACACCTAAATAGATTTATGTGAGTCTAATGGAGTCTAAACAAAGAATACAAATGTCAGACGCAAGCGCGAGGTACCTATAGAGTACAAAGGCAGGCGCGCGCACCAAATTGTCATAATTTATGGCGGACGTTCTGATATCGTTATTATTAAAGGTCTGTGGTCGACGATTACTAAATTGTCAGGGAACGGTCGTTCGTCCATTTCATAAGGGCAATTGGTTCTGCAAATTGTTTGGTTACGCAATTTGTTTACAAGTTAAGGCGGAAATTAGGTATTTATAAAGTGGGTAGGTATATAAAAATATTATGAAAGAAATAGGATTTAAAAGTACATAAGTACAAATAGATATGTATGGATTTGTTAAAGTTGATTAGGTACATTACATACCTACACACACTTCTTTGAGAAATAAGATGTACCTACATACCATCGTCATAGAAAGTAGGTAACATCTAATGGTAGAGTAAATTGATAAATAAACTTAGTTCACAGACAGATTACAGACCAGTTCTGTCTATCTAGTACACCTATAAGTGTGAAATTATGCAAATACGCCAATCTATCAGTCAAATTGTTATTGAAGTTTAGGTAATTTATTGGCATGCCCCGGGCGTCGGGCGGCGGGCGGCGGGTGAGCTCGGTGATATGATGGATGCGCGTCGTCGCAGCGTGTGAACACTCTTGCGCAAGCTCTAGCTGCTCGCCCACGACACGACATTATCCTGCGCCTGCGTCTCGGACATATCACATACAGACAGATTGACGTTACGCAACTCGGAAATCGAATCGTTCGATCTTAAATACATATTATGTCGAACTCCATTCATCCGAGAACTGATAGATAACGCTGAGTATAAACAGTTACGACAACAAATACGAACAAAAAATATTGTGTATAAATAAATATGAAATGAAGATATCAGAGATCTTGTCTCGTGTCGACGAATTAATTTCCAATCATGTAAATTACCATTTATTAAAATATTAACTAGCCGATAATCATTAGCCGACATCTGATAAGTGCCAATAATAACACGGTCCGGCATCGTCCGAGCAAACAGATGATAATATCGGGCGGTCCCAGTAGCGCACCCTGGGGGACTCCGCGCGCCTGCGCCCGCGCCACCGCCGTGCGCCCCACGCGCGCAACTCGCGCGCCTCCAGGCTCTTCTGTAATGGCCTGTTACTACAGCAGCGTGGAGCAATAAACGATCATCAAATCTGCACCGCATACAACGAACGATAATTCAACGTGTACCGAGTCGAAGGCATTAGTTAAGTCGCATTAAACACCGTGCTATTCAATATCAATCATATTTAGCTAAAGCATGAAGATTACAAGTTTATGTCGGTAATCAAAGGTAAGTATGTCCCGCGGCTCGCAGCCGGCGACCAGCGACACTTTATAAAGTAATTCCTGAGGCTAATGGGATAATGTAGAGGTAGGTACGTGGGAGTGAGGTTTAAAGCAACACATGCGTTGAAAAAATCATCATAACGTGGTAAATGAGACCACAC
Organism: Idaea aversata; assembly: GCA_907269075.1. Lineage (NCBI taxonomy): Eukaryota > Metazoa > Arthropoda > Insecta > Lepidoptera > Geometridae > Idaea > Idaea aversata. Next base: position 14,169,130 of record OU026100.1, on the reverse strand, counting down.
CGCCCGACCGCGTCCGTATCTCGGATAAATGACTTCATAAAACTGAAACGGTGACTTGAATAATGATGAGTACAAATTGACGGAGAAATTGATTGACACTTCAAATAACTGAGAACGATCGCAAACTATTGATTAAAAGTTGACCGATACGATACCTAGATCGCCAACGTTTACATTTGAAAGCAATGAAATAAAGAAAGCTGTATCATACAATCATTAACATCGATCTAAGTTACTTCTAAGACTTCATTTCTCCTCACAGACTAACTATAAACCTTTAAAACTTAGAACTATTCATAAAATAACTTTTTCTATGAAAGATAAGTATTACTACGTGTTTAAGCGACTGATTCACTGCCAACCTAAGATTTATTACGGAATTTAACAGTCATAGAAGTTTCCTAGAAATACGTCACGGGTCAAAGCTAGTTTAAAAACCTTCTAGTATCGTATACTCCGACGACGATGAGAAGCGCAGCGCGGCGCGGTGCGGCGCGGGCGCACATTAAACTTGTAATGTTAGAATTAATTGTTAATTAAAACTTGATTACGGTTGCGACATGTCGTTAACCTCCTCCACACACACACACACACACACACACACACACAAGTACTTGCCATCATCAAACTTACTCACACATACATTATATTTTGACTACTCGGTGTTGTAATTGCAATGGATTTATTTATTGAACTTGACATTCTCTCTTAATTAAATTGTGTTTACTTTTTTATTAGCTCTTTAAACAGTTTTGAAAGTTAAATTGGATCAGATCCCACCTCGCTCTGTTTTATAAACTTCATTAGGTTGGTATTTCATAATCACCTATTTTAACATACAGGTCGGCGCGGGCGGCGCAGGCACGGCGTTGTTGGTGCTTATGTAGGTAATGATGCGGTCTAATGTAATAACCCTAAATTGAACTGCTGGATGTCAAAGAAGAACCGCAACTTAGTATCCAGTTATTCGCAGTGCCAATAAGGAATTATCTAAAAGCTGCGCGCCAGCGCCGGCGCAAGCACATCTTTGATAATAAGATGACCCAGGTCATCATTCTTTGTACTCCCTTACAAAATCAACTGCAATCTCGTCGAGTACATATAATTGACGTCACGACCCAGATCTAATGTAACCTCTTGTATGTAACCGTATTGCGAGTTGGTACACTTTCCTCGAAATTAATCCACTGTTCTGATTTCCCGTCATTACGTCGGTAATGATAGAGGCGCTGCGCCTGCGCAGGCCGTCCGCGCCGCCCGCGCCCCAGCGCCGCGCCGCACTCCTACTCCACCTTGTCGAAATACAGAATATATCTGTATATCGCCCTAGAGGACTCTACATCAGTAACTTCACTATATACGGACACCTTGTATTTTCTGAAGAAAGAAACACCCTGAAAAATGGGCCAATTTTTAACCCCCGATGCAAAAACGACGGGGTGTTATCAATTTGACGTGTCTGTGTGTGGCATCGTAGCTCCCGAACGGATGAACTGATTTTGATTTTATTTCTTCTGTTTGAAAGGTGATTGATAATGTTTTGACCATTTTTTTTTCGAAACCGACTTTATTTTTCTTGATCAGGCGGTTAAAAACAAACACTACATTTATAGCAATGCGTTATGTAGCTGAAGAAAATTAAATATTTCCAGTAGTTGACCTGAAACTTTGTTTAAGGAAAGGTATACCATGAGAAAATCCTGCTCGTAATGACATTTGAAAGCGCCCCCGCCCACATATTGGATCGGAAGGTACTATAGACATAACTGGTCCATAGAGCCTTAATTCATTATGATAAAGTTTTTACATCGTTACGTTTTACGAAATAACGGGTCCGAGGCGGATTGAGTTAGCACCTGCGCCTGCGGTACACATTTATACGACGTTTTTGTTCAATCAAACCAAACATGTTATTTGCGGTAATTGTTTTAAAATTATAGTTACGTTCATATTTCGGTTTGCTTATTGCTTATTTAGATACTTTTATGAGAATATGAGTGAGACATCTGTCTCTGGCGGACTGCATAGAAATGGGCGAGATGCGAGGTGGGGTGCAACCTGTTTATTTTTCTGCAATTATTCCATAATACACACATGAATCTAAAGCGGAACAGTAATTTTAGTTGTATATTGTTGAATTAAAATCTATTTAAAACCCAGGACAATTACATACATACTGTTTTCAGATGTATTTTTGTGTGTTTTTAGGCTTCCGCACCTCAAAAGGTTAAAAAAAAAAACTTATAAGATCACTATCTTGTCTGCCTGACTGTCTGTATGTCTGTCACTACCGATTTTCTGAGGAACGGGAGGAACTAGGAAGGAACTCTGTCGAATCAAATTGTATTATTTTTTGAGCACAGCATCTCGGTAGCATATACCTTCCTATCGTAAAGGATATACAATACATACATTTGAATCACTGAAGTAAGTCATATACTCGTAGAGCGTTATAATACTCGCGTTTAAGTTCTCTTGAATTAAAAGTGACTAAATGTTATTAACGAACTTTAATTAACATTACAGATTTGGTAATTTTATATATTAGGAACGTTGAGTGGGTTGTAGGTAGAGGTATTTATATACACTTTAAAATTACCAATTGACATTTACAGTCGAATAATAATATGTAATCTAACGTAATTAAAGTCAAACATATTGATTAACATTCATATTACACTAGCTGTGAGCCGCGGGTTTACCGGCGGGCGTCAGTCGTGATTCCGTGAGAGTATCGGGATAAAAAGTATTATTTAATTGTCTTTTGTTATAGCTGTGATGGTATTTCCATATTTTTAATAATAATGGATGAAAGTGGAAGCATACATAAACAGATGTTTAGGTCCTTTAATGGATTTGTTGACTGAATTAGAGTGGTACAGCGAATAATCCAGGTTCGAGCTTTTATCGTAATAGGTTTGTACTTGTTAGTTTTGGTGTGAATACAATACAAACATACACACAAACTTTAACATGTTTAATATTATTAGTAGGGTAGTACCTACCTAATTACAGAATGAATTACAAAATATATCGAATGATATTGATTTGAAATGATTCAATCAAGCTTTAATGAGATATGCCATTACTATAAACAGTATTTCATTACCGGACTATGGACGCATAAAAACGTAATAAACCTTCCAAGTGTTGTGGATTAGTGAACACTAGGCTATACATGTGGCTTTACTCGTCTCGTCTCGTTGTAGGTACTCGAAACTTGGAACGTTTCATAATAATGTATTACAATTTAAGTTTTTAGTTCTTTAATCTAAATTAAATAAATAATTTTAAATCATTTCGGTTCTTTAATGTGAAATGAAATTCTATGGGATGAATTGAAACTAAATTAAATGAACTCGTTGCATCCACAGCATTATAGAGTTGAGAAATGAATATAAAGGATCAAAAACCTATTAATATTTAGATCCTAGAACTCGTCCCATTATTTTCTGTTTGAAGTTTTTAACATCAAGTTTTGATAATACATTAGGATTTAGTCCCAAACAGTCCCAATTCAGAGCTTCATCCCCCATCAAAACATCTTAATTCATCCCAGGTAACAGCAATGTATCTAAAGTACTTGTTACCCACAATTTGTAAACGTATCAATAGTATTATGTTGGATGAAACTACCGACTCATTGTCTCAACTCTGACACTACAGGCATTAGACGAACGTCACGACTCTGTCCGGCAAGTGTCGCAACACCGTGACGTACCTGACGTCGCGCCGGACGGACACTCGCCCGGACTGATTATATGTCTCATATACCTGAAGCCAGAGTTATGGCTACAATTGAACAACCTTTACTTACGGACAGACTTATTTAATGAGGTTTGTTGTTCTCGTGTGAATGTACGAGCGACGACGTTAAGCAATCACTGTTACAGTTCTAGGGGCAGGTTCTAGAAGCAACATGTCTGGTGGCTATATATTACTGAAATTGATCATTATTGCAATTTTCATCCAAACCTTAGAATTTGTAGGTGGAATTTGTACCGACATTTATTGTAATTTTAAGACGAAAATAGCGTGATTTTTAGTATAATAATTGTTACCTACTATTCGATATGGCAGGAAATTTTGTCTTAGACTTATAAAAAATGTAGTTAAAGATTTAATTAAAAATTGTGTGAATAAATACAACAATTTACCAAGAAATAATGAACCGGACATTTAGCGTTTGGCGGCTCCTTTAAATTAAAGTACCTACCTACCTTTATACCGCAGCAACCGCAGCAAGTAGCAACTATCCAATCAAATGAATCAACAACCGACGATGACGTTACAAAACTATAAAAACCAAATTCCTTAACAATTCATATTAATATTCCAATTATTATAGTTCCCAGTGGCCACCGAATAATGGTCGTAATTTGGAACAATTGTCCGGACAAAGGAGGTTGGCCGGGTATCCGTCCGGGCATGCATCGATCGGAGGCGCGGGCGCAGGCGGCCGCGGGGTAATTGTGCCTAATCGGGCGAAGACTGATCCATAAATCATCGCGCTCCGTGCTCGGCTGCTCGGCAATTACTGCGCATGACTTGACACCGAACTTACAATCAAATATATTAGCTTCAATTAAACGATACGTCTGCTTCGTTCTAATTATATGCTACCTATAATTGCAACTAATTTTAAATTGTACCTCATTCTCTAGCTCGAGGCGTTTATCTCTCTCCATTTACTGTATTTTAATGGTCTACTTAAAACTAGTTTAATTGAAAATTTTATTGCAAATTAGTCTCGAAAAAGTATACGTGATCGTCAACGACAAAAAACGTACCATTTGCCTAGATTATGGACTAGAATTCTGGTTCTTTATCCGCTTATTAAAAACCGAGAGACTGAAATAAGTATAACAAATTAAAAATATAATTAAAAAACCGGTTGAACGTTCTAAAATTCTGACAAGTTGTTTCAATCAACATAAACAAAGTGATAAGATCATACATCGTTCCGCGGAAGCTGTACATAATTCTGGAGAAACCGCGTCTCGATGCGCCCGCGCCGCCGCGCAGTAGCGGCCAATTATCCGGTATATATATGTGGGTACTAGCTCTACCCCGCGGCGTGACTCGTACACCAAAAGTTGCCATAACTCATGACCCGCCCGTTGGGTACGAGTATATTATCACCTTTATTCCGCAGATGCGAGCAGTTTCAGTAGAAGTACCTACCTGTAATTGTCCGGCGCGACCGGCGCGGGTGGCGCGGTCGGCGCGGCGGTCAGTCGTCGGTCGTCGAACCGTGAGATCTTCCATCAGAAATAAGTGTTAGTTACGTACGATGATTCGCGCATGCGCAATGCGCATGGAATTGTTTATTTGATGATGAAATTACGAAAGTTTAATAAACGTTTAAAAGATTAATGTTTTAATTCTAGGCCCCGGGCGGGATGGCGTGCGGCGCGGCGCGGCGCGGGCGCAGGCTCGCTTCGTCGTCGGTCGGTCGGTGTGAAAACTAGTACAACTTTCAATTTGCTCGTAGGTACTTGAGTGGAATCTAACTTCATAACTCAAAACGTGAAATTAAACATGGTTGTGATAAATTTCTCACTTTAAAATGAGGAACAACGAGCTTTTACTGTTTTATTCTAGTTTTATTGAGGGCGTTAGATAGACGTGCGCGAGCGCATAGGTGTACATTGTACATTAATGGTAATGAAGTGACCATTCGGCTCTAGATCACTGGAACCGAAATAGTCACAAAACAAGTCAAATTAAATGATTTGATGAATCATCTTAAATGCCTATTTGAAATATAACATCAAACTTTGACGGTTCGATAGATGTTCAAGAAATATATACAGAGAGTTCATAGTATAGATATTGCTACATGTATGCTAGGTAAGTGAGTGATAGCTGCCAACAATGAAATCAACAAACGTCTAAACATTGACATGCCAGCTATTCAATGAATCAAAACATTTAGCTGTATACGTCCAACCAAACCCATGACATTCAGTCAAAACATGCAAAGGCCACCGATGTGGATGGCGTTACATTTCCCTCTAGCGAGGCCACTCGATTCGTATACATACGGATGTTTCACGAACTAGTAATCTTCAATAGATGTTTGTCCGTTTAGTTAGATGGTAGCGCCACGGGCAGGTTGTAAGATATGTTGGTAAGTCTGGTCAGATGGTCTGATAATCTATATAACAAATGTCAAGGATATTTGTCTAATGATATGCGAACCGGACGGCGGACGGGGCGGCGCGGGCGCGGCGCGGGCGGCGAGCGACGCGCGGTCGACAGGGCGTGTGAACTTAATCTTTATACACACACATGTACCTACATGGTGACTACTTGATATTACTGATAATAAGATTAATTAAAAGGATATGTGACTAAGGAATTAATCATTTATATTCACGGAAGTTGACCGCCAACCTTCGCTAATCGGAGATGTAGAAGACCATGGCGCATGGATGTCCTATACCTCATTTGATGTTGGCCCTATCTAAATGGAAAAGTTACATAATGGTCTCTCGTCCCAGTTTTGGAATGGGACGATTCGCCTAAGTCGAACTTCTTCAACCTCACATTGATAAGGTTATACCTAATTAAGAAGCAATTAAAAAAGTATTAAGATACCTTAAGATCAAAATAAACTCAACAGTCAAAGACATTTTATCATACAGTCATATTTACCTACTTCTGTAATTTTTTAATGATCCTATGCCAATTTAACCGACTTTGTACAAAACAGAGACTTATAATGTTGCATGAAACTAATATCCGATACAAAAAGGATTAGGTAAGTATATAAACACGTAAAGTACGTCATCGTCTACTCATCATTCATTAACAAAACAGGCGAAGAGTGGCAACAGACAGTCATCCATCGCGATCACTCATCAACAGTTAATTGGTGTTAATTTGTCTAATTGTTATGGCGTCTCTGGTCTCACATAAGCATCCAAACTCGAGCACATGACTACCACGTCATTAGGTAAGTAGGTACAATGTAGGTACATGTCACTTCACAATACGATGTGAACGAAGCGACAGAATATCCTGAAATATCTGCATTTAGTGGCGACTACCGATTATGCTGAGACTTGATATACGCAGATACTTTTCCAACTAAGCAGCGACGGCAAATATTTATATATTTTATTATATGTAGTATGTATTTATTTTACTATTATAGTAACGGTTACACTATAACAACAACTGAAGACAAGGTATCTTAATACCTATCCTTTACAAAACGTCAAACAATTTTACGGAAATTAAATGCTTACACATACACAATTAGAATCAATAAAATCAAACAGTCGGTCGATTAGACTAAATCGGTTTAGGTAAATACTTTTTGGAAAGTTGCAAAGCATAATCAACTGGCGGACAGATGGCGTCATAATGAAAATGTATGAATCATATAGAAAATATGTTATTTACAAAGAGTCTGTACGGGTAAGCACCGTACAGTTCATTTTCCATTTGTTGTAATTTAAGTTAGTGTAGCAGTGTATCATGAACGGTCACTCCTTTCTGTATCAATTAATTATCGACGTGTACCACATATATCAATACAGGGTTATTGGTAATTATACTAGCAAGCCGTTGAGGGCTACTTCTGTGCACCTTAATAAACAACTTTTGTTCACAGACTTTTGGAAATTCGATAATTTTTTCGAAAATTTTGAGGTTAGGTTTATCTGAAAATCAGCTGTTCCTTACACGGAGAGGTCATTAACCTTAAAATTTTACGTATTTTTTAATTTTTATCTACTTTTCTTAGTCTGAATGACTTTTGTTTTAAAAAATCAGCTGTTTTTCGAATTTACATAAACTCAAACTTTTCATTTTTTTTTCGAATTTGCAAAAGTCGTAGAACAAAAGTTGTTTGTTAAGGTGCACAGAAGTAGCCCTCAACGGCTTGCTAGTATAATTTCCAATAACCCTGTATACTATCATTTCTATCATAAAACAGGCAGTTTATCATTTCAACCCCATGTTCTGAGCAAACAACCGGAACAGACTCTGTAAAGATTTACATTTTCCTATCCAACCAAATGATGCTCGACGCGCAACCTTAAAGAAAATGTCCTAATATACTCTCTACTGTAGTATACTAGTAGTTCGCCCCAAACTGAGACCTCACGAGTTTTTTTCAGCGATTATTATATTTCAGCGTAAAGTAGGTACTAAAATGTATAATATAACGACGAAAGTCTCAAAATACGACAGGTCTATCTTATTTGAATGATAGGTGCCTAGTATCGCTATTATCTGACATTGGATGATTTAGACTTTAGAGAATCTAAACACAATAGGCATAACTTGTTGTTTTTAAGTTCTAAAAGCATAGGTCCAGCTCAATCATCACACCCGTTAAATTTGGATTAAGAATATTGTAAATATAGTAAGCGTGTTACATTGTGATGCTACACCTTCATTATTTTTAACACGCTTTTATTAGTTTCACCTGTATGTTTGCTTGTATGTATGTAACCGACTAATTTGGGCACGATTTTGCCCTACTTAGAATGATCAGATTTTTTTCAAACTTTGCACACTTGTCAAAGACCGATGACAATGCAATATTATGATAACATGGTGCTGATCTGATGATGGAGCTGGAAGGTGGTCATAGGAAACCCTATCGAGTTTGGGCTCGTTAGAATCGTCTTGACGAGTAGTTTGGCTTTCAATGGTGACCAGGGTCTGATCTAACATAATATTTCGGTAATAAAGACCAAAAAGTATAAAATAAATTAATAGGTTAAAAAAACTAAAAAAACACGCTTTAAAAAAAATCCAACTAAAAAAATAGAAAAAAAAAATTAATTTTGGATTATGAATGTTGTAAATATGTAGTAAGCGTGTTACATTGTGATTGTAAAAGAAAAATAATGAAGGTGTAGCATCACAATGTAACACGCTTGCTATTTACAACATTCATAATCCAAAATTAAATTTTATTTTCTATTTTTTTTGTTGGATTTTTTTTAAAGCGTGTTTTTTTAGTTTTTTTAAACTATTAATTCTTTTGCAATCACAATGTAACACGCTTACTATTTACAATATTTTTAATCCAAAAATTATTAATTTTTATTTTCTAGTTTTTAGTTCGATTTTTTAATAAAGCGGTTTTATTTTTATTTTTTGAACTATCAATTTATTTTATACTTTTTGGGCTTTGATAACGAAATATGTTAGACCCATTGCCCCAATGGTTACCATTGAAAAACAAACTACTCGTCAAGACGATTCTAACGAGCCCAAACTCGATGGGGTTGTGCTGTGGTTGTGTCGTTTTATTGCGAAGTTCCTATGACCACCTTCCAGTTCCATCATGTTACAATTGAAAAACAAACTACTCGTCAAGACGATTCTAACGAGCCCAAACTCGATGGGGTTGTGCTGTGGTTGTGTCGTTTTATTGCGAAGTTCCTATGACCACCTTCCAGTTCCATCATGTTACAATTGAAAAACAAACTACTCGTCAAGACGATTCTAACGAGCCCAAACTCGATGGGGTTGTGCTGTGGTTGTGTCGTTTCATTGCGAAGTTCCTATGACCACCTTCCAGTTCCATCATCAGACCATGGTTAACATTGAAAGACAAACTACTCGTCGAGACGATTCTAACGAGCCCAAACTCGATGGGGTTGTGTCGTTTCATTGCGAAGTTCCTATGACCACCTTCCAGTTCCATCATCAGACCCTGGTTACCATTGAAAGACAAACTACTCGTCAAGACGATTCTAACAAGCCCAAACTCGAAGGGGTTGTGTCGTTTCATTGCGAAGTTCCTATGACCACCTTCCAGTTCCATCATCAGACCCTGGTTACCATTGAAAGACAAACTACTCGTCAAGACGATTCTAACGAGCCCAAACTCGATGAGGTTGTGTCGTTTCATTGCGAAGTTCCTATGACCACCTTCCAGTTCCATCATCAGACCCTGGTTACCATTGAAAGACAAACTACTCGTCAAGGCGATTCTTGACGAGTAGTTTGAATGAATGAACTATGAAGTATGGATAATGAGATAACTCCTGCTCTTTCATCAGATCAGCTCTATCATCAGATCAGTTCCATGGTACCATATTATTGTCACCGAAGTTACGCCCTTTCACTCGGATATATTTGCCCTATAGTTTGTGTGCCATATAGGTAGATCCCCTTTTGGACCCCTATCTCCGTAACCCCCTGACCGATCCTGCTCATGTTCGAACTTAAAAATTCTATGGACCTCAACTACTTGTATACCAAAAATCATGAAGATCAGAGCAACGGTACTCAAGTTATCGTCGAACAAACATACAAACATACGAGCGACCGACCCTTCTCAACACTAGACCTCTCTCGCTTCGCTCGTTCGGTCTATTATTTTATCTCTTTTGAAATCTGTCGCGAGTCGCTTGATTGTGTGCTAGCAGTTACTAGTTAATAGATATAGAGACAAAACACAGTGATATTATCAAAGTTGTGGTTAGGCCGCCCCGCGCCTCGCCGCCACCGCAGTTCTGTTAGTTTCCTGTTTCAAAGATTCCGATGAGGAGTACGTGTTTTATTTGCTATTTCATATAATATATACGAGTATTAATCTTTTCTTTAGTTATTATCAGTAAATTGATCAGGAGCCAAATAAGCTTTCAAATTATATTGGTACATAAAATACTTCACGAAGGCGATGATGAAGTGTGATAATGCTGAATGGAAACGTACCAAGATGAGATGAGAAACTGATTATGTTCATAGAGACAAAGGACACAAATATTATATTGGGCTCTGCTTCGTTTTTTAAGTTTTTAACAAAAAGTTCTAACCTCTAGTTCACGCCTTAAGTTCTAAACAAAAGAATAAAAATGGAAACCGATCGATCAGAAGTTTGCTTCCTTTACTTTGTAGTACAACTCAAGTCACCAGAAAAAGTATCATATTCATCATTACTTTCCAATCGAAGTGAAGTCTAGACTTTTGTCGGAATTACCCCCTGAGCCAAACGTATACGCCACAGAAATATCCACACCTCTTGAAGTCATAAAGAACAGTATATATCATTGAGCACATTTCACGCCATATGAGGAACCAATCAAAGGGCCCCCTGATGTGTCGTCGTCGTCGGGAGAGGACATCGAATAAAAACGTCCATTAGGTATACACATGCAGGGCGGCGCGGGCGGCGTGGCGCGGGCGCATGGGTATAGCGAGTGTAGTGTGGGGCACGCGCCGAGCTGGTACCTCGTTAGTTCACGCAGCGGGACACTTGGTGACATCTGGAGACTGTACCACACGAGATACTCGACGTGTGTCGTAATGACGTTAAAGAGGGCGCCACTGCACCGTCCAACCCGTGGTTCATAGGTGGATCGTATGTATTATGGTTGCAGTAACCAGCAGGAGGTGGCACGAGCTGCTGCAAGAACTTTACGTGTAAGGCGACACGATTACGTTTTACCTTTCTAATATTAATGAAATGTGAAAGTTTATTCTTTTACTGTTCACAATCAAACGGATTTGCAAATTAATTGTTTAATGTGTTTTTTTTATTAATAATGGCGCCACAAGCCTAAACAAGTTGTACCATGAGCCTGATAAAACAAAAGTAGTGACCGAGAGTCATGACTCAGAGTACAATCCCGCACGAAGAACCTCAAATATTCTTGACAATTGCTACGTATCTCACTGTGCATAATCGTTCTCTTTCTGAGGCTAATTTACTTTGTGATGGAGTTACAATAACCTACACAAATCTAAAGTAACTGTCGAAGGATCAAAACAAAACTGTTTGTGCCTCGAAATAATGTGATTTGAACGGTTAGAGTAAGTACCTACCATTCTACTGGTACCTAAGTCACTATTCTATCTTAGAGAGTCAGACAAGCAGAACCAAGCAATCGCACAATTCTCATCATTGCAGTCTTAATCTATCTAGACAGGCGTGCTTCGCCAATCAGTAGATATGTAGATAGGTACATCGTATCCCGGTGCGCCTGCGCCGCCGCGCCGCACCGTGCGCCTGCGCCTCGGTGCAACCCCGCTGGGAACCAGACTATATCTCGGCTCTATCTTGGAGTCGGGTGCCTTTCTCGGCTAGCAAACATTGTGCCATATCAATCATGGAAAACAACAATTGTAAGGAAAATAGACGACGATTGAGTACATTGTTTAGAATTGGATAATGGTGGCAAACAGGGAAAAGGTGCACAACAGATAAATTTTTGCAATAAGTATGTTATTTGTAGCAAAGTGGGTACCAATAAATTAACAGTTTCAGTTTTAGACAGGTATTTTAGACGTTTGGTTCCTATCCTCACAACATGGTGATTGCAACAACGCTGAAATGAAAAATAAACAAGTTAAAAACTTGGTGAATGTCCCGTTAAAAATAACTTCAGCAAAAACCAGCCTTTCAAAAAAGGCATAAGTTGTGCAGAATATTTTCAAACATGAACCATCGAAACATTCATAATTTAATAATATATTTAGATACGGTAATTGGAACGTTACCGAGAATTGAGCGAGCAGAATGAACGCGAGGTAAACATTTAGCACGAACCGTACCATCCGATCGTAATGGCAGACTCTACCTGTTCTACCAGAGCGCGAGCGCGAGGAGTCTGCACCGTATCATTATCTACCAACAAACTACCGGACTTTTCATAAAGGCTCTCGTTACGGTCATCTACCTCATCCTCTATACAAAGATATTCAACTTTAATATAGACAGAACATCAACCTTTTCGTACTGTTCTAACAGTGTATGACAACGCGGTTACAACAAAACCTGCAAAAAAAATCTGGTAAGATGTCTTAGGCACTCAGCTGCGACGACGTGAGAACCCAAAGAGGTTGGATTAGCAACATCCGTTACATATGATTATTTTATTAGGAATTTATTATTATCCATCATTCGGCTTTTTGTAACTTCTCTTTTGACTAATTTTAACTAGACTAAGCTTAAGTTCGAATTTGCAGAAGTCGTAGAATAAAAATTGGTTGTTTTGTCTAGACACATAGGTAGAACAAACCCCTACCATATAACTTTCGCTGAAACATTGCATACAAAAATAGACAGCATTGCGTAACCCGAATCACTCTATTCTACAGTAACATAATATTATTTTAGCTCTAGGTATACGTTTAATATAATAATGGAGTAGGTAGGGCGAGGAAGCGACTCGACGCCCACACGGTCGAGTGGTCTCATCTCGTTACCATCGAGCTTGCGACGAATCCTCACAACATGCAGACTGGTAACATTTCGTAGAACGATATCTTCAAACGATCACTACCTAAATCTAAAATTGTTTACAATTACATATCAAAATGTCGTTTACATCCAAGTTTTCTATACAATTTTGGGTGTATCCCATATTTCTATGGAAATTCTAAAGAGATATTGAGCAATGGCAATTATTTCTATGAATATTATATTTATTGACTTTTATGAATATTTTGACCGCCAGCAATGGAAATGTTGGGAGAACTGTCCCGTATTTCCATCAAAGGAAATTCATAATGGAAATAGTAGGACACACACAAATTTGTAAGTGAGAAAATTACTAAAAATTTAGCATTATTTTTAAGGAATCTGAAATTCCTTGTTGTTTTGAAGCTTATCCTAAAATGTATGTCAAGAAATCTATTGTCAACTAAGATTAAATGAAATTGCAAGTTTGCAATATCGCACAATACTCATAATTAAACGCGTTCCATTTAAACAACACTTTTGTCTAACAAGTAATGATCATGCGATCAAAAGTTGCCCGAATGCCGTATCCATCATTCTAAACAATCGCTTCTTTTACATCTCCGAATCGAAGTCGTTTACGTTTATTACCTTTTTGTTGGTTGCTCGCTTTTTTATTGGGATGTTTGATGAAGTTTAAGTTAAGTACTTTAGATATTTTTAGATTTCATTCATTGCGATAAACATTTTGTTAGTCGGTAGAGTTGTTGTTGTTACGAGGCGTGAGTAGACGGTACGTTTTTCATTAGACGGTTTGCCAGATGTGACCCGTGGCCGGCTCCTCTGTTGATCCGTCTTCATACACTCATTTATATAGTAGGTAGGTACATCGTCTATTGTACTATAGAGTTTACACCTACAGAATTTTAATCTTCAAAAAATCTCAATTTACATACATAAAAGTGTTCTCAATTCAGATTGAATTTATTTTCCAAATTATTTTAACCAAACGGAAGCGTCGTCTCACCTTCCACCGGTGCTCATCACTCGTGAGGACAACTGTAATGATCAATAATCGTTTATTCATAGACATTCATAAGACAATGTTTTAAATCTTGATCGATCTGGGGTTCCCAAACTTTTGTCTACTGCCCACTTTAAAAATTAATTATTTTTAGCGCCCCCATTTTTTTCACATACTTAAAAACCACTATAACATAAAATTAAATCAATTATTGTGAGCTATATTATCGGAGATTCAACATTCATGCTAAACGAGACTTTTACAATAACCCGCAGGGGCAGTAGGTACACAACGCACCAATTTTTTTGGGTCTTCTACCGCCCCCCTTTAGGCCGGCAGCTAAGTAACTTTTGATCATTATTTATTGCGCACGCGCACTGCGCTGAGATCTGCGTATTAACATTCCTCTCTACCACAATTCACTTGAAACGTTCAAATAACATAATCTAACAAATATTGATTCTATTACAAATAAATAGAGATATAAATATCTAAGCCTTTTGTTATTATGATAGCGTTGGCGTTGGATGTCGTGGCGCATGGCGGTGCTAATCTCACCTATATGGCCTCTAGTGGTAGCAGGTTCTAGTCCCGCTGCGCGCGTGACAATGGAGGCGACTCCTGCGCAGCGAGGTGCAGACAGAGCATAAATCTAACCGTCGACACCGAGCCTAAGCCGGAGTGATGGTGCCTTCCCGAACACACAGTCTACAGACTACAGACATATATTGAGTAAGATAACTTCCATTTACTATACATTGTTTATTATATAAATTAGTAAATTTAAATAAACGGAAGCTGTGGTTCATGAGCGGTGCTGTGTTGGTCTCTAGTGGTGGATACCTAACTAACATCGTGATGAAATCCGGACGTAATGACGAGTTATTTTTGAGAGGTTGGTAGAGGTGCTGGACTACCGAGTCCATTATATTCGCATAGAACATTTTAGTATCATACATCGATTACCTAAGCTAAGCGAGGAGTCGGTAAAGGTTATCGCGACAAAGTGGCGCGAGGAGGCGACGCGACACATCGCAGCTCGCGCTCCGTGCATGTCCTCTATCTGTGTCCGTCTGCGCTGCGCTCGCCGCCGCCCGCGCCGCTGCGTAAGCGCATTGATAACGCGGCGCTAAACTCACACAACGGATTTATTATAATGATACCACATACTTGCGAATGGAACTGTATCCTATACTTGGTCAAATAAGGTTCAAATTAAAACCGATTGTAAAATAGGAAGGGCGCGGAGCGTGCGAAATTCTTAACAAAATGATATGCATTGGGAGCTGAGTGGAGTGAGTGATATACGTTCTGTCCTTCAGTGGATTAAAACGCAGAGAGATACGAGAGACAGGTAATTTATTCGTGTCCGAGATACGTCAGCATCGTTGGAGATATTTCCTGATCTGTAACAGATCAATCGGGCAACACAATGTCGCCTGACTCGGGCGTCGCGTCGTCGCAACAAACACCTCAATACTTCACTAACGCAACGGAACGCAACGCAACTGAACGCAACAATTGCATATAAATACGACGTTTATGAACGTTTCACGTGAGTTATTGTTTGCGTAAATCTGTTTTAATTTAAATAATGTTTTATTGGCTTCAAACTAATTTACAGCTGCTCTAAGTATTTGTGGTACTTGGTACAGACGAGACGGATTTATGGCAACATTGCAATCGCACTAAATTGCATTAATATTATTATTTATGAGTCATAAAAATGATTGATTGAATACTAATAACTCAACGTTTAAATTTTAAACAAAAAACATGATAACAATTATATGTGCATTCATAGAGAAACATAGCCGTAATCGAATAATCGGTACATAACATCAGTATCAATAAGCCGGGAATTACATCGCGCGATGCGATGCGATCACCGCGGCCAGCGGACACTGCTGCCGCGCTTTGCTTGTCGCGATGGTATCGTGTATAGGCAGACAATGCGCACGATACGCGCGCATGCGTAGTGCGTAATGTCACACGATCTAAGCTGATATTGATATTATTACCAATAAACCTTTGACATTTTATTTCAATATTTAGGGTAACCAGTAAAGATCCTGATATAAAAAATAATTTCCTCCAGATTTGATTCGTCCTAGTACAAACTTACAAAAATGTGTTTTCTACATCTAAAGGTGGGTACTGACCTACGTTACGAGGTGTAATGTAACATTCGCTTCGAGCGTGTTACGCATAGAGCATGTACGCTGTGTTCTAAAATTGGCGTAACATGCTCGTCAAACGACGTACTGACTGCACGAATGCTCGCTGTGTAACACGTTACATTACGCCCCGTAACGCCGGTCAGTACCCAGCTTTAGAAAACTGAAATGGGATTAAAATAAGTAGATAAAATCAATTTAGAAAATTACCAACTGAAGTCATAAAACAAATAAGTATAAATCATACGAGTATTGATTTTAAGTTTATGACTGCAAATTATAGCTTAAGACTTAATTAAAATGAACTATGAGAAGATTGTATTGCCGCAGTTTAATTAAGAGGCAAATAATTGTTATAGAAATTGATAACACTAAAATGGGATGAAGGGAATAAATTGAGGCTGAACTGAGAACAGTTCTCGGGATGAATTGAAACTTTTGATATGGGATAAAATTAAGTGGGATAAATTAAATCAATTATAATTACATAAAGGATGCCAATACAGCCTATGTATGTATACCTACTGTATTTTTGTATTTGTGATGTTGCAATTGCGTTTGTGTCGTATTTCAGTGAACATTGTGGCAATTACGTGTTGCAGTCACGAGGTCGCCGCGCCGGTCGCAGCCATTAGGTACTGCATAATCATGTTTTTGTTTAGAACCGTTCTAAATCCGCGGATAATTCCGAGTAAATTGGACGCGAGCGCGCGGCGTGTTGTTCGACCGACCAGTGATTGTCAGTTACCGCGTTCTACAATTAGCCAGTCACGCCTCATTACATGGACTTTAGTACTTTAGCTAAACTCTATTTTGTAGTTTGAACTAAAATATAGCTATCCCTTGGGTGGTAAATAAATAGGCAAATAAAATGGTATAGTTTTGTAGATATGTTTTGTTGTGTATTTTCTGGAACTCGATACCTATTTCTACATTGTTTTGCTTTTACCACCCAGGTGGGCTGAGGAGGTGGACCACGGCCAAGGCCCCTACCGATGCGAGACGCTACTGAGACGTGCAACGGTAGTAGATGTACGTACAGCTCTCCTATCTGAACATAATATCAACTGAAATGCAATAAATCCACGTTTCGTTGAACGCGTCAACGACAATGTGTTCACTATAATAAAAGGTCCCATTCACGTCGCGACAACTGATCGCACCCGATCGGCCGGCGACCGCGACATCTACACACCGTTACTCGCGATTTATTGCGATCGATACCGCGACCAACTAACTGCAACCAAATAGGGCGCGAGACTGCCGCTAACATAGAGATATAATACTACAATAGAAAGTTTTGATTTACTTTTTATAGCACTATTTCAAATAATAGACACATGAAATGAAGAAGAAACTCTCATGCAAAGTTTCACCCTCCTTTTGGTAAGTGGAGTTGCAAATCAAAATACTTATACTTACCGATGTGCTTTCTATTCTAAGTATAACGTAGGTATTATATATCTATGGTTGCCAAAGACCACGAATGGACGGGACGCGACACCGCGCGGTCGCACAAGACGGATGAGGTGCTTCGTCCCAGCCTTAATGGGCAGATTTAGTCGTGAAATGTTACCCGATTTGTGTGGGAAGCCGTGATAGACTGCTCTAACTAAGATAATTAAGGTTTTAATGTTTACGGGAGCATTCGAAGCACATTAACTAGCGGAGCAGGTACCTAACGATCTATTCGATTTAATTAAAATATATTATATGGCGATACGTGATGTAAAAGGAAAACTTTATAGTCCGATATAAAAATACAGGAAACAGTTAGAAAATACTAAAAACTGTTTAAAGTGGAGCAATGAATTCGTATAATACACATCATCCAATGACCGAGGCGGACGGAGCAGGAACCTGCGCCAGCGCCTGCGCCCACTCACATAACTCAGGAACAAGAAACTAATTACCCAGTCATTGCAGTGCGATAAAACCGAACAGAATTAATAAAAAGAATCAAGTAATACAGGTCCATTTGAAGTCATTTAAAGCCGAGTTGTAAGTATACCGACCGACCGACCGACCCAGCGGCGCGGGCGCACGGCGCGGCGGCGCGGGGCGAGGGGCGCGGGGCGGCCATGATTTATAGCAAGTCGCGACTGCACACAAATTAAATATTTATTGGTACTCCGCCTACGTTTAATTTTTCGCCATTATCAAAAGAAGTAATTTATTTAACGATCTACAACTAGATCAGGGCTATAATAATTCACTAACTTTCTAGATTAATTAGAGATCGGGTGACGTCATCGCACGCACCGTCCATGCCCATTGCCCATTGCCCATACCATTGCGATAGTTTGTGGCGATCGTGACGCGATGATGGCACGGGTCGATGCTACCCGCAACACGAGGAACGACAATAGGTGTGTTAGGCCGCCGCCGCGCGCGCCGCCCGCGGACATCTGACGAACTTCTACGTAATGTCAGCCGCAGCAGCAAGCAGTTCTAGCCAGGCACTCGTCGCGTCGTCGATATGTTATCGGTAATTGGAGCATTTTTATACAAAGTTTATTTTTGCTGTGGCTTAAAAAAGTGTGTTATGAGCAGGGAGGGACTAAATCTGTGTCTCTAGATAGGTATAATAGATAATGGTAAAGTAGTCGCGGGACCATTTATGGGCGAGTGTTGGCCGACATCGGCCGATTAAAGTGGACATTACGAAGCGGTTAATTGCTCGCCTAATGACACATATCGTGAGAATACACTATTATTTTAATAGAGCTTTAACGGATGTGTGAATGTGCGTTAAAGATTGTAATCATAGAGCGCGGCGATATAAACTGTAACATTAAGTTACTACACACTACACACTCGATGTTAGACTGATACTATTAGGTAGGTAGGTACCAATGGCAAGCAATTGACGACGACGCGACGTAACCGAGGCATACATTCATTATGCGATCTTACCGAATCACTTGTCTGTATTTCCTGTCGTGTTTCAATAACGGGTATTTCCAGAACCTTTATCCAGAGGTCTCCTGTCCTGGACAGAAAGAAACGGGAACACCCGACGAAGTTTCAAGTTGCAAAGGAGCATTAAACCTCAGACGAACCTAGTCGTAATCTCGAGCCTATAATAATGTAAAAATAAAACATTTTTGAAATAATATATCTTGTTAAAACTCAACAATTGAACCGCCTGCAAATGTCTCCGTCCATTATACCGTAGGTAAGTATCCATATATCAGGTATCACGTAACGACAATGCCGATTTCCCCGTACTTTGTCGATATTTAATCGTTGCCAAAACTACGTACTTTGTGTGGTTATTATGCATGTACAATCAGGAGACCTTTGAAGCAATGGTCATATTTTAACTAAATACATACTAAACTTTTTAAACTCACACATTTATTTTTTACGAAATGCGACTTTTGTTGTTCATAACTATCCATATTTTCATATCAATTCATGTACCGGTCCGCGGTTACATAATATCTATATGTCCAGTTCCAGTATGATACGGTATAGTCGACGAATACTTTTATTCGTACTTACCCATAATCAGTACCCCTGCATACCCACTATTCGTATGTACCCGTCGTTGAAATTAAATGAATAAATGGGTACCTAATTACCTACCCCTATAATTAGTCCGAGTAGAGCAACCTTACCGAGAGTCGCGTGTCTCTCGAGTATAGGTAGTGTAGACAACCGAAGATGATATTACATTGTAATTATATCGAGGTGCGGCCTACGGATGGAGTCTAATGTCATACGTTGACATTCAAAAGTGTTAAGGGTTTACCAGTAAACCTGCCTAATAGATTTGTTATCAATAGTTCCATATGGAGTTCAGGAATGGAATTAGTGCAACTTTTTATAAAATATAAAAATGGTTGTCTGTAAAGTCTGTTTCCGGACGATAATTTTACGTGATAACGTCATAAAAAAACATTGATGGTAACCATGGCAACGATAAAACGTTGCTATAGTTACCTTGTCAATAACATGAGGCGTTCCAGTAACGACGCGTGACGTCACACTTTTTTGAGATTGCAGGTGTTCACCAATTTATAAAACGTTATCACGTCAAAAAATTAGTTCCTTTTTATTTTTGTACAAAAGACGATAGAAATAGAAACAAAAGTGAAAAGACGTTAATACAGAGGGAAAACATAATATTAGTTTTGTACGACAGTCTCAGTAATATTGTTATTTCCATCTTTGTATAAAATATGACGAAGTGAACTCGTGGGAGGGGGAAGGGGAGGTGTGTGTGCCGATTCCCACAACAAAGTAATACAATACAAGTACCTACATACTTGTTTATATGAAAAATATGATATTTGGTAACATTTAGTGTCGTATAAGGCAGCGATAACAACGTCGTAATAACGGTCTATCCCAATTTGTCGGAGGCTGCGCGCCGACGGAATACTGATTGGGGAAAAGCGGCGCTTGCGCATCCGAACATTACACTGACACCGCTGACTCATACACTCAGGAGAGACTCAACTTAGTAAACCAACTTTAAAATACATAAAATAATCTACCAAAAACAATTTCTACCAGCCCTTATCCCATTTTATTTGTAATCGGCGTAGAATATCTTCTTCTATAAGTAGGTACTCCTCTATTAGCCGTCAGCACTCATCGCTCACATCCTCTTCCTCTTTCGCTTGTCTCACTCACACACCACATAAATCCATCCTTACTTCATATTCTCTCTATCCCTCTACATTCATGTAAATAGGTAAATGCGCAAAACATTGTCGATCGCTTCTGACAAATAAAAACTTGAAAAAGAAACCTGAAAACAAAAACTAGAAAAAAACTAAAAAGTGAAAAATAATCCATTTCGGGTCACTAAAACAGCAGATAACTTAAACATACTTGGAAGTCGGACTGGGTTAGATTGAATGTTGAGAGGTATAATATAGGAAACATGGTGTCACCCAGTCCGACTTCCAAGTATGTTTAAGTTATCTGCTTTTTTAGTGACCCGAAATGGATTATTTTTCACTTTTTAGTTTTTTTCTAGTTTTTGTTTTCAGGTTTCTTTTTCAGGTTTTTTTTAGTTTTTGTTACAAGGATTTTTTTTCAAGTTTTTTTTAGTTTTTGTTTTCAGGTTTTTTGAAGTCGGTTTTTAAAATTTTAATTTATTTTTTTATTTAACCATTTTTAGTGCCGCTGACACTGAAAA
The DNA here is from genome assembly GCA_907269075.1 of Idaea aversata. Lineage (NCBI taxonomy): Eukaryota > Metazoa > Arthropoda > Insecta > Lepidoptera > Geometridae > Idaea > Idaea aversata. The sequence goes on along the minus strand of OU026100.1, from coordinate 14,147,615 downwards.
TTCTACTCCATGAGGCGAAAGCGACTATTTCTTAAAATTGCGCGACCTGTACCTAATCGTTACTCATTGAAGAGTTTGGTGATGAGAAGGTTCAGATGCTCCATTCGTCGATAGGTACCTATTAGTGTATGGGCCAATTCTACTAGTGGTAATGGAAAATTGAGCAATTTGCTGAACCTCGCTGTGCAGATCTGTTCATCACTCTAAAGATCCTCATCAGATCTTCATTTAGGATAGGGTTCTCTATCAACATTCATACAAGCCCAGTCCGGCGACTAAAATCGACTAAATTCTTCAAATTGTAAATTGTGATCGTAACCGATTCAAGAGTTGTCTGATGAGAAGGTGGTTTTAGATATTCCATTTATCGGTAACTATTAGTTTATGGGCCAATTCTACTGGTGGAAATCGAAAATAGAGCAATTTGCTGCACTCTCGAGGTGCAATGCTGTTCATCACTCCGAAGACCCTCATCAGATCTTCATTGAAGATAGGGTTTTCTGTCAACATTCATACAAACCCAGTCCGGCGACTAAATTCGACTAAATTCTTCAAATTGTAACCTGTAATCGTAACCGATTGAAGAGTTTTCTGATGAGAAGGTGGTTTCAGATATTCCATTTATCGGTAACTATTAGTTTATGGCCCAATTCTACTGGTGGAAAACGAAAACTGAGCAATTTGCTGCACTCTCGAGGTGCAATTCTGTTCATCACTCCGAAGATCCTCATCAGATCTTCATTCAATTTTTATGGGACCACCTCTGAGTTATCCCCTTTCATACAAAAAAAGATTTTTCCAAATCGGTCCAGGCGTTTTCGAGTAATCGGCGAACATACATAAAAAAAATATATATATATACGCGACGAATTGAGAACCTCCTCCTTTTTGTTTGAAGTCGGTTAAAAATATCATGTTGAGTACAAAGCATAAAGTAATTATATCAAATCCTACTTCTACGGTTAAAAGTGATTGTAACTCCGTTTATTAGTTTTGGAGGTATGGTGTTTTTACAGTTTTTTAACAGACTTCAAAAAAAGGAGGAGGTTCTCAATTCGGTTGTATGTATTTTTTTTTTATGGATGTCCCGCATATCTTCTTTGTTTATCAACCGATTTTGATGAATCTTTTTTTGTCTACCTCAAGGGTGGTCCCATAAAAATTTGGTGAAGATCTGACGAGGATCTTTGGAGTAATTAACAGAATTGCACCTCAAAAGCGTTTCAATTTGTATCTGCCGAAACATCTTTTAGACGCCTTCCAAAAAAAATTGCACTAAAAGGCTAAAACATGATGACAAACACCTAAACCGATTGAGATGATTCTTTTTGTGTTCGAAAGGTGATACCACAGGGGTGGTCCCTTAAAAATTTGGTGAGGATCTGATGAGAATCTTCAGAGTGATGAGCAGAATTGCACCTCGAGAGTGCAGCAAATTGCTCAGTTTTCGATTTCTACTAATACAATTGGCCCATAAACGAATAGTTACCGATAAATGGAATATCTGAAATCACCTTCTCATCAGAAAACTCTTCAATCAGTTTCGATTACAGGTTACAATTTGAAGAATTTAGTCGAATTTAGTCGCCGGACTAGGTTTGAATGAATTTTGATAGAGAACCCTATCCTAAATGAAGATCTGATGAGGATTTTCGGAGTGATGAACAGATCTGCACAGCGAGATTCAACAAATTGCTCAGTTTTCCATTTCCACTAATAAAAGTGGCCCATACACAATAGGTACCGATGAATGGAGCATCTGAAAACACCTTCTTATCAAAAAACTCTTCAATGAGTAACGATTAGGTACAGGTTGCAATTTTAAGAAATAGTCGCTTTCGCCTCATGGAGTAGAATTTTCAGTGTCAGCGGCACTAAAAATGGTTAAATAAAAAAATAAATTAAAATTTAAAAAACCGACTTCAAAAAACCTGAAAACAAAAATTAAAAAAACCTGAAAAGAACATACCAAAAAGTGAAAAATATCCATTTCGGGTCACTAAGACAGCAGATAACTTAAACATAAGTACTTACTTGGAAGTCGGACTGGGTGACACCATTTTTTCTTTATACCGCTCAACATTCAATCTAACCCAGTCCGACTTCCAAGTAAGTACTTATGTTATGTCTTTTCAGGTTTTTTAAATTTTTGTTTTCAGGTTTTTTTGAAGCCGGTTTTTTAAATTTAAATTTTTTTTTTTAGATAAAAATATAATATGTTTCGAATATTTATTTATTGTTTGTGTCCACTAACCTTTTCATTAGTTTTTACTGCTCGTGTCTCGAGCAATGAACGATGTCGAAAAAATTGATTGCTGCAGAATCGAACAAATTCATGGACATAATAAACGAAGGCGACTGTAAATAGTTCGAGAAAAAACGTATTTTTACAATTTCTTGTTTAGGAATTCGACATTACGGAGTTATAAAGGTAAATATTCGAGTTGTCATTGGTGCAGGCAGCGTGCAGCGTGGTGATAACTTCCATAGAAGCGCGCTAGTTGAACGCCGTAAAAGGTTAACACCCTGTGTAAGCAAATAAGTCTCGAGTGTTCCACACATATCAGCCTGTTCGGACGGGCATCCACTGCACTGTGCCGTGAGGCAGTGAGGCAGTGCCCTCGTCTCCGCATCTCGTCTCTACGGTGCGGCGGCCTGTCTATAACTCACTATGTGTAGATAATTATAATATAGCTCTTGGATAAGGGCACTGCACATGTGAAATGTATTACCTTTATCTTTGCAAGTGTTACTTGCTGCTAACTGGCCTACCATTGATTGGGCGAATGTTGTACAAGGCGATTAGGCGACTTCGCGTTTGATAAACAAACAAAAGACAATCGAACCACACACAAAAGACGATCGAAACTGAAACAAAAGACGAAAAAATGTATGGTATTATACCTACACAAAAATGTGACGAACTTTGCGGCTGATTTATAATAACTCGCTTTAACGTAGTTAACGGCGGTATTAATAACAAGCTAGTTTTGAATTGTACAGTAATAGTGCTACAATCTATCTATAATATAAAAATGAATCGCAAAATGTGTTGGTAAGCGCATAACTCAACAACGCCTGGACCAATTTGGCCAATTCTTTTTTTGTTGTGTTTGTTATTGTCAGGAGAAGGTTCTTATGAAAGAAAATATTAAGAAAATTGCGTAGAAAATTATTACGCGGGTGAAACCGCGGGGCGCAGCTAGTAATACTATAAAACAAGTATTGGAGTTACGACCTTCTTTTCTAACAGACGTTACACACAAACTTAACTACTTGAATTAAAAGTACTCAGTGTAATTATTATTATCAACATGTTGTGAGTGGTATAAGTCGCCACCCGCTACACCAACCGACGTGGGTTCGATCCACATGTTACGTTGTTATAATATTCAAATAGTGCTGCACAGGATTATAAACGTTACGGTGTGCGGAGACTTGTGACCGTGGATTGTACCTATTTCGATATTCTAAAAGTATCATCTAGATAATAAACTCCCTATATATTCCCATGATGGGGATCGGAACATCAACATTAACATTAGGTATAAGATGTGTAACCCCTTTACAATAGTTTACAATATGTATTACAATTAAAGTGGAACAAGTACCAACGTATGAATCCAATATACCTAAATAGAAAGCAGCCCGGACCGCGGACGGAACCTGCCTGACTGAAGGACATAAAGCAAGCGAGATGTCTGAACCATCGGACACGTGTTTATGTGGAGTGATAGCATCTCACGATGGATGTAGGTGTACGCTGCATAGTCGTACGGTCTACGTACCTACCTAGTACAGCTACGTCTCGTGTCTATCTCCCTATGCGGAGGTAGATAGATGTAGCCTCGCGGTATCTAGAGGTAGATATAAGATGTACAGGGTGAGTTTTTAAATGGGTCTAACTTGTATGCAAAAACCCACCCTGTATATTTCGAAGCCAAAACGTACCCAACTCATGCTTAGCGATGGCAAAGTTAGCAAATAATTGAACTTAGTTTTAAGTGTCTGTTGTGATCATTATAGATTTTAAGAATAGATTAGTATGAATAATGAATAGACAATAATCAAATGTACAGAGTAAGCCGTCGGCATTTTTCATTGACTTCGAACTTTCTTATTGACTTGGATTTTGTAAGTCCAGTTTTAAGGGCCATAAACCCAGCACCATAGCACGTCGCGCGTCGCGCGTCGGCGCACAATGACATCTAGTCACAAAGTTTACAATCAGGCAAGTATTATGATGAAGCTGGATCCAGAATGTGACACTTATAAATTTTTAAATCGAATAATACTCAATCGAAAATTTATTAGACACGTTATTATAAGGTAAATTTTTTGACATAATAAAAATTCGCAACATGAATGAAATCGCTGGGATATTATACTATACCGGTAAAATTATCATACAACGTTATATTTTATTTAAATAAAACAACTATTTTTATATATAAGATATCGACACACTATTAAGTATTTAAATAGTTCATCCATTGATGCGATAACCGTGACATAATGGAGACATTTGGTTACAGATTGCTAATCAATTCATCAAGAATCTACTCACCTCTGAACTTTTCCATCGAAGCTGTAGAGATATAACATATATGGAAATAAAGTGAACGTTAGAAGCTCACTTTTTCTACGTAAAATATGTGTGCATTAGGATGCACATCATTCGAAATTTAAGAATTCGAATTTTCGAACTCCAATAAAAAATTTCTGCCCATAAACATTTTTCAGTTTATTCTCGTGCCCGTGCCGCATCATCACTACATAGTATAAAACAAAGTCGCTTTTTCAGTCCCTATCTCCCTTTGACCGCTTATATCTTTAAAACTACGCAACGGATTTTTATGCGGTTTTTTTTAATAGATAGTGATTCAAGAGGAAGGTTTATATGTATATTACATGCATAATATAACCGTGCGAAGCCGGGACGGGTCGCTAGTAATGCATAATAGATATACCTACAGTCCTCTAGAAAGTTTCATTGATATATCCTTGGTCGGTTTCAGCGAGAGCGACTGTTATTAGGCTATACTTGGCTATACGTCAAATGTGACAGTATTTCAAGTAAAACTCACATCTAGAATCGAGATCAATATGTTGCTTAAACAAATATTTTGATGTACTCTCTGTAGTACAGTAAGTATTTGACCTCTAAGATCTATAGATAATCGTAAACAGAACTGAGGTTAATAGAATTATGTAATAATTGATTGTGTAAAATGGCAGAGTGATCTCATATCCTCTCTTATACTTGTAAATCAAGTCATTTCTATAACGTTTCTATGCTAATATGTGTTAACGCGATAACGCTCGGAATTGTCACAAACTATTTACTAACTTAATTTGGTGGTTTCATATTAGACGATAACGACACTAAGACGATAGAACATATTATTGCGATATGTAATTCAACTTCTCGAATATAACCAAATTAGATAGGTACCTATTCAATTAAAATTTAAAAAATATTGGCATTATCTTACAAACAATTGACCATTTGCGAACGTCATAAATAGCCCAGTTAAAATAGCCGGATTTTAGGGGTAAGCTTACTATAATTCGCAGGTCGCTGAAAATTTGTACGAGTGTTCAGAACACCATTATAAATGAACTGTCAAAAGTCCCCATCGATCCGACATCGGCTAAAAAAGTTATACGAGGTCAAAGGTCGAAAATATGGGTTTTTTGCCTTTTTCAGCCAAACGGTAAGTTTTATCATCATCATCATCTCCTAACCGATTTCGGTTACAGCGACTAGGTTTAAATTGGATGCTTCGCTCTAATGTGACTAATATACCCAATTTTATGCGTGAAAGTACGGCCACATTGACCGCAGGTAAGGGTACCATCCACGTAGTTGTATGTGATGTTCGAAGGCGGTTTGTTTTTTTTTTTTTTATGTGGTCACGCTTGAGATCAAGTTCGCGCCTTCGCTCACTTTCGAACTCATAAACTTTATCGCGTACATGGCGCCTCCAGTCTGGGCGTTGATCTGCAAGAGACTCCCAAGAAGACGCCTCAATGCCACATCTTTTCATGTGCCGTTTCTGGACATCTTTAAAGCGCAGGAACTGGCCACCTTGCTTCCGCTTGCCATGTTCCAGCTCGCAGTAAAAGAGGCGCTTTGCCTTCCTTTCCTCTGGCATGCGAGACAGATGCCCACACCAACGCAATTGACGCCGCATCAGATATGCCTCTATTCCGCAGACATTAGCTTGATGGAGTACGGTCGTGTTGCGCACTCTATCCGACCACTTGATATTCATAATGTCGCGGAGGCATTTCAAATGGAACCTGTCCAATTGACGAATGTGTCTTCGATATAGGCACCATGTCTCAGAAGAATACAAGATATTCGGTAAGACGACAGCCATGTACACTTTTATCTTTGTAGTTAACTTGATATCATGGGAGCGAAACACCCTGGTTCGGAGCTTGCCGTAAGCAGCCATGGCGGCGCCTAACCTAGCATTGACCTCCGAATCGAGGTCTCCTTTGGCTGTCATAACACTTCCCAGATATTTGAATTTATCAACCCGTTTGAGGACCTGACCACCAATATGCAGATTAAGAGGATCTTGATCGAGACCTTCAGCCATCACTTCCGTTTTTGCGATGCTAATTTTAAGGCCAAACCTGCAACAGGCGGCGTCCAGCCTAGAGATCAGCTCCTGGAGACCCTCCAGGGTTTCTGCAACGAAGCATAGATCATCGGCATACATCAGTTCGGTGATAAGATCGTAAGCAACCTTAGTTCGAGCTTTCAACCTAGCTAAGTTAAAAAGTTTCCCATCGGTGCGGTAACGTATGCGTATCCCTTCTGTGGCTTCTTTTAAAGTCTCCCTCACAACAACAGAGAAGTATAAAGCAAACAGTGTAGGCGCCAGTACACAGCCTTGTTTGACACCACATGTGACTGAAAATGCCTCGGTTTGCTCGCCATCGCCAATAATGCAACAGGTCATGTTGTCGTGAAGGAGTCTCAAAAGTCGGATGTATTTATCCGTGCATCCCAGTTTTGCCAGTACCACCCATAGTGCTTCACGAGGCACACTGTCGAAAGCTTTCTCCAGATCAACGAAACAAAGGAAAAGCGGCTGACTTTGCTCCTTACTTTTTTCCTGTAATTGTCTCAGGGAGAATATTGCTTCACAGGTGCCTCTATTAGGTCGGAAGCCGAACTGGGTCTCTGGCAAGACCCTTTCCGATAACTCCATTAGGCGGTTTAGGAGTACCCTGGCAAACATCTTTCCTGGGGTAGACAAGAGAGAGATGCCTCTATAACAATCACAATCCGAGCGGTCGCCTTTGTTTTTGTATAGGGAGCAAATATTGGAAACCCTAAAATCAGATGGAACTACCTCCTTTTCCCACATTTCAACAAAGAACTGCCAGATCTTGTGATGCAAATCCTTTCCACCGTACTTCACTAGCTCGCCAGGAATGCCATCAATTCCAACCGCCTTCATGTTTTTCTGGGCTTTAATAGCATTGATGACCTCCTGACAAGTGGGAGGATCGTCTAGATTCGCCGCCTGCGGGATCGAAGGGAGCGCTCTCAGGGAATCTAAATCTACTGAACGGTCTATGTTGAGCAAGCTATTAAAGTGCTCTGCCCAGCGGGTTAAAATTTCGCTTTTTCTTCGCAAGAGAATGCCGCTGGCAGATCTAAGAGGCACATTTACTTTCACGGGCTTACCAACCAATGTTCTGACTTCGCTGAAAAATTCACCGAGTTGGTTGGTATCTGCAAGCCATTGAATGCGGTCAGCCTTGGCTTGCCACCATTCATCCTTTTTAAAACGGGCCAGTTTTCGAACTTCAGATGTACTCTTCTTGATGGCACCAGAATCAGCAGCCTGGTTTTTCCTTTGAAGAAGAAGACGATGTTGTTTGAGGGCCTCTGTCAACAATCCGTCATTATCATCGAACCAATCACGATTGACTCGCGGTTTTGGGCCTAAGATTTCTGTAGCCGCCCTCAAAAGAGACGCCGACAGGTCACTCCAGCTCTCCTGCAGATTTGTTACTTGAGGGCTTGCATCTGCTGTATAATTAGAAACAGCATCCACATACTTAGCCCGTGTTTCAGAAGACTCCAGCTTCTTAAGGTGAAAGCCGCTGGGCTTAAGTCCACCAGTTCTACGCTGAGGCCTGAGGCAAAGACGCAGCTTACTAATTACTAGTCGATGGTCTGACCAGCAGTTTGCACCCCTCATGACTCTAGTCAAAGTGACCTCTGAGATATCCCGCTGTCGAACTATGGCATAGTCAATTAAATGCCAATGCTTTGATCTAGGGTGCATCCACGTGGTTTTGTATTTGGCGGGTAACCTGAACATGGTGTTAGTGATAGACAGCTGAAATTGCGAGCATAGGCTGAGTAACAATTGCCCGTTGCTATTCATACTACCAACACCATGCCGTCCAAGCACCCTAGGCCACGCTTCATAGTCTTGCCCGACTCGGGCATTAAAGTCTCCCAACAGCAGAATTTTTTCATGAGACCGGATACTAGACAGAGCTTGAGTCAACTCCTCGTAAAACTTGTCCTTTATTTCATCGGTTTTGTCAAGTGTTGGAGAATATGCGCTTATAATGTTCAAGAACTTATTATTCTCAAGATGGAGACGTAACAGCATGACACGATCGGAAAGCCCAATTGGACATTCACTCAGCTTAGAGGCTAGCTTTGTTTTGATCGCGAAGCCTACTCCAGAACGCCTCGGTTCAGAAGCTGCGGTGCCCTTCCAGTAAAACGTATAGCCGCCCCCCTGTTCGACGAGCTCCCCTTCGTCAGCCAAATGGGTTTCACATAAAGCAGCTACATCCACATCATAGCGTCCAAGTTCTCGTGCTACAATTGCGGTTTTACGTTCCGGGCATAAATTATTGGGTCTATCTAGTAGAGTGCGCACGTTCCAAGTGCCAAATTTCATATCCTTTTTGATGTTTTGTTTATTATTTCTCTTTGTGTTTCGACCACACTAAGTTGGGATGCACAGGCAGCTGTGGTTACTACCTCCCCTTATCAAAATGGAGTGAGCGTTTGTTTGGGACACCTTTTCTAGTCCCCTCCCCGGCTGAGCGAGGAGAGCAGTGCCTCTCTAAATAGAGCTGCTCTGTCGCAGAGGGTGCTGCCGAACCGCACTGTCACTCCGATGCAGTACTTGAGCGACCACTCTCCCTCTGCCGCCTGCGTGCAGACATCAGACAAAGCCCAGCAAGCATCGGTGCTAAACCTCTCTACCTCAGTCCATCGCCACAGGTCTTTAATAAGCTCGGGATCCATGTAACGAAACCTAGTCAGATGTGCAGGATATATTATAGTGCTCTGACGTACGCACAAACGCAAGAGCACTCCCTCGTCCAACCTCTCTTAATCCGATGGAACGGAAGACCGTTACGACCAGAGAGAGGCTGGATGCAGCAGTTTGGCAGACAATAGCAGGACCCCTATTGATGCCTTAAGGCCTTCCTGCGATTGCCTTGGTGTCTTGCTACCGCTGGTAGTTTGCTATTAAGCCAAGACACATATTCGGGGGTAGCCGAACAAACTCGGGTGATGTTGTTTCCGAGTCCCCTCCTCCAGGTTTAGCCCACGAGCCGACGTGGTTTCCAGGGTGTGGCCGCTGCGAACCAGCTTCTAGGAGCCACTGAAGGAGAGTTGTAGACTTCCGACGAGTTATTTGCACTCTGCCACCTGTACAGGTCGACTGACAGAGAGCAACGCAAGCAGTCTACTACACCCTAAGTTTTATCATAAAAATATGTTAGACACGATTGTATATTATGTAATTATCTATAAATATTGTCTAAAAAAATTCTCCTCGGAGTCACCGTTCCTGAGATATAATGGTTCAAACAGTTCGAAAAAGTTGTGTTCTTAAGATAAGCCGCGTATGCAGGTAGTTTGATAAATGCTTAGCCAATTCAACGTTTGTGATAAAGGAGTCTTTCTCCTACCTGTTGACTTTTGTTTGGTTAGAATCCGACTCCTGGCTGCGGAGCTGTGCCATGTAGAATGTTTTCTTTCACGACAAAAACGCAAAGTCGAATAAAACAAAAACGCATCGTTCTTTCAGCAATATTCCTTTGGATATCTGATCATGGATGTTCTCTACACCTAATAGTTTTAAAAGATTGGCACATTACGCGCTCTAAAAAAATTAAGGTCATTCAAAGTTTAAAAAACTGGGAAAATATACTCACAGTTGCATTTTGGACTGAAAATTAAAGGAAACAAAAGACGAACGGAAACTTCTAATTAACTTAAAAAACATCTTCTGTTCAAGACCTTTTTGATGGTATACCACATGCCCGCAACTCCTTACATTTTCTTAACAAATTCAGTCAGAGTGTTCGCTAAGGTAGGTTTTTTAGGACCATCAGTAAGACATATTTTTTAGGTTTTGTTGGGATTTTTGGCTTGCTTTGGGTCAAAAACCAACAAAATACTTTCGTTTGAACTAGAATCATGAATTTTGGTGAAAAAGACAGTCTTACGGTATTAAAGTACTTAAAGAAAAAGTTCCGAACATAAAAAATAAGTTGAAAATTTAAGGGGGTCCCCATACATACATCGAAACTTAAAGACTTTTCTTTTCATGATTCTAGTCAACCGGAAGCATTCTGGTGCTTTTTGACTCAAAACAAGCCAAAAATCCCAACAAAACCCATAAAATATATTTACATAATCAAACACTGACCAATTATATTAAGGAAAAGTAAGGAGTGCCAAAGATGTGGTATACCATCAGAAAGGTCTTGAACTGCAGATGTTTTTTTAAGTTAATTAGAGTTTTCGTCGTGTTTTCGTTTGAGTGTTCGTCTTGTTTTCATGCGGCCCGCGACACACATTTTAATCTAAAAATAGTTTTGGACACAAATAGTTTGGATAATATTATTCGTTGTCAAAACATGTACTCAATACTTGGTATAATTATTTATCTTCAGTCTTGCAACATTCCATTCGCATGATCACTTAAAAGTGAAGCTACTTTTACTATTATTGGGGGAATTCCCGGAAAGTATTTTGTTTTTGTCGAGTGAGGATTTGCTGTTGACCGTATTCAGCTGAAGCGCTTGGCGCCCCTTATACTCCAGGTCTGAACAGGTACAAAAACAAAATGGCCGCCTGAGGGGGGCAATCCCTTTAATACCATTTATTCTAATTTTGGTTTAATTAATTCATAACATTGATACCTTTCTGCATTCAGAATGTTTCCTATTTAGATTTTTTTTTAAATACTATTAGTACATAAAAAAATAATGTCAGTAGTTGCAGAGCGAAGGCAAAATTTATTTATTTATTTTTATTTCTCAATTAAAAAACTTATTTAAAAAACCTTTTTAGAAAAACATTTTATTTTATTATAAACCTTACTTCACCCTAAACCTTATTTTATTTATAAAACAATAGCCTTCTTAGAAACTAATCATAAAAAACAAAAGAATCAGGTTACAAAAAATAAAATAAAAAAACACCCGCCATTTACGACCTATTCCACCTATTCCGTATTTCATTGTTTTTTTTTTAAATATTGCAATATAAGTTCATTTTGCAGTTATAATACTGTAGGTTGTCAAGTAACTTGACAACTGAAAATGTTTTTCTGGCCCTCCAGCTTTTGTATGTTTAATTAGCCCGCGAAGGTGTATAGTTTGGACAGCCCTGTTTTAAAACTATTAGGTGTAGAGAACATCCATGATCAGATATCCAAAGGAATATTGCTGAAAGAACGATGCGTTTTTGTTTTATTCGACTTTGCGTTTTTGTCGTGAAAGAAAACATTCTACATGGCACAGCTCCGCAGCCAGGAGTCGGATTCTAACCAAACAAAAGTCAACAGGTAGGAGGAAGACTCCTTTGTCACAAACGTCGAATTGACTAAGCATTTATCAAACTACCTGCATACGCGGCTTATTTTAAGAACACAACTTTTTCGAACTGTTTGAACCATTATATCTCAGGAACGGTGACTCCGAGGAGAAACATTTTAGACAATATTTATAGATAATTACATGATATACAATCGTGTCTAACATATTTTTATGATAAAACTTACCGTTTGGCTGAAAAATGCAAAAAACCCATATTTTCGACCTTTGACCTCGTATAACTTTTTTAGCCGATGTCGGATCGATGGGGACTTTTGACAGTTCATTCATAATGGTGTTCCGAACATTCGTACAAATTTTCATCGACCTGGGAATTATTGTAAGCTTAAAAGTTATTTTGACTGGGGTAAAACTAAGTTAGTGAGTGTGTATTTGAAATAGACAATAATTAGTTAAAAGAATCGTTTGTTTCTCGTTTCGTTTCGACTTCGACGCGCTCGCGCTCTGTTATGCCTTAGGAAATACACATGGGAATTTATTATTTTCCTGTTGTCATTTTCACAAAAGTCACTATTTTTGTGTATTTTGATTAGAATACTTTACAGTCAGAGTACTTGGCTTGCAATACCACAGATCCCACACCTGTCTGCGTAGACGGTCATATGGTCGAGCGGACAGACCAGTTTAAGTACTTGGGATCTGTGCTTCACGCGTCCGGCGACATCGATTGCGACGTCAAGTCACGCACCTCACGCCACCGGCTTGGGCCAAGTGGCGTGAGGTGACTGGTGTCATTTGTGACCCCAAAATGCCGGTTAAACTAAAGGGACAGGTCTATAAAACCATCATTAGACCTGTCCTTTTGTATGGTAGTGAGGCGTGGCCGGTACTTGAGCGACATAAGCAGGAGCTGCGTGTCACGGAGATGAAGATGTTGCGCCGGATGTGTGGAGTGACGCGAAAGGATCGCGTCAGGTCGCGTATCTCGCGATCGCGTACTCTCGCATCCGGGGCAGCCTTCATGTCCGAGACATTGCAAATAAATTACACGAATGTCGCCTACGCTGGTCTCGCCATGGCACCTCCGCCGGGCCGTGGCAGATTGGGTAGACCCAAGAAGTGCTGGCTTGACGTCGTAAAGGGTGATATGCGTGCAAAATGGCCTTACTTACCAGGATGCCGAAGATCGTGCGAAGTGGAGGCGTAAAAGTAGTAAAGCGGACCCCGGGCTCCCGAGAGGGATGCAACCGGGAACATCAGTCGGATGATGATGAGAAACACTTTACAAATAGTATTTAAGATTTAAAATAAAATTGTTGTAATAAAATAAATAAACTAAAGATGTTTCTCTTGAAACAGGAGCTATTCCATCAATTTGTGTTACGTTAATGTTAATGGAAGAAGTTTATACGATTCTATCGGGTAACGTTTAACTATACTTTTACAAAAAATTCAAATAAATTCCTACTTTAATTCGTATTTAACAACCTTTCTTCGAAATATCAACCGAAATATTTCAACGATAGCTACAAAATTAGTTGGAAAACTAAAGGCTTTTAAACAATTCGAGTTAATTTAAGTATAATAATAGTAATGAATTAACATAAACATATAATTGTAAAAGCAATACATTTGTTTAGTTAACGTAATATGTCGAGTATACTTAGTCTTATGTAAATGAGTGTCGATTCAACTTTAACCTCGCGTGTCTTACACTTACCACCCAGAACTATATAAAATTAATGTTAGTAGGTACCTTAAATATACATGTAGAGAAAAAATACACTAAGATAGAGAACACATAGAACACACTGCACACATAAGATAAATGTTAGACCCGGTGTCGACACTTTCGTTCTCATTTGTCGTCGCTGTCTACGTTTCCATGGGTGATGGTGACGGTGATGGGGGGATGGGATTTATAAAGGAAAATCTTTCCAATTATCTTCAACTAGCGACCCGCCCCGGCTTCGCACGGCTATATTATGCATGTATTATACATATAAACCTTCCTCTTGAATTACTCTATCTATTAAAAAAACCGCATCAAAATCCGTTGCGTAGTTTCAAAGATTTAAGTATACATAGGGATATAGGGACATAGGGACAGAGAAAGCGACTTTGTTTTATACTATGTAGTGAAGAAGACATTGTTTTGAGGGAATATCTCTTGGTTAAATATGAATCAATGGGCTTCCACTTTAAGTGAGCATTATGATCTGGACCAATACCACAGTTTATGGAGCTCCTTCTTCAACACCTGCACATTGGAGGACCTATAGGAGGCTAATGATGCTCCCATCGCTGTTGGAAGCTACCTCTGACACAATAAAAAGAAGAAGACCTTCAGGTAAACTTTACTTAGAAACTACGTTGATTATTGAATTCGGTCACAATTCAGGGTCAAGGAAGAAGGAAGGTTAGAGGACATACAGGAATTACCCAATTAATGTGATACATAGACCACCTTAAATAAAAATGCTCAGATGTACTCTCTATTGTAGAACCCACAAAATGAAATATATTATCTCTATGAGGTAGGTACATTATGAATCTAAACAAACAAAAGAGATTTTTTTATTTAATTAGACCACCTAAACGAATAATTAGAAGTAGGTACTTATTACCCAAATCAAATAAGTATATCCATAATAATAGAAATGGCATTTTAATATGTAAATGTTATTGTAACGGTAATTTTAAGAGGCAGTAAACAATAGTTTATGTAAACCTTCAAGTAGTACTTACCTACCTATGTAAACCGTTGACCGTTATCTTCAGCATTTTAAACAAGAACCAAATACTACACTGCGACTTCAAGTACCTGCACTTGTGGGTGTTTTAAAAAGGCCATTGGACAACAAATTTTGTCAAGCATTGTAATAAATGCATTACTGTAAATCTACGTAATTATCGGTTGTTTTACAAATTGCTTTAATTTTTCATACATTGTTTCAATTTTAAATGGGTTAAACAATGTATGTATGGAGTTTAATATTTACAAGAATTTCAATGGATACTTCGTTGGCCACCATCCTCGCTAATCCAACTCCTATCTGCCCCCTCACCCTGTTTCTTTGAGGGGACAAACAGAAATACAATTCTTGTCTAACGCATTTTAATTCCTAGGGGTAGACAGGAATGTAATGAATCCACCCTGAAAGTCAGTAAATGTGCTCAGTAATAACTTGAGTAATAGAAATCAAGTAGCTACTATAAGTACCTTAAATGTGGTATCATCGGACAATAAGTACCTCGTCACGCTGTAGGTAAACAAACAGACAGATATTGCTTACCGCTTCACCGTATGTAACAGATGGTATAAATCCCACATTAACAGTAATATCGCGGTCTGGCTGCGAGTACGAGTACGAGCTATAGGTACGTCTGCGCAAGATGGCTGCTACGCTATCTAATCTATCGGGGCTGCAATAAACCAGTGTGAGAGAGACAGATAAACACATATAAAATAGAGAGCACATCCAGATGGCTGGGTAGGTAATGTAATTACCTAATAAGTTGCTAGTTGATTTGAATGTAAACAAATTGATAAAGGTAAATTTTTAGATTTTTTGTCCAGAAGTTCCCTGTACTTTCTAGTAAAAATTAGTAAGAAAATCGGTAGTAAGAATGGAAAAGCTCTGATGTACACTCTATTAGGTTCAGATGTGGTCCCGAGGTGTGCGCCTGCGCCGCGGTCTGCGCCAGCGCATCGCACACCACCATCATTCTGCGCAACCATCACGACTTGCAAACGTCACGGTATAGAGGGGAGTGCACACTTATATTGTTATTGAAGCATTATAACTCTAGAAGCCTACAATTATAAACTTCAAGTCTACATAAGACCAGAATATAAATGCCACCATTTTCTTTATTTTGAAACAAAATTTCAGTCGCTTGTCACACTCAGAAACTGAATGAAGATACGTCTGACATTTACAAGATTTTACTATCTGTGGTTTCCGACAGGTAAAGTGTTTTTTTTATTTCAGAAAATTTGTTATCTGCAATTGGTTTAGACGAGATTCAATGTAAGCGTCCCCTAACGGCTAGCACCAGCGCGGTCGACATGCGCGTGAGCACGCGGCGTATTTACGAGGTGTCGAGACTATCCCGAGATCGCACCGAGATATGGACACCACTCACTGCAGATGCCCCGACCCTACAATATAACATGCACGCGAGGGTGTACCTTTACACAAACATTTATAAACACAAATACTCAGATATATATCAAAGTATAATCCTTCTTTGGCACATGTATGGTCTAATCCGAAAAAAGTAAACAAAAAAGGGAAACTTAGGATTTTTTGTGCCAAAACTCCCAGCGCTTTTCTTTGAGCGTCGGCATTACGATACGACACTAAAACTTTCGGAGTAGGTAAACCATTTTCATAATGGATTTTCGTGGCCACGGTAGAAGTATCATTTCCTCGTAATGGTTGTGGGAACATAAAACCTCATCGTTTAAGTACGTTCAGGTCCTGCGCTCGTTACAGCTCTTTGGCTGCCGATGTAGAGTGACCACATTCAATAAAACCGCAGGATAGTATTACAATCGATACCGGGTATTATAGCTATCAGCATGCGGCACTCACTTTAATGAAGCGAGTGAAGTGCGGTCACCACAAATTGCAACCGTTTTGGAAAGAATGCGCAACCTATCTACATGAACCTTCTTGTGGTTAAGGAGCTGATGAGCGCGCGAATACAAGCATATAGATAGGTACATAAACCTAAATGATTCAACTTATATGAAACAGTGAAATGTTCTCATGTTGGCTATCGAAACTACGTGGATATTGTCAAACATACGAATTTTGAACTCCCGGAAACTCATTTATAACAACTATGTATAAGGGCCACTTGCAGAAAAATGTCATTCTCGATTCAATAAGGTTGGGGACTATTCCTTACTTGGTCGGAAAGCATCATGGTTAGGAACAGCAAAAAATGATTATTTTAATTCCGAACGCTCTTAATTTCAATTTAATTGTGTCAAAAACGTGTTAAATATGAGTCACACAAGTAGGAAAATTATAAGTACTAATTTAGGTGTTCCTGCAAGTCCTCTCAATAAAATACATGAAATTAACTATATGTTCTCTCAATTGACAAGTAACAATAAAGATGGTAAATGTTTTAAATCAAGTAACTAACATTATCAGAACTGTGAGAGAAGCAGTCACGAATCTCTTAAACTCTTAATACGATGAAATATTAATTATAAGTGATCGAAGGTAAACAACGATAAGAATGTATTTAAATTATTATAATAACCTCGCGGACCGCGGCTTACTTATATACCTATGGATGAGAAGATATCGGTACACTTTAGTAACAAAACTGTACGATAGTGGAGGAGATTCCTAGCACGAGAGGATTGGGGTTCCACTTGACTGTCTACCATACGATACACCATGCGTGTTAATGTCGACGCTCAAGCAAGCTGGCTTTATTCACTGAAAAAACTGTTTTGTAATATGTTACTTAAAGTTAGGTTACCTGTAACCTAAAAAAAGTGACAACATAACTATTGCTATTAGTAACCAAACCCGGTTTTGTAACAATATTAGTAAAACTTATTTGCTACTAGCACATAAACTATTTTGCTACTAACACCTAAACTGTTTTGCTACTAATACCTGAACTGTTTTGCTACAAGCACCCAAACTGTTTAGCTACTAATACCTGAACTGTTTTGCTACTAGCACCTAAACTGTTTTGCTAATAATACCTGAACTGTTTTGCTAGTAGCACCTAAACTGTTTTGCTACTAATACCTGAAATGTTTTGCTACTAGCACCTAAACCGTTTTGCTACTAATACCTGAACTGTTTTGCTACTAGTTACTAAACTGTTTTGTTTCTTATCGCCATACTGTTATGTTACTAAGTTAAGTTCGTTTTGCTTTGACAAGGCATCTTCTTTTTACTTTTAATTGATTTGTTATTAACGGGAATAGAACACAAACTAACAGTTCAATAACAAAACTCTTAAAAGTAAAAAAAAGATGTCCTGCTAAAGCAAACCAAACTTAACTTAGTAACACATAACAGTATGATGACAAAGAAAAAATAGCATTATTAACTAGTAACTTAGAATTCATACTCAAATACCTATTAGTTAAGACTAAACATAAATTCTAATAAAACTATCAGTGGCAAAATTATGATTACAAACTAAGCAGAAAGTATTGATAAAAACTAATAAATGTAAGAACAAAATATTTATTGAAATAGGTAAATGATTACAATGGAACTCATCTTACATCTTGAGCAATATTCATGTGTTTAGGTACATGTGATAATTTAGAATCATGAAAAACATATACTTACAGTTTTTTTACTTTTGAATATTGTACTTGAAAACAATTAAAATTAAAATTAACCGTCGACAATGTTGCTTTCGAAAATTTTGCTATCGTTATACACAAAAGCTTTGCCAATAGCCATAAAATTAACATCAATATCATTACAATTTCCACTTACATCTTATACAAATAGTTCATGGTTTGTGAACTGTGCCTTTTACTTTTACCCATGAAATATGTGCTAAAGAAAACGCAGGATCCTGCTGGCATGCTTTATAAAACCTTCTTCTTGTTTTGAAGGCCTCGAATCCACTGTTTTTGGGCAATTCTTACATTTGCAGTGTGTCCATAAAGAAGAGCAGACAATAGTGAGGGCAGCTATATCCAGTAATTCTTCATGATTTTCTGCAAAATGTTTTTTATTTATATAAAATATTTTGTTCGCAAATACGTTAAAATAGTAAAGAAAAATAAAGAAATATTGCGAAACATTGCACACTGTGTCATCTAGCCCCAAGTTAAGCAGGCTAGGCTTGTTTAATGGTGACACGATAACAGATACCTACACTAGAAAATAATATCTGTACCTACATAAATATTTGTTTTAGGTGTGAATAGAACCCGCAACCTAATAAAGTCACAGGTGGGTCTTCGCCCACCGCGTCACAGAGACCTTCTTGTATCAAAAAATTTGACTTAACTGTTTTAATTTCGATAGCGCTACAGATTTTCACATTAAGATAGCACACTTACCATCAATGGCGCTCGTCAACCCTTTCTTTGTGTCAATTTCATTCAGCTTTGGTCGTAATACTCGTACCAGGTATTTTTTATAAATTTCCATAGCTTCAGGATGATGCCTTGACATCTTTTAACATCTGCAAGACAAAATAATATCTACCTAGAATAAACTTTCTACATGGTAGTTTTTATTTTCTATTGTACATCATGAAAACATCACACATTTTTTCTAATTGTTGTAGTTTTATAAATGGCTTCTTTGTCGATTTTACATTAAGCTATTTTGCAACTTATAGGGATACCTATTCAATGCTCACCGATGAACTTTTCAATATACAACTCCAGATGGTCAAATTGGCTGCGTCCGTCTCCATAGCCTTCTTGCTGAGTTTATAAACATTTTTACTCAATAAAAACATAAAGCACGCATAAAGCAATCTTTATGAAGTAATTCACTATTACATAATACATGCTTTCTCAAGCTTTAAGAAAATAACTGATCTCAAATCTCAACTCAAACGTCTCTAAGAAAAATCGCACAGAAATGAACATGTCCGACACGATTGGTTAGGTACTTATAGCAAAAACGTTCTGCTAAGTGACAAAAAAAATTTGCTGAGTACAACCAATGTACGCTATGCATTGGTTGTACTCAGCAAATTTTTTTGCTAATTTTATGCAAATCCGATGTAATAACAAAAATAATTAAGTTTGTAATAACAAATTAATTATGGTAAATATTACCTGACTGAGACTTGATAATAACATAACGATTGGTAATAAAGTTGTTCGTAAGCAAACTGTTGGGTAAACTATTATCAAAAGTTAGTTTAATTTGTTGTGTTATTAACTACCAAAACAGTTATTATTAACCAATAACATAAAATTTTGTAAAACGTAACATAATTCAACTAACATAACTCGTTTAATACGATATAGCAAAATCAGATGGCTTGCATGTAACCGTACTTTGGTTAAGAGTTACCAAAGTTTGGGTATTTTCATAATAACTCAACTGTTTTTGTTAATTAATTTTTTCAGTGTTGTTGACTGCCGTTCAGACGGTGTTTCAAATTGGTATAGAAAGACAAAGTGGTTACTTATAGATATTAATATTAGAGGATAGAATATTCACATTTATTCATCATTTTCAAATTGCAATATTGTACCAACATGAATTGCTTCCATGCCTTCGCAAAACATCACAAATAGGTTAGCAACAAGTGTTTTGTTTAGAATAGTGTACAAGTGCTTTATTTGCTAATTGAATTGTTTCCTTTAAAAATATGATGATCGCATACGGAACCGTCCCCGATGGGTGAGTAGGTACGTCAACGGACCACCGGGACAGTCGCGTGTCCGGGCTCCTATTAGCGCGATAACGTAATGGCCGCCGCGATATGCGCCCGCGCATTGTGTCCCGTACCTACCTACCTACCCGCGCGCTCGCCTCACTCTCCATTATTGATGAATACGTTACTGATTAACTACAACTTTGTTTCAATTACATTACTTATACCCATTATCTCAATTCTATGGCTACTTATTTTGTTGTTGAATATTTATGATTTTTTTGTTTGTTTTCCAGCAAACGCAACTCACATACAACGCCGAGTATTCAATCCACCAACAGATGGATTCTTGTGGATCCTAGCGGAGTTGCAAGTGTTACGGGATCCACTGAGACCAGTGGTGCATCACTGTCAACTCAAGAGTGCTGCTCAATATATTTATTTGTTCGTTATACGTCCTGTATCACGGGGCTATGGAGCCCCGGACCTTAGGAAGAGGCCCTTTACAATAACAAGGTATAATAGCAAACAATGGGGTGGAATCTAAACCGGCGATTATCCCTGTCTACACTATAAAGTGCAACCAAAGACAACCTCCGGTTTGGATAAAACTATTGATAATCTACAGGACAAAACAACTTGAGCTAATGTGATGGGATGGTAGTGGACTAGATACTGGGGAACTATGGATACTATGGCACCTGCCGTAACAATGTCCAATAAACACGTAAAAATGGCAGGCGGAGACTCGCCAACTCTCAGACTGGGTCATCCTAATTAGCCAAATAAATTACAGCAAGGGGCAACAGGAACGTGGCAGTAGCTGAAGGAGAGGAGAGATGGAGAGGCCTCACTGGATTTTAAGTCATATCGCTTCAACATGAAACAGTCCCACACTAACACCTCGGTGGGCTCTCTCTCTAAGATCTCGTGTTACATACACCTCAAACGTAAATACAATAAACATAAAATGTGATGTGTTACCACACCTTGTTATATCGGTATCTATCTATCTCCGCTTACTTTGTACAATACTAGCCTCGTTTCCTGGTTTTACCCGTGTAACTCGCGATCCCGTGGGAAACCAGCCCACTGCTCATCTTACGTAAGGTCGACAATTACTCTAATAGATAGATAACTAAACCAAAACCTCTTCGTAGAGTTCTTCTCTTTCGCAACGTATTTTGTTAACGCTATATTTAACTACCCATCAAACTTTAATACCGGGGCTTTAAATTCCGAAGGAGGAAACTGCAAACAGCCTATGTTTCTCTCAAGGATTTAATCTATACTTACACATACTATGTTTCATCCCCACATGAGCGCGACGTCTAAAACGCAAAATGTCTAAGTAGCGTAATTCCTGAAGCACAAAATGCCTGGAACGTATTTCAAATCGGTCTAGTAGTTTCAGAGCCCATTTCATAAAAACAAACAAACAAAACTATTTTTTCTTTATAAATATAACGAATATAAATATCGATGAATATGACTATAATGGCTCACTTAATAAGTAAATGCAATGGTTACGAGACGAGTAGGTAGGTATATATGAGACAAGTGTCAGTTTTCAATAGATATAAATATGGAGTTTATAATCATTTATTCGTTAAGCTTCGAGTGAACGTATAAACAGCGAGCTTTGAGTTTAACTTAATGGACTTACACTTATGTTTTATGTTATATTTGCATAGAGCTAAATAATAAGGAGAATATTACCTGGGTGCACGCGAAATTGAATATTTTTATTTTAGCTTTTTTGAGAAATAAGTCACTGCCCAATAAAACTCTAATTAGAAATTAAAAAGAAAACTTAATTTTGTGACTTAAGACAATTTTCCTTCAGTTTAGGCTGTGCGTTGATCCGTCAGTCAGTCAGTCAGTCGTTCAGGACAAAGCATTTTATATGTATAGATTACAAAGTAGAAAATCAAAATATCATTTTGTAATCTGCGTATTAATTAAACCTTCCTTGAAAATGTCCTAAATTTAAGTTTGATTGCAATTTCCAATGATTGACTGTTCAATTTCTATACGTCATACTACTTTTTTTGGGACAATTGCAAAGACTAGGTTTCCTCGTTAAGAAATTATGTTCGTGATCCACGAATACAAAATAACATATTATTATTAAGATGAATAGAATCGATTCATTTCGATTTCTAACTGGGTATTTATGAAAAAAGAAATATTTCGCGTGCCTCTACTTCGACATCACCTTAATGTAATACCTATATTATGTTGTGTTATATTTGCATAGAAGATGTATACCTATAAGTGATAAATTCACACGGACTCAAAATACAATCTTGTTACGAATGCATAATATTAAAATTAATTTGAATTGCATCCAATATTGTGCATTGACCGTTATTATTGTATAAATAAATACATCATTATGACGAAATACGTTTTTACCTAAATTAATTCATGACAAACTAGCTGTACCTCGAATTAAGCTGAAGTATCGGAGTATTTGAGCTATGATTTGCTCTAAACTTCTGCATTCCAAACATAGTCAATATAAGTACGTGAAGTAATGAATGTTTATGATATGAGGTCATTGAGCTGTCCTTGGAATACTTCACACACATCTTTTCTTTTTTGTGTTATAGTCATCGTCATTTCAGGTGTCACGATGGCTTTTAGTACCTAACGTTTAGTGATTAAAACAAAACCCACGAAAGCTCCCCCAATCACGTTCAATAAGGAAATGCTATGACGTATGACCACAGTATAACTGTCTACGGCATAATTATAGTATCTGATATGTATCTATAATTTTAATAGATTAAATGTAATAAAATGATGATCATAAAACGTAGCATGAACGTAACGCGAGTCTGTTTACAACAAACAATACACAATGTAACATTGTAGTTTGCCTTTTTAATTGTTATCTAGAGGTCGGATCGGCTGGTTGGAATAGAACGGATACATCTGTGCTGGTTTATGTTGGCTAAACTAGGTCACACTCTGCCAGTGGTATCCACGGTTCGTCTTGGTTCACCTGGGTAGAGTAGCTGCCTGACCATTGTCCGAAACTTTTGCTAGCGTCTCGGCCGAAGCGACGCCAATTTGTTTACAAAATGTGGCTGATGGACCATAAGTCAAGATTGTTGTGGTGTGGTGGAGCACTCACCCAAATCGATCTCGAAGGAATATTAAAAAAAATAGAAACTGATTAACACCTGGATAAACATTGGACTGTTTTTTTATGCCGATCCCAAGCTTACGGCGCGGAGCGGGCGCGGCCGGGCACAGCTAGAAGTACGTAAAATAGAAAGACCCGACAGTGGCCAATACGGTGCCGTTTGGTCTACAACTCTAACAGGCAGGTACAGGTACCAGGGACCAGATACCTGCCTACAAACTAGTTTGACTTGATAACAATGATCGTGATTGGTCGCGACCTGCGATCTTTGGACGTTCGGGTTACACTCACAAGCGGAGAGATTAGCGGATTTAATATCGATTATTACACATTATTAAGTGAGACGATAACGATTCCGAATATTAAAGACGTAACAGCTACTAAAATAAAATACTTAGAGCAAATAAATATTTTTCTATTTTTGTGTGAGCTTTTCCTCGGCTTTGTCCATCGTCCCATTACAAAACTTACTGAGACCAGGAACCAGTTCTTTCTATTACATTTTGATACAAAACATTGCCCCATGGCGTAATTCGGATTTCATGGGAAAACCATGATAAATAATAGTCCTTTGGTTTCAATAAACTCGTAAGTAAGTATATTCAAACCAAGTTACATCGAAGTAGTAGTAGTCCAGTAGTTACGGAGCCTATTCATTACAAAAAAAGTCAAAAACAAAAATCAATCTTCTTCTTATATATAAAAATGAATCGCAAAATGTGTTGGTAAGCGCATAACTCAACAACGCCTGGACCAATTTGGCCAATTCTTTTTTTAGAATATTCCATATGGTACGAGGATGGTTCTTACGGAGAGAAAAATTTAAAAAATTCCCTGAAAATGTCTAAAAACAACACTTTTCTATACTCCATACCATACAAACGATTCGTAATAATACAAGTCAATAAGAACTTTAATACCATAACATAAAGTTCAAGTTTTAATGGAGAGGTGCCGGGAAGGCAAAACAATTGAGTGACGTAGAAATATTGATGTCAATCGTGTCGCGGTGTTAGTTGCCAAACTACACCTAAACGGCTGAACCGATTTGTATGATTTTTAACCCCCGACGCAAAAACGACGGGGTGTTATAAGTTTGACGTGTCTGTGTGTGTGTGTCTGTCTGTGGCATCGTAGCTCCCGAACGGCTGAACCGATTTTGATTTAGTTTTTTTTATATGGCAAAACAACGTTTGCCGGGACAGCTAGTAATTTATAAAATTAGTAGGTACTTACCTACTTATCTAAAGAGATTCAGTTTCTATGTTTTAATATAGTGATATCGTATGTAATGAATATTCGCTAAGTTTCGTCCTATAACCTCAATCTAACACGCGGCTGCGCACCGCTGTGGCACCGCGTCGCGCATCAGGTCCATCAGAGTGCTTTCACCCGACTGTTTGTCTGTCTGTCCAAATATTTGACCGCAATTATATCACCACACTGACAGAAATAACAACCGCTCGGCAAACATATAGGAATCAGTATAAGTGTAGGTAGGTACGCAGTAATGTCTCTCATTGAGTGGAGCGTGCGTTGCGTTCGAACAACAGCTAGAGGACAATGTGGGGTTGCATTTACGTACAGTGGTTGTTACTCTTAGATGCCTTTAACGCGGCCGACTAAGTTGAGAGGGTGGTACATGTGCTAGACAGAGAAGCCTCCTCCATCAGTCCAGGCACTAGTGTGCGTCCTGATGAATAGTATGGGTTAAATCGACTACGTAAAGGTCAATATTATTATAATTTGAGGTAACGACTTCAATCAGACATAGCAGACGGGACCAACGCAACGTAGCTCGGTGTTGACTTTAGGCAAATGCTTCTCTCTCGCATCGCGCAGGGAGAGGCAAACGTATGATTGGAACGAACTTGCCGGTAAAAATAATATCACCCGCACGTAGGATGGGGCCGAACTGGCCGAATATGATTTCATTATTTTATTTTATTTTGATCCCGTTCTAAGGGATGTTGAATGGATGAACTCCTTGTGTTAGATAATTTAATTTAAAAAAATGTATTGATCAGTGAACATAATATACAAGTTACTCCTCTGAGTACAAGCGCAGTAGACATCACCGCCAAATCATGTTCATGATCATTTTGCTTTTAAAAATCTGAAAGTTTTAAGAAGAGTCGGCCTTTACCCTCGAAGCAATTGTAGTAGAAAGTTCCGAGTTGTCCTCGAGCACATGTCGATGGTATCGCGCGACACGAGGCGACGTGCAACACAATACATTTGTTGCACAACACAACAACAACAACACAACAATGTCCAATCACTCGGCCGGAGAGATATCGGTCGCTGATAGCCCTATGTGGAGACCTTTGCAGATGGATGGACATACTTGCGGCTTGTGGTCACCCCCTGCTACTCCACTGTGCGAACATTGGATAAGAGGTTACATTTTACATTACCACGGTAAGCACTTAAGAACTGTATGAATATTTACTCTGAGAAATCCAGAAGCGAAATTACCGGTTATTTCCCGTTTTTTGACAGCAAAAACAACCGGGATATATACATAATATTTCTGTGATTTTCGGTACCCGCTTTTTTGCCAATTATCCACCAATAACTCGTATATTTGAGAAGGCGGGCTGACATTTAAAATCAGAAGTTTTAATATTTTTTACTTTTATATTTGGTTTTGTTAAAGTTAGAATCATACGACCCTATGAGGTAAGTACAGTGGAGTGTGGACTCATAGAAATGCATGTTCTACCCCTCACAACCTTCAAGTTTCATAATAAATGTGGACTTCATCAAAAAATCTTGGAATATATTACTATGTTCCACAGATAATAATATTATATCGTAGAGACACAAGAGGCGTATAACACGTTATCAATAGTTATGACACCGCGTGTAACAAATCATTATGTCCAACCATTAAATCTGATGACCCCGTAGTGGACACCTCGGATTTATGTCCCCATTTATCTGTCCTAAGCGAGCTCACTATCGCCAGCAGTTAACGTGTCAAAATTAGATATTTGTTGTAATATAGTGCGGTGTCAGGTGACCTCCGTCGAATGGTACCTACACGAGCCTTGTCACTCGAGTGATCCCTGGAATTACATGGATCAGGTGAATCGTAAACGTATTGAACGAGTTCAAATTGCATTGGTAAGTTTCAAACAGTTTTACCGTACTTTTTAATACGCTGTAATAATTATTAGTCCATTGAAAAGTTACATTTTTTTTGGGCTTAGCGTGCATTTGTCAGAGGACGCAATTTTATTTTTTAGATATCAAGAGGGGGTTAGTCTAAGCTTAAATCCAAGTTTGAGGGATTGTAGCTCTTGTCCCACGGCCGCCATCTTGGAAAAAGGGATTTAAACGGTTTTTATGGTTTATCTGACAAACTATTTAATAGGTCTCACAAAAAATAATACTTAACATTTTTTGTTGCAAATTCTACAACTTTTGTGAATAAAAAGTTACTTTTCAATGGACTATATACAAAAAAGTTAAACCTAGTTTTAACCGAATGCATGAAGGACATAGAGAGGTTGATTTTGTTTTTATTTTTATTAAGTACTAGCTGCGCCCCGCGGTTTCACCCGCATAAGTCCTGATCCCGTAGGAATATCAGGATAAAAAGTAGCCTATGTGTTAATCCAGGTCTCCAGCTATCTAGATACCGAGTTTCATCGCAAACGGTCCAATAGTTTTTGCGTGAAGGAGTAACAAACATACACACACACACAAACTTTCACATTTATAATATACATAAATTTTTTTGTTTAGATCGCCTTTTGTTTTTATTCAGACCGTTGTTGTGGTGATCGTACTGATAGTAAAAAAAATAGTAGTTATTTTAAACCTTTTAAAGCAACTGAAACGAATTAAGTGATAACAAACTCGAAGTGAAGGGTTCAAATGCTTCCTCTATTTAATTGTAATAATTGAAACATATTTCTAGTGTTCTATGTAATCGTTATATTCGATACACGTAAGTTTGACATTAGAGGGGTCAAGTTAGAACGTTTTGTTATTTAAATGAGACGCAATTGTCGATTGTATTTATGATTATGGTTTAATTCTGACTGCAATTGAAATTGGTTCGCAACCGAACGTTCTCGTGTCGAATATTTATTGGTACTTGCTTCTTTTATTAGTGGTATTGGTCACCCGTGGCGAGAGGTGAGGCTGACACTCGACAATATGACGGTATTGTTTACTCATCCCGGATAAATTTATCCCATAGATCTACTTAACCTATGAACCGGTCAACTGAAATAAAGGGAACATAAGGGTTGCATGGATGTATCAGGCTCTAAGTAAGAACCCAGTTAGAGGAAACATCCTGCTTTGTGTGAAAGTGAACGCTTAAACTATATAATATGTTATTTTTGGACTCCAACTATGTAGTTGGAGTCCAAAAATAACATATTATATAGTTTAAGCGTAGTATAAATAAATGTTGTAGTTGTATGTATGTACATACAACTACAACATTTATTTATATAATTAGTTTCATTACAGTCGTTTTTACGTAAAGAAGTAACAAACATTGACACAATATCACGTTTTACAGTTATATTATAAGTAGAATGTATTTCATAATATGTAAATAATAATTATAATCAAACAAACATACCTACCTAAGCTTGATAAAGGCTTTGTAACTATAATATAGTAGCTGTATTGATTGTAAGTTGTATGTATGTAGTGTATGTAAGATGAAGCGAGCGCAGCCGGGTCATTTCATTAACCTCGGCTAGCTAGCTAGGCACTTACGTCTCGGTTTCTCTCGACTACTGATTCTATCATTTAATTAACACTTGGTTACTGTATGTAAGTTGACTGGGTTTTATAATAAATGCTCTTTCTTGCTTTATTTATTGGGATAATTGTTTTCTTTCTAATCATTTTAAGTGTCTTAGATAGGTGATCAAACTCTATTGCCTGCAGTATTATTTCAACTTTTTATTTACTTAATAAGACAAAATACGTATTAAATAAAAAAGTTTTTGCTGTACTCGTTTACTACCTTCTTATTTTTCAGAATGTATACGGAACATTTATAGGGATGAATCTAGATTTTTGTGGAATGAAATTCTGTGGGATTAGTACGCAACTACGCACTACTTAACTCAAATAATCACCATTTATGTCTTATGTAATAATTTATATACCTACGTTATATACTTTATTTAATTGTAATTTTTAAGTAAAAATCCGACAAAGTTCCTGTTATTAAAGAACTTCGCCCACCACCACAGCACAACCACGGAGCATCAACTAAGAACGTAGTCGATCTAGACGTGACGTCAATTCGTCACGAGGTGGGATAACATTTATATGGGATGAATTGAGATTAAATTTTAATCATCTCGAAACAACACAAAGTGTTCGGTTCACGATTAGCGGTCCCCCTATGGTAAACGGTCCCCCTGTCAAGAACTATTTCACGATTAAATTCCCCTGGACTGGGGGACCGATAAGTGCTTTAAAATAAATTCGGAAGGTCTCACGAACCCCCTATTCTCCCCCAGGGGAACCGTTGAACGCTGAAATGTGGTTGGGGTTTTTTTTAAATCGAATGTTGTGAGCATTTTGACAATTGTATATAGTTGCTTACCTTGTTCATATTCCGCACAGAGAGGTGTCGAATCGAAACAAGAACGTTATAGGTACTAGTTTGGTACTACATAATATGCTAGATTAGCAGTACTTCTGTTACTAAGTTTATTCATTCATCGTGCATCGGTCTAACTAACTAGTACTTGTTGTATTATTTAAAGTATTTTATTATTTAAATATAAGAACCAGAATTATATTAGCTAAAACACATGTCGGATGTCATATCGGATGTTAAATATAAAAGTCATCAAGTCTTTCATTATTAGTCATTATTATCTCTTAAAACAAACAAAAAATATAACATTATCTTATTAGTAGGTACTAACGCGATGTACCTAGTGCAATAAATCCACCCAATATAAATAGTTTCGAAGCAAGTAATATCTAGTAGAATTTTTATTAGAATCATGTAGATAAACATGTCGGAATTAATATCCGATGTATAGTTTAAATTACAACAAACAGACACTATGATAATATACGTTCTTTTGTAACAGTGTTAGTAGTTAGTAGTTGGTAGTAGCGCATAAATTTGTCATCTTCATAAATATATGGGAAATATTAGTTATATTGTAACTAGCTAGCGCCCCGCGGTTTTACTTGCTTAAAGCTTTCGACAAACAATTTCGTTCGAGATTCCAAAGATTTTTATAAATGTTTAATTTAGTTTTGTCGGTTTGCAAAGAGTTTAAAAAGGGCATGTAGGTAAAATGCCCTTTAACCCCAATTGGCGCTGATTTAACAGTTTCTTTGGAAAATTATCAGAATTAGTCAATGCCGACAGAGATAGACAGATTAATATAAAAAACAAAAAAAGCGATCACCAGGCAACATTTGCAATCTTAGACAATTTGAGCCCACTTTCTACATGAATCTGGTCTAAAACAGTAAATACAAATTATGTAAGATATAAAACTGCATTGCGACCTAAGTCATTCTAGAGTAATATGAGGATATATTTGATACTAGTTATCTACCTACCGAGTTTCATCGCAATCGGTCCGGTAGTAGTTTTTGCGTGAAGGAGTAACAAATATTTACATTTACAAATACACACAAACTTTCACATTTACATATAATATTAGTAGGATAATATATTTGTCCGTCCATTTTAAAAAGGTTCAAATTATACTTATATCAATAGGGACATGGCAAAAATAAACAATGGATATATTCCTACATACTGCCTCAGAGTTTTACTTTATTATGTAAATAAATAAATATTTCAGGACATATTACACATCGCCATCCAGCCCCAAGCTAAGCAACTTAATGCTTGTGTTATGGGAGCTAGATAACGGATAAACTACTTACATACTTTTTTTTTTTTTGTAAATATATACATATTATACATATAGGAAACACCCAGAACCAGAAACAAGAATTTATGGTCAGCATAAATACACAAACAACAACACACAATACACAACAACAACAACAAACAACAACACAACAACAACAACACAACAACAATACAATATATATACAATATATATACAATATATGTACAATATATATGTACAATTACTAAATCATAATAAGTACAATAAATTGTGTAATCCGTCCAACAATTTCATAAATCGTTGTCGCCGGTTGATTGCCGGCCTCGATACGAAGCTCTCCAACAATTAGCCCGCGATGCGCCCGCGCAGCGAGCGTCGCGTCGCGTCGTCTAACAAATAGCCATGTCCACGAGATAACAACACAGTATATCACAGTGTTGTGTCATCGCAGCTATTAACACACTCACATTATACTATATTATACCTATACATACATACCTACTACACGATAATAATTAAATTTATAGTTTACTAAAACTCGATTTTAAGTTTTACTAATCGGTCAGGATTAAAAGTTATTTATGGGGTCAGGTTTATCATTTTACTTGCTACCCGCCCTGACTTTGCACGCATTTTTTTCTGTCATATTATGAATTATAGGTACCCCGTTCTTTTAAATCACTACGTCCATTGGTGAAAAGTTGAAAACCGTATGAAAATCCGTTCAGAAGTGGGCATTTAGAGACATTTTGATATATTAAAATCACATCATACTGCTCGGTAAGTAGGATTTACTAGTATGGTAAGAGGCTGTGTAAGTTGTCATTTACAACACAGTGCATTGTTTAGATAGAACGTTCCATTTTCAAATCACTGTACCATTCAAGCACAGGGTGAATGCTTGAACTGTAAAGTTCACTTTACCATTCAAGCTATGTCAAACTCCTTGGTTAACCAATCTCTTTTCTTATAAAATGACGGAAACTTTTTACTGAAAAAAAAAACGATCAAAATGGTGGCATTTCATTTCAGTTCAAGTTATGCAAAACTCTTTGGTCAAACATTTTTTTTTTACATAAAATTATTTGGCGGCATTTCATTTGAACATGATTTTGAACTAAATGTTTGTTCACTTGCGTTGCGACGACTGTATTCTATACAAGTTTATGATAGTTATAAGTGTTAGTTCATCATGTCAAGTACTTCGTCTGATGAGTAAGTGGTCGGCACGCCTGATTTCTGTCATCTTGAAACCGAAGGTTTTATTTACCTCGCATGAATGATGTAAAGTAGTATACTTACCTCGGTTGTAAGTAGCTATTACACCCTCGATCCATAGCTGCCTTTGCGAGCTGCGCTCGCACGGGCGCCATATTGGATCTTGTTCTGTAATAGCTCGCTTACATACCTTGTGTGGTAAACTACTATTTTTACTAGCTATTTTTTGGCTTGAATGACAAGGTGACTAAGGGTCGTGAAATAGTAGTCCGTATAATATTTTTCTAGTATACTTAGTTATTCTAGTTCCTAGTATTAAAACTTAAACTTAAAGGATTTACTTAGCCGAATTACAAAACGGGGCTAAAAATGCAAGTAACTTGACACTGACGAAGTAAAACATCAAAGGGGATTTCAGGTATCAAGCAAGAGTCAAGTCAAAACTAAAGCAGTTTGAGTAAAATACGGAAGAATTGTATATTTATAATAATTTACCTTCTTATAAATAAAACATTGACAATTAATTCAAGTGTCACAAAAAGATAACAAAAAGAAAAGGGTAAAGTTCATGTTAGGAAAACATGCATTTTAAGTGACACAACTACATATTTGTTCTGTCCTATGACCCTCACTAATTTAAAAACAAAGATTCAATGTTTGTTTGTTGTTCAATATTTCAATCAAGCGGCTTGCGACTGCGCGTGCGCGTGCGCTCCGGCGCGGGCGAACTGTCCAACCAGAGATATTAAAATAACGAATAGAGGCAACATTTAACTTTTTTCCAACAAATAATAATAATTGATCAACTAGAATTTTAAAATGATATTTTCACTATGGAAGTTATTTATAACTAGTAGATTATGCATCAAGGGCATAAAGCAATGTCTTATGTTATGGGTGGCATATTGTACCCTGAGTGTAACGAGGGACTCTCGGGTTAACTCCCGAGCGGAGCGAGGAAGTTTAAAGTTAACTCCTGAGCGAAGCGAGAGAGTTAAGTAGAGTCCTGAGTGAAGCGAGGGGTTCAAGCCGCCCAAGACGAAGACATGCTTTATACCGAGGTGCATACTCTACTTTTCATACCGTCAGTCCAATATTTTTTTTTAATTCTTGTGGTGGCCAGTTCCCTGGCCACTTTAAAAAAATCCACTTTAAAAAAAATGGGTCAATTGCAATAAGATGGTAGCATGATAGTAAATATTTGCTAGGTATTATAGGCAAAACCTATTTGCTTAGACCTAACGTAACAATCAAAATAAAAACATAAATCGTGGCCTGTTAAATTTTTGTAGGTAGACCAATGAAATGACTTATTATAAATAAACCCTATTTGCTGAGACCTTCAAAATTAAAACCAAGAGTTTTCACACGAATTTCAACGTTCCAAATTCAAATCACTTTATTCTCTTGGGAGTTTCATACAACATTATCTCCCTTGGGAATAAAGTCTTGCTTTAAGTTGAGGTTAATAGGGCTTTAATCCGTGATTAAAGAACTGCAGGTGTGAAAAACGTATTATTTACCATGGTTTTATATTGTGAAACTCGATATATCGGCAAAGATCCAGCGCCATGTTCACGAGACTGTAGTCTATATAGCAAGACTCTTAACCATCAAGACCTACTCATAAAAACTCCTGTCTCATGGACGTGGCTTTTGCAACAGTGCCTTAATAGTCGAGCATCACAAAATAATAAAAGCAAAATTCACGAAAAACAGTACTTATCCCATTTTTTATAAATAAAATTTACAGTAATTAACTAACTTTGCTTGTGAGATCAACATTTTGTTGAGGACATTTTTTTATTTGCCTATCATGCAAAGAAAGCTTGCATTTGTACTCATTGAGTACAAATGCAAGCTTAACTACTCATCTCACCCGATGGGGATGATGGCACACTTGTTATTGAACAGGGACAGTGTTCAGTTGAGTTCTCTATTTCAGTATAGATATTTTACATCATCGGCCCGCGTAGTAAATACTAAGTAAGTAGTTAATATTCTTGTATATCTGATAACAATTATATAGGAATGTATCGCGTCTGTTGTCGATATATTCTTTAATTGGCAGTCTCAATTGATTTCTTTAACGATATCGTTTTATTTATAACTCAAAGGAAATACTATTTATTTACTGTGTGTGATTGAATAATTATTTATTGTTACTATCAATGATTACTTTGATTCTAGCTCATCTCATCAAATGAATTCAATTGACATTTTCTGAAGAAAAAAAAACTTTCGATAAAGCCTGTCAGTTTATTTGAAAAATGGACCATAGGCATAATTTAAAGTTTTGCAAAACTTACTTTCTATAACAAACTATATGCTTTTTTGTGCTCGTCTATTTACAAATTACAGAACATAATTCTAAATAATTGCTCTGTCAGTAAAAATAACGTTAATTGTATTAATACATTTCCATATAAGGAGAGAAATATGGCGACCATTCGTGTTGGATGCGTCGCGGCGGGCGGACGTGCGCTCCGCTAAAATTGGCGGTAAATTACTGTATTAATGGTTACCGTAATTGGGCGCAGTCACGACGTAATTACCCGATCAGCGGGGCAGCGGTGATGGATGGCATGCCTGATTGTCGGCAGTACTCGGCAGGCGATCGCCTTCGATGCCGAATGTAGTGTACCTACACTTCCAGTAAACTAATGCAAAAAGTTTTACTTGAAAACTTTGGTATTCTGAAAACGCATTTGAAAAACTTTAACTAATTACTTTTTTGGTTGGATTAAAATAATAAATTACTGTTATTTTAAAGTTTTTGAAAGAACGATGAATTGAAATAAGTATGTAGCAGTTTTTTAAATAATACATTATTGAAACCATATAGGTATATATATTACAAATGAAAGACATTTAGCCATGCATCATCTCATGTTGTCCTACTGGAAGTGGTCCACTGTATCCAATATCTATTAGATTTATAACGCGTTCAATAGATCTCAGCGTGTGCGGCCCGCGCAGCCTGAGACCGCGTCAATCGACGACGCGAAGGACGTAGAAATATAATACACATACTACAACAGAGCATTCTTTGATATAGATTGTATGTGTCAGTTAGGTACTTGACATAAAAATAATATTGTCTCGCTGGAGCTCACGGTTTCACCCGTGTAAGACCATAATAAGGACAAAATGTTGCCTATGGGTCAGTCCGCGGTGACGGGTGTGACATTTGAAGTTTTATTTTGAGTCATAACTTTTAAATGAAACTACTTTTTACCATGGTTATACCATAAATCTGTAGACCTTAATGTAATTTATATATATTGTGAGAATTAAGTTTATCGGTCCATTAGAAATAAAAATATACTTGTTTAAAGCCCTGTGACGGGTGTGACCTCAACTATTGCATGACTTGACACCTCTGTTAGAAATGGTTTAGCGAAAGTATTGAGGGTAGTATCAAATTAATAACATTTTTAAAATACTCGATAAATTCCCTTTTGTATCACACTTGAATCTCATAAATACCTAATTAATTTCTTTACTTATTACTCTACCAACACTGTGACGGGCGTGACACTAGATTGTGACGGGGGTGACAAGTTGAATATTGGGATAAAATTTAGATAAAATCAACGTTTTTAGTGTCTGCTGGCAACATAATCTTATAATAAAAACTATTTATTGTTGAAAAACATCAACATACTCATTATAATGGTAAAACTTCTTCTAATTTCACCTTCTTCCTTCACATAACGGTATCCAACTTTTTTCCCAGGAATTTGTACCAAGACAAAGCCACCACAATTGTATTGGGGTTTAAGTGCAACACTGATTCCTTCTTCTGTGTCAGTGTTGTCCCTATTTATATCTGCCTCATTTTTATTTTCCTCCTCATCCTCTCGTTTATTCTCTCTTTTCTTGTTATACCTATTTCCTTTTCTTTTTCTCACAATATTCAATTTTTCTGTTGTCATCGACGTTGTTCTCTGAATCATTTTCTTTTTTCTCCCTTTTCATCTCTATCCTGAGTTTCTGTCTTACTTTTCTCTTCGCCCAATTTTGTGACGGGTGTGATTTGTGACGGGCGTGACAATAAATAAAAGCTTAAATATATCAAAATGAAGCCTTTTGTAAACTGCAAAACTATTTCCACCCATTGCCCTTACAGATAGTCTTACTTTCACAAAAAGGTACAACATTATAGCTGGTATAGCTCATACAATCATAACTTTTATATGTATTTTGTGACGGGTGTGATTTAAATACATGCTCATCATTAAACGTAAGTAAAATCCTTAGAAATTACCTGAAACAATCCGTTTTTTCACAGCAAACAAACAACTTCGATTGCAATAAGTGAAAATAAAAAACGGTGGGCTATCAGTTTAATTGACGTATAAAAAAGTGTTCCCTTTTTCGCGTTATTTCTTACTACCAGTGGGAGCTTGACGTTGTCTATGTTTGTATGAAGATATCGTAAGAATTTAGTAAAAAAATCGGATTATTCTTTCGGTTTATGAAAATGTATGATTAATAGCCCAGATATTTTATATATTAGTGATTGTTTAAGTAAATAATTTATTTGGTTATCTGGTATCGATTACCGCGGACTGAGCCCTATGATAATATCATAGGCAACATTTTGTCCTTATTATGTTGTATGTTTGAAAGCACATAATATGTGCTTTCAAACATACTACAATATTACTAACATCCAACCTTTCACATAAATAATTAATTTAAAAAAAAGTAAATTAATTTCTTTGTCTTGATTGTATTGTATCCAATTATAAACCTTCTGAATTACTCTCTAATATATTGCATTATGTAATATATCCCTACGAGGAGGTATAGACGGACAGTCAGTCGGTCGAGTCGGCCTGATTGTGATGGAAGACCTCTCTAGTCACGCGCGAGATGGATTTATTGAAGGCTGAAGGGTATCCTGTACAGAGTACTGAATAAATCCGGTGACGTTAGTCTCCCTAATTAGGTATCGATGTTGGTGCAATCAAACGGTTCAAGTACGATTAGAGGTCTTCGCTTACATGCACATAGGTACATTTGTATGGAAACGTCGATAAAATAATATCGACAAAGTACAGTGGAAATGGTTGGCCGGTTATAAAGTTCCGAGTTCCGAGTTCCACGTACTATATTCAGATATTATATTTCATAATGTTTTCATAGTTCGGTATATTATTGATTAATATATTAGACATTAAAGAGTTTTTATAAAAACAGAATCTTTGATTTCAAAACAGAAATTTAAAGAAAATCAACATTTTTTTTTATATTTATTCCTTTTCCATTCTATTTTCCTATTAGTTTAACAAAATGAATTCTTAATTGATTTAAATAAATAACTAACACTAATTTATTATGTAATACTGATAATAAGTTGCACCGACGACATTATGTATAAGGCATACAATGAACCAATTACAATTATAAAGAGCAACGTAGCTCGTTGACTAAAGTCTTAAATTAAATGGTTTTAAAAACTGGACTGTTTCCACTATCCCTCAATCGGAATACCCCGAATGGGGGAAAATGATAATTTGACGTGACATTTTTCCACAAAATTTATAATCAGGGGAATTTGAGGACTAATAGAAGGTATAACAACATTTGTCAGATTTGCCTAAACGAAACCACAGAGTAACTTTTGGCCGTCTGTTACGTTTTCACAACTTAACTGCTGAAGTAATTAAGTATGTAGAAATAGATAGGACCTTGGAGCAGGACATAGACTACTTATCATCACGATCCCGGTGTTATGGTGAAACTGCGTAACGCATCTATTACTCTATCAACTAATATCGGTGTTGTGCAACATTACCCTCCGGCTCTCTCTCTGCATTAAATCATTGGTCAACAAACGGCATATCGATTACAATAACATGTAATCGAATAGAGGATCGATGCAATTAACTCGGTATCGGGCGCGCAGCATCGAGTCACGCGGCGGCGCGCGACGAGTTATAGCCCGCGCCTGCGTCTAGCCTGCGCGTCCCTGTGCGCCCGCGCAGGCGACCGACCGAGCGCGACGTGACGACTTCATTTAGATAAACTTGCGATTTACTTAAATAGCCTCATAAGTATTTATATGATAACGAAGGGGTTTAATTATAAATAATGCTTCATTAATTACATTATCTATACTCTACTTCCTGAATATTAAACTTACAAGTTGAGGTTTAAAGAGGACAACGTATCCCTAGGGTGCACTCACAGTTCATGGTGGGCGACCGACCCGCCTGCGATGGAAAAGGTTGCAAGTTCGACTCATATCCTTGCCACTCAAGGATTTGGGACTATCGCACCAAGAGCTTCCTTTAACTCTTTTAAAACTTTAACCATCCTTTAACTCCAACATTATCAAGGAATAGTAAAAAATACATTTACCAAATTATCAACAAATATAAAATTCTAACGGCTGACTAAATAACTGCTCAAACCAATGGATAGATCGGGATAAACTCGGTCATACAGGTAATAACGTGTAGACATCCGCTTGGAAAGGAGTTTGGGAAATTCAAACCCAACGCAGACAAAGTCGCCGGTAATATCTAGTTTTGCACAAGAGCAGAAAAGAAGAAAATAAACTGTAAAACACAAAGTATATTTTAAACAAACACCATATCTTATGCACGATTATACAATTAACAACACATTTTTCTACCAATTTTAAATGTACCTAATTTCTATTCAAAACAAGAAAAATCTTACAACAGCTTTAGATGATAGTGCATTTAAAGCTACCATCAGTCATATCAGTCTTGTATCAGTCCACCTGACAGGAATACGGACAGCTGTTTACTGAGAGTTTGCAGGAAGGGGGGCTAGGATCCTAGTGAACTATAACAATATGGGATATTTTCAAGTCTTAGTCAATTTATAAGATTCAATTATAATGACGTTGAACTGTTCATACGAATGTTGACTCTTTTCAGGATGCTTAAGCGACTTAGATAAATATTTTAATCTATTGACACGCTTGTGACGTCACATTATACCAATGTTTGCGAACAAGCGACGTCACGCACGGTCCCGCTGTCACGTGACTTGAGAGTGATGAACATCTTCCAAGATTATTAAATATAGGTAGGTACTTGGGTAATATTAAATTTCTTAAAAACAGAGTAAACTGTGTTTTATAAGATATAAGTACTTAAATTAGAAAACTATCGTTGTGTGGTCAAAATGATGTATTTAGCTCCCGTATTGAAATTGTCGGTTAAGTGAGGAACACTAGCGCCCTCCTTCCCGTTCATTAGGATGATTGTCACGTGGTATCTGTGGTAACTGTACCACAGCATCTCATAACTCATTCATCTCGCGAACAATATTTTTAACATTTAAATGCATATTTCGTGGAGAGATCGCATCTCTCCCTTTACATTCACATTTCATTTGTTTTGAAATACATTTTGTAAAGGTTAACATAAATAAGATTAAATCAAAGGCTGGATTGGGATGGGACCAAATTACACAATGATTAGCAATCGTCCGCGTCCTGTGGTAGGTAAATAATAATAATATAATTAATTTTACTCAAAATAGACCAGCAGAAGTGGAGATGGACGGGACACATGTTACGTAATAATAATGAAAAATGAAGCAAAACAGTGACAAATTGGTATCCTATAGATGGGAAAAGGAGAAGGGGGAAGACCTAATGTGAGATGGGAGGATGAGCTGGTACTCACAGCAGGTCCATTATGGAGGAGAGTTGCCTGGGACAGGCAGCAATGGAGGGAGCTGGTGGAGGCCTTTGCCAATAGGCACACTGAACTGAGAGACATTATTTAAACTTATACCTACTAAAGAGAAACTATGTACTTATTTATTTAATTCAGTAATAAAGGCTTATTATTATTATACACGGTGTAACAAGGGGGGTGGATCATCGGTTGTTGGGGGGTGGGGGACCTCAGTACCTATCGATTTAACCCCCATGTATGTTCAGCAAAATTCACTGGTTCAAAAGTTATTTGGGTTTTAGTCAAATTTTTGTCAAAATCAGATTTCACCCTAAACTTCGCAATTACAGCCAAACTATCAGGTCTGCGATTCTGTCCTTTTTCGTGAAATAAGTTCAATAGTTGACCTTTTGTACCCCTACACCAATCAGAGTCTTAGATTTATAAAACTCAAAATAAAACCATTAAAGTAACATTTTTTTAAAATCTAATGTTTACATTATCTTTATATGGTTCTAAAAAAATATTTAACAGAATATTTTTTTCTGCAACCTATCTTAAAATACTACTGGCTTTCATAAAAAATAAACCCTCAAAGTTTCATTTGGCTAAACCTAGGGCATCATGTTGAAAAATGTTATTGATAGTCCAAAAAGTGAAAATAATCGATATTATTTTCATACAAAAAATAGGTAAGGTAAGTGATGATGTTACAATAAGTCCAAATGTATTTACAACTAGCTACAAACTGCGGTTTCCCCCATGTAAATCCCACCTTAAATTTTTTAATATTTTTTTTCATTTTTTATTACCATTGCATATTAATAGTGTATTTTATTTGATTCATTCATGGACTTTCGTATAATAATCTTGTTATTCTACTTTGAGCATAGCGTACGCTTATCAAATTTTGTATGAAAATAATATTGATTATTTTCACTTTTTCGACCATCACGTACATTTTTCAACAAGATGTCCTAGTTCTAGCCAAACGAAACTTTCAGGGTTTATACTTCATGAAAGCCAGTAGTTTTTAAGATAGGTTGCAGAAAAAATATTCTGTGAAATATTTTTTTTAGAACCATATAAAGATAATGTATACATTAGATTTTGAAAAAAAATATTACTTACTTTAATAGTTTTATTTTGAGTTTTATAAATCTAAGACTCTGATTGGTGTAGGGGTACAAAAGGTCAACTATTGAACTTGTTTCACAAAAAAGGACAAAATCGCAGACTTGATAGTTTGGCTGTAATTGCGAAGTTTAGGGTGAAATCTGATGTTGACAAAAATTTCACTAAAACCCAAATAACTTTTGAACCAGTGAATATAGCAGAACATACATGGGGGTTAAATCGATAGGTATTGAGGTCCCCTATCCCCCAACCACCGATGATCCACCCCCCTTGTTACACCGATGAAAAAAAAAACAAGACAGTCATGGCAGTTATAGGTTTTTGCAACAAAAATATTTGCTCATGTGTCATTATCCAGGGAGAAAACAATGTATAATTAATTTAATCAAATTAAAAAACGTCTCTATAAGCTGAGTTTTATCATTATAATATAGGTATTCCCCTTTAATTACCTAATTAAAGTAAATATAAATCAACATTAAATTAAGGTAAAAATATGTAACTGCAAATGCT
Organism: Idaea aversata; assembly: GCA_907269075.1. Taxonomy (NCBI): domain Eukaryota; kingdom Metazoa; phylum Arthropoda; class Insecta; order Lepidoptera; family Geometridae; genus Idaea; species Idaea aversata. The sequence goes on along the minus strand of OU026100.1, from coordinate 14,106,846 downwards.
TACTTTTGATTTAGGGTAGAAAAAGAAGAAATAACTCCACATAATAATATCTACCAGTATAATACGACCTTTAACTATAAGAGACAGTTAGTATATGGATCGTACGTCGTCGTCGCTGATCAGGAAAGTTCACATCTGATGATAACTGACTCGCGTCATTTGCGCATGCACATTGCACATCCATCACGCGCCGTTTCAACGTCGTAGGTTAATACTGATAAATACCTTATTACCATGCTAAAGGCAAAATAAAAACTAAGTATTTTAATGGAAATCTCATTTATTCCATTCTTAATGGAAATTGAATTTCAGAAATTGTTCTGAAATCTTGTAGCGCTGAGCAGGGAGGGGATTTCAAGGCAAAATTTTCCGAAATTTCATTTACAGTAGATTATGGCAAGGATTTCAGGAATACGTACATTTTACGTAGGAAAAAATTACTTATTTACTACGTAAAATGTACCATGGAATAGCGCCCGTTGATGTTTTTTGCAAATAGGAGCTACACCCCGCGGCTTCACCCGCGTTAGTCCCGATCCCGTGAGAATTTCTGGATAAAAATTGCCTATGCGACTATCCAGGTCTTCAGCTATCTATATTAATGAGTTTTATATGTAGATATAGGTCCTCTAGTATTTTGTGAAGGAGTAACAAACATACATTTGCTACGCGCTACGATTCGCGTAACATAAATTTTATCTTTTTTATTTTCAGATACCTAGTTATCTTGTTGTGTGTAATGTTTTTATAAGTGTGAGATACCGACTTACGAAGAATTTCAATGTAAAACAACAGTATCTTCTCAAAAACCTCACAATCGCAAAAATATATAAAACTTTACATTTAACTTCATCAATAATGAATGACGGATTGTTTAAATAGATATAACAGATCAGATAAACAATCAATATTTCTTCTCTATTAGTTATTCATGAATGTAATAAAGTAGAAAATAAAATGTTCGATAAGCAAAGAGCAATGAATATAAGTTGTAATAACCGTAGTTGGCCGCAATAAACCTCGCTGTCGAACGAAATCACTCCATCGTGACTTCGAACCACAATAATTATAATCTTAGAACATAAAAACTATTGCGAATTACCCATAAAACGAAAGTGTACTGAAATCGGAGCACGGTCCGAACAAAGGCTATTTATTAGAGCTATGGCTGCGAGCTGCGCTGGCGCAACCGAGCGTCGAGCTATCCGGCCCCGGAACGCATGCGCGTTCAACTAGAAAAACTAATAAAGAGAATGGACGGTGGATTCGATTGGTTAAATTAATAATACTATGTTATTTATTCTCTACCTACTAATATTTTAAAGGTGAGAAATTATGGGTAGATATATGTTTGTTACTCGTCTAAGCAAACACTACTGGACCGATTGCGATAAAACTCGGTATGGAGACCTGGATTAACTCATAGGCTAAACTTATCTTGATATTCCCACGGAATCGTACGTACTATAATATTTCTATAAAGAATTAAGTTTAAGCTAGGTTAGTTTAATGTTTAATCCGCAGCCCACAGGACAGGATAGGCAAACTTTGATCGACTGTATGACGATCTTAAAGTTAGCGGAGTAACATGAATCTTAACTTTAGCGAGAAAAGCGTACCTACCTAGCTATACCTAACTATATATTTGAAACCAACAATCCGTATAATGCACCATTATGTAGAGTAAGTACCTAGGTAGAGGTACCTGAACGTTCGTGTACATAAAGATCGTATATTTACGTTTATTAGCCCCACATGTGGCCACATGGCATCAACTTACGTCCGCGTTCACGCATGTGCATGTGCAACCCAATACATCAGCCTTTCGGACCATATAAATTGTGGAAAAGCGATCGCCGTACGATTCGCTACCGACAGCCTTCAGTGGAAGTTCAGCCAAATGAATCTTCCATTGTTTACATTCGAGAGCGTAGAGGAGTGCAGTGGGGCCCACCAATGGCAGAGAGAGAACGGTGAGAGGGCGGGCCTCCTGCCCCGGCCCTGCTGGTGGGGCTGCTGCGGAGACAGTGGGGGGCTCCGACACAGACCTATGACACCGTGAGACGTGCCGATCGCTGATAAACTCTAGGTCGTTAGCCAGAATATGATCTCATTTGTAATGGCTCTACCTAGCTCGAAGGCTAGGCACGTGTAGGTAGGTAGCCACTCCGAGTATGACTCAAGTAGGACGCTCCGAGGTAATGGAGGCTCGACCAATTATAAAATATAATTTAATCGTTACGTCGTGATCTAGTGTTAGACGGTTCTTGCTGGTTCTTATTGCAGAAACACACACAGACAGTATTCATTCTTTGTATTTTTAGCTATCTTATATCTACGTAAGATACCTACTTATAAGTTGTGAGAACAACCATGAGAAATAACCCTAATTTTAATAAACAAATTATGTACTTACCAATTTCTGGTTTTGGTTTACCTGAACCTACAACTTATATATTTTGATAGTTATACATTTTAAAGTTAGGCTTGTTGATTGTTATGTGGTTTAAGCATTATAATTTTTAATTACCTATTATATATTTAGAACTTTATGAATTTACAGTTTATGAATTTAAAACTTATGTATTTTGATTTTCGGTATTTTGATTTTCGGTATTTTAACTTTATGAATTACAACGTTATGTATTTGAGTTTATACATTTTAACATACACCCCAATGCCAGTCCAGTTAATCGCCAATATATTCTCTCATAGTGTACGAATAGTCATCACTGAATAAGCTCGCGTAATAGCACGACTAGGTGCGCTCTGCGGTTTCACCCGCGTAAGTCCCAAGCCCGTAGGAATATCATAATGAAAAGTAGCCTATAGCCTACCTCGATAAATGGACTATCCAACACAAAAATATTTTTTCAATTCAAACCAGTAGTTTTTGAGATTAGCGCGTTCAAACAAACAAACTCTTCAGCTTTATAATATTAGTCTAGATAAATCGGTAGAGAGCGGTAGAACTTCAAATTCTGTCTATGTATAGGTAGTACTTGTAACTATACAGAATGTGAAGAAAGTGGCAACAAATGATAGAGATATTGATCACATAACACTTGGAGGTACTAAGTCCCTCAAGTGTACGTTAACGAGACGCTGGTATCGACGGCGTCATCTCGCGCCAGGTGCCAGGTGATCTGGATACGTTTGTTTCAGCACTTTGTTCCTGGACCAGCGATATCTCGAGCTTACGATAGACACAAGGCACAATGAAGCTGCAACTTGCGTCAAATATCATCAAACAAACCGACGACGACAATATACTATCGATAAAGTACGAAGTGAACTGCTTAGCAGGATACTATTCTAATTAAGTCAATATTAACTGTCTGTGCTTTCTAGTGAGGATACGCCGAACGGTTAGCCTCGTGTGGTACTGATATGTGAGATCACCTTTAAGGGTGAAAATTATAGGTTCAAAATATCAGTGCCTTTATTCACTAAGGTTAAAGTCGTCGGGCGCGCGTGATGAGGACGAGATTTCCATACAAAACCGCCCCCCCCCCCCTCCGCCCCTAATCACGCGCGCCCAACGACTTGAACCTTAGTGAATATAGGCCCAGTTCAATCAGCTAGAAAGTTAACAAGAACACATGGCTACATATAAAATTAACAAAGTATGCTCAAAAGCACCAGATTCACACGGAAAGTTGTGGTTTGTTTGACTAACCTGAAGGGATCCAAGCTGTAACCGGCGCCGGTCTCTGCAAACCCAGGTGTTGTCACTTGATTTTACCTGTAGATGTTAAAGCACATCTTTCACTCATCGTCCAAGTTTAAAGTTTACAGCTTGATGTTTTGGGTTTAACCATTAATTTCCAAAAAGAAAATTATGTACCTACGTGCTACGACAAAAAGGCGCGGAGCAAGAGAGCCACAGATCACTAGTACAAGAGAGCGCAAGAAAGCAACGTGGCGCCATCAATTGATTTGTAAGAAAAAATGTCAAACTGACACACATTTATTTTGTCATTCTACAAATTAAGGCATTGTGCGACTTATGCAAAATGCCGCGATCATTTAAAGGTTAAGCCACAACACTCAAACTACCGAAGTTCCAATTTAATTAAACATATAAGTTGTCTTTATTTTTAAGGGCCAAACAACGTGCTCGGGTTGAAAGGATTCCTTTCCATGCAAAAATGCAAAAAGACGCTAAAAATATTGTATGCCAGACGAGGCTGTATAGATTAAGTCTTTTGGGAGTATAATTAACAAAAAAATATTCGCTACAAAAATAGTAAGTAAACTTAAAAAAAACCTAAAAAATGTTTGCTTTTTTCTATTTTAATATTTGTTGTTAAAGCGACAACATAAAAACATTCTCTGTGAAAATTTCAACTCTCTAGCTATCATGGTTCATGAGATACAGCCTGGTGACAGACAGACAGACGGACAAACGGACAGACGGACGGACAGTGATAGAATGTAGTAAGTAATGCCTATATAACTAGATGTGAAATCAAGATCGATCCGCAGGATTCTAATAATCATTCACAGCTTCAATGATCTTTAAAAGCAAATTGATGAACTCGAACTCTATCTGCAGTTGAGAGGATACGGCACCTACATCATATGCCTTCGTTTGGTTGTCGTTTGTTCGTTCATTGTGCACTGATTGCCAATCTGCCTATGCGTAGCGGTGCGGTAGACGATATATCCCGGACAAACGATCCCGGAGCACGCCATCGCGCCGGCTCCCCGGGCCCCGGCATGTTCCATCGACACGCAGATGTATTCGCAATCAAACTGCTCATCTTCACGGCATTCTACAAGGTACCTACTTACATTGTAATATACCTACAAGACCTAATTCCAGAAGAGTCCTCTAGGTACTCTTTCAACCAACTTATTAACATACCTAGTGAAAAATATTTGCGCATATTTTAACACAAAGACCAAACATGCGTAATCTGAGGCAAAACAAAGACAAAGACAAACAAGATAAATATTCTACCATAAGTTTGACAACATAAACCACTACTTTATTAAACATCTATAGGTAAGGCTATATATCATATCAGCAGCGTATAAAAACCCAGTCAGTATCCCCTGTTATGCAAATATAACGAATTTATATCTAATGAGTCACGACATTTAATTCATGCGTCTTGTATAATATGATAAACGGATTACCGTAGCGTGGCTAGTTGGCTAGTGGCATGTGGCTACGGCCGACTTCCATACGCTATCGATCAATTCGGATCATAACAACTGTTGGTATCTATCGAAGCATCTAATCTTTCTTTATTGGTAGCGCGGTCATTATAAACGTGATTAAATACTTTGTGATATTCACATTAGTTAAGATATTGAGAAAGAGTTAAGTCAGTACCTACAGTATCTCTATGTTATGCTCAAGGAAAACTGAAGCTACAATTAGTTAGATGGACGGTACCTTAGGCGCGTCAGTAAGTAAGTTTTTAAGCCCTACGTCCTACTAAGTCGTACATAGAATTTCATTCTGAGTTAAATGAAACAAAGTGCAATATCAAGGAGACAAAAAGGCATGTTTATGTTATAGGTAGGTAACTTTTAAATTCTTCTATACCTAAATCATTCAATTTTTCCAGAACTTTATTTCACACTTAATCAAAGCACTTATTTTATACGTACCTAGCTACCTAGCTAGCTGGCTGGCTAGGTAGCTAGGTAGAGTATAAAAGCAATTATAACCATCCCATGCACATTACACGAGGGCTGACCGTAGCTGGGAACAGGACCCGAACCGAAATGATTAATTGCGATAACATAATGCGAATTTTAATTAAAACGTCTCGACCGTTGCTGTGTACGAGATTAGTGTTCTAACTTCCGGGATCAATAAATAATATATCTTAGACAATCATAGGTATAAGTTTCAATACATTTTTGAAAGTTTGCTTGCAGTCTGTGTAGGTATGACAATAGAATATTCAGTAGTTTTCTAAGATCTTTGTTTGCTGGAAACTTGCCACGACAATATATGAGACAATAAAATTAATCGAATCTAACCTATACGCGAAATTGGACTTCTTTATAAATAAATGTGTAGTTCGTGGAGGATTGCGAGGGGGTGAGAGTGAGTATGTTTGGTGCTTCTTCAGGCAAACACTCTTGAACTGATTGATGATATGAGATTCGCTATGTAGATAGCGAAAGCCTTGAAATATCAGATGCTTCTTTTTAGGTACCTATGCCCTTACATGGGATCGGATAAGTAAAACCGCGGGGTTAAGCTATACCTATGCGTACCTATAGTAATAGGTATAATAAGTTTGATCTCGTTGGTCTCGCCGTCACAGATTAGCCGGTAGTTAGTAGTGATGCGCACGAGTGCTCGAGTGGCGGAGCTCTGGCACAGGCTCCGGCTAGATTCGTGACCGATGCACAATTACACGTCACGATGCGGCGGACTTTCCGTTCTCTGATAATTTATGAGAGCTAGCAGTTTACATTTTGCTCCTGCGCCGCCATGCCCGCCTCCTGCCCGCTGCCGTCACGATCGGGTGACTAGATATTATGATCAATTATCATTTTCATTGGGCCAATAAAAAAAATTGTCGTAAGAACTTTTCGAAAAAGCACCCCGTTGATGTCTTTTGTATGAAAATAGCATTATCGTCTCAACCTTATCGTCGTATTTTTTTACGAAAATTGGTTAGACGGCTGAATACATCAAATAAGTACATGTATTATATTACTTACTAGTGTACATTCTATCTATGCTAGTGTATTTTACGGGGTTCTTCGTCGGTAACAATACACTTTAATAATATCTACCTAATCTAAGTACAGGCTACCAAAACGAATAAAAGATGAGTGAAAATCGTGTTACTATAATATAAACATACTGAGTAGTTTAAAAAGAGTTAGGTACTCACCACAATCGCTGTGTAGTAGGTAAACTAAACTCAGCCCGTTGCTGGAGCGGCAACCCATATCCTAGAGAAATCTTGTTTTCATCGTCCCTAACACAACACATTTACACACACACTCTCACTTTAAATAAGAAAACACAACGTTGTCAGTTTTATTTAGAATCTTTCCGAAAATCCACAACGCGGCAACGGTGCCAGTTCGGCCACACATAGCCACAATCGAAATAATCCACAATGTGAAAACCGATCACAACAAAACAACCGTATCGAGCCGCCCGCCATTTATCTCATATAATATCATAGATAATCTTCTAGCATCCTCTAGCAATGTAAACAATAGCCAACCTTCTAAATAAAATTACTGCCAAAACAGGTTCCTACAACAACTCATAACAACTATAATTTAATGCCAATCCTAGGAATCTTACAGCTAATCTAAAAAACAGAACCAATACTCATACCACTACCTACCCACCGATTTTTTTTTTTCAAACATGCATAAAATCGAATTTTTGGACATAGAAAATCGAATCCATTACAGGATAATTGCACGACTCATGTGTTGCAGGGGCGTTTTTTGAATTTGGAACATCACGACACTCCAGCACATGACATCAATGTTGCATTAAACAGCGTGCTGGGGTTATTAGATAGGTACTCTTTGATTGGATCTCTTTATCAAAGTACCTATACTTACTCATGTGCCTATACCACATGAGTAATTATTTACTCATGTGCCTATACCAAAGCTTTCATGTTCTTTGCTTAGTATACAAATTGCGTTAACGTGGTTGTATAGTCATAAATGCGTTTGCCTGACTTTGCCTTTTGGCCAGATGATAAATAAACAAGGACGGCAAACCATAGACTAAGAAAAAACATCCATGCGGCAAACCTAAAAATTCGTCTTGATTTGTTAAACCTACTTATCACCTAGGTCCATGCTTATCACATCATATTTTGTTACGGATGTTTCTAAGTAATTCAACTTCTTGTTATTCAGTTAATTGTTTTCAAATGGTATCAATTTCATTATATGAGACGTTTTCACGTCTCTATCTATATCTCACTGCGTCTTGTGATACAGTCTATTCCATTTATTTAATAAGTACCTACAATCCATAAAATATAAATAAAACATGGTATCCCTAGTGTGAGTGGCAGAGAACGATCTATCTCCCGTATAGTCTGAATGCGAACATTTTTCCGCGACTGGCGACGGGCCTGCATCCGACCCGAACGATGCATCATCAACGTTTTGTTTTGTTCTTGCAGCTAAGATATACCTATGTATGTGTGTATACTCAGATCATAAGTAGGTTCTTTAATTAATTAAAATAAATTACAACTTAGGGATTAATCCTTCATGCAAAAACAACTAAATCGATTGCTTCGAAACTCAGTATCCCGATTCGCCCACCGGATCGGGACTTACCTATGTGAAACCGCGTAGCGCAGCTAGTCTATTATACCTACTTACCATCACCTTTGTTCTGATCGAAATCTGTTTTTAACTTGGCTTTTTAATTCGTCTTAATACTTACCTTTATTGTTCTAAAACAATGTGATCGCGTGGGCTGCCTGCGCCTGCGTCCGACGTCCGCGCCGTGATAATGATCACAATTTGTCCGAAAAATACCGTCAAGCCGGTATAACCATTAACACGGTAATACCGCGTCGCGGGCGCGGGCGATTATAGAGATTATGTTAATGAGACGAGCAACTATCACAGCTACGTTTAGGTAATTAGTCTCGTCCGATCATCTTACAAAACATGTCTTCTTGTTTTCAAATAGTTTTAACAACACTGTGTGGGCGTGAACTTTACAATTTTCAAGTTAATACATGACATCTACAATCGTTATCTAAAATTTTCTAGGTTTATACATAAAGGTACTATGGAGCAATCCCTAATATGTAAAGCGGTTGAGGTACCTAAGTATGTACCTACCTAATTAGATTGAACCAGCGATACCCTCCTCTAAGTACCGTATATGCCCTGTGCTCTAATTAACAGCCTCAGCGCTGTTAGTAAGCACCATGTAGTGTAGCCGCGAGTCGGTGCGCCTCGCGCGGGTCACAGGTGACCCTATCTGATCGAAGGACAACGTTCAACCGATTTGGAATAATTTAGGGTCTAATGATGTTCGGTGAATAAGTAAGTATAGTGCCTTAGATAGCGATAAATATTGAAAGGTCTTGCTGTTTTATTGTGTAAGTAGGTAAGGGATAAGTGGGTGCTCCGCGATGGTGGCTGCGTGCCTCGGTCGGTCGGACAGACGCGACGCGAGCGCGCGGGCGCGGCGCCTCTACTCTATGCGGTCACGATCCTTGTTACATTAGACTTTTTGATTCCTTCACTCCAAGTGTGAAATAATGAGACGCCGTGACAATAGTAACAGATGTAGCCGATTTGTCGATACCTCAGGTTGACACGCGAGCGTCGGTCGCCTCGACCGACACACCGCGTCTAATGACGCATATATAACAACACTCTCGTTACTCTAACAAACGATCGATGTAAGTACCTAGGCTAGCATGGGACTACACGGACACGGTGTCGCCAGATCTATCGTGTGAATGTCTCACATCGGAGACACTTGGATTTATTTCGTCCGTTCGAGACGTCGCCATTCAATCGCTATCCCGATATATTTTAATGTGCCCTTTAGTGCAGCCACCGACATGCGGCATCAGTTCAACGATTTACACTCCATATTTCACATTGAACGCGATAAAAGACAAAATCGAATTAAGTAAATCCCCTTATTTATCGTACGACATTCAGTAGCTATATTTCATATTCCGATTGGACACGATCATCTTCGGCCAGAACTCTAATAACGGGAGCGATAAAAAACGTTTACGATAATCGACATCGATGATCCATTCGATTGAAATGAACCGTTTATCGAACAGATTTCACGCAACGATGCCTCGCTTTGTTACAATAGGCGTAATGAATAAAAAATAGATTATCGTACATTCTCGAGGGGACGAGGGAACGAAGGGGACACAGCGGGCGTAGATATGTATTGTAGAACCGCGGACCTTGTGTTAATGTAGTACGACCACATCTGTGTTGAATTAAGCGACAGTTTAATCTCGTTTTCGCGGCGGCAACAACACAATGGGCTCCACTTGCGCAGCTGACGTTACAAAAACCCCGGTATTGTGTACTTGTAAGCCCCTTCTCGAAAATGGCCCGATCGGGACCAGATAATTGTTTGTGTGTAGAATAATGATGTTCGCAACAAGTGGTCGCAATGGACGACACACGCTCACGCCGCGCCGCGCGTCCCTCCACACCCTGTTCGCTTTTTATTGAAGCTAATAAAATAAGCTCATTAGGGACGACATGAGATCACTTGACAATGTGTTACGAAAACTATACAACTACAACGATCAGGGGTGCCTCAATAGATGCGCGGCTAATTAAAAAAATAGGTTTTCGCATAAAAGAATCAATAAAAATAGAAAGTATTTTTATTTTAGTTTGCCAACGACTTTGAAACTGAATTATTCAAATTATTTATGCAATATACCTAGAATAAGCATTTATCTAACTTTAGGTAAGTACCTATACATACCTAGTGTAAGTACATCTAGACCTACATTGCTCATTTAATTTTTTTAACTCCTTAAAAAACTCCACTCCAAAAAAGGATACATTATGAAAAGGACAATTTAGCCTGCGTTCCTATGGCAAAGCCCACCTTGGAAGTTCGTGTTTTTTCTGTGCCACGATTTGGTCGCTAAGAATAGTCAGTCTCGCATTTATAAGTTATCAGGTTTTGTTTGAAGCTCTGCTAGAATAACATTACGACATTACTGCAGCACAACAATGCGACCTCTGTATCTCGAGAATGGAACAGCGCGGCGCGGCGCGGGCGGCTGGCGGCCACGGCGCGTACGTAGCGTATATATTATTATATCTTTTGCTACATTTAGAAATTTTGCAAAAGGGAATTCTGCGATTAACCTATTTTATAGGCACATAATCCAACAGTAAATTTGGTGTCAATAGAAATCGTTTTTTAAACCCATATCGGACAACTGAGGCACCTACCAGTTTTTGGGTGTCCTAATGGAAACGAACCATATTCGTTTGCGATCACATCTGCGATAAAATAATATGTAAACAGAAAAACTTATAGAGGTTATTTCAATAAAACTACAACAGTTATTGATCTATTTTCATTGATTTATGTAATAGACATGTAGGATTACATATACATACTCTCATCATAAACTATATATGCAATAATTTACTTCAGCTAAACGTGACCTAATTGTGAATCAGTGAACAAACAACAAATATAGACATTACCAGACAGTGCACATGCACTATTAGCTTATAGATGTACCTATTATACTCCGCGCTATATATCGTGGTGCAACAAGTCACCCACCAACCCTCATAACTTATCTATAAACTAATCAATGTATATAAATCGCTCCTATTTTCGAATGTTTTAATTCATAGATTAGGTATATTATAACATTGCACACAGCGCCATCTAAAACCAAACTAAACAAATTTGTTTTAAGCAACTTTATTTATCAGCAAAATATTACCCGCAAATAATATTAACCAAGTTATAAGGCTTTATACTCGTAACATAAGACATTTCAAAACACTAATATCCAAACTCATAGCTCTCAGTCAGTGTTTCTAATTTCTTTATTTCTCTTAGGGTGAGTTTAATTATAATAAGTAGTTTTGAAGTTACGTGGGAACAAATGAACATACATACATACATACAGGTTAAAAACATATCCCTCCCTTTTGGCTTCGCCGTAGTCGGGTAAAAAATACATTGGTTTAATCATTTCGACATTTCAAGGGCCATGTTTAAGTCTCGTGACCATGGCATTAACTTGCCGAAATATCTAATCCACAATAAGAAAATTTGGTAATTATTCCGTTTTAAATAACTTTTGAGTTAACGAAATCAAGTAATATACATTTGTTAGTGTACAGAAGTATGGTGGGTGGTGACCCAGCGAGCCATCACAACGAGCGGAGTATACCTCGCATAAGTCATTACAGGTAACTTCTATTTTTTTATATTGAAATTTAAAGAGTAAACCAAGAGTGTAGGGATATTTAACCACGAACTAATAGTACATGTATCAAACAACATACTCCACATTATTTGTGTTATCTAACGGTCAACGTAAACTAAGTCATCATACAAAATATATTGCACATTTCACTCTGATCTCGTAAATACATCAAAATATTATAATAATTATTTTATTACAAGGTGTCACTGGAACACTTTAGTATCAGAAAGGAGAGTTTTATCATAGACTTAATATGTACGTAGACAGGGCAAAAGACAGATTCTTTGGTAATTAAAATGCATTAAAGCGTAAGTACTATGCCACTCAGTACAATCTATATTGAATAACAAAACACATTTCATTTGCAAAGAAAATGAGATATTACCTTTTTATATTATAGATCGGCTTAGGCCGGACCAGGCAAACTAGATTCTCTGAATTTACCGGTCAAAACTAAAAATGAAACATATATATATATTATAACTACCCTTTATCTTCTTATTGGATTGCTATCAAAGCTAGATTTGACTGCAATGAATCAGTCAAAGTTAGATTGACTAGACCAACTTAAGTATGGTGAACAAAATATATTAGCAGTAATGACCGGCCTGACTAGCAGAGCATACTTTTCTGTCATATTTTAGGCAATTCACACAAAACGTTAAATGAATTATACATGAACCACTCATTTCATTAGTGAAAACCGTATCACAATTGGTTATACAGACGCTAGACCTGGCGACTTTGTTTAAAGTATACTTAGAAGAGCCCCTAAGAGATATTTAAGTGACACCTTGTATATGATCACACATTTGGACAGAAGTGAGATGAGAGTGAAACTCGCGTCAATGAACCACCGTCTATGTTTATGTGGCAAGATCCTAATACAATGCGATTATAATTACAATAGGATTGGTCCGGCGCCATCTTGTGACGTCACAACTATAGTAAGAGTCAGGACGAGGGCATAACACGAGGGAGTAGGTAGTACAGTCATATTGATAGATATTCAGGAAACGTTTTAGACTTTAAAAACGGTTCTACAATAATTGGTGATTTTATAAATATCAATAAACAATGGATTTAAGCGATAAATTGGAAATTTATTTACGTGAATATTTCTGTTTTATTATTTAAATTAATTTTAATTAGGAATTTTAGTCTTAAATTCAAATCGGCGAGTGCTAGAAACGTATTCTACCTATTTCACTTGGTTTATTTTATAAAATTGGATTTGTTTTTAACCGTTTGTGTTTCGTTCATTAGATCAATCGTTCGTTAGCTCAATTAATTTTAGTTGAATCAAACTTAGGATATACTTAATATAATATTTGAAATATAAGTTAATATAAAACATTTAAGGCTTCAAGATTATTTATTTGTAAACGATTTTAACCTCTTACACGGTTTATTGCCTCGTGAGAGCCGAGTCCTGAACTCAAATGTATTTATTCGAGAAATTACAACATGGCGCTGGGCCTTTTCTATTATAATTATAATCATATAGTACAACAATTATTATAGTAGGTAAGTATGTATATAAAGTAAAACCGGGCTTACAGCCGCTTGTACGTACGATCTTTGGCTAAAACACACCTTTCTGAAGCGTATCATAAACAGCTAGTCAATTAATAAGCATATTTTATACATGTATTAGTAATATAATTTCTTGTATTGTTCATCTGTAACCTTCATCTAAATCAAAAACATAATCTCATCTCAAAATCATAATTTCATTTTTTGTGCGAATTAAAACACCTAAGTAGACTTAAAATTCAAAAAGATATTTTTTAATATAAATACTAATCTTAATAAAAACAATAAGTAAAATATTAATATAAACGCACCAAATATAAAGTTAATCACGCCACTGTTGCCTACTCCGGGGTGGCGAACGACCCGTAATACCTCGAACTGTGGTGAGTTCTAAGGCATCTCTGTTACCTCGCGATGTTTAGTATATTTCTTATAAGATTACCGATGAACAATACTCAAAAAACTGAATGTGCTATGTTTGACACAGGACATATCGGTATACAAATATATAAGTACATCATTTATAATACATAATATAATAATAAATAAATAATACAGCATGATATGTAAAGTTACAGTTATCAACTGTAACCGCACGTCGGTCAATGTTGATTACTATAGTAATTTCAGAAGCAACGAGAACAGACATTGACAGACGAAGGTTTTTCTTTACAACGAAGTCAGATAGATTATTTATTTTATGTATCGCTTACATGTCGTGAAAAAAGCCACTTCTGTTTTGCGCTACTTGTGAAATATACTATAATAGTTATAAATTCTGACCAAAATGCGAGTAGAATTGATAATAAATGGCATCGAATAGCGTTACTGTATATCGATTCTTTGTTTATGGACAAACGAGCGATTTGCAGCTACTGATTGAGGTATAACGATATTAAGGTAAATTATACTTGAGCCAAATTCGATTCATAATGTTTGAAAACAAAGCAGTTTTATATACTGCCTCATAAACGACAATCATAAGTGACCCAGGAGAAGAGAGAAGATGGCGGCGAGTCACAAGTTTGTTTTTCCTGATTTAAATCTATGATTCGTGCTAAGAGTTCAGTCAAGACTAGACAAAATTATTTATCTTGTTTATCATACATTCTGTTTCGATTTTGGTAAAGTTATACCTATTTTTAGTGACACGGGCGCAGTTCAGTCATTAAAAGCAACGTGTAAAAGCTATTTAAATTAACACGGCCGGCCAATCTTGTGAATTGCTAAGTAAGTACCTTTAATACCTTTAATGTGTCCCGAAGTAAATAGTGCTATTATAGTAAAGTAACAGTGGAATATTAATTAAACTAATTTATGTGAAACGTGTAAGTATATTAAAATAGTGTTTGAAAGATTGACCGGTCAATGTTGGTAATGACAGTTCATTCTTTGATTTGGCACAGTCGGTGACATATTATTAAAACAGAGATAATAGCACTGCGTAAAGTAAGAGTAAAGTGAGCACTTTACTACAGTGTCTACGTTACAGCGAAGTATGTATGGAAGTAATGCGGGGGGCCCATCCGATTATTCATATAAAATTCGGCAAACGTAGATACAAAAATAAAGCAACATGCTACTCTTAAAACTCACACCGTACTATGAATCCTACACGACCAAAACTAACATAATCAAACATATCATTAAATATAATTAATTATTTAAAAAAAATAAGAATATAATCTCTGAATACATTGATTATTGCACTTTAACACAAGAACAATTACCGAGTCTCATTAAATGTTAAATGAACCTGTTATCACATTGACCGAACGACTGTCACCTGGTTAATGTATGAACTGACCGACTAGGCCTCGATAATGTACATATTATAGCCCACTCAACTGATTGCGTCCCGTGTAATACTGCGACTGCAACACGCTCATATCATAATTTAATTGTACTACTTTACAGCTATTATAATAAGAAAAACATTATAAGAAACAATAAAATGATACAACTGTGTATAAAAAACGTCTCATAAAAATTAAAAAATTAATAAATATATCGAAAAAGTTTTTTTAAAGTTAGTTTAATTAAAGAGGTCGGCAAACGAGAACACTTTGTGCATACGATTGGAAATGAATTCGCAAACAAATCACGTGTATCGTCACCTTTACTTATAAAGCAGATCATTCTAGACTAATAATGTATGTAACCGTGAATTGTCTGGTTTACAATGAAGGCGACGCACGCACCGTCCGCGTCGCGTCGCTCGATGGCACGCTCTCTATACTACTCACTGGACGCGATATAATATCGAACTAAATACCGAAGCGGACGCCACTGACAGAGCTCGCGGAGACCGCGTCGTGCCGCACGCTCATATAGTACGCAACGTAACGCGACTTATACACTAATATATATCTAATGTTCTATGTTTATTTATCATTTATTAGTACTTGTACACATCGAAAATTAAATTGCACATACATTAAACTTACGCCTAGTAATCGGTAGTATCAGAAATTGTTTTATAAATACATAGATATATATATACGTGACGCGTGGAGTCGCGAGTCGGTCTCAGTGTTATTGTTGTAAATAAACCGATCTATATATTATGTTATATTTACATCAGTTAGGAGGATGGTAACCATGGCGACCGACGACCGACGACCGAACCCCAACGTGTCCATAGATCTATACATACAATATATAACCCACACATCGACACATGTAGTAGGTACCCCCCCCCCCCTTCAAGTACATATCGTAGGTACAACATAAACCCTGATTATAAACGACTCTATTCTTTTCAATTATTCTTCATTAATTAAAACAAACCAAAACACTACACATAAAATATATGTCATAATACATAACACTTCGATACGGAAACACGAACAGAGATTGTTTTTTTTATACTTATCGTTTAGTTTTTTTTTATGTAATATTATTATTATATACTAACGACTACATAAAGCATTACATTTGTGCCTAGAAGGTGCGCCCGCGCCACGCGGCGCGCCGCGCCGACGCCGGCGGCCAGCGAGCGGTCGCGGCGGCGCACACACATCCTCCCACTCAACTATTTAAACTTAACTTTGGTATATTACTAACGACTAATGAAATAATACTTGTTAACTCATAATACAGATACGCGCCAACTTTGTACTTAAACTAATCAATCACAACTAATATTACAAATGTGCAAGTTTGTTCGTATGTCTCTTCCGCGGGTTACATTTAGACATGACATTCCAACGTGATCGGGTCTTATACGAGTGAAACCGCGGTGAACGGCTAGTAAATTATAAAAAATATAATAAATTATTTAATAATCTCAAATTAGGGCGTTACGTCGACGGGACGGGGTTGCCATTATTAAATACAATTGAATTATTAGCACACATTTATTGGCGAATTCATGATACATTAGGGTTGCCAGTCATCATTTTACAAGTTTTTACTGAGTTTTCATCACAATTTTAGATATTTTTATGTTGATATTTATTTTAGTTACGTAATAATGTGACGCGTGGCGCCCCTACAGACAGTGGACCGAGGACAGCCCCGTCCCCCGCGCGCGCGGCCCCGCGGTACGATCGTGCTCAAAGCGCGAAATGTACACAATGAATGAGTATTGGAAGATATACCACAACTTTAGGACTAGAAGCAGGTGTACGACGTTCCTTATCACTTAGGAACGATACGACTCGGTCATCAATTCTCTTAGGGCACATTATACGCACACGCACGATGGAATCAAACGAGATTCTAACTCAAATTTATTGAAAATACGAATGAATCAATTGAATGATAAAGCTAGCTTAGAGTAAAGCGCAGTCTACACGTCACGAGAGATGGACAGTCAGCCGGTAATCGTCGTTGAAAAGCGGTATTTTTTAAACATTCGAAATTAATCTTGAATTAGTCACCAGTCGTTTACGAAATGTCTATTGCAACTTTTATTGAGAATTTTTGAATAAGCTAATATCTGTGTTGACATTAAGTACAGTGATAAAAAATCAGCGAGGGACCACTTCTTGCAGAATTTACGAGAAAAAATATTCTCTTTAGGTATCCGCATGCGATTCTCGCGCCCTCGTTTACGATTTGAAGTTCGATTGATTCAAAACTATCGTCTCTGAGCCATCGACGACACCGACAAATAATTGTGCAATTTGACACAAAGTGGCTATAGTCGGCTAGTGTAAACCCCGCTTCAAACAATATTCGAGAGAATTAATTATTAGTAAACTTTGAATTGATAAATAACTTTATCCCTAAGAAAACTGATCACCAAACTAATCAATAAGATAAAACACGTGAATCGTTCAACAATAAAACACGAAACACACACACACACACACACACATCCATCGCCTTAACACACAAACACACACATATATAAGACGCTATTATCGAACCTATCGAATGGGGTTTATCGATTTCACCCAAAATTCACCCAGTGTTGCAAACGCAAAACATTAACAAATAAGAATAAAATGGCAACACTGAGCTCTTTTATTTTTTTAAATCAGATATTTTTATTTACAACAATATTTAATTGCTCTAGTAAATAACTTTTCCGTAATTCATATATTTAGATTCTCTTTATGATTCCTTCGATCACAGGATAAAACAGATCATATATTTTTGTGATAAAATGTATAAAAAAACAATAGTAAAACATAAATAAATATTCGTAAAACATACGTAAAAATGCCCATTCAAATCAATATTACTCAATGTACAGTCAAGGGTCATAAGTCCAGTAGCACCACACAGACCACTGGTATCATAACAAGAATGTTGAAAATTTTTGTAAATTATGCAGACAAAATATAACCTAAATTATTTAGTTATAACTTTTATCACAATACATTAAAAATAATGTATTAAAACTCGGTTTCAGACTACCCTTCAACATGCATGTAACGTTACAATACCGAACACCCAACGTATCCTTTGATAATGTCCTCATTACTAATACTATTACATTTAAGAATTAAATTGTCGCTTAAAATCGTTAGAAGTTAAGAAAAATGTCATAGAACGACAATATTATATTTATTACTCAAATAAAGTCAACATTCTCTGCGCATTTTTCTGTGCATAATATAATCCGCAGTATTATGCTAAACGTTTGTGAGCCCGCTCCTGAACTTTTGACTGCGGACTGTACATGATAAATAAAATAAAAAAATGGCATCAACGGATATTCAAAAGCCAAAAAAACCTTTTGGTTTTTTTGGCATCGAAGACGTTACCACGTCGAGGTAAGTGTTTCCTTTCTTTACACCATTCTGAATAATTCATAATTTTTACAATTTTTTTGATTTATTTTAGTCGAAAGTTTGAGAACCATAGAACGTCAAAATGAAACTCCTTCCCCATAGTGAATGGTTCTCAAAGTTTGACTTTACATAGAATTTTATATTGCACAGTATTCTTTTATATTGTGATGTTTAGAAACTGAAATTGTTTTAACGAATGTATTTGATAGAACAGTTACTATAGCTTTCATAGTAATTGAAGATCATTTAAAACATTTCATGGTAAAAGAGTCCCCGGAGAATAGAACCTTCAGTAACCCACCTACAGATACATCAAGTCATATTGCCGCGCGGTTCTATGTGTGCGTGACCCTGTATACATACAGCTTATATATATAAGCTTTAAACATCCAAAAAACGAAAATATTGAATGAGAAATAATACTAAACAGTGTGACAGTCTTTAACCACCATAAGTTAAACATTGTCCCGTGGAGTTCCAATGCAACGAGAGTGGCTTGTCCACTGGGACCTACATGTAGTACCCGAGACTGTCGGAAGTTTAATGTACAGTTTTGATTCGAGTTGCTCGGACGGCAGGCGCTCCATGTGTAGACAGTAACTCACACATAGAACCGCGCGCCATTATCACTTGACTTCACTATACAACTACAAGAAGCTTATAACTACACTCCGTTCAGTTATTTTACCTCTATCTATCAGAAAACACGCTGCGCACACCATCATTTGGGAAGAACAAAGTAACAGCTAGAATTTTGAAAAAAAAATTGTCTGATTATGCTTTTAGGCTTCATAATTATTTTAGCTTTTATTATGTTCGGGCCAAATGAGGCGCTGCCAAGCTTTAACCTGAGCTCGATATTGTTCAGAGGTAGAGATATGGTGTACATAACTGTTGTGTACTGTGTTCTCACGGGACACGCTGTGTGTGTCAACTATCCTTAACTTTGAAAGGTATAGTAACGGTAGTAGAGTATACAATATATGGCTATATATGACTAGATACAATGTTCCCTACCGGTGTAGTAGGTATCTCACTGGGTGGGCTCCGTGTCCGCGGCCTAGGTCTGCGAGCTGGGGGTGGCCGTCGGCCCTGTGCCCGCGCCCGCGCCCGCGCCCAGGGCGACCGGGGCGGGGTTGAAGTCGCCGTTTACGAAGGAGAAGCCGCGGAATTCCTCCTGTAAAAATTTGTGCTCGGTTTACTTCATTGGCCAAAACAAAAAAATGCCTTCAGCCTGTAACTAAAATAGTTCAATGACTTAAAATTAACATTAAAGATGAATATTACTTGTCGTTACCGAGCTAATCCAACAAAAAGACAGCTAAGGCGTTAAGCGTTACTCCTTTACGCAAAAACTACAAAAACGATTCCGATGAAACTCGATAATGTAGATAATTAGAATCCTTGTATATCAGATTGGCAACTTTTCATCCCAATATTCCCGTGGGATCGGTACCTACGGTTAACAGATTCCAATGAAACTGTCTATGTATGTGTACCTGGTTGATGGTCCTTATGATGTCGTTGGAGACCGGCGTCAACACCGGCTCCTCCTTCGTGAACTCCGCGTCGAAGTTGGCCGCCTCGCGCTTACTCTTCTATAACGTTATACAACATCACATTATATCACTGTACCTATGTTATATCTACAACAAGGTAGTAGTGTAGACACGTACCACTTTAGGTCTGAAGGGCGGTCTCAGCTTGCGGTTGGCCAACGCGTCCCAGTCGACGTCCTTGAAGAAGGCATGCTGCCTGATCCCGTTGGGACCGCCGCACACGCCGAGACGACGCGCCGGCGCCTTCGTCATGAAGCCCTGCGCATCACACACATCACACATTATACATACAACCGAACCGACCGATCAGATGACACGAGCTATACTATACCTTGAGTATGGCGACAGCGGGCGCGCTCAGCCACACGGGGTAGAGCACGTCGTCGTGCAGGATGGACTCGAACAGTTCGTCCTCGTTGTCCGCCTCGAAGGGCGGCTGCCCGGCCAACATCTCGTACAGCAACACGCCCAGCGCCCACCAGTCCACTGACGGACCGTACTCCAACTCTTGTAGGATCTAATAGGTAATATGTATTGCAAGATATATTGTGTTATGGGTGTTAGACAACGGATATACTACTTAAATACTTTTCTTTTGCAAATATATACTTATAATAAATAGAAACAACCAGACCTCAGACAAACATCTAAGCATAAATACTTGTCTGAGGTGGGAATCGAACCCGCTACCCTGTGTATGGCAGTCCGGCATGGTGACCATTGTGCCAACTGGGTCATCATATAAAACTAATCAGGTAAGCTATAACAGGCTACTTTTAAATGCTTTAAACAATGGGTCATAAAATAATACCGGCAGGTTATACCGGCTATACTTTCAAAGAAATAAGCGATGTTGACTTGACGTAATATATTTTGTCAAAATACCTTTTCATATAGAAACTGTTAATTTGTTATGTGGTTCCTGACTTACCTCAGGCGCGATATAATCCGGAGTACCACAGAAGGTAGTCGTGGTGGCGCCATCTGAAACATACACTCCACTGCAATATCTACCTTATCACTATACACTTAACGTCCAGTTGAGCATGAGCCCTCAGATCTCATAATCTGACAGTCATAAGGCCACTCTGCTCTGACCGTACAAAAGGGTCCGGCAGCTTCCCTCCAGCGCTTTTCTCTCATCATAGGGCTAGATTATTTAAACTTAAAAATTAGCCTATAATTATATCTCAGGTACCAACGTATACCAACAGAGTTTCAGCAAAATCGGTCCACCAGTTCTAGAGCCTGTTTAGTCTAACAAAAAAACCAAAAAATCTTTACTCTTTATGAGTATGTGAATGATAGATACACATTCCTAACCTCTGGATCCAAAAAGAATAATGACAAAATTCGAAAAAAAAAAATTGTTTGCAAAGAGTTAAGGTTCTTGAAGTTCCTAACGTAACTAAAGTTCGTGTAATAGAAGAAGCTGAAAAACACGCGACTTTAATTTCTTATATCTTTTTCCACATCTAGTTCACGAAACCACGAATATCTTTGTAATCTAGAAAAAGGGAGAATTTTATCATTTTTTTTTTTCTATTTGTGAATATGCCTAAGTATTGCCTTGCCATCATTATTTGTGTTATTGCCAGGGTCGTATAACGTGTGCTTATTCACTGAGCGATGTAAAGGTATGTTGAACATACCGACGATGCCCTCCTTGCACATGCCGAAGTCAGCGAGCTTGCAGTGTCCGTCCGCGTCCAGCAGGATGTTGTCCAGCTTCAGGTCGCGGTAGATGACGCCGTGCGTGTGCAGGAACTGCAGCGCCAGGGTCACTTCCGCCGCATAGAACCTAAACAAGTTATACTCACTATTTACAACAATAAAGAAACTATAAACCAACTATAAACTATCCAATTAGATTGTCCATGCTACCCCTGTGCAAATTTTTAGCCAAATCAACTAATGCATTTATAATTTGACCTTTGGTGTAAAACCAGTAATGTTACCTGGCCCTAGGTTCGTCGAACTTCCTGGCGCGCTGTATCTGGAACATGAGGTCCCCTCCGTGCACGTACTCCATCACGAAGAACAGCCGGTCGGGCGTCTGGAAGGCGGAGTGCAGCGCCGTGAGGAAGGGATGCCGCGCCGCCAGCGCCAGCACGCGCCGCTCCGTCAGCGTGCACTCCACGTCGTCGTCCTGGATGATGGCGTCCTTCTTGAGGACCTTCACCGCGTACACCTGACAAACACGATCACACTGCAATATATACCTTATCACTATACAGTTAACGTCCAGTTGAGCGTGAGCCCTCAGATCTCATAATCTCACAGTCACAAGGCCACTCTGCTCTGACCGTACAATAGGGTCCGGCAGCTCCCCTCCAGCGCTTTTCTCTCATCACGGGACATGTTAAAAGATATGATAAAGTTACTCCATTTGTATATTGTATGTTTACCTCATCGGTTCCCTTCTTCTCAGCGAGCATGACCTTCCCGAAGGATCCCTTCCCCAGCACCTTGATGAAGTGGAAGTCGTCCAGGGTGACCTTGCCACGTGACGCGCCGGTCGATCCCGTCAGCTCACCTGGGTGAGGTAGATCCTCGGTTAGGAGTGAGTTGGGGTGAGACGAGTTATGAGGCTGCCGGTGAGTTTGGGTGAGCCGGGTTTAGTTTAACAGATAAAGAATAATCCGAGAAATATAAGCGGTTAGGTCAATTCAATTTTCATTCATTGATCTACTTTAACTTCGTTGTATCAATATTATCGAAAATAAAGCATAGAAATTGTTATTTTTAGTGAAAATTTAAACCAAATCTTTCAAATAATGAATCGTTTAAATTCAGCGAAGCATTGAACACTACCAAAACACCGTAATGAACCCACAACCGAGCCCGAACAAGCGAAACCTTCCCTATTTCCCAATAAAGCTATGCCTCATTGTGCCAACTCCACACCCCAACCTTACCTTAAGCGTAGGCTAAAAGCGTATAAAATTTAAGAGTATTTTATAGTTGGTCGTGTGCAAAGCTTAGCCCCACACCGTGTGCCCACACGCGGGCAAGTCATATAACCTGTATCGACGGGGCACGTGAATATCTCAGCCAGTTCGCTCCAGTGGGAGCCCCACTGCATCTTTGGTTGAACGCCTATGCCTATAGCAATATCTTCACTTAGATACAATATTACAAATATATCACAAAAACTGCATCAAACTTTTCTATATTATGATAAATAAAAAGACGGTGAAGTGTGAGCCGTACTCATGAGGGTTCCGTAGACATTTTCGTATTTGTAAAAAATGTTACCAAGTTTGTGGTGGTATTGTGGTGGACAAATAATTGCAAATTGGTCGCTTAATAATAATTGTATTGCCAAATCTTTTTATCACGTTGACTAAAGAAAATGTCTCTCACACCTCAAGATCATGGACTAGTTAGATATTTGATAATATCAAATTATTATCTCAATCAGTTCCTAAGAAAAAGGGTGAAAGACAGGGTGGCAATAAAGTGGTACTAAAAGAGTCCCTTGTTTTGTGTTACAGAACCCTAAGAGTGTACTAAAAAACAACTAGGTACATGCAAAATCTTAAAATACGCTTTATAAATCCGACTCGAAGGACCATCACTAAGTTGTGTAGTTGTGTACCATCGAGCCGGATATGAACATATAACACAGACAGACATACAAAACCTACCTGTATCGAGTCCTTGGCTAGTGAACAAGTCCTGAAGGTCCGCCCAGTGGGTCGTCCAAGCGCCGCTCTCTACGCCTACTCACACAATCACAGAACAAAACAATATCATAGCCTTTCTACACTCACACACACTAACACTAATCCAAGTACAGAATATAAAAAGGCTACGAATGGAAACACAAAAAAAGTACAAAACGGTAGTGATATTAACTAAAAAATACTAATAGGTACCTACTTAATAAAAAAATGGTCTATCTACATAAAATAATGACATATACAAATATGTGAGTATAAAATGTCGTACCTCTATCATCGTGCTTGTCATCTTTGGCGTCGGATTCGCCGGACGACGCCAATTCTGGGCCGCCCTCCAATAGATTTGTGTTTAAATACTGAAAACAAATTAAAACGGGGTGAGTTCGTGTGAAGGTGAGATTGAGATGGGGAAATTGTTTGCATGAAACATGGCTCAAATGTGTATTGGTTGTCTCAAAAGTTTCCGACCTAACAATTTGTTTTCTGCTGGGTATTCACGTTTAATTGACAATTAGTAATCGACGGCACAACGCGGCAAAAAACTATTTACTGAAAAACAACTGCGCATCCAATATTGCTCAGAGTTATCTATGTCGCGAGTACATTTGAAACACCTAGTATGTATTTAGTATAAATACCTTGGAAGTGCGCGGGCGCGGGTTCTTGGGCGGCGAGATGCCCATCTCGTTGAGTATCTCGGCCATCATCTTCGTGTTGATCCCGCAGTTGTTCGCCACGTTCTTCTGGCATCGCTTGTGGACGTTCATCGAACATACTGCACACGGACATACACATACTGACTCTGCATCGTCTGAACAACGCTCTAATTCGCTTGCAACACAAGTCTACTTTAGAAAATAGTGTAATATTCGTGATGCCGTTACCTTCACACTGCAAGCCCTGCTTGATGAGCCCGTAGAGCAGCGAGCCGCAGTGGTCGCAGAATGTGAACCGCTTGTAGGAGTGCACGACGAACCGATGCGGTACGTTCACGTTGAACCGCTGGCCGCTCGATACGCCCACAGTGCTTTGTTGCTACAATCACACATCAAAAATGTCTTTATATGACTTAAACACTTGCTTTACCAATGAACAAATGACTGGAATATTTTCACCCATTCCTGAGGAAAAGGGTCCTAGGTGGACAGACGGAGGGTTCCTATAAGGGTCCGGTTTTCCCTATCGACGTAGGGTACCCTAACAACGCTATACATGTAACGCCAGATTTTTATTTGATTTAAAATACAAATACATATTTTAGATGGTTATTCCTTGTTGTTCAATTGGAACTCTGGATGGTGATACAAAATCTCCGGAAATCGAGGGAAATATTGAAAGAAACACAGTTGAAGGTTGAGAATAACAGATAAAACTCACCTCTTCCTTCATGCCGGGACACTTGGTGACGACAAGCGAGTGACATCTCTTGTGAACGACACACGTACACACTGGAAACGATAAGTGTGGGTGAGTGTGAGTGAGCTTCCGGTGTAATAGTGGGTGAGTTTGTGTGTGTGTGTGTACGTACCTTGGCATTGGTAGCCTTGTTTGCCCAGACCCCTGTGGGTTACACAATATATTTCATTAATTTACAATCAAAATAAAATGAAGTTATAAAAAATACAATGGTAGCCATGATCCTAATGTGATAGACTATTTCGTAAAATGTACAATTTTATAATTTACTAGCTGCGCCCTACGGTTTCACCCGCGTTAGTCCCGATGCAGTGAAAATATAGGACGAAAAACGCTGAGCAATTTCACAGATGTCAAATTGACACAGTTTGACATCTGTTAAATGTCACTTTGACATCTGTTAAATGTAACTTTGACATCTGTCACTTTGACATCTGTCACTTTGACATCTGTTAATTTTTCGACGCTTTTCGTTATATTTTAGACAATTCACACAATATCTTTATAAATTATAGCCTATGTTCTATTCTGATGTATAAGCTATATATTATTGTCAAGTTTCATTAAAATCCATTCAGTAGTTTTTGCGTTAAAGAGGAACAAACATCCATACATCCATACATACATAAATACATCAAGACATCCATACATACAAACTTTCACGTTTATAATATTAGTAGGATTTAAAATATTTTTCTTAGTTACAAAATGAATAAATGTGCGTCATTTATAGAATTTTACCTTTTTCTATTAGTCATTTTCCACATAGGCCTAAACTATATTCAGTTGTAATTGTTAAGGATTGTCAAAGATCAAGATGACATTAGATGAGATGAGATGAGAGAGTGTAGGTATGTGTGTGTGTGTAGTATAGGTACCATATGAACTCCCTGCAATGGCTGCAGAAGGTGGGTTGCCTGAGGAAGGTGGCCATGAACTTGTGCCCGTTGCACTGGTGCACGCGGCGGCGCATGGCCCCGCGGCGGCGCGCGAACCCCGCCCCCTCCTTGAACTCTCGCCCCCCGCCGCCTGCCCCGCCCCCTCCGCCCGCCCCGCCCCCTCCGCCCGCGCCGCGTCGCGCTGCCCCCGCGCCGCACCCGCCCGCTCCCACCACGGTGCCTGCGCGGGACTCCGACACACCTGTTGTACACATGATCCCATGCCAATATAGGAACTAAATCTAGCCTATGTTACTCAAAAGGATCCAATGTATTCTCATGCCAAGTTCCTTCAAAACCGGTCCAGTGGTTTCAGACAGTCAATTCGTTACAAAGAAATAGAAATACCTAAAAAGAGCCAATCCCATAACAATATCGGGATAAAGAGTAGTATAATTATGTATTATTCTAGGACTACAGCTGTTTACATCATCAACATCTTATAAAGATGTAGAATGTGGCCTACGATAGCTATCTACTTCCAGAGTTTTATCGGAATTTGTTCATTTTAATAGCCTTCACTTAGATTATGGTTTCTTTCTAAACTAGGTCCGAATTACTTGATGGACGGCGCGCGCTGAGATTTAATCTTTTTTGCCCTTCCAGGGAAGGCAAAGGGTTTACAGCCCCGTTACATATTATTATATCATCGTTTTCAGTTTGTTTCAACCTGTAGCAAACTGGGTCTGCCATCTACCGGGGTATAATGGAACTAGTCGTTTAAACCTGTACCTACACTGCCATTTGAATAGTTTAATCGTTCCTACATTCATGGAAAATATAATGTGAAAAACAAACATTTATTAAGTAAATATGACAAAGCAAGACAGAGTTTAAGTAAATAATGAATCTGGTGTGTGTATCATTTTAGTATAATTTTTATTACATTACAAAATGACATATCAAATAGGTATATTGACATTCATTGTACAAGAATATTTAAACTAACAACTCTACTAAGGATAGAATAACTAGCTGCGTTCGGCGGTTTCATATACAAAACATTGATCAAAGTGAAGTTACTAAAAATGGTTATGAGTGCTCTTGTAAGGCATCCTGAGCAATTAAGTACGGTAATTCAAACATTACAAAAATCCTCGCAACTGCGCTAAGTCCCGATCCATTAGGAATAGCAGGATAAAAACTACCTAATGTTATGTATCTTCATAAAAAGCTACATCAAAATCGGTCCAGTATTATGACATATTCATTACAAGCAAATATTAATAAATCCAGAGAAAAATATTATATGAAATTAAATTCTAAAAAAGCATCTTTTAACGTAACTCTGCAGCGGCCCATACTCATTGGGCCACAGATATTTTGGAACGACGATTTTCGCTAAACCTTCAGAGTGGCCAATTTTGCACGTTATGTGTCAACGTCTTTTTTTTTTTCAGTTGGAATGATTGAGTACATTGTATCATCAACTGTACCATGTCCTGTAAACCTCACCTCGAGCGTGATGCAGCGCTAGGCTACATGTAATATATGGAGTAGGTAACTATAGGCACATTACAATCGGAATGGTAGCTAAGTAACAATATAAACATCACACTCACCTTGGGAATTCCATTTCAGATCTATTTTGAGATGCAGCTTCCCTTGCGGCTCCAGGTCCACCTGCCACACATACAATATTTGTAATAAATAACTAGCTGCGCCCCGCGGTTTCACCCGCGTAAGTCCGACGTTTAAACCTTCCCTGGACTTCCACAAATAAATAAAGACCAAAATTAGCCAAATCGGTTCAGCCATTCTCGAGTTTTAGCGAGACTAACGAACAGCAATTGATTTTTATATTATAGACTAGCGCGCCCCGCGGTTTCACCCGCGTAAGTTCTCACCGTTTAAACCTTCCCTGGACTACGACAAACACAACAAAAAAAGAATTGGCCAAATCGGTTCAGCCATTCTCGAGTTTTAGCCAGACTAACGAACAGCAATTGATTTTTATATTATAGATGATAATATGTAACTCACACGATTTGTATTCATTGTAATTATTTTATCCAGGTCTTAATTTTTATTTATCTTTCCTGAACGTTATAACAAAAAAAATATACGCGATAAAAAACCGGGTAGGTATTTAAGCAACTAAGTATAAATTAAAATGGTCGAAGAGTATAAATAATGAGAAGTTTTCTAATCACTTTTGTTTATACTCAAGCGTGATCGCAGAGCAGAGAGAACATCGTACATTATAGCTTATACACACGTCCCGATTTGGTAGGGTCCGACGTCCAATTTGATCAGGTGTACAACCAAATCGGGACGTGTATATCGTGGTCGGGCAGACCTAATTATTATTAATTGATCAAATTGGATACGCCTACCCGGTTTGGTTGTATCCGACCAAATCGGAACGTGTGTACGCGTCGGACCCAATTTCGTGTTCGAAACAAACAAGTGTGAGTCGGACTCCCGCACGAAGGGTTCCGTATCATGTTGTATTTGAGCCCCACTTCATTTTTTTCTGTTTTTAGTTGTTGTTGTTAAAGCGACAATAATAGAAATACATAATCTGAGAAAATTTTAACTCTCTATCCATCACGATTCATGAGATACAACCGGATGACAGACGGACAGACAGACAGACGGACGGACGGATTTACGGACGGATGGAACTGATAGACGGACGGACTGATGAACTGACAGTGAAGTCTTAGTAATAGGGTCCCGTTTTTCCCCCTGAGGAACGGAACCCTAGAAACTACTTAATGACCACGATGTGTAACAATGTACTCTCTGAATCGTATCCGACCAAATCGTAACGTGTGTACAAGCTATAAGCAACTAAGTATAAATAATGAGAAGTTTTACAATCACTTTTGTTTATACTCAAGCGTGATCGCAGAGCAGAGAGAATATCGCACATTAACCTGTTATCGTCTGTCTCTGTCTCTCCTGTATGCCTAGCATGAAGACCAAAACACGATACGATAAAGCGATATAACTACATCAACTCTCAAAATATGATAGATAAAGCCGCCATATTGAATTTTTATCATATTTTTTATCGCAATTTATAATAAAAATTCAACATGGCGGTTTTATCTATCATATTTTGAGAGTTGATATAGTTATATCGCTTTATCGTATCGTGTTTTGGTCTTTATGCTAGGCAGGCTGCGTTAAAATATTGCGTCACGCTCGCACAGTTGCAATTACAGCCGATTGTTTTAAGCAATAATTATATGGTATTGCATAGGTTTTATCTCGGGCTTTGAGCGCGGCGTCCGAATCAAGAAATGTCCGTAACGAAAATAAAACCTAACACCCCCCCACTCCGCCTAACATGCTTTTTTGCTAACTTTGTAGCAACCAAACTTTTTGTTTTTAAGTGCGTAAGGCCGCACTCGGTATTTGTTTACTAGAAATATTTCCCAAAAATGCATGTCCAAAAATTGAACCGCGACGAGAATCGAAGTCAGTGCAGGCGCACTACCGACTGGGTTATGCGGTCAACTACGCCGCAGCCGCAGGTAAGAATCCGGCTATGCATTTGACTTTGCAATTGACGTCTTAGCGGATTTGCTTTTTTCGTAGAAAATTTTTCTAGAAATTTTGATAAGCCACTTTTCAATTATATTTATGGTAAGAGTACATTATTCGTAATATTATATAGGTAACACGCATTCGTGATCTGCACAATAATCGTATCAAAATTTTCATATAAACCTGCACTATTACAATGTTTGTAACCAGTGTCAGTAGGCAACAAGGTCATTGTACTAAATGTTTCCCGCTTCGCGACCGCACTTTAATTACTTTTAAAATATTTTTCCTTCCTTGCCTAATACACAAAATTCATACCTATGCACATCATGCTTTCCTTTTATTCCTGCCAAATTCTACTGATATTCTACAAATTTATCACAAATCAACAACGCCCCGTGGTTTTAACCCCGTAAGGCCCAATCCTGTAGGAATATCGGAATAACAAGTTAAATAAAAGCTTTTAAAAGTGGCTTATGTTACTCCTTATGAATCAAAGTATCTTCATACCAAGTTTCATCGAAATCGGTCCAGGAGGAGATTTTTATCACAAAGAAATAAATCTTTTTTAATAATAAATAAAGATTGATAATAAATAAAAATTGCAGGACATTAAACACAGCATCCTCTTGCCCCAAGCTAAACAACTAGGCTTGTGTTATGGTAGCTCAATAACAGATGGATTAGGCACTTATATATTTTTCTAGGTAAATTTATTATACACTCAGAAAAAATATCTAAACATAAATAACTGTTTTTGCAGATGGTAATCAAATCAATTAGAAGGTTGTGCCTTCTGTTAAAGGTGCGTAATTTGTATCCAATGTTAGGTCCTCATCCCCTAACAATAGCAATGAGTCATGTCTCATCACTTTGAGACTTGCAACATCTGTCACATGAGACAGTAATGTCTCATGTGACAGATGTTTCATTGGCACCCAGTTACATTGACACATATAATATGCCAGGTTTATATTGTTGCTAATGCTTGTAGCATTCATGATTCAGATGTGTTTGTGAATGGATTCTGACTAAACCAACGATTATAAAGACTAGCTGGGACCTATCTTTCATCTGTTTAAGTTCTGATTCCATTGGAATATTGGGATAAAATTACATAGTATTAAGAGAACTACAGGATCTAAGTGCAAGTATTATTATTGTTTAAAAAAGTTTAGATTTACTTCAGTGAACCGAAAATCACAAGAATATATCTTGAAAACTCTGTAAAACCTGCATGCAATTCTAGTTCTTTCAAAGATTTTTAAATTTAATAATTATATTACAGAAATACTGTTTAATTAATTCAGATTAATGTATATCTATTATACAAAAGTTAAATTATTTAAAATTGGGCAATAGCTCCTGCAACACCCTCACACATAAACTTTCACATTAGTATTATTAGTATGATTTACAGGACACTGATTCGTTTGAGAAACATCAAACCTCCTCAACTAACTGCACATATCTTGGATCAGGAGCCGAGAATCTTCTCCTTAAGTGGTTCATAATAACTAACTTACAAGTACATACTGAACGTAGATGCTTCAGAGGAACCTATCTACCAAAATAAACACTGATAAAACATTCTTACAACACAAATAGAAACCGGTAGGTACTGTTATATATCTTATCGTGAGATTACGATGGATAACTGCCTAAAGATAGACTCCGTACTTATCTTTTTTTTTCAGTCAGTGTAATTTATTTGCATAGTGATGATATTGGTAGTGAGAGGCTTACCCAGAAGTCAGTGGCGTCCTTCTCGCGGTGCATGAGGTCCTCGAAGGGTATCGTGCAGTTCGCGACAAAGTCATCTGGAGGGATTGCAGCGTCGTGGAACACTGTGATCCCCAAACTACAAAAATACACGTGAGTTACGTACGAGTGTCTACAGATATAATGTGCGTGAGTCGAGGTAAGTAGACATCAGTTACCTGGACACATTGTGGACCTCGTGAAAGAAAGTCTCGTTCCAGACGGGGTCGAACGTCTTGGGCTTGGTGCTCGACCGGTCTAGATGATGCTCGTCGGCGTCTATCGACACGTACGGATCTATCGGTTGATCGTCTGCAACGATAGGTATCCCCTATTTACATACTACACCAACACCCATTTTGGTAAACATACTACGCCTACTGCTACGCACAAATACATCTAAAACGGACACCGATCCTTGTATATTTTGTATTGAAAGGGGGTGCGAGATTGTTTTCTACGTGTTTAGATGTATTTCGAGGCGTACCTGGTTTCCCGAAGGTCATGTTGTGCCGTTTCTGAAAGTCGGTCGGCCTGAGGCCCGTGGCCTCACAGATCCGCACCCGCACCGTGCCACTGAACATGGTGCAGCCGACTAACGAGCCCTATCACCGAGACCGCGCCACCACACGATCACTTCCACACTATAAGCCCACGTAAATTCATTGAAGGAGCTTCATAATTGACGCAAAAATTAAATAAAATTCTTGACATCGACGAGATCCGCCATGGATGGATTTTTGCTCTATGGTAACTAAACATGGAGACCCAAATTCGATATCCTGAAAAATGTTTTCAGGTTCACTATGGTCTTGTATGTATGAAGTGGTTTTATTTATTTAATAAAAAAAATGCCTTGAAAATACGAATATGAAAGAGTTTGAGCCATAAACCAGAAATTTAAAATGAACATCTACCCAAAACAAGAATCTAAACTGAAACATTTATTTTTATGGTTCTTACCTTACTGATTTTGCTTTGCCATTACCCAGTTTGCGCAGCAGTCAAAGTCTTTATTTGACTTTGGCACTACAAGGCTTCTGACAGACGAATTCATAAACTCATTTCAAATTCCAGCTGGCTCTCGCTCGCCTTTTTGCAGCTGAAATTTTTATTTGAAAAATCTTGTATTGTAAACATAAAACATGGGATTCCTCACAATTTTAAAGAAGCTAAGACAGAAAGAAAAAGAAATGCGAATACTTATGCTGTATCCTTTTCAATAAAACAACCAACAAATGAAATGAACTTTACTCAATGCTTTGGGTTTTTCTAATATTTTGAATACATTTAATTTCCTTAGCACATCCTAACAGAGGTTTAGATAACGCCGGCAAGACGACGATACTGAAGAGATTCAATGGCGAGAGGATCGACACGATTTCACCGACTCTCGGCTTCAATATCAAAACTTTAGAACATCGAGGCTACAAACTGAATATTTGGGACGTCGGCGGTCAGAAATCATTGCGGTAAGTCTGAAACACTTAGAATGACACTGAAGAACATGAATGAATGGTGTGAATATCTAATTAATAATGTAATATTTTAGTTCATATTGGAAGAACTACTTTGAAAGTACGGACGGTGTGACGTGGGTGGTAGACAGCGCGGACGCGGCTCGGCTGGCGGACTGCGCTCGCGAGCTACACGCGCTGCTGCGCGAGGAGCGGCTGGTCGGTGCTACGCTGCTCGTACTCGCCAACAAGGCCGACCTACCCGGGGCTCTCTCACTACATGATATACAACAGGTTCATTTTTCTATTACAAATGATAAGTACCTAGTTGGACTAGCCACCAAGAAACTTCTAATGTTTGTTAAAAAAAATTGAATATTTATATACTTCATTATTACACATACACATACATTAAGTTGACAACCCTGGGTGTTTCTGTATGTATTTACAAGTAATATTAGTATTCTGGATCCATTACCTGACCACCATATCACAAGTCTAGTTGCTAAGCTTGGAGCTGGATGATGCTGTGTATAATGTCCTGCAATATTTAATTATTTATAATGTACATTCCAGGCTTTAGACCTAGACAGCATCAAGACACACCACTGGCGAATTGTGCGATGTTCCGCTGTCACTGGAGAGAACCTGCTTGAAGGCATGGACTGGATGCTTGATGATATCGCCTCCAGAATATTCACACTTGATTAGCCTTTACTCTTTATTAAATAAGGCTTCTTTTTTATCTATATTGATCAAGTAATGTAGAATGAGTGCCTGATTAGTCGGCACATTGTCAAAATTGGAACTAATTGATGTTGTTTTGAGTTTTGTCATTAATTATGTCAGGTTTTGAATGTGTGTGAGGCAATCCCAGATATTTTTATACGTTAAATTTACCATTGTCATGCCAAGACATATTTATTCATCATTATGGAACATGACAAAATCACCACCGATCATG
Source organism: Idaea aversata (assembly GCA_907269075.1). Lineage (NCBI taxonomy): Eukaryota > Metazoa > Arthropoda > Insecta > Lepidoptera > Geometridae > Idaea > Idaea aversata. The sequence continues at coordinate 14,072,846 of OU026100.1, read as the reverse complement.
TGCTGACTTATCTGGCTAGTACTTTATGTATGTGCATTGACATAATAATGAATTTGTCATGAGAAGACTGCCTATTGAAAGCATTTATACATTGACATTTAAACATAGCAAAGTAGCTGAGACATATATTTTATGTGTTAAATCAATAACGTATAAAAAAATCTCCAATGGTCACAAATATTATGTTTGTCAGTCAGGCTGTGGTCCGACGTGGACATAAGGAACGCCGTAAACACTAATAATACAAATATGACAGAAATCAACTGGAGCAAACAAGGAACGTTATAGATTTCGACTGTTAGTTATAGCAAATGTGTAAACCCAATGTCAGGTGCCTGTTTTACTCATCTTTTTCGTATAATTGCTAGCTAGCAGCTGATAGACTACAAATCTATTTCAAAGTACCTACATTCAAAAGTGATTTCATTCCATGTATTGTAGCTTGTAACACTCAATGCAAATATGTATAAACTGTGATGCTTTAATAATTTATTTAAATAATAAATTAACTAACTTTTTACTAAACATAATCATAGCAAGTTATATTTATTCTCCATTTTTAGGATTCTGTACCTACCTCGAAAGGAAAAAAAACCTTATTTTGAAAGGGAGCACCTCGTACCGCTACATTTATCCTCTTACTAGCTGCGCCCTGCGGTTTCACAGTGTAAATCCCGATCCCGCGGATATTTTGGGATCAAAAGTATCATATTATGTGCTTCCCCATCCCCTTAACTATACCACAATGCCAATTTTCATCCAAATCGCTCCAGTCGTTTGACAATGAAGAGGGAACAAAGAAATTAACTTTCGTATTTTTATTATTAGTATTCTTGCGAGAACCCCCAGAACGAAATATGAACAGGTGCAAATGATTCATACCTACTGTTTGTTACACTCACTCTAGTTTATTACTCAAAGAAACTTCAAGACTTGAGTTGTAAAATTCACAATTTATTATCTATACACAATAATGAATTCACTCTTATTACTACGATTGTTAGGAATGGTTCTCGATAACTTCTTGTTTATCAACAGTCGTGTCAGTAGGTGCGTCTGTCTGTGTAACCACAACATCTAGGTGTGGTGGCTCGGTCTCACCATTCTTTACTTCATTCGTTTCTTGTGGTTCCATTTTAGTTGTTGTGTCCATTTTAGTTTCTGGTTGTGTATCTATTGCTGAAGGAATAGAAAAGCTAGATTAAGACAAATAACCATTATAATATCATGATTCTGGAGCTCAGTCGCAGATGTCCCTTGTTAGTTAGCTTTAATCTTGACCATAGATTACTAGTGAATTAAGAAATCAGTTAAAGCTCTTCCTTTTGAATTATTGACGTGAAATTACAATTATTTTTAAAATACGCACTGCTGTCAATAATTCCATGGAAAAACTGGGATAAATATTAGCCATAGAGCGCATTCTCTAAAAGCAGTTTCTCTTTGATGGATTTTGATGTAAAGTATACTTGTACCTCAAAACCCATGTTTTAATAGGTTCGGTTTGTTTTTAATTTGCATAGATAAAGGAAAGACAAACAAACAGGCATGAATTAGAAAAATTATAAATTCATGAAAGAATTCATGAAAATAGAAAAATTATAAATTCATTCATGTTCTAAGACCAAATACTGATCGTCCTTTCTTCCTTTAGATATATAGATACTAACAGTTATCTAAGTCTCCCTCTTCCTTGATCTCCTCCTGCTGCGGCCTATCATCGACCTCCGCATCACTATCATCATGCCCCACATCATCCCTGTCAGCTGCAAACTTGTCTCGTTTCCGACCACCACCATCCTCTGTGTTGCCTTCAAAGTCTTGGATGTCTGCATGATCCTGTATTCAATCACAATGGTTATAAAAGCAGCTGAGGACTGCTGCTACTGTTGGATTGTAGCTGGCAGAATTTTGACTTTGGACTATCGGTGACTTTGCACTATTGGTCAATAAAAAATGTTTTAATGCATATAATAATGTACCTTATGATCTTGTGCCTGGTTCTCCTTGGCATGCGGAGCCTGCTGGCCATGCTGGCCCAGTCCCCGAGCACGCACGGCGAGACAACGAGCCTCGATCCGAGCCAGCTCCTCCTGTAGCTCTGCACGCTTCATAGACATGTGCTCTGGAAACCATTTACCCCCAGTTATGTAGGATAATGTTATAACTAACAGAGGAAAGCCATTTCTTTAGAAGGCTTAAAGAGAGGTTTACAATTTTATAAGCACAATTAGATTGCAGTATCATAAAAATAAATGGTTGTCTGTAAAGTCGGTTTACGGACGATAATTTTACGTGATAACGTCATAAGAAAACATTGATGGTAACCATGGCAACGATAAAACGTTGCTATAGTTACCTTGTCAATAACATGAGGCGTTCCAGTAACGACGCGTGACGTCACACTTTTTTGAGATTGCAGGTGTTCACCAATTTATAAAACGTTATCACGTCAACAAAATGGCAAAGCCAAGCTGAATCCAATAAGATCAAATTTGATTATTTCTAAGGGCTGATGGCAGGTAAAAGGGGAAAGAAAGAAGACTCAAACAAAAAAATAATCAACTTGAAACTGTACCTGAATCTGAACTTTAACTTAGGAAAAGTAATTCAAATCAGAAGGATGTAAGAAATGTGGTAACTTACTGCGGTACATTGGACCATATTTAGCTGTAAAATGTTATTAGTTTAGGTACAAATGAACTACGTTAGCATAATATCATTACTTCAGATAACTATACTTTGTTTAAAACTAACTAAACAAGTATGAGTATGTAAGTAGTACTTACTTTCATGGAACTCTCTACTAGTCTTTAGTTTCTCATTGGCTTTATCTTCCATCTTCTTAGGTAACCAGTAAACGTGAGGCTTGACCTTAGTCAGTATAAAGTTACCGAGGTGTTTCTGTGAAGCCTCCCATCGTTCAAACTCCTGGACTCGCGCCATCTTCGCCTCCAGCGCCTTGATGGTGGCCTTCTTGTGTTCCCTCTCTGCAAATAACGTTTTTCTCTCTTTCTGTTCTCTTTCCTTTTCTAAACGAGCCTGCTCTTCTATTTTACGTTCTACTTGGGCCTTTTTTTCTTCCTGAAATATAGAAAGTGAAATATAACTAAACTTATACCTAGTTAAGATACAGTGTTTCATTTACAGTAGCCAGGCATCAAAGGGCTAGTTTAAAGTCATTTCAGTAAAGTTAGTAAGTTCAATTCATACAAAGCTAAAATTATCATCTGTAAAAGCTTGGAATTTGGTGTTGTTAGTATAATATCTTGATTGTGTTCCTAGTTCTACCTTATTCTGTAAACCGATCTCCTCCTGTTTGAACTTCTGCAATGTCCCGAGTAGTGATCCGAAGATCCTTCTGTTCCTAGTGCGAGCCTGTTCGTCCCCACCCTGTGCACGCAGGACGGCGGCGCGGGTCGGCAGGTCGCGCGTCACGGCGGACGACACGCGCCGCACTCGCTTCGCTAGGGGACCTTCCTCCTCACCATCACTGTCCGCCGTACGTGCTGACAATCTACCAACAACGTGACATTGTATATTCAATTGTTTTATTGATGTTCATCTCTGATAATCTAATGAACATATTTGGTTTTAAAAAAGATTCTGCTGTAAATAAATAGATGCACTTTTCATTGAGCGTAGGAAGGGAATTTGATAGAACTATCAATACAGGATGTACATTGTCCAATTTGTACATCATGTATTTTTAAAACCTTGGTGCAATTAGATGTTTATGCAATGCTTGGTAGGTACTTAGTACACACTCTTGTTGGTTTGTATATTAGAAAAGTAATTAAAAACAAGTTATCATGACGTGCATTAAATAGGGCCCTTCGCTCACCTGCTAAACACGGTTTTAGTTTCTTGTTTCTTTTTAGCAAAGCCATCATTTTTGTTGTAGTTGCCACTACCATCAGGGTACAAGTTCCTGCCTCCGACGCGGTTTCCACCTCTAGTGTACTCTCCTGAATTATTAAATCTGCAATATGACCGACAAAACTCGTAAATTACACGAATACTGTGGAATATTTCACTACGGTAGACAGCTAACCTATCGTTATGGAATCGTCCTCCGGTTTGCACTATTTTCTTAATATTTTCGTCTATTTTGTACAAACTGCTTTTCTCATTTTCTAATTGAGCACGTAAAGTGGTAAAAGACACTGCTACTTCTGTCCCCATTGTACTATAACTGCAGAAAATACACAAACAAAATCATTAGTAACAAACCAAACTCGCTCGCGTATGTATTTTTTTTGATTTTTTTCTTTTTTGCGAAATGTCAAATGTGATGTGATTGACTGTCATGTCAACGTCATTACAAACCCACAGACTATAAATATCTTCGTAAATAATCGGTAAAAAACATAGACATCTAGTGTCAAGTAGCAAAACTTTTATAATCGTAGTTTTGCTATTCAAAAACAGATGTCGCTCATAGTACCAAAATATTAGAAAAATTTGGCTGTACACGAAAGACTAATCTGTTTTTAACCGACTTCAAAAAAAGAAGGAGGTTCTCAATTCGGTTGATGTTTTTTTTATAGATGTTCGCGAATTACGTTAGCGGCAGTCGGAGGATCGAAAGGAAACCGAGAAATGATTTATAACTCATTTATTGAGTTAAAACTAAAAATATCTTACATATTACTTATAAATAATTATCCTAAGGTGAGACCTATCCGATGTTAGGTATAGGAATGCTGAAATATGACGGCACGCGGCTACTGCGATCGAGGTCATAACGAGTCAGCACTTTTGGCCGGTCTTCATTGCAACATGCTATGTGCCTACAGCGGCGTGACGTAACACCTCCGCCCTTAGAACGGCAACTATTTTTATCAGGTTGTGAGAAAATGTTGCCGGAATCCTTGCCAGTTCCTCTTGGATCTGCAGGGCTGCTGTGGCTAGAGGTTGAGTCGGGCTATTCAATGGTTTGCTGCACCTCTTAATTTAATATTTTCTAGAAGTAAACTAATCACGTAGATTAGGTACTACAAAGTAGGACGACGTACAGTTCTTGGTTGCTGCAACACTCAGGGTCCTGGATGCTGAATAAATTATGTAGATTCACGGAGTTCAGATGAATAAGGTGGGATAAGGTAGACTAGGTTTCAATGTCTTCTTCAGATAAGCTGGTCCTTTGTACAGTATGGAAAAGTTAAGGCGTAAAGTAGATCGTCAAGTTTTTCCCTTGCTTCCTCCATCATGATAATCATTGTGAATTGGCTGGACCATGGCAGGAACTTGTTCGTGATCAGCTCCTGGATGCCATCAGACTAAGTACGTAGTTGAGTAGTTGGTGATTAGCTTATTCTCACAAAGAAACCAGTTTCCGTTGGGCTTCGGACATTCTGTCTCTATGCACTTGAATGTAACTTCGTTAGTTGCAATAAAGGGTTGGGTTGGGATAAGGAAGAGCCTTTTTATTCTTATTAAATATTAAATGAAAACTATTTACTCGTCTATGTAATATGAGCAAGGTTTTGTCTGTTCTAAATCTATAGCGAGCTATGTACCGTACACAGTCATAATTTCTCACAAAAAATTAAAAACGAAATGAATACTATTAAAAATAATTTTGAATCTAATAAATTAATCTACTATTATTTACTAGTTATGCTTAGTTAGAGAATCTATACAGCAAGCCTGTCGATTCAGACTGCCGGAAACTCTAGACTATGGGCTCAAGGATCATTCTTGAAGTTTATGATAAGGTTTAGGACTAAAAAAGGAAGCAACACGAGAACGATTCAAGTGTACTTACAGTTTCATTTCTGGTTCTTTCGTGAATCGATTGTCAGATTCTCCTCCGGGGCTGCTGCTGGTTCGTAGATTCGGATACTCGAAGATGGGCTAGAAAGCCTCCAAGGCGATTCGCAATGTCGAGAGCGATTCTCGGACTCGCAAACCGCACGAGCGAGTATCCTACCGACTGCGCCAATTACGTTAGCGGCAGTCGGAGGATCGAAAGGAAACCGAGAAATGATTTATAACTCATTTATTGAGTTAAAACTAAAAATATCTTACATATTACTTATAAATAATTATCCTAAGGTGAGACCTATCCGATGTTAGGTATAGGAATGCTGAAATATGACGGCACGCGGCTACTGCGATCGAGGTCATAACGAGTCAGCACTTTTGGCCGGTCTTCATTGCAACATGCTATGTGCCTACAGCGGCGTGACGTAACACGCGCATATTTTCTTTGTTTATCAACCGATTTTGATACATCTATTTCTGTTAGAAAGGGGTAGAGTCTTTCTAACAGAAATAGATGGGGTAGGGGGTGATCAATAGGGGGTGGTATAGCTGTTGGTTCTCCTAAAAATAAATAAATAAATAAAATAAAATCAAGGGTGGTCCCATAAAAATTTGGTGAAGATCTTTAAATAAATAAAAAACAGAACTGCAGACTCACCGTTGTGACAACAGTTTTGGCGCTCTGCGGTGGGTCTGTACGTTTGTTGCCTGATTGTACCTAACACTGACTGTGATATGACTTTATCTACTACCTGCCACTAAAAAGTATTGAATAAAAAATAAATTAAAAAATATAAAGACCGACTTCAAAAATGAAGTAAAAAATCAACAAAAATAAATTACGAAGAAAAAACTAAAAAATTTAAAAATATTTATACAAAATATAAACTAAAAAAGTTAAAAATAAATTACATAAAAAAGAAAAAGGTTTAAATACCTACTACAGATTATCAAAAAAACACTACAAAGTCAAATATAAATAGAGTTATATTAATGAAAACATCGTCGTTTCGGAGGTAGAACTTAGTTTCACTTCGTCGTATTACTGAGCTAGCCTATTATAAAACGGAGGTATGTACTTGGAAGTCGGACTGGGTTAAGACTACTTGATGCCCTAAGCAATCCATGCCTGTGGGCCTCCCTATCCGTAGGTATCCGTATGTCAACTGGAATCGGTCTTTAAACCTTTACCGCCTAAAAACATTATTTTTTTGTAAAATAAGATGATGAGATGTAACGTAAGTACGTTAGAAGTGGAGTAGGTGCGATTACAATAAAAACCAAACCATAATTTATTTATTTATTGAAATGCAACTTGCGGCTTTTCCGAGCATTGAATTCACGCAAGTATTAACGTCTAATATTTTTAACATATCGGACTCTATGTACAATATCGATAAATTATCGAGCCTTTCATGTAAGTATCATCTTTATTTTCCTTTTTTTATTTTTTTATTTTGAAAAAGAACGTTCCGCTGAGCAATTTGTAATCATAAGCGACAAAAATACCTATACACAGGGCTGTTTCCACATTAGGGAAAGCTGATTCAATCATAATCATTATGTATTTTGACGTGATAACGTTTTATAAATTGGTGAACACCTGCCAGTTCACTGCAAGTGTGACGTCACACGTCGTTACTGGAACGCCTCATCGACCCCCGCCGCCCCCTCCACCGCCGCCGCCCGCGCCCCGCGCCCACCGGCCCATGTATTCTGTCTCTGAGCCAACGATACTTTGATAGTTGACAAGGTAACTATAGCAACGTTTTATCGTTGCCATGGTTACCATCAATGTTTTCATAAGACGTTATCACGTAAAATTATCGTCCGGAAACAGACTTTACAGACAACCATTTTTTTAAAGATTTTTACCTCACCTCCTTATACATGATATCGACCCGTAGTTTTAACTTAATTCACCTCGACCCATGTGCATGGGTAGGTTTCTACACTTTTATTAAGTACCTACCGCGCATGTGAATTCCAAGTGTCATCATTAACATAACAGCCCATACACGTCCACTGCTGGACCCAGGCCTCCCCCATATCTACGACGCCACAAACAGCGGTCCTGAGCTGCCTCCATCCACCGACTACCCGCGACCGCCACAATGTCGTCGGTCCACCGGACAGCTGGTCTCCCAACACTCCGTTTCGCGTTGCATCGCGGCCGCTACTCGAGAACCTGCTCATTGCCACTTCAGCTTACTAATCCTGAGAGCTACGTCAGTGACTTTGGTTCTTCTACGGATTTCCGTATGTGATTCCAAGTGTGGCAGTTTTAATTTTAGGCTCTACGCTCAAAACCCTTGTAAGTGAGCACTGTCCTGATTTTTAATTATAATGTGTTCCTATAATTGATTGTCTCTGTAATCTGTATGCACCCTTCCTACATGGATGTACCTTTACGAAATATACTATCTTCTCGGACAGCTCGAAAGGGTGTTCTTCTTGTGTTCAATAGAACAGTTCAAAGAATTCCATGATCTTGGTGATGCTGTGAACGAGCAGCATATCTATCTAAGTAGCAATATGAACGTCGCTCGATCGGTCGTCGTCGGCGACGCGCGGCGAAGCGTTCACGCGTGCGATGAAACATGGCGGCAGACACCGGAATAATACCAGCTGAAGGTAATTTATTGCACCACTTGAAATAGATTCTTTTGTGCTACATTTAGATCAGAATCGAAGAGTCAAAAGTCGTGTTCGCATATCGACTAAACCCGGATGAATGAACCATCGCATCCAACACCATCCGTACCAGCAAAAGTATACTGATTCCATTTCAGCAAAACCTTGATAAAGCAGCGATATTTACCGTATCGGCAATAGATTAACTAATCCAGTCCATAATATGGTACCTACAGCCCGAGCAAAAAGCGTAGTTTCTAAGGTGCATTGGGGCGATTGCTTAGATTAGACCAAATCACCAAAATTTCATGGCGGTTTAGTAGAGTATTTATGTTTTTTTCGATTACTTTTTAAAACAGAAAACTTTTCAAGTTACAATCGGCAAACATTTGAAAGATGTTGTAATAACTTCGTCGCGGGTCATCATAATTTGGCTTTATTTTTCTAGTCCTAGAATTAACTAACTATTACTAGCATGCGAATTTGAGTTTTGAAACGACAGTTGATAGTAAAAGTTTAGTAGCAATGAATCAGAGTTTTCTATAGCAGCCCGCGACAGCCACAGCAATTTGTACCGTTTACAAAACGAGCCTCAAACTAAATCGCACCGTGCTGGTTGTTTGTTTGTTTGCTTTGTTTGTCCGCGTGTCTTGGTGTCACACTGGAGGCGACGTATTTGGCGGAACCGTGCGCCCGCGCAGCGCGCACTCGCCTCCCCAATAAAACGCGCTCGCGCTGATTAATTGCGAAATACTTCGTCTGTCTTCCACGCTTTGCCTCTTAATATCTTTAGAACGCGATATAAATGTTTTATTTAAGTATTTAAACATTTAAATAAAAAGCGCGGAACTAAAGCGCGTCGGTCCCGGAACGGATCTTATTTTTGATTCAACTCTGCCGAAACGAATTACATCAATCTAACACGCGTATCTCGAATGCTGAAGCAATAAAGTAAACAATTTAACATTTTACACGCGATGTTTTTTAATTCATATTTTCGGCAAGAAGCATCACTGGGCAAGTGAGCAAAGTTTCACTTGCCCAGTGATGCTTAAGATGAAAGAAAATAGCAAGAGTTAAATTAAGCTTTTTATGATCTATTGTCTTCTTTGCAGGAAATAGACCTGAAAAACCTGAATCGACATTAACAATTAGTAAAAACACTAAGTACCTGCTGAAACTACGCTACGCAGGTTAACTTTCATTTAAAGTAGGTATATTTTTTTATTTCGTTGAGAAGGTTCACTCTGATTATGTGACTGGAAGCAAATATAGGTAGGTACCTAGATAATTCAGGCTAGTTAGTGTACTACGCACTTTCAGAGATGTTAGAAATGTTGAATGAGCGTCGAGGTTGGTTGCACACCGGGCCTGCTCGCGCGGGGCGCTGTGCTACGCTACGCGAGGCTACGCTACGCCACGCGCCGCACCACGCCACGCTACATGTAGAGGCAACAAGGCGCGCCGCGCGCAGGCAAATGGCGCGCGTCCGACGCGCACCGGCCCGCTCTACCTCGATGCAGGTACTTTACCGTCTAATTAGACACACACTAACTCTGACACTAACTGACCATGCTCATGAAATTTCACGATCACAATTTTGACATTTTTAGTTGTACTAAAGAAGATATTTAAATTGAAATATTAACAGATAATCTAGGAAAATATCGTCGATTTTTATGCGGTCAAATGCAAATCTATTCCATGGTAAAAATATCTTTCTTTCTAGATAACTGTGAATATATTTTAAACTTCATAGAATGAAGTTTAAAGTTAGTATATCTACATAAGTAGGTACATCTCTCAGCTGGCAGAGCTGACCGCCCGGTGGTTTCTGCATACATTTTTAATATGGCGCCATCTGTCGGAGCAGTTGATGAAACATACTGACATAACTAACAAGATGGTTCTGATAATCGCGTATTATCACAGAATATATAATAGTAGTAGGTACAAGTATTACGCGGATGAAACTACGGGTGCGCCTCGGGTAAGTTATGTAGCAAAATAAGTAGTAGTTATAAACACAATGACAATGGTGTTCTGTTAACTAGACCCATATGATAACTCAATATCAGAAGTAGGAACCTAGTTTAGGTAGAGTACATACCTATTTAATTTTAGAATTGAATTTGGCAACCAAATCGCATTCGTCAAAATTTCTCGTGTAATAAATCAAATAGCGTAGAGTTGTCATCGGGTTAACCGAGTATATTTATACCGTTCCGTATATTAACTAAGCTAGTAAGATTGGCTAGTGTAGGATGAAAGCGAGCGGAGTTCTGCGAAGTGCCGCATGAGCGGGCGCGACGTCGCGCGTCGCTGCGCTCGGTGGCACACCGCCTTTATGTTTACTATACTTTACATTTGTTTTGTTTTTGAGTTTAGTAAAAGTTACAGGATATTAATTATGTTGTCCTTTACTTCAAAGAGGAGATCGTTATAACCGAACAGTAAACGAAAACTTTCGTTTTATAAACGTAAATCACATTTATTTTATACTTACTTAAGTATTCGGACTTTAAAGGGTTTCAGATACGAGACGTCTTCCTGCTTAGACGTCAAATCAAACTTTATAATGCTATTTGTTTGTTTGACTCTGACTTAGATTGGAAACTGCGATGCAATATGCTTTGCCTCTGGATACAAAAGACATACGTAACGTATACATACATAGATACCTCACTATACTTACATCAAAAATTAACCTACTTCAATCTCCCCAGATCTCCTCAAGGAATCAGTTGAGAGTCAACCAGCTTTTTGTAGGCTGTTTGTAGGTGAGCTACAAAAAAGCATCCAATATCAGAGCATACAAATCTTTCCAAGGCGACAACAACGTATACAAAAACAATCGTAGATATGACCTTCCATCAACTAAGAAAGGTAGCTTCGTTAGTTCTGCCTTCAAGCGAGCGTCGAGCAGTCCCTGTAACGAGAGCACGGTACCTATGTAACTATGTCAGCTAATAAGCGGCATGTGTGACAGTCCGTCTGTCAGCCGCCTTTGATATCCACACCGAGCGAGGCGACGCGTCACACCGCGTGTTTGTTTGTTTGACATGTGATAGTCGAGCTGAAGGGAAGAGATACAGCGAAGGGATAACGCAGAGAGTGACTTTTGGTTTCCGGTGTCGTGTCGTAGGGCGGATTGTCAGCGCGCACCGCCATGCGCCACTGGCTGGAACGGGTTTACTTAGGAAGGTAGACAAAAAATTTGGTATTTTTTAGCAGATAGTTTACGACATTTTAAGAATGTAGATCAGAATTAAAATTTTAAAAGGATTTTTTACATTGTCTGTCTCTCTGGAACGATTTCGTTAAATAACAATATTATACCTAGCTAATAATAAAATTAAAGGACAGGTTGTCCATGCAGTTTTAATTGCGGGCTATAAATGCATGACCAACTCTATGACAAGTTCTAAAATTTCGCAATTATAAGTGTGATGCATTTCACGCAAAAGGCTGCAATACCCCAAATGTAATAGGACCCAAGTACCTACCTACTTTATATTTATTATAATTAAATGTACCGATAGGTATATCTTTGTTTATTTCTAAAAGTAGATAAAAGTAGTTATTTACTTGGGCTCTTTACAACTTTCCTACTACTTACTTTTCTTTCCTACCTACTTACAGATCTTCTTCTTCTTCTGCCACGTCAATGGGTTTATTATATTCTTAATTAGACAACACACGCACAGCTCAAACAGTCGGACAACAATTTGGCCTAGATACAGATAGCTGTTATGACGTAGGAGTCCACTAAGATGGGATTTTGGTAAGTAAGGTACATGATACAAATAAGGCCTATGCTCTAACAAGGCCTAGTATGCCTAAAACCCAAATAAATCGTGTTGAAGGCTTAAATACCGTCGCACATAATTATTTATAAGCCCTACGTATGAGGAGGGGTGCGCGGGCGGCTCTCTCTCGCTCCATGGGGTAGTGCAGACGAGTTTGCGGTCGGAGAAGGTTGTTTCGTGCTCCTAGTTAAAATTTCTGTAAGTTCGTGGTAAGTTTACAGTTATTTATTACTTGTTTCAATTAAGATAGTTTTCACAATTGCTAGATAACTATTTTTTGTGTTCATATGTCGCTTTTAACTGTTAATTTAAGATTAATTGAATATTTTGAAGCCTTTTCAACTGTACAGCTCGTATTCCACAAACAAGGCCTAGGCCTTATTTGTGGTTGGTAGGCCTTGTTACTGGAAAGTAGGGCTATTTAGTGATCTTAGCGTGTATGCAACATTTTTAGGGTTCCGTACCTCAAAAAGTAAAAAAATGAAGCCTTAATGAGATCACTTTCTTGTCTGTCTGAATGTCCGTGTGTCACCACCAATTTTCTTAGGAACAGGTAGACCTAGCATGTTGAAATTCATACCAGATACTGAGGTCTATAGTTCCTATTAGGTGTATAAAAATCAAGGTCCTGAGTCAACATGTTAAAAAGATATGGGAAAATTTATCCGACACCCGATTATGGACATATCAAAACTTGCCCAAGGAAAAAGGCTTTAAACTATAACGGTCAAAGGGTGACTAAGGATTAATTCAATGATAATGAGACTAAAAACAAGAAGAAAACTAAAGTTGTACCTAACAAAAAGTCAAAGCCGAATACTAAAAATAGTAAAGAACTTCCAAAGGAAACCGACGCAACTAAGAAAACGAAAGGAAAACTATCTAAAGGTACAAAACTAAAAACAACTAAAAAAACCAAAGATAAGAATAGTATTAAAAAAAGGGAACTGAAAGCTGGTACTGTCCGGCTTGTCGCGAAGACAGAGTTAGACATGAGACCTAGGCTTGTACCGACTGCGCTACATGGTATCACGATGATTGTATTGGTCTAACAAAAAGTGATTCAGAGCCCTTTTTATGTCCCGATTGTGATATTTAAAATAACACTTACTGTCTAATATAAGCATATTTCTTACTTTTATGATTATCTTTGCATAAAGACTGATTGAATGTTCCTAATACCTTCTATATCCCAGTTTTTTTTAAGGGGCCTTATTAAAGCACTATGTTCTAGTAAGGCCTACAATTTTCTCATTTTTTTTCGATTTTATTATATTGCTATATGAAAGTATGTTGATTTATTTTAGTTTATTAGGCCTATCTTAAAAACATTGTGATATTCTGCTTTTGTTGCTTAATATGAAACAATAACTCTGATTTGTAATTTTAGTAAACTTACTTTACATTTATAATGTTGCAAATTCTATTAGCTGATTATGTAACAGTGTCTGATGACAAATTTAAAGTTTTTTTTTTCATAGGTTCTTTAATTTTAGAGATTTTTTGGAAGGAAGGCTATAGGCCTTGTTACATACGGGTGATTTATTATGACCAAAATGATAGGTTTACTATTTGTTAGTTTTTGTTTAATTTTTCTTAAATGTGTTCCTGTTTAATTAATATATCTTGTAGTACACAAATAAATGATTCTGATTACCCAAGGTTGCATTTATTTCAATAAATATTTATTATGATATTTGAGTCTAAAATAAGGTAGGCCTTATTTGTATCATTTACCTTACTTGCATTCAAATCGTAGGCGGACGAAGTCGCAGGTACAAGCTAGTACCTTACCTATATATAACGTAGAAGGATTCGTAGGATAGGGTGGTATATAAGACAGAAATATGTATATAACAGTACAAAGTTGCAAATAACAAAGTAATAATTTCAATAGTGAATGTTCAGTGAACCCATTAGATACGAGGATGTAGCTATAGGTAGGTAGGTATATGTATGTCCTGAAAGACAGACGATCGCCCAACACGAATTGATTATCCAATTATTATGAATGCAGATAACTCCCAGTTTCGTCATTAAACACTCTAATTAAAGACGAGATACCATCACTTCCGTTGTCTTTACGCCCTTTGTCCTACAAACTATCAAAAAACAACCTTTAAATATTCACTTAAGATTGATAATCCCTAATCAACGAAACTCTACATCTTTTACGATTCATTTGAAATTAAAATATACTCTGTTTGACTCTCTTTAAGGTTAGAAGTTGTGTGTGTTTGTGTGGTAGGGTAGGCGGCACTATTACTGGTGGCAGTGGCGCGGAACGCCCGCCGCGAAGATCAGAGGAGACTCGGCGCGGGCGGCGCGGCGTGCGGCGGCGCGGCGCAGGCGCACTTGGGAAGTAGGTACGACGACGCATGCGCGGTGTATTTATAGGGAACCAGTTGAGATCATTGAGCTCTGAAGCGGGGACAGTTACGTTAAGTATAAGGTACGTTAATATAGAAGCTTTGATTCAAAGACAATTGTCGTTAGGTGATGTGATTTGATGCAACTTTCAAGTCAAAAGTAGCGCGATAAGTCATAATTTAGGTAGAATCCAACATAATATTTAAGTGATAGGCACTTACTAAAACAGGGGCAGTAATCTACTATCGTCATATCGTACTTCATTCAGAGATATTCTGGTTTTACCGTCGCAAAGTTTCCGACTCTCAAACCAAGCACGGTGTCCCCCCTCGCTCTAAGTGTGATGGGGACAGAGCCATGCCCACAAAATAGGCTCTATGGATTCTAACCTTTACTTTATCTTTAAACGTACGTTTACTTTATCGAGTGCCACGTTTATACCTATCTAGGGTGACTTGAGTTGATAAGATTCATCTAAAAACAGCTGTACCTAAAAGTTCAGTTAGTAGTAGATTGTAGGGACATGTACAAACCAACATCCCACAATTAGTTTCATCATGGCTAGTTCCTGGTCTGGTTAAATTTAGAATAGGAAAAAAACGGCATTGACACGATAAGAATAAGAAGACCATGATAGAGTCTCCCGTGACCATTTTCGAAGTCAATGGATCAAACCAATCTCAATGTTCCCACATAACCCGTGATAGGTAAGTATATGAACATTAAAACATTATTACAGGATATTAATAGACAGTGATTAAGTTCGAATGAATAATATATCAATTTGAGTGATAGTCGATCGTAAACATAATCATAGACAGTGTGTTACAGTACAGACAGACAAGGATCGGTTGGTTATTATTAGAGAGGAGATAAGTTCCGGTCTACCGAGCGTGACGTTGGGCGGGCGGGCTGGCTTGTCAAACAATCGATAGGTACTTGTCTACTTCAGCTGGCAGAACTGACCGCCCGGCGGTTCCTTCATACATTTTTAATATGGCGCCATCTGTCTGCCAGTTGATAGGCTTTTAATTAAATAAGTGTTACCAGAACTAGACCAAATACGAGTGTCGCAAAATTATATACTACCTAGTACAAAATCGCTCAGTCTAAATGTCACGTTTGTGTTTTGCGCAGAACAGACATAATATCACCACACTCGACCGTCCCTAAACCCGCTACTGCTGACTGCTGGCTCATGGCATAGCAAAGACATAATATCACCACACTCGACCGTCCCTAAACCCGCTACTGCTGACTGCTGGCTCATGGCATAGCAAAGAAAGGAAACAAAACAATGTACCTTAAGTTGCTAGAAAATAACGTAAGCTACATGTACGCTAAGGATATAATACATATGTACGGAATATAGGTAAATCAAAAATACCTAGTCGTAGTCGTATATAGGTAGGTGTTCTACTTCATGTATTTTTATGAATAAAATAAGATACACGTTACATAATCATTTAGGTATTTAACATTAATTAGGTACGTAGTAGGAGTAGGTAACATTAGAAATAATATTACATACGCGAAGCGGCCGGACGGCCGCGAGCGCGTCTAATCGTCAAACGATCTGATAAAGCGATAACAAAATGAGAAAAAACACATTTTAACGACATCTATAAATTGAAATTCAATAGTAAAGATAAAAACAGGAACAATGGATGGTAGCGGTGGGTCCCCCACTTGCTGGGTACCTACGCTACGGTACTAACTGTCTGAGAGCGCGTAGCACTCGGTCCTACCTCATCTGTACCTATCAAAATACAACCTAGGATATTACACTAACATGTTTATTTTCACCACTAAAAGTAGCGTTGGATAAATTATTTTATTTATCGTAGGGGAAGCGGGGGTACAGTGAACCACTAAATGTTTTATATTTGTTGTTATAATTTTATAGCATGCTGCGGTATTTTGGCTCTTATAATTAATGCGGATTTTATTCATATATACAGTAGTTATCGAGATATTAGGTGTTTTTAAAAAAATGGGAAATTATCCACTGCACCCCATACACGGGGCTCTATGGATAAAAGTAATTGACGATGTAAGAAAAGAAAAAATCAATAATCATATTTATTTATGCTTTATTACACAATAGTCAGATGTTAAAACAAATATTATTACTTAGAAAAATCAACAAGGTCAGTCTCACAACAATTAAACTTACAATTTTCGAATTAATTTTTATTGAAATATAATATTGCTAAGAAAGAAAAAAAAATCGTCATATGCCTTTTACGTCGGTGGTTGCGCACCATTTAGTTATCTAATAAAATAAATAAAAAACAGATGTGGTACAATGGATCACAGTCCACTCTGCCCCATTGAAAAATGACTCTCTGTACCCTACAAGGTCAATACCAAAATAATTAAAAAAAATGTCTATAAAACGAATCGTAATTCAACAGGATCACCACGTATTAGAAAGCTTAATCGTTGATTATTTTAAAATTAAAACACAAATACGTAAATAATTAAACAATGCTGAATAATTAGATCGTAAAATCAACATTTAAAAATAAAACGGCGACTTAAATGCGGCCATTCGGCTACCCAGCATGTTCCTGGTCCGAGACCGCGGCAGTGACTGGCTGGGGTGAAGAGTATGGTGTCGAACGTCAAATCGTTCGTAGTAAGCATGTGTGTGTGAGCTACCATGTCTGAGTTACAACGGTTTATTCCCTGTGCCCCATGGTTCACTGTATCCCCGCTTCCCCTACCTTTAATTTTTAGATGAGGAAAAACTCAACGACTTTCCTAGGACAGCCGTCTGACCTTAACCATTAAGGATATTTATCATGTTTTATGTTTTTTACTTGTTTTAAAACAAAAGAATATGTGTAAGAATCTTGTTTTAATAAGTCGTATGTTTTTAAACTTTAGAAAAATACGATCTATTCCGGATGACGTACATTATTGACACTCATTTAAGGAGCGAAACTGTAGGGTTTTGTAAGTAGGTAGGTACTCATTATTTATTAATAGCCTCAGGTGGTATCATATTTTTTTACAAAACCCTCCAGTGTCGTTCCAGTCAACCCTGTCACTTTAGATGATTTCAATTTCAACAAATTCATATGTTACCTTGGATAGATCGAATCTTGATATGAGATGATGTAGGGTCGCGAGTTATGCACTCCCCGTCTAAGTCGGGTACAATCGGGTATTAACCACGCAGGTTGCCAGCAAACAATAACACATATAAGTGATATTTATTAACTGAAAGTAGGTACCTATACCTACTCACAACTACACAATATGGACGCTAAGAAATAAATGCCATACAAACTGCCCTGTTATTGATATTTATTTACACTTTAATTTTTAATGGACGGTTCGTAAGCTCATGTTGGAGGAAATATTATTCTAGAACTTTCAGTTTTCACACATTCGCTAAAATACTTCATTTGTCACAAAAAGTATCTGATGCAGGTAGGAAAGGAACTTCTGGCCCATTTTATTAAATCCCCTACAAATTTTTGAAGTTATACTTCTTTAGGCGCGTTATGAAAAAATGATGAGAGTGAAATTTTACAAAAGCGTCACACAAAATTCTCACCATGAAGTTGTCCGCAAACGGCAAGATGACAGCTGTCATAAAACCATGTTGAAGTTGTCCGCAAACCGCAAGATGACAAGATGATAAGTACAAAGAGGTACTACTACTACATAATTATTTTAATGTAATTAATTATTTATATTTGTCGGACGAGTATTTTGTCGGACGAGTTTTTTGTCGGACGAGTTTTTCGTCGGACGAGTTTTTTGTCGGACGAGTTTTTTGCCGGACGAGTTTTTTGTCGGACAAGTTTTTTGTCGGACGAGTTTTTTGTCGGACGAGTTTTTTGTCGGACGAGTTTTTTGCCGGACGAGTTTTTTGTCGGACGAGTTTTTTGTCGGACGAGTTTT
Organism: Idaea aversata; assembly: GCA_907269075.1. Taxonomy (NCBI): domain Eukaryota; kingdom Metazoa; phylum Arthropoda; class Insecta; order Lepidoptera; family Geometridae; genus Idaea; species Idaea aversata. The sequence continues at coordinate 14,054,346 of OU026100.1, read as the reverse complement.
TTGTCGGACGAGTCTTTTGTCGGACGAGTTTTTTGTCGGACGAGTTTTTTTCTAAGGAAAAAGTCGCGAGTTCAAATCTCACCGTGGTTTTAGACAAGCATTTAAAAAAATGTTTTTAGGAATCAAAATGCCGAGTGCACACATAGAAAAGAGTTTTGTTTATTTACTAGGGACTACACCAAATGAAGCAATTTAAGCATATTGCATACAAAATCAAAAATGAGTTCCATCAAAATCAGTCCGGTAGTTTCGGAGCCGATTCAATTCAAACAAACAAACAAAAAATCAAATCTTTAATTCCTCTTTATAATATTAGTTTATCAAAGGTACATTGAAAATCCTTTAATTTGATAAGGTAAATACACCTGTAAACTGTTGAGATAAAAAGGACCCTGCTGTATGAACAAAACTTTTTAATCGAATTTCTTCTTTATTATCAACAATTCTGAAAAAATAATGCAAAAATCGAAAATTACATTGAAAAATGTATCGATTGACATATTTTTTATTTGTTTTGGTCTTAAAACGGCAGAGGACTCTGCTGACTGGAATCTAAGGAATTTCACTATTTCTAGGTATACGGAGGAGGTACTGTAAAGAACCCCCCCCCTCCTATTTACACGTAAATAAACTACCTAACTTAAATCAATTTACTACAAATTTAATATTTATTTATTATTTTTATAGAAAAGCATTTATTATTTGATGGAGAGTTGTAGTTTAATATGGCACGTGACGTCTAGTGGAAATAAACCCTAGATATGAGGTGTAGTAACCAGGTCCTAGTGACTCGAGATTCCTAGTGAAATATTTTTAAATAATCTAAAACCAAAACAATTCGTAAGCAGAGACGGATAAATATCGTATATGTGGATATCCTATGATTTTAAGAAAATAATTAGAAAATTGAAAATTCGTAAGTGAAGACGGGTATGGACGGACGGACGGACGGAAGGTTAATATGATGTATGTATTATACATATAAACCTTCCTCTTGAATCACTCTATCTATTAAAAGAAACCGCATCGAAATCCGTTGCGAAGTTTTAAAGATTTAAGCATACATAGAGACATAGGGGCATAGGAACAGAGAGAGTAACTTCGTTTTATACTATGTAATGATAATGATAGTGATAAGTCAAGATATAGACAATTTAATATAAGTCACATAATATTTTTTTAATAAAATAATATTATGATTGGTAGACACTGGTTAACATTTATCCCTCTCATCGCGGCGTTGGAAACCTGACGTTCCCCAAGTTTTACAATATACAAGCCTGGTTCATAAGTGTTGGTTCACTAGCCTGGTTCACTTGCACATGTCTATATAATTAGGATCTGCTTATACCTGACGTTCCCAAGTTTTACAATATACAAGCCTGGTTCATAAGTGTTGGTTCACAAGCTTGGTTCACTTGCACATGTGTATATATTTAGAATCTGCTTCGCATTTGTAGGCAGGTAGACCATCATTGCCATTTGGTCTGTAAAGAAAAGCAGTGTGAGCATTTCATCATAACATCCCTAACACGGGGCAAATAGATAAACTAATTATGGAACGAATACACATTCCATATTGTATATTATAACATTATATCCAGACGATACTAGACGTGTCTCCTGTAAAGTTATATCGCCTACTTGGAGATAATATCGTACCCGCAATCCGGCCGCCAATGACTGGGTAATGCCTACAACTATAAATGCTACCATTCTATCTATGATCTCAAAATCCACAAGCTCTAATCTAAAAAAGCAAACCAATACAATAGCAATCCACTTCATAATGGTCATACAGAACAATTAACTGAACAGGAATACGACTTTATAACAGAACTAAAAACCGACTTATATAATTTATTAATCCGTGAAAAGAAATATATTATGTAAAATGCTCAGTAGGAAAGTACTAAAGTACCACCTACCTCAAACTATCCATAAGTCGAATGGTGCATTAGCCTAGCACATGTAAATCCATGTTAAGTGCTCATTCAACCATACATATCTTGAATATTATCAGTGGATTTTTCCTAGTAAAATTCTCTTCTTGTTCTTTTGATTTTTTTATCACCTGACTTTTCTCTGACAATATTCCAATGCTGTCAAGAATACCTTTTTTATTTTAAAATACTAATTGTTTTCTAAAAAGATCGGAATCTTCAAAAAGGTTTTATAATACATTTGAAAATTTTAATTTTATAACCCAACGGAAGAAGGTTGTTCCGTTACAATCGCCCCCCAAAAATTATGACGGCGATTAAGATTCTAAGCCAAAGTAATTTTTCCCAAAATTAACTTCATTGAAAAGTTCTAAAATTTAAATTCAGTATATCTCTATTATTACTACTATAGTGACCTACTATTATAATTCACTATAAAGAAACCTGAGAATGACTTCTGCGATTTGTATCACTCGCCCCCCGGAACTTACGACAGTAGTGAATCTTAAACAACGTAAAATAATTCAAACTACTTTTTGTTAATAACTAGCTGTGCCCTGAGAATTTTAATTTTATAACCTAATGGATAAAGGATGTTCCGTTACAGTACCTACATTGGATCTTATCATCATATTCGGGAGGTACATTGAACATGCTAACCTTCTTCATCACTTTCATGACTGTAGCTAACGGGAGCCCGCTAGATAGAAACACACTATATAAAACACTCCATGTCACAAACGCAGCATAATATAATTTATTTTGATTAGCCCTTTCAGACCTGAGCCAAAACTACAGCATTTTCGTCAAAAAAAAAGCATGGACTAGAGTAAAATGGGGTCGGAGATAACGAATTTGAGGTCCGTTTCCCATTTTCCGGCCGCCATCTTGGAAAATTAGTGGGCGTACAATTGTATGAGTGTAGGCCTTTCATGTGCAAGCTACAATTGTGTGGGCGCACAATTGTATAAAGTAGAGCCCTAACCGATCAGTGTTCTCGCACAATTATAGCAAGTGGGCCCGAAGGGGTAGAATTAGTTAAAAATAAAACAATGCTAATAATTAGGAAAAACCTTTATTTGGCAGTCTTAATGTAAATTAACATAAAGTTTTGCATTACATGCAATTTCTTGAGGAGAAATTGTATTGAGGAGATCTGAAAGGGTTAGACACATCAGCAATTCGTCCTATATCCTATTCGTCAATATTGCAATCAGATTTAAACCCTTGTTGTAACTATTGCAATTCCACCTACAGACTTACAGAAAACTTATATTTTTAGCATCTCAATAGTACATTGTTATCCAAGGTGTGAAAGTCACTCATTACAAGTCCCGAGACGGAGTTTGGCGCCCGAGCGTAGCGAGGGCGCTAATAGTTCGAGGGACTTATTAATGAGTCTTTCACCCGAGGTAAACACTGTGCTTTTCATTACGAATAATACATAAAATTCTTCATAACAACGAGAGTGAATGAGACTATGAGACTCCATACCACATGAGTAGGTACTCATGTGTCCATACTACCTGATCCTCTTACAAGGTTGGGACCAAAGAGGTTATACATTATGTAGTGTTTTTTTTAGGTTTCTGCTATTTGTATTCAATACTTAAATACGGCGGTACTTACCGAAGAAGTTTTTAATAATGAGTTAATCCAACATTGGGAAATGAAGCGAAGTCCGTAGATTTAACTTACAGTTTTTGTAACACGGTTTGTCTAGAAAATGTTATTTACACAAAATACACAGTCATAAATGAAAAACCAGATTAAACTTAACACAAAAACATAATAAAATAAGATAAAATAGTTACTTAGTACTAAACTCTGGCAGTATGCATGAGCCGTGCCAAGCCATAATTATTATTCTTTGGTGTAAAAAAAAAAGCAAGGAGGTTAGGTTTTTGAAGTTCCTAATGCGTAATGATACTGATACTGGCTACATGCAGATTGCACAAGTCGTGCGAAGCCATAATTTGACATGACAGCTGTCAGTGAAAGTGAAAAGCCCTAGGGCTGGAAATTTTATTTTCTACACGCTCTTCAGGCATATTTAGACCTACTTTCGGAGTATGAGTAATGAAAAATCTATTGTTTATGCCTGAGCGCATGTCTAGTAACTGGTACTTAGGTAGATAAGAAGCTATGAGAAAATTTTTAAAAAAAGGCCAGTTTCCCTTAATTAGAATTTACCTAATTGCTTTAAAAGAATGATGCACGAAGTATAAAGGGAAGGCGCATCAAGTAAAGGTCATGAGATCAGTGAAAGCGCTCTATGTCTGCGCACACGCATCATTTGAAGCACCATAATTTGTTGCCATCCGGCGCGTCGTCGCTGCATAAGCTGAGCCGTTTTTGTTAAGTTTTTACAAACAAATAGACTACATATTTGTGGTAATTAACAGAAATCCGCCCGACGCCGCCCGTCGGCTTGTTTCAGAACTTTTTGTTTCTTTTTCGGCGGCCTTAATTGCCGAAATTCGCCGGATTATCATCTGGCTTCTGGTTTTATGTAGTTTTATGCATGACTAATCTACCCCAACGGCTTTGTTTGTGTCATAGCGATTTAGAGGGTTAGCCCTGCCTGAAACTGATTTCATTCATCTTTATAAATTTGTTTAGAAGGTCGATCGTTACCTAGGTATCTACCTAGAATACCTACCTACATCTATCAGACATTTCAATGTACCTAACTAAATAAACTTTACTAATAAACTGTTTAGTAACCAAACTATTTTTTTTATTGCAAATTGTCGTTATGCCTACCTACCAGGGAAAATTTAAAGAATGTATCAAATCTAACAAACGAGAATTAATTTACTTATCAAAGTAATCTAATTACGTATGTCCTACCGCATTAGCGGAGCAGAACAAGCAACGTAAGAACATACGCGTTAGGATTTAACGAACTAAATATCAATTACAAAGCTCATGTGCAGTGCACGTACCTACCTAGACATGCTTGTGTGAGTGTGTGCCCCACCAGCGAGCAGCCCCGCGCGGCCGCAGCCAGCACCACACCACTGTCAATGGCTACATAGAGTGCGAGCAGCCTGCCTAGTGGCGCGGGACGCATTTTCCTCGGCTCTCGTCGCGCTCGCTGCCCGAGCGCAACCGACCGAACGGGAAAACAGACATATTTATATCGCGACGCGCGATCGAATACTGACTCTATACGTATCGGACATAAGGTCGTATATAACACTACAAAAAGCAAAGATGCATCAACACGCTTCAAATAGAACGCGACATGGAAAAAGGAAAGCGTTTGAAATGGAGCGCGGTGATTGGTGTTCACGTACCAATGGGTGGTGGGGCGGCGGGGCGAGTGTGCGCCCGCGCCGACTTGCGGCGGCGTGACGGTCACACGGTGTGAGGCCGCGGGCCGTGACGGACGTGTCAGTGCATGTGAACGTGACGCTACGATGCTGGGCGGCATGGATGGGAAAGAGTACGGCGCGCTGCACGCCGCAGCCGCCGCCGCCGCTGGATACACTATGGAACCTGGTAAGTACCTACTATTACATACGATACATAATATGGTCCCTACAGATCCCACCGAATATTATCTCACATCAAAAAGCCTTAATTCATTCCTAAAATGATTCTTAAGTCAACCCGAATTCATTTTTAAAAAAGTAAAGGAGTTTCTCAATTCAATTTCCTCTACATACATTTTGTACGAAAATCAAAAGAAGTAGGTAATGAATCATCTTTAAGGCTTGTGATTCTATCTATCATCAACCTGGAAGTCCATCTGGTACCACCTGAAACATTTTATTTTATACTGAAGGAAGACTGTAAGACTGTTCGTATGACTTTAGAGTTATAAACGGGTTATACAGCATGTTCTTTGTTTTTGTTTCGTAAATTTACTATAAATTATATAATCTTGACAATTTATAAACCTCGTTACGCAGGAATCTAAATATCAGAACTAAAAAATAGTCGGTTGCTACGTTGATTTGATTACTGAAAGCACCGTCGGGTTTAGAATATGAACAGTTTATTTTATTGCTATAGGTTGTTATGGAATATTTCAAAGCTGCGTTTTGTTAATGCGTTAATGTTACATTTTTAACAAATTAACAACATTAAAAATTAACAATGAGAACAGTGACTAACGCTAGGTAAACTATAACAGTACATTTAAATTATTGCTTTTAGACATAAAAATACTAAAATATATATAATCCTATAATGAATACATAAAAGTAAATCTCGAAATGTATTAGTAATATTTCTTCAGATACAGAAAGTTGAATCGTAGTTGAATCACTAAAATTTTAATTTATATTATTCAAAAACCGTGAGAAAAACAAACGTCAATATAAACTCTGAGCATCATAAAAACAACTTAACAATGGAAAAACAAATGAAGATCGAAACAGAGACAAATGTTGATCAAATTGTAAAAATGTTTAACCGAATTTTAAAAAACCAGGTGGTACTTAATTTAATTCAAAACAAAAAAAGATCTTCATTGTCAAACTCGTATCTTTAGTGTGAAAGTGGCTAAACTAGGAATTACTTTAGTTCCTTTAATTAAGGTAACAAACTTAGGGACCTACTATTATATACCTAACCTACCTACCTACCTACATACAAAAATGTAAATCTTCTCCACAAACCGGAAAAAAAGATAACGAAAACGTCATTTCCTATGTAGAGGCCTTTGCTACGACAACGCTACGATTTTCGTAGCACTTCGCTATTTCATTCTATGGTACATAAAAAGCCTCCAGACCAAAAATACATTTCCGTTTCTATTTCCTAAAATTTATTATGCATTATATTTTTACGATTATTCAATAAACTTGCAAAGTTCAATGAAAATCTCACAGGATAAACGAGACAGCATATCTATATAGAATGGCGAGAAATACCTACTGGTCGGATACCCCGGCTGGTCGGTTCTGGCTTAAAAATAAACTTTTGGTTAAAATTGTTAAATTATATGTTTTTTTCAGTTTATTCTGAACTTATACAGGGTGTCAATCATGTGAAGAGATCCGTTGAAGCATGTTATACAGGGTGTAAATCATGTGAAGAGATCCGTATAAGCATGTTATAATTTTTGGTCATAAATTCATAGTAAAAGAGTTTAAAAGGATTTTCGCTCATAATTTTGAGTACCTCTTACTGTCCTCACTAGTGGGGTAAATGGGATTTCTAAAAAACCTAACCTTTTTAGGTTTTAGGTAAAAACGTTTTTACAAAGATTATTTAAATTACCGTTATTAAAATGTATTTGTTTTAATTAACAATGCTCTTACGGTGAAGGAAAATATCGATGAAACCCGTGGCTTAGTTGTCTATTGACGAAATTATCTATACAGAAAAACTTATACAGGGTTATTGGAAATTATACTAGCAAGCTGTTGAGGGCTACTTCTGTGCACCTTAACAAACAACTTTTGTTCTACAACTTTTGGAAATTCGAATGAAAAAATAAATAAAATGAGGTTATTTAAATTCGAGAAACAGCTGATGTTAAAAAAAAGAACAGTAGATACAACTTAAAAAATAAGTAAAATTTAAAGGTTAATGACCTCTCCGTGTAAGGAACAGCTGACTTTCAGGTAAACCTAACCTCAAAATTTTCGAAAATAAAAAAGTTCGAATTTCCAAAAGTCGTAGAACAAAATTTGTTTGTTAAGGTGCACAGAAGTAGCCCTCAACGGCTTGCTAGTATAATTTTCAATAACCCTGTATACTACGTTTTTGTGCGTTATAGGTGCTGGAAAATACTACTCCATCTAATATATATCTCAGGCAATACAACGCCCTGTAAACATAATTTTGATTACTTAATACCTTTATGTGAAGATCAATATTATTACCAGAATATTATGGTCGCCTATAGCTACATAGACGTTATGTATCCATTTCTCTTCATACCTGTGAATGCAATGGAATATGTTTGGTTATACTATAGACGAATTGTTTTGTTAATTTTGAATTTCCAATTATGTTTGATTTCCCTGAAACCCTATTTGATGAATTAAATATAATATTTTAAGAAAAAAAATATTATCTTTATTTTGCTTATTCGAAGTTTTGTAAACAACTGTTTAATTCTTATTGAAATACAATATTTTAGCAGAATCATTGGCTAGTAATATTTTAAAACAAAAAAATATAAATCGCTTAATTAAAATCTAAATTAATTGCGTTAGTTCCATGCTTATGGTCAGCCCTTTGGTTTAAAACAATAAGATATTGTGACACATATCCTGGCTCCGCCCGGGCCCGACGGCCGACGCTTGCGCCTACTTTCAATTGAATCTACGTATCGCAGTCTCCTTTGAAAACATTTTATTTCAATAACGATTGCTTTTTTATATTGAAACATTCTGAGACTATTCAAACTCGTCCCATCGTGGGCCGTAGGTCGTGGAACGAGTTTAATGTTTATTCATTTAATCAAGTCATCAAGTTTTACAGTTTAAATCAAACTAGGTTAACTTAAACTAGATGTCGTTTATCTAGCTAGATGTAGTTTATTTAGATGTAGATTGTCGTCAATTATTCAGAGAGTTTACAAATCATCTACACTAATATTATAAAAAGGAAATATTTTTGTTTGTAACGAATAGGCTTTGAAAGTAGGTATTAGATCATGTAATCATTTAATAATTTAGATGAGAGGTCATTAACCTTAAAATTTTACTTATTTTTTAAGTTTCATCTACTGTTCTTGGTCTGAATGACCTTTGTTTTAAAAAATCTGCTGTTTTTCGAATTTACATAACCTCAAAATTTTCATTTTTTTTCGAATTTCCAAAAGTCGTAGAATAAAAGTTATTTGTTTAGGTGCACAGAAGTAGCCCTCAACGGCTTGCTACTATCATTTCAAATAACCCTGTATACTTTGGATATTTACTGAGCTAATTTGATTGGCTACCAAAGCACACCAAAGATCAATCAATTTTATGAAATCGATCTTGATAACTAGCTACGAGTATCTAGATATTGTACGACACCCAATTAATTAAAGGTCGGTGTAGTAATTTGTCTTCTTCTTCTTCTATTCACTTCTAAGTATTAGTCGTCATCTCATCGTTCATCGTTCACATCCATCGTCACATATAGGCATCGTATGTGCTTCAGGAATTACGCTACTTAGGCATTTTGCGTTTTAGACATCATCGCGTCGAGCTCATAAGGGTCTCGTCTCACTACGCAGTATAGGGACGGCGAAAAGTGACTTTATTTTATACTATGTAGTGATATACAACAGGGGAGAGTTTATGTGTCATAATTATTATTATTTTAAAATTAAGATCAACGTGCATGAACCTGCGGCATAAAGCTAGTAATAAATAAGTAGTGAAGTGACGTGAGTTGTCGATAAGCGACCGCGAACCGTGGCCCGAGCCCTGGGCCCGCGCAGACCCATGGGTCATCGCGCGCGTCATTCACTCTTGCTTGTCATTCACTTGAGTTATTAAGACGGTTGTAAGTAAAATACTATTTATCTTAGCTAGATAAATCATTAGATGATAGGTACAGTCAAGGTGAGAAGGGCAGTGTCAACTTCACAAAGCTTGAACCAAGTTCGCAAATGAATGTCCTGGCTCCTGGCTCAGAATATATGTCCTGGTTCCAACAAGTTCAACCAGTGGAACACAAATCTAATAATTTCAACTTTGTATCGATTAAAAATATGACTCAGTAGGTGAAATAAATGGACTTTCTGTTACACAAAGTTCAGTGTTTAAATAAAACTATTTAAAGACGGCTTAGTATTTCACAGTCAGACTGACAGTCAGGTTACTTTATGTTATCATTATATGAGTATTCGAATGCGAAAGTTTGTGTAAGTTTGTCAGTATGTATGTACTCCGACTAGATGGAGAGACGCGCGACTTAAAAGGTCGCGGGAAGTCGTTGGACGCAGAGAGTATGCGACCGATCACTCTCCAAGCCTATGTAGGTACAGCAGTGGACGACCTGGTGTCTCTATGTTTGTGTGTATGTTCGTTGCTCGCCTCCACACATGAACGAATGAATTGCTTGCAATGAAACTCAGTATAAAGATGGCTGGAGAGCTAAATGAACACAAATACCTAGAGGACTGCGAAAAAAAAAAAAAAACTTTGGGTCGCAGCTAGTTAAATATAATGACATTATAATGGGTAATACGTAAGTGCAGTAAGCCGGGGTTTATCTACTGGGAACAGTGGGAAGCAGGTGTCAAGGGTTATCGACGACGACGCGACGTCGCGAGCGATAGTCGCCCGCACCGCACCGCACCACACAACTCTTGCCCATTATAATGTAGTTTTGCATCATCATCATCATAATATCAGCTACAACAAGTTCACTGATGAACATAGCCCTCCCCCTAAGACTTCCAGATCAGCTGGTCGCATGCCCTCAGCATCCAACGGCTTCCTGTGACCTTTAAGTCGTAATATGCCTTTAATAGTGTATTTCAATATACTTAAATTAAGTATTTAATCAAAGTATAGTCTATTCTAAAACTAGAGAGATTTTTTAATTGTGTGCCGCACCGAAAAAAGTGTCGCTTTATACCGATTTTGTATGCAAAACCCGTGCGAATGATTAATTGAAATAAACCGATAAATTAAATGGATGAGGAGAGTTACTTATACGTCATCTTTACTCATGTGCTTATACTTAGTTTTTTTTTTCGATGTATTGTATCTTAGGTCAATGTCTTTATTTCTCTCTTGTTTTGGAATGGTATATATTTTTTTAAATACAGTTACTTCCTTACCTAGTAATTTGTAATTTAGAGTCAATATAACTTTTAGCAAAAATTTGTCAAGCGGAGAACGTGAACTACGCAAAATGTGCACCGTCCGAAAAGCGGGCATTACGCGTTTGGGCCACTAAGCAAAACATTTTGTTTAATGGATATACGCAAAATGAACATATCCTGCAATGCGCATTTCATTAAAGTATGCATTACGCATTTTGCAAACGAATTTTCTACCCCGACCCCGAATGATCTTGTGAACAATTTTGTTGACAGGGATTTATGTAAGAACTAAAAAGTTAGAACCAAAAGTACAAGAGAAAAATATTGCAAATAGTGATGTTAGCGGTTTCGGCAAGTAGATCGTGCGAGGTATCGATAACCCGAGGGTTATCCACTGCGCGTCACGCCCGCGCCTGCGCCCGCGCCTGCGCCCGCGCTCGCACGAGCCATACCTCGATAGCAATGTAATATACGTACTTATTGAACATTTAATGAACAATTTATACTTTCAGAACTATTGTCGTCCACATTCGTTGTTATCGTTACAAATTAAAATGAAAAATATGAGATTTTTATCGCAATCGAAATGTAGCCAGGTCAAATATTGATTAACGGAAAATAGGAACCGGGAAAAAATATTTTAATTGAGTCATTAATTTTGTTAACAGATTAACCTATACAATTTATTTATTTATTTATTTTTAGCCTATTCCGTCCCACTGCAGGGCAAAGGCCTATACAATAATAAATGTTATTTTTAAAATTTAAATACTTATAATCATTATTAAGATTAAGAAACAAACGACAATTTCCATAAGTAAGGGGCCTAACCATTGAAATATAACTTCGATGGGCCTACATACATAATGAATTCGCAAACATAGTTTTTACAACAATTTGTTTTAGAGAAAACCCCTCAAAGACGGGAGCAAATTGAGCCTCAGTTAATGGTACAAACAAACGTGTCGTTTGTCTGTTTGTCCGCTCGTGTTTGCTCGGTGGCTCCGACTCCGGGTCCAGCTAGCGACGGCCGCGCGGCTTGTCCGTGCAAACACAGCCACCGGCTACCGAACATGACAAATAATTTAAAGGTTGATTTGTGATTGAAACTGAACGACTGGAATACGAGTATGTGATCAATTAAACGTTTAAGGAGATGACTAACTTAAAAAAACTTTTTATTATTTTTTGTTGACTATGACTCTCCTAAGCCCGCTGTTGTGCCGCTTAAAAGTTGCTATTGCTAAGAAGTTTTGACATTGACACTTGACTCTAGTCTATTTATTAAATCTAGTTCGAACAGATGGCGCTCTAATCTAATAGGTACCATGTAATCTGTACTATGTAGTATGTGTACCTATTAGATTAGAGCGCCATCTATTAAAACTTGATTTAATAAGTATTGTAAGATATTTCAATGGGGAAATTGAAATACGATAGTTTTAATCTACTTTTGTGTAGACAATGTAATCAAAGCATTTAGTATCCCATTTGTAAGTACCACTGCTAATATGTAGAGTTAACAGAGTAATTTGAAGCGAGACGAGACGCCCAACGAGCCCGGAGCACGGCGCGGGCGCATCGGGGGGTCTAAACACAACCGCAAACAAGGGGTTTAATGTTACTGTTTCCTGTCAATCACACATGTCATCACAGTACAAACAATAAGTACACCTTTACTATTATTCATTCTGAGTTAACCTTAAACTCGGCCTTCATCCCTACGGTCCACGTGGAACGAGTCCTTGTCAACTTTAACCTCACAATCTGTCCATTTCTCTAGGATTAGTAATACATATTAAGAAAACAAAAAAATTTGACTGCGTAAAAAGTTTAAAAATAAAAACTAAAAAGTCCAGTATTTAGTTTAGAATAATAATTATGTTAAGTAATATTAACTTTAAGTATAAAAAATAAAGGGTTAATGTAAATCCACCATAAAAATATTTCATCGCAAAAAGAAATTGAGTGTTTCGTTACTGCTCTAGTTGTTTTATGAAAAGAGTTTCAGAAGTATTTTTCATTTATTTGTCTGACTTGTAGGGCAACGGATAGTATTAATTCTACTGTAAATCAATGCCTATTAAACTAGTCATTATATAATGAAAGGTCTCGATCGCACCATATTATGGATACAGAGTCGAGCACTCGACTGTGTTTGTCCACGCATTAGCCCGACGACGACGCGGCCACTATGTCAACAGCGCGGAGTAATGGAGGCAAACATACCCCCTCCCCTCGCACTCGGCGGCTACCGTCTTCGATGGTGACAACCAAACGGAACTACTTTTATATTTTTTATTACTTACTAGCGACACACCCCGGCTCCGTTCGATCATATTTTAGCTAATTTACACAAAACCTTATTGAATTATCAGTAGGAACTCTAGGAACACCAAAACCTTCTTCATGAATTACTCCGTGCATTGGTGAAAACAGTATGAAAATGCATTCAGTAGTTTTCTATTTATAACTAATCATCAAAATCGGTTAAGCCGTTTAACTGTGGAGACAAACGGCTTAACTAACAATAATAAATAGCTATTTATAAATTAATAGCTATTTATAAATTTTAATTACTTTTTTATAATAGTGGTCATACAAATTCTGAATGACTTTCTGAACTTCTGACAGTACCAAGTATCATTTTGATATCGTCCCTTGTGGAGCGTAGGTATATGCAGGACGAGCAAGAGGTTTACTCAAAGTTTGTGATACCGATCGTTAGAGACACCATACACTTTCTTGTTTTCAATCGTCAAAATACAATACCTACTTATTTGAATACAACCAATAATCGTCTAACTAAAAGAAACAAAGACGTTTTCGTTAATTAAAATTCTCCATAAATACACCATTATGAAGTCCAGCTGCTGAAACCCACTCGCGGATATCTAAAAATACAGGAAACCGTACCACTGTGCTGCGAGCTGCGCGGGCGCGCGGCGCAAACGCAACGCAAACTCCATAAAACTGCCACAGAGTAACAAATTGGTTTCGAGTGCAGTTTGTATTCTGTATGTTCCGTGACTTTGTGTTGGAGATAGCTATGCTCTGTGACGTCGATAATTAGCACGGGATGAGCGATGGGGCCGCATAGTTTGACAGTGTTTATGGGGGTTAATAAGGGCAGATGCGGCCGAATGGGGTGAAACGTCACCGTCGTCGGCGGACCACCATCTCTCTTACAGATCATTTGTTAATTGGAAAGGTCAGGAGGTATCTCGCCTTCGCTCTGTTCAAATATGGATGTTATTTTCAGAAAACATCAGTCAAACAAATGGCGAAGGATTGAAAAATTATTCTTTCTAATATTGTTAAGGGTTGTTAAGGGTCGTACCAGATACCAGCAAACTCGAAAAAAATTGTAGTTAATGATATAAAAATGACCGTTAGTAATCGAAATGTTTCATTAGAGGTAGGTGTTTTGTAAGTCGAAAACACCACTTTGATTTTTGGGATAGTTTAGTTTTGGGACAACTAGTTGGAAATAGTACATTCTGATACAAGTGTGGAAAATTGATCTTTGCATAGAGGCGGTTTAAAACGCTCGAGCGGTACGCGAGAGCGTTTACAAAGCCGAGATACAAAGATCAATCCACACGTGTAACGTACGACATTTTTTATCACAGTTGCGAATAAAAAAAAAGACTTGTTAAAATAATAAAAAGTTTTTAAGAATTTTAGGTTATGTTTACTATTTTTTTAGGCAATATTTTTTTGTTAATTACACTCTCGAACGGCCAGGCAAGATACTTTTAACCTCGTAATACCAATACAGCCTCGTCTGACATACAATATTTTTTTAGGGTTTTTTCCTTTTGTTTTTGCGCCGGGGATTAAAAACAGAATATAATGGTAAGGAAAAAATATATTTATGTAAAGAAAAAACAAAATAAAAACAAAACTCAATTTGTAATTGTTTTCAAAGACGTTATCACGTAAAATTATCGTTCGTTATCAGACTTTAGAGACAACCTTTTGAAAAGAAGAAAAAAGGTACCAACAAAGAGTTTTTAAGGCCAGCATTCCAGCAATACTTAAAAACTCTTTGTTGGTACCTTTCTTCTATACATCAAAACAGTATAACCCAGATAAATTAAGAATGTTTCATCTACCTAATATGTAATTAGCAGTAAGATACGTATTTAACTTATCGGGATAACATTTATTAAAGCACTAGTTGGATATTTTTATATCGCACGCGTGTATAATACGTTGCATTATGAGCCTAAAAGCGGTTTAATAAGATCCACTTTATGAGCAACTGTGATAAAAAATATGCTCTATAGTCGTGGATTACAAAATAAAAAAATCAGTAAAAAAAACTTTAAAATAATTTCAGATTTATATTTAACACAATGTAACAGTCATGTTATTTCATGATCGTTCCAAAATCAGATTCCGCGAGATAGATAGAACGCTTTAAAAATTAACCATCACAATAAAGATAATAAACAACGTGATGATACGGCTTCGTCGCAGAATGTCCCTTTCGCAAAATGTCCCCTAGTCGTAAAATGTCCCTTTAGCAGAATGTCCCTTTAGCAAAATGTCCCTATCGCAAAATGTCCCTTTCGCAGAATGTCCCTTTCGCACAATGTCTCATTCGCAAAATGTCCCTTTCGCGAAGTGTCCCTTTCGCAAAATGTCCCTTTCGCAAAATGTCCCTTTAGTAAAATGTAGGTACTTATTGAATGTAGTACTTATGAACATTTATCGTTAATTGTCCATAATTATAAATAAAAAAAAAACGTTAAATTTGTTCATATTAAATATTATTCATTAATATAAATTTTTTTTAAAATAATATTTTTAAAATCGTATGTCTTACATGTATGTCTAGTTTCTCTTGTGATGATTTTCCCAGTTTTTAACCCCCGACGCAAAAACGACGGGGTGTTATAATGTCCAGTGATAACGAGGCTGTGCATTCCGATCTGTTTACACATCTCCACAATGTACTTCCCGATTTATTACTTCTGTTCTTATTATAACGATGCACACCACGAATTAGCGTATTTTGACCTTTTTGATTGTTTTCAAAATTAAATTCGTCACACATTTGTAGTTTTTTGATATTCATACAACATTTTATACAAAATCGAAATTTTGCGGGTTTGATGCTGATACGTGTCTGGCTGAAGGCAACTAAGCCGCGGGTTTCATCATGTTTTCCGCGCACTGTAAGGGCACTGTTAATTAGCGCACATAAATTCGGACTGGGATGATTTTTCGAGGTTCTATGGACAGTTAGTTATTCCCTGATAATGTAGCTTTCTATTGGTGAAATATTTTTGAAATCGGTCTAGTAGTTTCGGAGCCCATTCGTTACAAACAAAAAATCTTTAACTTTATAATATTAGTGTTGGTAGATAATAAAAGTTAAACCTAGAGTGGCACGATAGGTCCATCAGCTATAGATTGACGTTTGACCAAGGACGTTGTAAGTAACCGTTTATTCCTATATCTATGCGTTTGAGCACGCCTTTGACGAGTGACACGCATACTTACGACAAGCTGCTGCCTTTACTGAAAGGACTGACGTGTGTGGGATATGATCGGTTGAGTTAGGTTAGAGAGAGCATCTTCCTTTAAAATATTGCAACAAATCCCGCCCTCTGATCGTAAATGTACAGACGTAGGTGCTTGTTGTTAAACTGCATCAAAGGTTCGTCCAGTAGTTCTGTGTGCTCGCCACTCGAAGCCCACACACGGCGACTCGCTGCCGACAAACGCACCGCTATGCAAACACAGCTACTTACTCGTAGCTCTCCCGAGCTCTCAACGGTAGCACAACTTTCTACTATAAACTTGTTTTTTCTTTTCGATTATTATTTTACTTCTACCTAAGTATATATTTTTCTTCTAGCTTCCTTCGTTCTCCAATATTATGTTAGTTTTTTTTTGGGGTGACATGAAAATATTTCGAAAAATAATTCGATAATATATGGTGAGTTGTTCAGGCAGTCACACCGAACGAGTTATACTAACCTAAAGAGATTTATTATTCCCTCAGTTACTGGTTGCAACATATTTCAAATAAATTCTCGACAGTCCACACCCAGACTCGTTTTTAAAGGAAATTCGAAAAAAAATTATCAAACTTACCTTCGAACTATTTTCAAATAGTTCACCTTACTCACATACTTTGGTGTGCTTTGGCTTCGCACGTCTTGCGCGTCTAGGCCACAGTTACTTAAGCCCCGCCCATATCTTCAGCCCAGCACATACCTACATTTGAGAAAAGGTTTCGAGCCTACATTTATTACCCCTAACAGATTCCACATTGAGAACAACACAAACTTGCACTAATTTAAAATCGTATTGTATGGTAGTGGACGGAGAGCTTTTAAATATACCTACTTAAAGACAAGAGGTTAAATGTTTAATCATTCACGATGACAATAAACTGAGTGCAAACAAACCTGCTCAAAGCTGGTTTCCATTCAGGTAAACATTACGAAAATCAAACTCTTTCATTCAAGAGTCGTTCCTACTAATTCACGTTTCCACTTAATTTCATAGTACCTTATACTATTGCGTTGTTGTTTTAATGAGCTTTGCTTTTTATCTCTAAATTAGTAGCAAATCGCTCGATAGATGGCGCTGGGATTTAAGTCCCGGATTTTCTTTGGTATCATATTATTTTGAGGAAGGAGATTTTGACGTTCACATAATATTAACATTGAATTTTAATTGGTACTTAGCTGCACCCCGTAGATTTACTCACGTAGGTTCTGACCCTGAGTAAATATCGATATAATAAGTAGCCTATGTGTTCATCTGATCTCAAGCTATCTACATACCGAACTTTATCGCAATCGGTTCAGTAGTTTTTACGTGAAGAAGTTGTAACCAACATACCTCTACACTCTCCCAAATCAACACAAAAAAATCAGTTCTCTAAATCATCAGTGGGATAGACGCCTTTCGGTTTTCTTTTACCCGGTTCCGACATGGTGCTGCCACCTTTCGAAATATAGTGGAACTAGTCGTCAAGTAAACCTCCAAACCTAACTGTGAACAAATAGATGTGACTCTAATGCGTGCCGAAGTTTGTTTACCCCTGGGCGGGTACCACGGTCGAAGCGATCTGATTGGTCGACTTACATGTTGGCGTGTGTGTACCAATGTATTTAAGGATTTCGCAACATTTTTTAAGAAAAATATAATTAATTTACAATAATTAATAAAAAATTAATCTATATAGGATCTCCCTTACCACCGAACTTTCGTGTTTTTATTAAAGCGGGGAAAATCTCAGCGCATGTCCCACCACAGTTCTGAACGATGTGCAATTATGAAGATATAAAAATATATTTAGATTATTTTAGATGTAAGTAAAGGTAAAACCGGGCGTGGGGCGTAAGACCTCCGACTTGCAGTAAGTCGGCGGCGCGGCGCCGCGCGCCGGTTCAGTACAAACCGGTGACCTGAATGTGAATGAAGAAAAAAAGATTACCATTGATTGAAAAGATTACCAAAAAGATTTTATTTCTATCGAATCAAAATAGTTATATTATGTTTTGGACCCATAGTATTTCAGTTGTTAATATCGTACAAAATATAAATAAACCTGCGTGTCTCTGTTTGGTTCACTGAGGTAAATACCTACTTACTTTTTATCACAGTTGCTCATAAAGTGAATCTTATAAAACCGCTTTTAGGCTCATAATGCAAAGTATTATACACGCGTGCGATAAAAAAAAATTCAACTAGTGCTAAAATAATACGTTATCCCGATAAGTCAAATACGTATCTTACTGCTAATGACATATTAGGTAGATGAAACATTCATAATTTATCTGGGTTATACTGTTTTGATGTATAGAAAAAAGGTACCATCAAAAAGTTTTTAGGCCTTGCTGGCTTAAAACTCTTTGTTGGTACCTTTTTTCTTCTTTTCAAAAGGTTGTCTCATGGACTTAAATTAAGTCCATGGGTTGTCTCTAAAGTCTGATAACGAACGATAATTTTACGTGATAACGTTTTTGAAAATAATTAAAAATTGAGTTTTGTTTTTATTTTGTTTTTTCTTTAGGTACATAAATATATTTTTGACGTGAGAACGTCTTATAAATTGGTTTGCCGGGTGACACTTCAAGAAACTGCGTTACGCTCCGCTGACGTTATGCGCTCACAATGAGAGCGAGTGAGAGGCACGCGGGCATGGTTAGCCCGCCTAAGAGCGAGAGAGACAGACATAAAAAGTGAAAGGCACGCGTCCCTTCCACTCGAGCACAGTTGTTGTCACGTAAAACTTTCGCCCGTATACCGACTTTACAGGCAACCAGTTTTTTTTTCCTTACCATTATTATTCTGTTTTTAACCGCCGACGCAAAAACAAATGAAAAACACCCTAAAAAAATATTGTATGTCAGACGAGGCTGTATAGGTTAAAAGTCTTTTGCGTAGCCTTTCGGGAGTGTAATTAACAAAAAATAGTAAACATAACCTAAAATTCTTAAAAACTTTTAATTATTTTAACAAGTCTTTTTTTTATTCGCAACTGTAATAAAAAACGTCGTACGATACACGTGTGGAAAGTTGATCATTCCATCTCGGCTTTTGCCACGCTTGCTTCCGCTTTCCGCTTGCCGTCTCTATGGCATGATCAACTTTCCACACTTGTATCGCAATGTACTATTAACGTGTTATAATATCCACGTTTATGTCCTTTATGTATTTAATTGACTTGTTTAGGAGTTATAGTTACAGTGCAGTTGTAGAGCAGTTTTCTTGCAGTGGTAGAGGTAGGTATAGTTGGGTAAATAATGTACAATTCACATTATTGTAAGTGGTTTTCCATTTCAATTTCCATTAATGCCTTCGTATTGTAATTGAAACTACCATTTATTGCCAACCTGCGCCTGCGCCCGCGCAGCCATTGATAGTGGCTCACGATAAACAGACGTAACTTACTCGGTATTTACGTAATGCATAGGTCATTTAATTATGTAAGTACATGACGAACAAAAACCATAATTCACACTTTACTAGTGATTTTCTGTTTATGACGCTTCGGTTTCACAGTTTCACGGTTGTTTTTTCAGGTCAATATGGCCTGAATAAAACTTCGCTATTCTGAATTAAATAGTGATAAAATTGAGATTAAACTTTGGTAAAATAAGAAACGTAACATTCCCAAAGAAAATTTCCCATCAATCTTTAAGAAAAAATTACAAAGCTTTCTCGAAATACATCTAAAACTTGGAACCGCTTTAAACTCGAGAACACAAATAATTAATCACTAAAACCAAACAAAACGCTAAACGACACAAATTATTAAATTTACGAGGACGTCGCGCTTTTAACGAACCATTGCCCCCTTTGTTCCACGTTTGTTCTAAACTCTAAAACCGAACCAGAAATATATTGCAAAGTAGGTACTTTATTATTAAACTTTGTAAAATGAATGCTTTATATTCGCCGAAAACACTAGTAACTGTCAACGGGGCGACGTCAAAGGGAGATCGTAAATTATGCGGAGAGAGAAAGATGTTTCCCGCCCCGTCGTTTCATCCTTTTCTATCTTATGTCAATCTGGATAGTCTTGTCTCGTTTTGGAACCAATTAGTTTGATGTTAAAAGTGGCGAGCGGTTAATAGCAGAGCTGGTGGACACATGTTATCGGAAACATTATCATTGTTCTGTTTAAATATACTAAATACTTATTTTGATTAACCAACAGATTACTTATTTAAATAACAACTAATATTTTGGCCAGTGTTTTGAAAAGGCGAACCACTATGTATTGATTTACGAAGATTACTTTTTGGTAACCGGTAATGACCTATTTTTACTTTTTGGTAACTATCTACGAAAATGGATACTTTTTCTTCTTATCATACTGTTAACAAACTGTTAAAATTATGTTACAAATTAATGAAAAAAGTGTTAAAAATAAGTTTATCTGTATATTTAACCAATAAATGAACAAGTATTTTTACTATACCTATTAAATGTTAAGTGTTAAATATACTTAGTTGCTATATTTACGTAAGTCTTGTACCTCTTCTCATGAAATTAGATATTTGCGATTATAAATCATTTTTAACATTAATTGCGACGAATCCTCCTCACTTTAGATGTTTCCGTTGATAAATATTGTGTATTTTATTTTTATAGCGATACGCTTCATTATCGTGTGTAAACATTCTGGGACAGATTACGGCTATCTGCCCCCCGAGTCCCACGAGGTATCTCTGACGCCAGATATCTCAAGATCAAGGGTATAGTTATACCTACAAAGTTGGAAGACCATACAGCATCTTCAGTATTTGTGTTAACCGTTATAAGAGCTACAAATGCGAGAAAATCGAGCGAAGTCGAGAAGAAAACTAATATTGTTTTTAATGCATTAGAGACTTAAGTTGTAAGCGGATCCACATATTTTTACAGTAAAAAAAACCACGCATTGAGAACCTCCTTCTTTTGTGAAATCGGTTAAAAATAGTCGGCGATTGTAGTCGGTCAAAGCCGGGGCGGGTCACTAGTTGCGAGAAGCCGCGGCTTGCGGCGGCCGGCGGCTGCGCCCGCGCACCGTTTGATGTCATATGACACTCTTCTAAGAATGCCGGGAACGGGGCGACCACATGGACAATGTCACACAACACAACCACAACAAGAAAGTAAAACTCTATCCTGATATTTTAATGATTATAAAAATATCTCTAGCTTTTGTACGTGACTTCGTACGCGTATAGGAGTTGAATTTTCCAAAATCTTTTCTTAGCGGATGCCTACGTCATTATAGCTATCTTTGAATTTTATATTTGTAGATGAATTTAGGATAGTGAAGCATAGAATAGGATAGTTTATAATAGGATAGAATAGTGTGTGT
The DNA here is from genome assembly GCA_907269075.1 of Idaea aversata. Taxonomy (NCBI): domain Eukaryota; kingdom Metazoa; phylum Arthropoda; class Insecta; order Lepidoptera; family Geometridae; genus Idaea; species Idaea aversata. Next base: position 14,032,826 of record OU026100.1, on the reverse strand, counting down.
TTGGGATAGCTAATGTCTATTTCATTCTTGTCAGTAACAAAACGAAAACGACTGAAGGAAGTCAACAATACAGTGCTTCATTTGATGGATACGTCAGGGCGCCGCCATCTTGACTACTGTTTTGTGTCTATAAATAGGAATAAAATGACGGGACGTGGTTCAGTCTGTCGCAGTAGCTTCATGATGTTCGAACCTTTTTATGGTCGTACCATTTATTTGAGTTAATTAGTTTAATACCGTTCAGTGAGTGGATTAAGCGTTGTGGTAAAATAATGCCGTATGTAATTTATATGATTAAAATATGTTCTGATGATAAGTGCCTTTATATTTACGTAACCTTACGCTCAGATTTGCTTAAAATAGCTGGTCCTTTATATTCTACAGTTTCCCCCCTCGTTTTTTAACACCCCTGCTTAAAAACATCCGCCTTTTACCCTCTTGCTCCGCCCAAATTTCCAATGTAAACACCACTCGGCGCCGCCCTTCAGTGCTTTATAGTAGGTAAGCAACAAAAATAACCTATCCCTTGAATAAAGCTTGTTCGGTAATACACTGGTCCCATGCTCATACTGCTCCTGCTGCTCCTAAGCAGGCTAATCGTACCAATCCAAAACTGGAACCACTAAACCAGTTCCATCAAATAATAGTAGATTATACAACAAGTGAAAAAAAAGGTACTTAATTTAATTCGAGGGACTAAGTTGGATCCCGAGAGCAGCGAAAGATTCTATAGTTGAATTCAAGATTAGAATCCTGAGCGGAGCGAGGGATACAAGGACCGAGATAAATTATTTTTTTCACGAGTTGTGTACTCTACTTTTTACCATTGCGAGAAAATAAATTTAGAAATGGTTTAAGAGATTGTGTATCATTTTCGTTACTGGAAGAACTCATTTTAATATAATTTATGTTATTAGATGTTTCAATAACTTAAAACAACCACGATAACTAAATTTTAATTGTATATATTTTAAGTTTTATTCCATTTAATTGAATTTTATTCCATGTCATACTCCCATTGTCATGCTCCCGAGATTTTGGCGGCAACAAATTATCTACAATAATTGCTGCTTTATTTTGAAATTATTCCGGAGTCAGTGTCTCATTTTCGTCACTGGAACAACTCCTTTTATTATATTATATAAGTTATTCGATTTTTCAATGACATTAAACAACCACTTTATCAGATAGAAAAAAATCTAAATTGGCGGTACTTATACTTTTTTAAATTTAATATTCCATCCAGCCAGTACGTTCTTTCAGCACTGCCAAAACTGCCCTTTTTCGAGTGGCAATGGTAAAAAAGATAATAATTGATACCTAGAGAGCTCTCAATAGAGTAAGTAATATATTGAACGTTTGCACTTGTATTTGAATTCTGTGACATTTCTAACATTTATGAATTGGCAGACGCGTGAATAGTTAACCTATCTAAGCAAAAATAACGTATTTGAATGAAAATGTGCAAACATAATTCTCATATGTGTGATGTTATTAATCTAATTTGTAACAACTGCTTACGACTGATCGGCGTACTCGTCATATACAAACATCATAAAATCATACTAAATTCAAAATTAAAATCTTAATAAAATAATACTAGATGTTTTAGTATAAGATTTATCTGTTTTAGTATAAGATTTACCTTTACCAATTTATCTGGGTTTACCTCTATACGGTTTCATAACACCAGTTCGTTTCCGTGGTAATAGTTAGCCGCACAACCCCGATATTGCTGAAGAAGCACACCCTACGTTGGTCAGCGAGCCCATTGGCCATAACCGGCTACAGCTAAGCTAGCCGGTTAAGCCCGAAGGGCCGACGTTCTGGATTTACCTACCGTTAACAATTATATCTACACTAAAACCCACACAATATTACAATACCTAATACAAAAAAAAAACTGTTTGCTAATTCTTAATTGATGTACTCATCACTTGGGTTTATTCATTGTTCAGCCTTCTGTGATTGATTTTACACTCGTTGAAACTGTGCCTCATTTTGTTCCATGCCGTCGTCGTCGTCGGCGCGGCGCGGGCGACTCGGGCGTCGCACGTCGCTCGCAGCCGTGTTTAATTAATAGAAACATACTCATTATTGTCAACATAAATGTCTCAAGCGTACAATAAGACTACAAACCGTACATTTGTCAATCTGTTCCACGACTCACGACACGATAAAAGTGGTAAATAATTTGCACCTCTCACTTGGGCTGAATGTATTTCTTTATTAATTACGATTTGCAGTCTGTAGGAATAAATACCTCTGTATTTTATATGTCTACAGAGATTTTTTCAATGGAAACTATTTTCCTTATCTTCTTCATTAACTATTTTCCATAACTTTTTCATTTAAAATTTTATTAATGTGAAAGGGTACCTGCGGTCTTGCCATACAAACGTAGTCGACTGTTTCCTCCTATAACTGCCATATTATGACTATGCCCCTATGTTTTAGTTTTTTCATTTTCTAATTATCATAGAATTTATTAAAATAATAAATTAAAAATAGGGGCATGGTCATGGCAGTTAAATATGTTTTATGCACCAAAAATATTTGCTCTAGTGTCATTATCCAGGGGGAAACAGTCGACTACGTTTGTAATCATTTGTATGAAAAAAGCCCCCGGTACCCTTTCCCCTTTATGTATTTTACCAGTAGATTAAACTCATCTGAAACCTTCAGCTTTTACCACACCCAGATAGAGAGGCTTTAAAACAATAGGTACTCATGTATATAGATAGGCAATGAGCAAACCAGGAGCATCACAAAGGTTGTGATTACATTAGCTAGGTAGGTAGATATCTAGGTACTACACGCCTTACATCTTACACAGTTTTATTTAAACCGTCCTGTCACATCGCAGTGTCATCACACGTCACCGTGACACGTGAGTGACGTCGAGTGACGTTTATTGGCCGACACGTCACGGACGTGACACCGTCACGCTGACGGTTTCTATTAAACAGATCATTATTTAATAGCATGGATATTTTAGTTCTGAGGAATTTGTTGGCAGAAAATTGAATATTGTCATGATTTATGCCAGATTTTAACTTTGAATTTTGATTTGTTGATTTCATGATTAATAATCAAGATAGATTTTGTTTATAGCTTTTACTCGCGGTCGCGGTCTTGGCTCCGACTCTCCGAGGTATTCTACATTGAATTTCAGACAGACAGACTTTCGCATTTTATAAAGTGGCGATTTCTACATTTTACTTTGTTTGATATCGTAAGATAAGTTAACTCAATGAATCGCGATATACCAATTACTTATCAGCTCTTTCTGTCCATTCACTGTCAGATTGCTTCTATATATAAATAAATGGCATAACACTACAACATTTGTGAAAAGAAATACACGATTATAGTAATAATCAGCTGAGTTGCGTTAAACAATAGTACGTCTGAATCCGAACCGATATTTAGTTACTAACAAGAGTCGAATCAAATTAAAATGAAACGTAAATCGAAAACAAACATAAAATCTTTAACAAGGTAGCGTTTTATGACTGACGAAAAGTCACATTCTTTTATTCGAAGTCGGTGTCGGGTTGCGCTTGCGGCGGCGGCTCTCGACTCGCGCAGTGCGACGACGACGATGCGAGGCACGACTCCTGCGCAGTTCGCACGTATTGCTAGGTAGGTATAGGAAGGCTATGTCACCAAATATTTAGTAACGATGCGGTGACTGGAACACCTCCAAATTGTACACAAGAATGATGAAGGAATGACGAATCTAATCGCTTTGTGTATTTATAATATTTTGTAGGTCCTGTACAAGAATTAGCTTACGAGTGATATAATGTCAAATAACACAAATAATAGCAGATTGTATCACAAGAAGTTGAAATCATACTTTTTACGTGAGGGCGCTATTTTGAATCCAGAGCATAGTAAAGGATTCTAGATGTAATTCTATGTGTACTAGCTGTAAACTGCAAACGCAGTGTGCGCGCGAGGCGGCGCGGCGCGGGCGTGAACGTAGGCCTAAATGAAAGTGCTACGAGGTTGCTACGAGCACTGGCGGCTATCTAACGCATCTTGCTGTCTATAACTAATTTATTTATTTCATACAACCTAGATTTGCTGTACGTACACATAGGAAATGGTTCAGTTTGATTTGATTTTAATGTATGAAGATAGTTTTTCGCAATTTGTAGAGGTTCTGATACTCCATTCTATTTCAGTTTCTAAGAATGATTTGTTCCTTTTTTGAAACCACATTGGTTTGTGTAAAAATGCTGCAAAAAATGAAACGTAGACTTTACTTAGTTCTAATATTAGATAGGAAGGTCTCCTTTAACGTTTCACTGCCCCAACTGACTCACTCCAATAAACCAGAAGTAGAATCTGTATGTGACCAGAAGTAGGACGAAACAGAGTACAATCCTGCATTAAAATCTCACTCTGTACCTACTGATGATTCACGCTGCGCAGAAAATAAAAACAACGACAAAGTTTGTTTACGAAAAATGCCCTAACGTCATCTCTATTTAATTGTAATTTAACTCATCTGAATATTTATACATATAATAAATATATAATATAACCTTGATAGTGACCTATCGTCTATAATCACATTATATTATATCGATATTATCTATTGTAATCTGTAATCAGTGACTAGTGTGTAATCAATCTGTAATAGTGTAGTAGTGTGTGACTGTAAGATATTAGATGTGTCAACAGGTGGTCAATAGCTATGGTTAATGATAATGTCGTCTGATTGGTACACATAGCTATTAGAACATCGATTCATTTTCAATTTATCGGTTTTGGACCTTTTTATATCATCGTTTGTAACGTTTCAGAACTATTTTATATTATAAGAATTTACATATTTCTTTCTTTTGTATCCCTATTTTCTTCCTTTTTAAAAACTAATTACTAAAAGAAATTTCTTTAAATTCCATCTCTATCCATATATCTAAAACTATACAAGACCTATGAGTCTGAGTCTGTCTGAGTACTTCGCATATTTCTGCGGGATTCCTTTTTAGGTCTTCAACCTCTAAGTGGATAAAAAGGGTATTGAAGTTTGAAATCAATATCACTTTTAAAGAGACACTAACTAGGCGCAGTTAGTATTTCTATATTAAGGGAAACAGTGGGACATGCGTACAGCAAACCTATATTTTTATAAAGAAATCTTTGCTCTTCTTTCGTTATTCGTGAAAGAAATAGGGGATATACGTTTGTATAGAGTACGCAATACCGGCAGAATACTAAACTTGCCAAAAGAACTACCTATAATTATATACCTTTTCGTCAACAGACCCCAGTGCAGGGGGTATGGGCAACCCTGGCGTGGGCGGTGCGGGCAGCCAGCAGTACGGCGAGGTGAACCAGCTAGGTGGTGTGTTCGTCAACGGGCGACCCTTGCCCAATGCTGTGCGGTTACGGATCGTGGAGCTGGCCCAGCTCGGCATCAGGTGAGGGTATAACGTGGCCACGGTCAGCCAGCAGCCAGCAGTACATCAATCTATTCAACAGCCCGTCAACTACGATAGGTCTTAGTATTTCAATTCTCTATCTCTACCCGTTCCTGAGAAAAAGGGTCTTGACAGTCAGTCGGAAGGACAGAAAGACGAACATTAAAAATCCCACTAATCACTACATAGTATAAAACAAAGTCGCTTTTTCTGTCCCTATTTCCCTTTGTATGCTTAAATCTTTAAAACTACGCAACGGATTTTGATGCGGATTGATTTTTTTATTAGATAGAGTGATTCAAGAGGAAGGTTTATATGTATAATACATGCATAATATAGCCGTGCGAAGCCGGGGCGGGTCGCTAGTATTACATATAACACAAAGGTAACATACCTATGCTTATGTACTGTTCTCGGCAAAATACAAGACCTATGAAATGTTGTTCAACCTCTGAAATACCTACCACGTATGCTACATTTCATTAAGGTATTACTGTGAGCTGTGTAACTGTGCAGAATTTAAAAACATAAAAGTTTTTAACGTGTATAATTATGTTTGTCCAGACCTTGCGACATAAGTCGGCAACTGCGAGTGTCTCATGGCTGCGTGTCGAAGATATTAGCACGGTATCACGAAACTGGTTCCATTCTGCCAGGAGCCATCGGTGGCTCCAAGCCCAGGGTCACCACACCCAAGGTAAATCACATTCATCTAGAGCACGCAAATTATTAACTTCAAATGAAACACACATCATTATATGTATTTGCTTGAGATATAAACATTCAGGTTCAAGCGAAACAAGTGATCGGACAAAGGTTTCACTACTTATGAAATCCCCTGCTACTTGCCAGGTAGAGCTCTCTAAACTCACGGGATTTCTAGATAAAGTTCCAGAAATCTCCTTATTAATTTATTTACAATTATTTTTTAAATCAAATACAAAAACCCTTGAAGCCAGGTTTTTCAACCAAACGTCAGAGTCAACCAAACAAAGGGTTTAATACTTAACGAGTTATTATTTAACAACCCAGGTAGTATCGTACATAAAGCAGTTGAAAGCGAAGGACCCCGGCATCTTCGCGTGGGAGATCCGAGACCGACTCCTGGCTGACGGAGTCTGTGACAAGTACAACGTGCCGTCGGTGTCGAGCATCAGCCGCATCCTGCGCAACAAGCTCGGCGGCGGCGCGCTCTACCCGGTCCCCCCGCTGTATCCCGTGCCGCCGCAACGGTGCTGGCCGCTGCATCAGCCCTACGACTACTACGTCTATCTACAGGTCAGTACGCCCACCTTGTCTAGTCTCGGTTTAGATCTGGTAGAAACTGCCCCTTAGGCTTCCCCTAGTTTCTATCTAGTTCGGAGGAGGGCTACGCTTCGTTGAACTACCTACCTACCTACCAAAGCCTCTGCGGATTACACCCCTTTTTGTCAATGTTCACGTATAACGATGGGCTAGATAATATACAGTGGCCATATTTTACGAAACCCTGGTGACAGGATCCAGCAGCTACTGCAGATAGTCAATTTTATTCAGAAAAAAATACCTAATTATTGCAATAACGTTTATAAGGGACTGCAACAGAGCCTATTATAAAGCCTAATGATTTGTTCTAAGGGCCGGCAACACAGTGGCAACCCGCACGCGCTCCCGCACCCGCACCAACAGGCGCCCCCGCACCACGCGCACGCGCTATGACGTCACGACCGCATGGACCGCCGCTGACCGCGCGCAGTCGCACGACCGCGACCGCGGTCTTGTGCGGTCTCAAACTTTACCAGTGAAATAAAGTGGTGAATGTGTTCAGTGAAGTCATTTCACATTATAGCTGTTGGGAGTTGGAATGTCCGTGCTTATACAATTCTTCCGTTGCACTTGAACTTTATTTAATTTAGGAATAATCAAAAAAATATATAATGACGAGAAACGGATTTTTTGTGCAACAGTTGATTATAATAATATATTTATATTTTTTTAAACTTTAAATTGCATGGTATCTACCAAAGGACATCATAATTGTATTACCTTATTAAACTGATAATTATGATAATCCTGGCCAAAAAATAAGAAAAAAAGAATTGTTTACTAATGATTTTTAAGCGCCCGATAGACTATCGGCAACACTAATCTGCAGAATACAAAATAAAATGTTACATTTCGATTTCCTACTTGGTAATTTAAACAAAAAAAATGATATTTAAAATGATCTTAGAGGGAAATAAATTGTACGAAATATGAAGCGTCCACTGTCAACTTGATAAATATAAGCAACTTGATAAATCCATCTCTTTGTATATTTATTTTAACATAGCATGTTATACTTAAAATAAAAGTATTATTTAATGATGTACATTTTGTACATACATAGTTATATCACTGTGTAAGATAATAGAATAAGGTTTAGGTTATTCTAAGTTTATTCGAGGGTGCAATTATGTATTAAAGTATATACTTTACGAATCTAAGGCTTGTTTACCCACTCGATCGAATTGGACAATCTTATTTTGCAACCCCTCATGTAATTTTATTTTTACCTACCTAATTAGAAATTGTAAAACTTGACCAATTATTTTGAAAAGATATTTAAAAAATACCTTTTTTTATCACAGTTGCTCATAAAGTAGATTTTATTAAACCGCTTTTAGGCTCATAATGCAACGTATTATGCACGCGTGAGTTATATATAACCAACTAGTGCTATAATGTTATCCCGATAAGTTAAATTACGTATCTTCTGCTAATTACATGTTAGGAAGATGAAACATTCTTAATTTATCTGGGTTATACTGTTTGATGTATAAAAAAGGTAGGTACCAACAAAGAGTTTTTAACCTAGCAAAAATAGTTGTCTCTAAGTCGGTTTATGAACGAAAATTTTACGTGATAACGTCAGAAAACAATTAAATATTGAGTTTTGTTTTATATTGTTTTATCTTTACATTTAACAAATATTTAAAAAATACCATTATATTCTGTTTTTAACCCCCGACGCAAAAACAAATGGAAAAACCCTAAAAACAATTGTATGTCAGATGAGGCTGTATAGGTTAAAAGTATTTTGGCTGGGATTTCGAAAGTATATTAACAAAAAAATATTGCCTAAAAATTGAAAACATAGACTTATCACAAGTATTTTCTTTTATTCGCAACTGTGATAAAAAAACGTCGTACGATACGCGTGTGGAATTGATCTTTGCATCTCGGCTTCTAATACGCTCGCATTACGCTCGCGCGTTTAAACCGCCTCTATGCAAAGATCAATTTTCCACACTTGTATCGCAATGCACCTACTATTACCGTTCGATCAACGTCCGTAATTTATATCTGAATTAAATAAATACGATTAATTAAGTGTAGCTATTTATGTAATGTGTATACTATAGATTAATATAATTATAAATATATCTCTTTAGTCATTATTTTGTATAAAATAAATAAGTACAGATTTAAAATAAGTACCTACATAGAATAAAATTGGTTTGTACACAGTATTTTTTTGTTTTTCTTCTATCTCGCGTTCGTTTGAAGTTATGAATTAAAATAGATTATGTTTACCTTCCCTAATAAAATAGGTAATTATTTAGGAATTGATTCTGTATCACTGTGCAAGTAGGTAAGTACTAAAGTGTGAAGTTGCCGCAAGCTCCATGTTTACAAGACTGAGCTTTACGCTAGAAAACAGTGTCTACAATATCCTTTGTTTCAAAGTAAGTAGGTATTATGTAGGTATTTAAGTACTGAGGTGCTTCAAGTACCAAAGTCCTATTGCACGAATTTCATTAAAGCAAAAACAATAAACTGATATCGGCCGTCGTCGCCGCGTTTCAATACCTACCTGTCGCGAATAACCAATTAAATCCTTAGTTTGTTTCCAGTTTAAAACTAATCCGAAATTTTACTGTATTACCAATTTTACGAGCGAGGCCGATTCGCACGCGCAAAAAAAGCGCGGGGAAAAAAGATGGCGGCCGTAAAAGTGACATTTGACACCCCGCCTGTGCGCCCGCACCGCATCGCCGCGCACCCGCCGCCGTCGCTCGGTCGTTCGAGGCGCGGCGAGACGGTAATTAAAAATGAGACCGCGAGCGGTAGCTTTGTGGGTGTATCGCGTTGAAAATGTTAAAATAACACAAACGTGTCATGGTTTTGTTAGTAAATTCCTGAGGTCTAGGGTTTAATGGGTCTCCAATCTCCATTCAGTAATTCAGTATTTACAGAGTAAGGTTAAAGCGGAGAGCTTTGCAACAATAGCGTAATAAACATTTCCAAGTACAAATCGAGCAGATATACAAGTTTAATAGCTTTGGTTTGGTATTACAATATTATGTAGGTACACGTAGGTACTTGAAATATAAGTAAACACCCATACTACCTGTGGAAAGAAATGATGTTATAGTAGTTAGGTACAAGAAAACATTCTAATCTGTCACATCTTTTATTTGTTTCCCCCTTCACTGGGAAATTACTTAACCGATTTGAATGAAAATCTTTACATGCATCCCTAGGTCAAAAACTTATAAGGGCATACGCTACTTTTTATCCCGATATTAAAGAAATAAATAAAGAATTTTCGTTTCCGAAAAAGGACTCGCCTACAAACGGCAAAAACAATGTTTAATGCAATAATTGACTTCTTCTTTTGTGTCAGGCCAGCCTTTATATTAACAATAGGTATTACCATAGGTACCTGCCTCATTACAAAAAAAGTGATCAATAGAACCACAAATCTACACTTCTCCATTTTTACAAAGAGTTCATAAAACCACAATTATTTAATGTAATGAATACTTAATGAATAGGTTTTAAAATCGCTAATCCATTTTCATAAAACTCAATTAAAAAGAAGATACATTGATGAACTGGTTGGAAGATGTCTGCTTTTTATCCCTATATTCATACAGGATTATCGCAGCCCGGTCGCGGTGTTAGTGATCTATGAATATATCATCTCCTTTCATCATGTCATCAGTATGGTATCACGACGAACGAGGCGCCGTATAATCCAGGGCAAGGGGCGGGCCGGGTCGGGTGACAAAGCCAGCACCGACAGACCAACAGACCGACACACATATCGCAGGCTAACCGAGATCGTTGACTTTCAATCGGTCGATATAAGTATAGTTGATAGTTAGAATAACACACCTAAATTGTTGTTCTTTTATGGCAACATATTTATTTATACAACATATTATGCTATTGCATAGCTTTTATTGCGGGTTTCTTTATTTCTTTATGTTCCTAAAGGTATGTATGTCATTCAGGCAACAAAAGTGGAGGCTGATCGTAGAGTTCGACAATTGCTTTAATTTACTTAGTTATTATTATTTTAGGAATTTAAAGTTTGCCTTGCTTGAGTTGAAAACTGCAACATAACTAAGCTCGCTTCAGAGTTATTTTATTTTTTTAGTAAGTAATTATTTAAGTTTAAATATATTTTACCAAAAGTAAGTAATTTGTACTTTTTTATTTTCCTGATTCCGCGCAAATTTTCATAGTGCTTTCTTCGCAGATTTATAAGAATTGTGCAAAATTCTGGGTTTCTAGCCTAGTTTGGTTTGCGCGCGTTTGTATATCAGTCAGTCAATGAGTTACAGTTCAGTCTTGAGTCTGCTTTGCCCTTAATTCGCTACGGGTCGATGGCTGGTCGGAGTGCCACAAAAACGGTGCCGGATCTCACAAGTCGACCCGAAAGTGTCCCTGTGTACCTACCAGCCTGCCGGGCGAAGGGTCACTTGTCGAGAATAAAAACACTCACAAAAACATCGTTTGTGGCTGCGAGCTGCGGAGCAACCAGGAAGAGTCACTTAGTCAGGGTGTCTAGGTGTCTACTATATTATTAAAAAAGTATATATGTAGTTTATCCGTTATCTGGCACCCATAACACAAGCATTAAGTTGCTTAGCTTGGGGCGGGATGGCGATGTGTAATATGTCCTGAAATATTTATTTATTTATTTATTATGTGTTAATATTATAAAAAGGAAAGATTTGATTGTTTGTTTGATTTGAATAGGCTCCGAAACTACTGGATTGATTTTGATGAAACTTGGTATGAAGGTACATTGATACATTGATACATTGGGAGATTTGGGAGGGAGTAATGCAGTAATAATTAGAAATACCTACCACAGGAAACATTGAAGTGTGAATAAAGTATAGTACTCAGTTGTTATTGTTCAATGAGAATGGAAATCACTAGTACCTAGCCCAGTTAAAATATCCGAATTTTAGGGGTAAGGTTACTATAATTCGCAGATCGCTGAAAATTAGTACGAATGTTCGGAACACCGTTTTTGTATTGAAAGAAAAAACTCTACATGCCATAGCTCCACAGCTAGGAGTCGGATTCCAACCAAACAAAAGTCAGCAGGTAGGAGGAAGACTCCCGGTCACAAACGTCAAATCGGCCAAGCATCAACCAAACACCCTGCATACGCGGCGTACTTAAAGAACACAACTTTTTCCAACTTTTTGAACCCTTATATCTCAGGGACAGTGACAGAGATAATGTGTAAACAATACTTATTCATAGATAAACTACATGATATACAATCGAGTTTTTTTAAGCTATTACATAGCTTTTATCGCGGGCTTTGAGCGCGGCGACCGAATCAAGAAATTCCGTAACGAAAATAAAACCTAACACCCCCCACTCCGCCTACCACGTAGCTCGGTCGAGCGTTCGCTTAACGTGTAGGTATTTTTAAATATTTTATGTACTTAATTTAAAAATGGTGTTTGCAATAAAGAATTTATCTATCTATCTATCTAATCGTGTCTAACATATTTTTATAAGTATAATAAAACTTACCTTTTGGCTGATAAACGCAAATAACCATATTTTCGACCTTTGACCTTGTATAACTTTTTTAGCCGATGCCGGGGACTTTTGACAATTCATTTTTATTGGTGTTCCGAACATTCGTACAAATTTTCAGCGACCTGCGAATTATTGTAAGCTTAAATGTTATTTTGACTGGGGTATGGGTACTTATATAGCTATAAATATAATATAGGTCCGTGTGCACTAGAACCTAATTGTAAGTGAGCTGAGTAATTCTAGAGGGTGCGTCAAAACCCCTGTATGTAATACCTATTAGTTAGGTACTAACTAGGTACCTATCTCTCGCCACAGACCCAAACCAGTGTGGGGGTGTAAAGACCCAAACCAGTACATTTAGATATTAAATTAATAGGTATTTAATCTTCTAAGTAGGTAGGTAGGTACTGGTGAAGAGAAAAATCTAACAAAGACTTTTGAAAATCAAATACAAAACATGTGCAGAAAAAAAATAACGTAGTGATTGTTATAGTTCCGGTGTTACTACTGGTAGTACGACTGGTAGTGGTAGCTAAATAAATCATTTACATTTTATCAACTCAATAAATACAACTAATGCCATCTATTGTAGAATAGCTTTCAAATAGCTTTCAATCAACAACCTCGCAACTCGCTCTTGAAATGTGTTTCACGGAGCACTTTAATGTCGCTACTCTCCATTAGATGTCGCTACTAGTATTCTAAACCCATACAAACTTCAAAAACAACTAAGTACTTAATTTATTATTTTATTTCATTTAAAAGCTCCTATTGAAAGTTTATTTTATTTATTACTTATTATAATGGATAATAAATGTAATCTAAAATACACGATAAGTAGGTCTGTACCTAATGTTTACCAAGCTCTGCAGTGCTCTGCCTAGCAATTGAACAATGATGAGTTGATATTTATTATCAATTTATAGTTGATTAGGAATCATTTTAAAGCCTTTTTGCACACGACACTTCAAATTCGTTGGAGCCGTGTGAACAACACTTAAGGCGAAGATGTTAGAATAAGAAATGTTTTAAAAAAATATTTTTTAGTTATTTTTAGGCTTTAGATTTGAAGGAATAAACTGCAAAGTTAAAAAACCGGAGAAGATTTTGATGGGTAGTAAAATCGAGTGTTAAAAAAAGAGTTACTTACGTGTTTTATATTCGAAAATGACAATAGATGGCAGCACATGTATTATTTTGTAACTAAGTGTAAACTTCAGTGACGTGCCTGAAGCGGAGCTGACACGCATATATTTTATGTTTCTCATTATGAAATACATTTTATCATTTACCGTTTTATTTCGGGCCTAAGTACATTGGAAAGTCTTCTAACCCTAGCTCCTTGTAAAACCTTCGGCCTCCGAGTGCCCCCGACCCAAAAAGAGGAGTGTTATAAGTTTGACGTGATGTCTGTGTGTCTGTCGGTGGCATGGTAGGTATCTCCCAAACGGATAAACCGATTTCGATTCAGCTTTTCCCCCCTTATATCCCGATCCCGTAGGGATACCGGGATGAAGAGTATATTATTCTACACTCCCTCCCTACTATGGACTACAAGCCGGTCCAAATTTTTCCTTACAAGCATTCGGATCAGCCGCTTGAAACAGCTGCCACGCAGCCGAAAAAAATAAATAAATATTGACATTGTCATTTGTATTAATGAAATCCAATTTCGTTGCACCTTAAGTCCAGTGCGCACGACACCAACAGAATCTTATCAAATAGGTTTCACTAATTATCTCGAATACCTAGTGCTATAGGTGCGTCGCGCCCCGGTGCGGCGATGCAGGCGCGCGGGCGCAGGGCTCTCTCGACCGGCGCGCGCGCATCGCGCACTGACTGCCACGTAACCTGTGGCCGCGCCACGTCATCGTGACTCTACTACCTGCGCCGGCTAATCCGCGACATATTAACGTCATACAGTGCGCGCCAGATAAGTTTCCCCGTAGTCAAAATAGGAACTTAGGTTCCGATTTTTATCGTTTACGTTCCCGTGTTTTGATTGATTTTATGTGTTAATTTTGTCATCGTCATGCAAGAGGTGAATAAATATGCAGACTGGAACGAAAAACGCAACTATTCGCGCACAGACATACCTGGCACGAACTGTACACAGATATGTTGTGAGTGATAAGTGATTACGATAGTGGTAATTTGATATAAAAGTGATGTCTTCAGCGAAATGAGTACATTTCTATATGATGCGGCTTCTAAGGATGAAGACGGATGATGAATGATCAGCGTATCGAAGTCCGAAGGAAGGTAGGCATAAACCGATATAAAAGTGGTTGTTTTTTGTCAGTTAAAACCATAATAACCGAGCTTAATAGGTAGATGATTTGTATAAAATGTTAAACTCACACTCAGGCAAAACAAACACTTTCTAAAAATCTTTTGTTCCCTGTGGGATTCAATAGAACCCGTGGCAACGACTTTACTTACGTTTGACAAAAATAATAGCATTTGGAAAGTTTTTCCTTATTCTATATTTTAAAATGACATGGTTACTTTCACTGAAACCGAATATTCACCATGGTTTTTGTTATTTTTTCTGGTGAAAATTGTGCTTGTAACAGTACAGCATCGAAATATCGAACTCCACAAAATAAAATGAAAAAATATCCCGTTTATTAACTTTAGTAGTCTATGAATTAAGTAAGTGCAGAATATAGTAGGTACATTGACAATTAAGTGCTCGACCGAGTTGCATAATTTTATATTTTTTTGGATATTTTCCATCCCACAATCAAAGCCAGCCAGTAGCCATAAATAATTTAACATTATTGTAAATCAATATAAACCGAACAAGGAATCGATTCAGTTCAATGAATAAATAACAAAATTACAAAGAGAACTTTCATTCGTACAAATATTTATTGAAATCTTGTTAATTGCTATGTTTATCATAAAGATATTCAATAAAGTATATCGCAATGACAGATTTATATCATATCTCTACTAATAAGTAATCGTTTTCAAAAAATGTTTTCGAATTTAAACTACCTACGTACTTACCTTTTTTTAGTCTAAGATTATTTAAATTTCATTGAAAATTGATTTAGGAACGGTAATTTCCCTAAAGAATTAGAATTGTTATTGTAGATAGGATGTTTTTATCATTTCTATGAAAAATTTGCTTAGGATCTGCGTCGACAGTCGCTGTCACAATACTGAACATGGTCTACTAACGATGCTTAATTTCAGAGGATCAAAGTATTTCTTCAATTTCCTATGTCATGAAAATATCACTGATCGAGGTTTGAGAAAATATTAATTAGGTACTATCGGAGGATTTTGCGCTCCGCCACCAGAAGTTTATTTTCTTCTTTGAGTGTCAGTGTCCTAGCCTCACATCCGTACATGAGTATTGGACGTATTATTGTCTTTTAGGCGCAGCGCCTTCGCTGGCTTGGCCACCTGGAGCGAATGGGAGAGGATCGAAGTGCTAAGAGAGCATATGTGCGTCGCCCAACCGGTCGAAGGCCAGTGGGGCGGCCCAGGTATCGCTGGAAGGATACGGCGGAAGCTGACCTGCGTGAACTTCAAGTCAACAATTGGCAAGAAATAGCGCAGGACAGGGAGCGATGGAAGACTCTCGTTTCGGAGGCCAAGATCCACTTTGGGTCGCTGAGCCAGCGGAGTAAGTAAGTAGTAGGTACACGCAGAGAAAAATCTTGTTAAACATACGAGAAATCTCGTAAGTGCAACCAGAACTTCTGTTTGGATCCGTGACAGCAGTACCCACTAGTTGTCTTTACCAAATATTTTTTATTGGGGACCAACTAGAAATTATTGTACACACTAGTAGTCTACTAGTATACACGGAGAAACAATCTAGTTACGTTTACTAGGTTATTGTAAATGTAACTAGATATTTTTGTAGTGTATAAAATATTCTAGTTCCGATAATTGCGTTTGATATATAAATCAATTATAATAATCCTAGAAAGCAAAAAGGGATATTAAAGTTCGACTACATTGTTTCGTAGACTACGCGTCTGTACGCTCTACGAGAAATGCAGCACTTATGGCTATAGTGGAGTATAGCCACATATCGCTTTAAGTGCGGAGTCCGTAATCCGTACGTAAAATCAAAATTGTCGTCTCAACCAAGGTAATTTGATAAAACACAACGATAGCGCGATCTAAAATTACTACTGGCGCCATCTAGTTGCGACTCATGAAACTAATTAAATAAGTAGGTACACATAAATCTAATTATTAAACTAGAATATTCTTGCATTCACAAAAATGTAGTATTGTAGTTTTTGACAATAATTTTGTTGTATAAATAAATGAACACAGTGTTAAATTAACATGATATTCATCTATGACAACATAATTATTTTGTCACAATAACAATTTGTTTTAGTTATTTTCAGAAACAAACAGAATAGTAAGGATAATTATAGATTCTTGTAGTAATTAAAACAATGTTGTTGTGGTTACAGGCAACTTCGTAGTGCATTACTAACATGACGATCATTAATCAGAACACTTAACTTCGTTAACTGTACATTTTATTCTACTAAACAATACAAATCATTTCGTTTTTGAAGCAAGAATTATTGTTTGAAATACAAAATTATTGTAGCTTTGATTTAAAATATTTTTCTAGTGTACCATATTAAACATTTAGTGAGGTTTAAAATAAAATCGCAGAGATTACAAGAATACAGTATTTCAGACTAAAATTATCGTGAAAAAATGTAACTACACATTTTTGTACTTCTGGTTGACTCCGATTTCTCTGCGTGTACTATCGACTTGATTGTCAAAAAATCCAATCCACAGTGATTTCAACCTCTGCAGTTCCGTAAACCAGCTGTATACAATATCTTTGAATAAATAGAATGTTGGTGTATGAGGCTAAATTAACTCTTGTCTGACTCTAATCTCATTTAATTCCTTAATTGGACAATACCAACCAATCTGAAACTGATCCATGCCAGAACCAGTGCGACTGCCAAGCAAACCTGCCACGTAACATATGTAGGACTTATTTAAACTTTCCTCCAGCCGTAGTTGCTGTACGTTGACTGATCTGATAACAGCTAATTCAATGCCGAAGACCTGGCAGCATACTGCAGAAGACGAATATGACCTCGTCGCCTCGTCGACTCGACGTAGAAGAATGGTCTGAGTCGGTAATGTCTGCTGTATGTCAAACGAACTCTGTGTCAAACTCTAGCAACTTGCTGGAACCCTACAAGCGGCGGGCAGGTTCAGGAGACGATAGCGGGATGAGTTGGACTCCTTCGGAAGAGTAACTCATACATGGCATGGAACCGTGATAAGTGGAAAAAGGTTAGAAGAGGCCTCATGAGCAAATAAGAACGAAATCACATTTGTTTAGGATAGTTTCAAAGCCTAATAAGGGTTTTAAATAGTCAGAAAATTTTGTTCTAGAAGATTAAATTAAATTAAAAGAAAATAGGGTCATGTTTACAATAAAAGAAAATTCCAGATCCGGATTTTCAACATTTCCTTTAGTATGTAGGTACTTGTAATTTTATCTATCTCAAAATACCACCAGACTCATCCGAGCGAAGCCGCGGTGATGCAGTAATCCGTTAATCGTCTGCACGGCTCATTACAAAGATACCAACTGGCCGCACATATAGCGAGCCCCTTATCTCTGCAGACACCAGTTGTGAGCAGCACCACGTAGCAGATAGCACGCGGAATATGGCCCTTTACGGATTTCAACCTGGTGAGTATTGTTCTTTAGGCTAAGCCCGAGTTGTGAGGTAAACATTGTGTGGGTCAGCACCGACATCCAGTTCCGACATCAGCTCCAACGTCTCATCTAACGTCAAGACACAATTCTCCAGACGCGCAGTAACTAATCCAACTTCTTTGTCAAAAGATAAAGGCAAGAATTTTTGTGGTATAACTTCTCTTTTGTGACGCATTTTGTTAACGCTTAAAATATTACTCGATTATTATAGGCCTAAACCTAAACATCAAATAACTGCACGGATTTTTTTCCGCAATTCTTTGGCACAATACGGTTTCTCGCGGTTAAAGTCATAATTGTATCAAACCACAGATTGTTTTGGCAGGAATATATCAACAACAATAAGACAAATACTTACTTGATAGTTAGCTAAACGTAATCAACACACAGTTATTTTGATAAGCCAATACTCGTCGACTGACCGTTCAATTTGAAGGTAACCAATAAAACAAGTGAATGTCTACCTTCAACCACCTTCAACCACCTTCAACTTCAAAAGTCACCAAAGACGAAAACTCTATTTAATAACTACGAAATATAAACCACACCTATCATGGGCCATCAAAGGGAGGTACGAGACCTGAGAGAGACTATTTTATTTCATCTTAGTCCTGACATTTCCCTAAGACTAGGGCAGATGCTAGGTTTGTAAATATTCTGATTTATTTTAATCGTATGGCATAAACAGTCAATATTACTATTCGAGTACGTTGATCGACTGGAGGCTGTGAGGTCATATAATAAAACAGTACAGCAGCCAAAAGGTTGTTGTTCGTTTAGCGCCACCCAGGGGATACGTGCAGGGAAATTGGTGGCAGTTCCTGCGGACGTGAACAACTTCATCCCCCCCAATATTCTGATGTCTCCATAGCGCGAGACCGAAATGAGCCTGTTATCATCGTCTGTAGGGCTTGTTTAGCCCGTGTTACGTCACTTCCTTGTAAACGCGGTGTACCCAGCGGCGGCGGCGCGGCGCGGGCGCAGCGATCTGTAACAAGACATAATATGTCAAACATGCGCATAAGCAACTGGCCGCTAGCCGGCTTGACTACATCACAGAGCGAGTACCGAGCGGTCGAGTGTAAGGAATATCCACACGAGGCTGTTTTATTTGTGACGACCTCTGTGACGCGGCGGGTGAAAATCAGCCTGTGATACAGAAGGTTGCGGTTTCGATTTCCGCCCCAAACAATTATTAATGTAGATACGTATATTTGTTTCTGCTCGGGCCAGATGGCCCTCTGTACATTGTACTGCAATATTTATTTCAAAGACAGTGATGATGACAAATTAAAGACGGTTTTGACCTCAGAATATATTTTGACTTTTGAGATCCTTCGGGTGTTAAGTTTTCCTTTTTCTATGTTATTATAATAAAGAGTCGCAATCCCCTTTTAAATGAATTATTTTTTGTATTATTTGTTGAGCGCAGGGTTTTTTTTGGAACCCATGTATTTTACTCGTCTCTCCCGGGTGTGCTATATAATATGGCATAATAATAAAAGTTCTAAAGATCACATCTGCCACCCCTTTGCACTCTGTTTAATACTGCCTAAAAATAAAATATGTCCAACTACAAAATAAAATAGAAAAGTCGACTGTAGTACTAAAAAACGCCCAGTACAGAGGTAACTTTACCTAATAATGTCGTAATAATTCACGCAACCGCTCTGCTGGCTCCGCGCGGTATCCATAGCTAGGTCGCCTCTCAGTTGCATTCAGCCCGCGCTCGCCGCACGCTGTGCGCAGGATCCCGCCATTATTTGACACCTGTCACATTTGACAGTTTACTACGACATCGCGCGCAGTTGCATAGAGCCAAACCTTGAAACGAAAAAAAAATAAAAACTTATTGCGGTGTTTATTTAATTGGTATTCGTTTGGTAAGTGTTTAGTTTTAATAATGGCTTTGAATTTTATATTCGACCTTGTCGGTGTATTTTGGTGAACGGAATTTGATGTACCTACCTACTCTTTGTGTGTGTAGATTTATCGAAGTAATTATTTTAAAACGTTTAAAGTTTTGTTAGGTAGGTATTTCAAATTAATATTAACCTAAACCTAAACAAAACATCCCTTCCTTCGTGGATAAAAATTCTCTTATTATCTTTAACCGAATTTATTATTTTGTATTCAAAGGAGTTTCGTTAACTGCCAATATTTGCACCCTATAAAAATTGATAGAGCTACCTACCTACGATAAAAATGTTCTAACAAAATGAAGTGATTATTCTATCTAACTAATCTAAGGGCTAGAATGAATAAACTTACAGAAGAAATATGAATTCCACTTACCAATTTTCTGTGTACTTATACTCATTCATATTAAGTAATGCCATAGTAGGTACGTAATAGGTAAACATTGCTTATTGTGTTGTGTTATGTATGAGTCTTACCGACCTACTCGTATATAGGTAGGTACCTATATTTGACGGGGACTTTTATTTATCAATACAAATCTATTCATAATCGTGTTGCCGTGGTCGATTGATTAATTAGTTAGGGAAACGAAAACAATTTATTATTATGGGAATTATTTTATATATCTAGAAATACTGTTTTATATATACTGTATTATTCTGATATAATGGGTAGAGTTTATATCAACAATATACTTGCTCCTGTGGCCTTCTGTGTCATTGAACAGTGTTGGAATACATGGGTACATAAACACCACCTAATCAAATACTAACAGATCTATGTAAACAAGGAATAACATAACAGATAAGTAAGTATACTTACCTTCATTAAATAGGTACATTGATAACTTTGAAGTTGCAGGTACGTATTTGAATCCCAAACATATCCGTAACAGCTCCCAATAAAAGTTTATTGATGTTCTCGCCTCACGGTCAAAAAACTTAACAAACTCAAGAAACATAATTTTACCCGGATAATCACATTATAATCAGAACTTACGCGGGTATAAAATCGCTGGGCGCAGCGCATACCTATAGGTTCCATCACGTAAGTCCCGATCCCATGGGAATGTCGCTATATAAAAATGTATTAATCTAAGTCTCCTGCTATCTTAATACATACAAAACATTACAATCGGTTTAGTAGATTTTACCCGACTGCAAGGAAAGGGAAGGAGAAGACGAAGGAGTCAAAAGGATACACAATTTTAACATTTTAAAATACAAAGAATGACTAAGTAAAAGAAAACTTTATCTGCGGCACAGAATATATGTACGCGGTAAATAAATAGACTAACACACAGACGTCTATTATCATATATTTTACAAAGTGGGACACAGAATGGGTCGACCAATTATCACAAGTATGATAGATGTTCGTGTGCTGTCGCTGTGGCTAAACTGTGGCTAAACCACTAACTAAACCAATGTCAAGCACACAATAACGTATACCTACCTAACCAAATTACTTATAATCACACGATTTAGGACACAAACACTGTCTGTGAGCACTAAATTATCTATTGACAATAGAACTTTGTGTGAAAAAAAGAAAAATAATAACGATAATTTTGAAACCGGTTAAAAGAGTTTCATGCGTTTAAATACTTTGCTTCAAGCAAAGTATTTAAACGCATGAAACTCTTTTTTTTTTCAAAACTGTGATAAAGTTGTTTGTTTGAATGTTACACGACCTACACTAAACTTGAGGCTAATATGTATTGGTCCTTTCTTTGTTAAAAAGTTTGTTGAACGCTTCCATAATATTAAAAATGGACATAGGTATTCTATCCGTTGCCTGGTCACCGTAACACAAGTTGCTAGTTGCTTAGCTTAGGTCTAGATGACGCTGTATGTGATGTCCTGCAATATTTATTTAATTAGTATCAACAAAAGAAATGAAGTCGACCAAACTACGAGGTAGATAATATGTTTTGTTTTGTATCGGTAAAGCAACGCGATCGTGCCGTCTCGAGGGGATTCCGGTATCCAGAACAGGTTTTAGACGAGACCTAGGTTTGCTCTAGGTATACCTATCTACCTACAGGGTACACGCTAGGAATACCTTCAGGTTTTAAGGTACCTACCTACCTACTGAGTTATTTTACTGTGGACCATCAGCTTCATTATGACTACTTTCGAAGAGGAATCGTATCCTAATTATATTTTTTTTGTATCCTTGTATTTTGTGTGTGAGGTTCTTAATGCGTTGCGTATTTAATTTTTCATAGGTGTAAGAATAAATTATTTATTTTTAAAAAATGGCGACGCGGTGTCGGTTTAAATTTAAAATCCCACACATACTAATAAGTAAAACCCAATTCTTATTACGATTCTGATACAATTGGGCATACAGACTCTCGGTACGGCTTTTATCGACAAGAAATATTACAATCGCAAACAAACAATATCAATAATACGCATTAGGTCTATTGAAAGATAAAATTCTTATCAAAAAACCGTATTTACAACAGTTTTTAAATACTAATTAGGACAAAAATATTGAAATCTTCAGAATGCATAGAAGGAAAACCAATATAAAAATAGTAAACAAACAATATCAAAAGATTAACTTAAAAATTTAAGCTTATTGGATGATTAAATTCTTATCAAAAATGACAGGTCAGATAAGAAATTTGAAATTTTAATTAGAACAAAATATTGATATATTTGTACAGTTTTTCCTTTCAGTGTTGAAATATGTAAGGTAGCTGAAGTACTTATTTTTGGTCTTATAACACAAAGTCATAAAGATAAGCATTCCTTGCACAAAACGCCAAGGTTTTGGATTAGGAAAATTTAATTTGTTAGTACTTCGATATTTTTATTTACATTTGTATGTATGTAAATTCGTAACTACTGGTAAATAATTATGACATAGCTAAGTATTTCTACTTCTTGTACTTGTCTTGTACTTATTCTGTGCCTTTAGGTACACTGAAAAAAAGTTTTTTAAAGAAAGAGCAACTTACAAAGTTATATGAGATTTAACTACCTAGTTACATGCATACTTGAACTAAACTCATACCCTCTTATTACAAAAAAACTGCAAAACCATAGTTTAAACCTGTACTAAAAGATCTAGGTTTTTGTGTTAGTTTTGGTTTAAAATTGATTCTTATTACAAAAAGTAAATAGACCAAGGACCAGAAGATCCCTGGTTTTAGTCGCAACCATAGACAATAGATAGCAAACTCGAAACAAACCATTCTTTTGTTCGTGCAGCGTTCGAAACACCGTTCCTTTTCACAAAATGGTGGTAAGTGAGTAAATATTAAAAACTTATTTAAGAAATCGAATACTAAAGTGATAAAAATATAAATTGTGTATTCAATTATTGTGAAATAGTGTGACTTGTATTTGTTATTCTATGTTCGCGATTACGTTGTTGTATTTAAATACATCAATTTATGTAGCGTATATCGGAACGCGGCTCGAGTTAAGCCTTTAAGCCTTTTGCCTGCCCCTTTAAAAGTATAAAAAAAAAAAAAATTACCTAAAAAATAGTAAACATGAAAATAACCTAAATTTCTCAAAAACATAAGAAAACGTAGTGATTATATCCTCTTTGAACATAAGTACGTACTAAAAATATTTACTTATTTATGTTTTTAGTACTCTCTAGCTATCACGGTTCTTGAGATAGAGCTTGGTGACGGACAGAAGACGGACGGATAGCGAAGTCTTAGTAAGAGGGCCCCGTTTTTACCCTTTGGGTATGGTACCCTAAAAAGGAGCGAGAATTGGAGTAACGAGGAAAAGGTGAACGTCAGAATTTAATTTTTTGAGGTTATAAACTTCGGTCTAAGTATACTTAAACTAGGGTGCTCGCTAGTTTATCTTTGACAGGACAGACAAACCTGGTTTTAGCGGTAAACTTCTTTTTGTAATAACGTTTATCTAAGTCCATGGTTTTAATCTCACTAAAACGTAGTTTAATTTTTAGACTTCGTTTTGGAATAAGGGGGATAAAATTTGACGTTCGTACCTCACAACACATAACTGCACCAATAACTTTGTCGTCTATGTCAAAATCAAAGTCAAAGGTGAATGGGCATTTTCGTATAGACGGTGTCCCACCTATTGTATAGAGTCGAATTATATGTCATATGACAGGTCATGACAGTAGCTTTATTTTATTGTTGACACTAATCCTGTAACTCGAATAGGGACGGATCTAGGACGTTTTCAGTTTTGAAAAAAAAATGCTTTCTTTTTAGGTCGAGATGTACGTCATTTGAAAGCTCTTGACAGTAGCATTATTTTATTACATGACACTGATCCTGAAATAAGAACAGGGACGGATCTAGAACGATTTTAGTAAAAACGCTGTCCAGATTTATACCCTCTTATTACAAAAAAACTGCAAAACCATAGTTTAAACCTGTACTAAAAGATCTAGGTTTTTGTGTTAGTTTTGGTTTAAAATTGATTCTTATTACAAAAAGTAAATAGACCAAGGACCAGAAGATCCCTGGTTTTAGTCGCAACCATAGACAATAGATAGCAAACTTGAAACAAACCATTCTTTTGTTCGTTCAGCGTTCGAAACACCGTTCCTTTTCACAAAATGGTGGTAAGTGAGTAAAATTAAAAACTTATTTAAGAAATCGAATACTAAAGTGATAAAAATATAAAATTGTGTGTTTAATTATTGTGAAATAGCGTGACTTGTATTTGTTATTCTATGTTCGCGATTACGTTGTTGTATTTAAATACATCAATTTATGTAGCGTATATCGGAACGCGGCTCGAGTTGAGTTGTCAGAAGAGGCTGTATAGGTTAAGCCTTTTGCCTGGCCGTTTAGAAGTATAAAACAAAAAAAAAAATTACCTAAAAAAACGTAAACATGAAAATAACCTAAATTTCTCAAAAACATAAGCAAACGTAGTGATTATATCCTCTTTGAACATAAGTACGTACTAAAAATATTTACTTATTTATGTTTTTAGTAGGTTTAGGTAATATGTTGTTAAAATCTGTGAAAATTTCAACTCTCTCTATCACGGTTCTTGAGATAGAGCTTGGTGACGGACAGAAGACGGACGGATAGCGAAGTCTTAGTAAGAGGGCCCCGTTTTTCCCTTTGGGTATGGTACCCTAAAAAGGAGCGAGAATTGGAGTAACGAGGAAAAGGTGAACGTCAGAATTTAATTTTTTGAGGTTATAATCTGCGGACTAAGATAGTTAAACTAGGGTGCTCGGCAGTTTAACTTTGACAGGACAGACAAACCTGGTTTTAGCGGTAAACTTCTTTTTGTAATAACGTTTATCTAAGTCCATGGTTTTAATCTCACTAAAACGTAGTTTAATTTTTAGACTTCGTTTTGGAATAAGGGGGATATAGTTTAAAAGGTGGTAACAGTAGCTTTATTGTTTAACACCATTCTAGAGAGATACGAACTGGAACGGATACAGCGCATCATGAATTAATTGAAAAAAGAAATGGTTGTCTATAAAATCGGTTTACGGACGATAATTTTACATGATAACGTCATAAGAAAACGATGGAAAATTGTGATTTTTTTTGATTAGCTTTTATTTTTATTCTTTTCTTTTATATTTATTTTCCTTTTTTTTCATATATATTTTTTCTTTTTATACTCAATTCTTCTATTCGTCACTCGTCACCCAAACAATATAAAACAAAATCGCTCGGATGATGATGATACAACAAACACATAACGGCGTCATTGGCATATTGTTACCATGACTCCTGACAACAGTCTTTTTGTGAATGCAGGTGTTCATCAATTCATTAGACGTCATCACGTTAAAAAACTATCTATATCTATTTCAGTTGATTTGATAGTGATTGAAACAAGAATTAACTATTTTCTATGATTTCTCAACTATCTTGTGTCTTGTGGAAAATCTTAAGAAATTGTAGTTATTAATTGATTAACCATTTGGTTCTCACCAATAGTATAACTATGACACAAAAGCAAGTCACTAAATGAATTAATCCACATATAAAACCCACTTATATTTGAAGTATAAGAAATGTAATCCATGGGAAGAAAATGAGACTCCAAAAAGTTCTTTTTAGGATCGCCGGACTAGCAGGGTTGTCAAAATTAGCCTCCTTAAACGAGTAATTTTTTTCCCATTATTGGAGTTAGTTTCAATCCTCTTGTAGAAACAGTTATGAGAGATGTTAGTTAAAAAAAAGTCGGTATACGGGCGAAAGTTTTACGTGACAACAACTGTGCTCGAGTGGAAGGGACGCGTGCCTTTCACTTTTTATGTCTGTCTCTCTCGCTCTTAGGCGGGCTAACCATGCCCGCGTGCCTCTCACTCGCTCTCATTGTGAGCGCATAACGTCAGCGGAGCGTAACGCAGTTTCTTGAAGTGTCACCCGGCAAACCAATTTATAAAACGTTGTCACGTCAATAACTTTCTGAACTTCAGACATTGTTTTGTTTGAACTTAAATGATGACGACAGATGCATTATTTAGGGTGACATCAACTCGATGGCTATGCAAAGATTTTTTCAGGCAGAAATAGCATACAGCAGCAGACCTATGGTATACATCATGCGTGGGTTGATCCTCTAATCGGAATACCGTTCGTTTTTTCTAAACTTACATTTTATTTTAGTGTTCTGACAGTGCTGTTTAAATTAAACATATTTTGTCTACCACAACGACTTAATATTTTAGAGTTGCTGGTTTTTGTCACCCATAATTTTTCATTTATTTACGTAGGTTAAATGCTCAGAGTTGGTTCTTAGTCAAATTAGTATTTAGCTAGTTCACTGTGTTGTCAGTAACATCCTGGAAGCGTTTGATAAATCCTTCTTCTACGCACTCAAAAGATTTCACCTGCAGGGTGAAACTTATATCATCGGCAAAAAGCTTTAGTGTTTTATGCTTGGGAGTATAGATTCAAAAATTAGGGTCACTATCCTTTGGCAATCCATTGTATTACGCCACATACTAACCCAATTCTGGTAGCAAACTTAGAATGTTTTAAATTGAAGGTTTCCTATTTACTAGGACAAAATAAGGATTTTGAACTGTAGTGAGCAAAAACTTAGGTAATAGTACTCATGTTTATCAGAACAAAGATTTCATTGTCATGAATTAAATCCTGGTTGTTACCTTTTTTGTAACGACCAATATTTAAAAAAGCAGGTATTTTATCTAAAGTTGTATTCAGCCCACTCTTCCACTCTACATTCCTCTAGGTTTAGACTATGACTGCTTTAACCTCCGACAATGAACATTATACCAGTAGCAGTAGTAAGTATACCGGTGGCACTACCATATTGGCAATAAGAAATCTCCAATACGAGTTTAACTCCAGCGATAATCGGTACATTAAATCAAGTAGGTAACATTTCTGATATCTGTAGACGCTTTCGTTTTGTAGCAGTTCGTTTCATGACTTGTTCTGTTTCTTTCGGTTCAGCCCAAGCCAATTATGGTCCCAAAACCAGACATTATAATCTTCCTGCCCTTAACCTAATTGGTTAAGGGTCGGCGCAGTATATCTTCTTTTTCCATTTACTCCTATTAATCATCATCTCATCGTTCACATTTATCTCTATCATGTCTTGTCTCACGCAGTCCATGCATCTTTTCTTCGGTCGTCGTCTTCCTCTCCACTCCTCTACATTCATACTCGTCACTCTTCTAGTCACATGCATCTCTTCGCTTCTCATCACATGTCCATAACAACTCAAACGGTTCTATTTTACTTTATCAGTAAGCGGTGCTACTTTTAGGCTTGCTCTAATTTACACACTTATTTTATCCATCCTCGTTACTCCACACAATATCCATCTCAACATTCTCATCTCCGCTACATGCAATCTTCTCTCATCCTTCTTCTTCATGGCCCAGTATTCCGATCCATACATGAAGACAGGTCTTATCATGGTTTTATAGATTTGACCCTTCAGTTTAAGGGGTATTCGCGGCTCACAAGTGGTTGATGTGACCTTTCGCCATTTTCACCATCCAGAGTTAATCCGATGTACAACGTCCAAGAACATGGAAGGCGATGGGTTCTCGTGGGCATCTTGACCAACCTCTATAACCGCATACTCGGGACCGCCGAGATCCCTGCTCAATTCAGATTGAGTGTTATTACCCCAGTTTTCAAGGGCAAGGGATCGGTGTAGGAGTGTGGCAGTTATCGAGGTATAAAGGTCATGTCCCACACCATGAAGCTCTACGAGCGGATAGTCGACTCTCGGATCCGACAGAAGTGCACTGTCTCTGGGTGTCAATATGGTTTCCGCCCCGGGCATGGCACCATGGACCCTTTCGCCCTAAGGATCGTTATGGTGAAATACAGCACGAAGAATACGCCTCTGCATTTTCTATTCCTCGCATGATGATCTGGTGGGCGCTGCGGCCCAAATAGGTGCCGAAAGCTTATGATCAAATCATCAGAGACATGTACCGAAATCCTAATTCCATGGTGCGAACTGCTGTTGGTGACACTAAGTCCTTCCCTGTTACCGTTGGAGTCCACCAGGGTTCCGTCCTAAGCCCGTTCTTGTTCAGCGTAATATTGGATGCACTGTCTGTAGCCATCAGAGATGCACGCGAGCAGCCTCCGTGGCTGCTCATGTACGCTGATGATATTGCGCTGGCGGACTCGGATAAGGGGCAGCTGGTCCGACGTGTACACACGTGGAAGAAGTCACTTGAGAACGGCGGCATGCAACTGAATGTGGTGAAGACAGAGTACTTGGCTTGCATTACCACAGACCCCACACCTGTCTGCGTAGACGGTCATATGGTTGAGCGGACAGACCAGTTTAAGTACCTGGGATCTGTGCTTCACGCGTCTGGCGACGCGACAGATTGCGACGTTAAGTCACGCATTTCAGCGGCTTGGGCCTTGCAAAAATTGCAAGAATGTCGCCTACGCTGGTACGGTCACGTCTTGCGGAAACTTGCTAGTTACGTGGGGAACAAATGTCTTGCCATGGCGCCTCCGCCAGGTCGTGGCAGACTGGGTAGACCTAAGAAGTGCTGGCTTGACCTCGTAAAAGGTGATATGCGTGCAAATGGCCTCACTAACCGGGATGCCGAAGATCGTGCAAAGTGGAGGCTTGGAAAGCGGACCCCGGGCTCCCGAGAGGGATGCAACCGGGAACATCGCTCGGATGGTGATGATGACAACGTCCAAGACCAGTCGCCAGAAAGAAATCAAGGACAAAACGGGTAGACTCTGTCGAGGACGCAGCCTCAGTATAATTCATAAAACGTTTTATTTTACGTCAAATTAACACGATTCTTATCAGATATATCTTATTCAAAGTCATTGTTAGAAGGTTAGATTAGCTACGTCTTCTTTCCATGCACCCTTTACACGCTATAACACATTTATGATGTAACAACGTTCGTTACATTTAATCTTTACACGTAATTAAACCCCTACTCTTCTGACCGATTTAAAAGATTTATCACGTCAAAAAAGCTTGTTCTAGCGTCTTGACTTATGCTCACGGCAAGGATTCGAGCAGCAAAATAATTGTTTACCCTCCGAAAAGGCCTGCTGCATCAAATAACATACATCTCAGCCTTTCAGATAACGTACATAGCAACATCAACCTGTTCTTCAACTATAAACGTCCTTAATCCGTTCCTGTTCGTATTTCCAGATAGGAGTCACACAATAAAGCTACTGTTACGACCTTTCAAACTATGTTATACATCTCGACAATAATATTTTTTTACTAAAAACATCCTAGATCTGTGCCTGTTTGGATTTCAGAGTGAGTCCGTCACAATACAATTAAGCTACTAACAGTATTTTTCAAATAACATACATCTCGATCTCAACTTTTTAATGTTTTTAAATATTAAAAACGTTTTAGATCCGTCCCTGTTCATATTTCAGGACGAGTGTAGTACAATAAAATAATGCTGCTGTCAAGAGCTTTCAAATGACGTACATCTCGACCTAAACGGAAAGATTTTTTTTCAAAAACTAAAAACGTCCTAGATCCGTCCCTATTCGAGTTACAGGGTTGGTGTCATACAATAAAATAAAGCTACTGTTATGACGTTTCAAATGACATATAACTCGCATCTATACAATAGGTGGGACACTATGCCCATTCTCTTTTATTCAAAAACCTCATTAAAATTTCTTAAAAACTAAGTTAGGATGTGTCTCTTCAGAATGCGCCCACCAATGAGAAGAAGGCACAAGAAACTCATGAATTTTTTGATAGCATGCTCGAGCAAACTTGAGACAAATATTTGAAGTTATTATTTGAAATAAGTAAAATAAGTTATATAGGCTATATAGCTAGACCTTGGTGCCAGTAGTATCTAAAACAACGCGATATAACCTAATTGTTTAGTTTCACTTTGATTTTCCATCGTATTAGTCAACTAAACTTCATCAAAATATTTTTGTTAAGAATTGTTCCAGTAAGGTATTTGATGTTTATATTCACTGTTTTACCTATTCTATAAGAAACCACGTTAGTCACGGAGTTGGTTTGCTAGGTACCCATTATCCAACCTACCTACTATTATTACCCAAGAATTCTAAGATACATAACTTAATTTTTTAAATTATATATGTGCAGTTTTGGAATTTATTATATGAAGATTGTTTTCTACCTCCTAAGTGGAAGGTAGAAAATCTATCCCTTATTAGTTTATCCCTTCTCGTTTGAATAACGAATCGATAATACAGCAACTATGCGATGGTTCAGTTGTCTTTTGTTTTCTTAGGTAGACTCTACCCTTACCACATGAGTAGAGAAGGACTACTCATGTGCCCTACCTTACCTACTTACCCTACGAGGTGAGCTTACGGTGACGAATTTTGAATCGAAAGAGTTCTTCTTCTGTCTGCCATTGTACCCAATTTTTGGGGTCGGTGCAGCACACCGTTCACATCCATCTCTCTCATACCGTGTCTCACGCAGTCCATCAATATTTTCTTAGTCATCTTCCTCTCCATCCTGCATCCCTCTACATTCATACTCATCACTCTTCTAGTCACATGCGTCTTCTCTCTCCGCATCACATGAACCAACCAACTTAAACGGTTCCCTGTAGGTACTAATCAATAATTATTATAAATATCACGATAGAGAAATATCTAGTGCGTCAGGTTCGGTTCGGTGACTGAGGTCGTGGTTTCACAATACAACCTTCTTGTAGCGGTGAATGACACTTTCAAATTATTGCGATACAGACAAACAGACAGAAGGGACAACTTTACAGATATAGTTAAAAGAAATATACTAATCATTTCAAGAGGCTCGGCGGGAACGATAAAAATACGATTCATTAGCGTTATTAAACTGCATTTTGTTAACCTAGAGTTAGATAGATCCTAACTATTAAAATCAAACGCGTTTCACCCGTGTAACTCCCGATCACGTGGAAATATCGGGATAAAAAGTTATGTTACTCGAGTTACTCCCAATGAATCAATGTACCCTCACACCAAGTTTCATCAAAATTGATCCAGTAGTTTCGTAGCGATTTCGTTACAAACAAATATGAAAAATCTTTCCTCTTTATTATATTACTGTAGACAGACATAAAACAAACAAATACAAAATAAATATTTTTAAGAGTTCTATTAGGTGGTTTTTGGTTGGTGGTTTTTGCGAATGGTTTTTTAAAAACCTTGATATTAGTGACCAAATAACAAGAAAACAAACAAATAAATTGTTTTTTAGATTGAAAATATAGTCAATATTTAACTAATGATCTGTTTTAATTAGTTTAACTGTTTTTATGCAATATTTAGTTTTCAATTATGGAGGCTGGTGGCCTTTATCTTAACCGTAACGTATCTTAATCGTACCTTAGCAATTTAAAACCTCTACGGTGAGCCTCCAGTGTTGTTACCTGATTGTTGTGCCTACGTCCACCTACGCCTGCCATTACATAGAAATAGTGTAAACAAACCGAGTGCAACACCTAGAACTATGAACATCCTCCCCGCATCCGCTGGAAGCGCATATACCTCTAAATACGTAAACAGAGAAGAAATGTCACAATATTTACAGCTTGCTTCCCTCGCGACTCGCGACATTAATAACACAATGTTTTGTAAATATTACGGGCCCGCTTTGTTTACTACGATGTAGGTACTATCTACCTACGGACAAATAAAGGACAATTTCACAGAACGTGGGAGTTTCAATATCAAACTTAGGACAAATTATGACAAAATTATACCTATAAATTACAAAAAAATTTGACACAAACTATCGACAGCAAGCGAAGCAAAACAAAGACACAAAAGACATTACATGGTCCGTTAGTGACTTTTGTATCCTTATAAATATATTTTGTATGGTTTCCATTCAGATTTTTTTAAATAAAGACTATTTTGTCAAATTCTGCAAAGTCGTATTTCGTGCTCAACATCGTCAAATAGTCATAATCCTTGGCCTTTGGTATCAACTCCATGTGTTAGTGTTGCATTTCATATTATCTTATCTCATCTTACAAAAAGGAACGATTTGTTTGTTTGTTGTTGATGAAACTTGGTATACTTACCTACATTGATTTATTAAGAGTGTCATAGGCTACTCTTTATCCTGATTATCCCACGGGATCGGGAGTTACGCGGGAAAAAACCGCGGAGCGCTGCTAGTACAATATAGAGAAGCAGTAATCATCTCCGCTCAAGGTGAACCACAACGATTGCTTAGAGTACGTAATGTATGGATCAACACGTACCTACTCTAAGGTTCAAACAATACTGACATTCCATTAATTTACGTCCGTTATCCACCGCGATCAAAAGGTTAATGTAAAGTAGCTACGTCCGCAGTTTTACTCGAGATAGTCCCTCATAAATAGTATCCGCAGAGCGTAGAGCGCAATGCGGCCGAAGTTTTTTGTTAATAATTTCAGTTTCTTCTTTTTAGATTTTGATTTAGAGCCATAACCTTCCCAAAAACCAGATTTTATAAGGTTAAGTATAGTTTTAATAGCATACAAAAGTAATAATAAAACAGACAAACGAGACAGACAAAACTTAAATTTCTTGTTGTTCCGATTGGTTTTCTAAAATCTCTCGATTTTTTTAAATTGGCTCCAAAACACGGGGAAAAATCTAAAGAAAATAATATCTTTCTAAAATTAAAGTTGATACTATTATGTTTACCTACTTAGTTTTATTTATTATCCTTCAAACATAACTTAACAACAAAATAAGGAAAATTTTAAAATTATTAGAACAGGTTTTGACACAAAAGTAAACAAAATTCTATGGTACAAACAAAAAATAAAGTCTATCGAACTTTGACTGTTCATGGTAAGATTAATTTACATGAATGTCGCGAAACAAGCTTACATTTATCAAAAGCTGGTAGGTAGGCTTCAACTGATGGATTATTTTACTTATAATAGATGGGTAGAATTAATCATAAGAACAATATGCCACCCACAATCACAAAATAGTGTGTACTAAAGTGGTAAGAATATCTTATGAGAAAAATAAAAAACGGTTAAAGGCTATCTCACCCACAGCCCACAGTGCTAGAGCGGTGGAGTCAAAATTGCAGAACCACCGTAGGGCTCCAAAAACATACATAAACACTTAGTAATTTTAGAACTTGTGTTGAACTTGTTGTGGTATTATTTACTTACCAAAATGTAAGAATAATATCTCTCCTTCAAGTGGGAAACGCAATTTTTTACAACTATATAATATTTCATGCAATTGTTATCTATTTCAGTTATTATTCGACAGATATATTTTCCATTTGTTCCACTTATAATTAATACGTTCTTTGTTTTGTTTGGTT
Source organism: Idaea aversata (assembly GCA_907269075.1). Lineage (NCBI taxonomy): Eukaryota > Metazoa > Arthropoda > Insecta > Lepidoptera > Geometridae > Idaea > Idaea aversata. The sequence goes on along the minus strand of OU026100.1, from coordinate 13,999,152 downwards.
CGTAGAGATATAATGACGTTACTGTATTATATATATATATTAGAACATAAATAACTTGCTTTATTGATTAGTCTTGATCATAATCTCGAATATTTTCAACGATTTCTAAGTTTGTTGCGGAACAAGGGCTTTTGAATTGTTCTGGATTGATGATAACAAAGTTCGCAAAAATCCATACTTAGTTACAAACGCAGTCCCATTACATTATATATTATTTTTGAGAGCAATGTTTCTGAATGCACTTTTCTTAATTTAAGTGTATTTTCCTACGGTCCGTGCGCGGATTACATCTCGATGAAAACCGCGGCTTATTTGGCTCCAAACTTCAGACGTATTTGATAGCATGGATTAAAATAGCTGGCGTTGTATAAACCATCTAGATATGAAACACAACTTTAATATTATTGTTATTAATGTTTTTCTAAAAGAAAAAAATATAACTGTTGTCGGAACGTTGTTATGGCTGCTAAATCTTTATAATTAGCGGTATTCCCCTCGCGCAGTATTACGTGAAGTTGCTAAAGACATGGAGGAAAAAAAAAATTCCCCGAGGGCGCGGAAAACTTTTTCTTGCTTCATGGCTAAAGAGATGCGAGCGACGCGACGAGCGTCAAATACAGGTTTTTTGCAAAGCAAGTACCTACCTATACATATCATTGATCCTCTACCTAGGTAGATAAGTACTATTAGGTATTTATTTAAAGCTGTGTATAACCTGTGGTATAACATAGCAAGCACGACCAGTTGTGCTATACCTACTCGAATACACTGGTTATTGGTACCTTACCTACTTACCTATTTGTTAATTGGCGCACGTTTCGCAGTGCTAACTGCTAAGTCGACGGTTTTTACAAATTGGAGACGGTATATTATATCCTAACAGTAAGCGCTTTTTCCATATAAACGTATTCCTCTATTTACTTCCTGAATCCTGTAACTATAGCAATCATAATTTTCCATAAAACCAAGGTTTGCTGTAGGTAGATGTGATTTACTGTTTATTTTTTAGTATTTAGGTATACTGTCATATTTCCTTGGAATACACAAGAGCGTATGTGTATAGCAAACATAGGTTTTCAAAAAAAAGATTGCTCTTAGGATAATTTGACAGAGGTAACCTGTCGGTTTAGTCCGTTTCATAAATGAATGGATCATAACGGCCTTCAGTGAGAATTCTACACAAAGAAAGTAGGTAACTATATCGAGTAACAAACTCACGTTTTGTGCCACACTCACACGTAACATCTAAATTTTCCTCAACTCTACAAGGAAAACCATCAAAACACCTTTGTCGGACATTTGTAAGCAATCATTATCATAATAACGCGAACATTTCACACTTTCATTTACGTAACACAATACTGTTGTCGTTTATTGATCTATTCAGATAATTACACCATAATTAACTGCCATGTAGATTGGGTTAGATAGAGCAGCTTCCTACTAAAGTTTCGATTCCCTCTATAATAAATCCCTTACAAAGAATCATGTTCAAGTTCATATCAAGTTTCAATAAAATCGGTCAATTGGTTTCTGAGCATATTCGTAACAAACCAACAAACACAATATTTTACTGTAGAGTTTTTCCTGTTGCTGTTGATATGTAGAGTAGGTATTAATACATTTTGTTGTCATCATCAATTTTAATAGGTACATACTTTAACTTAAAATATTCTAGTTAGATGAAAACAAAAGGACCAAGTCATTTTTCACTTGATGGAATACTCGGGTTGTGTAATATGTTTGTAATTTTTATCACAGTAAATATGAAAGTCAGAATCTTGCCATGTTTTCTTTGACAGAGCAATTCGATGTAAACCTTTGCCACAAGTTAATGCTATCTGAGAATTTATCTATAGGACTACTAACAAACACACCAAATGAGAAATCAAAAGGTAAATACTAGATTCGCTTATTTTATTTTTTTACGAGTGGGTCTGCTATCTAACGAGGCATCGGGGAACTAAGCTTTTTTTAAAGTAAACTTATTAAAGTAGAAGTATTATTTTATTAACCTAATGATAGGTATATCGTATTCCGTGTTTTATTGCAAATCATCTAACTGAAATGATATCGGTGATGGTGGTGTTGAGTAAGGCTGGCTTTCTCTGCCCTAGAGCTACGTCTGCGCCGACCATCGACGACGACGACGACGGAGCGAGTTGCGCAACCGGTGCGGTGTGGTGTTGTAGGTAAATCACAGAACACCGCAGGCGCACCATGGGACTGATACCTAGGTATTTTATACCTTATAGAAAACTAACGCGTCAATGATCCTCACTTGAGGAAAAGGACTAGTTAAATAATACCTCGATAGTATGCAGCTATTAGATATAAATAATGAAAAATGTTATGACTAGTAAAACAATCAACCAAAAAAGTTATAGTAAGTAAAAGTAACGCGCACAACATGCCAATACGAGTATACCCTTTAACGTTAACCTTTAAGGTAACACGTGGTAGCTGTATTATACAGGGTTATTGGAAATTAATTGACACGGCGTTAAGGGCTTCTTCTGTGCACCTTAACAAACAACTTTTGTTCTACGACTTTTGTCGAAACTTAATACATATCCCAAAAAAAATATTTAAGTGTTTCTCGTACTGTCTGGTAATTTTCTATGTCTATGCGGCAAGTGCGCGCGCGAGATCGGCACGATCGGGTTGTACCATACCTACTATGATTGAATCTGTGACGTAGACGTAGAGTTGAGTATTATTTGAACTGTTGGATTTAATTTTTTATTTTTGTATGGAATATTTTTATAATGAATTTCCAAAAGTCGTAGAACAAAAGTTGATCGTTAAGGTGCACAGAAGAAGCCCTTAACGCCGTGTCAATGAATTTCCAATAACCCTGTATAGTATAGGCGTTTGTCATTATAGGTAAACATTCATTAATATTGCAATAAATACATGTAGGTCACATATCACATAGCACGAGACTGTGTTTTATATTGTACTCAATATAAAACACTGTCTCGTGCTATGAGCAGACTGAATATATATGTACCTACTGGTACATTCAGTCTGCTCATCACTTTGCAGTTTATTTATTTGGCACAAACGTGGTAGATTATCATTATATATCTGTAAATCTAAACAATTATTGTTGTATAATGGCATAGTGTGCATTTTACACGGAATATTTTCTTTACCTAATACTAATGTAATATTGCCTCTGCCTCTGCCTAATATTGAGGTGTGGACTATCGATTACTTTTCCAGATATATTTAGTATAAGATAAGAAAAACTTTAATAAGATAATGTAAATCGAACACGACCACACTCAAGGCTGAAAAATACTCTATTTAATTACTAGAGTATTTAGAGTAGACTATTTTTCCTATTTGTCGAACTGATTTAAATGTAGGTACTTACCAAGTATGTACCTATAGCTTTAATAAACTTCCAAAATAAGTAAGCTATCCCTTATTCCAAGAATTTAAATGAATATGACCGGATACTAAATATTTCAACGTCAAGATGCCAATGGGTCTGAGTAGGTATCGAAGTGATTTAAGATGAAGGTTTTTAGATATAATACAGCCGTGCGAAGCCGGGGCAGGTCGCTAGTTAAATACAAAAGACAAAACATCATTATGGTATAATGCATCAGGGTCTAAATGTTTTAGTGTCAAAATGCACAAAAGAAATCCATATATTTGTGAAATATAATGGTAGGTACTTAAATTTGTACACTTTAGTTGACAAGAACCATGTCTTCTGAATTTAAGAATCCATCATTTTAATCTAAACAGGCAAGGCACTGCGTTTCACAACTCGGAATTCTTTATTGTTTATTTCCTTTTTTTTGTTGCTCAAATAAACGTTATCTTACCATAATATATCAGGGATAATTGTAACAAAGAAATAATGAAATGCGATAAAATTAAAAATGCCCTACATTATTCCCAGGGATTTTAGGTATATCACTTGAAATAATGCCGAGGTCATATGATAGGACAAATAGTTTCCCATTTTATCTAGACTAAATTGTTATACTTATTGTAAAGACTAGTTTGAAATGAAACTATTTCTTATTAGATTCAACATTAACTTTACATACACATGAGAACACGCACCTATCAAATATCCGAAGGCCAGTTGATGAAAACGGAGTTGCGTTTATACAACATTAGTTCTTGTTTCAACAAAATTACATTAGTTCGATTAGAGAAAACAGATGACCATTTTCTCTCTTTTTCTTTTCTGTGGACACAGACGACTAAACGGAAAAGGTGGTACGATCGTACGAGTTCTGGGCATGCCTATAATGGCCTATACTTACTCCATGGCTAACATGAATTAAAGTTAAACCTAAAACAGGATATTTTTGCCTCGTTTGTATTTTCTATATTTTGACGCTGTAAAACAAAAATTTGGTGAATAACTCGTTGAATAGTGAAAATGACCATGTTTAAAATCCTGATTAAAATTGCTAGCGCGCTTTATATGTAAATGACAATATAATCAATGTTTTCTATAGAAATGATTGTAAATGTGTTCGGTGTTGTTTCAGAGATGGATCACGACAACATGGCGATGATGGATAGACACGACCACGGTGGCCATGACGGTCACGACGACTGCCCGTGTGGACTCGAGGATGGACATCATCATCATCCCATGGTGGTAGGTCATCAAGCTACTGATTAGAAACACTTTACCACAATATTCACTAGAAAACCAAGATGAAAGAAGATCATTATTAAAAGATCGATCGATTTTGGCAGTACTTAAACTGTGCTTAAACTACGAGCCATTTAGTTTGTAATCTTCTAGGTTAGTGGGCTTAGCAAACGTATTGTCAATTTAATTAAATACGTTTGAAATAAAATAAAAAACAATTTTCAAATTAATAGGTAGTTTTTTAGCATTTTATTTTTGTTTCTTTTGAAGTAGTAATAGCAAGTAATAGGACAATGTTATTCCATGATTTTTTATGTAGTTATTATATACCACAAGATTAATATTCATGTATAGTATAGATACGACAAAAATACAATAAAAAAATTATTCTGTACTGAGTTACTAAGTATGTTTAACTGGAGTTGACAAATCGAAGGACAATTTGGTACAAAACTGCAGCAAAATGAAACTATACTTACCATTTAATCTTGGCCAGGACTCTACAATGATAACTACATTGTATTTACCACAATCATTGAGTACCTCTAGTGACCACACTGCCCGCATTGTCCCACACCCACACTAGTTATCCCGACTTTGATAGCAATTGTGGTCATTTATATACAGACTTGCTAATTTACTGAAAATGTTCAAAAAGTTGTGACGCATTATTTATACAAACCTACCTAAAGAACATACATCTAGGTGAAAGCGTTAGAATTATGAAAATATTTTCAGGAAACTAATGCGTTTTGTAAATTGTTATTGTAGGCTCGGTTGACGGTCTACTTTACTTGTTTTAGCGGAGAACTGTAGGTAGCTGGTGTCAGTTGGTTGGTGGCTTTCGTGTGGGTTACACGTGCGCAGGAGTGTGCTAGTTTATTGTCAAATATATTAGTCGATGTGCGGTCACTGAAGTAGGACTATTGAAAGAAGGTTTACGAAGTTTTCTTTACGCTCCTAGCTTCCTAGCTAGTATACTCCCTACCCTAACAGTGCTGTATATGGGATCAACATGTGCACAGGAGAGATGAAGATGGAGGTACACTCATATTACTCTAGGGTCCCAATTTACGCTACGACTCGGCATTCCGGACTATACTTTGTAATAATTAACCAAGGTGTTTTTATAACTATGGATAATTTGAGAATAGATACTCAGATTTGATTGGCCCATTTTTGGAAATAGATGTCAATAGTAAAGAGATAACAATTTATCTTATCTTTATCTTAACTTTATTGTGAGTATCACATCACAGCTTTACAAAGAGAAGAAAATAATCAAACAATTTTTCTTAGCAAAATTATAGATAATTTTTGTAACTTGCTGTGTCACTAAAAGTTATTGGAGATGATAATACGAAGATAAAGTTTGTACCAATTTTAGTGGTATACAGATTAAAGGAACAACATAAAAAGACACCGTTTTCTTAAGGTTCCATATCCGAAAGGTAAAAACGGGGCCAGTTATTACTAAGACTTCGCCGTCTGTCTGTCACCAGGCTGTATCTCTTGAACCATGATAGCTATATAGTTGATTCTTTTACGATCCTTCCGTTTCTATATGCAGCATGGTGATCCGAAATAAGCAACACAGCTAACCGCTTTCACTGGGGAGGTTATGTGATAATCGAGAGAGAGGTTAAGTTAATCTGAGTCGTAGGCTAGCTTGTTAACACTATGCCTCTTTATTTTGTTCGGATGTTATATATTGAGTCAATCTGTCAATGTATCTGTCAGGTAGATCTAGATTTCTGACGACCTCTGTGGCGCGTCGGGCGAACACCCGACTGCGACGCAGAAGGTTGCGGGTTCGATTCCCGCCGGGAACAAGTATTTATGCTGACCATAAATTCTTGTTTCTGGTTCTGGGTGTTTCCTATATGTATAATATGTATATATTTACAAAAAAAAAGTATATAAGTAGTTTATCCGTTATCTGGCACCCATAACACAAGCATTAAGTTGCTTAGCTTGGGGCTGGATGGCGATGTGTAATATGTCCTGAAATATTTATTTTATTTATTTATTTATTTCATCTCTGACGGTGGGTAGTTGAGCTCGTGATACATGTATCCAGGTTAAACTTTTTCTTCATGTAACTTTATTATCTTTATCCTTATTATCGTGTTCGTTCCAGTTCCACGCCGGAGTCTGCCAGGAGATCCTGTTCAACGGTTGGTTGACAACCAACGCACTGGAGCTGTTCGGCTCTTGCGTGGCCATCTTCCTGGCCGGAGTACTGTACGAGGGTCTCAAGTACTACCGCGAGGCGCTGCACTGTCGGTTCACGAGCGCTCCCGGAGACTCCAGGGTTAATATTACTAAGACTGAGGGTGGCTCGACTAGTGCACCTGGATTTGTTAGGTAAGGACACACCTCGTTACTTCTACCTTAATAAATGGATAAGTAGGTACTACATAGAATTCATAGTAAATAGAGACTTTGAAACCAAATCAAAACAAACGAATCGTCTGTTCGGAGATTAGTATGAGGGGACTATTGTACCTACTGGTGAATCTGGTGATGCGCCAATGAATTTTTGTATAGCATCAACACTACAACGCGACTGTTTTAATAAACAAGTATGAAGTAGGTCTAATATCATGGTCTAATATGACATGTACACATGCAACTTTTAGTAGCCGTTTTATGCGCGAGACGGTTCTCTATATTCCTGAAAAGTGTGCAGTCTGCAGTCGCCTTATCCAACCTGAATGTAGTTAGATAGGTAGGTGGGTAAATATTCTGGATACCAACCTACACACGACGTGTGCATCAGCTGGTTTACACGGCAGTTTTATTATCAATCAATCAAATGAAATACAGGATAATGAGAAATTCTTTACAAACATATTGTTTCCATTGCTTCGATAGATTGAAATTATACCTACCATAAAGGTACTTAAATAATATTTTACTTACAAACTATAGGTACACTAACAAGAAGAATTTTCCATGAAGAAATAAATAACATTACCTACCAAAACTTCCTTTATTTTTATAAACACAAAACCTACAAATTCCTTAATATGACAAATGATATCTCTAGCTGCAAAAAAAGTTTGACCGTACTTGGCCAGTGACAATTTCGATAGCGTCATCTATCAAGCTATTCGGAAGTAAAATAAATAATTAATTAAAGAAGGTCCATTTTACAGCCGTCATTAATTAAAGTTACGAGTGACGACAACCCAGCCGGAGCCATAATATAGGCACATGAGTACATACCTACAACTACATATTATACTTACCTACCTGCCTAGCACGCAACGTGATTTTAATACCTACCTATACCACATGAGTACGAATACATACTCACTCATGTGCCTATAGTACCTACGTTACTACTACGAAATTATATTTAAAAAAAAAATACCTATTGGGAAGGCATGAGTAACAAAGGGCACTAAAGTGTCGCCAGTCGCCAGTATGTACCTACCTGGTAGAATAGACGATGTAGGTATGTATAGGTACGTGTCATTCTCGAAAATACACCTACAATTATCGAGTTATCTGTTTACATACATTATTAATTGATCAAGCTCGTGCACTTTCATGGAACTTAAGAGGAAAGGGTACCCGGCGCTCTCTCCATACAAACGTAGTCGACTGTTTCCTCCCTGGATAATAGATAACTTTAATGACACTTGGGCAAATATTTGTGTTGCATAAAACTTATAACTGCCATGAACCTATATCTGCCATGATAGTCGTGGCAGTTATAGGTTTTAAGCAACAAAAATATTTGCTTTAGTGTCATTATCCAGGGAGGAAACAGTCGACTACGTTTGTATGGAGAGAGCGCCGGTACCCTTTCACCGTAATTCGATAATATTCCATCAGAAAAACCGTAGCTCGACATGTTGTTGGCGCGTTCCCGTCAAAACTCCCAGCCAGCTTTTTGGTCACCCGAAGCTAAATACTTACTTACTTAAGTACTTATTTTATTTTTTAAGTACATAATATTCCTCAACCAACTTATTCCAGATATTCGATAATGTCAACGGGCCATGTCCTCCAAACGTGTCTACACTTCTTCCAGTCGACCGCCTCCTACATCTTGATGTTGGTCTTCATGACGTACAACGTCTGGCTCTGCTTGGCGCTCGTGCTCGGCCTCACCTTGGGTTACTTCTTCTTCGGCTGGAAGAAGCAATCTGTCGTAGACCTTACAGAACATTGCCAGTGAACAAGTGCTACCATCTAGTAGTGTTGTTAAGAAACTGGGTTTCGTGTTGTTGCCGCTAGATGACGCTATGTGTTATTTAAAAATCAAAACTTTATCACATTTTGATAAAAAAGTAATGCAATACTAATGAAAATGTTTTTTAACAATTTAGCATATTTTAGATATATATCTATGAAATTGTTTGACACATTTAAGTTTATTTTGTGTTGTTTGTATTAGCTTTTTTTAAAATAATGTTGCAGTAGGTACAGCAACGCCCTTTGCCGATTCATGTGAAACTTTCCATAATAGTGGAGTTGTTTGCCGCTAGATGACGCTACTTGTCTTTTAAAACGGCAATTTTTGTGTTGTTACTGTTATTTTGGTAGGTATCAATAAAATTGAAAAGCAATTATCAATGTAAAATATGTGTAAAATAAATAAGTTTTTAGATACCTATGACTTATTAAATTAGTGGAATAGTTGTTTATACAGCATACAAGCTTCTATGTACTAACTATTCCAATGTGAATTCCATGATATTGTGTAATTTAAAAGCTCAATTAAAATAATTGACTGTGATTTTGATAAATATTGAATTTTTACATTTGTTTGTAAGTTGGTACTTAAGTACTTACTTAGGTCTATGTAAATACATAGTAAAAATATATTTGTAAATTTAATCTAGGTATGTAAGTACTTACTATCTAAGAATACCTATCCTGTCTTATAAATAAAGATTATTTTTTTGGTAAGATAATTTATTTAAAATAATGTTTGACATGTGCCTTTAGGTGTATGCCTGATCTAATGTAAGTAGCAAAATATAAATGAATCCTTATTAAAATTTTACAACCTCTACATAAGTAGGTACTTTCACATTTCAAAAATATAATTTTCAAAGGGTAAATTGACCAACTTGCCCGACAAATTCGAAAAAAAATGGAGTTTTTGTGAAACGCCTTTAAAAGGTTTTATCATATTCCAATTATCTACTCCGTTTTAATGTTTTTAGACTATTCAAAATTTACATCAGTGTTAATAACAAAAATTAATGGATGTTCCTATGTACTAAAGGTATATTTACAAAAGAAAAGTATCTATGTAGTTTAACAATGGTCTAGTCTAGCACCCATAACACAAGTCTAGTTACTTAGCTTGGGGCTAGATGGCGATGTGTGGAATGTCCTGCAATATTTATTTACTTACTTATTTATTGTTAATAATTATATTATAAGAACAACATTTCATTTTGGGATGGTCTGTTTAGGTTTTAGTAGTCAGTTAACAGTTAAGTGAACTAGTGTTCTACTAAAACTTTACTATTAATATTATATGGACGTCACATTCGATAAACTTAACAGTGCCACCACCAGCGCCGTCATTGAATATTATCCAAGGACGAAGCCACTGATGCAAAAAATAAGATAATCAAAAGAAATAAGAGGAAATAATCATAGAAATAGCATGGAAATAGCATGATCAATGATAATGTTTCTAGGTAATATTTTACAAAATAATATAGACATGGCTGTATGGATCATATAACGTTAGCCTGCCCTTTCGAGAGTTGTTGTTTTCTTGTTTATCAAGATATTTGCTGGGAATCTTGTCACTGGTTCTGTGTTTCGTTTTACTTGAGAGTCTCAAGTGATTTAGTCGCTTTAAACTCCAAAACAATGTTTCGTTTTAAGGAAACAAGAAGATAAAGAAAGAATGAAGAAGAAATGACACGTCAGACGAGGCTGTACAGGCTAAACACACTTTGCCTTTCTCTTTGCCAGTAAACAAAAAAACCTTGCTTGTCAAAGTTGTCAAACGAATACGAACGATGTGACGGGAGTTTCATGTTTTGTCTTTTCTGTTTTACTTGTTGATTTTATTTTAAGTAATATATTGTGTGAGACTGCAGTGATTTGTGGTGTTTTATCGTGGAGTAGAATGCTCCAGTGACTCTTGTGTTGACATCGTGATAGAGGCAGCAGCGCGGGGGCCCCGCGGCTCCTACTCGAAAGGTAAGTTAACGGGATTTATTGACGTCGATGTTCTTGTGCACCTTCACGTGGAATCTTTATTGATTCGACACGATATTGGCAATTTAATACCTCAACTACAGAGACGTTATGCTTACAAAATAATTAGAAATCGATTGATTTAAGTCCACAGCAGTGGACTCGCGATCGCCTCCCGGATGCGGATGGCGTGACTGCGATACACAAATAACGCTCTATCTGTTTCTTAAATTTGTCTACGACGAATTGATTACACACGTAAATTAGTGTTCTATAACATTAGCAAATTATTTCATTAATGATTTCTCAACGACACTAGGCAGATTCTAAGTAGAAAATAATTTAAATTATCAATTATACCTTTATATACTTGATAAACCGTACATTACATGTTTACCATAGTCATTATGATTGATTGTAGGCATCTCAGTACCTAATTTTACTGTTATCATTACAATATGATTAATAAGTGTATGTTATTGTATTAGAAAAGAGTTAAGTGATGTATTAATATTTTCTCTCTCCTATACTACATTTCAGTATTGTCTATGTGTGATATTACAGTACTCTTGCGGGAGAGACAAACATAATAATAAAATCCACGACTTAGTTGACTCCAGACATATTGATTAGTTCTTCCTTCTTGTCACTGTTGAGTAAGCTGAGAGGGTGATATAGGTGCTGGCTGGGATAAAAGCCTTCACCACCTAAGACATGTCCAAGGGGCTGCAATGCCCCGAATAGCATGATATGGTAGGTATATTGTAAAATGCTAATATTATTATGTAACACAACAATACAAGTTCATACAATTTATACAACAATATTATTGTATTTACTTAAAATCATCAAACTCATGATCAACAGATAAGTACAGTCTATAAAAGTTATGGTAGATGTGATCCCAGAACTCCAATCGAGTGCTCGATCTGACGTTACCCATCGTTACTGTTCTATCCAACATCATTATTGGGAGAGTCTTCAGTTTGAGTTCCTCGTAAGGATTTTTGTTCACTGGATGCCATATATTTGGGATTATAGATGTGGAGATTGGTGTCGGATCACTGTAAATACAATGGGATGATGTTTTAACAATTATTGAGATTTTATTTTAAATTAAAACAAAAGTATTAATAACAACATGCCCACCATGGTACTAGTACTTGTATACGGGGTGTTTTCTCTAACTACACCTCTGTATCTCTTTTTTCTCAGAGTAGGCTTGCTCAGCACCTATAGATTCAAAACCCACAACCTTTGTAATGAAAGTTCAAAAGTATTGAACCAATCTGGAAAGGCACACATGGCATCTTACATCATAAGGTCTACCTTGCCCTGTGGTATCACATATTAGTGGGATAACTTAACTAAACAATTACAATTGTCCTGCAATATTAAAGCGGTGTTGGCTTAGTGGTAGATATCTCGACTTTAATTCTGAAGGTCATGGGTTCGAATCCAGGCCGGCCGTGCACCGATGTATTTTTCATAAGAAAAATTTATGTGCGCTAATTGACATTGCTCTTACAGTGAAGGAAAACATAGTTATGAAACCCGCGGCTTAGTTGGCTCCGGAAGTATTGACAAGTTCTCTCGTCTGGTGATGGTCGACTAAGCTGAGAGGGTAGTAGGTGCTGGGCAAGCCTACTCCATCTTCACGCAAAAAGGACCCAATTAAAAAGGGTCTAATCGCGGAAAACAACCCGTATACAAGTACAAGTCCTGCAATATTTATTTATTTATTAAGATAAAAATAAATAAAATAATCTAAATAAATTACGACATAATAGGTAAAATCATTTAAATCTTACCTTAGTTTAATAAAATTGGTGATCAACAACATTACTTTTTCTGCAACACTTTCATCATAATTAAAGTTATCATTGTCATAAAAGTAATCAACAACTTTATTTGCTGGAAATATTTGGAATTCATTGTGTTCATAATTGTCTGATATTTTCAAAATATAAATAGGCTGCGTGCATTTAGATGAATAAAGTAGTGCATATTTTAATATAGGATACACATAAAGAATGTCTTGGAAATATTCTCTGTAACTTTTCCACAAATTATTGTTGTTTGTAAAATAAAATTCCTTAGCAAGTTCAGCGACTCTTGCCTTTGTCTCAATGTTTGCAAAGTGTAAATTGTTAGGCAATAACAGTTCGAAGTTTTCAGGAATGCTCCCAAATTCATCTCTGTTCTGCTCCATTATTGATAATCCATCAGAATCTTTGTAAATTAAAATTGTAGGCAATTTCTGAAAGTTACCCTGTTTCATAATTTCCTTAGGGTCTTCATTTAATAAGCTGTGTAACTGATCAGACTCACTCTCAACAGAGGGAAGAAAGATATGAGAAATATTTGAAAAATTTCTCCTTGACATGTTTTGGAAAAACTCTGATATTTCGTTGACATCCTTAGAGTCATTGTAGCCTAATGTGACAGCTTGTTCAAAGGCTTCTTTGACAGGGTTGTAGCTTAAAGCAGAAGGCGATAATACTGACCCTGATTCGAGTATGACTCGGTGCAGTAGACCTTTAGCCAATCCCGACAGAATGAGCAATTGAACTGCCTCCGCCCCTGAGCCTTCGCCGTACACCGTCACGTCTCCGGCATTCCCGCCAAATTTGTCGATATTCCTCTGTACCCAGTACAGCGCTGCTATCTGATCCTTCAATCCTGCGTTGCCGGGCGCAGATGGTACTCCTAAGCATAAAAATCCTAGGATTCCGAGACGATAGTTGAAAGTAACTACGACGAAGTTTTTGTTCAGTAATCGAGAGGGAACTTCGAAAGAACCCCACCTGAAAAAATCATGAATTAATATTAAAATTGTTACCTATTGTACTTTTAAATAAAATAAGATGTATTCTGTATCACCCCGTTTGAAAATGTCCTCCATGCACGATAACCACGACGGGTGCAGAAGTGGCGTATTCCGGCGTGAACACGTTCACCACCAGACAGTTCTCCTCGCCGCTTCCTTTTTGAAGACATTTCACCTTATGAGTGGCTTCGAATAACCCGTCCCAGCACGGGGGAGATTCTGGTGCCTGCTTTTAAAAAAATAAACTACATAGGACTGCTCTTTAAGTACTTGTATACAGGCTGTTTTCCGGAATTAGACTCTTTTTGCGTGAGGATGGATTAGGCTTGCCTACAAAGCCGCGGGTTTCATCATCATGTTTTCCTTCACCGTAAGAGTAATGTCAATTAGCGCACATAAATTCTTAAGAAAAATACATTGGTGCACGGCCGGCCTGGATTCGAACCCACGACATTCAGAATGAAAGTCGAGGTATCTACCACTAAGCGAGCACCGCTCTTGCTCTGTATCTCTGGTGAACTTATTTAATAAGTTTTAGATTATCATAAAGCTGAATTAAGCTATGTTTTCCTAGACGCCCTATCAATTCGACCTTCAAAAACCTTGTAAAAGTGTGATAAAAGGTATTAGCTTATACTAGAGCGGTAACTTGTAAACTTTATCACCTTCTACAACTTATGTAGCTATATTTAGATTATTTAGGGAAAGTTGTTTAGCTACTGTTGTGTCTATCACATAGTTATTGCCTTTTAAGACTAGCTGTTTCAAGATGCATAGTGTGCTTGATAACTGATAACCGTTCTAGCCCAGTGAGTTACTTTCACCGAAGCGAAAGGCAGCGCGCGTGCCTCTACGATGACACACAGACTTCATGCCCGATAATGTGGCTTTTTATCAAGTTTCGAATTATAAGCGTAAGGCCTTGACCTATTCTCGTTGTCGTTTCTCTCTATGTATCTCTCGTAGATTGATTTATTGATTAACAGATAAGTCGCTCGTCGTTACTTTAGGACATTGACCTAGATACAATGATGATGTGTGCTCGAGCTGACCTAAATAACAAAAGCAATGTTTTACTGGATAACAATCGACTTACAACAAATGGTATATCCGGCGTAATAACGAATGAATCCGCTGACCTTAAACCGTTCCCGTGTGGGTGTGCTCGCGTAGGGTAGCCCGAAGTAGGCGTAGTGTGGCGGACGTGGCGCGAAGTATCCGCGCGCCGCTCCCTGCACGGTGACCACATCCCGCGATCTGTACGCGCCTCGTCCCGCCGCCGCCCCGTGCACGCACCAAGCACACAACGAGTGCACCACATACACCCTCCAGCTCCACATTCCACGACAACTCGCTACTCTACTTACCATGACGCATCAGACTGATCAATCAGACAACGGTTCACAACTTGCGCGATATTATCAAAACACAGCCCTCAATCAAACCTAAACATTTACTAATTCGAATTATCCAATTATTGTTTTCGACAAGGAACGAGTTTTGTTTGCTAGAAATGTTTATTTATAATACCACAAATTACTTATACTACAATACACAAGTAATCTATTTGAACATGGCTCTAACATAAATTGTACTCAGTTAACCATTAAGCATATTAGGTCGTCGTCGTAGGCCGAATAATGGTGTTAAGTGAAATTACCCATGTTAATAAATTTAGTAATTAGATTGGGTGTATGACACCAGAAATGCTATTACAAGAATAAACATAGGGTAATTTCTGGGTAATACAGATGTAGATGAGCTTCTATCTATGTAGTGTTCTTCGTATATTTTGGTCCAGAGATTAAGCCGGTCCACGTGAACGCCTTTCCTCATCCGTGGTGAAGAAGTGATGCTGAGCCATTCTTCATCCGATTCGGTTGTATTACTCAATTCGGACCATTTTAAGTTCTGGCTTTCTGGCTCTCTGAAACAATAAATCGCAAGTAAGTAAATTATTATATAAATAAATTAATTTATTAAATAATTTATTACACAAAAACAACATTAACAATAGATACCTAATAAAAATATAAATATATATAGCTGCGCCCTACGGTTTAACCCTGTACAAATTATCGACATCCCTTATTTAATATTATAACAGAAGTAAATAACAATAACTCAAGTACCCATTATGAATGAAGGTAGTCCACAAGTCAACCATTAAATTGACCATGATCTGGTCCGAGGAGTCCTCTTCGATATCAGTATCTTTACGTTTGAACAAGTATCCTATGATATCAGTTCGAAATGCTCCCTCAAAAGGTATTTCTAACTCGCTGTTTAGTTTCCCGACGTAATCGAACTCGTACAAATAAACCTTCGAGCCCCCTTCGACCAGCGGTCGAGCTAATCTTATTACAGGACTCCAATAGAATACATCAGTTAGATACAAAGTTAATTCCTTCAAATGATCTGTAGTTATCGTTTCGTCTTCAAAATATTGTAATTTAATTCTCGAAGCATAACTCGATTTGTCGTTATCATTTTCAAATACTAAATCGTCTGGAAATATCAAACTAAAATCGGAGTTAAGTCTTTCTATAAAATCTTTATCTTTTGTAAGTTCCATAGCCTCGTGCGCCCCCGCATAGCTTGCCGATCCAATCATGAAAGTAATATCGATCTGGTTGTCGGTCACTGTTTGCCAAGGAGTGTTGTTCATAAAAGGGTTCAAGTCGTTATTTATTCCTATACACGGAGCAAATTCGATATTCCTTGCAGCGAGTACGATTTGTAATAAAGTAGCAGTTTCTATTGTGGTGTTTATGTTAGTTGTACTTTCCCCTTTTATATTGTTAGCTAATATTTCTGCGGTCTTTAAGGGATGTCTGTCTAGCGCCCAGGGCGACAACACTGAACCACTCTCCGTAATAGCTCTCCTAATGTACGATTGAGACGGTTGATACATCGTCAAGTATCCGACTAGAGCGCCAGCAGACCCTTCACCGCTGACTACTATTTTCGCTGGATTTCCTCCAAATGACTCTATATTGTCGCTAACCCATTTTAAAGCCAATGTCAGATCTCTGAGACCAGCGTTACAGGGAACATATTCGTTGTGTAAACATAGAAACCCAGGTGCACCAATTCTATAATTTGGCAAAACTAATATGACACTTTTAGGAACTATAAGTTCTGGACCGTAAATATCTGGGTCAGCGCTTCTTTTGCGTGTGTCATGTATGTGAAACAGAATACTTGCGTTCTCTGCATTCGCTGGCACAAATATACTCAAAGTGAGACAACTTAGGTCACCTACTAGTTGATCCGATTCTTTATCTTGCAATTGTGGACATATTTTGGTATGTTGTACTTCATCATGTGTTTCCGACAACTTAGCCACTGGGTTAGGAAGCTGCAAAGTAAATAATACTAAATTAAGTGTGCTAAGCTTATGTGTGTGTAGCTAACTTTTGTTCAAACTTTATGAATTTATCAAAGTTATTCCGACAATCACTTACCGCAAATGGGCTGCTAATACTCCCGTATGGAATATCAATGTAACCTATTATATCTGGATTTTCTCGCCATTTATGACCTTTTACTGTTCCACTTGTAGTATTAGTTATATTATCCTCTTCGTTATTGCTGTCACCTCCATTCCCGTCTTCACCATCTACGCCATTGCTTCCTTCTGGTGTCAATGAATCTGTATCTGGATACGGATTAGAGGCATCAGAACTGTTTTCAATTTCACTCGTGTCACCTGTAGGGGGATTTTCTTCAATTGGTGGTGTTAACTCTTGTGTATCTTCTGGATTAATGACTTCAGGATTGGGTTCTTCAGCTTCTTGTTCATCGGTTGAACCTGGAATTTGTGTGTCAATTACACCGACTCTTTCGGCGCTACTGATTGCTTGCACAATTTGCGTTCTTTTGTCGTTTAATGAATCCTGTATGTTTTGTGATTGGGTGACCTGTGATTTACAACAGATTATCACCAGTGTCAACCACAACCAAATTAATTCGTTTGACATGTTTAATTTACATTTGGAACAATAATTCCTTTTCGTTCATTTCTGTAAAACGTAAAATTATATTAAAGTTCCTTTTTATGTTCTAAATAAATGTAAGTTACTGTATATTTTCAGGAATTTTAATAAAAACGATATCTCACCAAGCTGTATTTGATAATTGTGAGCGTCAGTCGTTATCCAAATTAAGCTCCGTACTGTTCCATGGAATCGATGTGATTGCGACTATCGATGATGAGGGTTAAGAACACTTATACACGAAATAGCTTCACTATTCTAATACTAACAAACACAGTTTTGCCCTCGAAACCATGTGTTTGCTTGCAAAGTTTATTTATTGACACTCAATTCAATGTGTTCTTATATAAATAAATAGTTTTTAAAACGATAATTTCCATAGTTTCAAATACTTTTATGTAAGTTTTCGAACCTTTTCAAGTAAGAATTACAACTCACGATAAATAGTACAAATATTGCTCTTATTTTCGGTGTGAAAACACTCACGTTCCCAACTTTTGCAGCGGTTGGTGTGAGCGGATTATATGAGGATTCCGAGGTAGATGCGTAAAGATAAAACTTTACTGTTATTGACTATCGGCTTTGTTACTAACTTAAGAGAAAATTCCATACTGTTATTGTTCAATATCTTACTGGTAATAGGATTTAACGTATTTTATTTACTAGCTTTATTAAAAGGAAATATAGGTAACCCACCTAACCTGATATTATTTAACAAACTTTGCCTGTGTTTTCTTCCACACCTGATTTTATTTTCTTCTTTATGTAATTGTTTTTGTTATACTTTGTGAGCCCGAATGTACAAAAAGTTGGCGTGTTATCTTCAAACTTGGCAAATCCATCACAGAGCGCTATCTCCCCACTCGTGTTGCTGATAATAACTAAGCTCACTAGAACTTTAAGCTCCCAACAATAATGAATAAAAATAGCACTGGGCACAATTTAAATCAGACGATATCACTGTTTAATGTAGGCCGCAGGTAGGGCATCACTAACAGTCCGTGGTGCCAACAAAGAATATTTGACTCGCATTCGTTTTGGTTTGGGTGATGCAAACACCAGTAATTTATTATTAAAAAGATGTATAATATATCAGTAAATTACAATTTAATTAATCAATTTCCTAGCACGTTTGAGGCGAGCTGATATTTCTCTGAAACAAAATAGTAAATATATTTCATGTTATCCATTGTAAAATATTTTTATTTTAAAATTACTGAGAGATCGATTGTCTCACCTGACTTCGAAGTCGATACTATCGAAGAACTCTACAATTTCTTTTTCATAGTAGGTAAGCTCATGTATATCGAGCTTTAATGGGTCCTTCAGCTCGCAATATTGGAGGGTATTGTTGGGCTTCAGCCATGACTCTATTTGCAGGAACCCAGTCGGGTTTCTGGAATAATAGAACGAATTTCAATACCCATATGTCTATAGTAAAAAAATACTTAATCAATATTTGGGTACTCCAGTTGCTTACATCACTGAAGTCATATAATGATCAACATGATGTAATAATGAAAAAGATACAAAACAATGACGTAGTACATGTAGCAAATGATATGTTTGACGCGAAACTGTGATGCGTAATGTTAAGATTATTAAAACAAATATTTACCCATAGTTCATGAAGTTCACAGTTAGGAAGACCATCCAGATTTTCATGACGTCGTCTTTGGTTCTTGGCGGGAAGGCGCGGTAATTACCGAGCATCGAGTTCACTCGGAACACAAAAGCTAAGTCTTCCATATGACCCGCTCCTCGAAAGTCGACCCAATGCGCTGCCTTTACTGGACTGTAGTCTGATTCGTAAGAAAACTTGAAATTGAACATCGGAGCGCCTCCTATAGACTCCTTCCATTCAGCTAGTTTCAACGCCGGATATTTGAAATATAGATCTGTGTAATAGTCTGCGGCTTCCGCTAAAGTTAACCCACCCTTAAAATATCGTTCATATATTTTACTTGTTACTTTTGCAAGTTGGTCTTTGTTTAAAATATATTTAAGTCTAGGTGACACAATTTGACTCTGGTTATTCTTTAAATATGACAAGCAACCTTTCCTTTGCATAAAAAATTTACTAACAGCCATTTCGTTGTTGGTATAAGCTACCAGGGTTGGGTACTCTTTTCCTTTGCCTTTAGCTATGAGAGTTAAAGGAAAGTCGTCCAGTACTCTCGTGATTCCGGCGTATTTTCGTGTCTCCACTACTGGCGCAAATAAAATTGTCGCTCCCTTATACTGTAACGCTGTATTTGCTTCCATCAGAGTAAGAAGTGGTAGTCTGATCAGTTGTTGATGAATCTCATGAGGATCTGTTGTTGTGATGTTGAGTTTCGTGAGATACGTAGTAGCGACGTCCTTCGCATATTTTGGAGATGCAGTGTAATAAGCCGGAAAAGCATAACCACTCAAAAACATACACCTGCAACAATTTATATAAAGTATTTTGGGAATACTCAGCTAGATAGTTACCAAAACTATTATTGTATACATTTGGTTTTGAAAAATTACCTTTTGAATAATCCTTTAGTTGCTGGTGATAGGGCTAGTAAATGAGCTGCAGTACCTCCAGCGCTGTGTCCCATAAGCGTGACGTTGTCAGGGTCACCTCCGAACGCCCGCGCGTTGCGCTGCACCCAACGAAGTAATGTTATCATGTCTCGCAAACCCTGGTTACCGGGGATCTGTTCTGTGCACAGGCTTAAAAATCCGAATACATTAAGCCTGGAATAAAAAATAAATATTTCGTGTGATAAAGGTATATTATTATAATTCCATATCCTCGGCTGTTAGATCCTTCTTACCTATAATTAAAAGTAATAACTATTACTTTTTGCATTAGCAGGTATTCGGGTCCACAAATATCAGTGAGTCCCGAACCGCTTTGAAAAGCTCCCCCGTGAATAAATACTAATATTGGCAACAGCTTGAGCGGTCTACAGTGCTTCGTGTTAGTCGGAAGGTACTCGAGAGGAATGTGCACGTTGAGGTAGATGCAGTCTTCGCTAAAGCCTCTAGGATGGAACATCATATTACCAAAGCTAAAATCGTCTTGAGGGCATATAGGTGCATCCTCGGTGGCGTCGAGCATAATCGAACTATCCCAAGGATCCAAAGGCTCGAGCTCCTGGAATCAAATCACTCGTTCTAGTTTCCATTAAAGCACATTAATTAGATGATGCTTAGTTGTGTGACCTTAAACCGTCCGGGCCCCAACGGTGGCTTAGCATACGGCACTCCCTGGAAGCTAGCGTATTGGCCACCATTTTCAGCGTACTTGATGCTGCCACACACCCACCCGGCGTCCGTGCGCATGCGGGCCTTGCAGAAGTTAGGCCTTTTCCAGCCATAATTGTATGTACAGCTGGCTAAAATTGAAGTTGGTAATGTTCGAGCTTGTACAGTCAGAAAAGGACTGAGGGTAGCAGGTGCGTATTTTAAAGTTCTAATTATTTTAATGACGGTTCAATAATTTTTTGTTATTCTGCGTGAAATAACTAACACTTCGAAAGCTTTAGTGATATCAAGCAGAATAATTTACAATTACTAAACCGTTATTTAAAAAAAAATTAACTTTAAAATATGCACCTGCTACCCTCAGTCCTTTTCTGACTGTACAAATTCTTATACCCATTAAAACACTTTTTTTTATCAAAAGGTCGTAGAATATCATTGCGTCGTAATAATCGATTATTATGTCACCTTTGATTTGTATGCAACGTAACTTATGCATGTCATGATTTCGTACAGTGATGGATGATCTTAGGTCACTCGAATTAATAGCCAATATCTAAAAAATGCCATATACAAAGTACCTACCTCGAGACGAAAAATATTGATAAACGTGTGATAATACATGTTGTAGATCCGGTGGGTCTGTCAGTCAGTCAGTGAACCCGGAGAATTTAATAAAATAAAATCAAGATTATATTAATTAGTTAAGAATGAACTTTAATATTAACTAACCGTGCATTAAAACTGTAGCAAAAATAGTTACTGCAATCAGCAGCATTTTCAAAGGAATTGTTTTGGTTAATATAGAGATCTCACGAGATGCTGAACATAGCGTGTAATATGCAGCATTTCAAGTGACTGCATTTTTATTTAAGTACATCACTTTTGTAAAGGTGTATCTATATTTAAGACGATTTAATTTATGTATCTCTTGGGCCTTATCGTGTAAATAACAAAACATGGCATTACATGCTAAAGATAGCGAATGTGAAACCGGCCTTATTGCTGCAATTACTTTCTAAAGCAAACATTCAAACCACTTGTTTGTTATTATCTTTTGAAAATTAAAACTTATTGTTACTGTGCAACGACGTCTGTCGCTATATTAATGTCAATATCAATTTCCTAATTCTTTGTTTTTCTTTTTTGTGATCGCAAATTGCTTTGTTTCATATTTATAAAACTTACATTTTTTTATATAATTTTTTCAAGTAACAACGTGTCAATGATTATCACTATCACTACATAGTATAAAACAAAGTCGCTTTCTCTGTCCCTATATCCCTACGTATGCTTAAATCTTTAAAACTACACAACGGATTTTGATGCGGTTTTTTTTAATAGATAGAGGAAGGTTTATATGTATAATACATGCATAATATAGCCGTGCGAAGCCGGGGCGGGTCGCTAGTATATGATATATGAAAGTAAAGACAAAGTTGCTTAAACATATTTTAATTTATATTGCACATGTTTCGTTATTCGTTAATAGCGTCAGTTGCGAACGAGCTCCTTCAGGCGCTCGGTGACATGTCTGTAACAAAATTATCGACAAATAAGCACATAGTATTCATCTGATTGTTGATTTATCTGTTTAAAAACCTCACCTTGATTTAATATCGATACTGTCGTAGAACTTCACCATCTCAATTTGATGAGCAGTAGGTTTCATGACTTTATACACCTTCGGCTTTGCAATGTTTTGATATACAAATTTGTCCGTAGACAGTTGTGGCCAGTTCCACTCATTTACTTCACATGTCGGATTGCTGGAAACATAGATCAATACATAAGTTGAGACGATACAATAATTATCACATTCTATTATTATCTTCTACACTAATAAAGGAAGAAATGACAAACAGTCTGTACATGTAAGAATGTTAAAAAAAAAATCGAATCTGAGACCTTAGAAAAAGCAGTAGAACGAGAGTTTATAAGTTTCAAAATTCATGACAGTCTGCCTGCTGATCATATTAAAATCTGGTTTTCACGGGGTTGCATTATCAACTAGAACTAATTGGTTATAGGTTAAGAGAATTTTGTTATATAATCACCTGCATCGCATGAAGTTCGTGACAAAGGTAGTCATCCAGTCTTTCATTCGGTCATCAGTATTCTTCGGTGGAAAGGAAACAATATGTTCGTCAAGTAGAGAGTTGACTCTAAACACGTATGTCAGATCCTCGATGTGTGCAGCTCCATCGTATGTAATATACAAACCTTCTTCTATCAAGCTACGGTCGCTCTCGTATGAATACTGATAGAGATACGCTGGCGCTCCTATTATAGCCCTCCACTCCGCCAGCTTAAAGGCAGAGTATATTATATTGATGTCAGATTGACATTTGATCAGTTCGTCCAATGTCGCTTTTCCTTTAAAACATCTATCGTAGACTCGGTCGGCCAGCTTCGATTGCACTTTTTCAGGCACTCCTGATCTGAGCCGCGGAAACAGTAGTAACTTTTGGTCTTTTTCCACAAGTTTAACCATATCAAAGTTTATATTCCACCATCGAAAAGCTTCCATTTCGTGGTTTGTAAAACCTAAAAGTAGGGGGTACCCCCTCCCTTTGCCTTGGGCTAAAAGTTCTAAGGGATAGTCTTCTAAGATCCTGGTTACACCAGGATACACCCCTTCTACTACTGCAGGGATACATGTAGCTCCGAAATTGTGCTGAATAATAGTGAACGATTCCATAATATTTTGCAACGGCAGTTTTGTTAGTTGCTTGTGAATATATACTGGGTCGGTAGAGTTGATACCCAAATTCGAAAGAAAGACTTTGGCTATCATTGCAGCATTTTCTGGACTTGGGTCGTAGTGGTTTCCAATGGCAGTTCCACTCATTAAAATTAATCTAAAATCAAAATAAATTAGAACCTTGGTATTACGTTTTACATTACATCGCCGTAACATGAAATAACAGAGTCTAAAAACCTTTTGAATAATCCCTGACCGGCCTTCGAAATCGATAGAATATGAGCTAACGTCGCTCCAGCGCTCTGTCCCATGAGCGTTACGTCGTCGGGATCACCTCCGAAGGCGCGCGCGTTGCGCTGCACCCACCGGAGTAACGTAACCACATCACGCAAGCCTTGATTGCCAGGAATCTCTTTACTTGCCAAGGAGAGAAATCCAAACACATTCAATCTGAAAAGAATACAGTCCCGTTTTGAATATTAAATTAAAGCGTAATTGAATTAAAAAGGAAATTTTGCAAAGAGTTTTAAAGCCAAAACACAACATGCGATGAGCACCGTCTGCAATAATTTAACCTGAACTGCAAAGAGGCAACACAATGCAAAAATATTATAAAGGATGCCTATAGTTTACCTGTAATTAAAAGTAATAACAATGACTCCTTTCGTGATGAGATACTCAGGACCGTGAAGATCTGTCAATCCCGATCCTGATTGGAAACCACCGCCATGTATGAACACTAATATCGGTACTCGGGTTCTGGTTGTTGTACTGTTCGTGTAAGGTACATGCAGGTTTAGGTAGATACAATCTTCACTCTGGCCCTTTTTTGGTTGATATATTCTGCCATATAAAAGTTCCTTAGTCGGACAGGCAGGACCCTCTTCGGTAGCATCGAGCCAGTTGTTCCAAGGCTCTGGAGGTTCCAATTCCTATAACAAAAAGATTTTTAAATTGGTGGCAATGCCGCCTTGTCACCAATAGAGGACGCCGAATCGAATAAAATGTCACAAATAAATATTTTGTAAGGATTAGCTCACAAGCAAGTTCTGACGACATATCGTCGTCGCCGCCGCCGCCCCGGTGGGGGACCTACCGGGGATGACAAATCTACGGTAAAAATTCTTCCTTTCATACATAGGTACCATTTTGTTTATTTAAAAACCTATATATATAATAGTGGAATCAAGACAACTGAGACGTACAGTATTTATCTATTTATCCTGAATTCCGTTTAAAAAACCATATTAGTTTAAAATCTTATTTAAAGGTACCTTAAATCTTCTGTCTCCCAGAGGTGGTTTCCCGTATGGTACGCCTCTAAAACTGGCGTACTTGTACTTATCCTCGGCGACGCGCATTTGTCCACAAATCCACCCCGAGTCCGTGCGCATTGGCACCTGGCAGCCCTTCGGTTTGCAACTACTTTCACATTGTACACTTTCAAAAAGAGCTGAAACATTTTTTTAAGTTTATTTATCAGTCATTTGAAATAACTTATGATTCGTACCATGCACCGGACATGTTTCGGACTCGTTTAATAGATACAGTAGCTACCTATGGAAATACCGTAGAACCTATTAAATATCACGTTTCAAAAACAGACACTTAATAGGGCCCATCAACCAAAAATTTCAAAAAAATTAAGATGGTAGGTCCCGACTATGTGAATATCGGAGACCCTCTATTAAAGTTAAAATAAGTAAAGCTACTATAGGTAATAATTTTATTTCATGACCAACATTACTGACAATTTGCAGAACAATATATCGACCTATTTAAAACTAATATTTGTATATATTTTCAATATAACTACCTAGACCAAAATAAGCAATTCAACATTGATTAGTTTACCAAACTGACTTACCCAAGATGAACAATATGACTGGCACACTGAAAGCCCACATGTTTTTAGAATGTTTGCGTCTAAGGGCCACATTCTCTCTTATAACTATGCGTGAGCAAATACTCTAAATATCGTTAGATAATTAACTAGGTTATATTATGTTTACTAATTGGTGAACCTTGTATATTTTAATCTACAGTAAGACTATTATTTAAGGTTGCTCTCGATTAGACGGTTAAATGTAAATAGTCTAAGGGCATGTTGTGTTTGTCTTTTTAAGACGATTTTATGTGGACTATATACTAATGTATTAAGCATCCAAAGAAATAAAGAAATTTTACTTCGACTTCTTGATGGAGAATACGTTCTTCATCGATCGGTACATGTTTTAACTTTCTATATGCATGTAATTTAATGAAAATTAGGAAAAAGAAGTGCCCGCGTGTTTACCCCCGTATTTGATAAGCTTTGGGTAAAATTGACACTTGCAAACCCTTAACGCTATAATCTAATAGGGCTACCAGTTAGTTACTCGCTATTTCTTCACATCTTAACAAACATCGTTTGCTATACGAATTATGAAAAAACGATATACATATAATTCTAAAAAAATTTGGTTATCTTCTACCGAAAATGCGTCAGTCTGCATCTATCGGCTGCGCTCAGGAACGTTTCTATCTAAAAGCAATTTTTATCATCACTGACATTGAATGTCACTTGCAAGAGCGAGATCAACAAAGCATTAAGACATAATAAGACATAATAATGATGTCCTTATACTTTTTCTGATTATTTGCTTATTTATTCAGGTTTTATTCTGCGTTTTATGGAAGCAACGTTTATTGACGTTTTAATATAATTGTTTCAGGTAACTAGCATTCAGTTTCAGGTAACTAGCATTCAGTTTCAGGTAACTAACGCCACAGGGACATAATATCTTCAATCTACCTATTTGCTATTAAGGTAGGTAACGAAGTAATCTGTATGGTAAACAAAATTTCAATCATATTACTTTATTAGATAAATAAAATCAGTACCTACATAGTGTATTTTTTTTGACAACAGTGTTACTTGCCAACAAGTTTTTTCAGGCGCTCGGTGACAATTCTGTAACAAAATTATCGGCTAATAAGCACATAGTTCTGATTTCGTTAAAACATTTTATGTGTCTAAAATTCTCACCTTGATTTAATATCGATCTTGTCGTAAAACTTCACCATATCCAATTGATCTCCAGTAGGTTTCATGACTTGACACACCATCGGCTTTGCAATATTTTGATACACAAAGTTTTTAGTAGACAGACGAGGCCATTCACTGATGTTGTAGGTTGGATTGCTGGAAACGTTGATGAATAAAATAAGTTGTTATAAAACTCTATTTGTTATAAGCCATGAAGTTTTCGTATACTTGGTCACCTGCATCGCATGAAGTTTGTAACAAACGTAGTCATCCAGTCTTTCATTCGGTCATCAGTATTCTTCGGTGGAAAGGAAACAATATGTTCGTCAAGTAGAGAGTTGACTCTAAACCAGGGTTCGAGGATATATATCAATGGATATATATCATGATATATATATCCGATATATATCAAAGGGTTTTTTGTGATATATATCAATACCAAAATTGTTTAAAAATTTCATGAAAATAAGTCATGTTTTGCAGTTTTCTACTGTAGTTCTCCATCCGAAATATAGATGGCGTTGGAGTAAAGTTAAAACATACTCCCTAATAGTAAGTTTATGTATTAAACGTTTAAAGTTTAGGTATTTTAAGTATTAGTGTAGGTATTCAGAAAATTAATGAAGCCATTGAATGATTGGAATTTATAAGATTTTGCCTTTTTGAGTTGATTTTTAACCGACTTCAAAAAAGGAGGAGTTTCTCAATTCGTCTGTATGTTGTTGTTTTTTTTTCTACCTGATGTTGTTTATGATTTTAATTGTTTTTTTCTTATTTAAAAGAATATTTTATGTTTTTTAGTTTTGATTTTTCTTTTATATGATGTTTTTTTTTTAAATAATTTATTATATTTATAAAACACTAGCTGCGCTCCGCGGTTTCACCCGCGTAACTCCCGATCCCGTGGGAATATCGGGATAAATTAAGATGCAAGCTATCCTATCTTTCAAGTTGGATCGAACTGCACATGGTGTGCGAATTTTATTATAATCGGTTAAGTGGTTTAGGAGTCCATTGAGGACAAACATTGTGACACGAGATTTATATATATTAAGATAGGTATGCAAACAGTATACATAAATAATACAATAAAATAACAATATGGCTGTCATACAAAGTGGATAAATATCATGTAAATATCACATTTTTTATATATATCGGATATATATCAAAAAAATCCGATATTTTGATATTTATTATAAATATCGGATATTTTCGAACCCTGCTCTAAACACGTATGTCAGATCCTCGATATGAGCAGCTCCATCGTATGTAATATACAAAACTTCTTCTATCAAGCTACGGTCGCTCTCGTATGAATACTGATAGAGATACGCTGGCGCTCCTATTATAGCCCTCCACTCCGCCATCTTAAAGGCAGAATATATCATAATGATATCAGATTGGCATTTGATCAGTTCGTCCAAAAATGCGACGCAGGCATTTATCTATTTATCCTGAATTCCGTTTAAAAAACCATAGTAGTTTAAAATCTTATATAAAGGTACCTTAAATCTTCTGTCTCCCAGAGGTGGTTTTCCGTATGGTACGCCTCTAAGGCCCATATTCTAGAACGTCACTCAAGCGTTGATCTAGTTTTAAAAGTAGTTTTAAAACGAGATTGCATTTAAAGTCATGTCTTGAGACACGATTCTCAAATCTCGTATCAGCTGAGTTTTTGTTTATTCTGAAACGCATCTTGAGCAGTAATCGACACTCAGGTAGGGATTTGAACTCGACTCACGTAAAACATGGGAAATCGACTCTTGAAACGAGATTTTATAGCAAGAATAGGTTAGTTTTCTGTTTAGCCCAGGCTTCCATAATGGATATTTTTGAAGAGATCGATTATTACAATGATTTATTTGTTTTGGGGAATCAAATTATTAATATTCCTCTGCGTCATCTACGGGACTCGAAGACGGGACTGGCAAGACCCGTACATGATATACGTAAACTAGCAACCCGCCCCAGCTTCGCACGGCTGTATTATGCATGTATTATACATATAAACCTTTCTCTTGAATCACTCTATCTTTTAAAAAAAACCGCCTCAAAATCCGTTGCGTAGTTTTAAAGATTTAAGCATACCTACATAGAGATATAGGGACATAGGGACAGAGAAAGCGACTTTGTTTTATAATAATAATAATAAATCATTTATTTCAGGCTACGAAGGCTCATAGATACATACCTTATAGACTAACATACATATTTTATAATATACATTGAAAGTGTTAATAGATAACTTAAAAATATGTTAGTAGCACTTCCAGGACACTACACTTTAGTCTTAGTAGGTTCGCGTGAAATTGGCCGCGGAAGCGACGGAATACCACATCCTTCGGCCAGAAGCTTTCATCCATAACGCGAGGCAGATAGCGGTTCGGTACTCGCACCACAAACGCCTTAAAATTGACGTTCTGATGCGACTCCAGCATATGCACTCGCAGCGTAAAGCCCAGCTTCCGGCGTACGTACTCGACGATGTCCTTCTCCCCGACGGTGTAGTGCAGGCGGGAGATGTACACCGGAGTTTCCGGCATCGCAGCACGAACTCCCAGACTAGCATCAGTCGGGCGGGGCTGTACCGCAGCGATTCGTGATGATAGGTCTTGCTCGCCGCTTCTTTTGCACCTTGACAAAACCTTCATCATCCTCGTTGGGATCTTTGTTTTATACTATGTAGTGATTAATTCAAGATGCGGTAGGTACAGATTTACGAAAGACACTGTAAAATTTGTTCTTACGGTGATATATTCGTTCCTTGTGTTTACACTAATTGGTATATAATACATAGGTACCTACTTAATTTCATACATTTTCTTTTTAGTTAATATGAATAACGATCTCATCAAACAAAAATCCATTGACTGAAATGACATTGACGTCTTAGGCATAATTCATTTTTCGTTCCATTTTACGAAAAATACACACTATGGTCGAAAATAGTTCGATATGATTATTCAATTGTAATATATCCATTCATTATTACTTACAACACGCAGTCTATTATATTTTTGCCTAATTAACGATTTTGTTCCTTTAATTTAAATAAAATGTGATTTTATGATTACTTGATATCAAGAAAAAAATTCTTTGTTTGCGTGAAAAGGAATTTTGTTGAAACAAACACAGCAAACGCAATCAAATTGTAAATGAAAACAGACTTGAGCCATAGACAATGTAGACGACGTTTTAAAACTAGATTCAGCTGAGTCAAACTTAAGATGCCTTTCAGAATACAAACTAATCTCAAGACTGGATTCGTTTTCAAGAGTAGTTTTAAGTGAACATTGATCTGAGTCGTCTTTTGGAATACGGGCCTAACCCCCGAATACTGAAAGGCTACTTAATCTTAAGCGGCGTTTAAATTGACGTTAAGTGTATGCTTTCTATTGAAGCCTAGACTTAAATTTCAATTTAAGCGACACTTAAGACTAAGTAGCCTTTCAGTATTCGGGGGTAAAACTGGCGTACTTGTACTTATCCTCGGTGACGCGGATTTGTCCACAAATCCACCCCGAGTCCGTGCGCAGCGGCGCCTGGCAGCCTTTCGGTTTGCAACTACTTTCACAATATTTAAAATAACAATTTGTGTAACGCATTTTATGGTACAGTACAGATAATATATTATTTACTTTAACTAAATTAACTTACCCAAAACGAATAATATGACTTCTACAACGATAGTACTCATGTGAAATCGAGTGTTAGGCGCCATGAATAATGTATAATATATATACTTCACATACATATCGTACAATAATTATCTAAAACCTTTTAGCACTTCAACGTTGACGACCTCTGTGGCGCGTCGGGCGAACACCCGACTGCGACGCAGAAGGTTGCGGGTTCGATTCCCGCCGGGAACAAGTATTTATGCTGACCATAAATTCTTGTTTCTGGTTCTGGGTGTTTCCTATATGTATAATATGTACTTATATATTTACAAAAAAAAAAAAAGTATATAAGTAGTTTATCCGTTATCTGGCACCCATAACACAAGCATTAAGTTGCTTAGCTTGGGGCTGGATGGCGATATGTAATATGTCCTGAAATATTTATTTATTTAATGTATGGATTACCATAATAATATGTTCATTACACAATACACAGGGAGACCAAAGACAAATAAATGATTTAAGCCATAATATCCATCATAATTTGTCTAGTCATATCATAATTTGGAACCGCCGCCCGCGCCGCGCCGCCGCCGTTGCTACACAGAAAATGGTGTTTCTACGCCAATCATTTAAATTTTAAATAAATAAAAAAATATTTATGTTGAAAAATTACTCGCGGTTCGTTTGTCGACCAATCAATATTAATTATTATGTCTTTAAAACGTCCAAGAGACTAGTTTCTTAAATTAATTAAAATCTGTATTACGTGAAATATTAATTACTGAAAATAAAATCCGTTGAAAATATTTCTATGTAAGTAAATAGATATACAATTGACTTTTATTTTCCTGTTAACGCACTTACCGCCACATTACAAATGTAAAAGTTAAATTAAATAAATTAATTAATAAAAAATAAAAAAAATAAAAAATATTTCAGGACATATTACTGGAGTCGCTCGCGCGCATTCGTCGGCGACGTTCGTGTGCAGTGAAGTGCAATTTGTTACGTTATGCCAAATACTACGTTAAAATGTGTCTCGTGCAATATAATTATCGACGAACTCTTGTCTTATATTCAAAATAAAGTTTCAATTGCGGATGAAGAAAGTTTGGTGCGGATATGTGCGTCAGCTTTTACTTCGGACCAGATTGAAAATTCGAAGTCGTTACTGTTTGAATCTTTATCAAACGAGATGAAAAAAACAGTTCGTCGTGGCAAGGGCAAGGAAAACAGAGATTTGTACGATATAATTGGTGTTTTTAAAGCCACGGATCCTGATGAAATACCGACATTTGTCGCGAGAGACCTGGAAAAATTGCCACCAATTACGTTCGACCACCTCGACGTTTCTAAGCTCCTTAAAGATCTAGTTTTGGTACAAAATGAAATTAAAACTATCAAACAATCGTATGTTACGCAAGAACAACTAAATTCGATCATGAAGGAGAACAGAAGATTAGATAAAACACAATTTTCCCCACCTTTTTCGGCAGCCAAAATCAACATGAAAAGAGGAGCATACTGCGATAGTGGTCCGATGGGACTAGCATTGAACAGTTATTCTGATGATAGTGCAGAAGAACTTGAAGATTTGTTTCTGAATAACTCTAATTTACACAAGGAAAATACGTTAAATATTTGTGTTAATTGTGATGAGGGTAGTTGCAAAACTAGTCGCATAACGGTCAGCAACAGCTGTGATTCGAAACGCATCGAGTGTGTGAGCGGCGCAAGCTTTCTACCTATTCCCGAAGGTACCGTTACTCGTCAAGACTCAACTCATAAGGTATCGTCGATCGGTCAGCTAAATGCAACGGAAAAACAATCTTATGCAGAGGCCGTAAGGTCTAGTGAATCAAACGATGGCTTTGTTTTGGTTCAAAAGAAAAAGCGTAAAATGAAGAATCGTTTTATTGGAAAAATAGGTAAAGTGGTGATGCAATCCGAGGAAAACTTTAAGGCCGCGGACCGAGTTGTTCCTATTTTTATCACAAATGTACATAAAAATACAAAGGAATCGGATATTGTTGATTATATTCAGAAGAAGACCGGAGAACGGGTTAATTTAGAAAAATTAACAATTAAGCGGCAGTGTGAACACAATGCCTACAAGTTTTTCGTGATGGAATCCAAGCTCTCGATGTTCTTAGATAACAATTTATGGCCGCAAGGTATTATATTCCGACGTTTTGTGCATTTCAAGCCAAGACGTTTTCACGATTCTTTGGTAACGGAGAGCGGTAAAAATAAGGCAAACAAATGACAGTGTGCAAATTAATGAGTTTTAATTGTAGGAATGTGAAACGTTCCGTTTACAGTATACGTGATTACTGCAAAGTATATGATATCATAGCCCTACAAGAGACTTGGTTATTGCCGTCTGATCTAGCGTTTCTAAACACAATAAGTAACGAGTTTAGCTGCACGGGTGTCTCGGCAGTAGATATGTCAGCTGGTATGTTACAAGGGAGGCCCTATGGAGGTGTCGCCCTGCTATGGAGAAAGTCTCTTTTTCAGCATGTTGAAGTAATCGAGTGCAATAATTCTCGAGTTTGTGCAATAAAAATAGTGGTAAGCGATAAATCGTTTGTAGTTGTGAGTGTTTACATGCCGACGGACAATAAAACCAACAGTGACCTAGTGGATTTTACGGACACGTTGAGCTCGGTGAGTGCAACTATTGATAATACAAATGTAGACTGTGTGTATGTGTTAGGAGATTTTAATGCGCACCCCTCTGAACGTTTTTACCGTGAACTTTCTGACTGTTGCGAGGAACACGAGTGGTCATGTGTAGATACCGATATGTTAGGGTTATTATCTAGTAATTATACGTATATTAGTGATATAAATGGCTCAAAAAGATGGCTTGATCATTGTATAGTTACTAAAGCCGCAAAAATGTCAGTGCTGAGCGTGAGCGTACTGTATGACGTACTTTCGTCCGATCATTTCCCATTAGTACTAGAATGTAATATAAACGTTATTAAAGGTAAAATTTATGAGCCTAACACATCAAACACCAGTATACTGTGGGGGGACAGAGATCAGAGTCAGCTGGAATTGTACAAAGAAAAGTGTCAAGCTGAATTAGAGTTGATTAACTTCCCATCTTTATTGCGGGTTTGTTGTGGTAGGACATGTAACGAGTCTAGTCATTTAGCCGTTATAGATATTTTGTATGACGATATTGTAAGGGCTTTGCAAACGTCAGCGCGAGAGAGTCGAGAGAGCAGGCGTCCTAAGAGAAAGGTAGTCATAGGGTGGAATAAACACGTTGCGAACTCTCATAGGGAAGCTAAAAATAAATTGCAAGTATGGCTGGGTCAGGGTAAGCCTACTTCTGGAGCTAGCTATAACGATATGAGAGAGGCGAGAAAAATATTTAAGTCACGTTTAAGATGGTGCCAAGCTCATGAAAATCAAATAAAAATGGATATTCTTGCCTCTCATCACGTCAATCATGATTTTCGCGGATTCTGGAAACAAACCAACAAGTTACAGCATAAAACCGGTCTCCCTGTGAGTGTTGGTGGCGTGAGTAGGCCTGAAGATATAGCAAATAAATTCAGGGAGCATTTTACTGTGAATTCTATGCTAGGGCATAGTGTCTCCGGGGTGAGTGTTGAGCCTGGCATGCCCAGTGAAGTACTGTTTCAAACGAAAGAGATCGAACTTATTATAAAATCTATGTCGAGAGGGAAATCACCTGGGCATGACGGGCTCAGCATTGAGCATCTTAAATATGCTGGTCCGCACCTGTCAAGGGTGATTGCGATGCTCTTTAATTTGTGTGTCAATCATAGTTATCTGCCAACTGAGATGATGAAAACTGTGGTAGTTCCTATCGTGAAAAATAAAACGGGTGACATTTCCGATTTGAACAATTATAGGCCCATTTCGTTGGCTACGATTGTAGCGAAGGTTTTTGACGCCTTGCTTAACACACGACTAAATAGTTGTCTCAAAATTCATGACAACCAATTCGGATTTAGACCCGGATTGTCAACAGACAATGCTGTGTTGTGTCTTAAGCAGGTTGTCTCGTACTACACTAGCAGAAAGACGCCCGTGTACGCCTGCTTTCTCGACCTTTCTAAAGCATTTGACCTGGTTTCATACGACGTACTCTGGGGTAAACTGGAAAAGCTTAAATTACCAAATCAGCTAACAAATATCTTTAAATATTGGTACGGAAACCAGGTTAACAATGTGCGTTGGGCCGGAGCCTTCTCGAGTCCATATAACTTAGAGTGCGGAGTGAGACAGGGCGGCTTGAGCTCCCCATCGTTGTTTAACCTCTATGTGAATGAGCTTGTCGGTGAGCTCAACGGCACTAGAGTCGGTTGTTATATAGACGGTGTCTGCGTGAATAACATATCGTATGCAGATGACATGGTGCTGTTGAGCGCATCGATTTGCGGACTGAGAAAGTTGTTGGCGATTTGTGAGCGATATGCTAAGGCCCATGGTCTAATTTATAATTGTAAAAAGAGCGAGATCATGGTCTTCGGAGTGGGAAGTCAATGTCCTATAAGTGTACCACCTGTAAAACTAAATGGCAAACAATTGCGAAGAGTGTATAAATTTAAGTACCTAGGACACATATTGACGCCTGATCTGAAGGATGATGAGGATGTTGAGCGGGAGCGGAGGGCTTTGTCGGTCAGAGCGAACATGATAGTCCGCAGGTTTGCACGTTGCTCGAGAGAAGTAAAGTTGACCCTGTTCCGAGCCTACTGTACATCATTCTATACGTGCACCCTGTGGTCTAGATATACTCAGAAATCGTACGGGGCCCTCCGTGTTCAGTATAACAACGCCTTTAGGATTTTGTTGGGGCTGCCACGGTTTTGCAGCGCATCAGGGATGTTTGCAGAATCGTCTGTAGACTGTTTTTATACCATAATGCGAAAAAGAGGCGCGTCCCTGGTGCGTAGGGTACGTGGCAGTGCCAACACCATCTTAGCCATGATCGCAAGCAGGTTGGACTGCGAGTATATAAACCGCTGTTGTGCCACTGCTCATGGTGTAGAGGTTAAAAAATAATGGCATGGTATCGATGTTTTTTAATTTTTATGTTTCTTTAATTTCTAATTTTTATGTTTCTTTTTTATTTTACTTTATTTTATTTTAATTTACTAACTTAAGAATAAGTATTTTACTAATAATATGAGTCTCTGTAACTTGAGTAAATAAATATATATATATAATATTACACATCGCCATCCAGCCCCAAGCTAAGCAACTTAATGCTTGTGTTATGGGTGCCAGATAACGGATAAACTACATATATACTTTTTTTTTTATTAATAGATAAATTACTGACACATAAGAGCATTTTTAATTAAACTAAACAGTTTAGTGACGTATATAAGATTAGCCAACCACATTATCGTGATTAAATAGCTCGAAGTGAGCATGTGTAATGTTCCTAATTCAATAAATATTACGGCCTTAATGTCACTCCACTCTGAATAATTAGTTCGTAAAGTTACCCACAAATTGGCCAGTAAACCAACCCCTCAGAGCAAACACCCAGTTAGTTCCCACTCTAGCTTATTATTATAATAGTTTACTTCGTACGGATTAGCTTAATTTTATAAAGTAAAGTCCGCATACCTAACCTTATATTCTGTGTCTATGGGTAATATTGGGTAAAACAGCATAGCATAGCACATAAGTTAACAAGGTGATTTTTGAAGTGAAAACTTCTTTAGCGGCGTTGAGCACTTTTTCTGTAATGGGTATAAAATCTTAAACTCGCGTCAGGACACGTGACCTGGGGCCTTATTCTGCTATTTGGCCAACCATTGTCATTATATCGAGACTCTATTGATATTATATCGAGATTGTGACTTTATTTGGTATTCTGCTAAAGTTTTAACATCGCAATATAATCACTATGGAGTCTCAATGGTATGGTAATATTTACCTTGCAGGTGTTGCCTAGCAACATGGTATATGTTGCTAAGCAATATACCGTTTTGACAACTATCGAGATTCCATTAAGCCACGATTGTAGAGCAGAACACAAAAGTGAGTCAGTGGTGTGTCAGTGGTGTCTCAGTGTTGTCTCGATAGAATAGTCAACGTTAGGAGAATACGAATTTGACATGTAATGTCATATTTTTGACATTAAATTTCTATTACGATTATATCGACACACTATTGAAATACAATTGTGTTAGCAGACTTAGGCCCCTGATCGAAAAAGCGTAAGACGGATGGAGAGTAGACAGCTATCCCCTCTCTACGGCGCGGCGAAAATGTATGCCTGGGCCTACTGTTTTTAATTTGGCTGTGAGTGTATTAAGACGTACATATGGTATTTTTTAACGGACGACTATTGACGGACGACAAATGTCGGACGACAATTTGTTGGACGACAAATGTCGGACGACTATTTGTTGGACGACAAATGTCGGACGACTATTTGTCGTCCGACTATTTTTTTTTTTCATCTAAAACTCTTTTTGCGTATGTTCTCGCGACATATGAGATTTTACACAGATATACAGTTTTCACTTCTGCCTGCACTCCCGGAGTGCGCTGTTTTTTTTTACATGGGCATTCAGGGCTATGTCTTAAACTATAACCCTCTTATTACAAAAAAACTGCAAAACCATAGTTTAAACCTGTACTAAAAGATCTAGGTTTTTGTGTTAGTTTTGGTTTAAAATTGATTCTTATTACAAAAAGTAAATAGACCAAGGACCAGAAGATCCCTGGTTTTAGTCGCAACCATAGACAATAGATAGCAAACTCGAAACAAACCATTATTTTGTTCGTTCAGCGTTCGAAACACCGTTCCTTTTCACAAAATGGTTGTTAAGTGAGTAAATATTAAAAACTTATTTAAGAAATCGAATACTAAAGTGATAAAAATATAAATTGTGTGTTCAATTATTGTGAAATAGTGTGACTTGTATTTGTTATTCTATGTTCGCGATTACGTTGTTGTATTTAAATACATCAATTTATGTAGCGTATATCGGAACGCGGCTCGAGTTAAGCCTTTAAGCCTTTTGCCTGCCCCATTAGAAGTATAAAAAAAAAAATATTACCTAAAAAATAGTAAACATGAAAATAACCTAAATTTCTCAAAAACATAAGAAAACGTAGTGATTATATCCTCTTTGAACATAAGTACGTACTAAAAATATTTACTTATTTATGTTTTTAGTAGGTTTAGGTAATATGTTGTTAAAATCTGTGAAAATTTCAACTCTCTATCTATCACGGTTCTTGAGATAGAGCTTGGTGACGGACAGAAGACGGACGGATAGCGAAGTCTTAGTAAGAGGGCCCCGTTTTTACCCTTTGGGTATGGTACCCTAAAAAGGAGCGAGAATTGGAGTAACGAGGAAAAGGTGAACGTCAGAATTTAATTTTTTGAGGTTAGAAATTTCGGTCTAAGTATACTTAAACTAGGGTGCTCGCTAGTTTAACTTTGACAGGACAGACAAACCTGGTTTTAGCGGTAAACTTCTTTTTGTAATAACGTTTATCTAAGTCCATGGTTTTAATCTCACTAAAACGTAGTTTAATTTTTAGACTTTGTTTTGGAATAAGGGGGTAAGAGATGGTACCTAAAAATGCTTTCTTTTCTTTTCTTTTCTGAAAGGGGTTGGTTAAAAACGACAAAAATTTGCTATTTTGTTTGATTTGCCATACTATGTTTGTCACTAGGAAATAATCTGTATCAGCAACACTATCGATTGGTATAAAAATATCAATAGGTTCGACTCTCCTGGCCAGCTAGCCTAGCATGAAGGCCAAAACACGATACGATAAAGCGATATAACTACATCAACTCTCAAAATATGATAGATATAGCCGCCATGTTGAATTTTTATCATAATTTTTATCGCAATTTATAATAAAAATTCAACATGGCGGCTTTATGTATCATATTTTGAGAGTTGATGTAGTTATATCGCTTTATCGTATCGTGTTTTGGTCTTCATGCTAGGCAGGCAGGGTAATAATAACAAAAAAATAGGTACTTATGTACGCGCTTGAAAAGAAAACTTCTAGAAGTTA
Source organism: Idaea aversata (assembly GCA_907269075.1). Classification (NCBI taxonomy): domain Eukaryota; kingdom Metazoa; phylum Arthropoda; class Insecta; order Lepidoptera; family Geometridae; genus Idaea; species Idaea aversata. Next base: position 13,960,864 of record OU026100.1, on the reverse strand, counting down.
AACGTCCGTCTGTCTGTCCGTCCGCCCGTCTGATATTTATTTTGCTTCAACCTGTATTATAATAAAAATATACGATGATTATTTTTTTATTCAAAATCGGGCACGCAACTCTTCAACATTTTTCGCTTATCTCCTAAAATAGTTTATGTTAGTGAACTTAGCAGATCATTGTCCAGCAGATCAAAAATAAATGTGAGTTCTTATCGCATGCAGATGAGTTCTACAGTTCCTGATACTTTTTATGAATAGTTCTGGCGTTTTTGCCGAGATTTTTTTTTTTCAAAATGATCTGCTAACTTCCCGTAGCAGATCATTTTACAGCAGATCAAAAACAAATGTGAGTTCTTTTAGCATGCAGGTCTGTTCTATAGTTCCTGATACTTTTTATAAATAGTTCTGGCGTTTTTGCCGTAAAAAAAGTAAATTGACAAAATAATCTGCTATTGAAGTTCGATAAGTTGACAAATACTATTTTTATAGTTTCAAATTATTTGAAAGGCTGGAACTCTTCTTTTATCCACATATTCGTATTAGAACTGCAGCCTAGAACTCGATTCGAGATCAGAACCCTGTTCCAAGTGCCAGCAGATCATGTCAGAACTCTTAGATCATGTCAGAATTTTTCACAAGTCGAAAAGTAAGATTTGCAGCGTTTCAAATGACATAGGACGCTGGAACTCTTTCGTTTTAGTTAGTTCAATATCAGAACTGCAGCATAGAACTCGATTCGATCCTAGAACTCTCGTCCAAGTGCCAGCAGAGCATGTCAGAACTCTTAGAAAAAACTTCAACGGTCAAAACTTTTCACAAGTCGAAAAATAAGATTTGCAGCGTTTCAAATGACATAGGACGCTGGAACTCTTTCGTTTTAGTTAGTTCAATAATAGAACTGCAACCAAAAATTCGATTTGATCCCAGAACACTCGTCCAAGTGCCAGCAGAGCATGTCAGAACTCTTAGATAAAACTTCAACGGTCAAAACTTTTCACAAGTCGAAAAATAAGATTTGACGCGTTTCAAATGACATAGGACGCTAAAACTCTTTCGTTTTAGTTAGTTCAATATCAGAACTGCAGCTTAGAATTTGATTTGATCCCAGAACTCTCGTCCAAGTGCCAGCAGAGCATGTCAGAACTCTTAGATAAAACTTCAACGGTCAATACTTTTCACAAGTCGAAAAATAAGATTTGCAGCGTTTCAAATGACATGGGACGCTGGAACTCTTTTGTTTTAGTTAGTTCAATATCAGAACTGCAGCTTAGAACTCGATTCGATCCCAGAACTCTCGTCCAAGTGCCAGCAGAGCATGTCAGAACTCTTAGAAAAAACTTCAACGGTCAATACTTTTCACAAGTCGAAAAATAAGATTTGCAGCGTTTCAAATGACATGGGACGCTGGAACTCTTTCGTTTTAGTCAGTTCAATATCAGAACTGCAGCTTAGATTTCAATTCGATCCCAGAACTCTCGTCCAAGTGCCAGCAGAGCATGTCAGAACTCTTAGAAAAAACTTCAACGGTCAAAACTTTTCACAAGTCGAAAAATAAGATTTGCAGCGTTTCAAATGACATAGGACGCTGGAACTCTTTCGTTTTAGTTAGTTCAATATCAGAACTGCAGCTAAGAACTCGATTCGATCCCAGAACTCTCGTCCAAGTGCCAGCAGAGCATGTCAGAACTCTTAGAAAAAACTTCAACGGTCAAAATTTTTCACAAGTCGAAAAATAAGATTTGCAGCGTTTCAAATGACATAGGACGCTGGAACTCTTTCGTTTTAGTTAGTTCAATATTAGAACTGCAGCTTAAAACTCGATTTGATCCCAGAACTCTCGTCCAAGTGCCAGCAGAGCATGTCAGAACTCTCAGATAATGTCAAAACTTTTCACATGTCGAAAAGTAAGATTTGCAGCGTTTCAAATGACACAGGACGCTGGAACTCTTTCGTTTTAGTTAGTTCAATATTAGAACTGCAGCTTAGAACTCGATTCGATCCCAGAACTCTCGTCCAAGTGCCAGCAGAGCATGTCAGAACTCTTAGAAAAAACTTCAACGGTCAAAATTTTTCACAAGTCGAAAAATAAGATTTGCAGCGTTTCAAATGACATGGGACGCTGGAACTCTTTCGTTTTAGTCAGTTTAATATCGGAACTGCAGTTTAGAACTTGATTTGATCCCAGAACTCTCGTCCAAGTGCCAGCAGAGCATGTCAGAACTCTTAGATAAAACTTCAACGGTCAATACTTTTCACAAGCCGAAAAATAAGATTTGCAGCGTTTCAAATGACAAAGGACGCTAGAACTCTTTCGTTTAAGTCAGTTCGATATCAGAACTGCAGCTTAGAACTCAATTCGATCCCAGAACTCTCGTCCAAGTGCCAGCAGAGCATGTCAGAACTCTTAGAAAAAACTTCAACGGTCAAAACTTTTCACAAGTCGAAAAATAAGATTTGCAGCGTTTCAAATGACATAGGACGCTAGAACTCTTTCGTTTTAGTTAGTTCAATATCAGAACTGCAGCTTAGAACTCGATTCGATCCCAGAACTCTCGTCCAAGTGCCAGCAGAGCATGTCAGAACTCTTAGATAAAACTTCAACTGTCAAAACTTTTCACAAGTCAAAAAATAAGATTTGCAGCGTTTCAAATGACATAGGACGCTGGAACTCTTTCGTTTTAGTTAGTTCAATATTAGAACTGCAGCTTAAAACTCGATTTGATCCCAGAACTCTCGTCCAAGTGCCAGCAGAGCATGTCAGAACTCTCAGATAATGTCAGAATTTTTCACAAGTCGAAAAGTAAGATTTGCAGCGTTTCAAATGACATAGGACGCTGGAACTCTTTCGTTTTAGTTAGTTCAATATCAGAACTGCAGCTTAGAACTCGATTCGATCCTAGAACTCTCGTCCAAGTGCCAGCAGAGCATGTCAGAACTCTTAGAAAAAACTTCAACGGTCAAAATTTTTCACAAGTCAAAAAATAAGATTTGCAGCGTTTCAAATGACAAAGGACACTAGAACTCTTTCGTTTAAGTCAGTTCAATATCAGAACTGCAGCTAAGAACTCGATTCGATCCCAGAACTCTCGTCCAAGTGCCAGCAGAGCATGTCAGAACTCTTAGAAAAAACTTCAACGGTCAAAACTTTTCACAAGTCGAAAAATAAGATTTGCAGCGTTTCAAATGACATAGGACGCTGGAACTCTTTCGTTTTAGTTAGTTCAATAATAGAACTGCAACCTAAAACTCGATTTGATCCCAGAACACTCGTCCAAGTGCCAGCAGAGCATGTCAGAACTCTTAGATAAAACTTCAACGGTCAAAACTTTTCACAAGTCGAAAAATAAGATTTGACGCGTTTCAAATGACATAGGACGCTGGAACTCTTTCGTTTTAGTCAGTTCAATATCGGAACTGCAGTTTAGAACTTGATTTGATCCCAGAACTCTCGTCCAAGTGCCAGCAGAGCATGTCAGAACTCTTAGATAAAACTTCAACGGTCAATACTTTTCACAAGCCGAAAAATAAGATTTGCAGCGTTTCAAATGACAAAGGACGCTAGAACTCTTTCGTTTAAGTCAGTTCGATATCAGAACTGCAGCTTAGAACTCAATTCGATCCCAGAACTCTCGTCCAAGTGCCAGCAGAGCATGTCAGAACTCTTAGAAAAAACTTCAACGGTCAAAACTTTTCACAAGTCGAAAAATAAGATTTGCAGCGTTTCAAATGACATAGGACGCTAGAACTCTTTCGTTTTAGTTAGTTCAATATCAGAACTGCAGCTTAGAACTCGATTCGATCCCAGAACTCTCGTCCAAGTGCCAGCAGAGCATGTCAGAACTCTTAGATAAAACTTCAACGGTCAAAACTTTTCACAAGTCAAAAAATAAGATTTGCAGCGTTTCAAATGACATAGGACGCTGGAACTCTTTCGTTTTAGTTAGTTCAATATTAGAACTGCAGCTTAAAACTCGATTTGATCCCAGAACTCTCGTCCAAGTGCCAGCAGAGCATGTCAGAACTCTCAGATAATGTCAGAATTTTTCACAAGTCGAAAAGTAAGATTTGCAGCGTTTCAAATGACATAGGACGCTGGAACTCTTTCGTTTTAGTTAGTTCAATATCAGAACTGCAGCTTAGAACTCGATTCGATCCTAGAACTCTCGTCCAAGTGCCAGCAGAGCATGTCAGAACTCTTAGAAAAAACTTCAACGGTCAAAATTTTTCACAAGTCAAAAAATAAGATTTGCAGCGTTTCAAATGACAAAGGACACTAGAACTCTTTCGTTTAAGTCAGTTCAATATCAGAACTGCAGCTAAGAACTCGATTCGATCCCAGAACTCTCGTCCAAGTGCCAGCAGAGCATGTCAGAACTCTTAGAAAAAACTTCAACGGTCAAAACTTTTCACAAGTCGAAAAATAAGATTTGCAGCGTTTCAAATGACATAGGACGCTGGAACTCTTTCGTTTTAGTTAGTTCAATAATAGAACTGCAACCTAAAACTCGATTTGATCCCAGAACACTCGTCCAAGTGCCAGCAGAGCATGTCAGAACTCTTAGATAAAACTTCAACGGTCAAAACTTTTCACAAGTCGAAAAATAAGATTTGACGCGTTTCAAATGACATAGGACGCTGGAACTCTTTCGTTTTAGTCAGTTCAATATCAGAGCTGCAGCTTAAAACTTGATTTGATCCCAGAACTCTCGTCCAAGCGTCTTAAAGCTTAAATCTTATTTTTCGACTTGTGAAAAGTATTGACCGTTGAAGTTTTATCTAAGAGTTCTGACATGCTCTGCTGGCACTTGGACGAGAGTTCTGGGATCAAATCAAGTTCTAAACTGCAGTTTTGATATTGAACTGACTAAAACGAAAGAGTTCCAGCGTCCCATGTCATTTGAAACGCTGCAAATCTTATTTTTCGACTTGTGAAAAATTTTGACCGTTGAAGTTTTTTCTAAGAGTTCTGACATGCTCTGCTGGCACTTGGACGAGAGTTCTGGGATCAAATCAAGTTCTAAGCTGCAGTTCTTATATTGAACTAACTAAAACGAAAGAGTTCCAGCGTCCTATGTCATTTGAAACGCTGCAAATCTTACTTTTCGACTTGTGAAAAGTTTTGACGTTATCTGAGAGTTCTGACATGCTCTGCTGGCACTTGGACGAGAGTTCTGGGATCAAATCGAGTTCTAGGTTGCAGTTCTGATATTGAACTGACTAAAACGAAAGAGTTCCAGCGTCCCATGTCATTTGAAACGCTGCAAATCTTATTTTTCGACTTGTGAAAAGTTTTGACCGTTGAAGTTTTATCTAAGAGTTCTGACATGCTCTGCAGGCACTTGGACGAGAGTTCTGGGATCAAATCAAGTTCTAAGCTGCAGTTCTGATATTGAACTGACTAAAACAAAAGAGTTCTGTGTCCTATGTCCTATGTCATTTGAAACGCTGCAAATCTTATTTTTCGACTTGTGAAAAGTTTTGACCGTTGAAGTTTTATCTAAGAGTTCTGACATGCTCTGCTGGCACTTGGACGAGAGTTCTGGGATCGAATTGAGTTCTAAGCTGCAGTTCTGATATTGAACTGACTAAAACGAAAGAGTTCCAGCGTCCCATGTCACTTGAAACGCTGCAAATCTTATTTTTTGACTTGTGAAAAGTATTGACCGTTGAAGTTTTATCTAAGAGTTCTGACATGCTCTGCTGGCACTTGGACGAGAGTTCTGGGATCAAATCAAGTTCTAAACTGCAGTTCTGATATTAAACTGACTAAAACGAAAGAGTTCCAGCGTCCCATGTCATTTGAAACGCTGCAAATCTTATTTTTCGACTTGTGAAAAATTTTGACCGTTGAAGTTTTTTCTAAGAGTTCTGACATGCTCTGCTGGCACTTGGACGAGAGTTCTGGGATCAAATTAAGTTCTAAGCTGCAGTTCTGATATTGAACTAACTAAAACAAAAGAGTTCCAGCGTCCTATGTCATTTGAAACGCTGCAAATCTTACTTTTCGACTTGTGAAAAGTTTTGACATTATCTGAGAGTTCTGACATGCTCTGCTGGCACTTGGACGAGAGTTCTGGGATCAAATCGAGTTCTTAGCTGCAGTTCTAATATTGAACTAACTAAAACGAAAGAGTTCCAGCGTCCTATGTCATTTGAAACGCTGCAAATCTTATTTTTTGACTTGTGAAAAGTTTTGACCGTTGAAGTTTTATCTAAGAGTTCTGACATGCTCTGCTGGCACTTGGACGAGAGTTCTGGGATCGAATCGAGTTCTAAGCTGCAGTTCTGATATTGAACTAACTAAAACGAAAGAGTTCCAGCGTCTTATGTCATTTGAAACGCTGCAAATCTTATTTTTCGACTTGTGAAAAGTTTTGACCGTTGAAGTTTTTTCTAAGAGTTCTGACATGCTCTGCTGGCACTTGGACGAGAGTTCTGGGATCGAATTGAGTTCTAAGCTGCAGTTCTGATATTGAACTGACTAAAACGAAAGAGTTCCAGCGTCCCATGTCATTTGAAACGCTGCAAATCTTATTTTTCGACTTGTGAAAAGTATTGACCGTTGAAGTTTTATATAAGAGTTCTGACATGCTCTGCTGGCACTTGGACGAGAGTTCTGGGATCAAATCAAGTTCTAAACTGCAGTTTTTATATTGAACTGACTAAAACGAAAGAGTTCCAGCGTCCCATGTCATTTGAAACGCTGCAAATCTTATTTTTCGACTTGTGAAAAATTTTGACCGTTGAAGTTTTTTCTAAGAGTTCTGACATGCTCTGCTGGCACTTGGACGAGAGTTCTGGGATCAAATCAAGTTCTAAGCTGCAGTTCTTATATTGAACTAACTAAAACGAAAGAGTTCCAGCGTCCCATGTCATTTGAAACGCTGCAAATCTTACTTTTCGACTTGTGAAAAGTTTTGACGTTATCTGAGAGTTCTGACATGCTCTGCTGGCACTTGGACGAGAGTTCTGGGATCAAATCGAGTTCTAGGTTGCAGTTCTGATATTGAACTGACTAAAACGAAAGAGTTCCAGCGTCCCATGTCATTTGAAACGCTGCAAATCTTATTTTTCGACTTGTGAAAAGTTTTGACCGTTGAAGTTTTATCTAAGAGTTCTGACATGCTCTGCAGGCACTTGGACGAGAGTTCTGGGATCAAATCAAGTTCTAAGCTGCAGTTCTGATATTGAACTGACTAAAACAAAAGAGTTCTATGTCCTATGTCCTATGTCATTTGAAACGCTGCAAATCTTATTTTTCGACTTGTGAAAAGTTTTGACCGTTGAAGTTTTATCTAAGAGTTCTGACATGCTCTGCTGGCACTTGGACGAGAGTTCTGGGATCGAATTGAGTTCTAAGCTGCAGTTCTGATATTGAACTGACTAAAACGAAAGAGTTCCAGCGTCCCATGTCATTTGAAACGCTGCAAATCTTATTTTTTGACTTGTGAAAAGTATTGACCGTTGAAGTTTTATCTAAGAGTTCTGACATGCTCTGCTGGCACTTGGACGAGAGTTCTGGGATCAAATCAAGTTCTAAACTGCAGTTCTGATATTAAACTGACTAAAACGAAAGAGTTCCAGCGTCCCATGTCATTTGAAACGCTGCAAATCTTATTTTTCGACTTGTGAAAAATTTTGACCGTTGAAGTTTTTTCTAAGAGTTCTGACATGCTCTGCTGGCACTTGGACGAGAGTTCTGGGATCAAATTAAGTTCTAAGCTGCAGTTCTGATATTGAACTAACTAAAACAAAAGAGTTCCAGCGTCCTATGTCATTTGAAACGCTGCAAATCTTACTTTTCGACTTGTGAAAAGTTTTGACATTATCTGAGAGTTCTGACATGCTCTGCTGGCACTTGGACGAGAGTTCTGGGATCAAATCGAGTTCTTAGCTGCAGTTCTAATATTGAACTAACTAAAACGAAAGAGTTCCAGCGTCCTATGTCATTTGAAACGCTGCAAATCTTATTTTTTGACTTGTGAAAAGTTTTGACCGTTGAAGTTTTATCTAAGAGTTCTGACATGCTCTGCTGGCACTTGGACGAGAGTTCTGGGATCGAATCGAGTTCTAAGCTGCAGTTCTGATATTGAACTAACTAAAACGAAAGAGTTCCAGCGTCCTATGTCATTTGAAACGCTGCAAATCTTATTTTTCGACTTGTGAAAAGTTTTGACCGTTGAAGTTTTTTCTAAGAGTTCTGACATGCTCTGCTGGCACTTGGACGAGAGTTCTGGGATCGAATTGAGTTCTAAGCTGCAGTTCTGATATTGAACTGACTAAAACGAAAGAGTTCCAGCGTCCCATGTCATTTGAAACGCTGCAAATCTTATTTTTCGACTTGTGAAAAGTATTGACCGTTGAAGTTTTATCTAAGAGTTCTGACATGCTCTGCTGGCACTTGGACGAGAGTTTTGGGATCAAATCAAGTTCTAAACTGCAGTTCTGATATTAAACTGACTAAAACGAAAGAGTTCCAGCGTCCCATGTCATTTGAAACGCTGCAAATCTTATTTTTCGACTTGTGAAAAATTTTGACCGTTGAAGTTTTTTCTAAGAGTTCTGACATGCTCTGCTGGCACTTGGACGAGAGTTCTGAGATCGAATCGAGTTCTAAGCTGCAGTTCTAATATTGAACTAACTAAAACGAAAGAGTTCCAGCGTCCTGTGTCATTTGAAACGCTGCAAATCTTACTTTTCGACTTGTGAAAAGTTTTGACATTATCTGAGAGTTCTGACATGCTCTGCTGGCACTTGGACGAGAGTTCTGGGATCGAATCGAGTTCTTAGCTGCAGTTCTAATATTGAACTAACTAAAACGAAAGAGTTCCAGCGTCCTATGTCATTTGAAACGCTGCAAATCTTATTTTTCGACTTGTGAAAAGTATTGACCGTTGAAGTTTTATCTAAGAGTTCTGACATGCTCTGCTGGCACTTGGACGAGAGTTCTGGGATCAAATCAAGTTCTAAACTGCAGTTTTGATATTGAACTGACTAAAACGAAAGAGTTCCAGCGTCCCATGTCATTTGAAACGCTGCAAATCTTATTTTTCGACTTGTGAAAAATTTTGACCGTTGAAGTTTTTTCTAAGAGTTCTGACATGCTCTGCTGGCACTTGGACGAGAGTTCTGGGATCAAATCAAGTTCTAAGCTGCAGTTCTTATATTGAACTAACTAAAACGAAAGAGTTCCAGCGTCCTATGTCATTTGAAACGCTGCAAATCTTACTTTTCGACTTGTGAAAAGTTTTGACGTTATCTGAGAGTTCTGACATGCTCTGCTGGCACTTGGACGAGAGTTCTGGGATCAAATCGAGTTCTAGGTTGCAGTTCTGATATTGAACTGACTAAAACGAAAGAGTTCCAGCGTCCCATGTCATTTGAAACGCTGCAAATCTTATTTTTCGACTTGTGAAAAGTTTTGACCGTTGAAGTTTTATCTAAGAGTTCTGACATGCTCTGCAGGCACTTGGACGAGAGTTCTGGGATCAAATCAAGTTCTAAGCTGCAGTTCTGATATTGAACTGACTAAAACAAAAGAGTTCTATGTCCTATGTCCTATGTCATTTGAAACGCTGCAAATCTTATTTTTCGACTTGTGAAAAGTTTTGACCGTTGAAGTTTTATCTAAGAGTTCTGACATGCTCTGCTGGCACTTGGACGAGAGTTCTGGGATCGAATTGAGTTCTAAGCTGCAGTTCTGATATTGAACTGACTAAAACGAAAGAGTTCCAGCGTCCCATGTCATTTGAAACGCTGCAAATCTTATTTTTTGACTTGTGAAAAGTATTGACCGTTGAAGTTTTATCTAAGAGTTCTGACATGCTCTGCTGGCACTTGGACGAGAGTTCTGGGATCAAATCAAGTTCTAAACTGCAGTTCTGATATTAAACTGACTAAAACAAAAGAGTTCCAGCGTCCCATGTCATTTGAAACGCTGCAAATCTTAATTTTCGACTTGTGAAAAATTTTGACCGTTGAAGTTTTTTCTAAGAGTTCTGACATGCTCTGCTGGCACTTGGACGAGAGTTCTGGGATCAAATTAAGTTCTAAGCTGCAGTTCTGATATTGAACTAACTAAAACAAAAGAGTTCCAGCGTCCTATGTCATTTGAAACGCTGCAAATCTTACTTTTCGACTTGTGAAAAGTTTTGACATTATCTGAGAGTTCTGACATGCTCTGCTGGCACTTGGACGAGAGTTCTGGGATCAAATCGAGTTCTTAGCTGCAGTTCTAATATTGAACTAACTAAAACGAAAGAGTTCCAGCGTCCTATGTCATTTGAAACGCTGCAAATCTTATTTTTTGACTTGTGAAAAGTTTTGACCGTTGAAGTTTTATCTAAGAGTTCTGACATGCTCTGCTGGCACTTGGACGAGAGTTCTGGGATCGAATCGAGTTCTAAGCTGCAGTTCTGATATTGAACTAACTAAAACGAAAGAGTTCCAGCGTCCTATGTCATTTGAAACGCTGCAAATCTTATTTTTCGACTTGTGAAAAGTTTTGACCGTTGAAGTTTTTTCTAAGAGTTCTGACATGCTCTGCTGGCACTTGGACGAGAGTTCTGGGATCGAATTGAGTTCTAAGCTGCAGTTCTGATATTGAACTGACTAAAACGAAAGAGTTCCAGCGTCCCATGTCATTTGAAACGCTGCAAATCTTATTTTTCGACTTGTGAAAAGTATTGACCGTTGAAGTTTTATCTAAGAGTTCTGACATGCTCTGCTGGCACTTGGACGAGAGTTCTGGGATCAAATCAAGTTCTAAACTGCAGTTCTGATATTAAACTGACTAAAACGAAAGAGTTCCAGCGTCCCATGTCATTTGAAACGCTGCAAATCTTATTTTTCGACTTGTGAAAAATTTTGACCGTTGAAGTTTTTTCTAAGAGTTCTGACATGCTCTGCTGGCACTTGGACGAGAGTTCTGGGATCGAATCGAGTTCTAAGCTGCAGTTCTAATATTGAACTAACTAAAACGAAAGAGTTCCAGCGTCCTGTGTCATTTGAAACGCTGCAAATCTTACTTTTCGACTTGTGAAAAGTTTTGACATTATCTGAGAGTTCTGACATGCTCTGCTGGCACTTGGACGAGAGTTCTGGGATCGAATCGAGTTCTAAGCTGCAGTTCTAATATTGAACTAACTAAAACGAAAGAGTTCCAGCGTCCTATGTCATTTGAAACGCTGCAAATCTTATTTTTTGACTTGTGAAAAGTTTTGACCGTTGAAGTTTTATCTAAGAGTTCTGACATGCTCTGCTGGCACTTGGACGAGAGTTCTGGGATCGAATCGAGTTCTTAGCTGCAGTTCTGATATTGAACTGACTTAAACGAAAGAGTTCTAGTGTCCTTTGTCATTTGAAACGCTGCAAATCTTATTTTTTGACTTGTGAAAAATTTTGACCGTTGAAGTTTTTTCTAAGAGTTCTGACATGCTCTGCTGGCACTTGGACGAGAGTTCTGAGATCGAATCGAGTTCTAAGCTGCAGTTCTAATATTGAACTAACTAAAACGAAAGAGTTCCAGCGTCCTGTGTCATTTGAAACGCTGCAAATCTTACTTTTCGACTTGTGAAAAGTTTTGACATTATCTGAGAGTTCTGACATGCTCTGCTGGCACTTGGACGAGAGTTCTGGGATCGAATCGAGTTCTTAGCTGCAGTTCTAATATTGAACTAACTAAAACGAAAGAGTTCCAGCGTCCTATGTCATTTGAAACGCTGCAAATCTTATTTTTCGACTTGTGAAAAGTATTGACCGTTGAAGTTTTATCTAAGAGTTCTGACATGCTCTGCTGGCACTTGGACGAGAGTTCTGGGATCAAATCAAGTTCTAAACTGCAGTTTTGATATTGAACTGACTAAAACGAAAGAGTTCCAGCGTCCCATGTCATTTGAAACGCTGCAAATCTTATTTTTCGACTTGTGAAAAATTTTGACCGTTGAAGTTTTTTCTAAGAGTTCTGACATGCTCTGCTGGCACTTGGACGAGAGTTCTGGGATCAAATCAAGTTCTAAGCTGCAGTTCTTATATTGAACTAACTAAAACGAAAGAGTTCCAGCGTCCTATGTCATTTGAAACGCTGCAAATCTTACTTTTCGACTTGTGAAAAGTTTTGACGTTATCTGAGAGTTCTGACATGCTCTGCTGGCACTTGGACGAGAGTTCTGGGATCAAATCGAGTTCTAGGTTGCAGTTCTGATATTGAACTGACTAAAACGAAAGAGTTCCAGCGTCCCATGTCATTTGAAACGCTGCAAATCTTATTTTTCGACTTGTGAAAAGTTTTGACCGTTGAAGTTTTATCTAAGAGTTCTGACATGCTCTGCAGGCACTTGGACGAGAGTTCTGGGATCAAATCAAGTTCTAAGCTGCAGTTCTGATATTGAACTGACTAAAACAAAAGAGTTCTATGTCCTATGTCCTATGTCATTTGAAACGCTGCAAATCTTATTTTTCGACTTGTGAAAAGTTTTGACCGTTGAAGTTTTATCTAAGAGTTCTGACATGCTCTGCTGGCACTTGGACGAGAGTTCTGGGATCGAATTGAGTTCTAAGCTGCAGTTCTGATATTGAACTGACTAAAACGAAAGAGTTCCAGCGTCCCATGTCATTTGAAACGCTGCAAATCTTATTTTTTGACTTGTGAAAAGTATTGACCGTTGAAGTTTTATCTAAGAGTTCTGACATGCTCTGCTGGCACTTGGACGAGAGTTCTGGGATCAAATCAAGTTCTAAACTGCAGTTCTGATATTAAACTGACTAAAACAAAAGAGTTCCAGCGTCCCATGTCATTTGAAACGCTGCAAATCTTAATTTTCGACTTGTGAAAAATTTTGACCGTTGAAGTTTTTTCTAAGAGTTCTGACATGCTCTGCTGGCACTTGGACGAGAGTTCTGGGATCAAATTAAGTTCTAAGCTGCAGTTCTGATATTGAACTAACTAAAACAAAAGAGTTCCAGCGTCCTATGTCATTTGAAACGCTGCAAATCTTACTTTTCGACTTGTGAAAAGTTTTGACATTATCTGAGAGTTCTGACATGCTCTGCTGGCACTTGGACGAGAGTTCTGGGATCAAATCGAGTTCTTAGCTGCAGTTCTAATATTGAACTAACTAAAACGAAAGAGTTCCAGCGTCCTATGTCATTTGAAACGCTGCAAATCTTATTTTTTGACTTGTGAAAAGTTTTGACCGTTGAAGTTTTATCTAAGAGTTCTGACATGCTCTGCTGGCACTTGGACGAGAGTTCTGGGATCGAATCGAGTTCTAAGCTGCAGTTCTGATATTGAACTAACTAAAACGAAAGAGTTCCAGCGTCCTATGTCATTTGAAACGCTGCAAATCTTATTTTTCGACTTGTGAAAAGTTTTGACCGTTGAAGTTTTTTCTAAGAGTTCTGACATGCTCTGCTGGCACTTGGACGAGAGTTCTGGGATCGAATTGAGTTCTAAGCTGCAGTTCTGATATTGAACTGACTAAAACGAAAGAGTTCCAGCGTCCCATGTCATTTGAAACGCTGCAAATCTTATTTTTCGACTTGTGAAAAGTATTGACCGTTGAAGTTTTATCTAAGAGTTCTGACATGCTCTGCTGGCACTTGGACGAGAGTTCTGGGATCAAATCAAGTTCTAAACTGCAGTTCTGATATTAAACTGACTAAAACGAAAGAGTTCCAGCGTCCCATGTCATTTGAAACGCTGCAAATCTTATTTTTCGACTTGTGAAAAATTTTGACCGTTGAAGTTTTTTCTAAGAGTTCTGACATGCTCTGCTGGCACTTGGACGAGAGTTCTGGGATCGAATCGAGTTCTAAGCTGCAGTTCTAATATTGAACTAACTAAAACGAAAGAGTTCCAGCGTCCTGTGTCATTTGAAACGCTGCAAATCTTACTTTTCGACTTGTGAAAAGTTTTGACATTATCTGAGAGTTCTGACATGCTCTGCTGGCACTTGGACGAGAGTTCTGGGATCGAATCGAGTTCTAAGCTGCAGTTCTAATATTGAACTAACTAAAACGAAAGAGTTCCAGCGTCCTATGTCATTTGAAACGCTGCAAATCTTATTTTTTGACTTGTGAAAAGTTTTGACCGTTGAAGTTTTATCTAAGAGTTCTGACATGCTCTGCTGGCACTTGGACGAGAGTTCTGGGATCGAATCGAGTTCTTAGCTGCAGTTCTGATATTGAACTGACTTAAACGAAAGAGTTCTAGTGTCCTTTGTCATTTGAAACGCTGCAAATCTTATTTTTTGACTTGTGAAAAATTTTGACCGTTGAAGTTTTTTCTAAGAGTTCTGACATGCTCTGCTGGCACTTGGACGAGAGTTCTAGGATCGAATCGAGTTCTAAGCTGCAGTTCTGATATTGAACGAACTAAAACGAAAGAGTTCCAGCGTCCTATGTCATTTGAAACGCTGCAAATCTTACTTTTCGACTTGTGAAAAATTCTGACATGATCTAAGAGTTCTGACATGATCTGCTGGCACTTGGAACAGGGTTCTGATCTCGAATCGAGTTTTAGGCTGCAGTTCTAATACGAATATGTGGATAAAAGAAGAGTTCCAGCCGTTCAAATAATTTGAAACTATAAAAATAGTATTTGTCAACTTATCGAACTTCAATAGCAGATTATTTTGTCAATTTACTTTTTTTACGGCAAAAACGCCAGAACTATTTATAAAAAGTATCAGGAACTATAGAACAGACCTGCATGCTAAAAGAACTCACATTTGTTTTTGATCTGCTGTAAAATGATCTGCTACGGGAAGTTAGCAGATCATTTTGAAAAAAAAAAATCTCGGCAAAAACGCCAGAACTATTCATAAAAAGTATCAGGAACTGTAGAACTCATCTGCATGCGATAAGAACTCACATTTATTTTTGATCTGCTGGACAATGATCTGCTAAGTTCACTAACATAAATAGTTTAGGATATAGCTGAAGGCCCATGTAAAAAATCATCCTGTATTAAATTATAATGTACCTGTCTATTGTTTTTGAACTAAATAAATTCATGAAAAATAAAATAACTCTACATTCTTGTTTTGAAATGAGTAAAGATAAATAAGTTAAATACTTTAAACAAAAACTTTCATCGTAAAATTAAAGGCGAATTGGGTAGGTAGGTACGTATTAAGTTTTCATTGCGCTACCAATTACCATGGAAAAGTCTTGTCTCTAAGATGTCGCGTCACATTTCTAAAACAAAATATATACTTAATCAATTCAAGTATATTGCAAAGTCAATAAGTATTCATGTGAATATAATATTACAGAATATATGTATACCTTGTTAATTTCATGTTATAGTATAGAATCATATTTTAAAACATAAATACCTGATCTCTTTATCCAAACTGTCTAAAAAATCGACCATATCAATCTCATCTTGACTTGGAGACATCATCTGGTATACCATCGGCTCTGCTATGTTCTGGTATTCGATGTTATCAGGTGAAACCGAAGGCCATTGGGATACAGCTAAACCGCAGGTCGGATCGCTGAAATTTTAAAATATTATTTATATAAAAAGATCTATTTGTCAGTCTTGAAATAAAAATAAAGCAGCTAATTTACCCGCATCGCATAAAGTTTGTAACTAAAGTAGTCATCCAGTCTTTCATCTTATCATCGTTGTTCTTCGGCGGAAAGGAGGCTTCGTTTCCCAGCAAGGAGTTGACTCGAAACACATAGGTCAAATCCTCGACATGGGCGGCTCCCTCGTACGGCGTCCATATCGCCTTTTTGAGTACACTTCTCTCGCTGTTGTACGTAAACCGGTGCAAGTACGTCTGTGCTCCGCAGATAGACCTC
This sequence comes from Idaea aversata, assembly GCA_907269075.1. Taxonomy (NCBI): domain Eukaryota; kingdom Metazoa; phylum Arthropoda; class Insecta; order Lepidoptera; family Geometridae; genus Idaea; species Idaea aversata. The sequence continues at coordinate 13,945,060 of OU026100.1, read as the reverse complement.
CATTCGGCTACCTTTAAAGTCGGGTATTTGAAGAACGTATACCCCAAAAACATCAAATAATTGTCTAGATTCACTCCACTCTTAAAACATTTCTTATAAAATTCGTCGGCTAACATCTCCTGTTTAGCCTCAGGTAGGTTATACAAAAATCGAATTGGTAGTAGCAGTTTCGGATCCTCATTAACTCGGCGCACTTGGTCTAAACTCAGTGCTATCCATCGAAAAAATTCAGTTTCTTTGTTGACGTAACTGATGAACATTGGATATTGAGAACCTCGACCCTGAGCAATCAGTGCTAAAGGGTCTTGGTCAAGAATTGTCGTGACTCCAGGATACTTGTGTTCGACCACGGGGACGAAGCTCGACAAACCGAACTAGTACTGGACAACGCTATTCGCGTACATTATGTCCACTGTTGCCTTCTCGATTAGTGCCTTGTGAATTTCAACCGAATCTGTAGCATTTATGCCCAATTCGGAGAGAAACATATTAGCAATTTCTTGTGCGAACTTCGGGGATGCGGAAAAGAAGTTAGGGATTGCAGTCCCACTCATCATTATAATACTGCAAATAATAAAAATAAAAAAATAAATTAGCCTTAATTTCTTTAATAGATTATTCGTTACCGTGACTATATATGTATTACTTTTTAAATAATCCCTCCGCAGCTTTAGACAAGGAGAGTAAATGAACACAAGTAGATCCGGCGCTCTGTCCCATGAGCGTGACGTTGTCGGGATCACCTCCGAAGGCGCGCGCGTTGCGCTGCACCCACCGGAGTAACGTTACCATGTCGCGCAGACCCTGGTTACCGGGGACCTCTTTTGAGTTCAAAGACAAAAATCCTATCACATTTATCCTGAAAAAAAAAGACCAACAAATATTATTGTAGGTACTGTAGCTCGTTATTTATAGACTGCGAAGATGATCCAATTGCTTTAATTTTGCCTTTAAACGTCAATTGACTAGTTTTCGAGTCACAAATGTTTAATAAAAGCCTCTTACAAATATCTTTATTTAAAAAAAAACGTTAAGTAAATATTTTTTCCTCATTAATTTATTTATATTATTCTTATCTTACCTGTAATTAAATGTGATAACAATAACTCCTTTAGCAATAAGATATTCTGGTCCATGAAGATCTGTCAAGCCAGATCCAGATTGAAAACCTCCTCCATGGATCATCACGAGGATCGGCAAACATCTCCCGTTTACCACGTGTTCCGAACTTGCCACTTCTTGAGGTATATGGAGGTTCAGGTAGATGCAATCTTCGCTGCTACCCTTCGGCTGTAAGGGCAGGTGACCGTAGTAGAAATCTTTTTGAGGACATGCCGGACCTTCTGCTCTGGCGTCTAGTAACCCGTCCCAAGGTTCTATTGCCTCCAATTCCTTCAAAATATAAAAATATTTTAGAATGTTATACGTTTAAGTACTTTTTTGTTAGATTCATTGTGTTTTAGTGTTAATACCTTGAACCGGCGATGTCCGACAGGTGGTTTCCCGTAGGGAACTCCTCTAAAGCTGGCGTATTTGGTTCCGTTTTCAGCGTCTAGTATTCTCCCACACAGTGTCCCGGCATCTATTCGCAGGCGCACTTCACACTCCTTATTCACATTGCTACTAATTGCGTTTGCATTACCTAAGAATACTTAAGTAATTTAAATTTAAAATAGGTATTGTATAGAGTCACAAATTCACAATATTGTACACAATAACATAGATGTTCAACAAATCAAAATGTATTTTATTCATGTTTCTAAGATTGAAATGTATTTTATTTATTCTAAGCTTAAAACTTACCACCAAAAACGGCCAAAACAACTGCAGTAATACGTATCATTTCAGCCTCCACACTTTTAATATACTGCGCAAAACTATTTTTGATTATTTACTTTTTATAGGAAGTTTTATCTCACACATATTTTGACTCAAACATCTAAGTAATTTATTCTTTATTTCAGAGGCTGTATTAAGTTTTTACTATTATTGCTAAACTATAGTTAACCTTCTAATAAAACGTCTTCTTCGACGATCCCTAAGTGGTTCTAAGTTTTCAGCCGATATCTTTTTGAGTTTTCATAGTATCCGTTTGTCGTTTTATTAATTATTTCACATGAATGACTTAAAAACTGTACCATTCGTGAAATTTAAGGAATATTAATGATCCCGTTTACATTCTTTAAATTAATATAATTAGGTAAGTACTTACCTAATTGAATTTGAAATTTTAAAATAAAATATAACATTTGCACTCGTGTTTTTATTAAAAACAAACACTACAATAGTCCCATATTTACTTATATTGTTTTAAATATACATACTTACCATTTAAATGTTTAAATAAGTATATAGATATAGTAAGTTTCACATAATATGACGTCACCAAAGTTGTTTAATTGTCTATTATCTTTATCTACATACATTAAACATTTATACTCGTAGAATACCAGTTACAGTGTATTTTAACGTGCCTTCTGCACGTTAAAATACACTGTAACTGGTATTCTAAAGAAAAGAAGAAGTAAGAAAGTGGCGATTAAAAGAAACAAGAGTCACGATTTAACACTATATTAAACCCGCAACAATGTCACAAAAGGGGTTAAATATAATAAAGAGACGTTGCTTGTTGCTTGCTACGCTACCGTGTGCCACAGTGACAGTATTCTGTCAGTGTGGCATGCGGTAGTGTAATGGTGCAAGAACGTGTGTTCGCTACACTACATCCAGTAACCGTAGCGTAGGTAGGACTATTGTCTATTTTGATCACGTATACTTAACAGCCACATCGTAACTTGCCCCTATTGTTTTTAAGGGTAACTGTAGCTTGGAGCTGCGTATGCGCACAGAGGGGTGCGGAGCGTGTAGATACGAGCTGTGATGTGTGTGAAGAAGAAATTCCTGGCTCTATAATATGGACTTTACAATGTGTCATTTTCATGTTTTGTTGAAGTCTGGTCGACTAAGTGCTTCTTGAACGTCCCTGTTAAAACACAAATCATAGGATTACTTTCATCAATATCTAAAATACATATTATACATACACCCCAAGTAGCACGTTAGTGAATTTTGGAACTTATTTTGCAACTGTAGGTAGCATATAAGTGATGCAAGAGTGTATGGTATTACTTAAAGATGCAAACAGCACTCGAATTTGCAAATGAGTAACCCTTATCACTAACGGTTGCTTTTGAGTGATTTTTGTTTCTGCTTTATTACCTATGGTAGCATTAAGCCGAATCTATTACTCATAGGCGCATAAAGGTTTTAATTTTCTCTCTTATAGAACTCAAAGAGGCATATGACATCTTAAAATCCCCCCTAAAGAACTGTGCCCTAATAGGTGGTATTTTTCCCTCATTTGCCACCTTTAGTACTAAATAAGTAGTATATATGAGTTATTTATCACTTGTAGTGGCTCAAGAGTTATTATTGCAGCTCATTTGGAACCTTAGTGTAATTGCCTTTGTAAGGTCTAATATACTCTTATATGCCACTGTAAAGCGTAGATCGGTTCCATTTTTATCTCATTTAGAACCACAAGATCTAATTAAAATAATAACGGGTCGAGTGCGAGTCGTACTCACGCGCTGAGGGTTCCGTACATTAGTTTTATTCCAAACAGTTACAGACAGTGTCAAACAGTTCCAAACAGTGCCAGACAGTGCCAGACAGTGCCAGACGGTGCCAGACGGCACCAAACTGTACCAGACTGTACCAGACTGTACCAGACTGTACCAGACTGTACCAGACTGTACCAGACTGTACCAGACTGTACCAGACTGTACCAGACTGTAGCAGACGGTACCAGACCGTACCAGACAGTTCCAGTCAGTGACAGACAGTTGTACAGACAGTTGCACAGACAGTTGCACAGACAATTGCACAGACAGTTGTACAGACAGTCCTCGACTTTACAGTTAAGTAAATTTTACTTTTTTTACTTTATTATCCTTCACAATGGGTTTTGTACCCGTCTTGAGGATCCCCAATTCAAAGTAGAGACAGCAAGACCTGTGAAGTGAAAAATATCACTACTAGGTACAAATGAGTGATTTTTGGGCTTAAGAGTTCCAATAAGGTAACAAATTAGTGAAAATAAGAACTACAAGGTCTACTTTAAATCGCCATGTTTAAAAATAATAACCTTGAAAAGCATTATTTGTTTAATGATATTTTATTACAATAACATAAAACAAAATAAGTTTTGATAACTATTGTTGACATTATACTTTTTGTGAAACTATAATGTTAGGTTTTTAACAACCAAATTGTTGTAAAGTATTATCTTATTTATTTGATCAGCACATATTTGTTAATATTTTTTGATTAAATTGAAGGCGCATCAAAATTTACTAAGTAAATATACCATGGTTTCACGATAAAAAACCATTTGCAAGGGCTCCGTGATATTATGCTGCGGTTTACACGTACATTTTTAATACTCGCCAAATAGATGCAATATGGCTGTCACAATTAACACAATAGAACAAAGCACACCGTTTTTCGTTTATCTCCGCCGAAAATAAGACTAGTTATGACAAATTGTCACTCAACGAATGAACGGTATCGCTTTATCGTTCAATCATTCATTCACAGCGCGCAATTCGCACCGTTAGTTCCAAGTGCCACTCAGGGTAACAATTCGAACTCTTATGCAACGCTTCTGCAACTATAAATGAGTTGCAATTTTTCTCCCTTTAGTAATATATAGGTTGCATATAAGTTCTAACCACCTATATAGAACTTAATCAAGGTGGATTTTATTACTAAAGGTTCCAAAAATATACTATATGCAAGCTATTTGTTACCAAATGTGTTACTTGGGACGTCAACGCCATCTTTATCACCGACAAATAAATTCAACTCGATTGCGATAAAACTTGGTGATTATGTAGATAACTGGAGTTTGGGAATAACACACTTTTTATACTAATATTCCCAAGGGACCGGGAATCGCTAGTCATTCTTACACTAGACACTATATGCTTAGATAATTTTCTACTGATTTTTTTTTTCAATTACAATACCTTGCAGTATCATCAATGCTATCAAAAAACGCAACCATTTCCCGTTGATGTTCAGTGAGGTTCCTGATGTCGTAGACCATAGGGAATCTTATATCTTGGTACTGCATGGTTCTGGATTTGGGCCATCGACTGTCGTCTCTGACGCAGGTCGGTGTACTGAAATAGACTATGAAATTAAACCGAAAAAGATATAGGAAAACCCGGCTGTAGTCCATTTTTATTATTATTTAAAATTCGAGGTGAAACAAGTGTAAACTGAGTTGCTATTTACTCACCCGCACCGCACGAAATTGGCAATAAAAGACGACATCCAGTCTCTCATCAGATCGTCTGCGTTCTTCGATGGAATGGCTTTTTCGGACTTGTCTAACATGGAGTTTACTCTGAACACATTCGTGAGGTCTTCTACATGAGCTACTCCTTCATACTCAAACCAATGCGCTTCCTTAACTATACTTTTTATTACCTCGTAGGAAAATTGATATAAATACACTGGGGCCCCAACCATCGCTCTCCATTCCGCTATTTTTAGAGCAGGGTATATGAAGACCATGTCGGAAAGATAATCCAAAATTTGATCTACAGTCGTAGTGTCTTTGAAGTATACATTTCTTATTTGATTCGCTATTTGCAATTGTCGTGTTTTTGGCAAGTTGTAAGCTATATGTGCTGGTAGGAGAAGTTTTGCTTTAGTTTCGAATCCACTAATCGGATTAGAAGCTAATATCGTCCATTTAAAATAATGGTACTCTGCGTTTGTAAATCCATTCAAAAGTGGATACTGTTTTCCTCTGCCTTTAGCTATGAGGGTGTGTGGATAGTCGTCGAGGATCCTGGCGACATTTGGAAACTTTGACTCTACGACTGGGACGAAGGACATATAGTTACCCAAGTCGGCAGTCACTTGTACCACGTTGGCTGCGTATATTATGTTTAAAATAGGTTCTTTGTACAGTCGTTGTGCTATGTATTCCTTATCGGTAGAGTTAATCCCTAACGCTCGCAGAAACTCGTTAGTAATGTATGTCGCATGTTTAGCACTAGTCGGGAAGACACTAGTGATTGCGTTGCCGCCCATTAGAACCACTCTAAAAATAAGAGAACACTTTTTACCATGTTGCAGCAAATAAAATAAAATTATTTTGGACTTTTTAATTCCTTACTTATGTATGAGACCTTCAACGGCTTCTGATAGTGAAAGAAGGTGTACCATAGTAGCGCCTGAACTGTGACCCATCAAAGTGACGTCATGAGGATTTCCTCCAAACGCTCGCGCGTTCCTTTGCACCCATCGCAGTAATGTGATTACGTCACGAAGGGCTTGATTGCCGGGAATCTGCTCTGTATCCAGATAAAGAAACCCGAGTGGCCCAATCCTGAAAAATCTACAATATTATTCGTTACTCAAATTAACCAAAATGTCATTTTTCCTGGGCATATAATACCTGAAATTAAATGTGATGAGAACGAGATCGTTCATTATAAGGTACTCAGATCCGTGGAGGTCCGTGAGACTAGAGCCTGTCTGCAAGCCTCCTCCATGCACGAACACCAGTATCGGGACATTGCCATCTGATTGTTCCTTGTGCAGAGAAAAGATATGATACGGTATGTGCAGGTTTAGATGGATACAGTCCTCGCTCATGCCCTTTAGTTGTAAGGCCAAGCGACTGTAACCATAATCCTTATGTGGACATACTGTTCCGTCTTCTGTTGCATCTAGAAGGTGGTCCCAGTGATCTGACGGTTCTAATTCCTGAAATATATGCTATTAATTAACCTGCCATGATTATCATCTATCATTGTATTTCTTAAAACGACGTGCTCGTTATGTTTACCTTAAAACGCCTGCTCCCGAGTGGTGGTTTAGCATATGGTATGCCTCTGAAGCTGGCATATTTTGTGCCGTCTTCTGCGTCTCGTACCTTACCGCATACCCATCCGTATTCGGTGCGCAGGCGCACCTCGCACGGTTTAGGTGTGCAAATATTGCTCTGCAAGCCGCCTAAAAACCGTTAATACCCTAGTCGCTTGGCCAAAGTTTCAAAATCTGTCAAATGTTATTTATCTATGGTTTCGTGTAATGAAATGTTAAAAATTAATGTGTAATCTTAACTTAGTCTTGATCATAGATAATCCTTTTTAACGAATTATATGTATTTTATTATTTGAGATACTCACGACTATGTAAAACAAGTAGTACGATGATGATCCGGATACTGAATAGACTACTTTTTCCCATCGTGTTCCGAATACTGTAAAGTATTAAGTTTTACCGGAATATTATACATACATAATATTAGGCATGTCCAATGTCCGTCCACTATAGAAGGTTGTTTTATTGCCACTGAGTCCATCCTTCTTCTTGAGTAGGTAGTACCTACTTATACTTTGGCTTAGGTATAGGGTTGCCAACAGAGTGTTTGCCTTAAAACTTTAGTGCCTTTTCCTATTTCGAAATGTTCAACGTTTTTATTGAGCTATTTTTTTGAGTTAATAAAACGAGCGAAACTTACACATCATAGACAGAAAGATGAAAATTTGAAGAGAATACAAAAATGAGCTATTTGCTTACCATACTGTTTGTTTCCAGGATTTAATCTAGAAAAATCTTTTCGATAGGTACAATAATTTAGAAAAAATAAGGTTGGCAACCCAACCTTATACATTATTTTATTACTTATATATTTTTATTAAGTATGTGTAAGTACCTACATAATCATAATCTTTATACTACAATGAAAAATACAAGGTAAATCAAAATTGTAAGATTAAATATAAACACGACGAATTGAAAACCTGTTCATTTTTTTGATCGGGTAATTGAGGCTAACCATTATTATCATTAGGTATCTTCTAGGAAATCGTGCTACATCTTACACATCGTGTGAGAGTGAGTGGGGTCACACGCTGACCTATTTTTAGGGTAAAAACGGGACCCTATTACAAAGACGTCACTGTCCGTCCGTCTGTCCACCAGGCTGTACTATCTCATTTAAACCGTTATAGCTAAAGAGTTGAAATGTTCACAGATTATGTATTTCTGTTGGCGACAAATACTAATAACAGAAAAAAAAGTAGGTCTCCATACAACATGGTATAGAACCCTTCGTGTGTTAGTCCAACTTGTATTTGTTTTAGTCCCTTCAACGATTTTTTAAGTGCATATATTAGCCAAACTTAAAATGCCGAAAAAATTAAATTCTAATTATTGCCTGGATATTTTTTTAAGTGTTGAGTATACCTACCGTTTGTAGTTCATTTCCTACATCAAAAACACCTATGCCAAATTTTCGGATAACCATGTCTTACATACTTCGGGTAAGTATAAATAAGCAGATTAATTGTTATGATGCAATGGCCAGTTGAATAGATGATCCTGTGGACGCGACGACGACGACGACGACGACGACGACGTCTAACAGCGAGCGGTACAACCGCAGGGTACAACTATATTTAAGTAATACATTAAAGTAAATGTATGTAGGTAATACGCAGGTCAGTCACCTTGTGTTAGGAAGTAGGTATTGAAAACAAAAGGTACAGGTTTAAATAAGTTTGAAACAATTACCATTTATTATTTTACTTAAACCTACAACGAGTAAGGAAGTAAATGAAAAAGAATACTCCTAGAAAGTGTTGTCTTTAACAAATATAAAAAAATCAGTAGATAGGTACCTTACTCAAAAGCGTAAAATTAAAATAAAACTCAAAAGACAATCTATAAATAATACACACAAAAAATATCTAAAACCAAGTCAAACGTTGTCGCGTCGGGGAACATGATTTCAATTATAGTGGGAACTCTGATTTCTTCACAAAATCAACAAAAAATAAGAAATTAGTGTGAAACATGTCTACAGATTTAGATAGAACCCTTTTATTATAAAGTTTATTTCCTAGACTTGTTGTGACAGTTTTTTAAATTAGCTTTAGAGGTTGTTCGACCGAACAATTGCTTCTTGAACGGCTCTGAAACAAATAAAATATTATATTCCATAACAGATTTATGGTGATTATTGATTACCGCTTGGTTAACAGATACGCACATATACCGAATCGTTTGGAAACCAAGTCGTTCCTTTGATTAGATATGTGGCAATTTTCAAAAGGGTTTAGATAGGGACCTACCTGTCGTCATGTAGGTATGGATCGGAATGCTGGGCCGTGGAGAAGAAGAATGAGAGAAGATGGCATGCAGCGGAGATAAAAATGATAAGATAGATGTGTGGAGTAACGAGGATGGATTAAATAAGGAATGAGTATATTAGAGGAAGCCTGAAAATAGCACCGGTTACTGAAAAAGTAAAAAGGAACCGTTTGAGTTGGTATGGATATGTGATGAGAAGAGAATAGACGCATGTAACTAGAAGTGTGATTAGTATGAATGTAGAGGGATGGAGAGGAAGAGGACGACCTAAGAAAAGATGGATGAATTGCGTGAGACAAAACATGAGAGAGATAAATGTGAACGATGAGATGACGACTAATAGGAGTGAATGGAAGAAAAAGACATGCAGCGCCGACCCCAAATAAATTGGGATAAGGGCAGGAAGATGATAAGGGACCTACTACCAACCTCACAACTCTGTCCTTACCTTCCTCTATCATCAACGCTGTCTAGAAAAGCTACCATGTCCTGCTGGTACTTGGTGAAATTACTCATCTTGTAAATCTCGGGCTCTCGTATGTCTTGATACTGATGCATCATTGTCAGAACAGGCCACCTTCTATCGTCTCTTACGCAGGTTGGGGTACTGAATAAATAAACGCTTAATTAGTACATATTAAGCACTCTATGGCACGGCGGGCGAACACCCGCCTACGAAACAGTAGGTTCCGGGTTTTATTTCAGCCGTCAGTCGTCGAAGAAGTATTTGTATACAGATATTTCTTTTGTGCAAACAAATATTTGTTGTGATCTGGTATACCTACATACAAATTACGTATTAAATCCTTTGTCTAGTCAATATACATATAACACAAAAGTTGCTTAGCTTAGAGCTAGAAGTTGTCGTATGCAATGTCCATATTTCAAGTTTAGGAATATTCTAATTATTCAAAATTACTCCCAATAAGTATATCAATGTATCGTCCTAATAAGTTTCATCTAAATCGGTCTGGTAGTTTCGGAGTCAATTCAGTTCAAACAAAAAATCAAATCTTTCCTCTTCATAATATTGTTTATATAGATGTATAAGTAACCTATATATTTCTGCGTATCACTAGCTTTCACCGAAAAAACATTGACCGACAAAGATTGACCGAAAAAAACATTGACCGACAAAAGCATTGAGATGGTGGTCGAATATTTAATATTTTGTTTTGTCGGTGAATGTTTTGTCGGTCAGTGTTTCGTCGGTCAATGTTTTGTCGGTCAATGTTTTGTCGGTGCATGTTTTGTCGGTCAATGTTTTGTCGGTGAAAGTTTTGTCGGTCAATGTTTGTCGGTGAATGTTTTGTCGGTCAATGTTTTGTCGGTGCATGTTTTGTCGGTCAATGTTTTGTCGGTGAATGTTTTGTCGGTCAATGTTTGTCGGTGAATGTTTTGTCGGTCAATGTTTTGTCGGTGCATGTTTTGTCGGTCAATGTTTTGTCGGTGAAAGTTTTGTCGGTCAATGTTTGTCGGTGAATGTTTTGTCGGTCAATGTTTTGTCGGTGCATGTTTTGTCGGTCAATGTTTTGTCGGTGAAAGTTTTGTCGGTCAATGTTTGTCGGTGAATGTTTTGTCGGTCAATGTTTTGTCGGTGCATGTTTTGTCGGTCAATGTTTTGTCGGTGAAAGTTTTGTCGGTCAATGTTTGTCGGTGAATGTTTTGTCGGTGAAAGTTTTGTCGGTTAATGTTTTGTCGGTGAATGTTTTGTCGGTGAAAGTTTTGTCGGTGAATGTTTTGTCGGTCAATGTTTCGTCGGTCAATATTTTGTCGGTCAATGTTTTGTCGGTCAATGTTTTTTCGGTCAATCTTTTTTTCGGTCAATGTTTTGTCGGTCAATGTTTTGTCGGTCAATGTTTTTTTCGGTCAATGTTTAGTCGGTCAATCTTTGTCGTTCAATGTTTTTTCGGTCTATAATACCCTAACCATATTTCTGTACACTCACCCACATCTCACGAAATTTACAATTATGGATGACATCCAGCTTCTCATCAAATCATCAGTATTCTTCGGTGGTATTGCTTTCTCAGACTTGTTCAGAATGGCATTGACTCTCCACACATAGGTCAAGTCTTCAACATGAGCTACTCCTCTGTAATCGCACCATTGCGCTTCTTTAATAACACTTTTAATTGCTTCATATGAAAACTGGTATAAGTAGACATGAGCTCCGGCCATAGCTCTCCATTCTGCTAATTTCATAGTGGGATATATAAAAAATACATCAGAAAGACAATCTAACATTTGATCTAGAGTCGGAGTATTATTGAAGTATCTCTGTCTTATCAGATTAGCTACTTGCAGCTGTCGATCTTCCGGCTCGTAGTGAGCTATGTGTGCTGGCAGGAGAAGCTTTGGTTTTATTGCGACCCTACTCATCGGATTAGAAGCCATCACCATCCATTTAAAATAATGAAATTCAGCGTCTGTAAATCCATTCAACAACGGGTACTGCTTCCCCCTGCCTTGAGCAATGAGAGTATGAGGATCGTCATCGAGGATCCTGGTGACGTTAGGAAACTTCGATTCTACGACTGGAACGAAGGTGATATAGTTTTCCAAGTCGGCAGTCACTTGTACCACGTTGGCCGCGTATATTATGTTTAAAAGAGATTCCTTGTACAGTCGTTGTGCTATGTATTCCTTATCAGTAGAATTAATCCCCAATGCTCGCAGAAATTCATTGGCCATGTACGTAGCATGTTTAGGGCTAGCAGAAAATGCACCGCTGATTGCATTACCGCTCATTAAAACTACTCTAAAATAAAAAGGTTAGGTTAGTATATTGCAAACAAAAATACCAATATTTTTTAAAAATAATATTTCAACTCCTTACTTATGTATTAAACCGTCAGCTGCTTCTGACAGTGAAACACAATGTGCCATCGAACCGCCTGTACTGTGTCCTACCAGAGTAACATCATTAGGATTTCCGCCAAATGCTCGTGCGTTCCTTTGCACCCACCGTAGTAATGTGATTACGTCACGGAGACCTTGGTTACCAGGGATCTGGTCTGTATCCAGCGAAAGAAAACCAAATACACCAATTCTGAAATAACACTATCTATGCTTAGTATTTGTTTAATAATGAAAAACTGCTATAAAAAATACTATTATCACTGCTGCCAGCTATTATGCCCGATGGGCTTTCCCATTGGCACCGGTGGCGCGGTGTCCTTACGCTTACTTCACTGTCTAGACCTGGCTTGACCAGATTATCATTCCGGGAATCTATTCTGATAAATCTTGATCCCGTTAAAATTGCCTTAAAATCCCATTTCATTACTGTGTGTATGTATGCAACACAGTAATGAAATGGGATTTTGACACTTAAGGTAACCCTTTGCAAGATTTCATGATTCTAGACCGCACATTGTCTACCAGTGAGTGAATGTTGCATTTGATTAAGTGTGACGATGATTTGTAATATAATATTACCTGAAATTAAATGTGATCGCAACAACATCCTTCATTAAGAGATAGTCAGGTCCATGAACATCTGTGAGACTAGAGCCCACCTGGAAGGCTCCTCCGTGCACGAACACCAATATCGGCACTCCGACGACGCTTGACTGTTGTTTCCCCGATTGTGGGAGAGCGTCGTAAGGCACATGTAGGTTGAGATGAATGCAGTCCTCGCTCATGCCTTTCAGGTGTAAAGTCATTCTGTTGTAAATAAAGTCCTTTTGCGGACAAGCTGTTCCGTCTTCTGTTGCGTCCAGGAGATGATCCCACGGTTCTGGTGATTGTAATTCCTAAAATTGACATTTAAATGTGCCTTTATTTAAATTTTCAGCTTTCTGGAAATTCTTTCGTTTTGATACGGATTTTCATACTAACCTTAAATCGGTTGTCCCCGAGTGGTGGTTTAGCATAAGGTATGCCTCTGAAGCTGGCATATTTTGTTCCATCTTCCGCGTCTCGCACTCTACCGCACACCCGGCCAGCATCTGTGCGCAAGCGCACTTGGCATGTTTCAGCCACGCATTGATTATACGACGCTGAAAGGTGTCGTTGACAATGTTTAAAAACTAACACGTTATAAATTATGCATTTAATTATCACAACATACTCTTAATAATAATAATGATCTACTCACCTCCTATCAGAACAGTGACAGCGACGACGACACTAACTAAACCACAGCCACACATTTTTTCTGATTAGTGTTTCCTTTTCGTTCGTATATGTTAAATGTAACTACTTATGCTAATGTTTCTACTTATAATATATTCCCACAGTAGTTGCGTTGGGGTACCGCGTGGTCATTGTCTCCCATTTTTTAGTGCTGAGATGTCACTTCGTCATTAATCTTACTATTATAAGAATGACATGACTTGAAGTGTGCCTGAGCGATTAATTTCTAAAGAATTTTCTAATTAGTAAAATTAATACATTACATACATACAATACATTTCATTATTGTAGTTAGATATTTATAAAACTAGCAACCGAAAAAAATATTTTAGCTTAATTCAAAAGAACCCTGCAAACTTACAGACAGTGAATAATTATAGGTACATTATAATATGACATTGAATAAATGAATAAGTCAATTTGATTTGCAATTCGTCTGTCATGCTTTTACATTTAATTATGCCTAATTTTAGTACATAATATTAGGATTTAAGCCCAGTGAAAGCCGAGTTTTAGAATAAAAGATATTTATTTAAAACCACGAGATACTGCGCAGGGTGTGTAATCCAAAAGCATGGCCGTTGTAAGAGAGAGAAAGCTGCTCGTGTGAAAGAGAAAGCTGACATTTTACTTGTCACTTGACGTTGACAACAATCAAACTCTAACACTCCCACCAAATGTTAACTTTCTTTACATTTTCATATACCTAGCCAGGTACCTAAGTCCTTAAAACGGGAGCCAATAATACGTGTACATGATATTACGCTGCCATGGATTACGACGCCATGGATTACACGACCTGATATTACGTGTACAGGCTTCGTATTATAGGTTTGAACAAATAATGTACGACCACTTATTACGAGACCACGTATTACACCGCCACGTATTACGAAGACATTGCCATAGACCTATAAAACCACAGAGTGGTTCAAACGTCTCTATGAATTGTGCTGTCTATGGGAGTGTGTGAAAGTTCAAAAGTTATTCGGACTTTCTTTATTACATTTTTGGTGCGATATCGTCTAGTTAATTGATGAAACACCTGCATTCACACAAAAGTGTCATGTTCCGGTAACATGACGCGTCCCGTTCCTGAAGCGGGGCGCATGATATAATAATACGTGGTCTTTAGGGCAGCATATAAAGACCCATCCAGAACACCCCCTACCCAGAACCGACATGGATAGGTTAGGTTTATGTTAGAACTGCGACCACAACGCACGAGCCGAGCGAGCGAAGCGAGCGGTGCCGCGGCAGCGGCCGGCGAGTGCTAGAAACGAATTCTACCCATTTTACTTGGTTACGACGAACCACTCTGTGGTTTTATAGGTCTATGGCAATGTCTTTGTAATACGTGGCGGTGTAATACGTGGTCTCGTAATATATGGACTCGTAATATCACCGCGGACAAATATTACACGACCACGTATTACACGACCTGTATTACGCGACCAAATATTACACAGTCACGTATTACGAGTACATTTTGGCTTCGTAATATCGGGTCGTGTAATACGGGGTCTCGTAATATATGGACTCCCTTAAAACAATATTATTAAGGTAATTTAACGACAAACAAACAATTCCTACATACTTATATATACCTACGTGGTACCTACCTATCTAAGAGTACACACCCAACTATAACAATAAAATTAGCTTACATTAAGTTATCTACTGAAAAATTCAAAGCACACACATACCTAGTTTATCTCTAAGAAATGCAAACTGAAACTTAGGTATTGGTTTAGTCAATAGATCAGCTAATTGAACTTTAGTGTTTACATAACAAACATTTATAGTTTTATCATTAAACTTGTCCCTAATATAATGCAACTTGATATCAAAATGTTTACTTCTTTTATGCAAACTTTCATTTTTAATTAATTTAATAGAACTTTGATTATCAATAAGCAATTGGACAGTTTCATCAAAGTCAAACACAATGATCTTAGCAAGAATTTAAGCCATACAATTTCTTTAGTTGCATTGCACGCTGAAATATATTCTGCTTCACAGGTAGACAATGCTACATAGCTTTGTTTCTGACTTGCCCATGTTACAATACTATATTTATCATAGTCAAATAGCCACTCGTTGACCTACGAGTATCTATGTCAGAACCAAAGTCCGAATCACTATATGACTTTACAGAAAATTGATCATTATAAGAGTACATTATGCCCAAATCTTTGGTGCCTTTCAAATATTTGAGAATTCTTATTCATTATAATGCATCTTATTGTGACACTCCACATACCTACTTACATAATTCACTGAGAATGCAATGTCTGGTCTACAAACAACAGCAATGAACATCAGACAACCTACTATTTCTCTATAGTTCTTGAACTGAGTACATTTTTCAGGTTTATCTAACTTTACATTAGGGTCAGATGGTACAGACACCGGATTACAACTTTCCATTACAAATCTTTTTAAAAGTGACTCTATATATTGTGTCTGATAAATAAAAATTGAACTATCTCTTATCTCAATTTGCATGCCAACAAAACACTTAACATTCTCAGTTATTACAATTTGAAACTTCTTTTTAAACTCATGTAAGAATTTGACCAACAACTTATCATTTTTACAAAATAAAAGGCCATCGTCAACATATAACAACAGGTACATTGTATCATTATACTTTTGAGAAACAAATACACATCTATCTAAATTATTTTGAATAAAACCAAAATCCTTTAAAGTATTAGTTATAGTTTCATTCCAACATCCAGGTGCTTGCTTAAGGCCATATAGAGCTTTCTTTAGTTTACAAACCTTATTTTCTAAGTTTATCAAGCCTTGAGGAGGCCACATATATATTTCTTCAGAAATTTTACCATAAAGAAAAGCAGTCTTTACATCAAATTGTCTGATTTTAAGTTTTAAATGCACAGACAAAGCTAACATTATTCTGACTGTATCATATCTAACAGTTGGAGAAAATGTTTCAGTAAAATCTATACCTTTAATTTGAGAAAAACCTTTAGCACATAGCCTAGATTTAAACCTGGTAGAGCCATCTGTATTTTCTTTCACCCGGAACACCCATTTGCAGCCGATAGGTCTTTTATCTGCAGGTAGATTGACCAGCTCCCATGTACAGTTCTCTGAATGAGCTGTCAGCTCCTCCTGAATTGACTCTGCCCACTGCTTTGCATCAGGTGATCTCATGGCTTCTTCATATGTAGTTGGTATGTCACAGTCCACGGTTAGAGCCTCTGCTACAAAACTCGCGTCGTCGTCGGCGTCCTCGAAGCTATCCTCTGTCTCCAGATGCTTCTCTTGCTGCTGTACTTACTGTTCTCTGACACGGTGGGGGAGCGGACGCAAATTTCTCACTCCACTAGGTGTAAAAGCCTGCGGAGCTGGAACAGCACGCGTCTCATCACGTTCATGGACGTCCTGTAGACACACTCGCATCTCGCCTGGCGGAGACTCGATCTCGACGCCGGCACAGGTCGAGTTGACTGGCAGACACGATGAGGCCTGCAGATTTGCCTCATCCTCGATGTTGGATGGCAGGGGACACACCTCACTGTCATCGTCATCGTCACCTGTGGGAAAAAGAATTAGTATATCTTTTTCTTCTTTGAAACTGGAGTCAACCTCGTTCTCGTTGAATACTGCATCTCTAGATACTTGCACCTTCTTGGTTTTTAAGTCCATCAGTCTATAGTTGTCAGAATCATTCTCGTAGCCTATCAATATCATTTTCGTACTCTTTGCTTGCAACTTGTTACGTTTCTCTTTAGGTATGTGCACATAAGCTACACAGCCGAACCGTCGTAAGTGAGAAAGGTTAGGTTTTCGTCCTGTCCACTTCTCGAATGGAGTCACACCGTCCCTTTCCTTTCTATTAAACAGGTAGGCAGCCGTGTTCACAGCTTCTGCCCAGAGATTAGCCGGTAACGTACTATCAAAGAGCATGGAGCGAGCAGATTCCATCAATGTCCTATTCATTCTCTCACTACGACCATTTTGTTGAGGGGTGTAGGGAGCTGTACGACACAATACTAAACCTCTGTCTGCTGCAAACTCCTTCATTTGGCTACAAGTGTATTCACAGCCATTATCTGAATGTAGACTTCTTATTTTAATGCCATTTGTAAGCATTAGATTGTAATACTCTTTGAAATATTTAAAAACTTCATTTTTATACTTCATAAAATACACTTTACAATACCTTGAGGCTTGGTCGATAAATGTCACGAAGTATCTCTTTCCACCAACTGAGTTTACAGGCATCGGTCCACATATATCACTGTACACTTTCACACCAAGATGCTCAGTGTTTCCTTCTGATTCTGACGACTTGAAGGGTAGACGGTGGTGTTTTCCAAATAAACATGGTTCACAGAGAAAACTCGTCATTTCTTCTGCTTTTACACCTGGGATTAATCCACTACGCACCATCTCACGCATTGTTCTGACATTTGCATGTCCCAATCTTTTGTGCCATGTCACTACATTGTCACTTACAATGTTTGCTTCAGATGGAATCACCGTTTGGAATTCGAGCTCATAGAGATTGTTCAAATGGTTTTTGTTAGCAACTCCCACTAACACTGCATCACTGTTGTATATTTTGGCACTGGAATGTTCTTTTACAACTTTGTAGCCTTTTGAGGTTATGACGCCTTCAGAGAAGAGATTTCGACACAAGTCAGGCACGAAGTATACATTGTTTATTGTCGATTCAAACCACTGTCCTTCAACTAGCTTGTATATAGATACACTTCCTTTTCCATGTACTTTTAACTCGGTTCCGTTGCCAACACGCACTGTTGACTGAAAAGGAGCTAGGTTCATAAAACACTCTCGATGACAGCACATATGAGATGACGCTCCACTGTCTAAAGTCCACTTGTATTTGCGATCTTTGTTTACTTCGATTGACTTTTCACTAATGAATGCAGATCTTTGTGACTTTGGTTTTATCAACATTTCGGTGGGAACTTGTTGCTTGCTTCTACAATCCCGAGCGTAATGACCGCGCTTGCCGCACTTAAAACATTTGAAGTTTCGTGGCTTTTTGTTATTCTTCTGCTGGGTTAACAAGGCAGTAGAACTTTTTTCGGTAATATTGAAACTTGCTTCTTCTTCTATCAGTCTGGCTGTGAGATTGTTAACTGTCTGTTTCGTTTCATCCAGTGACAGCCAAGCCTGACGTAGACTGCGATATCTATCGGGTAAGGACCCCAATATTTTAGTGATTATACATACTTCTGAGATATTTTCTCCAGCATCTTTTAATTGTTTGGCAAGACTTTCAATTTTTGAAATATGCGTAGCTATGTTTTCTCCATCAGTCAACTTCAAGGCATGGAATTTTTCATGAAGTAGCATCTTTGTATTTTCACTTCGTTGATCGTAAATTGATTCCAGCTTATCCATTATCTCTTTTGCCGTCTCGCATGTTTCAACCAAACTGATTTGTGAATAATCCATCGTACTTGTAATAATCATCATCGCTTGCGCATCTGCCTGTCGCCATTTTTCAACTTTGTCGCTCTCAGGTTTCGTTTCGCCGCCGCCATTTTGTATGTGCGAAATAAGATTTTTCGCTCGTAAAGCACAATTTATTGTAAATCGCCACTGACGAAAATCGCTTCCATTGAATCGGCGACACGTTGCTGCGCCGGATTCCATCATGTTGCTGGCTTCTTGCAAATGCTACACTGGGGGGGACACCGCGCCACGTGCAGTTCACCACGCCGCTAACAATTTCGATTTTCGTACTTTTTCGCCAAATTTTCTTTGAATTACACGCGGACTGGGCCCATAACCTATTAGGATTTAAGCCCAGTGAAAGCCGTTTTAGAATAAAAGATATTTATTTAAAACCACGAGATACTGCGCAGGGTGTGTAATCCAAAAGCATGGCCGTTTTAAGAGAGAGAAAGCTGCTCGTGTGAAAGAGAAAGCTGACATTTTACTTGTCACTTGACGTTGACAACAATCAAACTCTAACACATAATGTAGGTAAAAACCCTAATAGGTTTGCGTTATATGTGCGTGCGCAGAATATAATATATTTTTGGGGCTTCATCCATCGATAACCAGAAATTAATTCCACGCACGACCCTTATTATCCCAACAAAATTACAAGATACCTTGAAAAATAAATTAGCAAAATGAAAATAGGTAAGTACTTACTTAATTATTTATACTTACATTTTTAAATTATTGTAAAATAAAAAACGACAATAAATTTAACAGCAAAACTAGCTGTCCGGCAAACGTTGTTATGCCGTTTAAAAAATAAATAAAGGAAAAAAAATAGATGTTGTTTGATTCTCAGACCTAACGAATATACACATAAAATTTCATACAAATCGATTCAGCCGTTTAGGTGGAGTTTGGCAACTAACACCATGACATGATAATTTTATATAGGGACTAGCTTTTACCCGCGACTTCGTCCGCGTAGAATTAGTAGATTGGACCAAGGAATCACGTTGTCCCATACAAACTTTGCCCCCCTTTTTCACCCCTTAAGGGACAGAATTTTGGAAAACCCTTTCTTAACGGATACCTACGTCGTATGAAAGAACAAACCCTCCAAGTTTGAGATCTCTACGATCAGCGGTTTAGGCTGTGCGTCAGTCAGTCAGTCGGGACAAAGCATTTTATGTGTATAGATATATGGAATTTAAATTATTATTGACTGAATGCTTAGCTTTTGTTTTTAAAAACGAACTAGATAGCACAAGCAGGAAACTACAATTTTTTTATTAGAAATGGTAATGAACATGATTGGGTCTTAACGGATCCCCTGGCGGCTCCACCAGTGGGACCCTAACTTAACGGATCCCCTGGCGGCTCCACCAGTGGGACCCTAACTTAACGGATCCCCTGGCGGCTCCACCAGTGGGACCCTAACTTAACGGATCCCCTGGCGGCTCCACCAGTGGGACCCTAACTTAACGGATCCCCTGGCGGCTCCACCAGTGGGACCCTAACTTAACGGATCCCCTGGCGGCTCCACCAGTGGGACCCTAACTTAACGGATCCCCTGGCGGCTCCACCAGTGGGACCCTAACTTAACGGATCCCCTGGCGGCTCCACCAGTGGGACCCTAACTTACCATACCATTAAAAATATAACTATTTTGTGGAGCTACCTATACCTACTATTTACACGTGTTAGCGAGTATTCAAATACTGTAATTAAACTAATTGAAAAGTTTATTATCCTTTGTCAGATCTGCGTCATTAAATTTTGGTAATTTTTAAGAATAATTAATTTAGTGTAATATAAACGTAGGTACCTACTTACACAAATTACATCTTACTACAACTTACATAAATTACACTTATTTTCATATTTTATATCTATCGGAACTAAAGATGCTTGACTAAGTATGTCTTTTATTCTTAAATATATGAAAGAAAACCCTGATTGAACTGATCTATAAACGCGCAGCTCAAACCAATTAACAGATTGGGTTAGATGAAGTATGAAAGATCCAGAGTAAAACTAGTTTTTTTTTTTAAATATTATAATAGTTAAATTCGATACATCGACGCTCTGGTAAATATTCAATCCATTATAGCTGTACTTTCTGTTTGAAATCTCATCTCTATCCTCTGTTTCTAGAGTAGTAATATTTGTCGTACATGTCGTCCCACATGCTGGCGGTCTTGCTGTGAGGATACTCTATCATCTTCAGCTCGGAACTAATGTCTAGAATTCGTGGGTTATCAGGGTCTAATGGGTCCCATGTCGTCGACTCTTTGTATGTCGGGTTTCTATGGACAATTGTGCTATTTTTAGTTGTTTTAAAAAGTAGATTTTCACAACTCAAGTTAAAATATGAGAGATATATAAAATGCTGGCAAAAAATCTATACTTACAGATATTTAACAAAATTAGTCCAAAGTTTTAACAGATTATATTGAACGGTGTTATCATTTCCGTCCAGATTTCTATTACTGAACAGATAGGCCAGTTCGTCAGAGTGAGCTGCTCCTGTCTTCTTGACACTAGGTTCCTCTTGAACTCCAACGTTGCCGGAGTGAGAGAACTGGTAGTAATAGACTGGGTGAGCTGCAGCTTGGAGCCGAGCGCTGCGATGTATATGGTTTACGAAGTACGCATCCCTTAACACAAGACATTAATAAAATCATATAATTCCGGTTTCAATCGGACAATTTTATTTAAGATCTAGAAGTAATGCTAACCTGTGATACGCCAGCAGTGAACTTATCGACATATTGCTGAAGTACTTATCCTTAACTTGTCTGCTTGCTTGTTTCATTTCTCTATCACTTAAGAACTTCAATTCTTCGGGCAACAGAAACGATATGTCTCCTGACATCGATTTCGAAACTTTAGCTTCGACTAACATAGAAGAAAATACATAGGCTTCGTTAGTATTGTAACCTAGAATCATGGGAACTCTGACAAACTTTCTGCTTAACAAAATGTCATACGGTGCTTCTGTTAGCAATGTCTCCTCGTGTTTAGATACTGCTTCTATACATAAGCCTAAAGGAAAATAGGGTACGTTCAACTTGAAAGATTTGCCTGCCAATTCTTCCAATTTTGTACTTAGGAATAGGTTCGTCATGTTGTCTGTATCATAGAACAGATCGAGCAGTTTTATGGCTCTTTCTTTAGCATCGTAATTGAAGGCCCATGGAGATAGTATACTTCCACTTTGTAATATGACGCCGTGGTAGAGACCATTACCCATTGTGGAGAGTGTTATTGCTTCGACTATAGCTGCTCCCAAACTCTGGCCCGCTAATACGACCCTTGATGGATTCCCGTGAAACGCGACTATGTTGTCTCGCACCCATCTCAGGGCTAACACAACATCTTTGACTGCTGCGTTACCTGGGATTTGTTCTTCTTTCAAACACATAAATCCTGATGGACCAATCCTAAAACAGATCAATAACTTTATATTTCCATAACCAGTCATTATCAACTTATTCTGTTGATACGTACCGGTGGTGCACCATAACCATGATAATATCTTTAAGAGCCATATGCTTAGCGTTATAATGGGCACCGCCCCCAGCTACCCACACCAGGACAGGCCAATGACCGGACGTCGACGGTACATGGATGTCCAAGCGCAGGCAATCCTGAACAACTGCTACTGGAGAACAAGTAACCTCATGAGAGTCTCGGACACCTAGCCAAAATGGGGCTATGCCTGCTTTCTGAAATATAAATCGAGGAGCTTTTGAAACCCATTTTCATAATCGATAAAACTACAGTTTCACGTTCGTGTTCTTACAGTGAAAGAAGGCGTAGTAATCTACAGACGTATCTACAAGTTGTTTTTGGATAATATATTCTAAACATATTATCATGGACTAGCTTTTACCAGCGAGCGACTACATCCGCGTGGGAGTTGACTTTTTCAATATCCTTTTTTTAGCGGATGCCTAAGTAACAATACCCATATTACCCATCTGTATGTGCTAACAATAATTCTGTGATGCCAACTGAAATTTAGTTTAATCTGTTCTTTGATTTGAGCTGTGCTGTACGCTGATATATCATTTAATCAGTCAAACTTTGAACTAAATATTTATAAATAAAAATTGTGGTGAATTTAGGTCTGATTGTTGAATGTTGTCTCACCTTAAATCTTCCTTGTTCGACCTCAGTAGCATAAGGTACACCTAGATAAGAAACATATCCATCATGCACCACACCGCGGATTCTGCCCTGCACTGTACTGACCACGTTCTGTTGCGTCACTCTCATCAATAAAGTGAATATTATAACATATAGTGGCATTATTGTTTTCTCTACCATTCATGGAAATAATTGTAGAATATTTACGGTTCAGCTCGATGGTTTGACACATACAGAGTGTTTGACGGTGCGCGGTGGTGAGTGTTCAGATAGTGATCGGAATACGCAATCGTCACGCATTAAATATTGGAATCATGGGTTTTCCTGAATTGAAATAGTGCATTGAATAGGGCTGCTACACATTCTCAGTTGTGGACATAAGTACATATTATTATATGGTTTTTAAAGCAGTTTTTTTGAGTTTATGCTGCAATTTTGCTTCTTGTCTAATAAACTTTTCGTCCAACTGTTGTCAAAAAATCCAGCAT
Source organism: Idaea aversata (assembly GCA_907269075.1). Classification (NCBI taxonomy): domain Eukaryota; kingdom Metazoa; phylum Arthropoda; class Insecta; order Lepidoptera; family Geometridae; genus Idaea; species Idaea aversata. The sequence goes on along the minus strand of OU026100.1, from coordinate 13,921,643 downwards.
TTGTAACGTATATTATGAAATAATACCTTTTCAATATCAGGATGCAATCTGTCGCTTGCCATCTCTAGTTTTGATTTCATTGTGATGTTCGATAATGAAGTGATTGTGAAATAATTTAATGTAGGTGCAACAATGGACATTGTTGTATGCGAAACGGTGAAAACTACGTTAATAGATTTAAATGTAGATACCTATAGTATCTAAGTATCTCTGTTTAGATACAATTCTCGTGTCGCGGTGTCAGTTGCCGAACTCCACCTAAACGGCTGAACCGATTTGTATGAAATTGTTTGTGTATATTCGTTAGGTCTGAAAATCGAAAAGCCGGTTTAAAAAATAAATATTGTACAAAATTGCACACAGAGTCATCTATCCCCATACTCAGCAATAATGAATACTTATACATAAATACTTTTCTTTTGTGAATATATATCCGGGTATTCAGGTATCTCTCGATCATATAAATATTAGTTCCACGACGGGAATCGAACTCTCGACAGAGGTTGTCATTGAAAGAAACAAAATTGTAGTTGTTTAAGTTTTTAATTGCAAACTTATAGCGGGTGCTGTAATCGCTAAAGCTTTATAATATTCCTAGAGTGACTTATACCTTAGTTAACATTAATTATATAATACAGTACGCCCTGAAGCCTTAGGTACTAATCAGTCAGCGATGCCCACTTATCTAACTAAATACAAAAATAGTTTAAATATTTACAATCGAAAAATCGGTCTATTTACATTAAAATACTAGAATGTTTACTTTAACTACTTTTATACAAAATAGTAAGAGAAGCTAGCTAGTCTAATGAAAAACAAATACAGACCGTACCTATAAACATTACTTGGCTGATTTTTAGTAGACATTTTATTGTAGCAAAAATGTGGTCAACAAATCATCAACTATGCAGCGTTTTCAAATGAAATAATGCAAAAATTAATGAAAGGGGAAAGAGGCTGCTAGATTTTCACCAATCTAACCAAAAAAACCTTACGGAATATTATTTATTATTGCCACACAGTTTGCAATTCAATAAGATTATTTTCAAGCTGTTTTTTTCCTTAGAAAAGAGTGTAACAAAAGCGGAGCAACGTAAGTATGTGTCATGGGCGAGGTGTTTCTTACACTAGTGACGTCACATTAGTCGAGCCTACGTCGTCGTCGTCGTCTTCGGTGTCAAGCTGTCGAAGAACTGCACGATGTCCTGCTGGTGGTTGGTGAGGTTGCGGCGTCTGTACTCGGGGCCCGTCACCAGCTGGTACTCCACGTGTCTGGAAGACACTGCCGGCCAGGACTCTATGTCGCTACACACAGGGGAACTGGAAACAATACAGAAGAAAATATTTTAAATATAAAATGATACATTTTCTTTTCAATTTTTGTTCGAAAGCAGTAACATAATTGTCTTCAGACCGACGACGACGGAGTCAGTCATCGAACCAAGTTTATAGAAGGAATAGTCAACGTACCTGCAGCGCATGAAGTTTGTAAGGAACATGGTCATCCAGTCCTTGACGTAATCGTCCCTCTCTCTCGGGGGGAAGGAGTCGTGCGTTCCGATCATGGAGTTCACTCTGAACATGTAGGTGAGATCCTCGATGTGCGCCGCGCCGACGTACGTCAGGTCGAACGCCTTCCTCAGTACGCTGTGCGAACCGTCGTATCCAAACTCGTACAGGAAGAACGGAGCTCCCTTTTGAGACGAACGGATCTCAGCCATCTTCATCGCCGGATATTGATAGTACGCCTCCGTACAGAAGTCGATAAAGTTATCGACTGTAAACGAACCGTTGTAGTATTTCGAGTCGATCTTCTTGACGAGTGCCGGGAGCGAGTCCGGGAGCGTTTTGTAGATTATCGAAGCCGGTACGCTGATTACGGGATTGTTGGATATCTTCGACGCGATATCGATCTGTTCTAACCTCGGGCGGAACACTTGACATTCAGCGTTCGTGAATCCCATCACAATCGGAACGTCTTTGCCTCGTCCTTTATTAATGAGAACTTCTGGATCGTCATCCAAGACTCTAGTGACGCCGGGGAAGGCAGACTCCACGGTCGGTGTAAACGTTGATAAACCGAACGTGTCGAGCAGGATTCGGTTGGCCTCGTTCAACTTCTCCGCTGGCAACTCGATCAATCGTCGATGGATCTCCTTGGTATCTGTCGAGTTGATGTTCACCATCGAAAGGAATAACGACGATATGTATTGAGCGAAGGCCGGACTCGTGCTAATGAAGGTAGACATCGCGGTACCGCTCATCAGGAACGCTCTGGAAATAACGAACGATACACATTAATTACAACAATAACTTTAATATCTGTGATAATTTAACCAAAAGGACATACTACCTCTTTGCGAAATAAACGTGACCACACGAAAGTAAGGTAATTGACTCATAATCCCTCAGGTGTTTTCGCATATTGCATGAAGACACGTCAAATTATTGTGCCACAATAAAGGAATGCGAAGTTCGGAGATAACCACTCTATAACTGTTACATCTCCCTGATTAATATAACATATTATTCTGGAGGATCTTCTAATAACGCTGTTCTACCAATTATTGATTGGAATTTTTATTTTTAAGATTTAAAGTTTATTTTAAAGAACATAGCCAAAAGTATAGGATACCTTTTATAAAGTCCCTCTGTGGCCTTAGAGAGTGTGAGTAGATGTGCGGCAACTGCGCCAGCGCTCTGTCCCATGAGCGTGACGTTGTCGGGATCACCTCCGAAGGAGCGCGCGTTGCGCTGCACCCACCGGAGTAACGTTACCATGTCGCGCAGACCCTGGTTACCGGGGATCTCGGCAGAGTTCAGGCTCAGGAAACCGTATACGTTCAGTCTGAAATGTTGGAAAAAGTTGTTTGTTTTTTAACGTGGACTAGGTTGCAATAAATCAATACTTATTGCATATTTTTAAGAAAGGCACTTCATACTCTTATTCTGTTTTCGTGTTACGGATTTAAACAATCGTCCAAGTTTCATGAACGAATGAATGTGAATATGTGATGACTTGATAAATTAGTTATTATTAGTTAGATATAATCTGACTGACCTGTAATTGAATGTAATGACGATGGCCTGCTTGGAGACGAGGTACTCGGGTCCTTGGAGGTCTGCATCTCCTGAACCGCACATGAATCCGCCTCCGTGGACGAACACGACTATCGGCAGTCCCTTATGCTCTGTTGGCTCGGCGGCGTCGCGATCGTCAAAGCCCGCCTGGTGCGGGACTTGCAACTCTCTCACTAGGCGCTGCTGGACACCCGGTAGAGCCGCTATTGGCACGTGGATGTTAGCGTGGATGCACGCCTCGCTGTGTCCTTGTGGCTGCATGATGCGCCCGTATACGACATCGGTCTGCTCGCAGGCGGGACCCTCGTGTCGAGCATCGTATATATGATCCCATGGCTCGAGGGGCTCTAGCTCCTGAAATATTCAAATAATAGTTATGAAAACACCGTATGTGAGTACAAAGTGTCACATCACAATGAGTACAATATGTAAAGGGAAGTACCTTAAACCGGAGTTCTCCCAAGGGTTGTTTAGCGTATGGTACACCGCGGAAGCTGGCATAGACGGCACCGTCCTCAGCCCAGCGCGCCAGCCCGCAGACCCACCCGGCCTCGGTGCGCGCGCGCACGTTGCACGGCACCGCCTCCGGCCGCGCCTGCACACTGCCCACTGGAATATTGTAGATATAAATTTTAGTTATCGTTTTCACATTACATTCTGATTGTAGAAAAAAAAGGTTGTACAATTTGTAACGTTTTTTATCATCATCACTACATAGTATAAAACAGAGTCGCTTTTTCTGTCCCTATTTCCCTTTGACCGCTTAGATCTTTAAAACTACGCAACGGATTTTGATGCGGTTTTTTTTAATAGATAGAGTGATTCAAGAGGAAGGTTTATATGTATAATACATGCATAATATAGCCGTGCGAAGCCGGAGCGGGTCGCTAGTTTTATATAAGTGATTGGAAAAGTTTATCTACTAGTTTTAAAGTTGAGTTGAACACAGTTTAATTAAACTAAAAGTGATCTCATCTATTCGCTTTAAATTTAATTTTCCTGTATTGGGACAAGTTATTAATAATATCTACTAGACTTTAATGGAATTAAAACCCACTAACTACTAAAAAATATAAGCATTTATATTTTTTAATAATGTACACCTACAATACATCTGTTCATAATTCAAATTACTTCTAGATAACAATAGATGAAACAAAAAGTTAATTGTTGAAACAGTGAATTGCGAACTAAGTACAGTAGCCGGCGGTAATTGGGTAGACGTAATGATGCCTCACCCAGGTTTATAGTGACAGAAGGCGATGCCGTCACCTTCTAATGATGCTCTTTCTACACTCAATTAAGTCATATTTAGTTTCACATAAATACAGCCTGAGAATGGTAACGCTCAGTTAAGGGAGTCAGTATTGTTTCTGCGAAATACTTTGTAAAAGAGGTCCATGTAACTTTGATCCAATAAATGAACCTACTTTGAGGCGATTCAGCACCCGCTAAAACTTCGAAAACGACACCTATCATTGAAATCAGGTCTTGGACTCATGTTATAAAATATTTGGCTTTTGATCGCAATTTTTTTAATTTTGTAGAGTTTTACAGTGCTAGTTACCCTAATGAATTGAATCGGCTTAAAATGATCGGGAGTAGGGTAGTGTCCTCACATAGGCAACAATCCAACCCCCAACTCCCCCGCGCGTGCTGCGTACCTATCACAGACTTCACAACATTGTTACGTACGTATTGTGTTGCGGTTGTATCCTACGTTCTTTGAAGAAAAAATCTTCATTGTATCGATAACAATTTTTCTCGAAACTTTGACAATGAAATTGAACAATTCTATGTACGTAAACAAAGAGGGCGTGTTATTCACTTATATTTCTCACACTGGTGTTGTTGTTACGATAATTATATACTGCAATTGACTTTGATTAAATAACCAAATAGAAACCAAATTATAACTCATAACTAAACATAATAACTCAAGATTAAAAGGTAAAATAGGAACCCTTATTAGATCACTCTCTTGTCCGTCTGTTTTTAATAAGCCTGAATTGTTTCAGTGCTGGGCAAATGTCATCTCTTATTACTTATCACGGTCCTCTGCGTTTGGCTGAATTGTTTCAGTGCTGGGCAAATGTCATCTCTTATTACTTATCACGGTCCTCTGCGTTTGGCTGAATTGTTTCAGTGCTGGGCAAATGTCATCTCTTATTACTTATCACGGTCCTCTGCGTTTGGCTCGAAGAGCTCTTTGATTTTAAGTTGTTTTTATTCGCTATCTGTCGACCGTAACACAAGCCTGGCTGCGAAAATACTGGACCTATTTTGTTGAAACTTGGTATGAGGATATGTTGATTAATTGGGAATATCATAGGCTACTTTTTATCCCGATATTCCCACAGGATCGGGAGTTACGCGGGTGAAACCGCTGCTAGTAGATAATAAAGTAGTGAAGCGTTTGACAAGAGTAAATGTTAGGATCGCCGCGACTGCGAGCCCCCCAACAACCAGGTAACTGTGCATGGTATATTGTAACACGTAGGTGCCTAATAGCTCGATACGAAAATGATACGAAAGAACCCTCAATCAACAAATATGTAGGTTTGTTACCTACAACGCACATTATTATCTTGTTTCTATGTGTATTCTAATGTTATTACATAGGCAGTTTTTTTAAAGTAATTTGACGTCTTCTGAATAGACATTTGGAGGTACGTGGTGGTATGTACCTCCAAAGGGAAGATCTTCCACCGGGCAGGAGTTATACCCGGTAGGCCGCGGCCCAACGATGTTTCGTTGGAACTTGTATATGAGCTTATCTTCAGAAAAACTTCGCTTGCGCGATCTAGGATCAATGATCGTATCAGTGGCGCCATCTGTTGGTGGCGATGTGAAGCGTCGCCACAGACATTAAATTATTTAATCTAATTTGTAATTCGTACATGTTAAAACAGTAGTATTATCTTACTTAATTATTTGTTTTATTTTTCTTTGCATAAAAACTGGATTCGATTTTGCTATATTTAAGTTTTAATGGTTAAATATAAAATAGCCAAATCGGTACAATATTGGACGTTAACAGTGTTTGTATTTTATGGAGTAATATTAGAGACACTCAATTCTACTTCTAACCGAGAAGGTATACAATGTGCTTCGACTGAGGGTCTCTTGAAGGGGCTTGTTCTAGACGTCTAGTCTAGGCAAACTAGGTGAACTTTATTATGTCTTGGATTAGAGCTATTAAGTGCTTTATAACAACGCTAGCGACCCGCCCCGGCTTCGCACGGCTATATTATGCATGTATTATACATAATATACCTTCTGTTTGAATCACTCTATCTATTTAAAAAAACACATCAAAATCCGTTGCGTAGTTTTAAAGATTTAAGCATACATATAGATATAGGGACAGAGAAAGCGACTTTGTTTTATACTATGTAATGATATGCAAAATTAAGTGTTTAAAACGCATTCGGGTAAAACAGAGCATGTTTTTTTATAGAAATATATTAATTTCAATATAGTTCTTTACAATAAATACATACTTTAATACCATTTTACATTTCAATAATTACTGAATAATCTAATATAATATAAAAACAAAGTAAAGTTTTCAGTCAGTCAGTTGTGGAATTTAACGGCAGCATATTCCGTTACAAGCATCGTCGTTATAACGTCCGCTTCCCGTTCTATTTTCACTTCCGTAGCTCCGTAGAGTTCGTCGCGTCGTCGTAGCAGTTGTGTTCGTAGCACGCGCTACGATTGCGGGAATTGTCATTAATTAGGACATTGGAATAGATTGGAACACTTCATTGACCTCCATTTTGTAATCTAGTATATTAATGGACTCCATAAATATAATCTAAATTATTTTAACAGTAGGTTCACTTACAAAAATCAAATGTAACGGTTGTTAACTCATAAGTAAAGGTATGGAAAAAAAAAGGTACAAAGCAAAGCGCGTTGTATAGGTTGCCTAGCACCTATACTACCCTCTCAGCTTATTCGACCGTGTCCAGATGAAATAATTCGTCAATTAAATACGTCTGGAGACAAGTGTATAAGCCGCGGGTTTCATCACGGATGTTTTCCGCACCCCGCACCCCGTACGAGACTCTAGGCTAGGGCTTATAATAATCAATGATCTCGGTACAATAAAGTGGTTGTTTAGAATGAATCAATAACACGAGGTGATTAATATGATAACTTCACTATTAGATGTATATTTGATATTTGTGTAAACAATATACGTCAACTACTTGGTATGTTTGCGGGAGAATCGTCTAGAGATTGTTTGTGTAAAGTTATTATCGTTCAAGTCCCAATTCACCCCTATAATTCATCTCACTGTCTCGATTCGTCCCATTTAAGGTCATTTACGTATAGATAACAAAAACGGTGTATTATCTAGTCTAGCATTTTCTTACTAAAACTTTAATTTGTTAAAAGAACGACTTAGTTTAGAATATTTGGTTACCAAGCTAGTTTTAAAATAATTATTATTTGCTGGTGTAGCTATTGCAATTTAACTGGCTGCCTTTGTGTTTAATATAAATGCCCGGACCATGGAGTTGCTTGAGATAACTCCTATCTGATATAAATATAATAATATGGTAATAAATATGACAAGCAAGACCATTGTATCCGACCACAAAAATATACCTACCTATAAAAATAGTTTAATTTTTGGCACAATATAATTGAATTTTACAGTCATTTCTTTCACTAAGTAATCGCGTCGCGAGTACCACTTGCAGGGCCCACTTACACAAGTCCGAGTGACACATATGGGCCTAAACCTCACTTTGATCTCCACGGAACAATTTAACTGTTTGTATGTGTACTGTCAAAGTGACAAACATGATGTAAACACAAATACAGGAATAGTACAGTAATGTAACTTACAAGCACAGAGTAGAGCGAGTGCTGCGCGCGCGGCGTTAGTGTTCCGTCCGTTGGTCATGTCTGTCAGGGCGCCACCTCGCAACTGGCCGCCTGCACCACTCACTCACTGTTATAACTGCCTTCACCAGTTGAGATAACACAAAGCTCCCCTCACGTACGTTCCCCACGTCGCACGTCGATACGACAGTACCTTTCTCTAATCCACACTATCTTGCAAGCTAGAGTGGGATCCTATGGTACGGGATTGCAGTCCATCAAGTGTTACCATTAGAAAAAACTGTCGGATCAAGATATTCGAACTTTTTATTCAATGTGGTGTATGTCAAAAGGTTAAAATTTTAGTTTAAAAACAATTAAATCGTATCTCTATTCGGCAATTCGGCAATTAATATCAGTTCCTCGTAATGATAAGATCGGTGACATAATTTAATTATCAGTATCATCCCAAAATATTCTTCATAATTAATAAAAATATTGCACATCACGTTTTTAGTAGGAGATGTGAATCTTAATGTAATTGTAATAAAGACTATATTGATATATTATCTGTGTTGGTCGTGGCTATGTACGATACGAGTATATCAAGATGCATGCTACCGTTGTCATAACAAAGTTTATCTGCATTCGACGAGATATTTTCAGTGGGTCAAGTTTTAACGCTGAAATTATGACATTTATATCTTCAATTTTTTAAATCATTATTTATTTAATTGGATGATCTATCTTTACTTACATAGGTACAATAAATAAAGAACAAAAAGTTTGTACAACGAAACAAAATAAAAAATGAAAACGAGTTTAGGGGTCAGTTGTTAAAAGGCTTGCAAATTATTTTCAAATCATGGTAGCTAAATTAGAGAAAAGTGCGACATCGCTATATTTTCTATTATTATAGGGGTGCGCATAGACGCAAGAGCTGTCCAAATGATCGTAAAGGCCTAACTTAAGTATCGTATAGTTTTTGAATTTCGTAGCGTGGGCCTATACTGCGATAAAATATCCTGAATATTTTGATATCTGTTTTTCACCTAAGTCATGCATAGAATACGTAGAATACCAAGTATAATCTGAATAATCAATGAAACACTGCAGCCGCCCTTCACGTTTGCGCCGGAAATATCGATCTGTGACTGCTCCTTATTCAAATATGTACTTTCAAAAATTAGGAGTAGGTGTAGCCACAGGGTGCAACTAGTTAATAATAAAATACGAAATACCTTTCTTAACTAAATTACCTACTTAAATCGTAAAAATAATAAGGAAAATATTAAAAAAGAAACCGGTTGTCATCTACAAAACTAAATATTCGAAAACATTAACATTTTGACCTGTAATATTATACGGAACAGTTCACTGACTGACATGCTTAAAATTACTTAATTTGTAAGTTACACAAGCACTAATACTTATTCCTTGCTCGTATTGAGACGGAAACGGTATTTTTGTAGGTATATTAAGTGTATAAGTATTTACAGAAGAAAAGTATAAAAGTATTCTATCCGTTGTCTAGCTTCCATAACCCAAGCCTAGCTTGGGGCTAGATGGCGCTCTATGGATTGTCCTGCAATATTTATTTGTTTATTATTGAGAACGGTACTAAAATAAAGTATGTGGGAAATGGTTGAAAACCAGATGGTTACCAAATATATTTTATAACTTTTATTTTTGGGTCAGGGGTTAAAAAGAAAACCATTAATGGGTACTTATTGGATTATTTTTATGCATGAATGACACTCATATAAAATTGTTCTCATATAGAACCGTACAAATTTTGTAATAGTGACAATATACGAGTATTTGCGATTCATTCTCGTGGGCGATGGTGGCGATGGGGCGATGGCGGTGGCCACTAGTCTACGAGCTTTCCCAAGCGCTGTGTGACAGACAAAACATCTATTATTGTTCTATCATAACATACCATCTAGTCAGCAATGTGCACGCAGATTTCATCATGAGAACCCTCTATCCAAACATTCCTGATGGTCTCTCACTACGCTCAAGGTCGTTATGAATCAACTATTTACCTATTCCTTGAATACTACTCGAGGTAGCATGAAATGTGGTATCCTTTACTCGGATCATAGCGCACTGATCATACACACATCATAGTACTTAGTAGATATTTCTAATATTTTGATGTAGGTAGGTAGAATGGTTATCTTAAACGTTACGTTAAATAATTACATATTTGTAACTTTGTTAAACTTGCTCGCGGTAGAGGCCTTAATTTATGAGTTACTATGACATAATCTATAACATATTTAAATGCCTACATGTTACAAACATAATTTTAATAAAGTTAAATTATTTAACCACGTAAAAAAATTATTTAAGTATTAGAGATAATGGTTTTTATTTTGTATATTTTTTTCATGTTGTTCTTACTTGGTTGATTTCTTAATCAACACATTACATCACAGATAAGAATCTAGTACCTACCTATGTTGTTTTACAGTGGATGTAGCAAATTACCTTAATGCTAATTTAATTTGTTTAAACCATGTATCGAAATGCATGCATATCCTGATCAGAACTCATGACTTGCAAAAACTGCCAAAAGAAGCACAATGTTTGACAAATGCAGTAAGTGTAAAGAGCAAAAAGACTATGATTATCATCACCAAGTAGCAACAGATCAACAATATTGTTTACTACAGCTGTATAGGTGCAGACGTAGAGCCTCGTCGCCCGCGCGCCGCACTGTTGCGGAACTCGTGTGCGCCCGCGCCGGCACAAGGACGCACCTATTGCACGTGTCAGTCAATACTATCATTATGATCACAAACAGCTGATCTGTTTCGAAGGTTGTTGCAAGCTGCTGTACAGCGGTGCTTAATGTGTTACACGTGTCCACGTTTAGGCAACTATACTATTTGTATCCTGCAAAGGATTCATAGGTCATTACTTGAGACAGTACTAAGCATATTCTTTCTAAAGTACAATCATAACGTACTTGAATACTTGAAAGAATAATCACTATCACTCACATCACAAAGTCGCTTTCTCTGTCTAGGGATAGAGAATCAAATACATACAAAGGGAAATAGGGACATAGGTGTCCCTATTTCCCTTTGTATGCTTAAATCTTTAAAACTACGCAACGGATTTTGATGCGGTTTTTTTAATAGATATAGTGATTCAAGAGGAATGTTTATATGTATAATACATGCATAATATAGCCGTGCGAAGCCGAGGCGGGTCGCTAGTCATAAATAAGTGTGTAACGTATAATATTGAATTAGCAACCCATTTATTGATAGATGCCTTTTATTTAAGATAATCTAAATGCGATCTAGATAATACAATCAATCTCGTACCATCAGCACGTAGTAGTAGGAGCGCTCGAGCGCCTTGACCGTGCTCTTTACTCAACACATTTTTATCAGTTATTATAACAGTACATTAGACTTATCTCACGCATCAATCCTAAACATATTGCTCAACACTCTGTTGGCACGTAGTAACTTAGCACGAGTTAACATTTTATGAAATCGCTTCGATATCGTCAAATAAAACGCGTCCTTACTGACTTTGACCTATAAATCAGGATCAATCATTGTTGTTATTTATCCTTATTTATAGGTCAATGTCAGTCATCAAATCAATAACAGATTGATTACAACATATCCCTCCGATACGTTCAATATGATTACGTTTACCTTAATGAATCCAAATGAATAAGGACAACTTGGTGCTTAATTTAGACGTTTAAAAATAATGGTTATTCTGTAAATGACCATAAAGTAGTGTAATGACATTTCATTATCTTAAGTATGAAAGCTCTCTCTTCTTTCATTTGTGATCGGAAACTAGGGTAAGGCATCGATCAAGTTTTATTGTAATGCGTCCATAACTCTTGTTGTGATGATGACCCACGCTGTGGGTTATTGTATCGCGGCCACTACGACGTAGGTACTTCAATATTGCAAGGAAAAGTCGAAATATTAGGCCATATTTATTTAAGTAGACCCGGACACGGCCCGGTCTAATGAGAATCACCCCTATTGTATGCCAACTTTCCAGCACTACGCTCATAATCGCACATTTTAAATGTAAGAGGCAATTAGGATGTGTCAAAGAAACAACATAAAGTAAATGACAAACTTCGGTCAGATTAACTTCCTTTTTTAAACCTGATTAATAAATCAGAATTTAGTTAAGTATTAATCAGTGACATACACAATCGTATCTTCAAGGTTAAATAGTCGTAAATAGATGATACTATAGATAGATAGAAGTGTTGTTTTTATCGATATGTTGTTACATGACGTAGGTATAACACCAGTGCGTCCTTTGGGTTATCGAGCTCTCTCCACGTGTAGTTATTGTTTACAAGCCGGGTTAGCTCCGGGCTCCTTCTGATAACGACTACATTACGGTAACACACCCCATCACAGATTTTCATACGCTACTTTCGATTGCTGATGGTAAATAAAATCGCAAACGTCTTCAAACTAAGTCTGGATCTGTGGCTTCGGAACGTGGAGGGCGCGTCCCGAATTAGAAGCCACAATAAACTCATGGGGTTTTTTTCTGCAGACATTTTCACAAAGATCAGATATTTTGAAAGTATATTTGTTAAGGGGCAATTAAAATCATATTCATAGGTTCTTGTTGTTGAACAGGAACAGTAGGTATCGACTTGCTGAAATAGCTAGTTCGATTCTTGTTAATGGCTTAAAGACACTGTGTAAAGACATCTGACATTGTGAGATCATGATTGCCGTACATTGTATATCCATTAACACGTTTAGCTTATTTCAGCAATAAGTTATCGTCATTGACAATAGTAAGCACCGTCAGCAGATGCGACAGGCATCGCACATTGTATGTAGAGAGAAAGAGAGATACAATGTCTCTAGATAATGTTACCGACCGGGTGCCAACTGCCAACCGGTGACCATGCCGCGATTGTTTGTTTTTGTTGATATGATGAAGTGTGCTCAGAACCCTCTTCACCACAGGGCACTTTCTGGGCAAGTGGAAAGAAAAAAGACAGCGCTGGCTCACTTTAATAGAAATTAATTTGGTATTAAATGCTGGCAGTACCATGTATTATACCATTTCAGAATCTCAATGAAATGGGCAACTTTTTTTAAATTTAGCACCAGGGTGACAAAACATTTTTTTTACACCAGGAAAGGTTAAAGTTTAGGTTAAAAAATTAAAAAATCATGAAGTTCGAGTTTAATCTTAATTTTAATAGTTTTAATAAAAACTTACAATGTGTCATAAAAAATATTGTTTGCATTGAATTGCACATTTATCCTGGAATACTATAAAAAAACAGATTGGAATAATTCTTTCAATTGCAGTTCCGGCATCAAAAACTGAGTGAAATTTTTAATTTTTTTTAAATGGCGGATATCTCGGAAATCGAGAGACTTTCATAACTTTTATTTTTCTGAACCGGCACAGTGTCCTCTATCCGTAGGTGCCTACGGATAGAGGTGCTTATCCATTCATTACCGGACACCTTGCATATATTACATAAATACATTACAATACATAAGTCATTAAACAACAAGAATGTTAGTATGTGCGTGCATGGAGGGTGCAGCTGCAGCCTGCAGTGTCAGCAACATGCTGCGAGCTGTGTGACCATCTCACCGCTACCGATTCCTTCAGCCTGTCCCTTACAAGAGCTCTACATAGCGTGTAGCCGACATAAACTCAGTGTTTGCTCGCTGATGAAAAGGAATAGCTGAGCTTAGACCCCCCGACCGATATTTAACCGATATTTATTACCGCAAAAGAAAATTGATGCGAATATTTCGAATTTAAATTACTAAGTGTTTCTTTTACTTTTTACTTGTCTTAAATTTAGATTTTTACAAAAACAAACTGAATACAAAATATATACATCACTACGAAACCTATAAAAAATACTATCTACTTATACCTATAAAATGCTTTGTCCTGACTGACGAATCAACGCACAGCCTAAACCGCTGATGTAGAAACCTGAAACTTTGAGAGTGTGTTCTTTGTATGACGTAGCCATCCGATAAGAAAGGATTTTTCGAAATTCTACCCCTAAAAAGGGGGGGGGGGAAGGGGCGCAAAGTTTGTATGGGACAACGTGATTCCTTGGCTCAATCCTATTAGAACCATTTTCGACTTCTACGCGGACGAAGTCACGGAAAACATAAATTAAATAGCTACTTAGTAAAATTAAATTTATAAGTATCAAAATAATGTATAATTGTACAAAAGACAGTAATTAGGTAAATTATTATACAAACCTACACCTAGAAGACCGAATTACCTATTTTTATTATTGCTTACGTATGTTTGACTTATTTAAACACTAATTTGTCATAAAACTTATAAAGTAGAATACTAAAATAGTGTTCAGTCAAAGTGATGGGATGGGGGCCATTATCCTAATATGTCCAGGGCCTGTAATAGGTTAAATACAGACTGCCTTGCGTGTAGGTACCGGTGATGACGCTACCTGAACGGTCTGTTCGATGCTCGACCCCTTCCTCTTCGACTTTTTTTTAAGACGAAGTTTAATTCGGTCGCTACTACTCGCTACCGACTTTCGGTGTTGACCCAAGAGATTAAACCTATCATTAGGTATGACAATCATCATACATAATGTTATGATGATTGTCATACTGTTTTTTTACTGACACGCTAGACGGAATGATTAGACAAAACGTTTGTTACTAATAGTCCGGTCTAATATACTGTTATATACCTACTAGTTATGCTATGTTTCTTAGACATTACTATTTACTAAGGACGTAGTACGCTCACTTCCAAGAATTTATTATATTATAGATTGAAAGTCTTTGGTGTTATTACCCCTTTTTAAAATATCTCTACAAACAATAAATGCGGACTTTTTCATAAATATATTAGTGATTGTGAAAAAATTGCAACTGTTGCTATTTATTATATGTATTTTTTGTAAAAACACGTAGAGGATATTTAATAACTAAGTATTATATTTTGTACTTACCTTGACGTAGTTACCAACTGCAGATTAAATTATATCGTAGTTTATTATATTGTGCATCCGCCTTTATTGCTAGAGCCATTCGCTGCGAGCTATTATTTTATCCATTTCTGAAGGAATTCAGCTATTTTACTTATCGGTGTTAATATCGCCTCCGAAGACATAGGTAATAGGTACAGTCGGCTGCATAATTGCAGCCCCCGGTAGAGTTCGAAAATTATTAATAGTGGAATGTTTTTATTCTAAAATTTTTGTTTGATAAATTGATGAGTTAATCAACTAAAGCAGGCGTCTAGAATCTTGCTTGTGTTGAAAACATTCTTATAACAGCCGTTTTGGAGCTCTACGGTGGGTCTGCAATTATGCAGCCGACCGGACATACTTGTGTTGATTTGCGGAGAATTTGACTAGAACAATTTGACTAAAACAATTCGACTTAAACATTTTTTACGAAGAGAATTTATCAATTTTTGTACCTAAGTATCTAGTATATACACAAAAGTTGAAAACCCAGTTGTTTCGGCCATGGGTTTCAGCACTCAAATATTGAGCTTTTAAAGCTTGGTTTAAGATAGTAAACTTAACATTGAATGAAAGAAATGAAGTGCACATGTATGTGGCAGTGACAGTTGCTGGTTGGCAACATGCACGGTCTGGCCATGCATGTATCAAGGTCACAAGATGTATCTGCTATCACGTCGACACGTGTAGGTACACTACGTTTCAGATAGGTACCTATATTACTTGCACTAGGCACTAGCAACTAGGTGCTCTACGAGTGCATCGAGGGAAATAAACTAGCGCCTGATTTAACTCTCATGGTACGGTTCTGAGGTATTACGGCTTGAAACTCGAACGAGAATTACTCTCAAGCAAATGTTATTTTGAGTGGGAACAAAATGGATCGAACCCTGTGGTGAACTTGTTATTCTGAACCTCATACGCGGCACTGAAACGGCAGCTAGCGCCTAAATAGTACCACCTATTATCTCAACTAAACTTAAGCTAGAAACTGTGGTTTTCATGGGCACCATATTTGCTGAAGTTTTTTATAAATAATCGAAATAGACGATAGTTATCGTCTATTATGTCGCGCCACAGAGGTCGTCAATCTTGTTCATTAGTAGTTACTAATGAACAAGATTGACGACCTCTGTGGCGCGTCGGGCGAACACCCGACTGCGACGCAGAAGGTTGCGGGTTCGATTCCCGCCGGGAACAAGTATTTATGCTGACCATAAATTCTTGTTTCTGGTTCTGGGTGTTTCCTATATGTATAATATGTATATATTTACAAAAAAAAAAGTATATAAGTAGTTTATCCGTTATCTGGCACCCATAACACAAGCAAATCAAATCCATTACAAATGCAATAAGAGATCAAAGAAAATTCTATCCAAACAGTTTTTATATAAATCTTTTTTTCACACCTGCAGCACTATAATCACGGATTAAAGCCCTATTAACCTCAACTTAAAGCAAGACTTTATTCCCAAGGGAGATAATGTTGTATGAAACTCCCAAGGGAATAAAGTGATTTGAATTTGGAACGTTGAAATTCGTGTGAAAATTCTTGGTTTTAATTTTGAAGGTCAATAGGTTTTATTAAGTAATTTGATTGGTCTACAAAAATCTAGCAGGCCACGATTTATGTTTTTTCTTTTGATTGTTACGTTAGGTCTAAGCAAATAGGTTTTGCCTATAATACCTACCAAATATTTACCATCATGCTACCATATCATTGCAATTGCCCCATTTTTTTTAAAGCGGATTTTTTTAAAGTAGCCAGGCCACCACAAGAGTTCAAAAAAAATGGACTGTCGGTATGAAAAGTAGAGTATGCACCTCGGGATAAAGCATGTCTTCGTCTTGGGCGGCTTGAACCCCTCGCTTCACTCAGGACTCTACTTAACTCCCTCGCTTTGCTCAGGAGTTAACATTAAACTCCCTCGCTGCGCTCCGGAGTTAACCCGAGAGTCCTTCGTTACACTCGGGGTTCAATATGCCACCCACAACATAAGACATTGCTTTATGCCCTTGATTGCGTAATCTACTATTAAGGTTTTGTAACTGGAAACAAGTGAAACCATGAAAGTTACCTATTACATTGAAAGATATCAAATGACTTGCAAATCGCTCGTCATGTAATTCAGCCCCTTCGGTGCTCGATCAAATTACACCTGATTATTGAAAGGGCTTGGCAAAATATTCCGCGAAGTGTTTGCGGTGTATCTAATCCTCGCCCTTCATTATTTTATTATTGAAACCCCGCGATAATCCCGATGACCGGTGTTCAGTAAAAAGTGGTAAAAAGTAACGAATTGTTATTTATTTACGTTCGCCTATCTTCTGATAGACGCAAATACTTTCTTGTATGTCCTTAATTCTAAGAACCATCAGATCATTGAGTTCATATTAATCATCTAGCTTATGCTTGCGACTTCGTCCGCGTAAAGTCGAAACTTGTTCTATGTTTTTTGTTGACTTAAAATCAATTTCAGTTTCAAACATGTGTCATAATAAATGTGTAGCACTAAGGAGTATTGATATCAACTTCGAAGGAAATCATCCCCAAAATAACTTTCTCCCCCTTTTTAATACCGTTAAGGAATTAATTTCAATAAAATACGACGCACATCTTCCATCAATTCTGTTAATGAATGTTTATGCATAATTTAAAGTAGATCGGCCCATAAAATCCATGTTCCATTAAAACTTACGGAAAATTATTTCGGAAAATACTTTCTAATCGGATATTTTCGTTCTGAAATTGAATCTTAAAACTATTATAAGTTCTTCTTCAGAGAGTATAAACCGCTTCATTTCTTATCTAGTTCCAGATTTCTCGATAGAGTCGCAAAATATGGGGAATTTTCTCTGGCCTAAGACCGACTAAAGATTATTATGGACTAGCGACCCGCCCTGGCTTCGCACGGCAATATTATGCATGAATTATACATATAAACCTTCCTCTTGAATCACTCTATCTATTAAAAAATCCGCATCAAAATCCGTTGCGTAGTTTTAAAGATCTAAGCATACATAGGGACATAGGGACGGCGAAAAGTTACTATATTTTATACTAGGTAGTGATAACATAGGTAATTTTGTTTGTTTTTTTGACTTTGTCTTTGTTTTTGACTTTGTTTTATACTATGTAGTGATTGTGGATGATAATTGTCGTTGTCTCATGAAATTTCACTTTATAATTTTTTGGTTCATAAACAGTGAGATTTTGTTAGTCTAACCGTTCTGAAGGATTTTCTTCACAAATTCAGAGATTTAAATTAATTATTAAGCTATTTGTCTCCCACTGCTAGGCAAAGGCTCCCATGAACTCCCATTGTCCCTCGATATCTAGCCAGTCTTTTAAATAGGCGTCGAGTTCGTCTTAGAGATCCTCTTTTCGACTTTACAAATTTAGGAAAATTCATTTCTCCTTTATTAGAGCAGTTTCATCTTTTAAGCCAAAATTTGACTAGTTATTCCAAATACCTAATGCACTGTCGCAAGAGTAGCCTGAATTTAAACCATTTTATTATATTTTTTTGAATAGGATTATTCATTGTATGTTCAGGACGCTTTACAGTTCCAATACCTACAAATTAGGTATGTACGTATATGAATAGTACGGAGTCGAGTAATCGATAATATGCATTATTGACCCGACGTAATATCACCTTTAGAGGTGATCGATGTAAATAACATTGTCATTGCCGATAACTTACGGACTTTTGCTATTTTGGACGTGTTTTAACTGCGCATCTCTCCCTACTCCTCTATAAGTGCAGACAGACTTAAGACGAGGAAAAGTAAGGTCAATATAAAGTTGCACAATATTGTTGCTTTCTCTCTGCCAAAACAATTGTTATGTAGGTATAATCATTACATACAATTATTATACATAGTGTGTTTAGAGTTGTGTTCTTTATTGTGCGTTCAACAGTAAAAGATTCTAGGCCTTTATACCCTGTGTTGTGGCAACTGGCAACGCATGGAGTTACTTCGGTGCGCTTGAAGGTTATATCATGGAACATAATATTCCAAATGTGTAATGGTAGGTACATTGTGTTGCAGGTGTGTGTTGGTTGCGAGTGCGCTGGGCCGCGACCGGCACCGCGACCGGCACCGGCAGCAGGATGGAGGACGACGTCACGTTCCTGTTCCAGCTGGGGTTCACGCGGGACGCCGTCTCTGCGCCGCAACATCTACTCACTCTCGCCTATCTCAAGGAACTTGCCGTCAAATTCGTACATGATAAGGTACATTAGCTAGAATGTAAAACATTTATTTGAACACGATATACATTAATTACAGATGTAAGACAACTGGTATATAAAGACAAGGAGCTGAAGGAAATAAAAATACAAAATAAATATAAACCTATCAGATTCCCTTTTTTTAAATATTCATGATCCCTTTCTTTTGTCAAATTGCCATAACTGATTACCATATCCTTTTCTCATCTGTCTCTTCATACACAGTTACGAAATACTGTAGTTTTTACTTGTATTTATTTGGAGAATCAACAGCTTTACAGAAATAATAAGAAACCAAACAATATACAGAAAGGCAATTATAGGTTGATCATGATCAATTTATCATGATGTAAAGCCTAAAGCCAGTGTACTTACTCGTAGTAATACTACTTATAACCGATGTGTATAATACGTTCCAGGTCCCCGACAACGGCCTGACCCGTCTCGGCGACCGCATCCTGCTGTTCCGACACGACTACTGCTCCCCGAATGTCTTGCAGCTGATCAACGCTGCCAGTGACGTCACTGATGAGACCCTCGTCGAGATCGTCCTCACCGCTAGCCGTAAGTCAAGTGCATCCCTCTGGACTTTACACCTTTCACGAATCATTTGCGTCAACGAAATCTTCAGTGACAAGGAATGTTCCATTAAATAAACCATTATTAAAGAAATGCTAAAATTAAAACTCGCCTGCTGTGTCCTATTGCTAGGCAAAGATCTCCCCCATTTCCTTCCATGCGTTAAAATATAAAAGCTTAGCTAGATTATTATTATGATTTTTTTATGTGGGCCTTCAGGGCTATATCCTAACCTAACTAAACTATAAGAGATAGCGAAAAATGCTGAAAGGAGTTGCGTGCCCGATTTTGACAAAAACTAAAACTCCATCATTAGATTTTTGAAAAAGAAAATTTTTATCCTAGCATTTTATCGAATCTGTTGATTTTGAAATTTTTATACCAATCAATAGTATTGCTGATAGAGATTAATTTCTGGAAATAAACATAGTATGGCAAATCAAAGGAAATAGCTAATGTATGTAATTGTATTGTTATAGCGTTAATATGCGACGGCGGTATAGAGTCGCTGCCGACTCCACGTCCGCACGCGCTGGCCGTACACTCGTACAAGGCGCCTACATTCTGTGACTTCTGTGGGGAGATGCTGTTCGGACTCGTCAGGCAGGGGCTCAAGTGTGAAGGTAACCTTTTATATTACTACTAAATAATCATAATTGCTAGATAAACCCTAAATCTAATGAATATTAAATATATACATATTGCACACAGCACGACCTTATCCCAATCTAAGTAACAAGGCTTCTGTTATACCACCATAAAACGGATAGAATATCTACTTCTGAATCTGTAATAGATCATCCAAATATTTGTTATGACATCACGGGAATCAAACCTGCGTCAACGCCTTGGTATATGTCGTCGTATATAAACCACGTTGTTCGTAACATGTTGTAAGGTTGCGGTCAGAACTACCACAAGCGTTGCGCCGTGAAGGTGCCGTCCAACTGCGTGTCCCCTGCGGGTGCGGGTGCGGGCGGCGGCGTCCGACGCGCCTCCGCCTCGCCGCGGTCTCCGTCGCGAGCCTCCACACACTCGCACGCCTCACACGCCTCGCACGACGACTCGCTGGTAAGACGGCTCGCCGATCTCGTTACCGGGAAAGATTGACATCGTTCAACTTATATACTAGGCCTACATCGCACTACGGAACAAACCGCGCAGGATTTTTTCCGCGAAGCTTAAATTCTGTAATTTTATGCAAATTAGACGCGGTTTTTTATACCGCAAATAGATGTACCTACTTACATGCTGAAAAATACCGCGTGATTTTTCCGTTTGTGTGATGTAGGTTTTACACGACGACGCGACGTCTCGTCAGCGTCTTTCAACCATTCCATTTAGGACGATCGCTGTAGTCTAGACATGACATCACAAGCTGATAAACAAACACTACTTAAAATAATGCTATAGCACCGTTCAGTCGCACAGTCTAACTTCAGTCCGGTCGGGTGTAACCCGAATGAAGTTAGACTTACCAGCTGTGACGTCATAGTAATGGCGCTTGATCGGTTCTATTAGCATTCTAATCGCATTGTACAAGAATGTCTTTATATGTACAAAACTAAATAGGTGGTACTATTGAAATATTTACATTCCAAATAAGTTATTAACATTTTTTTTTTTTTTTCTAAAAAATAACTTATTCTAGTACTATGTTATAATATTAAAAATGATGTATTGATTTGAATTTATGATATAATAATTTGATATTTAATTATAAAAAAGAATCTCTAACATTTTTTACGAATGACATTGTTGCTTATCAAACTTATAGGCTAATTGAATAATATATACTTCTATTCCGTCCATTAGATCTGCGTAGGGTTTAACCTAAATATAGTTAAATTGTATTTAATTAATCGTTTCGTTGTATTTATATGCAAACGTCTCCGTCCAAAACAAGTTTTTAATGAATTTAACATTTATATACCTGACTTAGGTAGATAGGTACTATATTTTGTAAAATATTGTAGGTTAACAATATAAAGTTGGGTGGTGGGTTCTCTAATGTATTCTTATTGAAATAAAATTTTATTTTTATTTATTTTTTGTTTTATTTCAAATACCCATCACCCGGTTTTATATGATCCTACTAGCTAGTATTGGATTTAGCACCATACCACGAGTTCTTTACAGTATTATGAAACTTTATAACTAGAATTGGCAAATACGTGAGTCGCGAGGTAGATAGTTTAAAACAATATCTCCGTCTCAAGTGCGCCATTTATTTCAGCGATCTATGTCGGCTCGCGTATTTCAACTTTAAAATTTTGTGTGAAATAATAAATACAGCACGTTTGATCGACTGCGTCAACGACTCGTGATAATCGTAGTATCTAGTAGTAGTACTGATTGAATAATGGAATATAAGTAATATAAATTCAAATTTGATCTAAGTGGGATTTATTCCAATTTTATCTAAGGGCTTAGATGTTCAAATCCGATGTAAGTAGGTAACAGATTTAAAAATACAAGCAGTATGTTTATTTCATCTGTGGTGCGCGGTTTTACCCGTGTAAGTTGAAATCGGATAAAAATTTGGGCGGGAAAACGTAACAGAGGAAGTTCGAGAAAGTTTCGCTCGTCCCGTATGATACAGTGAAGCTATTGCAGGTGAGTTGCGGGAAACACAGCCGGTCGCCATCCCGCGCCGGCTCGCTCGGCGGCGGGGTCGCCGGCTCCTCCATCTGGCCGTCACTCGGCCATCATTCCTTTGGAATACCACACACGTTTGAAGTAAGTACCATTGCAAACAAACATCCCACTTCTGAAGTATTCACCTATATGCATGCAGGGTGCCTTTAAGGTGTAACAATATTATTAGTAATCCGGATGTTGCCCCATGGATTCAATGGTGAAAAGGACCTCAAAAACTATTCCTTCATAGAACCTAAAAAAAATATTGGAACGGCGAATGAGTGACATTGTTTAACATGTTCCTGTAACCGAGTATGTATGTACCTATATGTGTATGTATGTAGGTGCACACGTACACGCGGCCGACGGTGTGCCGCCTGTGCAAGAAGCTGCTGCGCGGGCTGTTCAAGCAAGGGCTGCAGTGCCGCGACTGCCACTACAACGCGCACCGCAAGTGTCTCCCGCAGGTGCCCAAGGACTGCGGCGGCGAGCTGCCCAACCATCACAGTTCGTACTCATATACAGGGACTATACGATCCAATACCTCTGATAGATCGCGTGAGTTACATCTGATGTGGTGGCGGCCTGTGACGTCCGAACATAACGCTTCACTCAGATCCAGTTCCTGCGCGACGTTCCACCTGAAATATGTGTTTCGATAATATATTTTCGATCCCACCATTCCTATCACAGTTTGGATGCATAAGCCTTCTTGACATAACTTTCTAAACCTTTTTGCATCTCAACAAGTATTTAGTAAGTATGTATATGTGTTTGTTGAATGATTGCTTCAAGACAGCTACGTTACAAACCCCTATTGTTTGTGTCCGGTACAGGTGAGTACCCCGACAACATCAGCACTGGGAGCGAGCTGTCGGAGACGGCGCGGTTGCCGGACGACGAGTCCGACGACGGAGCGGAGAACCACAACGACACACACAATGACGATAACGAGGTACACACACACATAAAATATAGGGTGTGTGAACATCCCGTCCGTCCTCAAACAGATGGCGCTAAGTCTTAAACCATCTTCGCGTCGGGCCACGGCCTAGCGGGGTATGAGCATGAGGTAATAGCACCTCCAAAATGTATAAAATTTGATATGACAGGTGGAGTTGAGACGCGGCGGTCGACGCGGTGGTCGGTCCCGGTCCCGAGAGCGCGACCGGGACCGCGACAAGTCCGAGGACGAGGAGCCGCAGCGGGACACGTTGCCGGAGCGGTCCGCCAGCAGGCCGAGCAGGTTACCCGTTATACTATACCTACCTACTGCAGTGCTGTACTTGCTACGGGGTGCGGGCGCGGTGCTGGTGGTACTGGACGGTGAAGGGGCTGATGTACGTGTGTGTGTGTGTGAGTGACGTGATGGACTGAGTTTGAGTGATAGAATGTGAGTGAGTGAGGTTACGTTAAATGGTAATGGGATTTAGCGCTTAAATTATATGTGTCAGTTACTTAGTTGAAAGTTTGTGACTTTGTTTGTATGTCTGAGTGCGTCAGCTTTGATATGTTTGGCTTCGGTGTCGGTTATTCCATAATAGTACCTATACGTATTTAAACTTATTATTAATTAATTTTAGTTAATGAAAGTTATTTATTTCTATGCCAAAAATTAATCAACTAAATACTCCATTGATTAAATTAATTTTAATATCCGTGTTAAAAAAAATAGCTGACAATAAGACAGACAATAATAATAATGTAGAAAGAAAGACAATAATAATGTAGAAAGACAGACAATAACAATGAAGAAAGACAGACAGTAATAATGTAGAAAGACAGACAATAATAATGTAAAAAGACAGACAATAACAATGTAGAAAGACAGGCAATAATAACGTAGAAAGACAGACAATAATAATGTAGAAAGACAAACAATAATAATGTAAAAAGACAAACAATAATAATGTAGAAAGACAGACAATAATAATGTAGAAAGACAGACAATAATAATGTAGAAAGACAAACAATAATAATGTAGAAAGACAGACAATAATACTGTAGAAAGACAGACAATAATACTGTAGAAAGACAGACAATAATAATGTAGAAAGACAAACAATAATAATGTAGAAAGACAGACAATAATAATATAGAAAGACAGACAATAATAATGTAGAAAGACAGACAATAATAATGTAGAAAGACAGACAATAATAATGTAGAAAGACAAACAATAATAATGTGGAAAGACAGACAATAATAATGTAGAAAGACAGACAATAATAATGTAGAAAGACAAACAATAATAATGTAGAAAGACAGACAATAAGACTGTAGAAAGACAGACAATAATAATGTAGAAAGACAAACAATAATAATGTAGAAAGACAGACAATAATAATATAGAAAGACAGACAATAATAATGTACAAAGACAGACAATAATAATTTAGATAGACAGACAAAAACAATTTAGATAGACAGACAATAATAATGTAGAAAGACAGACAATAATAATGTAGAAAGACGGACAATAATAATTTAGATAGACAGACAATAATAATGTAGAAAGACAGACAATAATAATGTAGAAAGACAGACAATAATAATTTAGATAGACAGACAATAACAATTTAGATAGACAGACAATAATAATGTAGAAAGACAGACAATAATAATGTAGAAAGACAGACAATAATAATTTAGATAGACAGACAATAATAATGTAGAAAGACAGACAATAATAATGTAGAAAGACAGACAATAATAATTTAGATAGACAGACAATAACAATTTAGATAGACAGACAATAATAATGTAGAAAGACGGACAATAATAATTTAGATAGACAGACAATAATAATGTAGAAAGACAGACAATAATAATTTAGATAGACAGACAATAACAATTTAGAAAGACAGACAATAATAATGTAGAAAGACGGACAATAATAATAATGTAGAAAGACAGACAATAATAATGTAGAAAGACAGACAATAATAATTTAGATAGACAGACAATAATAATGTAGAAAGACAGACAATAATAATGTAGAAAGACAGACAATAATAATGTAGAAAGACAGACAATAATAATGTAGAAAGAAGAAAGTCTTTAGTCTTAGGCCAACAAGTGAGAGATTTTTTATTTTCTTTAAAGCTTGCAAAATAGAATCACTGGGCAATCATTCTAAGGTTTAGCAAACATCTGTAATATGTTAATTTTTTAAATAAAGTTTATACAAGACGCATCGGCATTAAATGACAGACTTTTAGGTATTGTATCTTACTTGGTAACAAAAAGCGTGTCCGTTGACCGTTGACCACCACCCGCCCGCCTCCCGGTCTCGTCCACCCCCTAGTCCAGTGTGATCTGATCGTGCTGACTGTACAGCTCGTCGTCCTCGCCCAGCGCCAACATCCCGCTCATGCGCATCGTACAGTCCGTCAAACACACCAAGAAGGCGCAGGGCCAGTGGCTCAAGGAGGGGTGGCTCGTTCACTTCACTAACAAGGATAAGACTGTAAGTTACCTACCGCTAACATACTACACAATAGCTTGTTACACTACGAAAATATATGAGTCTTGTATGTTTGTTACTCTTTCGTGATAAAACTATTTTATATGTAGAATAGATGTACCCGGAACCCTGGACTAACTCATGGGATCAGGGTGAAACCGCGGGGCGCAGCTTGTATTTCACGAAAACTTAAATAATTATATACTTACCATAAGATTCCTTCCTAATTTCAGTTGAGACGCCACTATTGGAGGTTAGATAGTAAATCGATAACACTGTTCACGTCTGAACACGGCAGTAAATACTACAAGGAGATACCTCTCAACGAGATCCTAGCGGTCGACACCGCGAGGCATCCGCATCCAGGTGAGATACACCTCGTTTATGTATATCGTAAGAAGTAGCGGCCCTAAACTCGACCCTTGCGGTACACCTTATGTTTAACAAAGTCCTAGTTCATTTTTGTGATCCTTACATTCTACTTTTGAATTTATCGTTATCGTTACGTTAATGATGTATTGCAGGTAGCGAGGTTATGCATTGTTTCGAGATCCGTACCGCGAACGTGGACTACTTAGTGGGAATAGAGTCTAGCACGGGAGCGGGGTCGGGGGCCGGGGGCAGCACGGGGGCTCCTGACTCGGGGGTGGGCGCGTACCTGGCGCGCTCCTGGGAGACCGCCGTCAGGCACGCGCTGCTGCCTGTCACGCTCACACATGCAGGTACATCTCTATTGTATAGCTCGAGGTTACTGTATCATTAGTTCAATTAAGTCAAGAGTTTGATCCGGTTCGATTGATAGGCGAAGGTACGAGCAACAGCGCGGAAGGCAGAGCGGCGGGCGGTGACACGGCGAGCGGGGAGGCGTCGGGCGGGGCGGGGGGCGGGCGGGCCGAGATGGCGCAGGTGTACCAGATTTTCCCGGATGAGGTGCTCGGCTCAGGGCAGTTCGGGATCGTCTACGGCGGGCTGCATCGACGCACGCAACGACCGGCTGCCATCAAGGTACGTCTTATCACACGAACGATATGACGTGGAGTTTTATGAGGACGAGTGAGTTTAAACGAAGACTTTCCTCCAGGTGATAGACAAACTCCGTTTCCCGACAAAAGAGGAAGCTCAACTGAAGAACGAAGTGGCGATCCTACAGAACCTGTCCCACCCGGGTGTCGTCAACCTCGAGCGTATGTTCGAGACGCCAGAACGCATATTCGTCGTGATGGAGAAGCTCAAGGGAGACATGCTCGAGATGATACTCTCGCACGAGAACGGAAGGCTTACGGAGAGGGTCACCAAGTTTCTCGTTGCTCAGGTAATTAACACTTATTGCTGCACTCCGAAACGTTGAGTTCACTCCTCTTATTGAGGGGGATGGCCCTCCGTTATTTTGTTTTGTTCTTCATAATAGAACTGTTCAAAAATAGCTTTGAAAGTATCATCAAGAGGGTCGTTAACAAGTATATTTTTGTCGTAGATTTTAGTAGCCTTAAAGCACCTTCACGAGAAGAACATAGTTCACTGCGACCTGAAGCCAGAGAACGTGCTCCTCTCGTCCGACGAACAGTTCCCGCAAGTGAAGCTCTGTGACTTCGGCTTTGCCAGGATTATAGGGGAGAAGTCCTTTAGGAGATCTGTCGTGGGGACGCCGGCTTATCTTGGTAAATAAGTACTACAATCCTATTAATATTATATGTGTCTATGACAATGCAACATAGTAACGAAGTTATCTGTCCTACATAAGTTTCAGTATGTATGTATGTTACAGCACCGGAAGTACTCCGCAACAAGGGTTACAACCGTTCGTTAGACATGTGGTCGGTGGGTGTGATCATCTACGTGTCCTTGTCCGGGACGTTCCCGTTCAACGAGGACGAGGACATCAACGAGCAGATCCAGAACGCGGCGTTCATGTACCCGCCGGCGCCCTGGCGGGAGATATCCAACGAGGCCATCGACTTGATCAACAACCTGCTGCAGGTGAAGCAACGCAAGCGTCTCTCGGTGGACAAGTGCGCGGCGCACTCGTGGCTGCAGACGCGCGAGGCGTGGCGCGACCTGCGCGCGCTCGAGGCTCGCGTCGGTACCAGGTACCTGACGCACCCGAGCGACGACGCGAGGTACGCCGACCCGGACCACGACCCCGACCCCGACCCGGACCACTGACCGTGAGTACCTACCCGTATACCGTTACACACTGCACTGCACTGCACTGCACGGCACTGGGACGACATCACATCGTATCGTCTCCGTTACAGATCAGAGAACCCCCCGGACTCGAGCCGAGGGAAGTCGTTGAAGCCGTGCGTCTGGTTCAAGTGGAAGAGACTCCTCGTCCGCGTCAGGTAGACAACCGGACACACGGACTAGTATTCTATATACCTACCTATATCACGTCTACATTTATATTATTATGTAAGTTAAATTTATTCATTAATAACTGTCTTACTTAGGAAACGTTTCTACAGGAAACTTAAGGGTCATACATACCGCGTACTTTTCCATACAAAAAAATAATCCTCGGAATCCAAATCCATCAAAAAATGTGATTGGTATGTAATCCTCTTAAGAGATGCTTTGTCTCGCTCCTTAAAATGCTTTCCTTAAGTTTCCCTAAGGAATATCTCTGAGTAAAGCCACGTGCGTAAGTCTGCACTCAGCATTTAATTTCTAGAAATATTTTCTAAGGAAAATGCTAAAACTTAACCTGTGGCGTAGTTGAAAGCGTAGCTCTATTTTTACCTAAGATAGGTCAACGTTTGACCACTATCACAGCTGTTGGGAAGTGATGATGTGGTCTAAGACTTGAAGACACATAAATTGTACAAGTCAGGAAAGACAGACTCAGGCAACTGATTCCATTCCCTTGCAGTACGAATAAAGAATGAGAAGGTAGCGACTTGAAATCTCGTCAAGGCGCAATTTTCGGACACTCATTTTTCTTAGAATATATTTAAATAGATGATGTAAGTGATCGTAACTAAAAGGTCTAAGCGAGAGAATAACTTTAAGTACAGGTTAAGAATGCAGAAAATCATTCCTATATCGTACGACTACACTCGCGTGCAACCGTATCGTAAAGCTAACATGATTCGATTCCGTTGCTCGTTAGTGTAATAATATATTTGACGTTAGTTTTATAAATCGATGTCTAATTGTTAATTAGATACAATGTCTCCAGCAGCTGTTTGTTTTATAAGTATAGGTTATTGTTTGTGAGATTAACATTCATGTAAACTTAAGGTTAGATGTTTTCTAATATCTTTTGGCTTCGAAAGATATCGCTCTAGTCTAAGTCAAAGATTGGCTCTGGTAAAGATTCTTATTAATGAGAAACAAACCCAACGAGGCCCCAATTCTCATATTTTAATAACTTATGTCACGATCGATTCGCCATTTTATTGGAACCTCTTTTATTCTATTGCACACCATGATACATCCCTACAATCGCTACAAAAACATGGACTTACACACTACTTTAAGTGAATGGCTTAATTGTGGCTTTTTGGCGTGCAGAAACCATGAAAAGAAGATCCTAAGTTTTGTGCTCTGCTGAACACTATCAAAAGACGCCATTTTGTTGACTCTTTTTGGAAGTTTGCTCGATAAATATCATCGGTCCTTTCCGTAAGGAATTTATAAGGTTCCTATGATATTTGACATTAGCAGATGCCATATAACTACGACTTAGATTAGAACGCGATCTATCAATTTTTTTTAGAAGAAATAAAGATATTGGAAAACTCCCCATTACTCACTATTATTGGTGACCACCGGATAATAGATAATTTAAAATTATTTTAACGTTTTTTTCTATTTGTATGGTGACAAAATAACAATTTAAGTACTAGGTACTTACAATAAAAATATAACATTGCATAATAAAAATAATGTCAAGCATTAATATTTGAAACATTTATTTTTATATAAATATTTGAAGTTGTTTATTTAATAATTAGTTTAAATATTTTAATAATTTATTTAATGTTTATAGGTGCTATGTTAAGTTTTTATATAAAAATTGGTTTTGACATGTCTTAAATATCGGTCAGAAGATGTATAACGTGTACTTACCTCCCGGTTGTAAAAAGGGATGTTGCTAATCTAACCTTTTTGTTAGATGCAAGGCAAGGAGTGAAGCGAAATCTAACAAAGACTACATCCGACAGAATTGTATCAACTCCAAGAACTCTGTTGCGGCTGCGTCCTTGATTTTTTAACAATTTACATTTGCTTCCACTAAAACCGTAAATATATTTAGAAAATAAGTGCCAAGACGTTTTGTACCAACATTTTTGTCTGAAGACGGCCTAACATTTTTTATTAATGTTTTTATATTTGTTGACAGAATAACATACATAGGTATTTTACTGCCGATATTATTTTTGTGACATTTAAATATAAACATTATTAAACGTATTTATAAGGTGAGGGTGTTTGAGTGTGTCTGTTTATTGTTATTTGTTTTAAAATAAAGTAGCAGAGCGGTCCGCGGTTTCACCCGCGTAAGTCCCGTTCCCATAGGAATATGGGGATAATAAGAACTCTATATTACTTGTACTTGTATTATTACATTTTTATTATTCAATGTATCTTACTACCAATTAATTAATTTAATAATTTTTTTTATTTTTTATTAATTTAATTAATTTTTTTATGTACCAAGTTCCATCAATATCGGTCGAGTAGTTTCAAACATAAACACTTTTTTCTATATAATTATAGTGTAAATATAGTGTCGACTAACCTCATTCATAAACATAATATAGTGAACTTTCTTTGATTAAATATTTTGTCACTTTCGCACACCTGTCATTTGTAAAAGTGCGAGAGTGACAAAACACATTTAAACTAAAGAAACCTTATTAAATGTTTATAAATAAGGGGGTAACAGTGTAAGAATGTTACTGTTTCCGGTAGATGGCGCTAACAATGTTATTCATTGATATTTTGGAAGGAATCTTTCTCCTCAGATATAGATACATAGGTAGTAAAGAATGTCCAAAAGTGGACCATCGTATTGAGTTGCGTCGTGTTTTAACTTCATTTATTGTTCAAAATACTATAAAACGTAATTTAACTTTCTGCGAAAGAAATATAGTGCCAATGTTTACATGTTGTTTACATAAATATTATACTAGAGTGCGCGCCAGACAAGTCTGCGCGCAGTTGTACGTTATCGAAACTAATCGATGATAACATTGATAACTAATTTTTGTTTTTAAAATGACTGAGGTGGAAGCGATCACGCTGTATAAATTGATATTTTATCTTTAATAAATTGTTTAACCGAAGTTTGTTCATGAGTAACAGTCTATATTCCATTCTTCGTCTATGGTATTACAAAACCTGTCGAAAGCACCACCAATAGCGAGCCAACTAGTCTGGTACGCACGCAATCGTTAGATCAATTTGAAAGAAACCCCACTAAATATAATAAAATATATATTTACCTTGAATATAC
Organism: Idaea aversata; assembly: GCA_907269075.1. Lineage (NCBI taxonomy): Eukaryota > Metazoa > Arthropoda > Insecta > Lepidoptera > Geometridae > Idaea > Idaea aversata. The sequence continues at coordinate 13,890,328 of OU026100.1, read as the reverse complement.
ATATACTTTATACATAAGAATGAATCGTTATATAAGTAAATGATATATCTGTATAATTATGTCATGAATACATATTATAGTATTTACTTGAATATCTGACAGGACTGTATTCGATTGATAAGTCCTGATTGACTGAACTGACTACCAACGCACACCTGAAACCAATGGACGGATCGGGATATTTGGTATACAGATAGCTATTATGACGTAGGCATCCGTTTACAAAAACATCCGCATCCTTGCTTTGCCATGCATCCATGCTTTGTCCTTATGAAGTATCAGTTACTCAAGTTAGACTATTGTATAAATGGGACCTATTGTTTGTGTATACGCTTAATATACATTAAATTCCATAAAAATATTTAATTTTATACGTACTGGTAATATCGATCGTGAAAATGGCAACACTATTATAGAAAAGATATCCGTTAACAGCTATCTTCTGAATATAGTAGAACTGCTTTGAGCTGCACGCGCCCGCGTCTGATCGAGCGCGCCACATAATCGTGGTGTTACTATACTTACTGTGATCATTTTTATACTTTCTTTATATTTTGCCGAGGTAGCCTTCATTTCTGTGATTTTTAATGCTTTTAGAATGTAGATTATGCAATTTTTAATGAAATTTTGCAGCTCGTTTTTATATTGCTGCTATTTTGATATTTTTCTTTATTATTTTATATTATAATGTACCTACACTTATAGCTAATTTTATAATTTTTGTATATTTTTTACATTCCTTTTTACACATATTTTGACTAAGTACAACTAAACTACCATCACAACTCATTTATATTATTAACAATGTAAACATATAACTTATTCTGACTTTTTTTTAATTCTACGTATCACAAAATGTTATTGTAATGTTTAACAATAGCTAGATCCTTAGGATATTCTTATTTAGCTTTAACTATTATTTTAGTATTATTTATTTTAAACACATCACACATTATATACAAATGTTAATTAATTTGTATAATACTTAATAATAAATCATTATAATAATGTTCTATTGAACTTTCCTTTGTACCTATGTACAAAACTTTTGTACATAGGAAACATGAACGAATCAACTTTCTCTTCAATTTCTGTGTAACATTTAGCCTAACTAAACTATACTTTAGAATTTAATGACTCTGTCACTTTATCGGCCACGCTCAGACACTTGTTTACTTGCTATGGTACCTATCGGACTGACAACCCGACAAATAGTTTTTTCTGTTTTCGTATAAATGACCTGTATGATGATCTTTTTCTGTAACTTGTGTGTGCAATAAAGCGTTCTATCTATCTATCTAATGACCCAGTTAGAAATCGAAACTTTACATTGTTTTGTATCTCAAATTCAAACGATAGTTTTACTAATAATAATAAAATTTACAGTCAATTAAAGAAAATTTATGTATTCTAGCAACAATAATACAAGCTTAGCCAAGCTTATCTGTGGCTAGATGGCGGCGTGTAAAATATCCTGCAATTTACATTTAATTTAATTTTAGGATAGTTTTAAAGTCCAATAAAGATTTAAGCCGTTAGAAAATTATTTATGTAGATCATGTAGTAGACATGATCTACATAAATGAATTACAAAATAATAGGTTATTTTTACGAAAACCTAAAAAGAAAATGAATCAGTTCGGTATCACCTTAACAAATTATTGACTTAGGAAAGTGTATGAGCGCAGTCGTATCTACTTTATGTATTTATTTATATGTATATTAAATGTGTAAAGATGTTGTAAATTATGGGATAACTAGCATAATGTGGAGACGAGATGTGTTTTATATTTGTTGAAATATGTGGCCGGTAGTCTGTGGCTTGTTGTACCTACACTACATTGCAGTGCATGGAACCGCCTCGCGCCTCGCGCCTGGGCCATATCACCCACTGTGTGAAGTAAACTGGAGAAGACCGTATGGTTTAGCCTTCCCTCCTCGCATATAGAAGCTAAAAGCAAAATACCTGTCGCCTTTTAACTATTTCATTCAAAGAACACTTTGTGTGTTTTCACTTAAGTTTGGACAGGTTTAGAAATGATAATATCTTCTGAAATTATACCAAACAACACAACACATTTGTCGTAGAATATGAAGAATCTGAATTTTGATTATAAGACCATTGTAACACATATTTCGTGCAATTTTTTTAATGAAATTAACAATTTTATTCAATTTTCATGCAATACTTAAGAGTTTGATTAATATACGACATGCATTTTGCGTTTAGCTCTGTGTAAATTAGGTTTACCTATATATCTAGAAATCATGAGATAGATAGATAGATAAATGTACTGTAATGTAGGTATGTACTTAGTTTATTGTTATTGACTACTGGCCGTCGATGTTGTTGTATAGATGGTTAAACTGTATTAAGAGAAAGATTTACAAATTGTGTTATACTATATTCATGAAATAAATGCCGTTTATAATTATCTTCGGTCATTATTGTACCCACACTTTACTTGTACCAAGAAAATTTATTATATTTTAGATGAGGTTAATTGATACAACGTATAACACTGATTTAAACTATATTAACGTATTTCGATATCTAGTCTTACCTACTTGTAACCAGGTAAGTGATAGCATTTGTATTGCGCGTGTGAGCGTGGTGTCACGAGCGGGTGCGCAGGCGCAGTTAGCGAGCGCGAACACCGGATAATGGGACCATTTCTAGCTATAGGAGATAGCAAGTTCAAACGAAAGCAGACATTTACAACATTTTCATACAAGAAATATTGAAATAAAGGAATTTGTTCTATTAAGTTTATAAATCACCAGAATAATATTTTTGTTGTTGTTTTATTTTGTATGGTAACTGACAATATTATAGTATCAAAAAGTAATAACAAAAATCTAAAGTTTAAATAAGTAGAAATGTTGAGTACCCCTGAAGTAACGGTAACCTAGTGATCGTTCCCGATGTATCTCCAGTGAGCATGCAGTTCGCGGCCCTGGTCGCGTGTCTCTCCCTCGTCCACTGCGAGTGGGTCGAGATCTCCCAACACTACCACAGACCTCGCAAACCGACACGTTACACGAACACTTCCAACAGAGAACATGGCTGGCATCAAACACCTAACAAATATGATACAGGAGATGATATAGAACTGTGGACTCGGAAACCTGACGATATCGAAAGAAAACAAATTACTGTTAACCCTGGAGAGAATAAAAAGATAAACGTTGCTCCTGCTAACTCTGGTGAGGACTTTGAAGAGGTAACGAGGACTGAAGTTCCAATAGCATTCGTTAAAGACGGCCACGGTCCTACAAGAGCGATTATAGAAAAAGTATCCAACGTCGGAAGTGTAAAACGTGTTCAACTCTCAAACACACCCATAAAGTCGCCAAACATCAAGATATCCTCCGATAGAAAACCAGACAATACACCTGTTCATAATCAAGACGATGATGAATTGCTCATAAACGCTGACATATTCAAAGACAGTCATAAAGAAGTAATGCCTACAAATAATAGAAAACAAAATTACAATAAAGAAACAAACGTTGACAATATCAATCTGGATAATTCTAATATTAGTGAAGGTACAAAACGTAACGAAGGTACGAAATTCGGCCATAATCTAAATAGAAGAGTTGATAAGGAAGAAAGTATTAAAATAAACTCCAATATTACTGAAATTATAAATTCTAACAACAAAAAGATAGAAAATCAAATAACTACTGCAGATAATTTTGAAAATAACATCAATAGACAAAACAAAAATTCTTTGAATGACCAAAATGATCATCAATTTTTCATACAAACTAATCAAGATTTTAAATATCCTGACGATAAAACACCTGAACAAAGTGATCAGTCAAACGAATTTAAAGTGAACACAATGGATAATATTCTTAAATTCATGAAAGTAGTGACTGAAACTATATCTAAGAATGTTAAAAGAGGCGTTAATGGAAAAGTTAAATATTTAAGTGAATTAAGAGATAGCATGTTACAAAATATAAGTAAGTACTATAATATTGCGTATACTTTCGTACTCTTGTGAATAGATAGGTTGCTCACAAGTCCTTGCTTGGGTTAGAACAGACAATATACCGTGATTAGGGCACAATCAGTCGAGAAAGCTACTGACCAAGGCCATACCCCTCTAAACTCCATTGTTATGGACTTTATACCATAACCAGAGCTTAACCCACATGATCAGTTTAGGTAGCCTGTCACACTTCTCTACAAAACGTTTAATATGGCAATAGATAGCGATTGTATTACTATACAGTCAGACAGTCACTATCGTAATTGCCTATCGCTTCTAACTAAAGTTGTTAGTTTGCTTAAAAATTGTTGTAATTATCCAAAAAAAATACAATTGTAGGTAGTTATGGTCTTTTTTTTCGTCAGATCGGTTTAATTTCAAGATGAAAATTCTTTGTCGTTTCGAAGTTACCTATGTCCGAAAAGATTCAGGGTCCTATAACCGTAAAATATAATTCGTAGAGTACCGCATAGACGCGTGTTGGCCAGACGACAGTCCTACCGGACAGCGCGGGAGAAGCTCCAGGGAGGCTACTGGAACTGCGCGAGGACATGTCGAGTTCCCCTCCTCCGACAGTGCTCTCATGACTATATCCTTCTTAACTTTCGCCGTCTTTCTTATTAAACTCGTCTTGGTAAGTTGCATAAAACGTTTTATCTTTTGAAGATAGACTTTTAATTTGTTTTTAGGCGACATGTTGTTGGTATGTGCCCGTAAGCGCACATCAGCCACACCGCACGCGCCGAAGTCATCGCTTTTGTTAGATAGCCCTGCACACCTGTCCGCGCCAGCAACGTGCGACGCGGGTGTGGCGGCAACTGCGGCGCGGGTAGGTGTGCGAGATTGCATACAGCTTCATACAAAGAATACATAATGCGGCGACTTCGGCGCGTGCGGTGCGGCTTGGTGTGCGCTCACCATATGGATAGGTACTTTCATTCGAAAGCTACTAAACAGATTTAATAAAACTTCTTCATCCATTGTGTCGGAGGAAAATCATTCGGGTGGTTCTGAACTAAAAGTCTAGATGTTAGATTGTTTTTTCTTCCAAAAATTTAGAAAGTAGCGTTTTAATTTTTGTAGCTAGAAAAGTTAAGAAGGAATTCCTCAAATAGTAAAGTAAGCAGGTAAAAACAACTACTTACAAATGTTTCTGTATTCCAGCAAGTTATTCAGGCGTATAAAAACAAGGCGATGATCATGGCTCCAGTGATGGTCGCAACTGCAGGACGACGTCTCGCAAGGAAAGAAGGGAAACACTGAAAATAATATATTATATTATCATAGAACATCTTCATACAAATGTTCAGAATAATAATCCATAAATAACATATTTTCCAATGGTTTCAGTTTTTATGTACCTTGAGCAGTCATACTTTGACCAATAAAACTTTTCAAAATTAGCGCCACACGACGCCATTTCTTTTACGTTTCGGTCTACCATTAGGTCCATTTTTTGTTACAGTATAAATTCTTTAAATATTTTATTATTGAAACTGATACACTGTATATTTTAATTATTATTATTAAAACAAAACATACTAATAACAATTAGGTACCTACATTCTCACATAATTTAAAATAGTCATTATGTACGACACGTGTTCATTAAACGTGTTGCGATTTCAACTCAAAGACTCAAACAAGGAAAAGAAACGCAATCAGCAGTAAAAAAAACAAATGAAAAAAAAAGTTTGTTGCTGTGTTTTTAGAAAAATAACTAAGTATCTTTTTATTATAAAATAGATTTTATTCACTGGTTTTATTGGAATATTAAATATTGACCATCAGATAATTCGTACAGTAGTGTGTTATGATCACTGAGGTACTTGGTTGTGATTGCGAAATTCTACCCGCCTATTCATGGCTGACCGCAGATCATAGCTACTTGGGCTATTTCTTCCACAATGTTTTTTGATCTAAATGGAGTTCAGCCTTCTACTAGTACGTGGAACACCACTGCATCGCCTTTTGGAAATAACTATCGAAGTAAGTTCCTTGAGACATTGCTTAGTTGATGGCTACTTTTGCTACGCTCGACGCGCTCTACGGAATCACCTGTGAAGATCTTGGTCATTGGAGAGCTCCAAAATCCTCAGTTACAATGGTTACTTACCTGTGTAAATATTCTGTTTCTATACTCAGCTGTTATATCTTTACATTGTCTAAAGCTTTTCTAGTAAGTACATAGAAAGTTAGAAAAGCCTACCTACCATAATATCTGTAAATAATTATACCTATTTGCCTTTTATTCTTGTAGATGAGAGAAAAGCAAATGTATGCCGGTTGTGTGCAAATCTTAGAGACGTAATGCATCCCATTTACGAGAACAAGGAACAACAGTGGAACATCAGTGAGAAAATTAACAAATATTTGCCTGTCGTTGTAAGTTTATTCTATTAGCTCAATACTAGTTAGGTATGCCCTGCAAGTTTACCAGTCAATACTCCAGTATCTCCATACTAAGTTTCATTTTTAGCAGATTTTGGGTGAAAAAGTAACAAACACTCACAAATTCACCTAAATAAAATTAAAATAATATTTACCTACTGATACCTATTATATTTTATCTAGGTGTCCCCATCGGATCAGTTGTCTCAAATGGTATGTGGCTCATGTCTCCAAATGCTGATAGCATGGGACCAGTTCACGCAGCAGTGTGCCGAGGTTGATGCCAAGTTGAAGAAGGAAGCTGGGCCTATACAGCAGAAGGCTGAACAGGTACCTACCTACTATTTAAGATGATGTGTTAGTTCTTATGGGTCTTTCATGCCGGTTGCCCACCAAATTCGAAAAAATGAAGTTTTTATTAGAATGAACATAATTTTGATTTCCAAACTTGGTCATTTTTACAAAAAACTGAAAAAGAAGCCATTACTTCGACACTATTAATGACCTAATATGGTATTGCAACATGACATTTTCTCCTGTTTCAGATAAATGCCACAAGTACAAATGAAGCAAACGATACAAGTAGCCTGTAAGTATTTGTTTCTTTTCTTTTTCCTTTCTTTAAAAACACGCCTTTTCTGTTTAATGCTAATTTAATTCATGATAAAACTATTGTCAATGTAAAGATTCGTATATTTTTAAAAATAATAGATGGTCATGGTCGAATGTTTATAAAAGAAAGAAGATATCCCAATAACTATATGACCAGAGTACAATGTAGTGTTCATGTGGGTGAGTGAACATGTCCATTGTTACAATTTTCAGGTCAGTGCGATACAATGATATTAAAACTGTACTGACGGAATATTTGAAAACGTTACAAATAGATGAGAACAGCGGCGACTTGACGATAATGTGTCAGAGTAGAGCGTGCGCATCGAAGCGAGCCTCCACAGTCAATAGCTTCATCCTGCACATGATACGGGTACATTCTACTGACCTGGGCAATAGGAACGACATTGAAAAGTTTGTCAAGAACAATGTCACATTCGAGGAGAGCCTGCAGAGCGACTCGGAAGGTCATTCGTACTCGGATTCGGCGTCAGGTCCGGCGCCGGCGCCGGAACAGCCTCGACCCGAGACCGACATACCGTGCTTCTGTTGCCCCTTCTGCGAGAGCGGGTTCTCGGTGAAGACACGCCTCCTCACGCACCTCAAGACGCACGACATCGACGTCGAGCTCGAGCAGGGCGTCACCTGCTGCGGGCAGCTGCACGCCAAGCAGGCGTTTATACAACACCTGCAGGAGCGACACGAGAGCAGCCGTGCCCGGCCGGCCGGCGCGCCCTGGTGCCGCAGCTGCGGGTTCACTGCACGGGACGAGGAGCAGCTCCAGCGGCACATCCGAGACAACCACCAGGAGAAGAAGAAGCGGAAACCGAAGCCGCCGCGCGACGACGACAAGAACCAGAAGAACATCCCCGCCGTTTGCCCGGAGTGCAACAAGACGCTCTCGAACAAATACAACATGACGGCGCACTTCCGGCGGCACCACGGCGCCAACGCCGGCTCCATCCGGCACGTGTGCGACCAGTGCGGCAAGTCGTACAGCACGGCCGGCAACCTGCGGCTGCACGCGGCGCGCGCGCACGGCGCCGGCGAGGCACGCGCGCAGTTTGTCTGCCCGCGGTGCGGAGAGCGCTTCGACACGCTCATCGGGCGCGACTCGCACCTCGCGCTGCACACGGGCGCTCGGCCCCACCCGTGCCGGTTCTGCGACAAGTCGTACCGCACGCGCGACGCGCTCGTCCGGCACATGGACGTGCACCTCGACGTGCGCCGGCACACGTGCACCGCGTGCGGCCGCGGCTTCCGCAAGCGGAGCCACCTCGTCGCGCACGAGGCCACGCACGCCGCGTAACACGCGTCCCAAGAGAACTGACCGGTGGGGTGTACTTTTCCCAAATAGATGGAAACAATATCACTTATCTGTATTAAAAATGTGAAAACAAGCAATGCTGCCGGATACGTGTAATGCGGGCCTCTGTTGCAGGCCGCGGTCGCCATCGTCCGTCCCCTCCCGCGTTACCGACGACGACGACGGCGGCGGCGGTGAGCTCTTCGAGCCCTACGACCGGTTCTACGCGGCTCTCGTCGCTCTCCGCGACCACTACGTACGTTCTCACGGGAACCTCGCGCTCGACTACGGCGAACCTAGTGAGGTAGACTCGCAGCCGGACGGGGAGCGAGCCAGCGACGGTGGACCGGACCCGGACCCGGACCTCGACGCGTACGACGACTTGTCGCGGAGTATAGGGCGTGGGTCGCGCGGGGACGAGGCTGCGCGCGCCGCCGTGCATGCCGCGCGCCGTCTCGTCGCCGGCCGCGAGGTGTACGAGTGCAGCGCGTGCGGCGCCCGGCTCGCCGCGCCACACACCTTTATTCACCACCTGCGTATACACACCGGCGAGCGGCCCGCCGTCTGCCACGTCTGCGGGAAGACGTTCCGCACCACGCATGCGCTACGCCGCCATCTCGCCGAGACGCACGAGCGACGCCGCCGCCGCGCCTGCCCGCGCTGCGCACGCACCTTCGCCAACTCGCAGAATCTACGTCAACACCTGCGCATCCACACGGGCGAGCGACCGCACGTTTGCCTCGCGCCCGGCTGCGGCAAGCGGTTCGCGCAGAGCGGGTCGCTGCACGCGCACCTCAAGACGCACTCGCCGCGCATGCCGTTCGCGTGCTGTTCGTGCGGCGCACGGTTCCGGTTGCGCGCCGGCCTCGTGCGGCACGCGGCGCGTCACGCCGGCGTCGGGACGGGAGCGGCGCGCGCGCATCCCTGCTCGCACTGCGAGGCCGCCTTCCGCACCCGCCGTGCGCGCGCGACGCACGAGCGACGCGTGCACCTGCCGCTCGTCGACCCCGCCTTTCCGATGCACAGTGTAGGAAAATCAACTTTGAATGGGATGTAATTTTTTTATAAACATCGGCGTTGCCGAATTTACCGAACAATAGCTCATTATCGTGTAAATTTTCCTACACTGCGCAGTGCGGTGCGGCCGGCGCGCGTTTGGCGGGACGCGGGCGGTCGGAGGCGCGCGACTTGCGGCGCGTGCGGCGTCGTCGTCGCGCTGGCCGGGTGGCGGCGGCACGCGCGCCGGCACGCCGAGCCGGGCGCGGGCACGGCGTGCACGCACTGCGGCTGCGTCTTCTCGGAAGCGGGCAACCTAGCGCGGCACGTGCGCGCTCGGCACGGCTCCGGCGCGCGCCCGCACGCCTGCCCGGACTGCGGGCGCGGGTTCTCCCGCGCGGAACACCTGCGGGAACACGCGGCCTTACACTCGTCGACGCGCGCCTTCCTGTGCTCGGTGTGCGGGTTGTCGTGCCGGTCGGCGGCGGCGCTGCGCGTGCATGGCGCGGTGCACGTGCGGCGGCACAGCTGCACGTCGTGCGGCGCGGTGTTCGCGCGCGCCTCGCAGCTCGCCAACCACTCCCGGCGGGCTCGCTGCGCCGCGCCATCTGTCGCCGCACCCGCCGAGGTGAGCGTTCCTACCGACTCTTTTTTGTTTTCGAACTTTTCGATATTGTGCATGTGTCTGACGTTCACCTTCGGTTTGTTCCAGATGGAGGAGACGAAGGTCGGCCCGGAGGTGGACACGGGACGGAACGACGTCGGATACGGCGTGGACCCGACGTTGCCGGACCTCGACGAATATTTCGATTACTTTTCTTGATAGTCAAATAATGTGTAAAATGCAACAAATCGTTACTAGATAATCTATGCTCGAGGACTTCGAGCTCTCGTTACTGATATTATGTACCTACTTACTTGTACTTGTATATGGGCTGTTTTTCGCAATCACTACAATACTACTATCTCAGCTTAGTCACATGGCAGACTAAGCTGAGAAGCTGAGATAGTAGTACCAGAGGAGAGAACTTGTCAACTAAGCCGCGGGTTTCATTACGATGTTTTCCTTCACCGTAAGAGCAATGTCAAAAGCGCACATGATTTTTTCTTAAGAAAAATACATTGGTGCACGGCCGACCGTGAAAATCGAGGTATCTAACGCTAAGCCAACACCGCTCCTTATATAAAAAAATTTACATATATAAAGATAAATTACTGAGTACCTACCTACTCATGGCATATGGCAATGTCCCCAAACTAAAATAAAAATGATGTTTTAAAATGTAGTATAATATGTTTAATAAACTTATAAATTAACAATTATATTTGTAAAATGCTTGTTTACTATTCTAGATTCAATTTGTCGTATGTCGTGATCGTGAGAATATTGAGAATCACGCCATTTACACCATCATTTATACTTTAAAATTGTAAATTATTTTAATAATATTATGTTAACACAATTATAATTCATGAAATAATAACAATTGACTGAACTACTTACTTTAAACACTACTTACATTAAATTGTAAATACATCATTTTTAAACAATCAAAAACGTCTTTATTTGTGTAACATATAATTTGTTAGAACCAATCACAATTGTATTACAACCTAACTATGTGATGACTTGAAGAAATATAACCATCGAATAGATACCCAGTAGAGGCGTAATGTGGGTCATAACATTCCGAAACTGATCAGTGGCTTTCAATTGATGTGTTTGAGTTGAACTAATGTTTATATTTAGACAAGAAGGAGGTTTTATTTAACAAGTGATAGGTCAGCGATTTTGTATTAACATTTTACGTTGAACAATTAATACATATAATTAGACTCAGGTGATGAAGTATTTAACATTATATTATTTAGACAATGTTGTTGATAACAATGTATACATAAATACAAGCATGCATACATGGTTCTCTAGTCTTCCCGTGATCATGATTAATACTCGATCGAAAAGTGTTGGGTAAATAACAAAATAATTAAACATACGTGTGCTCTGTGTCCCGTAAATTGATTGGTATAAAATGAAATCAAAAATAATATATAATGCCAATAGACATTTAAAATAATTGTTTTTTATTGAATGTTTGATAAATAAAATAATCGACATTACCTCTCTTTACTGGGCATGTGAATGATGGATAAAACATAGCATAGGTACTACACTATAGGACTTGTGGTAACATACCAACACATTTACCATACTTTACATATTTTATCGACCTCTGTGTCTCGCGCGGAGGCGGGCGAACAGTTGCGGGTTCAGTTCCCGCTTCAACAAATATTTATATACAGATATTTGATTCTGGTGTGGGTGTTTCTGTATGTATTTACAAAAGACTACTATATAAGTATGCTATTCGCTATCTGGTCACTATAACACTATAGTTCGACGCTAGATGTCGTGGTATGCAATGTCATGTAATATTTTTATACAATCTTTATAATATGATATTCCATTAATCTTAATTTATCAAATACATAATATGCTTACTCCTCAATTAGAACCTAACAATCACAATAATTCAAGAGATCAATACTCTCACACACCATTCCACTTAAATATAATAACTATGTGCGCCCCGCGGTTTCACCCCCTATCTCGGGGGAACATCGGGGATATTACAGGGCTCTAGATCTACTTACGTTTATTAGGTTACGGTTAACTAGTTTTTGTTATAAAACAAACACGCAAACTTATGGTGATGTCGAAGTAGCCTGCCCGCCAAATTCATTATATTTACAGTTTTTCGAAAAAATGTTAGAAAATTAGAAGCTTTGAAACTATCCCAAATTGAAATGAAAGTGTTGTTTATAAATTAACCGGTGATAACACTGTTTGTACATTTTGAATAGTATTCAATCCGAATAAATATTCTAAAAGCGCGTTTCACTAAATAATAATTATAATTCAATATCTAACTGGGTTATTTTTCATTACAAAAAAAAATCGATTTGGCGGGAAGGTAGATCGAAATACCCTTAACAGAATTTTATTGCACAATATAATATTACTTCACATCCAACAACCTAGCAAGCCCATCTGCGACATCTGTTCTTAGTGCAAATACCAATGACTGCGAGAGAATGGAATCAGTTGCCGAAGGCATTACTACAAGTTGTTAGCGTATTCTATCTAATATACTGTATTGAGTATTTACCATGAAACTGAAAGATAATACTGGAACAGGCCAATATGCGAGCATAGATTAGTATTTATAATATTATCCAGTAGTATTGTAAGTTTCGTGGGAAATATTCAGATCCCCATATGCTTCCTGTGGCTCTTATTGAAAGGTGCATTCCATGGTTTGATTGAAAACGTTAACAAACTCATAGTAACATCTCTGAGCCTTGACAAGTACAATTTAGGGATGTTAAACAAATTGTTTCACTCCATTAAAGGCGGGGTGGAGCGCCCCTCGTGAGCAGTGGTCGTCGGCGATCCGCTCTCGTTGACGAGCCGCTGCCTCTCGCGGTACATGGACACCTGGATGTTCTCGAGCTGGTGATACCGACACACCTTCAACATAGAGAACACCGCCAGACCCACCCACGTCGCGAAGGCCGCCCACGCTCCGAACTGAAACATTACGTCAATAGGAATTGTTTAAATGCTTTTTCAGATGTCGCTCATGATTCACTAATAAGTTCTTTGGTGACACATGCCTACTAGTTAAGTATTCTAAACTTATTTCTTAAAACTGCTATCAATTTGGCATTGGTTGCTTTTCTCATTCCCATTTCCTGCTATCAAACTTTCATTTAATTTAAAGGTGCATTTATGAACATGCAATTTTTATTTTATATCATCAGTCATGGAGAGGAGCCCCTTCTTGAATGCTTGAGTTGACAATTCATGCTTCTTGATTAGAGAGTATCAATTCAATACAAATGTTATAATATTTAAGCTATATTTACCTGTGCAGTACCAAGTTCAATGTAGAATCCATTAGTAGATATATTGTCTTTTGTATCTATTGACTGGCCGACAGCATCTTCACAACTGAAATTAACATATAACATAGCTATTTTTCTGATTACCAATCTAAATCATTTTATCAATACAAATTGTTAAGATGTACATACAGCTAGTGTTAGATAAGATCAAATACATAATCTGTGAAAATGTCAAGTATCTAGCTATCACGGTTCATGAGATACAGCCTGGTGACAGACAGTTAGTGCTCTGCACTTATACATTAGTTGATATCATCAAATAAAACCTGTACATTACCTAGCTAATCTGTCCACAATGACCTGGCACCAGTTCATAAACCCGAGTGTGACAGTAAGAGCTGCAGAGACGGTCAGTCCACACAACACCATGCAGCCCACTGCCTCTACAAACGCTGAGAGAAAGGTGCTGTCTGACCCAGCGTACATTAACATTGATAGCCTGGAACAATCAGTATACATTTTAGACTAGATAGTGCTCAAATAAGACCTATACTATTTACCACTATAATGTTACTAGCTGCGCCCTGCGGTTTCACACGCGTAAGTCCCGATCCCGCGGGAATTTCGGGATCAAAAGTATCCTATGTCCTTCTCTATCCCCTAAACTATGTTGATTTTTATCCAAATTGGTCCAGTCATTTGACCGTGAAACAAATAAACCAACTTTCAGATTTATGATATTAGTTAGGATTATAAATGCAAAAGACCCCATATTGTACGTGTCAGGAAAGACAGAGGTAGATAGATTGTAGAAAAAAAAATTATATGAAAAAGATGATATTTGTAAAAATAAAATGTACCTGTAGATCTGGACACAGCAGACAATGAACATGATAACTCCAACCACAATGACGTAGTTACAATACGCGGGCGACGCCCATTCCACCGCCAGCTGTCCGTCTCCCTCTTGCCACGTACCCTTCGAGAACAGCAAGCAGTGCCCTCTACAATCATACAGACAGAATCACCAATTTCATTTGATTTACTGCTTTTTTATACAGATATCAATTTAACATTTAATTAGGTATGTATGGCTACTGTTGACTTGGACAAATTCCCGGACACTACAGGCTCAAAACAATACTGTTAGCTTGAGCAAAGCATTCTGCTGATGCAATGTAACTTTCATTGTAATATCAGTAGAGCTCATTATCATTAAACAATGAGAAACAGTTGGTGAGAAGTTTATCCAGGGATTTAGATACAAACACTCAATCAGTTATTGATTTAGTTCTGGTGCTTTTGAACGTGTTATCAATGAGATAAGATAAAAACTACCATTTATCATTCGTTTCGAAGTTACCATAACGCGTACACAGACTTATAAGGTAAAACTGTGGTATAATATTTACCTTATAAGTAGGTATGTCTCACTTTTTTTATTCAGGGATAAATAGCAGAAACTGAAAATTTTGGAATACCTATCACCCTTCAGTAAAATACCTAGTTTAGTTTGTATTATGCTTTGGTGGGTTAATTTACAGGTTCTAGTTTCAGTTCTATAGAAAATAGGATTAGGGCGGGATAGTTTATACTGTAGGAACTTAGAAACAACTTATTAATACTCACCCGAATTCATCCTGGTGCATGCTCATGGGAACGATTATACACAAAGAAAGGATCAGCCCCATCACATAGCCGCATATCTGGCTCAAAAGAAGAACGTTCGTTAACGCCATGCTCACTGCTCGGTGTTTACAATATAATAAAATTATGCAGGCCGAAAGAAAGTTAATATTTTTAGTGAAGTAAACAGAAAGATAAAAGGAAAACAACTTTTGCTACGCAACTCATTACTTTTTTTTCTTTAAAATTTTGGCTGTACACGATTTGTGCATATAGCCAGTGCCGTTTCCGGTTCGAAACTCCTTTTAAATGTGCTGCCACCTAGCTTTGAGTAGCGAAACTAACTAGGGTAAATAAAACATGCTAGTGTCACTTCGAAGGGAAGGGTCGAATGTCAAATACACGTCATCCTTGTCAAACAAACAAAAAATGTCAGAAGGTCCAAAATCGTCAATGATGTGTTCTAATCAACAAAATCCGTAATTAATCATAATTAATTGTATATTTGAGCATGATTTTGTATTTATATTGAACAGATCTAAACAACAATTATGAACTTCAACGCTTCTAGAAACGGTGAGTTGTAAGTTTCACGTGAAACACTGATATGAATGCACGATTGGAATATACTTATGGGTTGTTTTGTTTAGTGGGTCACGGTGGAGGTCCTCGGAAGGCGAAGCGCGTGAGCGATGTTTCAGCGGTGGGTGCGCCAGCGCCGGCGCCCGGGTTCAACGCTGCGCCGCCGTATGCGGCCGGCTTCCCGCCCGCCCCCAGCGGCCCGCCGCCTGCCTACCAGGAGGGCATCCAACTAGACACCCAGGATTACGGCGCCCCGCAACCGCAACCTAGTAAGTAATACTAACACGACTTGATTTATGCCAACCAATTACTAAAGTTTTAATACTTACTCAAATATGTTTAGTTATAGCTGTGTATTATGCCTTTTAGGTTTTAGTCTATTGATTCTTGGGGCGTCAGTGTGAAGTCCGTGCTATCTATTGGCCCCTGGAAACTGTATGACTGTTGGTTTCCTTTCCCAGTGTATTAGCATAACAATCCAGGAATGCCTCAAGGATACCGTTTTGGTTATTAATGTATTTTATTCTAATCGTATGTTACAAATATATGATGTGTTTATAGAATTTTTAATCTTTCAGATTTCAATTACATGGCGGGCTACATTCCCCCGCAAATGGCGTCGCCTGCTCAAATAGGATCAATGCTGCAACAACCAGTAGTTCAGGTAGGCTTCAAGTAACCCATAGTACATATTATTCAAGACTAGCTGCACCAGCAATTCCCCCGCGTAAGTCCCTAGAAATTTCGATTCCTAACTAAGATGCTAAGAATGAAATTCAAAATACCATGGCATATCAGCAATAATTAAATATATCAGGCGAAATCAAAAACTACCTGAATAGATACTTTGCCAGATTGAGAATCCACCCTAACAAAATGGCCAATGACCTCACAGCTGAAGGCGACATATGTCTCGCTAAACTAAAGAGGCATAGTGTATCTAGCCTATGACTCAGATTCACATAAGAGACAAGGGCTGAGGAATGGGGTCAATTGACCTCTCTCTAGATAATGACAGAACTCCCCAGCGAAAGTGGATAACTGTGTTGCTCATTGCAGACCACTATGCTGCAGATAGCAACAGGAGCTAGGAGGAGAAGTAGGACAAACTACTAGCTATTAATGATATGTTAGTGAAGCCATCCTTAATCAATCAATCATCAATAAATAAAATAAATAAATAAATATTTCAGGACATATTACACATCGCCATCCAGCCCCAAGCTAAGCAACTTAATGCTTGTGTTATGGGTGCCAGATAACGGATAAACTACTTATATACTTTTTTTTTTTGTAAATATATACATATTATACATATAGGAAACACCCAGAACCAGAAACAAGAATTTATGGTCAGCATAAATACTTGTTTCCGGCGGGAATCGAACCCGCAACCTTCTGCGTCGCAGTCGGGTGTTCGCCCGACGCGCCACAGAGGTCGTCAGATCAATCAAATCCTGACTGACTTTTTTTTTTAAAGACGATTTCAAGTGATCAATGCATATATACATAAGCATCGAAAGAAATAAAGAAATTTGACTTTGACTAAATCGTACATAATGTTGTCCCAGGACATGGCCCTCCAGTACGGCAACCAGCTGGCATCACAGGGCCGCGAAGTCGTCAAGCGTGAACTAGACAAATATGTACCAGTATCACAACTTAGATACTACTTTGCTGTCGACACCAGATATGTTGCCAAGAAGCTGATGCTGTTGTTCTTCCCATATACACATAAGGTAATTTAATTTATTCTGTGGATCTGTATCAGGTAAAAGCGAAGAGTTAAAGCCATGTTGAACTATTACAATTTTAATCCCACCTTCAAAAAAAAAGGGAAAAAATAAATGCTCCTACATAATCTGAATGAACCTTCAATTGGTGTTTATCTTGTCGTTTTTGAAATAAGATAACGTTTCGAATTCTAACTAAACTGACCCTAGTTTACATGAAACATGTTTTGGGTTAGATTTATCAGACATCTGTTACGAAATATCTTTAATAAATCTCATTAATCATAAACAAAACTTGCGTATGTCCCTCAGGAATGGATGGTGAAGTACGACCAGAACACGCCGGTACAGCCGCGCTATGACCTCAACGCGCCCGATCTTTATATACCAGCCATGGGATACGTCACATATGTTCTACTCGCTGGGTTCTTGCTCGGTATGTATTACACTTTACAAATGTTTGACGACACTCGCCTGCATTGCAGAGGGATGCGGGTTCGATTCCTGTCTTAAACAAATATTTGTGTATTGATATATGTTTCTGGTTTGAGTGTTTCTTTAAGTATAATAAGTAAAAAAGTATATAAAAAGAGTGACAAGACGAAAATTCCTTGTCGTTTCAAAGTTTCAGATTTAAGTAAAAAAACCTATGCTGTCTTAAGTTTAGATCAACTTAGACACACCAAGGAATTTTCATCTTTTAAATTATACCAAATTAGGAACAACTTACCAACAATTTTCTATGCAATAACAATTTTAGTAGTAAACAAAACACATTTTATTTTTGGCCCCTATATGCGCCTTATAATCTAATCTACCCTCTCCCCAGGTCTCCAACACCGGTTCTCACCAGAACAGATAGGAATCCAATCATCATCAGCTCTGGCATACATAATCTTCGAGATGATCTTGTACCTGATGACTCTATACATCACCAACACCACCACGAACCTGAAGACATTGGATCTGCTAGCGTTCTCGGGGTATAAATACACGGTGATGATAGGCAGCTTGCTGGCCGGGCTGCTTGTTGGCAAGACTGGCTACTATTGTTATTTGGTCTATGCCAGTATTGCTTTGTCTTATTTCTTGGTAAGTGTTTCATGTCTTGTAGTATAATTGCAAAATCACAGCTTAATTCAAAATGTATAAACAAGGTTAGACATAACTAGCAGCGCTTCGCGGTTTCACCCGCGTAACTCCTGGTTCCGGGGGAATATCGGGATAAAAAGTAGCCTACGTTATTCCCAATGAATCAATGTATCCTCATACAACGTTTAATCAAAATATGTCCAGAAGTTTCCAAGCCTATTCATTACAAACAAAAAAATCTTTAATTAGTTTAGATGATATCAATATTTTGCTTATGTTGAGTAATTTTAGCAAACTTTACCAGTAAGTATTTAATTAAATAAATATATGTTGTCGCTTGTTTCAAGGTGAAAACCCTGCGTCTCCAGCTGCTCTCGGGCTCCCAGCCCCCGGAGCAACCCTCATACTCTGCGTACCCCCCCAACCCGTACGGCGACAACTGGTCGAAGCCAGCTGCATCAACAGCTGGAGGAACCAAACGGAGGCTCTACTTCCTGCTGTTCGTGGCCGTGACGCAGCCGCTACTCTCCTGGTGGCTCACCTATCATTTAGTGCAGTCTCCAGTCGTGGTAGCAACGCGATAGTACTAGGTTATAGGCATCGAGGGCTGCGGCACGTTGTTCACCTTAGAGATACGTTTTTAAGGGGCCGGCGGAGTTCCATTTTATAATAAGTATACAAGTATTCTATCCGTTGTCTGGTCATCATAACACTAAGCTAGTTGTTTAGTTTGACGCTAGATGGCAGTGTGTGCAATGTTCTACAATATTTAACATTTATAATTGAACGTTCTACCTTGATATGTTGTTGTTTGGATATAGAAAATGTATAATGAAAAATAGAGACTGACCGGGAATAGTGGAAAAAGGGGAGGGGTGGCAGGCCTTTGCCCTGCAGTTTGGCAATAAAATAAATAAAGAAAAACCGACGAAATATAATTTCGTTTAGATATGGTAAGAAACAGAAAAACAATTTCTAAATCCTTATTACACCTTAATAAGGTGAAATGATCACGAATTGTAAATTAAGGCTAATAAGTTTGTGTGGAAAATTGAACTCCGCCGGCCCCATAACACTAGCGAAACGCTTTTGATACGAAATTAAGAGTAAGTGTCATATAAGTTTACTATAACAAATGGTTTTTTGTTAGAAAAAAATCAAATGACTGTGTTACTGTGAGTCATTTTATTTTATTGTAAACAACGGTCGAAATTGACTTGTATCGTACTACCCCGCGGTTTCACCCGTGTAGGCCCCGATCCCGTGAGAATATCGGGATGAAAGGTCGCTTATGTGTCAAACTAAGCTACTTTCATATCGAGTTTCATCGTAATCAGGTTCAATCAGGTCTAACGATTGCACCGATTGGGTGAAAATTTACATAGAGGTAGCATAATATAGGATATAGGAAGGACATAGGATATTTTTGATCCCGAAATTCCCGCGGGTTCCTGACTTTAGCAGGTACAACCGTGAAGCGCAGCTAGTTTAATAGTATTGAATATTTTCTAACAACTCCTTTTCTAACATACCAAATTTTAATGACAATGAAATTGCGTCTTCTGAGTGTAAACCCTAAAAAGTTCCATTTAATGTTTTTTTTCCTGTAAAATAAGAATATAACTAAGTCTACTTAATTCATTTAGTTTATGTTGTGTATGGTTAAAACTTTTTGTATCTGCATTTTTGTTTTGTCTTAAAACATTATTATTTTAACTTAGGGTGAAATATTTTCGTCTCCATTTTTTTCTGAGGTGATTTACTTTCTACCTGAGTAATACCTATTTATTATTAGTAATCGAAATCGTATAGGAAAATTTCTCAAAAGAATTGAAATTTAAAAAGTTTTTTAGGTTTTGTTGATATTATTTTAATGTCGTTTGTTTTTCCAAATTTACCTGTGAAGAGTTTTTAGTAGGATTTCAAACAAAGAGCGAATAAAATTTCACCCTGTATATACTTATAACCTAAAAAATATACTTCGAACGAGTCTATAGTTGAAATGTAACTGTATAGTTTTATATTTACAATAAACAATCTGCTGTTAGAAACAACAGCTTGTTGTTCTTGTTTGTTTCAAATAGGTACTTTTGTAAATAGATAAAGTATATGAATCTGATCTATAAAATGGGTATTTATTGTTTATGTTTTAAGCAAATAAATATCGCAGGATATTCCACACGCCCGCCGCATCAAGCCTCCAGCTAAGCAACTAGTTTTGTGTTATAGTATAGCCAGATAACGAATCAAAAACGATATAAGTACATACAGAAACACCCAGACCAAAAACAAATATCAGTACCTCTTACATAAATACTTTTTTGAGGCGGGAATCGAACCTGCAAGCTTCTGCGTCGCAGGCGGGTGCCCACCCGACGCCACTGTCGTCAAAACTTTAAAACATAAAATATAGCTATAGCTTTGTGTTAAACTTTAAATTCGTTTATCAAGAAATATAATTTCCTAAATGTTTGCAAAGTTGTGGTAAATGAGATTTCTTTGTTCGAGATGTCGAACGATATTGTAGAGCGGGAGGAAATTAACCTAGTTTGGGGTGAAGATAAGGGATTTACATAAATATACTAAAAAACATGTAGGTATTGGTGCCTAATACAGCAGACAATTTTAACTTTATTACGAACATAAGCAAAGTAACAAGGTATACTTAAAAGCAAATGAGGGTAGTGCGAACTTTGGAGAAAGTGGTAGCTTGATTTACCCTCGTAACCGTGGAAGACGTTGGACGCAGAGGGCATGGGACCGATCGCTCTGGAAGTCTTAGGGGAGGCCTAGGTTCAGCAGTGGACGTGTTTTAGCTGATATGATGAACCGTGGTACCAAGTACAACCATGCTGTCCTCTAACCGTGATGCAACCGGTCAGTGCGCAGAAATGGTACCAAAGTTATAACAGTGATAAATACACCTACCGATAGAGTGGTTACAAGTCAGTAAACTGGCTGAATGATGTAGGTAGAGCAAACGAAATCTAGGACCCTACGTAGAGTACCTACCTACACCCTTCTGGTATATAAGGTGTAAGGTACTTAAGCGATGAATGAAACTCAGTATTTCAATGATGAAAATATAGATCTAATGTATTGTTGTTAATTTAACGTGCAACTAGTCAACTAATTAAATTAGTGAGCTCAAAGTGAACTACTAGGTCGGGGAATTCAGGCCGCGAACGCTACTGTTACGTAAGATAATGCTGCGATCCACGCCAGCGCGAGCGGTCAACTCCACGACGAGTCTTCAAGTAAGGTACAGCAAGCATGGGTTCCTCTACTCACATACATTAGTACCTAATTATTAAATACACTACAACAATGTCTAAGGCCTTACCTACCACCTGGATTATTCACGGTATTTCTGATTTTTTAATTCTTTTTTTGTCTACTTTTTCGTGGTAGAGACATCTCTAGACGACTAAAAAAACTTTTTAAACACGCTCTATCTACCGGATGAATAAATAAATCTAAACTTTCGCTGTTTGTTGGCATGCGGGTAGCAGATAGCAGTTTATTTCTAAAGTTTTTTATTGTTCTTTTGTAGTTAAGTATAACCGTGCCTTACAATGCGGTATTCCAACGCTACCGCAGTTTACCTTACTGGTATCAAACTAGAAGTGTTTCATATTGGCACTCCCAATTAGAATAGGATTACCGAATTTTTTTATTAATCGTACAATAACCGATTGGTCTTCGATAGGATTTAGAAATTCCAGGGGGCGCGACGCGGCGGTGGCTCCATAATTATGAATCTTACAGGAATAACTCTAGACGCGAACTGTTAATAGTTTATTAAATTGCGATAGGAAGAGTTCATTTAATATCAACACCACTCGGTGTGGTTTTAAGTGAAAAAAGTGTGGTCCAAAAGGAAGCAAAAGGCTTTATCCACCCGCCACTTATAATTCCTAGTGACCTAAATCCAGCCCATCCAATGCGGTCGAATAAGCGAGATAGAAATACGCCCCTAGTCCTTGACCTAGATCTCCTATAACTTTTCAAACAACACCTTTTCACTTAAAAACTATAGTTATCTGTATGAGAACTGCAATTAACTCGAATTAATTTACAAATAGTCATAAATAGTAGTAATTTATTGATAGAAAACCATTCTAATTCCCAATTTTTTGTACTATATCAAATCTTTTTGCTGAAAATATAATTTAAAACTTCGCGCATTTTGTATCAACCCGAAGTTAGTAACGTTTGATGCTTTTTTTACTTTTGGCTTCGCACTATTTGTGTATAAAACCAGTGTGAAATCTTATTATGAAGTACTGCTTATTATGTTCTTCGTCAATTATCTTATTTCATTACAGCCAGTTATATTAATTACCAAAAGCCTTTCAAATGAAATTAATAATATTCCATTATTTTTATCTTGCCAATCACAAGACGACACAAAGTCTTCACTTCGCGCCAAATAAAACTGTTCGTTGATTGGCCACCGTACGACCTTGACGCATTATGACTAACTAGAGATGTACGCCCTAGTTTTTATCATATCGATATTCTACCTGTTTTCTCTGGTCTGCAGAAAACTATTTTTGTTTTCCCTATAAACGGCTAGGTACTAGAAAACATAGAATATATTTTAATAATGAGCCTTTCTGAAAGGTCGTTTTTCATTCCGATTCGCTTGTTAACTAACTATCCAAATCAAACCAAACTATCTTAGAGTGCTCATATTATTTCTGTCATCACCCATTAGGCTTATCGTCGTCGATCGTAGGCAGTTGCTGCAAATCGAATTTTATTAAAAATATCACTTACAATACAGGGGCTCTATTTTTGAATCGCTCGTGTGACAAAGCTTCGTCGTATACGCCTACAAGTCACGCTCGACTTCCAAGTCGCATGACACAAATTTACTGTATTTTTGAATCGTTCGTCGTCGAAATTTAAAATGTCAATTTTTATTCGTTTTACGCAGTTATTTGAAAAGCGGTAATTACCAGCGGACATCCGAAATTATCCCAAAAGATATAAATATTTTTCAAAGACCGTTTCCGAATGTTTGACTATGATTATTTGATGTTTATTCTACCACTCGCCTGTCGGCGACGAGTGGTGGAGACCACTCGTTACGATGGAGCGATTCAAAAATAGCGAATTTCCGATATCGAACGAATATCAGTAGAAATCGAGCGCTCGACACGGGGCGAACGATTCAAAAATAGGGCTCCAGATTACAGATGAAATGTAATATGATTATATAATTATTATCTTTTGACGTGACAACGTTTTATAAATTGGTTTGCCTGGTGACACTTCAAGAAACTGCGTTACGCTCCGCTGACGTTATGCGCTCACAATGAGAGCGAGTGAGAGGCACGCGGGCATGGTTAGCCCGCCTAAGAGCGAGAGAGACAGACATAAAAAGTGAAAGGCACGCGTCCCTTCCACTCGAGCACAGTTGTTGTCACGTAAAACTTTCGCCCGTATACCGACTTTACAGGCAACCAGTTTTTTTTTGAACTACACATTTAACCATTTTCGCAAATAAATAAATATTTTTTACGGAAATACCATTGACAAGGTCTGAAATTTTGTATGGAACAATTATGAACAGGAGCAAACGGCTCATAGTTTTTACACTCACTTTAGACACATGACATTACAATCGAAAATAAGGGACAATGGATATTTAAAAATAATTAGAAAAATACTACGAGTAGCACAAAATGTACCTACGTATCTACCTAATGAACTCTCCATGGTTTCACTCGTAAAGGTCTCGATCCCATGGGAACGTCATGTCAGTATAAATAGTAGAAAATGTTACTAATAAGAATTAAATGTGAATACATCACTATCACTACATAGTATAAAACAAAGTCGCTTTTTCTGTCCCTATTTCCCTTTGACCGTTAAAATCTTTAAAACTACGCAACGGATTTTGATGGGGTTTTTTAGTAGATAGAGTGATTCAAGAGGAAGGTTTATATGTATAATACATGCATAATATAGCCGTGCGAAGCCGGGGCGGGTCGCTAGTTACTAATAAGAATTAAATGTGAATAATTTGATTCTTAATAGTTACCTACAATTTAAAAATATTTTCTTGTATATTTAATCCAACTAATATTATAAATGGGATAGTTCGTGTGTTATATTATTAATAATTTAGTACATGGGCGTACCCACAGTGGGGCAAGGTGGGGCATTTGCCCCACCCTGACTCGGAGCTTATAATAAAAAAATGGTTTTTAATATAAGTAACAAATATAAATATTCATTAAGTTACTTTCAAAAGTTGAGTGATTTTTGAACGAGTAACGAAGTTTATCCGCCCGCATTCCCTACCCTCTCCCACCACTTGCACGCTCGCGACAAATTTAATGGCCCCTCTTCATGATGGGCCATCATGCTGGCCCACTGATATGCTGGGCCGGTTACATATCAAAATAACTAAGTTCGTTATAACTATGTTCGAAATAACTACGGTCATAATGCCTACTTTTCACAATACCTAATGGTTGTTTCACATATTTTTGAAATAACTAATGAACGAAATACCTAATGGACGAAATACCTACGGTTAATTTACCTACGTTCATTATAACTATGTTCGAAATAACTACGGTCATAATACCTACTGTTTAAAATACCTAATGGTTGTTTGGCATATTTTTGTAATTACTATTGATCGAAATACCTAATGGACGAAACACCTACGGTTAATTTAACCACAATTAATTGAACTACGGTTTTTCACCTGCGGTTTAAAAAAATCAATTTTATAAAATTACACCCTCCCTAACCAAGTAAAATGGGTCGAATTCGTTTCTAGCACTCGCCGGCCGCTGCCGCGGCACCGCTCGCTCGGCTCGTGCGTTGTGGTCGCAGTTCTAACATAAACCTAACCTATCCATGTCGGTTCTGGGTAGGGAGTTTTCCGGGTGGATCTTTATATGCTGCCCTAACCAAGTCAAATAGGTAAAAATCGGGGCAACATATAAAGACCCACCCGGAAAACTCCCTACCCAGAACCGACATGGATAGGTTAGGTTTATGTTAGTACTGCGACCACAACGCACGAGCCGAGCGAGCGAAGCGAGCGGTGCCGCGGCAGCGGCCGGCGAGTGCTAGAAACGAATTCTACCTATTTCACTTGGTTAAGAAGGTTGTATTTTATAAAATTGGATTTGTTTTTAACCGTAGGTGTTTCGTGCATTAGATCAATCGTTCGTTAGCTAAATTAATTTTAGTTGAATCAAACTTAGGTATATTAAACAGTAGTTGAATCGACCGTTAGGTATTATGAACATATGTTAATCGACCGTAGTTATTTCGAACATAGTTATTTTGAACTTAGTTATTATAATGTGTAGCCCAATCGACCGTTAGGTATTATGAACTTATGTGAATCGACCGTAGTTATTTCGAACATAGTTATATTGAACTTAGTTATTATGATATGTAACCGCTGGGCCACGGTGTCAGTTTTTCGGTCACACATCAAAAGAAGTGGGCCAGCGATGGCGGTATGCATCTGCACGTGGCCCATTCCTCAGTGAGTCCTCGAAAATTGGTACGTGGTGCATAGATATTATATTGCCGCAACGGCTGCTTCCACGTCCTTCTCCAATTTACAACTGAACGTTGCCATCGTGTAGTTGCGTTTTAACCATCGCATTGCCATCACGCTGGTTTAGTGCTGGGCCATCTTGTAGAAATTAATTAGCCAAAACCCCCCACAATATTAATAAAATAAATACAGTAAATAAAAATATTTATAATTTTATACTACTTATCGAGTTTTTTTTTACTTTTCTTTGCTTCCGCCCCACCCTTTACAAAACTCTGGGCACGCCCATGATTTAGTAATAGATACTAATATTCGTTTTAGAAAATAATTTTACACGACCTTTTGCTCTTGAAAATGCTAAGAAGTAAGAATATCCATCGATAAAATAGTCAGGGATTGTTTTCACATCTCTAATGCCATCAGCTGGTTGCTGTCAAAATCCAGTTCTGCCAACGTAATGACGTGACTCGCGGCTATGTTCAGGTTGGCCATGCGCCACAAACAGCCGCAGTATCGACAAACGTTCACAAAACGTTTAGACGTAACATTTATAGTGTCACTCCTCTTCACAATTTAGTAATTTAGAACCTAGAAACCTTTATTTTATTGTAGTTATATAAGTGTTAAGTGTAACGCATGTTGTTTTATGTAATGCAAAGTGCCGCGTCATTACACGCCTTCTGAAGCAATTACGTAATGGGAATTATGCTAGACAAGTTTAAAGTTTTGTCCTGAATTTCAACATGGCCGCTGATACAGGAATGGATACTTGCCCCAGTCCGGAAATTACGGACTCCAGAAAACGTCCCCTCGACGGAGACTCAGAAAATGGTGACGTGAAGAGATCACACTTCAGCTCGGGTAAGTGACGCACACTATTTACTTACCGTACTATATGTACTTACCTACCTACTCTACCAAACTCTACTGTGTTGTATTTGATTGAGTTGTTGTTCCACTCCAAACTCCAACAGCACAGTTGGCTGCATAGCTACCTGGTTGGCAGTGTTGGCAGACGAATCGAGCATAACATTGACTGCGAACTTGCTTGCAGAGATGACTCTCGTCTCAGCTGAGCTCTAACAAGATTCTTATCAGAAGCCGCGGTTATCAATACGACCTATTTACAGTGATAGCGAGGTCGCAACCGGCCAAATAATCTCAAGTATTATAGTCCTAGCTCTGTACTGTACTGTATAGGTATGTACCTACAGTTCGGTTAATGCTTGTTTATTGCTACGACTCAAGCTGTAATTACTTTGATAACCAACGTGATACCTAACTCGTATGAGAATATTATCAGAATACAATAATTTGGCGTGCCGATAAGCGACGCGAAATATGGAAACAATCCTCCTTGTTGAATTATTGTTATATCTCATGCAATGTTAAATGAGAGTGGTTGTTTTTTAGTGCAAGACTTGGTGACTGCATTGCCTCTGGCCAACGGCCATGGCAATATAACGTCTCATTTCGGTGAGTCAGTCCGTAAAACCATTCGAACCCATCGGCTTTGTGATTGTAAGGCGCGCATGTCTCCCGCGGCCACCCTGCTGCCTGCACTCTGCTGACGCTCGACGCGTTGCCGTCTCATCGTCGTCGCGTCGTTCTTTAAGTAACCGAACAGCGTACCGCGACCGAAGAGGTCAATTAGATACCAACTGATTGTTAATTGAGTGTTACATTAACAATAGTACGACAACATATACCTACGAACGAACCACACCGACCGCCGCGCCGACCTACCTAGCACGTAGCAAAACAGGTCGAGCGTCGATGTCGAGTCAATTAGTGCCACTACCTAAATAGTTAACTCATTAAGTAATTCTATAATAAATATGCTGCTTCATTACACAATATAGGTAGTCATCTAAATACCGCACAATATTAACGCTACCTAATGATACAACTGTGGAAGTACCTTCGTTTGTTTGTACCTACTACCTAACATGGGTAGATATTTCAAATAATTGTCCGGTTCGTAAATAAAAGTCCAGAACGGGCAGCAGCTAAGCTAATTTAATGATTGATATTATAATAAATAGTAGATGCTATGTGAGGTCATCGATGGTCAATAAATAAGTAAATCCGCGTTCGAGTGAACAAGGGCACAATGAACGTCAGTAGGATAATATAGTGAGACCAGGTTCGATCAGCAGATGCAGAGTCGGCAGGAGGTGGTGCGCGAGCGGCGTCCGTGCCGCGCGCGACACACCCCATGGCTTCTCTCGTTCGTTACATCGTATGTCGGTGTTACATTCACTGTACAGTACTCTTCTCTCCATTATTATTTTAGCGTCCACATCTATTCTTCTTGACAACTCGACGCTTGTATTACGCTTGATTTTATTTTAGTCATACGAAACTAACAATGGAAATACATTATATTTTAATTTCGCATTCGATACCATACGAACACGTAATATAGATTGGCACCAGTCATCTTCATACCTTTAAAATTGTAGTTTTGTCATGTAAGTAATGTTGTTGTTTCGCGCGTCGAGTTATAATACATATACCTAATGTAAACGTGTTTTATAACTATGTGAAGGTTGACGTCGATGGCAGCGAAGGTCATTACCGGCTCAAGTATCTATGTACTATCTATTTACAATATAATAAACTTAATTGCTGTGGCAATAGCGCCGGTTGTGGATCGGCCAGATATGCTGAGCTGAGTGATGCGAGCGAAGGCTGGTGATTCGTCATGCCGCCATCGCAAGCCACACTAGTAAAGGTTGCAAGTGTTTACATTGCGTAATCAGCTGACTCCATATCGGGCCGGCTAGAGCGGTTGATGATGGCCTGGCGATGGCTCGGGATCCGACCGACCGACATGTGCCGATATACCACTATCATTTACAATTACTGACAAATTCCTTTGCTACCATACATGTATAACGTAATTAAACAATTCACGATCCACGGTATACTTACACCCTAAACATTAATTTTATTTCAATTCTACTCTGCAAAATATATGTTAAAATGGAACTATGTACTTAGTAATAAAACGTCAGTTAACGTCATTATAATGATCCCTTTAATCCTGTCAAACTGAGGGTTTATTCCCGAAAATTTGGTCCACGATTTGGCAGCCCTAAGCCGGGCTCTATAGCTTTGCCAAATCTCTTGGCACTGCACGCGTCGCTCGTTTTACTTCAAACTTTGTAATGTTGGAGAATTTCATTAATTATATTGCTCGATTAAGACCGACGCGTCGGTCGTATTACCTACTTAAATTGCGTAAATTATCTTATGTCAACCGAATTAAAGAAATATCAAAACGAATCGATGCGATGGTTTCCTAAGTTGAACATAATGAACTACCCAGATCCGGTAATGCTTTCTTTAACAATAATCCAACTACGAATAGTAAACCCATTATTAAGTTCAATGTTACCAGCTGGGAAGGACAAGTTTAAAGTGTTAATATTATAATTCTTTTCCTGGTTAGTCAAATCCAAATGACGTAAGCCATTGTAACAAAATGCCAAGGGTGAAGCTCGCTGACTCTGCGTTAACCACTAAAATACGACTATTTGCATCGGACCCTCCTTAAAATTTGCGTTTTTAAGCCGTAAAGCCTTTTCATTGAGGTATGTAGGGCTACGTATAAGGGTGTTCATTATTGTGCTGAATGTGGAAGGTGTTTGTTTATCAGTACTTTTGTCATATTTTTTAGAATGAAGGAGAAAAATGATGTTTGAGATACTCTGTGAAAAGATTGTTTGAGTATCTTTTAATGGAAGCTGTGTAACTAAAGTTGAGAACAACAACTTTTGCAAAACAAGAAAATTTACAAGTCCTTGAAATCTTTGTTATTCAAAATAAAGTATTGCGTCGCAAATAATGATATTCTCTTACTAAATTTTTTCGTAATTAATATCCGAGTCCGTTCTATCAAACTAACGTATTACTTATGAGCAAATTAAATAATTATGCTATATTGCTATCATTAAATGATTGCAATTTATGTTGTTTGATATTCTGTTTGTTGGAAATAGATAATGCAGCACATTTGCGGTAAGCACCGAGTTTTCGGAAATGCGATCACTAATGGAATTAAAAATTATTCCTTGTCATTTCAAACCAGTTTCAAGTTGCCTATAAATAAGCAGGTCTTTAAGTCGCAAAAGATTTTTCAACATATTAGACCGCAGTGTCATTTAGCAATAACATAAAAACGATCTAAATTAAAGAACACTTCGGGAATTTTTTTATGTAGGATGAAATTCTATTGAATGGAACTCAAAATTGATTTATTTATAATGTAATAGGTAGGTAAACCTTCCACCTACACTCAGATAATCCAAAGGCTTTAAAAGGGTAGGAATAAAGATACGTCCGTCCACCGGATGCGAATAACTAGGGTTTCTTTCGGTTATGATCCTGCATCGTCAGCAAAGTCCAGAGATCACAGAATGTATCCGTCAAATTCTATCAAGATGATACTTAGGTACCTACTCCAATTTCCTTATTTGAATGTTCTCTGCCAAGCTAGACTGAGAGGAGTGTACTCAAAAACCTAAATCAATACTTACGGTGTTAGGTACCTACCTATTACCTATATACGTTTAATTTGAAATAACATTAACGACAAAATATAAATTTAACCTTTCTAATATAGGTAATTTTTGTATTACAATTATATTAAAAACTAACTTTTTCCTGCAACTTCATCTGCATAGAAAGTTGAATTTCCAAAAATCTTTGCTTAGCAGATGCCTACGCCATAAAATCTCTGCTATAGGTATCTGTATGACAAATTTTAATAGCCCCCTATCCGGCCATTGGTTTGATCTGTCTGTACGTGATAATAATATCAGTTAGTCAGACAGAATTTTGACGTACACTACCAGGAAATATTCCCTTCTCCCTGAATCCTATCAAATCCTTGTTGTATATTTATTGTGAAAATAATGCTACAAAGTAAATATGAAACAAAGTTAGTAGAACGAAGATTATGTTCTTGACATTGTTTCGTATGCCATCTGGGGCTTTACGCCTACTTTACCTACGTTACGGTACGTAGGTACCTACTTTATATTGAATCATAAATGTGGAGGAAAATAAAATTATATTGAACACTTAGGACATCCGCATAGGTATACTTTTAACGAATATCGCAAGATTTTGGTACGATAAATATTTGGATCTGTTTTTAATTTATCTCCATCTCTCCAACGTCATTTAAAACTCACATAAAATCACATAAGTTTTGCGTGGGTTTTGCCATTTTCATATTTACAATGTTTCTACTAAGGATAACAAACCACTCCAAAAAAATAAAATAAGGAAGAATAAAATATCAACCTCAGGTATAGTTTCAAAGTTATAGAAAAACACTTTTTTAAAACAGTTTTTATTTCAAAACCGTACTTTACCTAATTACAATCTTAGAACCGATTGTAACGTCACCAAAACTAATTTAGACAACAAATACGTTATTTGTTCAAAACAATGTCGGTAAAGGAAGTTTCGGGATTGAGGAACTTTGTTAGGTAAGAGGAACTGCTTCGAAGACGTGTTGGTTGGTCCCAAAGTGGCTGTACTGTACACTGTACATAACACACATAGACTAGAGCTTTCCTACAGCTATTCACACTGTTGTAGGTATTGTTGTATTACATAAGTTTATTTGATATTTACTTAGTAAAGTGCTGGAACTGATTTGTACTTGAATCCGGATTAATAGGCTTGGGGTAGGTAGGTATTTCATTAAGTAAATGGAGGAATTAATCTTAAGCAGATTGTAATGTTTGTACAGACCTTCTTTTAAGATTTGCTGTAAGAAAAACTCCATTCTTGTTATTTAAATGGCCAATATCACGGGTTTTTGGAGCCCCTGAATTGAAATGCGTGGAGCCGAAGCCTACACGTAGATGTCCTTTACAAAATATAATGTAAGAATGTCCAACAAACTCAATTATTATAAAATTAACAAGGTTTTTCACAAACCTTGTTAATTTTATAATAATTGAGTTTTCACAATTAATTGTATTAAAATATCTTCGAACGTTAAAAGTAATATTTTTTTCTCTTGGCCTAAATTCAATTGATAAATCATTTTTTGATATCAAACGCTTCCTATGACTTAACAGTTAACACGGAGTCCAAGAACTAGAAATCCAATTTATAAACATAGTTCTTCATATCAGATACTTAGTTATATCATTCTGTAATTTAGTGATAAGGTTTCCCTACCTAACCTATTGATAGTGCAGTGTTATCGCATGTTTGACTTCACTACCTTATCTTGAGATTGTTGCAGTAATTACACCAAGAAATTATGGCTAATAAATAACTATAATTTATTTCAGTTTTAAAATTAATAGTCAAAGTAAAAAAACAGTAGGAATCATTCGTTTGGGATCACATAGAAAAACTATCCTATGATGTGCGTCTTCGGAACGCGCCCACCAATGAGAAGAAGTCACAAGAAACTCTATTCTTGTGTTTTTATCTTTATTTGCTTTGCATCTGCTTGTTCTTATTTTTATTTTATGCTTACAAAAGTCAGGATTTTTTAACGTAATATGTATTTAAAATGGAGCAATTAAAGTAATGTCCATGTGTTCTTATAATAAAGTATAAAGGTAAGACTGCGTATCATAGTACACCTTACTGCACAATTTATAATGCCTGATAAAAAATTTAAACCTGTTAATGGACAATATGTCTCATACATTTTTGGTAACTATTTATTTACTATTATTATAGAGCACAATGTGTGTTACTTATTTACTGGAGCTTACTACTGGGCTGGAATAAAAATTAAGTCTTGGTCTACCAAGATCTTTTCAAATTCGATTTATAATAAAAACTTATCAAGCCACCACAGAAGATAACCTAATACTTAAAATAACAGAAATCAATCTTCTAATGTCCAGTTTCGGAATCCATAAAAAAAGATGTTTATAAAACACCAAAGTAATGACATCAAAAATCGAGCACCCAGAAAACTGGCTCGAATCACAGAGACGATTAGCCGACATTATTAGATGGTAACTATTGTCTGGTATAATAAACACAGCACATAAAATTCCGGACATTTATCGCGCGGTCACGTTAGCTTTCTGAATCTTCGCTATTTGGAATATGTTTGCAAATATCAGTAAATAAGAGGAACTAAGCGCATGGTCTGTCCATTTGTGTGTGTTTCCCGTTCGATCCCGGAACGTCAATTTCCACTTTCGGACACAAGACTTTTAAAACTACCTAACAAGATTTACCCGCAATTCCAGTCTTGTTAAACATCAAAATATTGATCTCCATAAAATAACAAAAAACATGGCAAATACCTCTTTTTAAAAACTTTAATATTGATAATAACCATGGTAGTATAAAATCCCAACAAGACTTCAGTCCCATGAAAATCTAGAATTGCAACAATCGTGACCTACTTTAAAACAACCGGGGAGGTAGTTTTAGGGGCATAGTCGCAGTGGAGTTCGTGAAACATATTTAATCCAACCTCTACCAGATTAGCGACATTCGTTACATGTTATGAGATTACATCTGGTTTTTGCTTGTGACCCCCTAAGTCTCGCATCAAAAAAGCAAAATTTCAAACAGGCACAATCTTTCGACTAGAAGATTTCATAATATCAATAGGCTATTGATATTATAAAATCTTATATACGTATAGTATAGGATGGCATAAAGTGTATCAGTGATTCCTCGCTTTCTCCGAGCATTCCTTTCAATGGGATGGAGTTTTAGTGTTTGACCGGATACTTTTTGTCCGAAACGCCTTTCAAATAGAAATTGTACTCGATATTTTGTGTGAATAACTTTGATATAGTGTTACTGTTTGCTTTGTACGTATCTATATATATTTACTAGCTGCCCTCCGCGGTTTCACCCGCGTAACTCCCGATCCCGTGGGAATATCGGGATGTAAGCTATCCTATCTCTCAAGTTGGATCGAACTGCACATGGTGTGCGAATTTTATTATAATCGGTTAAGTGGTTTAGGAGTCCATTGAGGACAAACATTGTGACACGAGATTTATATATATTAAGATGTATATATTTTAGCTTCTGTTTTTGCTGCAATAATAAACCGCTAGGTAAACACTGCTTCTAAACTTTAAAACTTCAAGCCTAAAGCTATCTGTTTTGCAGACGTTGGGTTATTGTGATTATTTTATTCGTAATCTGGATCTTCACAAGGTAAACCTTCGGGGCGTATACCATTTTAATAAGTACTATGCTTATTGTCATTAAGAACATTTTCGTTTACCTCCGTTATGCCTTTACAAAAATAAATAGATAGGACGGTATGTAAAAACAACGTTGTTTGCAAAAGAGGAAAAACTCGTAAATAAGAATATTTGGAACAATTCCCGAAATAATTGTATTATTAGGTACGTTCCTGTATATTTAATGTGATTCGATAGATAACTTCTTGCTTATAATATGTAAGTATACATAGGTACATATGAGTACTCATACACTGGCTTTACATTATCTTTATGCTTTTGTTTTCGTTTAATACAGTATGCCTGAAGCGTACTTACTTATTCGATATACCAAAATTGATTTCTCGTTTCTCTGTGATGCGGAAATTACGAAAGCGAGATGGCCGAGGGCGGTATTGTTTGGCCCACCCAACTTGGCTCTCTACCCGATATTCACCCAACTCCAGAATGACAATTTATTTTCTGTCCCATCCTTATCATGTCGTTATAGTGAATGGTCCTCCTAAAACAACTGAACTCGCTTTGGTTTCCGTGTGCCAGCTAATTTTCAATGGACGCTGCAAATTTATTTGTTATTATAACTAAATATTCATGCGTTAGTAATCACTCGACCTACCTTGATTGTGGAAAATTCAATTCAATTCAATGTATTTTTTTGCTTTTAGTTGGTTACAGAGGTCTTAATAATAAATAAAATGTTCAAAAAAAAAAATGTAATGTATTGTAAAATGTGGAATGTTTTATGGTAAAATTATTTATTGATTAAATAATTAATTTTAAATTGGTCTTAGACAGATATTTGCATAATTATAACCTCAAAGCTAAATTAACAAAGAAATAAAGGAAGTAATATAAGTTTGCATATTTCATGCCAAATCGAAAAACAACGCATAAGCTAATGCCTTATAGTGTTTTATCGCACCCGAAATGACCCGAATCTCTTTTGTATTTATTATGTTCAAATTACACGTATTAGTTGCACGAACATTCGCCTGAATGTTAAGCCAATGACGTTGATTACTCTTGACAACTTTGATCCAAGGGTCCCTTTATAGTCATACAAGTTTGTCGTCTCCATCCATCCCTGCGCGTTTACAGGAAGACATTGTTACAACTTTGCCGAAATTGTGAACAAAATGAAGGAAGGGCTGTAACGTAATGACTGGCTGAATTTTTGGAATTCTCTTAATGTTTAATTTTAAGTAATTTTGTACTCTAGGTACTGTATTTTGTACTTCTCTCGTAGATTTTGCAACACCACCTATCCTTAATATTGAGTGGTCCAATGCATCATCATTCATTTATTCCACGTCACTGTCGTAATAATAAGAATCTGACGGCGCGGCGTTCATTTGTCAATTTCCTTTCGGTTCCACCCTAATCTATATCTTCAGGGGACCATCCTTTATCAAGCTGTTTTGAAATCAAACTAATATTGATCGACACAAGATACAAACTCTAGCAGAAATGACTGGACGCACATAAAATAATTCGCCTAGATTCCCAAATACCATATTAAAATAACTTTAATTAATTTTTGTTTGGCATTTGTGAGAGAGATTGGCCGTCCGTCGCCTCCGGGACAGGGGATTTGATCCGCGTTCCGGGGCATTCCTGGTGCAAAGACTGTCGATAGCGGTTCAGAGGGGTAACGCTGCTTGCATATTGTCCAGCTTTGCACCAGGAACGCTGGGGAGGGGTTTGTTTGAATAGGTTCAGATTTAATTTTTTGATTTTCTTTTGATTTTTTTTGGTTTTTTTATGTTTATTTTGTTATTATTTTATGTACTTATTTTTGTGTATGATTGTTAATATGATAAATAAATGGGAAATAAAAAGTAGCTTATAGCCTTCCTCGATAAATGAACTTTAATTAATACCTACGGTATAGTGAGATCTTACTTCCTATTTTAGCCGTTTAGAGTCATTTCTGCCAAGTCGTCGTAACCTTGACGTGGCTATCTTCGAACTTGCCAACGAAAGTAGCACCAGATTTAGACTAGCATTGCCCTAAATTGGGTCTACTATTAGAAGACGCATAAAGGAAAGTGGAAATAATTAAATCCAGACCCTAAAAATTCATCTCTATAAAAAGTAAATGTTAAAAAAGGTGAATTGCATGTGAGCAAAAAATGAACCAACCAACTTCATCATATCATAAAGATGTCGTTAAATGTATAAAACCAATTAAACAAAAGCGCCAGAAAAAACTGATATAACATACAATCTAAATGACAAAACAAATATTCAGTTACAACATCTGTTACAACTAGAAAAACAATGTACACTGTACAATATTAACCGAATATTACGGAGATAGCGTTTTCCACAATAGAATTTGAACTGTAAGCGACTGGAAATAAAATCGTTATTGAAGGAAAGATTTGCATCTGGCAGCATTGATAAGTAAAACATGATCGATGCGCGTTACCAGTGGAATTGTCACAATAGTAGCGCGTGCGCAGCGCATTGTATGTGGAATAACAATTAGCATCCATTTTAATTTGTTCTCGATTTACCATCGTTCAGTGTTTACGTCTTGATTTCAGTTGACCTACTTACTTCATTGATTTGATTTATTTTATTAGCCTGTTTAAATCGTTCTAATAGACCGCTCGATCACAGAACATGCGATAATTGTATGGAAATAGTGTTTGTGATTAACATAAAACCACGGCCGTATCGAAATTAACAAGGGAAATGTATTGTTCAGTTACACTTCTAACATTTTAATAGGAGCTGTTATCATAAAAAACACATTTGTAAATCCATCTTCGCTGTAAGTAAAGCATGAGCCGCGGTTTAGAAATGTGAATTCAGATAATATTTAATAGAACTTTTCGTCCCATGTAATTTCCGTCTCCCCACAAACGACGAAAAACGATATAACGGAGATTTATTAGTTTTCGTGATAGGAAGGAGCCTCAAAATTGCTCAGTTAGCAAATAAAGTAACAAAAGACGCTTTATGAAATGTGATTTTAGTATCCATTGAATAGATTCGAAAGGATCCAATAGAGAAGAAAATAGAATAGTAATAAGTATAGGAAGTGTTCGTGGGATAAATGCAAATAATGATTACATTTGGATGCTGCGTGCGTAGAGACCGGGTTTTGGGCACTTTCATATTTTAACTTGAAAGGATTGTGTAACTTAGACGTCAGTCATAACGAATGTAGGTTCGGCTAGAATTATTTTTCATTTCACTTTAAATTACTATTGCTTGAGAGGAATTTATGCTTTAAGCTTCCGCTTACCTACAGTCTTGTTATACTTTTCTGGGTAAATTGGGTTAGATGTTAATATGTTTCTAATTAGTTTCTTCTAATGTGTTAATGGAAAATTAACGTTTTAAACTGCGTGGCGTACATTTAAGATTAACATTTACGTTTTCGGCATTTTATTCCTTGACATCTTTAGTAGCAACTTTGGCTACAAACGAAATTACAACTGTCATAGCGCAAGTGAAAAATTAAAATAATCCCCCAAGTCAAAGCAAAGTCTCAGGCAAACAAAGTGGTTAATCTTTATAATTAATTTTATCAGTGTGTAGACGTACTCGAGTCGGAAGCAGGTTGTAGCGAAAAATGTAAGGAGTAACATTCGAGTTTATTGTGCGGTTTGAGCCGACCTAATTCCACCTGAGGGGACGATGTTAAAGATGCGGCTCTTCGCCAAATTGACTCGTTGCTGAGATAAGCCAAATGTGGACAACCAGCAAGTATAATACGAGTAGCACTTTGCATAGCGCAACTTTGCAACAATTTCTATTCGACTTTTTGAGTTTATTTTGTTTGTTGTCCGTATTAAATGTTGAGATGAGATAATAAAATTCTGCTGCTAGCTGCCAGAATTCTGATTTCAACAGAAGCAAAATAAATACAATCGATTTGTAAATTTGTCGTCGCTTGTTTTCTGAAAACCTAAACGAAACAGATTGATGAAACTTTTTCGTTTAAAACAGCA
Organism: Idaea aversata; assembly: GCA_907269075.1. Classification (NCBI taxonomy): domain Eukaryota; kingdom Metazoa; phylum Arthropoda; class Insecta; order Lepidoptera; family Geometridae; genus Idaea; species Idaea aversata. The sequence goes on along the minus strand of OU026100.1, from coordinate 13,852,365 downwards.
TCGATTTAGCTTTGATTTACTGCTGTCGACAGTCAACACCCATCGCTACAACTTGAACGTAATCAATTATTTAGGAATGGTTTGCATTGCCGTCGATTTTAGCGCAGGCAGGTGCCGTGCTTATCGCGTGAGAACCCTGTAAACATCGCCGTTTTGTTTGCGTGCACGTAGTGCAGCTGGCACTAACTGATTGTTACTTTAGGAATCGGGAACGCTATGTAGATTCCGAGCGATTCAGGCATAAGACCTGAAACTCGGGCAATGTTACTGCAATACGACACAGGAGAAGAATAGTACCAAATTAAAGAAAAACGAACCGACAAAATTTAATGATAAAATGAACTAGATTGTTGTGATAAAGTACAAAAACAACGGAACTCTGAAAAAGACGGAAAAGGAAATAGAAAACTTTCATCTCGCATCAATATTTCCACCCCGACGAACAGCTCTCAAGTATTTACGTAAAGAAAACTTCATGAATCGTAATATTTCGATAAATATTTATTACGATTAGTAAGTTAATAACTTCTATACTTATAGTTCCATATTACAATAAGCTCATGAATAAATTTAATACATTATATGAGTTCTGTATGACAAGACATTTCCGTATTTAATAGAAATTGTAAGCTTGGAAATAGGAAATGGCTATAATTTACATGACAAGAGTTAACTCTCTCTATTTTATTACGAAGCCCCAATCATTCCTTAGTTGCAGAACCACTTGACATTCGCACCAGTAATCGTATTGTATCGAGTGGTACTTCACCTTCCCCTCTGTTGGAAAGGTAAAAATCAAAAGACACTAGAATAGAACCCTTACGGTGAACACGCTAAACCAGAAATCGATAACATAATGGTGTTCGTGGTACCATGAAGGCCGTGAATATCGTTTATCTGATACGAAAGTTTCACTCGTTATCTAAACCAAGAAATATGAGGTCACTGTTGCACTTAGCGACAACGCAAACATATAAATATGTTTGGCTTTTTGGAAATGGAAATATTTTACGAAAATCTTGCTGTATTTATGGAAGTGGGCGCGTGATGTAACAATAATGACCATGGGTATGCTTTCAAAAAACGTGAGGTACCCACTAACTAAGCTATGTGAAAGAGAAACTCAGTTACTACTGTAGTCTATGCTACTGATAACATTTATTTGCTCATGAAATGCCAGTTTTGGTTGAGATTTGTGATCGTTATCTGCTATTCGTCGTTGCATGCTGCTGCTACAAAGCAGAAACTAATACGCAATTACAGTTAATGTAAAATGCATGACTGTGACAATTACATAGTGCTAAATATTTGATGCATAGTCTTCGTGACTCCGTGATTTGTGGATTTAGAGTTTATGGTCTAAGAGAAATTGAAATTGCTGTTTGGCTGAAATTATATTTTATGTATGCTTTGCTCATCAATTCAATGAGAGTCGTGGTAATCCGTACGCTTTTAGTTCCATTAAAACGATCCAGATAAAATTAATATATTTGTTAATTAATACAACTTTATCAGTAGCATACATACATATGTACGCTAAAATACATTTGGTTGTCAGATGTCGATACCACAGCGTGTCAGCGGTTGAACTCTTTAAACGCAGTGTGGTAACCTAAATATAAAAATACATATATTTTTGTGTTAAATAAATTGAGCTTACGCTTCAATTAGAGTTGGAACTGGAACATAAAATATAATTTATTTGACATTGTACAACGGTCATTTCTTATGTCCAAACCTTTTCTTAGACGAACAGTTTATTAAAATATTAAAACAGTCCGTCAACACGTCAAAATAACTTTAAATATTTAGTTTAGACGAAAAAGTTTCAAGCATCGGACGAGACGTCAGGAATATTAAAGACACTAAACTTGCGCAATTAGAAATATGTTAGGTATTCGTCGTTTGATGCTAGTTTTATTTCTTTTTCAAAGCTATCGGGTCTACGATATTCAAAGCTTAATGCTGTGTCGAGAGTAGCTTTTCTCGGATAATCTCAGACCAAATCGTGCTCTCTTGAATGGAGGCAAGCTAGCATGCATGAAAAGAGTTGATGAACGTCGAGTGGCCGAGAGTGGCGTGTTAAATGGGACACAGTTCCAAGCAACCTTGCGCCTTTTATCGGCTAACTAAGTGCCACAGTGGAGTCGAGAGTCGTGAACTCCAGGACTCCTCGCTCACCAGCCCGACTACCAGCTGTAGTAAAAAGGCAATAAACATCAATAAAACACGAGTTACCAATAAATCCCGGGAGACTTTATTGCCATTGTACGTTCAATAGAAAATATAGGGAGTTATAAGGGGCCATGATTCATGTTATGAAATTTTTCTTGCGGCTCACGCTCTTATTGTAAAAACTTTGACCTTGGATCGATAAATTGAACGTTTTCATTACAAATTAGAATATTAAGAACTAAAAATGTAGTGAATTGACTAATGTATCAATTTTAGTATTTATCATATTTCCTATCTACTGACAAAAGAATGATTTTACATTAATTTGATAAAAGAGGTGTTTTGGAACCTGTTTTTCTAGTATTGAGAAGTGATTTCATCATGAGGTGGTCATGATGACTTTTTGAGCTAAAGATCCGCCCTTGACTATAATTCTAATCGTAAAATGTTAGCACATTTGAATGTATGTAGATGTAAATTGTTTGTACGACGGCCTGTGAGCCCGTGACAAACTACACTAAACCCTGTGATTGTATATCGCTTGCATTCGCGTCTGCTGCTGCTCTACTTTTTGTAAAATATGTTCGCAATCAGAACCAAGCACTGCAAAAGGACACTTTAAACGAACTTTTGGTAGGTACAGTATTTACATTTTCGAAACGAACACTAAGATTTATTGTATTCTATACCAAAGCTGCTCAAGAAGTATTATGTCTTCGGAATAGATTTAAAAGCACTTAAAAGAATTTAATGGTCGTGAAGACGGTTTTAAGATCAACACGATTTCGGCGCGTTCCGTCAGCACTCTGCGCCATAAAGTGTACATACTCGTTACTCTTACACGTTTTTCATCTAGTTTACATTTATGAAGTTGCGCTAGTTAGCCGCTAACCTCTTGCTAACCTAGTTTTTTAGTATCTACAAGACGCCATATGACCCGTTTTCTCCCTGTGATGTGTAGGCATGAGGCAGATGTTTCCGAGCCTGTGTCGCTGCTTCCTTGATTTCTGTCCGCTCATTGATTCTAGTTTCAATGAAATGAACTCGTTTTTCACAATGCTAGCATTTGTTGTGACTATGAAGAAGTTGTTTTATTGCCTTTTCCAACCTATTTACTGCTCCCTTTGACTTTGTCTCTTATTTAGAGAAGACAGTGTTTAGTGATACTTATTCGATTTATTCTTGTTAAAAAAGTTGACATTGGTTTGTAGTATTGTTTTCCGTAGGTCTCGACCAATAGCTTGTGGAATATTACCTTAATAGCCATAGTTTCTACAGAATGGATAATTATAATAGCTATGAAATTCAATTGACGAGCTTTGTCAAATTAGCTTGACCTCCGGGACAATTTATGTCCACCATTTATGTAACCATATTTTTATAATTGCTTTGATAACTATTAAAGTTTATTGCTATGTTAATTAAGATGTTGCAATTTATATTGAAACTGTTTGAATAATAAGTACTGTGTGGTTTTTGATATACCACTCTACATTTTAATATGTATCTACAGCTATAAGTATAAGAGTTGACGGGTATTAATAGTCGACGATAACTGGGTCGCGGATTTCATGCATAAAAACAACATGGATGTGCGGCCAGTCTCGATTATGGGACGTTTTTAGATAACCCTTCATAACGGTTCATGAGCTGTGAGCATAATATTTTCTTTGATATTATCCATACATGTAGTTACTTTGTTTAGGATAAGGACTGGACTGAACAAATACGGTACAATACATCCGTTATCCGTAGAAATTAGAACATAATAAATAACAACCACAACATTGATTGTATCCGATAGATGTTAGACGGTGTACGTACAGTGTAATTGTGTACTTCTATTTAGTAATTGTTATTCATATTTCAAACCAGCTCGGGTTAAAATTTCAAGCTATATATTCACGCCTTGCTGTCTACAAGGTGTGAACTGGATTGTCTTGATATTGAACTTTTTACCCCAATAAATGTTCCATGAAAAAAGATTAAATCGTCAAAATAGAAGCTGACAGCAAAAAAGGAGATGCGAAAATTGAAAAAAGTAACTACCGTAATTAAAAAAAGGGAAACGTCTCAGGTACAAGCATATTATTACATCGCAAATTAAATTTCCTTTTACAAAAACGACTAAGAAAATTGCCGAAAAGTAACATCAAAGGAAGCTGATCCGCTGTTTTAGAATATACGATGCCTTTTGTAGCGTTACTTACTACGCGTATTTGTTTATGGTAACCTTTTTCAGGGTACGATCTTCTGATCTAGTGATCGTACCCATATTCCCTTGAGACTATTCACACTGACCCGAGCATTACTATTTCAGTAACGTAAATGTTTAAAATCTATAAAGTTACAGGAATTTTGTTTCAAAATAAGCGCCGCTTTCTGTTTAGAACAAGAGAATCGCATCGAATGCCTGTTTTGTTATGTTCAGTTAGTTTGATCTTGACCTTAAAATACGATCGTTTTGAGATAAGATCTGTCTGTCTTATCAAGCTTGTTTGGTCATGGTCTGGGTAACTGCATTGAGCGGAGCTATGTTCATCGCTAGATCAACTATTACTTCCTGTAATTCGAAATTCGTTCCAAAAACTGCAGTGAGTGGCACTATGTTCATCGCTAGATCAAGTTTGACATTTGTTCCAAAATTATTATTCAATATGAGATGTCCTATTTAAAAATGTATTTGTTCCGTCTTCTAATGTTCCACAAGTTAAAACAACAATAGTATATTTAAAGTGATAATTATTGTACGTGACGAGAATGGAGGTCGATCGCCATCACGTGTCTCTGTAATCATAATGACAGCGCGGTGGGCGTGACTGATGTGTTAAACGTGGATTGTTGCAATATTATGTACATACATCTACTTTATTGTTACCGAGTTACGATACGATGTTGCATCGATTGAACAAAAGCGTCGCGTTATCATCACGATTGATTAAAAGATTTAATTCTTGGTACTAGTCCTTTGATGCCTCGCTGTTAATACAAACACGTTGTTAATTTATATTAGGTACATGTACAGCCGGCTGCATAATTGCAGCCCCCGGTAGAGTTTTAAAATTACTATTATTGGAATGTTTTCATTCTGATAATTTTTGTTTAGTAAATTCAGTAGTTAAAAGACTTTAAATTTCAACTAAAATAGGTGTTTTGAATCTTGCTCGTGTTGAAAACATTCTTATAACAGCCGATTTGGAGCTCGGTGGGTCTGCAATTATGCAGCCGACCGTACCTATTTCACATTGTGGCTTACTTAAGAAAATCTCCAAGTTTTATTATAAAATTCAAACATTTTTTGTATCATGCTCGACAAATAGGTATTCATTTTTGAGGAGTTCCCTTATATGAGCACCGAGACAGAATCCACAAGAAAGCTAAAAGCGTAAAAAACATACTTAGCTGTGTTTCAAAGTAACGATCTCTTAAAGAAAACTCGTAAAAACGTATAGTTTTCCCCTTCAATAAATTGCAATACTAAAGTCCTAATGTAAAATTCACAGCTCTAGGGTCATGTCGTGTGAATGAATGTGAATAGTCCATTTCTACTAAGTAAAGAGATGAAGAGACAGAATGAGGTACAGGCAATACCGGCACGCGACAGTCGGCGGCGTACAGCGTTCAACAATGAATGAGGCACTCACGCATGTGATTATAATGTTATACTACATTTTGTATCTCATTTGTCTCATAAAAATGTTATAATGTCCTTAGTTTAATCTTGATGGCCCATTACCCCATAATGTTTGTCATAGTCCTTCACGACTCGTGAACAATTTCATATCGAGTTACCTTTTTCGGGAAATATAGATTTACGCAATTTGAGTACGTCTAGCGTCTGTGAAACTCGAGTGTTTGGGGGGACTAATCAATCAAACTTTATCCGAGAATATCTTCGCGTCCCGAGAGGTATTTCCCTTAAAGCTGGTGCTCTCGACAATTGATTATTTCGCCAATAGAGAGGCACGAATTGTAGAATGTGTTTAAACAACGTTGCTCAGAATAAATCAACATATAGGTAGAAACCAGTCGACGAGACGTGTTTTAGAGAATTAGACATGAATAATTGAATAGCAATTTGTGGTTAAAATCGAGAGCGTAAATATTACGTTTGCAAGGTTCCATTCAATGATGATTATAAATTTACTGTAAAGGATTACTTAATAGCTTTAACCAAGGTTTGATTTTGAATAATTAGATTCAAATATTTAATTAAAGGAATCGTAGAAGGTATATCTTTGATCAAGAGAATTGTGAAGTACGAAGGTCGGCCACGGTCCGAAGGAATACAATGATGAAGCGTGCGAAGAAGTTAAAAGAACTAGGTCGTTGTCAAACGTCGCGACTGAAACGAACACAAACGTTCTGTCAGGGCCTACGAGTAATATTTCACAGGAAACCCAGATTAAAATCGTGGACGAGATTAGGCTATTGTCATTCTGGAAACATAAAGCCCTAAGCTTTTGCCTACTAAAGCTTTTTGTCCACTGTTATTAATATTTTAATGGGGCCACACGAAACAATCCTTGGCAAACATGAAAAAACAGGCTTTACTCTGTCTGTATGTACCTACCACGTGTATAGCGCCATTTTCGTTTCATTTGTGTTAATATTTCTAATTGCCTCATTATGGACGCTCCCGTTTCTTGTTCATTATTGGTATTGGTCAAGTGACTTGGCACTCTTAGATTCTCAAGCTATATTATGCGTTAAGAATTTTATTTTTAGTATGTTTTATAAAGCTTATAGTATTTTTTGGAATAAAAAAAAGGTTAGTTGGACTCATTCTTTAGTTTAGATTTACTTAAAATTCAAACTGAATCATACATAAATGTGAATATATTGATTGATTTCGATTTTTATTTTATTTTATTAATAATTCACACAGCAGATTACAATCACAGTAAGTAGTGAGGTATACAATTGCATAACAGGTTATGATCTAGACTGTAATCCTAAATGCGAATATGAAAGCTTGTTACAATATGTTACAGTAATAATAATTTGAGCAGATAAACATTAGGTAACTTACAAAAATACCTAAAATAATTATGTCACAAATTCACAATGGAACGATAACCACGACTTTTCTCAGGCAGTGTACAAACAGTGTAGTGTAGGTACGTACGTACTCAAGACGCGAATAGCAACCTGCCATCATCTCGTTACCATTACGTCATCGGCGTGTTTCTGCCAAGTTCAATGGAGCAGAAACACAAAGGGCACTATCGGTGTCACCGGAGCTCTAGGCTAGTGTCTTGCTTGCACACAGGTGGACCGGGCTTGCAGAAATGAGGTCATACCATCACTACGCCCGTCGTCGTCGCCAATTGAACCATATTGGACGTAGGAGGGGCTTTGTCTGTATACGCTTTGATTAATAGTCCTTGTGGAAGTATTATTGTTGCTCTTCGATAGATATTATTACAAACAGTATTTTCTATTTCATCATCATTCGTCTTCGATGTTCTCTGTGTAGCGACTACCGAATGCATGATCGATGACTGTCGTAATGAAGCTGTAACATTTGCCTTCATTTATATAAGTTGATTCACTAATCGTTCGTTGATCAAATTGCACACTGACCACCTCCAGAAGGTATCATTTAACTTCACATATCGTGCACACATTCACACACACACACACACACACACCTATCGATATCTTCAGGCATCGGTGAACAATCCAAAGCTCGATTACGATACTTTTCTGCTTCTATCTCCATTCACCAAATTATTCACTGCATAGTATCGTCTACAACCTTTCATAGAAATCATTATATTATTTGATGTAAGGGGGAGTACTGTGTTTTACCCGATTAAAGCTCCTTATTCTCAACAAAAGGCCGCAAGGATCCTCGCGGAGTAATCTTGCGGCCTATTTTGTCTTTGTTACGATACAATAACAGACCGGCCAAAACGAGCCTGAGCTCCAAATCGTCCTTAAATCCCTCCGTAATTACTGTTAAATATATTACGTTACGAGCTCATATTTTCCTGGAGATGGCCTTATTGGAATGGAGATTAATCAAGCCGCGCATACCCGCAGGAAAGGATCGGAATCCGGTGTGGTGTGATTCGTGTTGATTTATTAGTCGATTTCTATATATTGCCAATCAACAGAGAAATGTAACCACGTTACGTGATTCTGATTAGGTACGTGTTCAGATTTCCCTTTGGAGTTCAAATAAACATAGCCTTTGAGTGAAACCTTTCAATATCCAATTTAAGTCGACCTATGATTGAACTTGTGAAATATTAAAGAACACAGTACTCCAATATAGGTCGACACCAATACTTATTATTTCTTGTGTTTGGCAGCTGTGGAGCCGACGTACCACTTCAAAGTGCTGGTGCCTTCCGTGGTGGCGGGGGCCATCATCGGCAAGGGTGGTGAGACAATCGCGCAGCTGCAGAAGGACACCGGCGCGAGGGTCAAGATGTCCAAGTCACACGACTTCTACCCAGGTGAGTTGTACGCTAGCGTAGAGTGCAGTGCGGCAGCTGCCTGCGGGTACTGGGTGGGTATCCTCGCTAGCTCGGGTCTCGGCCCCCGACTAGTTACGGGTGACCTAGTTATGCGGTGGCGACTGCTAGTCGTTGGATGCTGGCGCGTTGACTCGCAGCGCAGCACAGGGACGAACATTGTTCCAATTTGCTTCAATTCACAAACAATTATAAGTACTTACCTTAAAAAACATCGACATACTTTCGTATATAACCTATATATTATTTTTACTCTTACAGTAAAAGTTTCGACGTACCTATACTTGAATAGTGTATAATGAACGGATATTCACTTAATCTTTTTGCAACTTCGAAGCCAAAACATGTATTACATACAAAACTTCAGAATGTTCAAAGGAACTAGGTAGGAACCGGTTTGCACGAAAACATGTGATCTAGTGGAAGTATTCATCCGCATTGCGACAGTGTTACCATCGGTTACTTTATATCAGGCAAATAAATGGCGTTTGATGTAACTCATATAAGGCATCGACGCTGTGAACATCTAACTACTGAGTTCAGTTAGAGTTATGGGGTTGTAAGTGGCCAGTGGACCTTCAACTTAAGACTATTACGTTTGTAGAGTAACGATCGGTAAATACACACATTATAACGCTTTTATATCTCTGAAACACTATGAATTATAATTAACAATGCCAACGAGCGTTTCGAATTGCTCGAAAGAGCCAATATAAATCTATAAAAACTTGATACCCTGTTAACTGTGCTGCTCTACAAAGATGTTAATGATGAAATGTCTCTAAACTAACAATTGCTGTAGTAACTCTAGTAGGCCGGAAAATTAGATGAGAGCAAAGTAAGACGGGAGTCAGGGAAGACTGGGACGGCGGCGGCGGCAGACCGGGGCGCGGACGGTGGACGTTAAATTGTTAATGACAAACTATAGTGTCGTAAAATTTAGAGTCAACTCCACGCTGCTGCCAAAACAAATTGACGGAAGTTAAGCCTGCAACACCGAAAGTAATAAAAGTGAGAATAATATAAACGAACTTCCGAATACTCCTACTCAAATAAAATGATAGTTAAAGTGATTAACGTCTGATGAATTGCTAATTTTTGACGATACTTTTTCATGTAGCTTTTTTGTATTTAAATCATTACATAGTACAGATTTGTTGACAAACATGGCGCAATGACCCGAGATCCAAGGTGAATCTTCAACGATATTGTCACTGCCGTCAGTCTTTGTATTGGATTCATTAAAAAAAAACTCTTAATTAATCTGGCCGTAGTTCGTAACATGAAAGATGCCCATTCCCTCGGGTTTTGCGTTACAAATATTAGCATTCATAAAACTAAGAGTTCCAGCCTTTCGTATTTCCCTTGTCGTCGCATTGTCTCCGTGTACTATATTCCGGTTATGAGGTTGTGTTTCCCGCCCGGGGCCGATGTTCACGAAACTGGAAATATTTGTACTTACCGCGAACTGGCTGGCTCGCCCATGCTGTTTTAATCATGCTTAAAAGATTCGACTATTAGGCGTGTCAAGGTCTCTAGAAAGATATTTCATTTGCACAACCTGCCACTGTATAGTCATAGACAAATTACAATAAATTTGCCTTGTCTTGTCTAACATCTCAGTGCCGTTCCATTAGTGTTCACAAAGAGCCTTAAATGCGCCTGTCATTTGTAACGCTCTTGTTTACAATAAATAGTACGTTTTTGACTGCGTCGCTTTCTTATTTTACTATTTTAGATATTTTTTCTGCAAATTCTGCTTTAGGTACATTGCGGTATGGTATAAAGTGAAAGTAGACTTTCAATTAAGGTATCATAGTGGTGCCTTCAACAAAGACGGATGAAGAAAAGAATAGACACGCAACACGCTTCATTAACTATCATTACTTATTCCGTCCGGGTTCAATTCCTGTGCCAAATTAAGGACGGCGTTTGTAATAAAAAATTAGGTTACAGTTCGCTGGGTGATGCTTGCTGATATTAACTGACGTAAAATAAAATCAACAGCTGGACGGGAATTTGTGTTGCCGGTATATGACGCCGAGTTTCAAGAATTTCAACTAATAGTCGTTTATTTGTTTGGTCAATTTTACAGTCAAATAGGTCAACCTATTTGTTACAATCGCGGAAAATCCTGGAACTACAGCCAGTTATCCCTATAGTTATGTACTACAATTGAGTGTTGTGTTGTGTTCACATCACACACGATCCGTTTCACTGAAATTGACGTTCTATTAGTTTCACGTCGACCGTTTCCGAACACTGTTTTGGGATGTTTCAATTTAACTGGTTTTCCATTCATTTTGCGAATTGTTGTTTTAGGTATAAAGTATAAACGGTTCTCATCCGAAAGAAGGGTTAGTGTTATTTGGGATTAAGAAGGGTTCTACTAATTGTTTTTGAAAAGTTTTATTGTAAACCTTTTCCTTCATTTACTTTATCTCAACACTGACCATTACTTGTATTGTAATCCTGAAGTAAACTTTCAATATTTATTATAGAGAGGTCAGCGTTTGACCACTATCTCACTTGATGGTTATTCATATGTTAATGTCAATGTTATTGCCCATTCTATCGAGTAAGTGCACAAATTAAACGTATTGTCTCAGAGAGCGACCTAGAAGACAGCTCTCAATTCTGCATCAATAAACACATTTTAGTGCAACTAACAGATCAATTTCATTGTTTGCGTGCCAAACTAACATTAGTATCGATTCTGGAGCCACTCCTGTCAATTCACTAGAATACGGATTGTACAATTCTGAGCCAGTATTTAGTCTTTCAGTTTCAAATAGGTTTTGATCTCCATTTTCCACAAAAGACAGCCAACAATGCCTTTCTTCAGAAGCATTCTTCGACGTGTACAGTTCACTTCATTATTCCATGAACTTTGATTTGAAGTATTCGAGTTCTTATTGGACCATACATAGCATACATCTCTTTTTCTCTATAGGTAACTAACATAATGGGTGAATTTATTACTGTAGGTATCATCTCGTGTAGATTTATTCAACCTTCGTTATCATATTCAAAGGCAATAAAACGTGGTATCCGAATCAAAGTGTTATTTTATAAACGTGCTCTCCCGAGCTGTCGATGTGAAATACGGTGAAAATGTAAAGTTTCTCCCGAGGTCTCGGTCGGAAAACCCGGAAATCTAATAACCGTCCGCCCGATCACTCCAATTGCGATGCTTATCAAACAAATCTATACCTTTTACACGGATTTACAATTTTACCTTGAACTTGTTGCGATTATTTCATATAAAACGCGGGTTTGGCGATTAATATATTATTAGTAATATTAAGTGTTGACATTAAATCTACAAGTTGCTCCTTGACATTTTATGAACGAATTTATGAGATGTTTTGAAATTGAATAATTTTTAGTAACCTATTTACTACAACACAGCCTTTCATCATATTTTGATGACTTTGAGAAAAAATATTTATTCTAAATGAATAATTTATTCGTGAATAAGAACCGTATATAAAAACAGTGTGAAGGAATACGCCCAGGGGATGAAATATGTCAATAATATTATTGACACCAGAAAGGTGTCGGTATTTATTACATTGTGTCGTGAGTGACATCTCCACGGTGACTATAACAAAGGATGGATATCGAAAAGAAAAGGGGAAAATAGGTAACATGATTTGTACCGTCACGGGTGTGGTTTGTTGGACAGAAATGTTCGTTACAAACGTATATATTCACAAAGAACATAAAACACCGCAACTATTTTAAGTGGGCCAGCTAAAGATATGATTATTGCACAATTGAAACAAACTAATTTAATTGTTTTTGTAATTTTTGTCACCTAAAACATGCCCACTATTGCTCACTAATATAATATACTAGCTGCGCCCCGCGGTTTCACCCGCGTAAGTCCCGATCCCGTAGGAATATCGAAATAAAAAATAGCCTTATAACCTTCCCCGATAAATGGGCTATCCAACTGTTTTACAAAATCCCTACGCAATAACAGATATAACAGTTCCATGTTTCAACAAATATCCCGTCTCCGAGATGGTTTAGAAGTTTGGTTAGAAAGCATTATTTGTGCACAGTGCATTTTTGAAAAAATTTAAGACATCGCGTTTGGTCAAATACCCCATTTCCGAGACGCTTATAAGAGATTTGGTGTAAAGGCATATTTCATTTGCCGTAATGTCCTCTATCGATAGGTACCTATGGTTCTCAAAAATACCGGGCATTAAAATACTATGTCAAGTTTCCAGTACTAAAAGACTATACTATATATATATACTATACTATGGCAAGACACCTTTTTTCAGTTCGAAGTTTTTAGCCTCTTTGGTTTTACGTTAACATCAGCTGCTGTCAGCTTGAGGTGACGTGTTACCAATCTAATCAAAAGCACTAAAGAGTATTGATATCAACTTCGAAGCAAATCACCCCCAAAATGACTTTCTACCCCTTTTTAACCCCGTTAGGGTATGAATTTCAATAAAATACGAAACACGTGTTAAATTAATTCTGTTAAACAATGTTTATGCAAAATTTGAAGTAGATTGGACCAAGGAATCACGTTGTCCCATACAAACTTCGACCCCCCCATTTTCCCCCCTTAGGGGTCGAATTTCGCAAAATCCCGTCTTAGTGAGCACCTATGTCATAAAAGGAACCCCCATGCAAAATTTGAGACTCCTAGCACTTGTAGTTTCTGAGATATCGTGATGAGTGAGTGAGTCAGTGAGTCAGTGATTTTCTCTTTTATATATATAGATTTGACAGTTGTTCGGTTTGACGTATCTGGACGGGTTTCTTAGCGCAATAGGACATCAGATATTATTCCACCCCGTATTATTGGTAAGATTTTTTTTGACTATCTACTTATTGTCCCACTGCTGATCAAAGGCCTCCCTAACATCATCCCAAGCAGTTTTCCCTGAGCTAGGTTTGGCCTGTCTCCGTCAAAGTTAGTAAGTAATCAGGTAATGCCGCGGTTAAAATCTAGTCAAATATAAAGGTATCTAAATTATTTTATAAACATAACTTCGTATTGTTCTTCAGATAATAACTTGAAATTTTGAGCTCAATTCTGAGGAAAAGCAACAAAGAAACTCTCGGCAAACAAACAATTCACTAATGTCTATCGGCATTTGATAGCGGAGAATTTCTCTCAATAACCGTCGAGTGTATAAACACGAAAATTAGTCGAACAGAAACGGAGAGTGAATCAGATTCTTAAACAATCAACCGTAACTTTCTTTAAATTCGCTTCTTTTGTTCCGTTTTTTTATTCACCTGCCTATTAAATTATTTTCGAAAATTTTGTCCATCGCTTACCTCGCTCGTCGCCTCGTTCAACGCTCAAAATATAAATTAGAAATCATTTAACGAACAAGGTAAACTCGTTCGCTTAATTAAAATATCCCAGTTTTACAGTCTCGATAGATGCCTTGGTTTATATATAGTGTACGTACGTACAAGTATATATCTATGTACGTATATACATATGTATTAATGTTGAGTTTACGAATATTTACGTCGTAGTCCATTGGAATAGTTTAGGAACGTCAATGACCTACGCGAAGTTCCGCAGATTTAGACCGACGCGCGATTTTTCTTTTAAATCTATACTGCACGTATATTGGGAGATATTTGCTACATATCAGAATAGGAGTGATGCAATGGGGAATCATTATCTATCTTCGTTACTAGATCACCCAGATATGTGTAATGACGATGCATTTTACCTAGATATTATCCCAACTAATAACGTTAAAAACTTTGTGATTTATGATAATGGTTAGGTTTACCTAACGCCATTTGCAGACGACGCCGACGGCGCGGCGTTCGGAGCTAGTGGTCGAGCAATATTAATAAATCGAGCCTTGAAGCTGTTAATATTATATTGTTAACTGTAGTGAATAATTTCATAGGAATCTATTCTAGTGTTCGGACTTGGAAGCGGCATCTGCCCCTCAATACGTCTTTATACATTAACGAGTTCAAACATTTCGTAGTTAATAAATTTACTCGACTGGTTTCGAAGCTTTATTTGAATAGATGTTTACTGACTGAACGTAATTTTGTTTCCCCCAAAAATATTCGCAGAGAATTTGTGCCGCTTCGTTTCGGTCGCCGTATACAAAGCGTGGTAAAATTGCACGAGAAACCTATCAAAATTCTACTAGGAAGCTATGTACAAAACACGAAAACAGCATATAGCTCCGAATATTCGATTTAATAAATGATGGCGGATAACATAAAGGTAGTATCCTTGTAGTGTGCTAAACAAATGCAATCTTGTGTATAGTCAAGGCTACGTAGATGAGTGATGTCACCGCGACGAAAATAAAAGTGAATATGTTTGCTGCCTACCGGTTATTGTAGCGAAACCACTTGTCGTGTTGGTTATAATTATACATACATTATTATTACTCAATTTATCGCGTAATTAATCAAATGACGAGATAATGATTTCTTGCTTAGAGCTATTAGCTGCTCTCGATCATCGACGCAACAATGGAATTAATTCAATTAGCTGACTACGCTAATAAATACATCACACCACAGTTTACTCTGAAAAAAAAACATTTGATTTCAATTCACCTTTAACTTATTTTTTTGGTTTGTTGATAATATTATAGCAAAACATAAATGTGTACACGGAACGCGGCGTTGTACCAACTTTAGAATTGCTAATTTCAAATGCAGGTTCTTGTTATTGGTAATTATCTAGCTGTTTTCGTATTATATATGCAAGCTTAATTCGAAACTTAATCGAGATCTAGGAGGTACTCGTGAGTCCGTTAAACAGATTTCCCATAAAGCATCAAGTCGATGTTCCCAACGAATACTTTCAGCGAAGTAAAACAAGACAATCGTTTTCCTTATTAGGAGAAAGGAATCTTCGCAAATAAGGAAGTTAGGTCTGTTCGCCGCTGTTTTTGCAACAACTGAATCATTTTCATAAATCTTTTTCCTTTGTTTGGCAATTTCTAACGCGCGCATCGCAACCCTATGATTATCTCTCCTTACGTACAAGTTTTTATTGAAAAGCTAAAAACATTTTGAGGTCATCAGGAAGTTGTAACTACTAACCAAGGTAATGTTTGTTATGCCAGTTTGGTATGATAAACACATGTAACAACGTGCAGTTAAAACTAATAATATTAAACAACGATTTGATTGTCTATGTGTTACCCAATCATCGCTTAATCACAAAACCTAAAGTCATAATCGTGATTTCCTAGTAATGTAAAACTCATGGTGGTGAAAATGATTGACCCCCTTGCCCCTTTGGAATGTGGTGTCACTAGGTGCTAGTGGGTGCTAATACCGCATCCACTTCCAAACTTGTTCAATAATGCCTCAGTGTGTCGCGTCGCGTCATTGTACCTTTTGACATGCCCAAGTTCTGCCAGTTCTGGTGTTTCTAAGTTCAGGTCCTTGTTCGAACGCGTTGTTCCGACAAAACGTGTTCCAGTTTTAAAATGGATTTTGTATTCGACCAAGTTTTTTTTTTGGAGTGGAAAAAATAGAACTAGCTTTCACCGTGTCCGTGGACTAGTTTGAGATACTTTTTTGAAAAACTAATATTCAACAAAATGCTTTGTTTGAGTTGAGATCTCTTTTTAAATGGTCTCACATCTAAGCACTTAAAAAGAATAGGTACCTACTTATCATGAGTTTAAAACATTAACAGATTTTGAATAATATCCGACATTACCTTTTTAATAACTCTGGTAATAGTTCAATTATGTCAGAATCTTTTATTAAAGCGTGTCGAAATGAACTGTTCAAATCGAGAGATATGACGGTAATTGTTCTTTCTATCCATAGTCCATAGCATAGTAGAGGCAATCGGAGGCACGCGATGTTGCGAAATCGTTACTTCATCATCATGTACCTACATGTTTCATCAGTTTAAAATGTTCGACCGATGGTTTTACTTTGGATTACCTACACGAATTTGTCTTTGTGTATTTAATGTTCGTTGGTTTACTTTTTACTTAAACTTCCGCTTACTTCTCGTAAAATATCGTCCTGTTACAGCTGCCTAGGTAAAAGTTTTCACCCTGAATTTGGCGAGCTATTTATTAAACAGGCTATGCGTTGATAAAGTTTTTAGGCATAAAAAAACTTCGACTTTCAAACTAGAATAAAATAAAAAGGAAAAGGCTTCCTCCCAGAGGAAGCAATTTTTATTAAAATCTTTATAATAACTAGCAGAATTCCAAAAAGTTCTACATGTTATCTTTTCTTCGGATATTTCCTACAAATAAGTTAGTAGCTGTGTTTTTTCAATTAAATCTTTTTACTCAGTTTCCGAGCTGGACCATCCATCTATCAATGCAATAACTCATCGGTTTGTTAAAAGTGGCACACTCTCGATGTTAACACTAAATAAAAAGTCGAATATACAAGGTTGTAAAACGCATCATTTGTTTCAACTATCGGGTTTTATAGTCTAGTTCTCTTTGAATAGTATGATCTAAGTCTCGTAAAATATCAAACAAATGTTTCAGCGGGTATCGCATAACGATTAGGCTAATCAATTCTAATCAATAAAGTTGTACCTACTTCGCTAGGAAAACAGTCAACAGATGATACCTTGACCAAGATCTTTAAATAGATCTTTAGAAGAGATACACTCTGTAACGAGAGCCAGATTTTTTGTTAAATCTAAAATTGTAAAATGTGATGAGAGCCCGGTCGAGTGCTTGAGTCCAACGACTAGGCGACTGTCATTTGCTGTTAGTTGTTAAAATATCGGTGCTGGTTTAGCCTTGACCCGCTTGTCGCACCCATTTAGAACCTGAATAGTAGCTAATATTGTTTAGTCTACGTATTTAATATTGATATTGGCAATCAGTTCACCTTTTCATTTGTTAGTCTTTCGATCCCATTTTGTTTTTTTTTTTTATCTTTTTTACCAATTATCTCGTATGATATTTGATATGAATGGTGGGGAAACAACTTGTATAGAGGTACATTTCCTTTATAAACAATAGAGTCCACGTGTGTTTGGGAATGAAAATATCCAGTGTCGGAAGCCAACCGCAGAATTCCTTGCAATTTGGCAGGAGTGGAGCGACGGGCGACGTCATCGTGACGTAATGACGTGCAGCGTTGACATACTGCGTCATCTCACAAATTAATGTGTTTTCACTTCAAGGGCCACGTTTCTCATCTGTGGTGAGAGGTGTTATAAAGGGTTTGATGCCGAAAGCGATGAATGATTCCCTTTCAAATCTACTATTGCTTCTTTACGGTCTGTCTTCTGTCGCTGGTAATATTGTCCTCGAACTATTAGTTTTAAACATTCATGACTATGTGATTATCTCATTATATTTCCAAGTTTATTTGTTTTCCAGCAATAACTATCAAATATGCAAACAATGCAATCACAATAAGCTGTACAAACAATATAATTAATGATTATTTTAGCGTGCGGTTACCTCTAAATTGTTCATTAGTAAATATTTAGTAGATACTACTTGTATGCTGCAGCTCAGCATACTTATATAATCGCAATGCGATAACACAAGTCGATATTGTATTAACGATCACATCGAAATGGGATTCCTCTGTTCGATCAGTATTGACGCTATCGATCCTCGTGTATATAATGGTGGCTCACTCAACATGGCCGTTATCGGCCTTTGAATTAGTCGGTTGTGGTTTCTCATTATGTCCGACAAGCAGGACTGATTCGTCGACTGAGCGGTTTGTCTTCGTTCTCCTTTAAATGGAATGATCATTTCATTAAACATTTACTTTCTAAAGCATTCACTGAAAATGCTTTGCTTAACCTGTAGGTTGCTTTAACTCAACCGCAAACGGCTTTTTGCAGGGATATTAATTTTTTATCATTTTTGTATCCATCTGATCTGATTCTGACCATTAACTTATTTCGAATGATAATTAGTTCACTTGTACCTCGAATATATTTAGAAAACATATTTAAGCTGGATTCGTAAACTAATGGTAGATTTGCGTGATGGCGTAACTTGTTTATAGCCATAACATCTTGATTGCCTTCGCGAAGGGAATCCATATACTGCCTTTTAACAACAAAAAGTTTGAAACGCTTGTGTTTATCTTACATTAAGGGTAAATAATACTCTAGACTTAGTAACACTTTAATGATAAACATACAAAGTTTGAGATCAACGCGCAAAATAAACTCTAGACGTTTTGAACATGATATTTAGGAAATACCTGCGGAAGTAGGATCTATACATATTTACGTTAACAAAATACCTCATTGTTGTACAATTCAACGTGCTAGTTCGTCACGTAATTCCTAGACATTCCTTGTCCCCAAACGTTGACAGTAGGTATCGAGCATTTGAGATTCCATTTTGATTGAATCTCGGAAACGTAATTTTGAATAGATTTTCATGTTGAACGGTTTTATCATGAATATCAAACGGTATATCATTATCTGAAAAGCGGTATAGCTTTGTTTTAATATGCTTCATAGATATAGACTGCCATCTCTAAGTGTTTTTATTTTAGCGATAAGAAAAAAACTATAAGTAATATAACAGAATTTGTAAAAGTCTTAAATAATAGTAGGTTGTCTAATACTTGCAAACGTGGCTGTATATAGATGAATTTATTATCGTCGTCCCTCGTAATGACCAAATTAGTCGCTGTTATCACCGTGATCAATCAGTGAAACGAAAAGTTATCGCGTTATACTCACATAATAAAGGTTACTTGCTTTTGTCAATCTAAGAACAAAACTTTATCTCCACCATGCAGATTTTCTCTGGAATAATATAAAAATGTTTGTATCTTCGATTTAAGTGGGCAATTGAGGAAACGAATGGAATTCGAAATTCCGAAATCAAGTTTTGAAGTACATTTTGAAGGTGAGTTAATGGTTTCTTAGGTTATTAACAGATTGAAAATGGGAATATTTGCACCGGATCGTAATTGGGGAAATTCAATCAAAGGCAAATAGGCAATGATAAGTCATGATATAGACAAAGTAGACGCTTTAAATAAACACGCGGTTTGAAGTCTACTGCCGCTAATTAGGTTATGAACGGAATGACGCCGCAACTTGTTTTATAAATGGCATAGTTCTTGTTCATGCGTTTCATAATTCAAAGCAAACAAACGTAGCCGCGTAGGTATTGGAGCGAAGTACTACAATAACTCAATAGCATACATAATTGGATAATAGTGATAATCTTTCTTCATGACGGCGAAGCATTCGGCCTTGCTGCGAGTGCGACCCACCCGCCACGTAACCCGCACCGTTTCAAACGTCTCTATCGTCTACAATGTTTCCTCCGATGACGCTACCATCACGACCGTTCGGGTAATATGCTACTGCGCTAGAGCACCTATTCTAGCGACGGATTTGAACAAACTCTGCCAGCTGTCGCCTCGTTCCCTCCATATCTAAATACAGTTTTTTGGCCCACTGCTCCCAATTATTAGGCATTGGACTAATACCAAACGATAATGACCCTATTCTCATTTGAGTTTAGACGTTAATGCAATTAGCAGTAAGTGTTACATTCGTGTGTCGCAGTATCTGCAGCGTCAAGGTCAAGGGAGTTACTCAATAAGACCGGTTGTATGTCTTGTCTCGTTGCATAATTTCCCCCGGTTTTGCTCGTGCTCGCACTGCGGAGATGGCCGACTAGTTATGGAGATTGTCTTGTCGACTTCTAGGAACTGACTATACATATACTTTGTTTACTTTAATCATTTTTTTCGTTTTATATGAGTATGTATTGTTATTATTTCTCGTACGTTCCTCATTTTATATGTGTTAAATATATCTTAAATTGCCTCTACCTTTAAATGTTTCGTGTTCCCTTTGACATTATGTTGGGCTTAGTGAGAATTTGTCAGTGAGGTCACGTGGGATTCTTATTTACGGTCCGGGTCCCATGGGTTTGTTTCTTTCACCCGCATACAACGATCCACCTTTGTTCATTTTTAACATACTTTGAAGAAAGACGAGATAAATTATTCAACGTTGCCTAATTCGTGCATGTGTGTGATTCAAGGTTTCTCATTATGAGTAGGAAATTATTGGCATTCATTATAGCATTTACATCTATGATAAGTATCATTTCGTTGATGAGGCTAAAAAAAAAATATACGGAAGCTTCTATATTCTTTGTGTTTGTAATTATATCTAAAGAATCAAGCATTAAGTCCGCCTTTGTTCTTACGTCTCAGGGCATCAAGTATTAATAAATGAATAATAATTTGATTTAAGTACGCTTGTACTAGGAGGTATTCTAAGTATTCAGTACTTCGATCCAAAACATGACCCGAGGCAAGGAAGGTTGTTGTAAAATAACGCTACAAATATTTAGAATATTAATCAACAATAAACAATTCCCAGGGAATCAGCAGCTAACCCCGGTTTTCTATTTAGGGCAAGGGCTGACCTAAACGAATATTCAACATTCCTATTCGTTAATCAGTTTCGAAAAGGAAAGCCCGCCACGAAATAAATATAAAATTCAATTAAGTAGTTAATTAAGTAAATCGAGCAATTCCGTTGTTTGTTTCTGTGAATGTCGAGATTCGGTCGCCGCTGCGTGTATCGATCGTGCGACTCGACTGCGAGGTCCGGACGCGGATAGGGAGACGAGCCAGCCTCTGGCTCACAGAGGCGCCGCCTCGTGACTCGGGACAAATGAATAGGGCACTGGCACGCGTTACACTGAAACAGATTTTATCGAATTTTTATACGGGGCGATTGTTCGCGGAGTGGCATGGCAGGGTGCAGGACATCTAGAGGTCGATGGAAGATTGATGGTGCCACGGCCGCGATGTCTACACTGAACGTTTTAGCGCAACGGTCTCCTTTGAACTGCTGATTTAATAGAAACGTTTCGTGTCTATTTGAACTCATAAATATACAGTAATCTGGAGCGTCTGTTGTAAATCCTAATGTAATAGAGTTGACTGTTTCTTGAGGTGTATTAGTGACGAGGAGCGAGCGTCGCTCGTCGTAGTCACTTCGGTTTTACAGTTCGCTTGTCTTGATATACGAGCGGTATTAAAGTGTGGAATGTTGGCTGCAGGTACGACGGAGCGAGCGTGCCTCATCACCGGCTCCGTGGACGGCATCATGGTCGTGATCGACTTCATCATGGACAAGATCAAGGAGAAACCTGAACTCGTCAAACCGTTTCCGGAGGGGGTTGACACTAAGATGCCACAGGATAGGGATAAACAAGTAAGTACCTACTTGCATACACTAACTAACACAACGAACCGAGTTATGATTTTTTTTTTTTAAAAACGAATACTGCATTCCAAAAACAGATATTCCCGTATTTCAAACAATAGTTTGATTGTAGAGACGACTTCGTATGAGTCAAAATAGCATTTGCGAAATTGTAAAACAAGTCAAACAAGACAGAGTTGAGTCTCGACGGATTACCTTCAGGGCGATGATCTTAAACTTTTAAAACTTTACCCATCTTGAAAGTTATGGCCATTAACATCACCTCCCGTTGCCGGTTTTTCCCTTAACTTCTATATTATTCACACCTTTCACGAAATAACTTGTAATAGGTATTCACGTGGTAAAGTAAAAGTCAACACGATATTTTCCCGAATATTTTCCGTATTGAAATTGAATCGTCGCCAGTAACAATATTAATTTTCAATATAGAATGCAAACGTAGGTATATGGTATCACCTGGCTAAGGGATTTAAATAAGTGTGTATTTTCATGCAAATTGGCCACCCTCGCACCCACGCGTTCGGTTCACCTATCTGGCTGTTAGGTGCTCATTGTAATTCTGTATTATGTTTTTGACAGGCTCTAGTAATTGCCAGAAAGGCTCTCGCCATGAAAGTTAATTGGCACGAAACCGCCTTTTGTTGTGGTTTACAATTGAATTAATTAGTTTTGATTCAGTTTTTGGGTTGCGGGAAGCCACATCGTGAAGCTTTTAAATTATGTTCACGTGGAAGCTTAGTTTTAGAGTCCTCTGTCAAAAGGAATTCTTTCCTCATTGTGCTACGCAACGGTTACGTAAGCTGAATACCGCAGTTCCAACCATATTGCGACCACAAACCGTTGTTGGAGCGACCGCCCAACATTTTTCCACAGTGTTTGTAGAGTTCGAGTTGTCTTTACTGCATAAACACTGTGGTTATTGCGGTTATTTCAACTAAACGCAACTTTTATTTTTTACACAATTCATACACAAGGGACTCTTCCGTGAAGGTTTTTGACTCGCGACTTGTTCTTACTCAAAGAGTTCTCGGCACTTTTGAAGCTTAGTCTAAAAGCTCTAAAGTTTAATAATAATCAGTTTTTATCTTACGCTAGTTTTGAATTTTCCAAAATACTTTCTTAGCGGGTTATAACAGCTGTATGCCAAATTTTATTCCGATCCGTCCATTAGTTTGAAACTTTGCGTTGAATCAGTCAATCAGTCAGAACTTTTAATTTTATATTTATAGATGGAATTAAAATATGTAAATATATTGTTATTCGTGGATTTTATAACATAATTTCAACTGTTCTGCTTAGAGTATTCCCTAAATATCCAATCAGATTTCCAAACAAAAGTAATCTTGTTATGTATTCATTTTGTTGTCGGATTTATTCGAATGATTTCATCGCAACTATAAGTAGGACAACAAATAATACATAATATTTGAATTATTTATGTTAAGGGGAAAAGTTTCCGGAGAATGTAATGAATAATGCTAATGTATTTATCCTACTAGGTAAACTACGTATACGTACCGAATCTTTAAAAAAATATATATTTTATTTTTTGAAGTGAAAACTTCTTTAGCGGCGTTGAGCACTTTTTCTGTAATGGGTATAAAATCTTAAACTCGCGTCAGGACACGTGACCTGATCGAAAAAGCGTAAGACGGATGGAGAGTAGACAGCTATCCCCTCTCTACGGCGCGGCGAAAATGTATGCCTGGGCCTACTGTTTTTAATTTGGCTGTGAGTGTATTAAGACGTACATATGGTATTTTTTAACGGACGACTATTGACGGACGATAAATGTCGGACGACTATTTGTCGGACGACTATTGACGGACGACAAATGTCGGACGACAATTTGTTGGACGACAAATGTCGGACGACTATTTGTTGGACGACAAATGTCGGACGACTATTTGTTGGACGACAAATGTCGGACGACTATTTGTCGTCCGACTATTTTTTTTTTTTCATCTAAAACTCTTTTTGCGTATGTTCTCGCGACATATGAGATTTTACACAGATATACAGTTTTCACTTCTGCCTGCACTCCCGGAGTGCGCTGTTTCTCTGAAACTGGAATATTTTTTTATGGAACTTTGTACCAGAATACATTCCTTAAGAGTAGCAATAGGCTTTTTTGAGGTGCCTGCTTTAAAATCGATTTTAATTTAATCCCACCCGGGCCCTGGTATGAAAATATGTTAATAAAATTAGCGTAACAAAAATCGAACGAGGATGTAGTTAGGTAGGTATACGTAATTAATTCATTATACATATTTAATTTTAAACAATACAATGGTCCATATTAATAGATGGGTATAAATATATACCTACACATTAAAATACAAATTATTATTAAAATCATTGTCAATAAGTTCAAGCAAAGAATTATACAGAATGAAGTTGAAAATAATGAAATAAAATAATATAAATATACAAATTAAAATTGGTTATGTTAAATATTTATAAGTATACGGAATATTTGTAATAGCAGTCACTGAAATTAATCTCGATCATTAATTACGAGTTGTTATCTTTGTGCCTTCGTTTGATTCAACTTGAAATAAATGTCTGTTATATATTTTGACAATTAAACGTCGCTCTAGGGTAAAACTAGCCTTCTGTCTGTTGCCTGCTGTCTCACAGAATTGTCTGGCACACTAAATAACAATTTGCTTGAAATAAGAAATATATAACTTGCTCTTGATTGTATATTTGCCAAATACTGTAGCTTACAGCAGGGTTTAAAATAATAAATAGATAAGAGAATGATAGATAGTAGTTAGTAAAATAGCTGTTAAAAAAGTTAAACGTTCGTTAAGAACATTTCTGTATAGATTCTAGGCTGAGTACAGGTACAGTCAGCGCAAATATGATAGTTTTTGTGTTGATAGTAAAATTGTTTAGAGAACGAGGCGTTTCAAAGACAGACCGTTTTGAGCACGCGGGACATTTCGCAAAAGGGACATTCTGTCCTCGCAATTAAGAACACAGTATCTTAGAAAATGGAGTTTTAAGAAAAACACTGTTAAAGTTTTTTTAGGGTCCTCAAAAGGTAAAAAAGGAACTCTTATAAGATAATTTTTTTGTTTCTAATTGCATTTCTGTTAAAACTTAAACAGCGTTTTTCTCAAAACTCAATTTTCGATTACCGTCCGAATTGATACTATGGTCCTTTTAAAACGTGTGCTTATCCAAATAATTCTTCCTTCTAATATTAAAATCTCGCCGTCGATGTCAAGCCCCAGAGCGCTTTTGATCCATACAATATTTACGAGGCACTTGGTTCCAATACGATCCGTTCATAATTCATTACCATTAGGAACGTTAGCAACGGAATTATAATTCAACCGCTGAATGATAAAGTGGCTGCCGTTTACGTGAATACACGATTTTATATTAATTTTTACGTTAACTTAGTGACGGTAATATATGTGTGTTTACAAATTCGTTAATATATAGTACTAGCTGCGCCCCGCGGTTTCACCCGCGTCATAATTTTCTACGCAACTTACTTAATTTTTTCTTTCATAAGAACCTTCTCCTGACAATAACAAACACAACAAAAAAAGAATTGGCCAAATTGGTCCAGGCGTTGTTGAGTTATGCGCTTACCAACACATTTTGCGATTCATTTTTATATATATTGAGTTATGCGCTTACCAACACATTTTGCGATTCATTTTTATATATAAGAAGATTGTAAAATAAAAAAGACAGTATCATCATCAGAATTGATCTCTAAACAATTATTCTTCTGCCTGGCTTTATCCCAACTTATCCGGGGTCCATGCAGTACCTCTTCCTCTTCCATTCAACTCTATTAGCTATCATTCTCATCCATCTCCTGTCTCACACAGTCCATCAACCCATTCTTAGATCGTCCTCTTCTCCTTCACTCTTCAAGACACACGCGTCTCATCTCTCTCCCTAAACAATTAGCTTAGTTAAAAAACTTTGTAATTACGTTAAATGTGACAGGTTTTCGTTCGAGTAACTGACAACTAAATCGGGATCTAAATTTTGCTAAGGAAAATTCTTTGGAAGTAGGTACTATCTAATTAGGTTATTCCCGATTGTGACGATAAAATATAAATTGTATTGTGGGAAATGGTAGGTAGGTAATAGTTGAGATTGTTTTTATTTAGTCAAGGAACAAAACGCGGCCGTCGTGATTGACGTCACAGTGCAGTATTTTGTCTGAAAAAATTTGAGCACCTTTAAAGCATGAACTTTGACTTTCTGTATCGACTGTGCGACAATTAAAATCAATGAAAATGTTTTAATTTCAATTGTAATTTTTGGAATGCTTCTTTGATAATTTAAAACAACCTAATTGTATACCTACCTAAGTATTTTATACCTATCTGTGATCGTGAGGGTTACATGTTATGTATGATACATGCAATATGTCAGAGACTGTCTGCACGCACAAATCACACGTGACGCGAAAATATTGTTATTATTTGGCAAAGGCGTGTCGTCTAGAAACTAGGTCATCATCCAACAATCAACCCTTTGTTATTTATACATCCATACCATCTGGTATGCCTACCTTGAAAAAAGGTAGATCAAAAACAAACACACTTAAAGATGTGTCTTTTTTCTTCTTCCTGCCCTTTTCCCAATGTATGTCTTCTCCCATTCTGCTCTATGAGTTGTCACTAAATCAACATATTTTTATGCAATTGGAATCATTTGCATGAAATCACCTTGAGTCGTCTTAGTTAGGACTTTAGGACTCTCTCATATCTTGTCTCACAGTTGATCTAGCTTTTCTTATGTGGTCTACAATCACTCTTCTCCTCTCTTCCTATCACATAACCATATCAACTCAAAACGGTTCCCTTTTCCGTAACTGGTGCTACTTTCAGAGTTCTTTCATCCTTTTAACTTTTAACTGAAATTAAAAGAAATGAATGAAAGTAAAACTTTGAATCACATGTTGTTACATTATCATTATTACATTACTGAAATCGTCGATAAATCCGTACACCATCAGTTATAGAGGTTTGAAATGATTTGAAACTTTACCTGGGCCTCAATAAATAATACTTTTATTACTCGTACCTTTGCAAGTATTATTGTATTAAAATGGCTAAAGCTATAATTTGGAAAATATTCCCTTTGTGAAGTAAAAGACGAGCGATTACTTTTACGCTTTACTTGAAAACTTTGTTACGTTTTGTTTGAGAAGGAAATTAGAGGCAAAGGCGGTGGATTTCACGTTGCCTCCGTTTGTAAACTGTTTCAGAACGTAAATAAGGGATGAGTAGGTGATTCATACGGCACTTCCACCACGGTAATGTACCTACATACCTCTACTTTAACCCGTAGCTTTTGTATACCCGCGGATTCGCGGGATATTCCATTTTTAGTTTTGTAAGAATTTCTTAGTAGAATAAGGAGTTCTCCATATTTAAAAAAATCTCAGCTAGTTCCGAATCGCTCTATGTAAGCGAATGTTTTTTTTTAACCGGACCAGGGAAGGAAAAGACTGCTGCATGAGCCCATACAGCTTCGTCTTTACAAACTTCATCGATGTTTACTGGTCATAGACATCTTTTATTTGTTTTTACTTTTCTTTATGCAAGAATTCTGCTATTAGCATCTAGAAGTAGTCTTATTTTTCGAAAAAAACCCGTTTTTATGAACGGTTATCGTAACTTCATAATCTGCAATTCTAGAACATAATAATCCAACTACTAAAAATTTACTACTAATATTTTTTTTGTATTACTTAATTTATTTGTTTATTGTATTTATTCTAATTCAATAAAACTTAAATGAGTATTGGTTTTTACCCGACTACGGCGAAGCCAAAAGGGAGGGTTATAAAAATAACGTGTTATTTAGAAAAAATGAAGTTTGCTTATTATCTACACTTTATCATACTACTAAAAGCAACATATACATTCAGACATTTGGTTCATTAATCTAGGGGATTTTTGCTTTTAATAAATACAGATAAAATATCACTAAGTATATTTAATCTTTACGTTTCATTTCACGTAATATTTTATTCTACGTTTTGGGCCTACGTTTATTTTTATTTTTTCTGTAAAAGGGTGAAAACTGAAAGGTGGTTCTGGGTAACTTTTGAGTTTGTATTTAATTAAAGGAACTCTGCTAATTGCGCCCCTCGGGCGTTCGTGTCGTTAGAGACAATTTTTGCCGCGAACCTCGATCATTGCTTCGTAATATGATAAACCAATCCATTTCATTATTGTTTAGATTTCTTAAAATAACTTGTTTTTAATTATTTCGTTTTCTATTTCAATGACTTTATTTTATTTTTTAATTTCAAACTTTCTCCTCATTAAATAAAGTTACGAAGTTACAATGGAATAATTGACTCTCTGATCCGATGACCAGAAATGGAAGTAAATGACATGTTCAATGTTAAAATAGTGCGTCATGAATATAAAGTAGTTAAATCATCAGATTAGAAACTGCTGTAGTTAACTATTACGATGTTCAATCAAACAATAAATTTTTGCCTTTTTGATAGGAACAGTCGGTAACAGAATTGCAGACCCACCCTAGAGTTCTAAAATTACTATTATTGGAATACTTTAATACTAATAATGTTTGTCTAATAAATTCATGAGTTGAAAGACTTCAACTGTAGCAGGACCTTCAACAGGAGAATCTTGCTTGAGTTGAGAAGATTCTAATAATAGCTGTTTTGGAGCTCTTCAGTGGGTCTGCACTCTGCACTGCACTTTTGTTGCTTAGAAAATAAAGCCGAAACCAAACTAAAATAATATTCATTATTGTGTTGTTGCTTTATTCTGTAGCTTAATCTAAGTTTATCTATGTTTCTATACCTTTTTTGTATCTTGTTTGCTGAAATAAACCATTTTTCATTTTCTTTTTTTTTTTCATTACTAAAATGTTGAACTAGAATAAAATGTTGTGTACCGTAATTTAAAGAATATGTCCTTGTCGTTTCTAAGCATAAGCAAACTTAAATCGAAAAAAACCTGCATATGCTTCGGTGCTTTATGAATTAAATTTGGATAACATGAATTTTAAAACTATGAATTCTTGTTTTGCTGTTTATTATTCGTTCGCTTGCACAACAAAAAATAATTATGTTTAACTGTCAAAGTGTCAAAAGCTGTGATTAAATAATATCAACTGTTTGTACCTAGTTTGCTTCCAAGAGTAGACGTTTACGTAGTAAGACGTAGACGACACGTAGTAGAGTTTTTCAATTTAATGTAATTTATTTCCAATAATAAACATCCCTACATTTTATTATATTTTTGTCCTTTCTTTTTAAATTATAATAAGGTTTGTTATACTTACTTACTGGCTTATGAAATTTATTGACTTTGTTAGAGCAATTGATCGAGGCAACTCCTAAAGAATGTTTAATTTAATTAACGCAAGATGAATTCCTTGTTGTTTAATTATAATTGTACAAACCTTTGATTTGTTTTACTTAACCGTTAGTTATTTGTATGAGAGTGTTGTTTTCTTTTATTTAATTGTAAACTACTAGTTGTGTTACCCAGTTTCACCTGCTTAAGTGTGGAATAGATCGCGATCATTCTGAGATAGATTGCCAATCTGTTGGAAATTCCTCTTTGTATGCGAGAGGCGCCGCGTGAAACACATTACTATACTAATATTGTTTCTAATTAAGCCCATTCCGTTCCACTGCAGGGTAAAGCCCCTCTTTCCACTGTTGTGTTGTGAGTCCAATCCCTACGATGCGAGGAGTTCATATACTATTTTTTTTATCTTACCCCTAGTATCCCACTGCTAGGCAAAGGTCTCCCTAATTTCCTTCCATCAGTTGCGGTCCTGGGCCACCTCCGGCCAAGCTGGCTCGAGGTGGTCTCGTCAAAGCTTTCATGGCCGACCTCGAGGTGTCCAGCTTGTTCCGATTTTAGCCAATTTATCCCCGTCCATTCTTGATATATGGCTGATTTTAAACCTATATCTGTGATTTTGGACCAAACACTATAGTTAATCTATAATATAAAAATCAATTGCTGTTCGTTAGTCTGGCTAAAACTCGAGAACGGCTGGACCGATTTGGCCAATTCTTTTTTTGTTGTGTTTGTTGTAGTCCAGGGAAGGTTTAAACGGTGAGAATTTAAAGATCGGACTTACGCGGGTGAAACCGCGGGGCGCAGCTAGTCTATATATATAAAAATCAATTGCTGTTCGTTAGTCTCGCTAAAACTCGAGAACGGCTGAACGGATTTATCTTATCTTGGTCTTGAATTATTCGTGGAGGTCTAGGGAAGGTTTAAACGGTGAGAATTTAAAGATCGGACTTACGCGGGTGAAACCGCGGGGCGCAGCTAGTAGTTAATAATTATATTGAGATGTAACTTGATTAAGTAGGTACCTACTGTTAGGGATGTACTTGTCGCTTCGGAAATTGACCGAATTATCGCTGTTTACACAATTTGAAACTAATTTAGGAGATGATGATGGTAATTAATATCGAAAATGGTTGTTTGTATAACGTGAGGGGGACACGAACGGCTCTACATCGTTTGTTAGGGCTCGAATTATAATATTGACGTACGTAAGTACGTAGGTACGTACTTATTTTGTCTGTTCTACATTTTTCCGCAACTTCGTCCTCGTAGGCTTTGAATTTCTCAGAATCCTTTCATATTTTTTAGCCTAGGTAAGTAAGTACGTTATGATAAATAACAACTGCCTGTACGATAAATTTAAGCACGATCCGTTCATTCGTTTGAGCTGTACCTTCATATATCAGACAGTCAAGACTTTGAATATTTTTATAATAATAAAATAAATAAATATTAAAGGACATTCCACACATCGCCATCTAGCCCCAAGCTAAGTAACTAGACTTGTGTTGTGGGTGCTTGACAACGGATATACTACTTATATACTTTTCTTTTGTAAATATATACTTAGAATACACCGACACATATCTAAGCATAAATACTTGCCTGATGCGGGAATCGAACCTGCAACCCTGTGTTTGGCAGTCCGGCATGGTGACCACTGCTAACTGGGTCGTCATTTATAGATAAGAAAGACAAATTTTAGTAGTCGATTTGCAGTATATCAAAACACTAGTTGCTCCCCCCGATTTTAACCGCGTAAGATAAAACAAAAAAAGGGTTGTTTATTTCTTGTTTGACCCTTGAATTAGGTCTAGCGTCGTCCATCGAGATATTCGAATCTAATTTAGAAAAAAATGCTAATCTGAGTAACGGCCATTACAGAGAGACCCTTGTTTTGATGTAGTTAACTATTACGATGTTCAATCAATGATACTTTGATGAGAATACATTGAATATTGGCAGATTTTTATTCCGCCGTTGCCACAGGAGTGGGAGTTACGCGGGTATAACCGAGGGGCATTGCTAGTAAGAACATAAATCATAAATGACCTGTAAATACCTACCTACTACTACTTACTATACTTCACTACATACCTACCTACATACGTGTTATATTCAAATCACAAGGTCGTACTTTGCATTTCAAACTTCAACTTGGTTTCATTATTTCTTTTGTTGTATTTTTGTTTCGTGCAACTTCTCCTTTTCGTCGAATAATGACTTAAAAAAACCGGCCAAGTATAAATCAGACTGGCACACGAAGGGTTCCATCATCTGTGAAAATTTCATCTGTCTAGCTATTACGGTCCATGATGTAAGACAGACAGACGGACAGTGGAGTCTTAGTAAAAGGGTCCCAAAGGCTTACCCAACACCTATACCTACCTATATCCTCTCGGCTTAGTCGATTGTGTCCAGGGAAATGTTTGAAGACAACTGAGCCACGGGTCTCACAAACTGACCAGAATACTGATCCAACACAACCCCTTCCGTGATTGAATTTTGTTCAAGCAAAAAGTATTAATTAGGAGCCTGTAATATAAGACTTCGGAATTAAATTTCCGTCGCTTTTGTACGAAATTTTCAGTTAAATTTCCGTGTATTTTGGATACAAATTATCTTTTCATCCTCTGCTTTTAATTAAGGTTTTATCTGTTTTACTTTTAACTGTGCTTTTAATGTCAATATTTGAGAAAGTACCCATGCTTTAAAAAGTAGGCTTGGCTGGGACGCAACTGCAGTATCAGACGTGAAAATGTATTGATTTCTTACCTCTGAACATGGTCTTACTTAGGTCAAATTGTTCGTTGTAGATATGGGGTACAGATAGGGCAAACGACGTCTTGTCTATGGAGCTTTTGGAAGTCGTGCGTGGAGGCGAAGCCAACACGTAGAGGCCCTTTAAAATAACAAGTTTCATGTGGCTACCAAATCGGTGATAATCCATGTCTGCATATAAAATGCAGCCAAGGACAACTTTCGGTGTCGATAGAACTATTAATAAAGTACAAGATAAAAGTACTTGGGCTATTGTGATGGGACGATATAGTAGTACTGAGAAACTATGGGCACTTAAATTATTATTATTTTATGTTTTCCAGGTGAAGATATTAGTGCCAAATTCAACGGCGGGTATGATAATCGGTAAAGGCGGCAACTACATAAAGCAGATCAAGGAACAGAGCGGGAGCTACGTCCAGATCTCGCAGAAGGCCAAGGAGCTCTCGTTGCAGGAACGGTGTATTACTGTTGTTGGTAAGTACTTATCTATCTTTACACACTATCTACGAACTAGGACGAAACATTTTAACTAAACAATACTCCCCATATTACTATGCTGAAGTCGTGCTAAGCCATAACTTTCACAACAAAAAAGAACTTAAGAATAGTAATAGATATTTGAACTCATGTCGACAAGCGGTTCTACTTATGTAAGTATGCAGCTTTGTTTTTTGTGGCAGTGACGCCATAGTCTGAACTATACAAACTCAAAGGCTCAGGCACACAGATCCGCGCGCCAATATGAACTGAAATATATGTACTTACCAAACAAATTAACACTAAAATTCGCATATTCAGAAAAAGATAATTACAAAAACTAAAAAAAATACTAAAACTTTTTTTACAAAACCAATTTACAAATTAAAAACCAAATATTGAATGAAATGATGAATTAACATTTGTTTGCATATACTTACAGGGATTAATGTTTAACCTATAACACGATGTAAGTAGTTAGCGAAACGCTGACTAGATAAACAAACATTCACCCGATGGAACCCTCACCCTCCTGAAGTAATCATAAAACCAAACAACTACCTCGTTTAATACCAGGCTGGCCGACCGCTCTAGCCCGATCGGGCTAACTAGCCCGTATACATTTCCCAAATAATGCGGTTTTTTGATTTTTAAATACATATGTAAGTTGTAGTATTATTTTATACCTATATCGAGCCGAAATATTTAATCTATCTTTATTCTTTACTAGCGACCCGCTCCGGCTTCGCACGGCTATATTATGCATGTATTATACATATAAACCTTTCTCTTGAATCACTCTATCTATTAAAAAAACCGCATCAAAATCCGTTGCGTAGTTTTAAAGATCTAAGCGTACAAAGGGAAATAGGGACAGAAAAAGCGACTTTGTTTTATACTATGTAGTAAAGAGAATATTTTTGTTTCATCTTTAAAAAAAATTTAAATTCTAATCTTATCAAGAAATTATTTATACGGTTTAAAAGTGAATTAATACCGTATGCCCGTGAAATTTTCTTATCTTTCATTAGAAAGAAATTTTCTAATCTTTCTTTAGAAAGATAAGAAAATTTCACGGACATACGGCATACGGCTAATGATGAGCCAGTTAGAAATCTAAATGTAACATTTTTTTGTAATCTGCGAGAGCACATAATTTTCTAATTACTAAAACCTAATTAGAGCTTGCAACTATCTTACTTAATATTGTTTTATCTTAACTAAAGTAATCATCCGGATGCATTCGACGTAGATTGGCCAAAAATAGCTGGAGATTGCGACAAATGGAGGGAAATAGGGGAGGCTTTTTGCCAGCAGTGGGACATAGCAGGCTAAGTAAAAAAAATATATAATGAAAATGTTAAAATATAACGAATGTGAAAGCTAAGTACCCGAGCTCACGAGTTCATTATGCTACTGGTTACAGCGCGAGCGTGCCTTCTCATCCTTTATCCGAGCTACGGGCTGTGCTATTGACCGTAAACCGTCCACACGAGGCTAATCCGCTTATAAAGGGATAGCATAACAGGTGCCCGCGAAATTTAAAATATAAACCTTTGTAAAAATTATCCAGATAGAAAATCAAAATGTAGGGGTTACGAAATGTTTGTAGTTGGTAAGCAGGATATAAATGTGTATTTAAAAGAAATAAAATTTTATATAAGACTTCCACACCATAATTAGTTTGAATAAGACTGCACTTTACAATAATAATTGGATGTTAATTAAAAAACGACACCTACATTTTGAGATTGTTTCAAAGCTTAATTAAATAAAGGTTTAATTAATTGAACAATTATCTTGATAGAGATGCAAATTACAAAATAATGTAACATGTTTGTTTCTTTTTAGATCATTTTACAAACAACTAAAAGACAATTCCCCTTGCACCCGGTACTTATTCCTCTAAAGAACCCTAACAATGTAAATCGCGTGGGCGCTCGCTGGCTATGTGATATAGGTATATAGCAATCTGTTTCGTTTGAATGTCTCTACGAAAAACGAACAACGTTGCACCCTATCGATCTAACAAAGTGGTTTGTTTTTGGTGATGTAAGTTCTGGAAACTGAAACGAATCAGTATCGGCACCCCTACTACGAGTTGTGATAGTATAATAAATGTTAAATACCGGTATTTATTCCTTAGAGGTACCTTACCGTAAAAATAGGGGTTACAAAAGAACGAAACCGAAACAAATGGGTTTTATGTACTCTTTCTGCCCTTGTTTCGGGCGCGGTTTTCAATCGCAGTAGTTGGTAGGGGTAGGTACTAGGTACTTATAATAAAGAGAATGGATACCTATGGCTGAGTTTGTTCAGTTTCTGCCCGGAAATGTATATAAATGTTTGTGTTTAATAATATATCAAATTATGAAATTGTTGATAATGAACGCGTTAGTAATTAAGACAAGCTATATAAAAATGGTACCGTTATCGACCACGTTCGCTGTAATCGCATTACAACTGATAACCTCAATTATAATATTCATCAAGGTTATACTTAGAACATAGAAAATATGTTTGATATACAAAACTTCAATCTTTTTACTTTCAATTCTTCCTGACGATATCTGTGGCGCAGTGGAAGACCTCACACCTACGACGTAGAAGCTTTCTGGTTCGATTCCAACATAATTTTTATTATTTCTGTTAATAAATATTTGTCTGAGTGTGTTATATTAATTATACTAGCTTTTGCCCGCGACTAAGTCCGCGTAAAAGTAAAAAATGGACCATGGAATCACGTTGTCCCATACAAACTTTGCCCCTCTTTTTCACCCCCTAAGGGGTAGAATTTCGGAAAATGCTTTCTTATCGGATGCCTACGTCATACAAAGAACACACCCTCCAAGTTCCAGGTCTCTACGATCAGCGGTTTAGGCTGTGCGTTGATCCGTCAGTCAGTCAGTCAGGACAAAGGATTTTATATGTAGGTATAGAAGATAGATAATATATATTTACAAAAAAATATTTAAGTATTCTATCTGCCTGGCTACCATAATACAAGCCATGATGCTTAGCTTGAGTTGGATAGAGAGCTGTGTGTTATGATGTTCTATAAAAAAATGACATAGCGGTAACAGCGATGTGTGCAGTGCATTGTCCCAACTAATTTTATGATTATTTTTTCCCGGATAACCGTAGAAATCATTTATTTTTCGTTTTTAGAAAAAAAAGAACCAAGTTATAAATATAAATGTAACATATTTTGTAATCTGCGAGTTTAGAATATAGTTTCCTTAACTTTTATTAGGCTTTGAAATTATTACGACAAATGAATGATAGTTCTATTATCAATAACTGACGTTTAATTCATAAATGCCACTTTAGCCATTATCTGGTCACCATAAAACAAGCCTAGTTGCTTAGCTTTATACTAGATGACCCTGTGTGCCTGCAATATGTATTTATTTCATTGCCGTTCTCATGCCCTAATAATGACTAGTAAAGGGTATTGCCCACATTGGGTCACGACGCGCATTGGGCGTGTGCCCTAAAATATTCAGTTACGTAATAACATTGACTCCTGTTTGAACTTCCCCCTGCGATACAAGGTGTCGCGTTAAATTTTATCTAATCACCCTTACACGTACACGTTTCGCATGATATTCACGTTTCAGAAAGTTTCTTATTTAATTAATGTAAGCTTGCGGTCGGATGAAGGTTTCAGATCTTACGGATGAGGAAAAGTAGATATACTTACCTATTATCTTTATTAATTAGAAACAATGTAGGTACCTACCTACGTAATTAATTTATTCTGTACTTCGCGGCTCTTACGAGTATCAAAGCATATATGCCTACAATTTTCTTTGTGTCACATTATCACATAACCTAAATAAATTAAACACCCAAACCTTCCTCATAAAGTAGGTTTAGGTTTTGTGTAAATTCTCTGAAATGAATAAAGTTGCCGGGGTGGGTTGCTGATATGAATGATGTATACACACCTAACTCTAGCTAGGCACTAAATAAAGGGTTCTATGTACTGTCATGTTGTGTACTATGCAGTCCATTTGGTAACTGAAAACAGCTAGCCCAGTATCTAACTTCAGCTGGTCGGATTTAATACCCAATTGAAGTCAAGATATGCGTATCACATTCAATTCTATTATCAAATGAACTGCATTTATTTAGGTAAATTTAAAATACTGACCGATATATCTCCGTCAATTTCAGGTGAGAAAGAGAACAACAAGAAGGCATGCCTGATGATCCTCCAGAAGGTAGTGGACGATCCCCAGTCGGGGTCGTGTCCGAACGTGTCGTACGCGGACGTGGCCGGCCCGGTCGCCAACTACAACCCGACGGGGTCGCCGTACGCCGTGCCCACCACTGAGGTGAACGAGGTGACCGCTCGAACACGCTACTATTGCCCGATTACAGAACGTTACACGTGGACTTTATGATGTTGTTACCCTTAACATACAGCTGGAGGCAGCTGGATACATAGGCACTCGAGATATTTCAACTCATCTTGGCTCGGTTATATTATTTGACCAGAGAGAAAATGGTCACGCGTTCACGAGTTCGCGTACTGCATTCATCACTACGATATCATTTTGGCGCGGTCTTAGGGTTTGAGTAGACAGAAAGTGTCACGCGTTCAAGCATTCGGCGGTCTTCATTCGTTATGTTATTACGTTACGGTAAAGAGCGTGAGTTACTGCACGCTTCAACACTTGAACGCAAAACCGATTTTTGTCTAGTCAAACCCATATGTGTTGTCACTCATTCGCTGTAACTATAATCTATACATCTCTAAGACATCATGATATAAGGCCGACCGAGCCAAGATAAGTTCAAATATCTGTACTTACTTTAACTATTGACCGCGCTTAGGCCTGTTCTAATATTCGCTCCGAATTGGACATTGTTCTTTATTATCAGTTGATGTTTTAGTAATTTTTAGGACTGAATTTATTTACATAATTTGATTACCAAACTTAATTTAATTTAAATATTTTATTTTGGTTTTGTTGATAAACATCAGGTACATTTAAAGGTCTTCAATTTAAACTTATGAACTAAACCGTTTTTATAAAATGAATTAAAAGATTTTACTGAAAGTCATCATTACTTTAGATTGGTCCTTGATGTTTTTAAAATAAATTGGTAGGTAAAGTATCAAAATCCACCACAATAGTTTTGGTTTAAAAGGCAATTTTATTATTAAAATTATTTTTTATTACTAACACCCAATTTGGTTATTGTCCTATAGCTTTTTTTCTATTTGAAAGACTGTGTTTAATATATGCAATGGGTAACAACAGCGCCTATAGTTTTACAAATACATTGTATCTATGCAAGTTGTTTGTAAAGTGCCACACTGATGTATTATACTACTCTACTTCCATCTTGGTATTATAAATGCTTGCGTGACGCGTTGGTGCGATATTTCTTTCACTACAGCTAC
Source organism: Idaea aversata (assembly GCA_907269075.1). NCBI lineage: Eukaryota > Metazoa > Arthropoda > Insecta > Lepidoptera > Geometridae > Idaea > Idaea aversata. Next base: position 13,814,481 of record OU026100.1, on the reverse strand, counting down.
TACCTTCTACTCACTAGATTTTTCCCGGAGTGTCACCTGGGCTACCACCATTGGGCTAATAATTACAAAAGAATATTTTCAAATCTCTCTTCTTTTAAATCAGACGTCGAGTAAGAGTTTCTCAAAGTGTAGAAACGTTGCACCCCCGCTATATCGCAGTGGAAGGCAATTGCGAGCGTGTTCAAGTGGCGCCGCCCACTGCCCGTTCCCAGTCTGCTGTACACGCCGCCCCCTAACTCGCTAAACATCTATTTATGTACTTATTTATTTGTATTATATATCTATCTAATAGTTTTATTGTTGTGTAATATTCATGTATTCTGAGTAAATATATCATATCTGTATGTAATGTAGTTAGTCTACTAATAAATGGTTAGAACAGTGGTTCTCAACGTTTTGACGAAAACCACTGGATTATATTTAAGTGCATTTTATTGTCGTCGTCTACTTATTATATTTATATATTGATCAATGTCGTCAAATAGTTTAATCAAACTGCGGTCTTAAATATATTTTTTAATTTTTTAAACCATTTTCAGTCGCACGGTCTAGGCGGTGTGGGCAGCGTTCTGGTGAATGGCGGCAGCGCGGGCGGCCTGGGTGGCGTGGGCGGGGCCGGCGCGCTCGGCGGCGCGGTGTCCGCCCTGGGCGGCGCGCTCAGCCTCTCGCTGTCTCTGTCGCTAGCGCCGCCCGGGGCGCAGCCACCCGCACCCATCACGCAGCACACCCTCGATCACATTAAAGTAAGGCATCCTTTTTTGAAAATGTTTATTAAAACCCAAGTTTACCTGACATATGACAATGCACAGCCCAAACCTCTAGGTCCAGAAATTAAGCACACCCCGGTTCCTCATGTGTCGTAAGTGAGCACAATGATGACATTAAACTACAGATATATAATTGTATGTGTCCAGTTGGCACTCCGGCAAGCAGGCTACAGCGAGGGCGGTATCAGCGAGATCTCCGCAGCCCTGGGCCTGCTCGTGAAGCACGGCGTGCTCGGCCTCGCGCTGCCGACCGCGCTCCCGGCGCCGCCCCTCTCCGCCGCCTACTTCCCGATGCCCGCGCAAGACCAGACCACCGTCTTCGGACCCATCGGACAAGTCGGCCTCGGTAACTATACCTCCAACGATTACTTTAAACTATTCGATACGATTTTATGACGATATCTCAACTCTATTTCACTATATAAAATTACGTATTGATATTACTTTTAAATATCTCTGTTTAGAATAGAAGGTGCTACAGTTATTCTGTTGTTATAATGAACATTTTATTTTATATTGTATTTACTTTTAATATAGAAGACTTTATCACCTTTTTAATGTTTAAATGGAGGCTGATAGTTTTGTCATAAAAAGCCTCCGTTTAAACAATCGAACCCCCAAACTAAAAAGTCCAACACAAACTCAAAAAACTACTGAATCATTTCATTGCAAGATTTATACCAAATTATTTATTTAACCAAAATGTTTATCGTATACCGAAATTGGCATACATATGTACTTCAGGGCAAAATGGGCGTATAAAAGTCGCTGCTAGTGAGAATGCGGGTAGGTAAAGCGTAGCTAAGCTTAATGTATCTTGTGCCTCAACAGAGCGAGCATTGCTCGTCAAAAAATATTGCATTTTTATTTTTATGAATAGGTACTTGTTTTTCTTATAGCTTAAGTTTGTGACCTTTATTTCAACTTTGGGGGTAACTTGATAATTTTTGTACTTACTAATTTTACGTGCAATATTCGCTCTGCATCCTGTACCGGGCCTTAAATGTAAACATCTACATACATACATAACGAGTATACCAATTTTAACATAGTTTAGCACCCAACTCGACCTGCACTCTCACTCGCACTTCTATAATACGAAAGAAAAAGCAACACTTTACTCGATGCAACTTTTTAGAACTCAATTATTGCTTTTTTAAAGACATAAAAAATGAGAAAAATAACAATTTACTCAAATGTTCTTTGAAAATGCAAAGGTTCTCAAAGTGTGCATCGAGTAGAACAAGGAACGTTCGCCTGATGCGTCGCGCTGTGACGTCACGCCCGTGTCGCGCTTGTCTCGTCAAAATTCTAAATTCTTTGCTTACATCCTGTCCGGTCGATTGGCTTCGAGATAACACGACTCATTATTAATTTTATTTGATCAACTGGCCGGATTGTCTTTTAAAATATTGAACAACTTCTGTCAAACTTCAAAGTCAAAGTCAAACATTTTTTATTTCTTTAGATGCTTAATACATTAAAATTTGTATAAAGACCACATAAAATCGTCTTAAAAATTAAGTTAGGATGTGTGCATTCGGAACGCGCCCACCAATGAGAAGAAGGCACAAGAAACACATGGGGTTTTATTTTTTTCATGTAAAAAAACCATAAAAAACCATTACCTGAATGATAATTAACTAACAAAAAGTATTTAAAAGAAACGATCAATTTAGCTACACTGCTAATTGATGTGTTATTTAAATAGATAGTAATGATTTGAAATCATAGTAGCATAACAACAAACAACCTGTAAATGATAAACAAAAGTGGGTCTCGACACTAAAGTTTGACAATAACTGACCTTTATTTTAAAAGTTTAAAAAGAAACACAGTCCGGCCGTTTTAGTTAAATTATTAATTTTATTAAATGCATGTTGAATTATGTGTTGTATTGCTGATTGTAACATGATTGGCTTAACAGAGTAATTTACATTATCTAATATATTAGAAACATTCTTTTTTTATTTTGTTTTTTCAAAATTCTACATCGCTTGTTTCATACCATTCTGTCGGCAATACATAACAGATTTATGTTGTGGACGGCTCTCTTTACTGAATTATTAGGTAAAGTCACCTAATTTCAAACTTGTTAAGACGCATAACGGGATGGATAACTAAAATTCTTAATTGTTGCATGGAAAATTTGTCGTTAAGTGTTGTTGTGTGCCTTTCGTAGGTGAATTATTTTCCTGTATCTTAGTATAATGTAAACACGAAAACTGTCGTTTTTAAGCACATCCTTTATAGTCTAAGTTTTCCCTTAAAACAAATTTGATAAGATTAGAAACAACAAGATATTTGATAAGATTAGAAACAACAAGATATTTTCGTTTTTAATTTAACCAAAATATAGAAAAAAACTTCCGTACAAGCGGTACATACAACAACAACACTTTACAACATTTTGCCATAAAATAATTAAAAAATTTAGTTACTTTTAGTGCGACAAGCTATTCGGTATCTTTTTGCGCCTTAATAAAAAAAGTTATAAAGTATTGAATGTCAAATTCCTTTTGAAGTGATTTAAAGTAGAATATAGTTTTTTTAAGTACTTACATAAATAGAATTCTTGACTGACGGATAACACCGCCTGAAAATCTGTACAATTTTGACCTATTTAAACATGATTTTTGGAAATTCCCGTGTGATTTTTTAATAGTGTGACGTCTGTCAATCGCCGTTTGTTGTATCGCATAGATAGCTCGACCGTATTTGATAAAATTGTGTGTGTTTGAGTAGATGGAGGGGTGGTTTAGATTCACAGTTGGCGTGTTAGATCAACGTTTATCGGATAGTTAGATTAAAATTAAAAAAAAAATCGATTAGGCGAATTTTTAGGAATAATACTTCCCAGTTGTAGTGACTTGACTTGCTGACTTCTTCCTTGACTTAGCTCGAAATATTCATGTTTTATTCATACCTTTTGTAAAAACCGAACCTTTTTCCCTTATTAGAATTCCTTACTCCGTCCTATTTGATATTCAATACGTTTGATTACATTGTTTATTATTCATTTAAACTATTTGTATAGGAAATGCCAGTCCACGGCATAATTAATTTTACTTTAAAGAGAACAACTTATTGATTACTTTAAATACTCTCGAAATGAGAATTTTCAGTTTCTATTAAAAATAATACTTCAATAGATGGCGCTACCTGTCAATGAAATATACCAAGCAGAGTCGCCAATATATTGTCAAAGCGTTATAAAATAACGTGACATTATTTTTATTACTTTTTCACAGATTCCTATTATAACTGGATCACTTCAAAAACTTTTTAACTACCTCGTCCCGCACCGCCCTCTTGTTGACGTTCACTTTCACTTTTTATTTAATTACCTCACAGCAACGCCATCTATTGAAAACTAAACATTGTCATAAAAAAACACTCATTTGTAATAATAATTAAAAAATAGTTTAGTATTGTCTTCTAAACAATAATGTTGTTCTCTGTTATCATCGTTTCCTTTCGAACCGCAACACAGCGCCGTCGTCGAACTAAAGTCATCGTCGTCGTTGAGGCGCGCCACTCGCGAGGGTAGATAATGCTACTTGAAACTTTACATAGTGCATGGAGACAAGACATGCAACATATTCGTACAGTTGTTACCGTTTACTATATAGTTCACTATACTTTCAATTATATTTTTTATTTTAAATCCATTCTAGTTTTCAGTACTTACCTCCTCTATCATTTTGTCACTTAGTTGCTTGTCAATTCTAAGTATGTAGTTTTGTTTTTTTACGGAATTTTATAAATCACATATAGAGCGATTAACAGAGAACACAGAATGATCGTATCGAAACATTACATTATTGTTTTATGGGCTTTAGTGCGATAATTTGGGGAGTCTTATAATATTTAACAAGTTTGGAATTGTTCTTAGAGAGATAAATACTTGGTATAGTTGTGATAGACGTTCAGGGTTCGGTTAGGGGATGGGTTAGGGCGCGCGAGGGGGTGGGTAGATGGGGTAGCGCTGTGGCAGCGGGCCGTATCGACGACGCTCGCTGCGCTAACTCGTGTTCTCTCGGCAACAGCGCGAAACGTTCTAATGTAAGTGTTGGCGTGCGAGCGTGTTGGGTGAGGTGACGTGGTCACAGGCGGGCAGGCGGGCGAGCAGTTAGAGCGTTTCGCGGAGGTTGCATTCGAGGCGCTTCGGCCCGCAGCCGCCGTCGCGCCCATCTCGCTGGCGCCGGCGTTCCCGTCCGCGGGCCTGTTGCCGCTCAGCAAGTCGCCGACCCCGGCTGACAACGGCGCCAAGGACAGCAAGAACGTCGAGATCGCAGAGGTCATCGTCGGCGCTATACTAGGTATGTTATCTATACATGTTACATTGAATGTCTCGCTAGATGGACGGTATTATAACACGAGTATACCGTATGCCAGGTCCCGGCGGCCGCAGCCTCGTCGAGATCCAGCAAATGTCCGGCGCCAACATTCAGATCAGCAAGAAGGGAACGTTCGCGCCGGGCACACGCAACCGCATCGTCACCATCACCGGTACCCCGCACGCCATCACCAACGCCCACTACCTCATCGACCAGAAGATCCAGGAGGAGGAGTTGAAGCGCACCAGACACAACGCCATCAACACACTGATGCAGTAACTATACATTACGGGAGGATACTGCCCCGCCTCGCCCTCGCCCTCCTGTGCCGCCCGCGTCCGCGCCCTGTACGCGGCCGCTACCAACAACACGACTACACTATCCCAATATTATACATAGTTCACTTTGGATTGGTATATAGGGGGCTCTATTATTGTAAAACGTTCGACTCGTTACATTATGTTGTTACATATACTCTATTTTACATAAGGTATATTGTTTATTGTTTTAAATTGACTAGTCATGTTGTTTTGAATACATTTATTGATGTCAATAATCAATTTAAATGATGAAATGAAAGTACAACGAAATGGTACCTACGTTAGCGGCCCTCTCCAAAGTATTACAAAAGCTTATATATAAAATGTAATTGTGTTATGATTTTATTATTGTTTTAGTGTTATAATTGGTATGTATATTGGGATCGTGTAGTTGTTAATGTTGTTTGTTTGTTTGTTGATAGATGGTGTTGTTGTTATGTTTGTTTGTTTGTTTGCGGCGCTCGACTCGCTCGCTGTTCTAGTCACGCCTGTTGTCACGTGTGTCACTGTCACCGGCTCGATACGCCTCGCCTCGCCTCACCTCGCATCGTGAGGAGGCGAGATGCAACGCGACGCGTATCGACCCGTCTCTTAGATTTATTTACAATAGTAAAATTATATATAATAATATATGTATATGTACCGATTTATTGCAAGTATATTGTTGAGCATAATTATTTCAATATATTTACGTTACGTAACGGACACGGCCGGACCCGGACGTGTCCGTGGTCGTACTATGAGATGTTTAATTATGATTTATGAGTCCGCCTAGCGGGCGTGTTGTCGTTTAAGATTAAATAAATACGAATGTGATATATCGCTTATCACGGTAATTCCTACGTCTTATTTTTGTATATTGATTGATTGATTCGCCGTTTCGTCGCTTATATTTCGTTTACTGTAATGATTTCATTGTAAAGTTACCATTGATAAGTTATCGTTTTAGTTGTTCGGACGCGAACGTTTAGTCTATGTAGAATAGAGGGAGCGTCGATCGGGGAGTGGAGGGGAGTCGAGTGGAGTGGAGCGGAGTGGAGTGGCCCCGGTCAGACCCTGCGATCCGCGATCCTAACCAAAGTCGTATGTCTACGATATTATATCACTACGATATAATTATAATACAAGTTGAATCTGGTTAGCAGAGTTCGTCATTCCTGATTTTCTCTCGGTAAAGATCTTTATTTTTTTATACATTTTATTAAATAAATTTACTTAATTGTTTTAAACTTTTTTGTTGTTGTTGTCGTGTCGTCGGAGAGTTCTGAGTAATCGGTTCGTTATCTCTCTCGGTCTAAATTACGATATAAGTACAATTTAAAATAATAATGCATGTCCAGAATAGTAGACGATTACATATTTTAACGTTTTAAAGCAGATTTCTATATATTATTCGAGATGACAATATGATAATATATTATTTACAGTAAAGCTAACGCTTAACGATTACGATAAATGGATAAAGTTAATTTGTCGATGTTCGGCGTGTGGTTACAAGTATCTTCCATGATGTGGTACCTGGAATGGAGTGGAGTGTGGTATATGGTAGGTAGGATAGGGTAGGTAGACTAGTGTAGCGTACGTAGGTAGGCTAGGTTTAAGGTGATGTTTACCTCAGCAGCAGTGCCATGCATGTGTCGCACCGACCTGTATGTAGGTAGGTGTATTGGTAAGTCGTCTCTCGTTACTACGTCTATACTATACTATAGGTACGTATGTATTGTGCGTGTGTTATGTAGGTAAGGTGACCATTGCGTTGCGTTGTAGGTACATTCAAACGGTAGATAGTTATTTAAAGTATATTCAATCAATCTTTAAAATGTATAGTGATCGCTGTTCGATTTCTCTGGTGTTTTTCGAATTTTTCTCTCATCTCTATACTATGTATATTTGGGGGTAGGTACAGATATCGTCTCGTGTCAATTAAACTGTGAATGTCCGCGACGCGATGCTCGCGACTAGGACGACGTGTCCCGGACAGTTGCGAGCGTGGCTGCGGCGCAGCACCAGCAAGTGGCGGCGGCGCTAGCCCGAGCGTAACGCCTGTCGACGTCGATTTATACAAGCTCAATTTTATTCGAAAATAAAAAATCGTTTAGTCGTTACGTTGTAAGTTTAACGTCAATTAAACGAAATGTAACAATATCCGGCACCGGTATAGTAGGGCGCGCTCTGGGGGGTAGTCGTAGTTCTCAATCTCGTTCTTTTCTCTCTCTATCTCTCGCTAACGCAAGTAGCGCGTAGTCTCGCGGTCGCGCCGTCCGGTCCCCCTCCCGTGTCCCGCCGCGCACGCCTGCAGTCAGGCAGGAACGGACGGACGGACGTCGGCCGCGCGACACTCGCACACGCAAACGATAAAATAGTTATCGATCGAGTTAGTTAAAAGTCTTATTATTAACGATCCTCCTGTACGTATAGATAATTTTAAAATTACTGGAAAATGTTAATGTTGTTATTACTGAAGTTGTTACAATATTTGAGAGTATATTATCGTCGATACAAAATAAATTTTAGCGCGGTAACATTAATTCGAATGATAGTCTATCGTGTGGAGAGATAATAAATAGTACACCGTTCGTTCCGGGTAATTTTATAAGTGTCGGACGTCGGGTCGCGTCCGCGGCGTCTAGCGAAGAGACGCGACGCGACGTGACGTCCCCACTTTCGCGGTTGTGTCCCGCTCGCACCCACGCCCCGCGCCTAGACGTCAGGACGTTCAAGGCGAGTTAGTTATAATAAGGTAGCTAGTTGTGATTCACGTCGTCGAGCACTCGGCGCCCGCGCCTCTCATCCTCCTTTAATTTTAATAGCTAAATGTTGTTGAATTTGTTGATAGAGTGGTTTATTGTAATTACTAATAGTTAGATTTATCGTTAGTCGGTATATACGAGTGAAGAAGGTGTGCGCTAGCGAAGCGAGTAGCGGCTAGGGCTAGCTAAGGTAAGGTTCGATACTGTGTTTAGGAATATGGCTGTGCGTTCGAGTCGAACCTGAGTCGAACACTAGGACGCGACCGTGACCGCAGATCGCGACCGCAGATCGCGACCGCACGCGACCGCTATCTCCCGCGATCACTATCTGTATATAATCGCATAGCATTATTTCATTTACTTTTTATTCTCCTTGCTCATTGTCATCAATTTATTAAAGACTGAGGAATCAACTCGCGCATATTGACATCGTCACGAACGCGTCCCCAGAGGTAGGGATTTATGTAATATATTATAATTATTTATTGTATTATCATTGGTTCACTTGTGGTTCACGCTGCGGGCGGTCGCGTGCGCTCTCGCGATACTTATTAGTGTGTGGTGTTGCCATACCATCCACACCGCACTAGGTAGCCCGACGTCGGTCGCGTGCGCTCCTGTGAGACGTAGGCGTGTGATGTTACCTTACCATCTATATCACACCGAAATACCCTGACGTCGGTCACGTACGCTCCCGAGTGACGTTGCTGGCGTGTAGTGTTACCATCTTACTGTAGCGGGTAGTCTGACGTCGGTTGCGTGCGCTCTCGCAAAACGTTATTGGTGTGTGATGTTGCCATACTATCCACACCGCACTAGGTAGCCCGACGTCGGTCGCGTGCGCTCCAGAGGAACGTAGGCAAATGGTGGTACCGTACCATGTGCATTGCACTAAAATAGCCTGACGTCAATTGTGTGCACTCCCGAGAGACGTAGACAAGTGGTGTTTTAGTACCATCTACATCGCGCCGGGTAGCCTGACGTCAGTCGCGTGCACTCTAGCGTGACGTAGCTGGCGTGTGGTGTTACCATCCATGCCGCACCGGGTAGCCCGACGTCGGTCGCGAGCGCTCTCGCGAGACGTTGCTGACGTGTGGTGTCACAATCCACACCGTACAAACGTCCCAGTCCCAAGCGCCCGCGCCGCCGCCGGCGCCGTTCAGTCAGTCGTCTCATCACCTTTACACATGTTGAGATTGATATGTTATACTAATTCTATTGAATTATAACTTGTTGCGTATTATAATAATGTTTAGTGGGAGGCCGCGCCAACGCCGCGCCGCGGGGCGCCGGCCGCCTCGATATCGCAGGCACCGGCAATACCGGCGCATGCGGCAACCGGTACTAGTGTCCGTTTGTTGCTTACGACTTATAAGTATGAAAGATGGATATAATAAATAATGATACATGTTATTTTTATTATTATTTTTGTTATTTTGTTTATTGTAAACGGGTCTGCAATGTTTATGTAACGAAATATTATTTTTAAATTAAGTTTGACTTGAAAAAAACAAATGTTGAAAATATGTTTTGAATTATAAATTGGATATATTTTAGTGAATGTTTATAATTATTTAGTTGTATTATTGTCAGATCGATATTTAATGATGTGTTATTTTGCAATGTTAAATGATAAGAGGTAAAATGGAAGGTTATTAACTATGTCTTAGTGTTTAAAAGCTCGAAAACCAATTAAAAGGTACCTTGAACATTGTCTATATTATTAACATTGAATAAATGCAAAGAAAATACATTTGTTGTTTTATTCAATGAGGAGTTTGCGAACCTCAATGAGGTTTTAGTGCCACTGGCTTATTATAATTGGTAGGTACTCTCAATCAACTAAGATCCACTAACTGCACCGTAATCATTGTCCTAAGCGAATCCTGTAGCTCCTTGGACCTATAGACATATCTAATGTACCTACTTTTGCAAATCGCAAAGCTATGTTATCCCTACTTTTTGTGGCAATAGGTAGGTAGAGTTGCCCAAAAAAAAATGCTCTTATTATCTATCTATCCACTATCTACTTTACTGAAAGATTGCAACTGTATCCCAATAATCAATAACCCATAAAACAATGATTAAAAACAAATATTACATATTTAAAGTGTTTTATTATTCTAAAAATGTTACCTACGATAGTATAATATGGTGATTAAGTACTTATAGATTACAGTAGCTCTACACTACATACAAAAATAATATAAAATGGACGGACACCATCAGATCAATAAGCCAGTTCTTATCACAAACAATAATTCCTACTATAATAATATAAATGCGAAAGTAACTCGTGTGTTTCGCCGCAGCTGATGGGCTCTTGGAGAAAAACATAAGCCAAACCCCATCCCGAACTTAGGCGGGTAAAACTTACCCGCCTAAGTTCGGGATAAACACAAACAGCTAGTCACAAATAAAATGTCATGTCTTTTTATATAAATAATATCAACTGCATTTTTGCTATAAAATACTTACCCTTACAAAAAGGTAAGTATGTAAAAATTACTTGGATTAATGTATGTACATGTGCTGCATAATTGCATATTTGCAGACCCACCGTAGAGCTCCAAAACGACTGTTATAAAAATGTTTTTAACACGAGCAAGATTCTAGACACCTGCTTTATGTGAAGTTTAAAGTCTTCTAACTCATCACTTAATCAAAGAAAAATTTATTAGAATGAAAACATTCCAATAATAGTAATTTTCGAACTCTACCGAGGGCTGCAATTATGCAGCCGACTGTACTTAGATACCTATTTATAATACCTAGTACCTATATTATAGGACAGGCAAAGTATGTGTCAAAAGTTATTTTTCTTAAAACTTAAATAATATTCTTATCTAATTATTGCTGTATTTTATTATTATCCAAGCTTTTACTTTCTATTCTAATAAAGGTTGATTGACCTACTTATGTGAGTTTACATACTAGATTAGTTGCCAATTACATGTACTTAACAGTTCTAAATAAATGTGTATGAGTAAGTACGTAATATGCGACACAGGTTCTTTTTTGTACAAATTATTGTCAAATCTATCATCAACAGAGATACAACTTTAAAAAGCAGTCTTTTGAGATCTGAGGATTAATTTTCAATTTGGACTTATTCCTAAAAATGCACTTATCAGAAATAATTACCTAGGTACTAAATTAAAAATAACAATGTTTAGAAATATATAAACGCTATGCTATATCAGCGTCGCCATTACTAAGTTCTTGATGTAAGTACATAGGCTCATATAATGGCAGTAGAGAGAATACAGTAGAGACAAGATCTTTGGATGATTAGTGGAAGGTATTTATACGAGATTCGTTACGATAAAACTTCATACTGTGGTAGGTAAGGTTCGAATTCGAACCCATTGTAGTGTGTGAAGCTGAGACACCTGGTGGGCGGGCCCTCGGCGAGGGGCATCAGCTCGTCTAGAAGGGAAGAGAAGGAAGGACGCTCGTCGGGGTCCACCTGCCAGCACTGCAGGCACAGTTGGAACAACTCGTCGGCGACGTAGGAGGGCTGCGAGGGGCGCATGCCGCGCAGCACGCGTGCCGCCACGTCCTTGTTGGCACTGTGGGCGTAGGGCGTGCCGCCGACAGTGAGCGCCTCCCATACGAGGCAGCCGTACGACCAGACATCCGCCTGGTGGTTGAACCGCGACTGACGTAGCATCTCGTGCGAGGTCCAGCGCGTGTAGTCGGGCGTCTCGTGCAACGGCCGCGAGTGTGCCAGCCCAAAGCCCGTCACCTTCGCCGTACCGCGCGAACTGATCGTCACGTTCCGACAGCTCAGACGCTTGTGCATTAACTTCTTGCTGCGTAAGTACTCCATGCCTCTCGCTACCTCCACACAGAACTGTAGAACATTACTCTCAGTGATCAGACAGAATTTGTTATTCTGTAAGTCTCGTTGTCTGCTTTGAATCAGTAATTCTTTTAGTGTTTGTTTTGTATGTTCTAAAACTACAAACAGGGTTGTGTTGGTCTCACAAATTCCAATAAGGGAGATAACATTTTCATGTTCATTAGCCTTGATTAACTGATCTAATTCCTGAAGCATTAACTTTTTATCTGGTCTTTCCAGTTCTCTGTCAGATATGACCTGCACCAAGCCGGGAGTCTGAGCACCGTGTTGCTGTACCTTCCCTTTAGTGAACTTGCCATAAGTGCCGAAACCAACAATGCATGAAATATCTATTTCAATAAGATTCCTTGGAATATTCCAGAGTTTCCTTTTCAAGTCGCTATAGTAGTCAATTCTCTCATCTTCATCTTGTATGAACCCAGAATTTTCTATTTCAATACAGGGTTCGCTAAGACTGAGTGGCATGGATTGGGAGCCTCTCTGTATTCTTGCAAAGTGGATTCGTTTTCTAAGAATAATAAGAAGGCCAATACCGATAAGGAGTAGAACGACTCCTATAGCTATACCGGCACCGAGGGCTACGACCAGAGGTGACACTTCCTCTGGCTCATTTATGTTGAGTATAATTTTCTTTGTAGATTCTGCATACCTTATCTTTCTAACATGATTCTTCTCACTGACCACACCCAGTGACACTTCTATATCATTAGTCAAGGGTAATGGAGCATTATAGAAACCATTGTAAGTACTTCGGTCTCCAATTGTAAAATCATATTTGATATAATCAGGGTCAAGTTCAGCAGTTATGTAATAGGGGAGTCCTTGATCAGTGGCATAGCTATAGTTACCGAGTGTGTCTATGATAAAACCTTGTTGATAAAGCTCTATGGAAACCACTATTCTATACATAGATACAGGGCCATTGACATTCTTGGCTGGTGGAATATGAATAATCATTCTGTCACCACGTCTGTCCACAATCTCTATATCTGGAGGACTGGGGTCTGGTGTACCGATGATTGTCTCAGTTTTGATTGTGATGCTGGGACCTTCCTCGTCCATATTGAAGGCAGCCACGCTGATGTTGTATGTAGAACCAGGGAGCAGGTTCAGTAGCTCATTTTGGAGGGTGTCGTTATCGACTCTCCACTGGATAGGTACGCGGGCGAGGTTGGAATACGTCTCGAGGACTACGGCTCTCACCACATAGCCGGAGACGACTGTGAAAGCTTCAGGAGCGGTCCAGCGCACCCGCACAGTCGTCTCCGTTATATTGTATATCTCGATGGAGGCAGGCGGTCCCGGGGCCGACACGTCCGTGTCGTACACGCTCGCCACGTTGTCCCCACCGCATATCTGACTCTCGTTCTTGGGGCACTTGGTGGTACAAGCGGTGTTGTCGAGCCGGAGCGTGCCAGCCGAGTTGCTGCAGAAGCATGACGACTCGTTGCCAAGCAGGGCGTATTTGTAGTAAACCTGTTCGCAAGCCGAGAGGCACACGTCCACCGACTGACCCGTATGTATGTTGAGGACATTCTCTATTTGAAGTCGGTAACACCCGAGGTAGTCGCCGTGCTCGCCGCTCCCATTGTTAACGCTCCATAACAGCACACTCAACACAATAAAACACAGCCTTTCCATAGTGTATTCTTAGGGATTGAGTCACGCAGGATAATTGACGTTCCGACTCCAACGCTCGTTTTGAACTATGTTCGATTCATAATAGACTGTCGTAACATCTTGATGGTTAGTTGTATCGTTGAATTATAACGTCAACTTTATTTTTGTATCTGATATTTACACAACTTTTCTCAGAAAACGTACAAAAAACACCGTTTTCTTCGGTTACAACGCACTACATGCAAACTGTGATATTTTGACATAAATAAAACTGACAGATGGGCGTATAAATATGACAGTGACAGGAGAGAGAGACAGCGAAGTTGGTTCGAAGTTTCTAAACCGGAAGTAGGTATAATTCAGACTTAGGTTTTCTACTGGCCGCGAGGTGACAGCACATCTGAAAAGCTCTTGAATTTAATTTGAACTGGCAACAATGGCACAAAACAAAATTAAAAACATTTCAAAAAAATTTGGACGTTACGAACGGCAAAAACAGTTTTTACTGGTTTCAAATATATAGCCTGGTATTTTAATAATCCAAACAAAAATCTGATTACATGTTGTGATTAATGCTCAAAGGATTATGTCTACCAGGTCTGGGAAAAGTAAGTGTTTAACCGAATCCTTGTTCACTTTTATAATACGATGGTCTGTTTATAAAATTCTACTTAGAAGATTTTCTTATAATTTAGGGCTCCACAATTCGTTTCACGACATCTAATAAAATATGACAATGATAATATTAGATTGTCGTGAAAGGAATTGTGGAGCCCTAAAATTAATTACTTTTCCCAGATATAAAATCTGACCTAGAAGATACCGCGAAAAGTGAAAAGAAAACTAAAGGCAAACCTTCAAAGGAGAATATGAAAGAAACTGCTTCAGTTTTCAAAAGTAAAAAACGTAAAAACTATGTGAGTTACCCGACAGACGACGAGCAAGGGACCGACCGCGACGTGGTCGATCACAAGGAAGAAGGTATAATGACTCGAACCTTGCGTAAAAACACTCTTAAAGAACGCAACACAAACTGTACAGGTTCCGGTTGTATAGTTTCTGATGCTATACAACCAGATGACAGCAGAAAGTCGACGCGTACCACACGCCGAACACGCAAGTTCCCTGAAATTGAGCCTCAGGAAGCCGATACCAGTAAAAACGAAGCCGTAAATCTCAAAAAAAGAAAAAAGAAGAAGTCAGAATCTCATGAGGAAGATGTTTCTAAAAAGACCAAGAAAAAGAAAGGAAAGAAACGGTCCACTTCAATTATCATTGAAGATGTTGAACCGGTTGTATGTATTCACCCGAACAAGAGTAATGCTTCCATTGATTCCTTCTACAGTGCTGCAGGAGAACCCGAGGATATCCTAGAAGACATGCAAGCAATATCCAAAGACCAGGTTGACTCGTGTGAAACAGAACCAGCTGAAACAAGACCAGTCATTGAAGGTCGTCAGACTAGATCTGGTAAACAGCCAAATAACACTACTCAATCAGAAAAGGTGTCTAGGAAAAGGAAATCCAGTGGCATTACCAAGGATAAAACTCACAATAATGCCGATGAAACAATTAAAGATTATAAACGGCATAAATCAAGTGTTAACATCACTCAGGACCTTGTTGATGACAAATCAACTGAAATATTGAATAGTCATTCGACTTCTGATGTGAACATTGTAAGTAAGTCATTGAAAAGTCAAGAAATAGATGAAATGAACACAAAGTTGAATGACACAGTTGAGAAAGATTCCGATTTAAATGTTTCTAAAACGTCTAATAGAAGATCGGCCAGAAAATCTAAAATTAATGAGACTTACGAAAAAGCAGACATCATATCTCAGACAGATGACACTATTAAGAAATCTATTGAAGTCAATACTACATTTGATAAAGATGATGCAAAAAAATCTGTGAAAGATACTACTTTTGACAAAAATTCAACTTTCGACAAAGATCCAGATCCATTTGACCGCAGACAGTCAATAAAAAGCAGTACTTTTAACAGAGATACCAGTTTTGATAAAACTACAAACTTTGAGAAAGATTCAGATAACATTTTGGACATGAGACAGTCCATAAAGAACAGTACTTTTAACAAGGATGCTACTTTTGAAAGAGAATCCGATACCACTTCTGATCGGAAGAAATCTATTAAAAATTCAACATTTGACAAAAATACAACTTTCGAAAAAGGTTCGAATGACACTTTTGACAAAAAAAAATCTTTGAGTAATACAACTTTTGACAAGAGTTTTAAAAAAGATAACACTTTTGATAAGAAGAAATCTAGAAAAGATTCAACATTTGATTTCGAGAAAGTTTCAAATGACACTTTTGAAAAAAATAAAAATTTGAGTAGTACAACATTTAATAAGAGTTTTGAAAAAGATACTTCTGAAACTTTTGAAAAGAGAAAGTCTGGAAAAGATACTACATTTGATAAAGAAACTGTTGGAAATTCAGAAACACAAATTATTAAAGATTCGACATTTGACAAAAACTCTACTGACACAGAAGCGAAAGACCTAACATTTGAGAAAGATCCTAGCCCCGTACAAAATCAAAGAAAATCAATAATAATCATAGGAAAAGAAAGTATAGCTACAGAACACAAGCCTCAAGACACTAAACTGGATATAACCTTTGAAAAAGTGTCCAAATCCTCACTATTAAGCTCTGATAACTCTAACCTTACCTCTGATATATCAAGAATCAGCATCACCAGCGATGATTCTAGAGAAAACATCGTCAATACGACACCGGTCTTAATAGAAAGCAGTGTAGATGAGTCTTTAATCACAAAGACCCTGCAAAGCCCTGATTCAACGACCAGAAGTCCTCAACCTGTCACTCCTTTGAAGCGAGAAGGAACTTTCACAAAGGACGAACCGGAGATATCTCCAGAAACACTATCAAAAACTCCGATGAAACAACTATCTTTACCATCACCAGGGTGCACTCCATTCCCGAATAAAACCTCTAAAGATAGAACTCTAAATTTGACTCGATCAATAGAGAAACGTAGGTCTTCAATGGCTGATGCCCTGCCTCGGGCTACGAAGGTCATGTTCTGCTCCCCTGTCAACAATCCCGCCGTGGTCATCCAGCAGAGACGGAAGGTCATCAAATCTAATCTCAAAGGATCTAATAAGAGCTTCGTTTTTGAAGAAAGTCGTAAGTCATTTTTTAAATAATAATTTTAGAAGTGCCAGGAACAACCCCATATTAAACTCATCAAAATTAGTTCATCCATTAGGTTATAAAAAAGTAGAGTTGATTTACGGAATGGATCAAATAGCTCTGTGTTTTTCAAAAAAGAAAGCAGTGGCTTCCAACATTTTCAAAGTGCTTCTGACTGGGTATTTTTTTTAATATATCTAAATATTGTAATGTTTCAGCTATGGAGCCGAGAGCAGCCGCACGTCGTAAACGCTCGTACACGCAGAGCGACGCGGACGACGCGAGCAGCAAGCGCAAGCGATTCGCAGACGACGTGCAACAATCCATAGACAGGCTCTCTAGATCTAGGACTTCCAGCGCCAATGGTAAGTTGCTATTTCCTTCCTATATCTTTATTAGGAAAGTTTTTCGCCAGTACTTTGTGCAAAGTCACCTACTTTTAGGGTTCCATACCCAAAGGGTAAAAACGTGACCCTTTTACTAAGACCACTGTCTGTGTCTGTCGCCAGGCTGTATCTCATGAACCAAAATGATAGCTAGACAGTTGAAATATTCACAGATGTATTTCTGTTTCTTTCTGTTGCCGCCGCTATAACAACAAAATACAAAAACAATATCGAACCTTTCGTGTGCGAGTCAGACTCGCACTTGGCCGGTTTTTGTCGTATTTATAATATAACTATCACAATGATTGCGACTGTAGAAAAGATTTTTTAATGAAACATTGGGAAAAACTAAGTTAGAAATCGAAATTTAACATTATTATTTTTAAGTCTGCGAAAGATCATGTCCTAAAGTACATGATTTTTCATCCATTTAATACTTAATGAAAGAAAAAACAAAAATATTAATATATATTTTTAAATTTAACAGCAAAATTAGCGGAAAGAACTACACCATTAAAGATATTAACGCCATCGAAAACGAAGATAGGTCGTACAAAGTTGCCCAACTTCGCGGCACTTCACCAGAAGCAGTTCGACAAGATGGAGTCGCTGGACGAATGCCAAGAGCGGAAGGCGAAGCGAGCGAAGCAACTGCTCACGCCGACCGGCGCGGTCACCGTGCTAGACCGGACCAGCCCTAAAGGTAATAGAGACCTTAATGAATAAATTAATATGGCAGGACCTTACACTCACCGCCATCTAGCCTGAAGCTAAGCAATTAAGGTGCGTTTCCACACACGCGGAGCTGGGCAGAGCGGAATGGAGGAGACTGTGAACAATCCTGCGCTCTCTCCATACAAACGTATAAGACTGTTTCCTCCCTGGTTAATGACACTAGCACAAATATTTTTGTGCCATAAAACCTATAACTGCCATGACTATGCCCCTATGTTTTGTGTTTTTTCATTTTCTAATTATAGAAATTAGGATTAAAAAAAAATAAAAAAAGTAGGGGCATGGTCATGGCAGTTATAAGTTTTATGCACCAAAAATATTAGCTCTAGTGTCATTATCCAGGGAGAAAACAGTCGACTATGTTTGGAATAGTTTGTATGGAAAGAGCCCCCGGTACCCTTTCCTCTTAATTGGCCAATTCACTATTCACTTCTCTCCACTCCGTAGTGAAAACGCACCCCTAAGCTTATGTTGTGGTGGTCAGACAATGGATATAATACATAATACTATACCTTTCTTTTGTAAATACATAGATATTATACATAATAGAAACACCCAGACCAGAAACTATTTATTTGAAACAAAGTCAAGTCAAAGTCAAATATTTTTATTAATTTGGAATCATACAATTGCATGGGTTCACATTGACATAGTCTTCAAACTAAATTAGGCTGTGTGCCTTCGGAACGCGCCCACCAATGAGAAGAATGCACAAGAAACTCATCGAACCTGCAACTCTAGTGGAAATCGAACCTGCAGACATCTATAAAATAGGGATTTCGATAGAAGGAAACCAAACGAACGCCTTTCTACTTCTATTTCGGTTGGGGTTTTCCAACCCTCACTAACAAATTATTCATTTAAACACACATTCAGCCACCTTCATTATGATCTTTGTCTTCAATTGTGGTCCCAACCTCCCCTACACAGGCTGTTCGGCCGAAAAATCGCTCGCGCTAGATAGCCCGTATAGGTGGCGCTATAATCACTACTAGTATTAAATAAAGTCACTTTTCGCCCTATGTCCCTTTGTATGCTTAGATCTTTAAAACTACGCAACGGATTTTGATGCGGTTTTTTTAATAGATAGAGTGATTCAAGAGGAAGGTTTATATGTATAATACATGCATAATATAGCCGTGCGAAGCCGGAGCGGGTCGCTAGTTGTGAATATTTTGAAAAAGAAATATTTGTACTTTTGATTGAAACTACTGCACCGATTTTGATGAAATTTGAAGTAACTTATGCAATTAAGATTCCCACGGAATAGGAACACCGCAAAGCAATTTTAATAGTAAAAACGACGGCTAGTAAAAATTCCATAGGTACAATGTAATAGTAAATGAACTCTATCAATAGCTTAGCTTGACGTAAAGTAGGAAAATTAGCGAATTTCGATATTTTTATCATTATATTCCTGAAATATCAACCTAATTTCATGGTTCTATAGTTCCAAAGTATTGCTCTTTCGATATCAGATGGTAAATAATGATTCCGTCACCTATCATTAAACAAATAAAACCAACTTTATCTCTAAATAAAAAAATCAGCCAAGTGCGAGTCGGATTCGCGCACGAAACGTTCTGTACCATTTTGAAGCCCCACTTATTTTTTTTCTGTTTTTAGTATTTGTCGCTATACATGTAACTGAAATACATAATCTAAGAAAATTTTAACTCTTTAGCTATCATGGTTCATGAGATACAGCCTGGTGACAGACAGACAGTGAAGTCTTGGTAATAGCGTCCCGTTTTTACCCTTTGGGTACGGAACCCTAAAAAATGGAAATATAATATACCTATAGTTGATTATTCTAATGCAGCTACTTACCTAAAACCCTGATATATCAGATTTTTATCAAAATGTTGAAACATTAAATATATTTAATGATAAAATCTTTCATTGTTCCCAATAAAGATTATTTTGAAACGGTAATTGCTCTGTACCTAACCTACTAGCTATTAAATGGTACCTAATACCTATACACTTCCTGTGGCTTTGCTTGCGTCACAGCGTCATTACAGTTCAATAGTGTCACCTTGGTAAAGGAAAACCATAGAAAATATGTCCAAAAGATGGAGTTTTTCAAACCCACATTTATGAAATTTAGAAATTGTTATGGTATTTTTATAATTTCGTTGTATAACGAAGGTAGTGAGTTCAAATACTGCTGGGGATTTAAAATATTCTAGAAAGTTTTTTCATTACAGTACAATATTTTTACAGAAGCTGAACAAAAACCGAAAGAGCTGGAAACCAAACTGAAACAAACAGATTCAAAACCGAAAGAACTGGAAACTAAACCAAAACATACTGACTCAAAACCGAAAGAGCTGGAAACCAAACCCAAAACGTCGGAAATCAAACCGAAGAAACCGGAAACTCCGATCAAATCATTACCCACACTAAAATCCCTAAACCCCGGCTACTCCCGCTTCGGCTTCCGTCTCAATTTCGACGTCAATCCATTTGCTACAAGCAAGAGTGACGTGAAGACGGCCAAGCGTCCAGCTCTGACACGACAAGCTACGCTCCCCGGCTTCACTCGCGAACCTACCCTCCCCTCACTGACCGGCGCCACATCTACGAGGCGGGAGGAAGCTAAAAGAACTGTTATGAGAGAGAAATCATTCACTGACAGGACAAATATCAATAGAAAGGAAAATAGAACGATAATCAAAGGAGTTAGGACTAACAGGAGGTTTGAACTGCAGATGCGTATGAGAAATATTGAATAGTAGCCTCTAACGTCACTGGCATAAAACACAATTTCGTTTACATTAAGGTGGGTCCATACGCCAACGACCTTGCTACACAGCCTACTAAATAGTTACTACCGGCACCGGTCGCCTTTGTTGGTTGAAATTGTTGATTGTTATACATGTGTTTTGTTTTTCTCAAAAGTGCTAAGATGGAATTGTAGGTGAGATTTTTACCGACATTTTGGTGCGACTTTGAGCCAAAAATTCCCTATAGTTTTGGAAACTATGTTAAAATAAGGAATTAAAACTAGTATAACTTTAAAATGTCAAGGAATTTTCGTCTGAAATTACCCCAAAATATCGGTAAAGATAATATCGGTAATTCCATCTCAGCACTTTTGAGAAAAACAAAACAAATTAGTTACAATCAACGATGTTAGTAGAAAGCGACGGGTATTTCTGGCACGTTGCGTTTTGCAACCTATATAGCCTTAAATTAAATTTATTTGTAACAAATTGAAGAAGGCCTTTTACATCTGGTGATATAGATGATATATACAACGCAAACAACTTTTAATCCATGATATTTAGAGCACTATAGTGCTTGAGACATGTATTAGATGGAAAAGGCTTGCCCTGAACATAGACCACCCTCTCAGCTTAGTCGAACGTGTCCAGAGAAACCCGAATACCTTAAATTAGTATTAAACGTTAAAGTAATTTATTTTTAAGTTTTTTTTTTACTAACAAATATATTAATTTCTAAGTTTGTACATTGTTTGTTAAGTTAATTTTAATATTTTTTTTATAGTATTGTTTAAGTAATTATGACATTAAATACCCACTATCGCGCCATATTGCCCGACAAAGTTGCTGGCAACAATAATTGTCGAAGAAAATGTAGACAGTCCAGTTTCCGTAAAAGAATCTGGACTCTCTGTAATCAATGGCTCTACCGCCTAACGAGCCCACTTACTTACGTTCAATTACTATCGCTTTTAAAGAAACCGATGTTGAAAACAACAGCTGATTGACCATCATCCTGTATTTTCAAATCGATTTTCTTTGAAAGGTAAATTATTATGTTATTTAGCCAGTATTATTATTATTCGTAAGTAGTTTGTGCCATTTTTTTTCATATAACAGTAAGTAACTGTTTGTATAAGCTCTCTCGTATGAATTCATACAAAGGGTTCGTAATATTTTGGCATACTAAACGGTCAGCCATTTTGTCGTGATAACGTCTTGTAAATCGATGAACACCTGCACTCACAAAAAAGTGTGACGTCATGCGTCATGTTATTGACAATGACAAGTAACCATAGCAACGTTATCACATTTTTTTTAAATATTTTTATTTAACATCAAATAATAGGCAAACCTGACATCGAACGAGATATTGTTACTTATATGGTTTACCATAGATTTTACAGGCGGACGCGCAATGAAAAAAAAGGTTAAGCATTGAGGCTACTACAACTATGCCAGTCTCTTTACCTATATGTTACTACCCCTTTTCATTATATGTGATTATTTGTATGAATTCTTACGGGTGGACTTGTATAGTGTAAACACCGTTTTAAGAAAGAATAATATTAAAATAAATTGAATTAAGTCTAAAACTCATACTCGACTTTACATTTATTTTAACATATACATACATATACATAACATAATACATTCACATTTCCCACTGCGAGGGAATGAATCAGTTACCTGCGTCTGTCTTTTCTGATGACGTGTAAAAGCGGCTCTTCAAGTAGCGAGTGAACAGGTATCTTCTAGACGCGCGTGCTGTAACAAACTTCGCACATTTATTATTATTATTTGCTTTTGCCCGTGATTTCGTCAGTGTAGGGGTTGTTTTCAAAACATCATAATAGCTATCTGTATGCCAAATAAGGCTGATCCGTCTATCGGTAGCAGGTGCTGAGCGGTGCTTTGATACTTATATCAATCAGTCAAGATCTTACACTAAAGTCTGATAATAAGTAGGATATAATTTGATAGAAAGCTTCAACTAGCACTATACTTCTGTAAACACGCTACTTGAGTAATGTAAACGCGGCTTTAAGTATCACAATAAAGGCTATGACAGTGGTCTGTTGGGACTTGAACATCACATTCACGTCACGTTCCAATTTAGTTATTAACTCTACTGCAAGAATACCTACATTCTACGTAGTTTCAAAACGGACACAAGTCATATTTAGTAGCGAATCATTGAGGGGTGTTCCACGGGTCTTCCGACCGCGAGGTTTCATGTTCAGCGTTGCATGCCTACTTTAGATCGGCAAACTGTCATCACAGTATCTGCATGTGCATCTGCATTATACAGAACAGAATAATTTAATGAATAAAAACTTTTACAAAATATACTATTGAGCTAAATCACATTTTAAAACGATACATTTGCCTAAACTAGGAGAATCCTGTGTTTCAGGCGAAAAGGGACTTATTATGAAAGACTAGCTGCGCTCCGCGGTTTCACCCGCGTAAGTCCGATCTTTAAATTCTCACCGTTCAAACCTTCCCTGGACTACAACAAACATTTCAAAACCGAAATCATCTAAATCGGTTCGTGTGTTCTGGAGTTATAGCGTCAGGAAGGAAAACCCGACTTATTTTTATATAGTAGATAAGGGCTTACTTCACTGGCTCAGCGACCTAAAATGGATCTTGAACTTCAAAACTGTATCGAGAATTGCGAATGGTTCTAAACACGTAGAATGGAATGTCAATAAAAATAACTAGGCAAGAGATAGGATTTGATGAAATGGAACGTATTTTTTGGGCATAGAGAAGGAAAATAGGTTGTAGAGGGCGCTAGTGAGAGAGATAAAAATGGCGGTAGAAGTGAGTGTGTAATGAAAAGTTTAGTGAAAGAAAAAGACCAGTTTCAGTGTAGAGATTAAACGAAAGTGGCAAATAAACTCTTAAGTAAGAAGCACAAGTGAAATGCAAAGTAATGTGGTAAGAAAGAGGCCAAACCGATGATAATAAAGCCAAGGGTAAGTGCTTTGTTTTGTATATAAGTGTCGAAATGTGGATGACGAATGTTAGGAACTTGATGGAAGCGGTTAATGGCATGGGGTGGCGAAGAGTGGCCATTTCCGGGCCTTGGGCCCAATATTCTAAAATAGTGAAAGATCATCAGACTGGTGATTAAACTTAATGATAAAAGGTATGGTTTCTAGGTATACTATGTTTCTATATTTCGAAGGAATTTACAGACTGGAAAGGACTTACCTATTTCCGTGTCCCTTTCATGAACTTCTATAACTCAGGCAAAATGAATGTATTCGCAGGTTTTTGCGACACCCTGTCCTACACTATTGTTTGCGTGGTCTAAAACGCAGCACGCTTACCTAGACGATACCTAAACACTCGTGACTCTCAAATAAGTTACTAGGTACCCCAGTATTACATTTTCAATCGCACCAAAGTTATCGCGTGACTAACATAATAAAACAACACACAATAACTTCGAACTATCTGTCAAAGAACAAAGGTAAGTATAACTTAACTAGTTGAAGTTGGTCCCTAACTTGGTAACAACAGTCGGTGGTTGTTCTCGCGTCCTTCGAAGTGAATTAACGAACACTTTCAAGGGCAGTAACTTAGCTAACTGCAGTCTGAAAGGGCAAAGCTAGTTACAAACCGGCACCATTCGTAACAGATCTAGCTCTAGCTGCTTACACGACGACGTGAATATAAAGGCGCTAGCCTCAGGCACAAATCCAACAAGACGATCCTATTAATATTACATACTAGCAGCGTTCCACGGTTTCACCCGCGTAATTTCCGACCCTGTGGGAATATCGGGGTAAAAAGTAGCCTATGTTACTGTCAATTACGTTTCATCAATATCGGTCCAGTAGTTTCGGACCCGATTCGTTACAAACAAAATATCTTTTCCTCTTGATTATATTAGTGTAGATGACAAAAGTTTATTAGAATAACTTACTAAACCGGTTGCAATGAAACTTAGTATATGTAGATAAGTATACTGGAGACCTGAATTTGCTACTTCTTGAACCGATATTCCCACGGGATCGGGATTCATGCGGGTAAAACCGCGGGGCACAGTTAGCGCCGGGGACGCGGACGTCTCCATTAAAAACCACGCTGTTTGATTACAATTTATGTAAATAATTAAAATTATATTAATTCATTTCAATGAAAATCGATCCCGACGAACCCAAACACTGTCCAAGTCCATGCTATGCCTGGAAGAGATCGCTTTCAGTGGTTTTTGCTTCATAGACGAATTCAAAGTTAGATACTTTGATCATAAAGGATTTGCCAGAGTTTAGCATCGTGCACTAAGGTTGGCATAGTTTCCTGAGATGTTGAAGGCACATAAATGACACCCAGCGTGAGGGTTAACTTAACAGATGGTAGCAAGTAAAGGTACATTATATAATCTGGTGGATGACACTACCTATACATTTCACGTATTCTAGTAACATAACTAAGCAACCTACACTATTTATTCAGTTGAGTAAGTACGTAGGTTTATTTAATAAAATACAGTGAAATAAGGTTAAGCTGAAATGAAATCGTCCATTTGTTCAGCACAAGGTCTCGAAACTCAAACAAAAATTGCGGCCTTGTGACATATTTATACTAACCTACCTACGTACATGTCGTGTCTTCTTGTTCCTCGGACAGATATGAATCTGTCGTGAAATGGGCTACAAATTGTATATATTCATCATTAGATAATTTTATTTGTACAACACTGGAAGGAACATAGAACACGATACAAGGTAAATTAATAGCTAGATATTATAAGTAGCACAATTAGGTGACTTTATCGCAGGAAGAGATTTCTTTCAGGCAACCTTTGGATGGTGACTCAAGCAGGATATTATAGTAAACTAGCTGCGCCCCGCGGATTCAACCGCGTAAGTCCCGATCCCGTGGGAATATCGGGATTATTAGTAGTCTATGTGTTAATCCAGGTCTCCAGCTACCCAGATACCGAGTTTCATCGCAATCGGTCCAGTAGTTTTTGCGTGAAGGAGTAACAAACATTCATACACACATTTAAATAAGTAGAAAGGATATACATATATACTTACCTCTAATGGTCACTCAAATGGGAAGCTCTCCTAACGATTTCTAGGTCTCGGTTTACTAGTTTATCTCGTCCTGACTATATATTTGATGTACCTATCATAAAATCATAGGAAATTCGATTTATTACCGGCAGCGAGAGGTAGGTAGACCTACCTACTGTGTCAGTACTGTGATCGTTTGATTGAAGCAATTAACCCCGATAATGAAATGAACGAACACCGATAACCGGTAAAGTCGACGATCGCGTGACTAACATCCGATCGGTCGAGGATCGACTGCCTTATTTAACCAGTTCAGTAGGTATTATCATAACAACTCTATAGTATTGCGTAAGTAATAGCCGTGATCTTTCTTAGCTTATTGTTGGTTATGTTATACGCAACTACGAGTATGTAACGAACAAATTGCAATAAAGAAGAGCGCGCAAAACTCTTAAAAATAATATTTACCTAACGAAAGAATAATACGAAAAGAACAAAGAATAAGGTTGTCTGGACGAAATAACATTCAGTCATAATAAGTTGCAGAGTGACCGATTGAATCGTCTAACCGAAAAGTGGTATTTTTTAATCTACGTATTTTGGGTTCAAAGCTGATTTAGAACTCCTGATATATATTCTGTGCCCCTGACGTATAAAAGGGGTGCTATACGTTTGACATATCTGTGTGTCTGTCTGTGACATCGTAGCTCCCGAACGGATGAACCGATTTTGATAATTATTTTTTGTTTGAAAGGCGACTTAATCGTGTGTGTTTTTAGCTCATGTTTTTGAGAGTAACTCTACTTATGTCACATTATGACGTTAGATACCACTGACCGGGTAAAAGAGCCAAGTTAGAGCTGTAAACAAGGCCTTGTAGTAGGTACTTACTTTTTATTTGAATATTGGCAGCAATTTGTAACCGCTGGACCGCGGTCATACAGCGCGAGCGGGCAGTTTCGCCTGTGTTTCCGACATCCGTGTTCCTAACGACTTTTTTTAGGCCCGTATTCAGAGTCGTGACTAGAGTTTTGTAAAAAGCATTGACAAACATACAAACATTATGTAGGCGGTAGGCTATTTAGGTATTCTGTTTACAAGATATAAGTACCGAGCACACAAATTGAGGATCTTTATGATGAGAAGGTGGTTCCAGGTGTTCCATCAAACCCTACCTAGTAGTTAAAGGGGCCAATCCCACTGGTAGATATTTAAAAGTACCTAATACGTTTACTACAGTTTTGCTACATTGAGCAGAATAGCGCATCGAATAAATATCCTTATAACATCTTTACAAATTTTTTATGAGACCAACAACGTGAAGTTAGGTGGCGTCCATAAATTACGTGAGATGTTTAAGGGGGGGGAGGGGGTCGAGTCAAATCTCATCTAATCTTACTTTGGTGAGAGGGAGGGTCTCGGCAAATATCACGCAATTTTTTATCTGATTGAAACAAAAAAAATTAAGTAAGTACTTATACTATTTTGGTCCATTTAATCCAGATTGTACACACTGAAAAAAAAAATCTGCTACCGGAGCTGTATTTTACCAGTAACAATAGCTCCAGTAACTGAACACACTCTACAGTTTGTTAGTTCGTTATTGCAACGCTCTATTAGATTTTTTTTCTTTTTACAATAACAATCCAACGCGTTTACGTAAGAAACCCACATTTTGAAAAATCTCACGTGAGATTGGAGGATGGGGGAGGGGGGGACAGAAAATTTCAAAAAACACCTCACGTAATTTATGGACGCTCCCTTACTACATCTCAAACAAAAAAATAATTATCGAAAAGTCGAATCTCATACGGCGATGATAACCCATTTTGCCCCTTCATGGAGGGTATCAATTAAAAACATCCCCGAAATAAGTCTATTATCGTTCGTAAAACCTGTAGGTATAGCAAGATCGGTTGTAAAAAATTACGACTTATGCACTTAACATACATAGTGGTATGGAAATTTTACCAGACTTGAATGAGAGACGCTTCGTTCGGTTAATCATTATATTTTAAACTCAGTTGGAATATATTCGAAGTCACTGTCCTTGACCGAGATCATTTAATGCAAAATCCAAGTCCAAGGTCTGTAGACTGTAGCGACTAGGGAGGGAGCTCCTAGTTGTAGAGACACATCGTGTTCACGTAATCGGACGTTTGGTATTCAGATCATAACGTGGTTAGATTGCTTCTTCGTATCTTTATGTTATGTGTCCCATATCACGGAGCTATGGAGCCCCGGTACTTAA
Organism: Idaea aversata; assembly: GCA_907269075.1. Lineage (NCBI taxonomy): Eukaryota > Metazoa > Arthropoda > Insecta > Lepidoptera > Geometridae > Idaea > Idaea aversata. The sequence continues at coordinate 13,786,496 of OU026100.1, read as the reverse complement.
GTTTCAGACTCGTCGCTCTTGAAGTTTCCAAAATTTTTGATGAGTCTTAATTAAAATAAATGTAAATCTTTAAATAAGAGTTTATACTATTACCACAGCTATTACATAGACACAAAATAGGGTAAGTACCTAAATTAAATAAAAAATATTGTTCGAAGAATAGAGACAATTAACCGTCAATTATTATTAACTTTCATAATAACAATGTCTAGGTTTCTAGAGGTTTCTGCACTCTACAGTTCTCGTTTAACAGTAGGCACGTAAGCGTAGGTCAAACTTAATGGAGAAGACATTATCACGAAGGAAAAGTTTTAAAAAACCGGGAAAGCTGCTAAATATCTAGCCGCACCCGCGGGTTTTACCCTTAATAAAGTCGAAGAACAAAGGGAAATCCCAGCAATTGTACACAGATAAGTGAAACGCGGGCAGCTCGAGGCTCTAGCACTAGCTACGTCATCGTGTTGCGCTCGCGCAGAGTCGCGCATCACAAGGTCAGTAGACGGAAACATTCGAATTACAATAACTTCGTGAATTGATCATTGACAACAATCAACTGTTTTGATGATTTGTTTCTTTTTGTTGTTGACAAACATGACGCGTTGATGTTTTGAAGGCACAACAACGCAACTACGAACCTCTAAATAAAGTTTAGCTCAGGTTCGTTCGTTCGTTTAACCGTAGACATAATACTTAAATGGGGTTTTCTCTATTTACGGATAGAAAATGAAGCACTATAATTGACTGAATTAAAGTCCTTAAATTTAATTTTTAATTTTTGTAAGGAAGTAAGTACTTAAATAATATTTTGTATCATGTAGGTAGGTAAACAAGTAAGTAATAATTTTCAATGTTAGTGTGACCTCTTCACACAGATAAACTTTAAAAGGCCGATTACGATGAAGCTTTGGCATGAAGATAGGTACCTAGGAAAAATAAAATAAAAATAGTGTTGAAAATCCCATGCTCTCCGCTTGATAAATCGCAGTCTGAAAAATATGAAACATATAGGTACTTACACGCTATTTTTCTTTATTTAGATTTTATTTTATTTAACATAACCGTATAACTTTGATTTCTAGGGTTCTATGTTGATGACGTCACAGTCACAGAGATGACGTAGGTGTACTGAATAGCCAGAGGAGAATGACGCGTGGGCGTTTATCGGTTAGTGGAAGATCTAAAACTCTGATTTTAACAATAAATAGACGTATACATTTGCTATAATTAAAAGGGGTATTACCATCATCCCAACGTAATCCCTAAATACTTAGGAATTTAGCGTGGCATCTTCGCCCATTTTTTTACTTAATGATTGGTCTGTCTGATGGTAGGTGTCGATGCGGTATAAGATGTAGCACGGTTTCTAGGAGATACCTGTTTACTCGCAACTTGAAGACCCTCAAATAATTGGGTCAAAATTAAAACTAGCATTTCCTCCCAAAGTCAATTTTCTTAAATAAAATGTTTGATGAAATGAATCAGTCTCAGTATATGTAGATTAATCATTTTGAGCCCCAGTACCTAAAAGTCGCCCATGGGGAGGAAGTTTAGAAATCCCCCTATGAGGAAGATTAACTTTTTGTACGGGATTTGACTCTTTAGCATTTATTTATGCAGGTACTTAGGTGTCTTGCATTGATTGATTGCCTATTGAGTTAAATAAACAAGTATTTTGCATTAAATTATAGCAGTAGATACTTAACACCGAAACAAGTCTTGGTTCAACAAGGACCTAGTTTATCCATAAAGGTGTATAAATAACTAGTTTGAAGTTCATAGGACAATGTCAAGTGCACTGTATAAATATCAATAGCTAATCGAGATGTCTACTTATGTAAGACCACAGAATAGATAAACAGTCTTATGTAACATCTATCTTCTAGTATTATAATAATATGTTATGGACCAATCTAGTATCACCGGTTTCGTATGCGGCCGAAGGGTCATATTTTATGATATGGACCAGAGACTAATTTTACATTATGCATGCATACCTGATGCTCGGGCATTATGAAAAATTACCAATATGAGAGTGCAATGCAATTATAACTTCTGAAATATTAAATTGCCCGGGCATTATACATAACGTGTGTCACATATTGGGCAGAGTAATAAAAATACATGTTTTATGCAATAAACGCAAATAACACAAACATTCTTCGTTTTATAGATGCTCTGAACTTACTTTTAAAAGAGACAAAGACTCATCAACGAACTTCGAAAACTCATCGAGCTACGAGTCTTTCCCATGGGGGTTTTTAAGAACTTAGAGGAGTACTAAAAACAGTTTTTTCATAAATTAGACCTGTAACGGGGTAACATCAAACACATCAGACATCAGGGTAATACATCAAATCTAACTTACAAGGGATTCGTTTTTAAAACCTAAAATATCTACCTAACTCAGAAAAGTCCAGAAATCAATGCAAATGTATTCAAATGAAACGATGTGAAAAACAATGAAGACAATTCCGTCTCGTTACGTTCTCACGATAAGTATAATACGTAGGTACCTACTAAAGTAGATTTCTAACTATTTAGGTAGAGCAATGAGCAATGAGCAGTAAGATGTAGGCTTGATGTAGGAGATACCAAGGTTTGATCTCGATTCCACACGGCCAGGGAACTTTACTTTGTTTTACTTGATTTCGTTTAGATTTGTTGGTACAAGTATAGTCAAATATTAGCATTAACATCGAATTTAGATGATTTAAACCATGTACTTATTAGATGAGGTAGACTTGCGCAGCACCTATACCAGCCTCTCAGCTTAGTTGTCTGGAGACAAGTAAGCCGAGGGTTTCATCTTGATTATGATAACCTACACCAGGCATAACTAGGGCCCCTCAGCTGATTCGACCGTGTCCAGAGGAAAGAACTAGCCAACAATACCTATCTAGTTTGTGATTGTGTCGTATTTTTTTTTGTTACTTACTTAGTTTGTGTATTTATATTTTTAAATAATTATAATTGATCTGTGTAAATATAAAGGAATCAAGTAATTATTTACCTACCTTCTTATCTGCAACTGTAACAATTATCATTGGTCAACTATCAACCTACTGGCGACGCGCGGTGTTCAGTCACGTTGGATTATTGATTCCGTATGATAAACACGTGAATCATTATTTTTTTGTGTGATTCATTCGGTATTACTGAAAAAATATAATTATTTTGGTGTTTGTATTGTAGATTACGAATCATAACAGAAAATTAAACCACAAACTTAACAAAAATTTTACTATGGGAATCTATTGTAGAGGGCTATTATTAGCTGTGGTTCCACCAGTCTGCTGGTAGGCCCACCCACAGTAAAATCACCACTGCAAATAGCAGGGGGTTTTTCTAAATCTAAAAAATTGACAATTCGATTAGAATTCCGCAAAAGTTCTAAAGAGAAAGATTAGATAGGTAGGTATACTCACTTATACCTACAGAACCCCAATGACGTTGCCACTTGCCAGCCTGCCAATCTGCCAGACAAACAAAACGTTTAGGGACACTAGAATGTTAGTAGATATTGAGAAAGTTTCACCACGTTTCTCTTATGTTATTTATTATGAATCGTGACGTCAAACAAAGTAAACACATTTTTGTAATGGCTGGCTATTTCTTATGGCTATTGATTGATTATTAAATATATTTTAGTAGTTAGGTACTTACGTTATTTGAATAATTGGATCAAACTTGAACTTTCCTCATGAATCACTTCGTCCATTGGTTAAAACCGTAATCATGAAAATCCATGTTTATCACGTCCAAACAAACCAACTGACAGTCAGACAGACGCGGGCGCTGTCTATAGAAATTTCTAAGAAGCTAGTAGGTATGAGCAAAGCATAGTCCTCCGCGGCGGTATCTTTAATTGGATTTCAATCTCTTGTCGCGCGATGGTACTTAATTATTTGTATAGAGAACCCACAAATAAACAAAAAATATTCCACCAAATGATTTCCAACGTCCATACAATTGCTATCATTGTCCTTTTTTTACCTACCTACAACGCCCGCGCAGAGAACACTTGGTCATCGCTAATTTTACATAAAAACCGTTTTATTCGTCCATTATTTAAAAGGAACACCAGTAAAACACGCAGATTACAAGAAAAGACAGATAAAGATTGACCTTCGTCAGACCAGACGGCAGTCACAGTTGGACGTATAAAAAGGGTAGGTATAGATACTTATACAGAGCGGGGTAAAAAGGACACAATCTGACGGAACGGGCGCGGGTAGAGCGGAGCCATCACGGCAATCTATTGAGGCGACCTACATGACTAAACGAGCTTGTACCTAAACCTTTTACTACATCGTAAAGCTTTTTACCACGATATATTCTCCAATTGCCTTTAAAACACAGTTTGACCCTTATAAAGTTCAGTAGGAGTGTACTTTGACATCATAACTTATGCCCTGATCCCCGCAGTTTCACCTGTGTAAGTGTGGAATTTGGAGAAGTAGCCTTAAAGACTTACCGAATCCTCAAGAATTGGGCTATCAAATGCAAATAAAGTTTTTTCAAATACGAGTGATAGTTCCAGAGATAAGAGCGTTAAAAAACACTTTTGAGCTTATAAAATACAAAAATCGGTTCTTAAACTACGAAGTTATGCCCGAAACAAGGTCCCATTTCTCTGGGACCTTGTTTCGGCACGTTTCGTTAAAAATATATACTTAGGTAGTCTAGCGGCGCGAGCTGATTATAACAAAAATCGTGCCCAAGGATACCTGTTTTAGGGATTTAGGCGGGAGATGTCAGAAACGAAGAAAGTCAATTTAGATTTTAGGTCAAAATATGAAGAAGCAGCTCCACCTAAATGACCACGAAACTCGAGAAATAGAGGACTTTTGGTTGAATTGCCGCTAACTAATACACCTATAATCGAGTTGAGAACCTCCTGCCTTTTTTCGAAGTCGGTTAAAAATACTTTAATACTTAGTCAGTACAGTAATAGATTAAGTTTATATATCTATGATACCTACCTACTAGGCTACTGTCTGTTTTGTAGATGTTAATGATTCGATGGGCTATATTTATACAAGTTTTAGGACAGCTAACGATTGTTAAATTGAACTGCGTGTCTCACAACAAAAATAAATAAATCAAATATATACTATGGTTCCTATTGTTTTGAACGGGGGCTGGACCAATTTCGCCAGTTATTTTTTTGTTGTGTTTGTAACTGTCAGGAGAAGGTTCTGAAAGAAAAAATTAGAAAGTTGCGCACAAAGTTATTACGCGGGTGAAACTGTGGGGCGTAGCTAGTCTAGTATTAAAATGAATAGTAGTAGGTCAGTATAGATTTTATAAAATCTTATCCACTGAAAATATAAAAAGTCTCATGCCGGGACATGCTCAATCAAAGCCCCTTTGAGCTCTAAACAGGTACCTTATCTGGTGGCAGGTGATTTTTCTATAATGTAAATGATAGGTCAGACCCCCAGTAACTTACAGTGAAATCCCTTTGCGGGTTGCCGAGCCATAACCTCGATAAATATTTAACCCACGTCAAACTTTATCAATGTACCTACTTAGGGTTACCAGATCCGATTATGAGTTTTCCTGGGCCAAAATCCCTGACTTTTCAACAATCCTGAAATTTGGAAAACCAAATGTCGAATGTGACGTCATAAATGAGTTATACAATTTTACTTACTGAGTTTATTGCATTAAAATTAGAGTCTTAGGAATAGGGTCCCATTTTTAACCTTTGGGCACGGAACCCTAAAAATAGAACTCTTTAGAACGAGACGATGGAATATCGATGGAATAGGACAATGTCTGTGATCCGATAACCCTATATTTGTTATAACGCCATTATAGCTATTTCTGAGGTGTTCAAATGGATCTAAATAATGAATAAATATAAATGGACATTTACCTAGCCAAGTATTTTGGTTTATTACTTCTATACCCATGAAGTAACCTATTGTTTGTGATGAATCTGGGTCAAATACAGTTTTTGTCTTAAATTGTAAAGGAAAAGGGTGACTCCATTTCAGACTAGAGCTCCCAAACGTGTGTTTCAGTAAGATAAACAAATAGAAACGGAGGATACAGTACGTAGTTATTTGAAAGTTAATATTGCGGTTAAGTACCTACCTACATAAGTACCTACTTATCTACTATTTTATAAGTTACCAGTGGCAACCCGCGGAGTGCACTCTTCTCCTACAAACTACAAACAAAGCATGCGTACCTAGTTACTCGCGAACGCATCAGGAGGCTAATTCACAATTCAACCCTATATTTTCGTTTAATTCAAACAATATTTATAGCAATAATAACAAAGATTGGTAGAAAATGTCCTGGACATGATATGCTGACTATTGCTGATCTATAAGAACATCATGAGGTTCGTGTGACGAGTTGCGAAAATGACAAGTTACGAAAATGACGAGTTGCGCATGAGTGACGACTTTGCGTTTATGACGAGTTGCTACTAACCCCTTTGTCAGCCATTGATTATAAATCGATGGCCACTGAATCCTTTTTTAGCGGGCGTTCTACGTCTAAAGAAACTTCCATGTGTGAAGTTTTAGCTCTTGTAGTTTTACAGATTTCATGATATTTCTGATAACTATTATTAAACTAGCGACCCGCCCCGGTTTCGCACGGCTATATTAAGCATGTTTTATACATATAAACCTTCCTCTTGAAACACTCTTTCTATTAAAAAACCGTAAGTATCAAAATCCGTTTCGTAGTTTTAAAGATTTAAGCATACATAGGGGCAGCACAGCAGCGGGAAGCAACTTTATTTTATACTATGTAGGTGGTGAAGATTACGAATGATAGTAGCGTATGAAACCATTTTATAGTAATGTTGAATTTACTTTATAAGTATTCGACTAACAAACGGTGAACTAACTCAACCAAGTGGCAATTAATCTACTTGTAATATCTTTAGGCATGACGACAAATGTTTTGAAAAGAACCTACCTAGTATGACTCATTTATAATTCGCCTTTTGTTTAAGTAGGTATTTAGTTATGTGAAGGAACTGTAAACTCAGGTCAATTTATCAAAAAACGGGACACCTGGGTTTCGACCCAGGTGTCCCTACCCAGGGTGGGGAAACCAATGAGGGACAACCTTGCCCTGCAGTGGGACAACATAGATTAAATCACTACTATTACTATTCACTATCACTACATAGTATAAAACAAAATCGCTTCCTACTGTCTGTTCCTATGTATGTATACTTAGATCTTTAAAACTACGCAACTGATTTTGATGCGGTTTTTGAAGTGAAAACTTCTTATGGCGCGTTGGGCACTTTTCTGGGTGAGCATTTTCAGCCGTTCTCGCGACAGATTTTGACGCGACAGATGAGATTTGACGCGACAGATGAGATTTTATTTGTGTTAGTCTTTTTGTTTAACTTATACTGCCATCTATTACACAAATTGAGAAACTTAGTTTCTAGAAAGACCGCTATTCGAATGTAGATGGCGCTGATTTAAATTTTTTACTGCCATCTAGCGAATAAAAAATAAACTATATTTGTTTAAGTGAGTGCTAATAGATGGCAGTAGCAGATCGTTTCAAGAAATATTCTATGAGAAATAACAAGTTTATTGTTTTCACTTCTGCCTGCACTCCCGGAGTGCGCTGTTTTTTTTTAATAGATAGAGTGATTCAAGAGGAAGGTTTTGGTACATAAAACAAAACTACCACGCGTACGAAGTCGTGGGCAACAGCTAGTTTAAAATAAAACAGGTAAGTATCCGATTGGATTTGTCTGTCTCGTAACGTTTTCACGGCTACATCGCTGATTCAATTTAGATTAATTTTGGTACAGAGTAGATGGGAGCTTGGGGAAGGGATAAAGGCTATTTTTTATCCCGATATCCCTGACTTACGCGGGTGAAACCGAGGGCGCAGCTAATTATATCATGAACAAAATGCCGTTTTAATAGATTTCAAAGAACAAAGTCCAAAAGACAAGTAGGAATAAATTTATTGTCCGATAAGCTAGGTATCGATCGATTAATGAATACCCAGTAAGTAATAGGTATGTGCTAAAGTAGGTAGGTAAGTAAGTGGTAAGTTTAGGTAATAAAATAGGCTCTTCTTGATTGAGATAGGCCGGTTCTCCCCCTAACAAGTCAACCAAGGAGGACCCAACAAAAGAGGTTTAGCTGCGGAAAACAGCATGTAGGTATACTATACAGTTCCTACAATCCTCGGTCTTCAACTCATCCTACATGTACTTATCCCACGGGATTCGTTGACATACCACATTTTAAATCAGTCTACTAGTAAGTAGGTACTGACAAAAAAAACTAAAAAATCAATAAAAAACACGGAAGTAGGTAAGCAAGTACCTAGCATTAGATACCTACGTCCAACTAACCAGCCTTTACCAGGTAACATATTGGCTCTACGCCAAGAGGGTAAATGATTGCAGATAGAGGGCAATTTCAAGTCCTCCGACTCAGGTGTACAGCCCTTTACGTAACTGCTATTATAATACCAAAGACAGACCTATATGACCCTAGATGTAGACCCCAATAACAGTAGCCAACGCAATTAAAATTATCTACAATTAAAAATTAGGTATTACGGGTACCGATACCGACGCAAAAAATGTATGGTTGGTGAAGTATCTCCTTGTGTACTAAAATAAAAACAAAGACAATTTATACAATAGGACCTTTAAGAAGGGCATAGGCTATTTTTTATCACGGACTTGCGGGTGAAACCGCGAGAAGCAGCTACTGTAGTAAAAAACCTATAAGTGGAAAACAACCCTCCGTTTAGTACCACAGGAAAAAGATGAAGTTAGATTATGTACCTACCTACTAATACACATTTTTGATTGTACCTACTGTGGTGAGTTAAAATATTACATTTATGAGTGTACGTACCTAACTTCATCTTTTTCCTGTGATACTGGACGGTAATAACCCTACTTACTGCGACCAAATACGAATAATAATAATTAACAATTATTGCAAAGGTTAAGTACCTACTATTATTATTGTAAAATTTTATACAATAATGGTGGTCGCCCTGAATAACTGTTTCACATTAAATTAAAAAGCAAATACAGTTAATTATTAATGGTCGATTTTAAGAGGGTTCACCGGGTATTATTCCCATAATTCCTTACTGAATAATTGTTTTCACAAACCCTAGGTTTGGTGTGACGCATACTACAGTAAAACTAACTTCAATTACGTAACATTTACAGAAGCTGGAGATCGGTTTTCTATCAGACAGTATTACAAAATTCTACTTTTTCTATTGCACACAATTTGTACTTGTATACGGGCTGTTTTTCCGTTTTACTCTTTAGTTTGGTCCTTTTGCATGACGATGGGAGTAGGCTTGTACAGCATCTATAAGTACTACAATCTCAGCTTACTCGACCGTGTCCAGAGAACTTGTTAAGTACATGCAACAGAAATACATAAACTGTGAAAATTTCAACTGTCTAGCTATCACGGTTCATGAGATACAACAGCCTGATGAGTGATGATGATGACAGACAGACTGTATCTCATGAAATTTTTTACTCTTTGGGTACGGAACCCTAAAAGAGATTGCTCTTCTAAAGGCAATATTTAGGTAATAAAATAGAGGAATATATTTGTATGGAAAACGCAATACCCGAAGTCGAATGTATTATGTATTATTGATCAACCCAATTGACGTAAACAATTTGTATTTATCATATCACAGGTGTGTCACAGGTACATAAACGTGTAGGTGGAAGTACTTATCATCATAATTTACACCTATCTGAATAAATACCTACCTGCCCGACATAATACCTAATTTAAAACCCAAGATTACGGCTGGTCTACGTATTGTATTGAATCCTCCGTAAATTATTGTTATGGTCACAAGTACAACAAACTTATCTATAATATTATGAAGATCTATCCGGTTATGAGGTCATTTAAAACGCTCTAGCTAACTTGATCGCATTAGGTCTTAGTAGCAAAACGCCTGAAATGCATTATGTCTTCTTTGTTAATTACCTTAAACCTCGATATAATATTACTAAGTAGCAGTATGTCTAGTGTTTACCTATAAATAAAATAAAATTCTGACTCCGACGTACAGCTCAAAATCGGGGTAAGATTTTGTAAACGTGTAGATATCCGCTAAGAAAGGATTTCGGTAAATTCAAATCCTACGCGAATAAAGTCGCGGGTAAAAACTAGTCGGCTATTGGCTATACAAATCTTCGTCCACTCACGCAGCTATAATATAAAGCTCGGTGACGTCACCAAGATAACAGGACAATGAAATCTATATGTATGTTGTGACCTTTATGAGGTCTTATTGAAATTTATTTCAAGAAAATATGAAGCTATAAAAGAGATGCCAGACGCTCGGTGAAATTGCAATGAACGAACAGGGTTCATTGGTTGGTTACACTACGCTCGCTTTATTACTCAGGGTATAATACCTACGTATAAGCTAGGTACCTACCTACCTACCTACTTATCAGTTGAATGCATTAGAGTTTCCTTTACCTTGTGTCGTGACTACAAATGAATGTGCTTAAGTGGATAAGCTATGTGAGCTAATTAATCTAAGTATCTAAAAGTTTTATAACAGAAAGCTATCTACGCCTCACGGCTCCACCCGCGTATAAAGTAAACTATATCCTTCTCAACACAATGGACTACCTTTGTACAAATTTTCATGAAATCGGTTAAGTCGTTGGACCGTGAAGATAGCGCAAACAAGCAAAGAAAACGTTCGCATTTGAATGGTTAGAAAAGGCGCAGCAAAGTGTGTTTGTTAGTTCGTTTTTCGATGATAATATAATTTCAATTTGGTGAATTTTATATAAAGTAGATACACCACGTCGTTCCTAGAAAATAGATTTAAGCAATAGTGGAAACCAGATTTCAATGAAATAGGTTCAGTAGTTTTAAATTGTAACCTCTATGATTGTAACAGAGGGACAAGCTAGGTATACCTTTGAATTTTAAAAAGCAGTCAATAATTTTTCTGCTGCTTTTTTCTCAGACTCGATTTTTCTTTGTTTTTGCTAACAAGTACAGTCATTTCGTCCTTTTTAGGGTTCCGAACCCCAAAAGGTTACAAACTAACCCTTATATATGATCATTATCTTGTTTCTTCATTTTAAGTAAGTTTGATTTTCTTATTTCGTTTCTAAATTCAGTACAAACGCAAAAGTCCAGACAACATAATTTATTGTATCTTATTTACATTATTTGAACTATCGAGATCTTACTGGCATCGACATTCATGTCGAGCCCAACAATTCTTAACTGTCTAAGATTTTACAGAGGCCAACAGGCAGGCTAGTCCAATAAGACAAGATATAAATAGTGATGTACATTTACTCAGGTCAATCCATACAAGAAGGAAAGGTATTATGAATATTTTTTACTCGGATGGCTGTTAGATAGGAAAAAAATAAGAAGTTTTTCGTAAAATTACAGAGTTAGAAATCTAAATGTAACATTATTATGTTAACTGCAACTTTAGAACATAAATTACCTACCTTACTATTAAAACCTTTAATAGGCTTGAAAACTATTGATATAACAGTGTTATTAACAATAATTGACAGTTAATTCATAAATAACACTTTAATTTAAATTAGGGATAGTTTCAAAGCCTAATTAGGGTTTTAGTAGTTTGTAAATTATGTTCTAGAGTCGTTGATTACAAAACAATATTATATTTCGTTTTCCAATTTGTTATTTTTGAGAAAAACTGATAAAAGAAATTGACAAATCCCCTGAGTAGGGGATCATTTAGGGGGATTTATAGAATATTGGGTGGATTACTTCGAAGCCACCTTAATAATACTGGGTTGTTCCTGAATTCTAGCCTAGCTGGGTTTAATTTCTTGCTTAGTGGATTAGGTTGCCAATCACCCCCATGATTCTCCATTTATTCAACTTTCATCTTTAGATTTACGACTATTGATTTTAGTACATTACATGAAATGAATGTGTCAATGGAAGTGTTGATCTCAACTTCAACACTTAGATAGGAAGTAGCGGTCTACACTTACTGTTAGGTAATATGAAACATTTCCAATTTACATAAGGTTAGTCTAATGTGCTTCCAGCAACTTTACCAACAATAGGTACAATCATACAGTAAATCTCTCTCACTCTTATCGTCAGTAACATTCTACTTTATAATTTGTATGCATTTTACATCTGGACAGGAGATGTCTTAAAACTCAAAGTTATCTTACTTTAATACTATATTTGTTTAGTTAATTCCGTCATTGGGTTGATGATTCATCACTCACAACACTATCGTTTATCCCGTTCGATGGAATCTACAAGTTGGTCTCGCTTGTCACAGTCACAGTAACATCACAGCACTACAATCGCAACACGTGCGTCACACGCGACGGATGTGTCACGTCACCGAATGACTACCACGTACACCACACACAGCCGACCAGCAGCGCTATCCGCACTAGCCGGCGGCGGTCTCGGCCGCACTGCAGCACAACACACTCACACTCCACAATGATTTCATTTAAAACAGGTTATGTACACACACTCCCAGCACCACTGAATCCATACAAAAATATATATAAAGCTTTAGAAAACATGATCAAAAAGCGAATGCCGTAACGAGTCGGGAATGTGAGCGGGTCGTCGGGACCCTTCGCAGGGCACTTGGTAGTAAATGCAACAATGGGCAGCGGAGGGAGCACATATTATAGCACATAGAGTCAGACGCTGGCCGCGCGGTCGGCCTTAACCACTAGCTAGAGAGCGGCAGACTCGGGCGCCATCAGGGGCGACAGTGGGCCGGCGACGCGCCGCCCGCGTTCCACCTCGAACCGTAGGTCGGGCGGCGGCCGGCGCGAGCCCTCCTCCGGCAGGAATGCGGCCACGAGCAGCGCGCAGATGACGAGCAGCGCGCCCAGCACGAACGGTGGGCCCGGCACGAGCCGCGGGGCACGCTTCACGTCCGCGCCACCGCCCGTCGTCGCGTGATCCTCGTTCAGGTCCACGTGGAACAAGTAAAAGATGACACCAAACATGGCGGGGCCGAGGCCGTTGCAGAGGCCGCGCACCCCCGTCACCATGCCCTGCACGACGCCCTGCCGGTCGGCGCGGCTGTTGACCGAGACGAACGCACTGATCGCCGGGTACGTGATGGAGCCGAGCGCGGCGAGCACGCCCGCAGCCCACATCATCCACGTTTCGCTGCCAAAGCCGTACCACATCAACTGCAGCATCTCAAACAGGAGTCCAATCATGATAGTGTGTTTCGCGCCCAGCGATCGCATCAGAAAACCGAGCACGACTTGCACGGCGATGCTAAGAACGCCGACTATCGCGATGAAGACCGCCACTTGAACTTCTCCGAATCCCATCACAAGCTTGAGATAGACGAATATGCAGGAATACTGTCCTGCCTCGGGTAGGTACGAGAGGAATACGGCGACGCAGAGCATAAGCACGGTGCGCTCAGCGCCGACCTTGCGCAGCGCGGCAAACGGGTCCGCCTGCTCCCAGCTGATGGCGGGTCCCCATCCGCTGGGCCGCACTTTCTCCGGTAAGCTCTCGGGCACCGCCACCATGATGAAGAAGACGTCTAGTACGGCGACTGCGGTCGCGGCCGCCACAACCAGGCCCTCGCCGTAGAGGCTCATCAGGTAGGAGCCGAGCGCTGGCGATATGACCATGCTCGCGGCGAAGGTCGCTGAGACGAGCCCGTACGCTCGCGATCGCTCCGCCTCCGTCGTCACATCAGCCACGTACGCGAACACTATCGAGAATGTGACCGCGAACACTCCACTGATGCTGATCATCGCAAAGAACCACCAGGTATTAAGAGTCATTAACGGCAGCGGCGCACACGTAAAGAACACAGTCACCAGCAGGAAGAACTTGCGACCCCACACATCGGAGAGCGCCCCGATCAGCGGCGCTGACAGGAACGACAGGATGCCCTTGATTCCCATTATCAACCCGTTCATTAGAAACGTGTGATCTGGGAACGTCGCGTTCAGCACCGATATTATAGGCATCGTGAGCAGGCCCCACGCGAAGAATTCCAAGAAGATAACCACGAGCGCGTGGAAAACTGAAGGCTCGCCGATGCCCGACATTGTCATGATCCCGTCTTTCATTACAGTTTTTCTGTTTCGTATCACCATTTCTACTTCAGTTGTCGTGGTTTTCGTGGGCGTCATTTAAGATTTTAAGGGTAATAATTGGCTACTAAACTACTTAGATTATGCCATTGTGAAAAGCTAAGCACTACATGGAGGAAAATATGATAAAAACTAGATAAAACGAGCAAGTACTAGCGACGTCAAAAATCCACTGATAATTGAAAAACAACTCGATAATCTTATTGCCAGTTAAATAGAAATATTTTCAACTAAGATATTATCAATCGATAAATTACTTCAAATAAAACCAAAATTATTTATTTTCTATTTTCCTAAACCTAAAACTCTTTACAATAAAACAATACTTGCAATAAAAGCATTAATAAAAAAGTATTTAGGTACTGAAAATTTGTCACAAAATAAAATTACTGAAAGCTACCAAAGTAGTAGAATTATTTGACTTTTATACAATGGCAACAAAATAAAAATAAGTTTGGGCGGGAATAGTGAATGACGACCAACCGACAATGCGGCGCGCCAGCACAAGCAACATAACTATGGAGGCAGGTGCCACTGCCTTCACTGCTTACAAATACACAGTCTCAAGTTGCCTCGTTGCTTCCAAACTTCAAGACGAGGTTTCGTTTAATTTTTTTTTGTTAAATACAGAAAGACAATGAGATTACGTCAGGCAACGCTGTATTGACGAAAAGTCTTTTGTTTGCTCTTTCAAGGGTAATAAAACCAATCAATGTCAAAGTCTAGTCAGCCGTCACTGTCACACTACAGCTGGAAGGCACTGGAAGGAGGCGTCTACCGTAATCTGCGAAAAATTGAATTCTCGATTACCTATTTCTAATATAAAATGGTAAATCAAGAAGAAATTCAATTAAAACTCACTGTGCAATAATTACAGGATTCTTAACATTTAAAATAAAATAAACCTCTTTACAGATTCGCTTCATTTTGATCCAAAACCGAGCTGGCAAAACTCGGCTAGCAAAATGGTACATGAATTTTGATGATGACGAAAAACAGAAGCTCATTGAAGAAGTCCACGCCGTCGTCACCGTCAGGGATGCTAAGCACACCAACTTCGTAGAGGTAAATTCATAAATACATACCTAATATAAATTTGTAATCCTGTAAGATATTTCTTGTCGCCAATGTTTTTATGTAACTGATTCGTTAGTTAGAACTTTGCGGTTCTATACCTAGTAGTTTTAGTTGTACATTGTTCGTCGAAAGTACTTTTTGTCCGAAAATGCGCCCTTATACATCATCCTTCCTCTCCTTGAGAGCAGCGAGAATGTGTGGGGGCTGTGGCGCTCCCCCTGGTCTGAAGAGGTTTACCTACTAAAACCTTCACCGGTTTCTCACTACGCGAAGTGCATACAGCTCGGTCTGCTGATTTATTATTCTTTCTTTCATATTCTTATTTTGCAAGCCAGTGATATTCATTAATAAAACCTCAATAGGAGTTTAAACTAGAGTAGTAATGAAGGTTATTGCTTTATTTTCAGTTCAGAAATTTCAAGATAGTGTACCGGAGGTACGCGGGACTGTACTTCTGTATCTGTGTGGACGTGAACGACAACAACTTGTGCTATCTGGAGGCCATACACAATTTTGTCGAGGTCCTCAATGAGTACTTCCATAATGTCTGTGAATTGGACCTGGTCTTTAACTTTTATAAGGTAAGCCAATCCTACTAATATAATAAACAGCAAAGTTTCTATGGATGGATGTTTGTTGCTCTTTAATGCAAATACTTCTGAACTGATTGCCATGAAACTTGGTATGTAAATAACTGGGAATAATTCTCGATATTCCCACGGGATCGGGAGTTACGCGGGTTAAACCGCAAGGCGCAGCTAGTACTCTAATACATTTACAACTATATCCATCCTTACACAAAATGGGTGCAAAGTTGTCTGCTCAGAAGTTTACAGTGAATGACATCATGGCTACTTCCCATTCTGACTGGACATGAGAATTGCTGACTTGATTCCTATGCCTTGGAACAAATATTATTGTAATCTACAGATATATGTTTCTAGATTTAAAATTAACATTAGATAACTCTAGATAAAACACTCTCTAAGAGCGGTGTTGGCTTAGTGGTAGATACCTCGACTTTCATTCTGAAGGTGCACCAATGTATTTTTCTTAAGAAAAATTTGTGCACTAAGTAATTGACATTGCTCTTACGGTGACGAAAAACATCGTGATGAAACCCGCTGCTTAATTGGCTCCAGAAGTATTGACAAGTTGTCTCAGCTTAGTCGACTTGTCTGACAAGACAAGTCGACTAAGCTGAGAGGGTAGTAGGTGCTGGGCAAGCCTACTTCCATCTTCACTCAAAAAGGACCCAATTAAAAAGGGTCTAATCGCGGAAAACAGCATGTATACAAGTAAAACACTCTCCTTTTCTTTTGGTCTTATCCCTTATCTGATGCATGGTCTATGGATACTTTGCAACCAATTAGATTTTAAAGAATTTTGCTAAAACTACTAGTTAACTTATCTGTCTATCCTAGGTATACACGGTGGTGGACGAGATGTTCCTGGCCGGAGAGATAAGGGAAACTTCACAAACCAAGGTCCTCAAACAACTGCTCATGCTCAACTCTTTAGAATAACTTGTATTCATATATATTAGTCTGATTGTTAGCTTACTTTGAGAGTTATGCGAGTCATACTTTTCCTTTAGCGTTAAGGTGTGCGTAAGTTATACCATGTTAAATGCACTTTTAGAGTACCTACCTATATGAATGTAATATTTTATGCAATTAGAGTGTGTGCCAGAAGAGACAGCACGCGTTTAGTAGTGCTTTCGTCGCATTTCGTATTTTAATTACTCATGGCGTGATGATGGAAAATAAAACAGAAACTGAATGAAAACAAAGATAATGAATTTACAAACAAAAATACTATATGAATTCTATCCATGGGGTGATAAGGCCATCCTTTGTGGCACTCTTGGATCTTTTTCTATATTTAAGTTTCCTGTTTTAGTATTTGTTAAGTAATCATTTTTAGTTTGTGTTTTGTTTTTATGGTGCAAAAAAGCGGTTATCTATCTATCCGTTGCCACTATAACACAAGCCTAGTTGCTTAGCTTGGGGCTAGAGGTAGATGGGCTAGATGAGTTACATGTTATGTATTATAAACACCTTGGAACACCTCAAACACATTCAACACCAAACGTAAACGACAGAAATCGGAATATCATCTATTTGTTTCGAATTTGACTACATGCTGACTCTTCTGGCGCGCACTCTAGCTGCGCCCTACCGCTTCACCCATGTAAAAAGAAGTCTTTAGAAGTTCTTAACACTATGAAGAGGACCATCCATAGTGTAAAGAAATCGAGGGAAAACGATTAGTTTAATTGTATTATTTGTATACTAAAGAAATCATTGAAAATAACTACAGATCTGAATAGAAAAAATGCACCATGTTGTTAAGTGGGTAAGAAACTCAAACAAAAGCAATTTGTAGCATAAAACAAAAAGTAGCATAAATAATGTTAAAGATAGATTTGTATTAATGATTTCATTCCATTTAAGGGGGGACTATAAAGAGGATGCGCGCGAAATTCAAACTGTAACTATTGTAATGCACTTTTTGACATTTGTGGCGCGGCGCGGCGCGGCGGGGCGAGACGAGCACTCGCCTCGAACGCAGGTTACAGGTTTGAAACATATATTTATGTACAGATATTTGCTTCTGTATGTATATTAACTATGTATTTACAAAAGAAAAATATATAAGTATGTATTCTATCCGTTATCTGGCCACCATACCACAAGCATATTGCTTAGCTTTGGGCAAGATGACGCCGTGTAAAATATCGTACAATATATTAAAAAAACTCATTGACTGTTATTTCGTAGAACTGCGCCTACATTTTGACTTTGCCGTTGTGTAAAACTAAGTCTTATTTTTCACTGGGTCATTTTTACGAAAAAAAATATGTTGAATTTCACGGGCCTCCGGTACTCTATCCCCATAATAAGCTAAGTATTTTTAGTAACATGGTTATCTATATAAATACTCAAAACTATATGTTGCTGAAGTGTGTGTAGGGAAGGTCAAATAACTTGACCGATGAATTTAAACAACTTATTACAGAAATAATGTATTTAATCACTTAGTATAAATGTTTATAAAAATTACTTTAATGTTATAAAAGTAAATTAATTTATAATTGATTAGATCTTTATTGTAATCAAATTTGTTTTATTTTTCAAAATTATTTAGTTGCACTTCTTATCTTCATTTTTTTCTATTTGAAGTGCAAAAATGATAGTATGACTACGAGGACAGTATAACCATAAGAAACAGCCTTAATTATTGTGTCAAAAAAGTATTAAAAATTCGGACAACATGCAAATGGCCCAATTTCATAACTGTTACTGATAAATCAATATTCTACAATGAAAAGTAATATTTTAAGAACGACTATTTAATATGTTATCACATGACTTATCACAGATGTAAGCTATAGACTAGACTAGAGTAGGTCAGGCCCACTCCCAGCGGTGGACGATGGGGGGGAACATCCACTGGTCGGGGTGGCCCACGTGGGATATGTATGGACCCATGTCGAATTTACTCCAACTGGAAATATATATACAAGGTAGGTATACTAACATAGTAAAGAAAAGAAAGACTCTGGAGAACATTTATCGATTTTTTTCGAATGCAAGATGATGCTCTCATCTGGTCAAGAGCATGATTTTTTCGGGCAGGTAAGGCAAAGATTACTGCGTGAGCCTATATAGCTAAAATACCTACCAAAATAAATTTTGAGATAATTCTTCCAACACAAAGAAAAAACAATATTTTTTAGACTAATAAATATTGTTTGAAATGTAGTAAGTAAATTCATCCCATCGATCACCCATAGCAATAATGACAGCGCCAGGCATTGCAGCGTCCCCATGAGTCGTGTTATACTAACGCGAATGGTTCTATCCCCCTGGATATGTTGTATGGAGGCGTTGCTATGGCGACGAAGAGGTACCCCCGCCGGAGCCGCGAGCTGGTCACCTTGGCGTCCGTAGCGCCGTGGCTGCGGTGGCCGAGCGCGCGGAACGGAAACGTACCTAGTGGCGGGGGGGGAGACATAATATAGTTACCAGATAAACATTATCAATCCAAATTACGTATAGAGATCTCTATGCATTGATTATTGTGGTGTCATAAAATGATGCTAGGTCGGAGGCTCAACCACGAGTTGCTTGCGCACTCGATCAAACGTACCGAATTTAGTATTTCCCATAAAATAAAATCGAAATCGGCCAATACACAATTTAATAAAAAAAAGTCGATTGTTGACAAAAGTTTCAAGTACCTCCTTCACCCTTTCACTACCGCTCTCAGCGTCTAAGTGGCGCAAATCAAATAGAAGCATTTTTTTGATGACAGTCCAGCGTGTTACCTACTACGTAGTAAGGAGGTCAGTGATTTTAACCTACCATCTCACGGCTTGCGTATTGGCCGATTCCAGTCTTGGTACGTATGATAGAGTATGTACACGTACAACACGTGATAAGGGTACAGTTACTAGTAGTTCGCCCCGAACTGAGACCTCACGAGTTTTTTTCAGCGTTTATTATATTTCAGCGTAAAGTACTAAAATGTATAATATAACGACGAAAGACTCCAAATACGACAGGTCTATCTTATTTGAATGATAGGTGCCTAGTATCGCTATTATCTGACATTGGATGATTTAGAGAATCCAAACACGATAGGCATAACTTGTTGTTGTTGTTGTTGTTAAGTTCTAAAAGCATATATAGGTCCAGCTCAATCATTACACCCTGGACATCCGTTGACTCTTTATTTTTACTCAAGACATTTTGAATGTGTCCAACATAATATCCAGAAGATAGTAATTCCTTTCCTTCCTTCCTTATGTATCTACTTATCATAATGTTACGTAAGAGGAAACGAGAAGACAAGCTCGAGAACGAGAATATATTAGAGAAGTTTGAGGCCAATATGTCCTGTAATAAATCCCTAAACTAAAATATAACAAGTCAATAAAAATTATAAAAAACTGAGTCACAAATTTTATAATTATCAGAGTCTCTAGATCGGCTAGAACCGAACATTCCTACTAACATTCCGACAAACTACCCGTCAAGGCGATTCTAACGAGCCCAAACTCGATGGGGTTCTGTCGTTTCATTGCGAAGTTCCTATGACCACCTTCCAGTTCCATCATCAGACCCTGGTCACCATTGAAAGACAAACTACTCGTCAAGACGATTCTAACGAGCCCAAACTCGATGAGGTTGTGTCGTTTCATTGCGAAGTTCCTATGACAACCTTCCAGTTCCATCATCAGACCCTGGTCACCATTGAAAGACAAACTACTTGTCAAGACGATTCTAACGAGCTCAAACTCGATGTGGTTGTGTCGTTTCATTGCGAAGTTCCTATGACCACCTTCCAGTTCCATCATCAGACCCTGGTTACCATTGAAAGACAAACTACTCGTCAAGGCGATTCTTGACGAGTAGTTTGAATGAATGAACTATGAAGTATGGATAATGAGATAATTCCTGCAGATTCCCTCCAGCTCTATCATCAGATCAGTTCCATGGTACCATATTATTGTCACCGAAGTTACGCCCTTTCATTTGATACCCCACTCGGGTATATTTGCAGTATAGTTTGTGTGCCATATAGGTAGATCCCCTTTTGGACCCCTATCTCCGTAACCCCCTGACCGATCCTGCTCATGTTCGAACTTAAAAATTCTATGGACCTCAACTACTTGTATACCAAAAATCATGAAGATCAGAGCAACGGTACTCAAGTTATCGTCGAACAAACATACAAACATACGAGCGACCGACCCTTCTCAACACTAGACCTCTCTCGCTTCGCTCGTTCGGTCAATAATATTCTAGAGGTAGGTCTATACCTACCTCAACCTCGCCAATGGCTATCCATTGGCGAGGTTGAGGTCGTTCCTCGCAGCGACAGCGTTGCAGGCGCTGTAGGGGGGGTTGCAGGCGAGGCAGCGCGCGAGCGGGTCGTGCTTGAAGTGTAGTTACCTACCATTGGCGGGGTTGAGGTCGTTCCTCGCAGCGACAGCGTTGCAGGCGCTGTAGGGGGGGTTGCAGGCGAGGCAGCGCGAGCGGGTCGTGCTTGAAGTGTAGTTACCTACCATTGGCGGGGTTGAGGTCGTTCCTCGCAGCGACAGCGTTGCAGGCGCTGTAGGGGGGGTTGCAGGCGAGGCAGCGCGCGAGCGGGTCGTGCTTGAAGTCGTTGTACCGCATCGTGTAGTACATCGACCTTAAATCACATATACCCTCCTGGAATACAAACGAAACACATCAGTCATTCAAGGCGATAGTGATAGGTCCTGCAACAGCACCACCGTCTATTTCACCTATTTACACATAATCATATTTGGTCAAAACAGAGATATTGTTTTAAGCTATTAATCATGGCTGCAGCTTAGTTGTCTCTATACCTATTGAAGAGTTCTATCCCCTAGACACGATCGATAAAACTAAGAGGGTAGGCTTACTCCAATATCTAATATTTGAGCCTTGAAAGTATTGGACCGATTTTGATGAAAATTGGTATAAGGAAACATTATTTTTTGGAAGTAAAATAGTAAGTAGAGACTCTAGCTATGTAACTAACCTGTTTCTCCTTAAGTATCTTGGCCCTCGGGTTGGTGTGGTACCCGAACCAGTCGCCGTAGGTGCGCACGCGGACGTTGCCCCCGCTCAGGTTGAACACTCGCGGGAAGTACGCTATGTTGTACGACGGGAAGTACTTGTCGCGGATTAGTTTCTGGGTTCTAGGCGAGAAGGGGGGGGGGTACAATATACATGTCAGCTCATAGTGTAAGCATCACCGATACAATTGTCATTGCTCTTACGGTGAAGGAAACCCGCGACTTAGTTGCCACCGGACGTATAGATGATGATATTATTTCATCTGGATACGGTCGACTAAGGTGAGAGGGTGGTATAGGTGCTTGGCATAGTCTTCTCCATCCTCACGCAAAAAATACCCGGAAAATAACCCGTATACAGGAATAATTACAAGTAAGACCGAGATGATCAGGAATTTGCCGTTATGTTCAAATATGGATGGGCATTTCGACATTAAACGCAATGATAATCTCCCAGTTGCAGTATAGTTTTAGTGCTACATGGATGGACAAATAGCTGCAGCTTTATGTAGGAACGTCTTATTTTACGTCAATTCTGACAGAAGTAGGTTATCCAACGAATTCGGGCTTTAAAAGATTCTAAAAGGGTATACATATACTGGAATAAATGAATAATGAAGCTGGATGTATGTACTAACAGATCAGCTGCCTCGGTGTACCCGGGTAGCTGTTCAATGATCCACAGCAGGCCGGGTTGCACCTCGCCGGCGGAGCGCGAGGTGCGCGGCTTGAACTTGTTGTAGTCTACCACGTACCTGATGAATGTACGGGGCGTTTGACAAGTGATAGGGGAGTCTTCATCTTACCTGCTGGTCTTTGTTTGGTAGGGATCCGACTCCTGGCTGCGGAGTTATGCCATGTTGAAGTTATTTCCCAAAGTTAAATAAAACAAAAATGTAAGGTTCTTTCAGCAATATTCCTTTGGATATGATTATGGATGTTGTCGCATCAGAAACGTCTTGAACTGAAGATGGTTTTAAGTGAATTAAAAGTTTCCGCACGTCTTTTGTTTACTTTAATTTTCAGTGCAAAATGCAAGTGTTAGTGTTTTTATTCCAGGTTTTGAAAATTTAAAAGACCACAATTTTTTTAGAGCGTAAAATGCCAAAATCCGTGAAATGTAAAACGATCTTTTTAAATTACTGAAAGAATAAAACGTCCATGATCAGATATCCAAAAGGAATATTGCTGAAAGAATGATGCGTTTTTATTTTATTCGACTTTGAGTATGTGATTCTGGAAATCTAGATATTTTTTGTAACATGACATAACTATGCAGCCAGGAGTCGGATCTCAACCAAACAAGGACCGGCAGGTAGGAGGAAGACTCTTCTATCATGCATGACCAATTTTTCCACGTCTTCCAAACAAACTCTTAAAATTAAAAGTTAAAGTAAGTAATCAGTGAAAATTCCTACTATGTAGTTATAGCTTATATCACTAATCGTTCTTTAGGATTTTAAGGAGGAAAAATGTCAGAATTTATACTAGTCCAAGTTGTCCAAACTGTTCATACAAAAGACATACCATTGATTATTGTAGGTGCCACTGTTGTGTCTCCGGAACATCTCGACCCACTCCTTCCCGGTGCGCGCGAGTCGGTTAGCGATCATTGCACGCGCGTACTCTAATATCTACAACATAATATATCTTCAATAAAAGGCCACTCGAATTACTATTATCATATACATGAATATTTAGTTGTCTGCATAAAGGGCCCTGCCTTACCGGGACGCCATGGCGACTTAGCCGGCTACGTAACCAACTAATTCGTATTGAAATGTATGTAAGTTAACTGTGCCGACGTCGCATATAGCCACGAACGATGCGGCGCTTTGTGGAGACTGGATACTCTAGGGGTATCCGGCTCGAAGGACCAAAAAATTATGTAGGGGTAATCTACATCATATAGTTTTGAGTAATAAAAAGACGTGTGCTCTGGTTCGATGATAATTAATTACTAATGAAAATGAATAACCGGGAGAGACAAGAATGTGCTCCCGTATGCAAAATGATATACTTAGGTACTTATTTATTACATGTAGGATAGGTAGCTCGTACAGATACGCTGGCATTCTGGAGACGGAGCCACAGTAGCCAGTACAATGGAGGCAATGTAAGCTGCGCCACACACACTCAAAGAGGAAGGAAGCACTTATTTTAAGGTTCCTCAAAAATTAAAAAAAGGAACGAATAAGATCACTCTCTTGTCCGTGTGTCACCACCGATTTTCTCGGGAACGGGTGGATTTAGCAAGTTAACATTAATACCAGATACATAATAATGTCATATTATTTCCCTATTGTGCCCTATTATTTGTGATAGAGGGTAGCCAGTGGCTCCTCTATTTGTCGAGCTAGTGTAGCCAGAAGTGGCCGGCGACGTCACCATGGCGTCCCTGTGAGGTAGGGCTCCAATACAAACCTGACCAAATGGTTTGACCTTTTCAAACAAGGTCCGATTGCTGTTCCCGATGGTCGTCTCAGCAACCACTAGACCACTCGATACTATGTAGAAATCATCTGTTGACTGTTATAACAATATAATTAATATAGGCAAGAATTCAAACCAGAACGTGTACAATTTGTGGGTCTTTAAGTCGCGAGTGAACAAGTCTAAAGCCTCCAAACATGTCTTTAGGATTGGAAGGAATTTGAATATTATATTTATAGTCAACTAGCTGCGCCCCGCAGTTTTACCCGCGTAATACTTTTTCTGCGCAATTTTTTCTTTAATAAGAACTTTCTGCTGACAATAACAAACACAACAAAAAATAATTAGAGAAATCGATTCAGCCGTCCACGCGTGATGCCGTGACCAAAGAAAGTAGGGATTCATTTTTATATATGTGTAAATATAAAAGCAAGTACCTGTACAAAGGCAGGGTATGAAGTGAGCGCCATCTTCCGGCCCGGTATGAACTCCTTACTCCAGGGAGTGAGGCGGTAGTTCAACACGTACATCTTCTGTATTCGTAACATTGATTGGTAACTGCGAACATATGTAGTCAAAGTCTAACTATTGTGGTGTAAGAATACAGGCAAGTGAAACCAGTGGTCAAAGTTATAGACAAAACTATAATGTAAACATAGTAATTTGATATTGCATCACACCTGCAACGAAATGAAGATGTGTCAAGGGCAAGGTTACACAGGAATCAATATTGTGTTAGAAGGTCATGTGACGTAGTATGTACCTAGTTTAATTAGTATAAAAACCCCCGTATTTACTCAATAAATAAACAGTATACATTGAACGTGTTATCCACCTAGTTCCATCATCACAATATTGTTCACTTCAAGTGACTTTACGTCAATGCTTACACGACGTTGGCGACGGTACTTGTGTTGGCCTCAAGGAGTGGGCGCCAGCGGCGGCTGGTGACAAATGATGGTTGTATGCCAACCATATAGGAGAGAGCAAAAGACTGACTGATAGGAAAAGTCAAGTCAATTTCTCTCCCCGACACAGCTAACATTATTTCGGCATCTTCAGTTAATAATTGGCCAGGAAGCGATGGAAGACTCAGACTTTCAGAGGCGAAGATCCACTTAGGGTCGCTGAGCCAGCGGAGTAAGTAAAGGTCGCTGCATACGGACGGAACGTGATATTTTTATATGAAACGCTGTCAAGAAATTGTCGCGTTCCGTCCGGCACGAGAAAAATCACGTTTCCTCCGTCCCGTCCGAGGTTTTATATCCCGTAACGACCTTAAGTAAGTACCTGTTCCACGTGACGTGTGAAGTGTACAGCTCCTCCAGGCCCGGCAGGAGCTTGATGAGGCCCGTGCAGCGGTCCCCGAACAGCAGCCCGTCCGGCAGCTCCGGCGGCAGGGTCAGCGCGAACGCCAGCTCGTCCAGGTCACCTAGCATGTTGATCCACCTGGAATACAGGTCTTACACTTATCGACTTTACTATTTACTTACATAAAACGGGATATTTACCACGTGCGTGAAGGGTGGTACCAGCAAAATCCAGTTTCGTGAAAATGGTGCTTGTGCAGCAATGAAATATCGAGGCTCCACGAAATTATAACAAAAAAAATGGTAAGTAAATAACTTTAGTAGTAAAATAAAATATTTAGTTTCACCTGAAAACATTAATGAAAATAATATTATTCAAACCCCTAGGCGTACCCAGCTATAACTACACAGCAAAAACGGTTTCTTGAAGTAAGAAATAATACTCTTCCTGTTTGACAATAATTGTACATTTTAAAATGATAAGCTTAAATAATAATTTCTTTAAAATTTATTACTAAAACTAACTATAGGCCTCGTTCATAAGCTCAGAGTCGCTCAGCGGGCTATGGAGAGAGCTATGCTCGGAGTTTCTCTACGTGATAGAATCCGAAATACGGAAATCCGTAGAAGAACCAAAGTCACCGACATAGCTCTCAGGATTGGTAAGCTGAAGTGGCAATGGGCAGGTCATATAGCTCGCAGAACTGACAACCGCTGGGGAGTAAAGGTTCTCGAGTGGCGGCCACGATGCAACGCGAAACGGAGTGTTGGGAGACCAGCTGCCCGGTGGACCGACGACATTGTGGGTGTCGTGGGTAGTCGGTGGATGGAGGCGGCTCAAGACCGCTGTTTGTGGCGTCGTATGGGGGAGGCCTGTGTCCAGCAGTGGACGTGTATGGGCTGACATGATGACTAAAACTAAGAAAATATTCTCTAGCGTCTATAGGAAGAGGATTATTTCTTGCTTTAAGAAACCCTTTTTCTATCTAGTTCAACATAATGTAGAGTGTAGTCAAATACAAAGAACTAACAGAATGTCCCTAACGGTGAGCCACTGGAACATATCCGGCGTCGCCTTGTTGTAACCAGTCGCCAGCCCTTCCAACTGGATGTAGTACAACTTCACCTGGACAATTGTAATCATAAGTGATATGAATCTCGTAAATAACATTGTTCAAATTACGTTACAATATCATTCTGATTGCATTTCGATTACAAGAAAAACTTTTTGTAATCGAAATACACTCGGAATGATATTGCAAATGTTATTTAAACAATTTTATTTACTTTGTAATGTTATTTTTTAAGGAATTTAAAGAAAAGGGGCATGTGGCTCGTAGAAGTGATGGCCGTTGGGGCCGAAGCCTTAGATTGGAGAACACGTACCGGAAAGCGCAGCGCGAGACGGCATCCGACTAGATGCAGGGAGCATGCGACCGATCGCTCTGGAAGTCTTTGAGGGAGGCGTATGTTCAGCAGTGGACGTGTTGTGGCTGATATGATGATAATGAAGTTTTTTCCCGCTGTAGGTTGACCCCCCCCCCCCCTATAACTACGCCTCAGAAACACCGAGTCGTGAGTCAGTTACCTGATGCCAATAAGGATCGTTGGCATGTATCTCCACCATGTTAGCGATGTACTGCTCGTTGATGTCCACGAACTCGTCGATCAGTCCGCACACGTCCGTCTTGTTGTAGACAAACACCGAGTCGTGAGTCAGTTACCTGATGCCAATAAGGATCGTTGGCATGTATCTCCACCATGTTAGCGATGTACTGCTCGTTGATGTCCACGAACTCGTCGATCAGTCCGCACACGTCCGTCTTGTTGTAACAGTACCTTAAAAAACAATACCTACTTGATTCATGTTTGTAACTAGAGTCCTATGGAGGCTTGCAGAATGAAGCTAAATTCTAGCTAAACGTATTGAACAGGTCAATCTAAAATTAAATTCTATTTCAAGGTCTTAATCGCTTTTAATTATTGTTGTAAAAGTCCGTAGTGCCGTAGTGTTGTAGTCCATGTTGGGTGCAAACATAAGGATACCCAGCACGACTATCAGATGAACCGTCCTCTGCTCTTTACAGAAACTCTAAATAATGCTAAATATTGCAGGAAATTGTACAAGAGCCATCTAGCAACTAGGCTTGGGTTATGGTGAACAAACAACGGATATATTGAAAGATAGTTACCCTTTAAGCATGTTCTGCCAGTGCATCCAAATAAGGTCCCTGGTCAGGTAGCCCTCGAGGAAGCCGGCCGCGTACGCCTGCTTCTCGTTGCAGCTCTCCGCCGATGTATGGAGCTCGAGGAACGCCCAGCTACGAACATAACAAAATAATTAATTTAAACTACCCTCATCATGTTATCACATTTTAAAGTGCATAGGAGCAAACGCAATATGCCTGTCGCCGATTACTAAAATTGTTAATCATTGTTATTTGTATATCTACCTACCGTTTATAGATTACTGCTTTTCCTCTATGTTGGTGGAATTTAAAGACGAATTCCTGTCGTCTCTAAGCCTATTTTAAGTTGAAAAAACCAATCTATTACCCACCGGACGGTAGGCTTCGACTGAAGTTTGGATAGATTTAGAAAAGACAAGGAATTTTCATCTTCATATTATACAAAAACGTAATTAAAGAATTCGCCTACAAACGGTTTACACAACAAAAATTAACAATATAAGTTATAGGCGACAAGCGTTTAGCTCCTATATGCACCTTAAGGTGAAAGGGTACCTGCACTCTCTCCATACAAACGTAGTCGACTGTTTCCTCCCTGGATAATGACACTAGCATAAATATTTTTGTGCCATTAAACCTATAACTGCCATGACTATGCCCCTATGTTTTGGTTTTTTTCATTTTCTAATTATCATAGAAATTAAGATAAAAAATACACATGGTCATGGCAGTTATAAGTTTCATGCACCAAAAATATTTGCTCTAGTGTCATTATCTAAGGAGAAAACAGTCGACAACGTTTGTAATAGTTTGTATGGAAAGAGCCCCCGGTACCCTTTCCTCCTAACGTATTTTAACAAGAGAATCGTATAAAACACGTACATACCCTGTCTTGTTGATCTCATTGCTGTAAGTAGCTCGTGCGACGTGAACGTCCGGTATATCCGCGTAGTAGTCCGTCACGGTCATAACCGCTTCATCCTCCGACCACACAACATATCCATATTTACTCTCACAGTCGGGTAAAACAAAGAAAACAAGCAATAATGCTATGAACATCCGAAACACCATCTCTAATTTTTTAACTTACCCTAAACTGTTTTTTTTATTATACTTTTGTCGTACCGTTGCACTGGATACGATTGTCTGTTGTGTTTATATCGCGAAATGAGATTACGGATATGAAATATGATAAAATGGATTGTATAAATCGTAGAGAACATTATACATAAAGTTTAAATAGTAAACAAACACGATGCAGGCTCATATTTCTTGACTCGCCGTCACTTGCATTTTCCTTTCAATTAATCCATCAAGTTGGCAGTTCTTTTGATAATGTTGGTAGAACGAAAAATGGAAAACGATTAGTCTCTGGTTTCTGTGACGTTTCCCCATTCGTCCAAGACTCAGAAAAAGAAATAAAATCCTTTTTCTGAGGTCCAAGACCATAATTTGTTTTTCGCGAGACGGTACAGGCAAATTATACAAAGCCCTAACATACAGCCAAGGCTCCAAATTTATAATTAAACTAGCTTTTACACGCGATTTCGTCCGCGTAGAGGACGTCATAATAGCTAACTATCTGCCTTATGCCCGATCCGTATATTGGCTTGAGATGTGCGTTAATAGATCAGTCAGTCAGTCAGAACATTCAATTTTATATTTATAGATCTGCCAACAGTTCAACTCTACCAAGTAAAACAATTCATAAAATTAACTAAAATAACAACAGTATAATTTAAAACCTGCATTCAAATATCAAGTAGGCACTATTACAATCGGATTCACTCAGAATTTATCTATCAAAGTCCAATGAGATCAGTTCACTCGAACATCAAGTGACAGATAACTTCATGCCGACTTCCCCACATTTGTATCCGATTTCCCTCATGAGATAGGGGGTCCTCTCGTGCCCGGGGGCGGAGCTCCACTCGGTCAGGTTGACGGCGACGGGCATGTAGCCTTGTTTCTCTAAGATGTCGAGCAGTAGCCTAAATGTTCCACGTAACCTGTTGCTGTTCATTGAGAAGCAACCTTGATTGAAGTTCAGTATACACGCTCTGGAAAACGAGAGATAGGAAAGGAATAACTAGCTGCGTAAACCACAGCTTTTACCCGGTATCTTTAATTTTTTAAAATCTGGTACAGGGGCGGATCGTGAATTTGTGGGGCGCTGGACTAAATAAGCTCACCTAACACCAATCATATTACAGCGCCGAAAAGTCGAAAACGGACCAAGGAATCACGTTGCTCCATACAAACTTTGTCCCCTTTTTTTCACCCCCTTTAGAATTTCGGAAAATCCGTTCTTTTCGATTGCCTATGTTATACAAAGAACACACCCTCTAAGTATCAAGTCTTTACGATCAGCAGTTTAGGCTGTGCGTTGATCCGTCAATTGGCCTTATGTAATTATAAATGTAATTTAAGACTTACACGATTGCATCTGTGGGTAGATGTAGCTGTTCGATAGGTATCTTCATGTCGGAACTGCTCAGTGGAAGCTTGAGAGGGTAGCCACCCTTTATACAGGTCAACAAGTCTGAGGATATATTATTTACATAACTAAAGTTATCTCAGATATACTACTTTATATTTTTATATGTTTAATATACTAACCAGCAATGATTCCACTAGGTAAGACGACGTTTCTAATGACAAACTCCTGTCCTCCGAGACCTCTCGCCAAGTACTCCTCCACCTTAGATAATAAATGTAATAATATATTTCACACTAGCAGCGCTCTGCGGTTACACCCGCGTAACTCCCGATCCCGTGGGAATATTGAAATATAAAATACCTATCAACAAATGCACTATCCAACACAAAAATATTTTTTCAAATCGAACCAGTAGTTCCCGAGATTAGCGCGTTCCAACAAACTCTTAAGCTTTATAATATTAGTATAGATTGATCTAGAAAAAAGGCATAGGTGCCTACTTACGACAATTAAATACAAAGTAGAAAAAATTGTTAAGGTGCACGCAGATAAGGGCCAAATATAAAATGCCTGTCGTCAATCACTTAAAATTGTTAATTACCTATTTAAAAAAAAGTAGTATATGTTATTTCCAATGAATCCAAGGTCCAATGGTTCCTCATACCAAGTTTTATCAAAATCGGTCCTGTAATTTTGGAGCCTATTCGTTACAAACAAATAAACAACAAAATCATTTCTCTTTATTATATTAGTGTAGTGATAAATATTGCAAGCCAATGCACACACGCAGGCGGGTGTCGTCAATATGTAGGGGAGTTTTTTCCTACATTTTGGTATAATTTAAAGAAAAAAAATCCTTTTCTTTTTTAAGTTAATACAAACTTGAAAAGAGGGTTAGAGAATATATTATGTGTTTTTTTAGTTACCTTAGAGTTCATAGCGCTCGCCGGATACAACGCCTTCGCTTTCTCCAAGACCGCGTCCGGCAACTTATACTTGTCGCTGTGAAACGTCCTTACTGCCTCATACAGCATCAACAGCTGTATATAATCCAACTTATTGTTCTCTCTTCCAAGATATTCATCGAGAAACTCCTTAGAGAACACTCTATTCAACAATTTATCTTCGTAATGTCCTAACGCAGCCATCTCTAAACACAACTTGGTCCAAGGTAAAGCGAAGTTCTTCCCATCTAGGACTGGGTTCAGTGAGATTTGCTTTCGTATCTCGTTCCATTGGTCCGGCTCTGGCGTGTAGTTGTTGTTGGCTAGACAGTTGATGAAGCCGAAGAGGATGTTGGTGCGGGCGCTGGCGAGGGTCTCGGGGGTGGACACGGCGCACGCGCACAGATACTCCACAAGGCCGAGGTGGGTGTGCGCCTGGGGGGAGACATAACGAGCTGTAATTCTATGGTTAATAGAGCTCTTTTGGATTAGTAGTAGATACTCCAAACTCCGAAGGTCGCGGGTTAAATCACAACTCTATGTGCGCATTGTTCGTTACGATGCACTAACGATTATTAGATCAATAAAATCGGACATAAGTAAAAATGTGCAACTTAGTCAAAAGTGTCATGTAAGCTATTGTTCCTATAGCCAGGTAACCGACCTTTTAGACGGCGGCCATTAAAAATCCCCCCGCTCTAGACCTGTTTTAACAAATCAGTCGAAACTCAGCCGTTCGTGGAGTCGCATGTCTTTGTTTTCGGCACTTTTGTTCGCACTATAACTTCGCTTCACAGTTGTGTGTTTGTGTGGTTCAATTTAGAAAAAACTTTTATTGGATATGGCAGAAGAAGGTATGTACTACATTTTAAAATATTACATGATTACTTTGTCGTATAAAATTTATATTTTTATGTGATATGAAAACAGTTACAATTTAGGTACATTTTTTTGCTTTACTTTTTCAAACAATCGTGTTTTTATGTATATGTCGTGTCTTGTCGGGCTACAACTTTTATAACAATATAATAATTGATTTGTTGGCTATTGTAAATCATAATAAAACCATCCGCCTACGTCCGCCATTTTGTTTTATATGACTTTTAAATCGTACGTAAAAATTACACAATTATTTTAAGTTAATATATTTATTTATTTGTCGTACAGATAATTCGAGAACTATCAAGATATTTACTAGAAGAGCATTGTGGGAGATCTTGAATGAATTCAAGGGCCACAAAATAGAAGAAAAGTTTTCATTGTTTGAAGATAGACTTGTCCAATTGACAAATTGTCCGGAACATGAGAAACATAAAATGGTAAATGGTTTGAAGCACTTTAAAAGTGAATTCAAAAAGAAGTGGAGAGGAGCTTCATACAAAGAAGAACGGTTTTTAAAAAGTAATGAAGTGTGGCTTACTTCTTCGATGGAATTACCTAACTGGCCTGAAATGACCTTACCAAAACCTGGACGTCCAAAAAAATCATTTGAAGATGTGTGTGACCGTAGCAAACGGAGAAAAACAAAAGATCTGCGTGAACAAGTATCTGTCGAGGAGTTGACTTATGCTGCTGGCGTGAGTCAGGGCACTTCAGGAAATAAAGATGCATCAAAAATAATTAAAGAATTAATGGCTTCACCCACCAGAGCTACTAAACTTAGAAAAGTTATTTCTAGTACCAAGAAGCAAACAACTGTAAAAAAATATACGCCAGCAGAAGCACTGGCTATCTTTGTTGAAGGTGATTTCACTAGAAGACAATGGGAAATAATCCACAGATCTGGTAAAGCTATTTACCCATGCTATTCTGTCATACAAATGGCTAAGATTGAATGTTATCCCGAGGAAGAATCAATACATGTCACTGAGACAAGCGCAGAAGTTAAACTTCAAGCATTACTAAATCACACTGCATTGCGCTTGTACAAATATATAGCGGAGGTTGTCAATACGTCATGCACTGAAGAAGAAAAACAAAATATGGTGTTAATTTCGAAATGGGGATGTGACGGATCTCAGCAGACACAATACAAGCAAAAATTCGAAAATCACGGAGATAGTGATGCAAATATTTTTCAAAGCTCACTAGTGCCTCTAAGACTATCTGTTATCATTGAAGAAGAGGAGAAAAAAATCATTTGGCAAAATCCGGTTCCGTCTTCAGTCAGATTCTGCAGACCCATACGTATAAGATTTATAAATGAAACAAAAGATATCACAAAACAAGAAATACAATACATTGAAAACCAAGCCGAACAGCTTCAGGAGACAGAAATTGATGGCAGCAAAATAAAACATAAACTGTTACTTACCATGATTGATGGCAAGGTATGTAATGCTGCTACAGACACCTCATCTACAATGAGATGCTACATTTGCGGACAGACTTCGAAGGATTTTAATAAATTAATTAAAAAAGAAAGTAAAGTAGAAACGTTGAAGTTTGGATTATCAATTCTTCACGCAAGAATTCGATTTTTCGAATCTATTTTACATTTAGCCTATAAATTGCCTTTACAAAAATGGCAAGCACGGTCTACAGAAGAAAAAATAATTGTAAAAGAGACTAAAGAAAAACTACAAAAAGCCTTTAAAGAGGAAATGGGATTACTCGTAGATGTTCCCAAAGCAGGGTTTGGGAACACTAATGACGGGAACACGTCAAGGAGATTTTTTGCAGATCTGGAATGCTCCTCAAGAATAACTGGCATCAATGTCGATTTAATAAAAAGGTTTAAAATTATATTAGAAGTAATATCAAGTGGCAATAACATTGATGTAGAAAAATTTGAAGCATACGCAAATGAAACTGCAAAAATATATGTCGATCTGTATGGTTGGCATCCCATGTCACCAACCATACACAAAATTTTGATACATGGAGGTGAAGTAATAGCTCATGCACTCCTACCTATTGGTCAGTTATCGGAAGAGGCAGCTGAAGCCCGAAACAAACATTTTAGGCAATACAGATTACATTTTTCCCGCAAATTTTCGCGCAGAGACTGCAACATAGATATAATAAACAGACTTCTTTTAAGTTCAGATCCATTTATCAGCTGCAGCAGAAAGACGCAAAATAAAAAAAGACAGCCTTTCTCAAAGGAGGCAATAGAAATGATGTCTGCCAGCACGGTATTTAAAAATAGACAAAGCGAAGACGAAAGTTCCGACGAAGAAGAAGTTGAAGAATCCTAAAAATGTAAAAAGATGTAAAATTTTAAATATATAATTATTATATTGGTCAAACTTTGTGTTTTATTTAATTTAATTGCACATAAAATTATATAAATAAATTAAATATTTTTGTCCGATTTTTTCACTCAAATACTCGTTAGTGCGATGTGAAGAAAAACATCGTTCTTTCCTCTGGACACGGTCGATTAAGCTCAAAGGAAAGCCCTAAATAGCATGGACTAAAGTTGCTGGCGCTATATAAAGTAAGATTAGAAGTAAAGGCCGATATTATACTTTTAACAAGTCTAAATATAAAAAACCGGTCAAGTAGGGTTCCGTAGCATTATCAGCACATAAAAATACATGAATGTAGGGTAAATGGCGGTTTACGGTCTATGACGTGTTAAAAAAAACT
The DNA here is from genome assembly GCA_907269075.1 of Idaea aversata. NCBI lineage: Eukaryota > Metazoa > Arthropoda > Insecta > Lepidoptera > Geometridae > Idaea > Idaea aversata. The sequence goes on along the minus strand of OU026100.1, from coordinate 13,751,780 downwards.
ACTTACCAGATCTCATTCAAACCAATTTTGGGTGGAAGTTTGCATGGTAATGTATATCATATAATTTTTTTAGTTTCATCATTCTCTTATTTTAGAAGTTACAGGGGGGGGGGGAACACTTTTTACCACTTTGGAAGTGTCTCTTGCGTAAACTATTCGGTTTAGAAAAAAATGGTATTAGAAACCTCAATAACATTTTTGAAGACCTATCCATAGATACACACAGATACCCACACGTAAGGGTTTGATTAAAAAATTGTTTTTGAGTTTCAGTTCTAAGTATGGGGAACCCTAGAATTTATTGTTTTTTTTTCTATTTTTGTTGTGCTGGTCGATCGGGGTATATCCACGCCAACGACCTTGAGAGTGTGGGCGGAGCTAGACACTTCGTCCCGCGCGGCGCTCGCGCTTCCTCACACTGCCTCATAGCTAAAGATCGCTTACTATCCTACCACCACAGAATGTATAATAGTACAAGCTACTTACCACATCGGGAATCGTTAAGATAATTACTACATAATTTAAAAAGTATGTCTGTACGTATGTAAGGTTGTTGTGTTTTTTTTTATACTGGCCTCTTTCAATCCTATAATTTTATAAATCTGAAAGTTTGTTTAGGTATCTTCAACCGAGCACCTACCTCGGTCATCGGTCCCTACTACTACTACTTAGTACTACTTCGCACCTACCACATTGTGGTAGTGCGAGGTAGGTAGATACGTAGTAGGTAGATAGTAGATACGCGTTTATTATGTAGGTACAAGCTGGACCCGTGATCTTCGATTTATTCCGGTCGGATCCCCTGGATCTGATACCCTGGGGGATCAGTTTTATTTTAAAATCTTATTTAATTTTTAAAACTATTCCGGTCTGATCCACCGTGCAGGGGATCACAAATAAATTTTAATATTTTATTCCGGTCGGATCCCCTAGCTACCTATTAACAAATTTTTGGGACAATCACCAACAAAATATTTATTCAAGGTTTATATTTAACGCCTCGACTTCGCACGGCTATATTATGCATGTATTATGCATATAAACCTTCCTCTTGAATCACTCTATCTATTAAAAAAAACCCCATCAAAATCCGTTGCGTAGTTTTAAAGATTTAAGCAGTCAAAGGGAAATAGGGAGAGAAAAAGCGACTTTGTTTTATACTATTTAGTGATACAAAATATTTGAAATACATGTTTATAATACTACATAATGTAATGGAAATGTGTATGTTAGTATTGGAGAACAATACTTATTATGGATACTTGTCTTGGCTTGTCCAGTCTTGGAAAAGTCACAGCATCTTTTTAATATTTTTTACATTTTAAGTTTTTTCCAAAAAAAATACCTAATTTTAATGTCTGATTACCTGTGATGATTTTAAACACTTCGTTGATTTGGTGTTCATTTTATAGGGTTCAGTCAGTCAGTACCTTGAAAGGTAAAAGATAATCCTCAGTATCTGGTATGAATTTCAACTTGCTAGGTCCGCCCGTTCCTGAGAATATCTGTGGTGACACACGGACAGACAGACAGTCGGACAAGAAAGTGATCTTTTAAGGGTACCTTTTTTTACCTTTTGAGAAAAAAAATCAAGGTCCTGAGCCAACACAATAAAAAGATATGGGCAAATTTACATTTTCGCAAAAACTTGTACAAAAATTAATCTTAATTTTCAACTTTATTATATATCGGAATTTTCCCTTTACTTGTGCTATAAGACCTTGCTTTTTGCAAAATTGACAATTCCCAGTCAACCGGAAGTACCCCATAGGTTTTGGGTCGAAAACCTATAATGGTAGTTCCCGTTGACCTAGAATCATGAAATTTGACAAAAAAAACTATGCTTTATAGCACAAATAAAGGGAAAATTCCAAAAAAATAAAAAAAACATTGAAAATTAAAGGGTGTCCCCATACATACATAGTTGGACCAATTTTATTCAACTTGACCCTTAAATTGTTTAAAATTGTTTTGCGCCCAAACGAATTAAGGATCAAGGTAAATTGGTAACTACTAACTACCATACCATTGCAAGGGCAGAGAAAGAGAGTTGAAACTAATTTACAGAACCCTCGGCGCGCGAGTACAACTAGCACTTGATAGGTTTTTAACCGACTTCAAAAAAGGAGGAGGTTCTCAATTCGTCTGTATGTTTTTTTTTGTGTGTATGTTACGCGATCATTCAAAAACGGCTCAACCGATTGAGATGATTCTTTTTGTAATCGAAAAGTGATACCTCAGGGGTGGTCCCATAAAATTTGGTGAGGATCTGATGAGAATCTTCGGAGTGATGAACAGAATTGCACCTCGAGAGAGCAGCAAATTGCTCAGTTTTCGATTTCCACCAGTAGAATTGGCCCATAAACTAATAGTTACCGATAAATGGAATATCTGAAACCACCTTCTCATCAGAAAACTCTTCTATCGGTTACGATTACAGGTTACAATTTGAATAAAATATTAGATTTTGCCTCGCCAGACTGGGTTTGAATGAATTTTGATAGAGAACCCTACCCTAAATGAAGATCTGATAAGGATCTTCGGAGTGATGAACAGATCAGCACAGCGAGATACAACAAATTGCTCACTTTTCCATTTCCACTAATAGAAGTGGCCCATACACAAATATGAACCGTTGAATGGAGCATCTGAAAACACTTTCTTATCACCAAACTCTTCAATGGGTTACGATTAGGTACAGGTTGCAATTTGAAGAAACAGTCGCTTTCGCCTCACGGAGTAGAATTTTCAGTGATAGTGGCACTTAAAATGGTTAAATAAAAAAATAAATTAAACTTTTAAAAACCGACTTCAAAAAAACCTGAAAACAAAAACTAAAAAAACCTGAAAAAAAAAAAAAACAAAAAGTAAAAAATTATCCATTTCGGGTCACTAAGACAGCAGATAACTTAAACATAAGTACTTACTTGGAAGTCGGACTGGGTTATAAATAAATCAACTAAAAAATCAAATGGAAGTCGGACTGGGTTAAATTGAATGTTGAGAGATATAAAGAAAACATGGTGTCACCCAGTTCCAAAATTGATTATTTTTCACTTTTTGGTATATTTTTCAGGTTTTTTTTAGTTTTTGTTTTCAGGTTTTTTATTAATTAGGGTTGGTCCAAAAAATGCAAAAGTCTGATTACCCGTAGTGTGATGATTTTAAACACTTTAATTTTTTTGATGTTTTAGATGATTTATTATATTAATTTTAAGTTCTGTTTATGTTATTTAATTAAGTTAGTCAAAACTTTTTTTTTATTATGGTTTGTCCAAATAATAATAATAACAAAGGTTGCCTGGAAGACATTTGAGCGACAAGGCCGCCCTTTGTAACACTTAAACTTAAAATATGTTTCTTTTTAAATATTTAATGCAATTTAAAAATGGTGTTTACAATAAAGAATTTATCTATCTATCTAAAGCCTGATTGCCTGTGATGATTTTAAACACTTAAATAAATTTAAAAAAATTACATTCAAAACTGTTTTCGATCGGACCGGCATGGTAAAGTTTATAGTGGATCAGAACGGAATTAAAAAATAATAATAACCAGCAGGGGATCAGCTCAGGCGATCAGACCGGAATAACTCTGATCTTCTACCTAGTTACCTCCTTCAGACGTTTTGTCTTTATTTTTTTTTGGTAGTTCAGAAAAAGTGTGTAGGTATTTCATAATAGATAGGTAGGTACTTGACTACTTACTAACTAGGTATAGTTTAGGTATGTACTTACGTTATTTCGCGACAATGAAGCATACTCTGAACTCTAAATTTCTTTTATTTACTCATCTTTCACAATTTAAAAAATAAATAAGTAGGTATAAGTCTGGGCACTTTAGGTACCTACGTAAGTACCAACACAAAAAAACGTCCGTCAAAAAAATTGGCACTATCTTAGCGTCCGTAAAAAACCACAAGTATGGATACCTAGCTATATAACGAATCAAGTACGTACAGCCGGCTGCATAATTGCAGCCTTCGGTAGTTAAAAAATTACTATTATTACTATTATAATGAAAACATCATTATAATATTTTTGTTTGAAAAATTCATGTGTTAGAAGACTTTAAACTTTAACTAAAGCAGGTGTATAGAATCTTGTTTGTGTTGAAAACATTATTATAACAGCCGTTTAGGAGCTCTACAGTGGGTTTGCAATTATGCAGCCGACCGTACCTATCTAAAGACAAGCGTTTATGCGCAGTGTGAAAATATAAGGTATAAGTACCTATAGGTAAGTTTTTGAAAAAAATAGGACTATTCAACACAAACTTGGCAATACTCTAGCGTCCATTAGCCAAACGAATATATACTAGTATTATTTCAGAAAACAAAGTCCAAATAGGGAGCATAGTGAAACGTGAACAAAAATCCGTGCGAGAGCGCAGTGCGACGCGGCCTTCCCGTCCGAAAGCCAGCGGCATACTGGCCGCGCCCACCGGAGCGTCACAGGCTACTAAATAGTTACTACCAGCGTTCTAGCCACCACCGGTCGCCTTCATTGGTGAAAATTGTTAATTGTTACGAATGTGTTTTGTTTTTCTCAAAAGTGCTGAGATAGAATTGTAGATGAGATATTTACCGACATTTTAGTATAATTTTGAGCCGAAAATTCCTTATAATTTTGAAGCTACCCTAAAATTAAGAATTAAAACTAGTCTAGCTTTGAAATGACAAGGAATTTTTCGTCTCAAATTACACCAAAATATCGGTAAAGATCTCACCTACAATTCCCTCTCAGCACTTTTAAGAAAAACAAAACACACTCGTTACAATCAACAAAGTTAGTTGTAAGCGACGGGTATTTCTTAGGCGCGTTGCGTTTGGCAGCATTAGCAGCCTTAATGCGGTTCACAGAATACATCTACAACATTATAGATCTTATAGTTTCGGAAAAAAGTGACTGTGACATACCGGCAGACAGACAGACATGACGAATCTATAAGGGTTCCGTTTTTTGCCATTTGGCTACGGAACCCTAAAAATACCTAACAAATGCTATCCCGCAAATAGTGGGAATTTCCGTGGCTTTATCTCCCAAATCGATAATCTAGCCAATTTTGGGGATAAAGGGAATTGATTGGTGCGATATTTTGTTGGCTTGGAATACTCTAGTGTCTCTGTGTATTCAAAGCTAAAGAGAGCAAAAGCTAAATCCAAATGGAATACTTACCACTCTAGACAAGACTCTACCAACCAGCAATCCCTTCTCAAACTCCACCTCATTCTTCACGACGTAATCAGCGATAGCATCCATCAACTGCTCGTGGTAATACTCCGGATGCTTCTCCAACACCCTCCCTTTGACCATCGCTGCCGTTTTCAACACCTCATCGTACGTCAGACTATCAATCTTCATCGCTAAGATATCACAGCATATGTGCAGTAATTGGACCCTCGTCGGGAACTTCTCCTCGGTGCAGTTAGCGTGGCATAGGGACCAGATTATCGACTTGGCTGTCTGAGCGTCTATAACTTGATCATGGAGAAGTAACCCCGTCACGACGTTGTTAACACATCGGTCTGGCAAGTCGTGGTAACAGCAGTACGATAGCATACTCTTTAAAAGCGGCAAGTCTTCGTTATCCAGTTCAAGAGGCAGTCTTACTTGAAACGCCAGCGGTAAAGCTAACTTTAAAGCGTCTACTAAGTGGTTCTTATCGTCAAATCTACTTAGAATAAAGTCTAGGAACATTATCTGCTTGATGTTTAGAAGGTTTATGTTACATCTTAGCACTTGTAGGAATGTTTGTACAATTACAGTCGTTGCTGGAACTTGGAGGTAGGATAGTACTTTAGTGGCTTCTATTGTCTCGTTCACGTCTAGATCGCGAGCGCATTTCTTTATGTTCTGGCAGAGGAGGTCGAAGGTGGGGTCTTTGATGAGGGCGTTCGAGTCAGCTATGTAACTGGAAGTTAGAATTATTTGGTTACTAGCAGCGCTCCGCGGTAACACCCGCGTAACTCCCGATCCCACGGGATCGAAATCAAAATATTAAATCGCCTATTCCTCGATAAATGGACCACAAAATAATTTTTCAATTCGAATTAGTAGTTACTGAGATTAGCACGTTCAAACAAAAAACAAACTCTTCAGCTTTATAAATATTAGTATAGATATTACTTTTAGGGCGTTTTGCAGGCAAATTGTAATATTTTCATTAAATCTAGATTGAGTCCATATATTTATCATAGATTAAAGCTAGTTGGGCACATCTTAGAGCCTTCATACCAGTGCAATCAGTTGTTTACCTATTAGGTAGGAATTGATAGAGCACTTGGATTGGGACCACCCTTCATACAAAACATCTCAAAGGTGTTCACAGAACTAAAAGTAAAGTAAGTACTTCTGAACCTGTTCTATCGTAAATGATGTGAATAAATAATACATTACTGACTCGTATGCTTTTGTGTTATTTTCATGATGTTGCCTTGACTGCATGAATGCCTTTGGGGGACGACTAAAGCTCGCGTCCACAGGAGTTACCTAACCATAACCCTGTACGTGTCCCCTGGGTGGTGCTAAACGAGGTTCGAAATAATACATTACTAACTCGCCCTTATGTAGTTCGAAGAGTGTCCGTAACGCCTGCATGAGATGTGCGTGCGTCATCTGCGGTAGATGTGCCTGGACTGCAGCTAGCACCTCACCCGCGTGGCCGGCAGACTTCAGCCGGGACAGCACCGGGTCGGGGGACCGCGTTCTCAGCTCCGACACTGGGTATTGACACAGATAAAAAAGGATTTTGAAACATTCCAATCATATGTGGACTAAGCCAAGCACAACGGCAAAAACTAGTTAAGGGGGGTCCATACGCCAACGACCTTGGTACACAGCCTACTAAATAGTTACTATTGGCACCGGTCGCCTTCATTGGTTAAAATTGTTGATTGTAATGAATGTATTTTGTTTTTCTCAAAAGTGCTGAGATGGAATTGTAGGCAAGATTTTTACCGACATTTTGGTGTGATTTTGAGCCAAACAATTCCTATAGTTTTGAAGTTATCCTAAAATTAAGAATTAAAACTAGTCTAGCTTTGAAATGACAAAGAATTTTCGCCTTGAAATTACCCCAAAATATCAGTAAAAAATTCAAATACAAATCCATCTCAGCACTTTTCAGAAAAACAAAACACATTCGTTACAATCAACAATTTTAACCGCGTTTTAAAGCGATGGGTATTTCTGGCGCGTTGCATTTGGCAGCATAAGCAGTCTTAAACAAACTAAAACAGTGGGAAAGATCCTAGAGTGGCACAACGGGTGGCCTTATTGCCTAAGGCCTTAGGGATTTCTATCCCTAAGAATAGCCTAAGAATCCCGAAGTTCATCTATTTTCATCAGTAGCTTAGGAGTGAAACTTATAAATATTGCAAACTGCAATTTATTTTAATTTTTTTATGAAATTATGAAATAACTTGTGTCAGTTAGTGATAAAACTTACGACTAGATGTGAAACTCCTCGGTGTGATGGATCGGCTGAGAGGGCTGCCTCGGAGGACACTCCTCCACATACTCTTGAGAAGGAGAGACATTTGTGCTGGAAGGGAAGAGTACAACAACCTACAACCTATAGTTATAGTACTATAGGTTGCAGGTTCAATTCCAGCAATGTTGTTTCTAGTCTCGGTGTTTCTGTATGTATAACAGGTATGTATTTACAAAAGAATAAGTATTCTATTCATTGTCTGAGAACCATAACACAAGTTTAATTGCTTAACTTGGAGCTATATGATGCTGTGTGCAATATTTATTTATGACTAGCTGCGCCCCGCGGTTTCACCCGCGTAAGTCCGATCTTTAAATTCTCACCGTTTAAACCTTCCCTGGACTACAACAAACACAACAAAAAAAGAATTGGCCAAATCGGTCCAGCCGTTCTCGAGTTTTAGCCAGACTAACGAACAGCAATTGATTTTTATATTATAGATTATTATTAGACTGATGTTGATGAAACTTTGGTTAGGATAGGAAGTATCTTTGGGAGTAACATAGGTCTAAACCAAACGTCATCAACCCATAAAAGGATAATCAAAAGTAAATACAATTTGAAGGTTATGTATTTATAACTTAATTATTTAATGACTCCAAGGTTAATTAAAGAGAAATTATATAATTTCCTAGCTACCAAATTTACTTTAAATGAGTAAACAATTAAATTATTGGATTACAATTACATTGAAAATCCTGTAGAAATAGCAAATAATTTTAATGACTTCTTTATAAATATGACAAATAGGCAAACTGACGCAGTAAATAATAATTTTAATATGGAGGCTAACCTAAATAGCATGTTTCTTGCACCAACAACTGTTGACGAAATAATTAAAATCATTAAAAATCTAAATAATTCAAATTCGGTAGGGTATGACGAAATCAGAACAGACATTTTAAAAAAATGCTGCCTCATCATAGCCCCAATTTTAACGCATATAATAAACCTTACTTTGGAACAGGGAGTATTTCCAGAAGGGTTAAAAAAATCTATAGTGAAACCACTGCATAAAAAAGGTGACCGTACAAAGATGGACAACTATAGACCGGTGACTCTTATTCCTATATTTTCTAAAATAGTCGAAAAGGTGATGCACACTAGATTAAATAATTTTGCTGAAAAAAATAATATCTTTAAAGACGAACAAAATGGTTTTAGAAAAAATAAAAGTACTACTCTTGCCGCTTACCAGTTGGTTAAATACATTACGGAATGTATTGATGAGAAGGTTCCGGTTACTGTGCTATTTATGGATATGAGTAAAGCCTTTGACTTTGTTTGCCATAAGACACTGCTCAGGAAATTATATAGTTACGGAATAAGAGGTCCCACCTATAAGTGGATAAAATCCTATTTAATTAAAAGAACTCAATGCGTACAAATAACAAAATACGATGAAAACGCAAAAACCGTAGAACATTATCAATCGGAGTTTAAAGATAACAATTATGGCGTCCCCCAAGGGAGTATTCTAGGGCCACTCCTCTTTTTATATTATATAAATGACTTACCAAATGAGATTGACCAGAAGTGTATTTTATTTGCAGATGACACAACCATAGCCATTAAATGTCAAGACCTTAATACTTACGAAACAGACATAAACGTTGCTCTAAGTAGTTCCATAGAATGGCTGACAGCTAATAACCTTAAGATAAATATAGATAAAACTAAATTCATGCAATTTCATACATTACAAGGCGGGCCAAAACAGCTGAATAACATTGAATATATGGGACATAAAATAGAAGAGACTGCTGTAATTAAGTTTCTTGGTATCACAATTGACAGCACACTATCATGGAAACAACAGGTCGAACTTGTTTGCAGTAAAGTGAATAGTTTTGTGTATCCATTGCGACGTTTGGCTCAAGTGGTCTCCATAGATGCGGCGATTTTAGCGTATCATGGATATGTTGACTCTTCATTGCGATATGGGCTACTAATATGGGGTAAATCGGTAGATATAGATAAAGCTTTCATTAAACAAAAGCGTTGTATTAGAGCTATATTTTCCTTAAAACAAAGAGACTCCTGTAGACCTTACTTTAGAAAATACAAGTTATTGACAGTTACATGTTTGTACATCTTAGAGGCATGTTTATTTGTATTTAAACACAAAAATATGTTTGAAATTGTTGGGTGTGAATACAGGGGCCGGAGGATCAGACCACATCGTCAAAATGAAATACGAAGGCCTGCGTGCAATCTCGTATTGACTACAAATAACTGTTTTGTAATGAGTGTTAAAATTTTTAATAAAATACCTAATGAATTTAAGAATCTGACATTTGTGAAATTTAAATCAAAACTGACGATGTGGCTCACTGAGAAATGTTTTTATAGTATTAATGAATTTTTTGAATATAAATTATAACTGACTGACAATTGGGAAAAAATTTAAATGAAATTATATTGATGAATTAAATGTTTCAAATTAATAAAAGTATTGGCTGAGTATGCTTGACAGTTAGATATATAATTATCTGCAATTTTTTAATTTCAGTCGACTTATATAAAATATGTTTGATTTCATACGCCTTTACAGGCAGGTGGCGGCTGGACTATACTGTATATGCAATATAATTATTAATTGTAACAACACCTTGATGTACCCAAAATCTATGAAATAAATTTTCTTATCTTATCTTATCTTATCTTATTATTGAAGAACAAGAACTCACTGATTGCAACAATAAAAAAACGGATTCTAAAATAAATATTCACACTGATTGCACTTTTGTCGTGTTGTTTCGGATTATCTCTGTGAATATAATTTTTACTACGTATATTTTCACATTCTTTTAGGTAAAATATTGCAAATAAAACAAAAACAGACTAACAAAATTCCGAACTTCCGAAACCTCGAATACCTCGAATGACAGAACCATTTTACATTTTACTCTTTGGACAGAACACAGCTGATTTTTTATTGATTTTCAAAAAAGAGGTTCTTTGCATTTTAGATTTTCTATTCACTTAGAGATGGCAGCACCTCGGAAAAAGTATACCGGAAGTTGTCATGGTTTTAGTTTATCTACTCGCCGCTAGAGGGCAAAATGATAATTATCAGTACCTATGCTGTCAATCATTTTGACATTGGCGTTTTATGATTTCGTGCCTTTTTGACAGCCGCATCCAAAACATTTTGGAATTTCGTTCGATAGATCCGCTACATATTTTAAGTTTGAATTTATTTGAATGAATTTATTCTCTTTGCATAACATTGTGTACCTTTAGTAATATTAGATAAAATCTCTATTAATTACCATTTAAAATGACCGAAGAAAGGATTGTTTCTTCTCGCCCGGACAGAGATGTATACAAAAAGCTCGTTGTGCCCGGTGATTACACTATCGTTCCTTACGAAGACTCCCGCTGCAAAATCATCCTGACCGAAGTATCTTGCACAAAAGATGATGAACCGAGAACAATAGAGACAGAAAGTCGAATTTTTTCTCAAAATTTTGATGGGAATGTTTTGATTGGCGACTCAGACTGCTTTATTGACAAAGACTTCGAGTTGGTTTTGCAACAGATGTGTGCTGGTGAAACTTGTGAGGCTCGGCTCGTGTACAGAGACGGGAATAATGAGCTAGTGAAGATGATCAGATGCAAGGTGACGTTGAACGAGGTCACGGAGGAGCAGCCTCTAGGTGAATGGAGCTGGGAAAGGCTGTATGAAGCTGCACTACATCATAAGGTACCTAGACCATAAATAAATAACATACTATCAGAAGTAGCAAAATCATATACGCAGTGGTCAGTAGCATAGATACAAAACTGATGAAAATTAGCTGTGCTAGAATGGTAACCAAAGTTATGAAAGAAAGTCATATTACTTACACTATTTATAACTTGAGAACAGCTGGACTGATTGTAATGAAACTCTGTATGTAGGTAGCAGGAGACCAGGATTAACATGTAGGCTACTCTTTATCCCGATATTCCGATGAGATCAGGAGTTATGCATTTATCATCATATCAGCCAGGACATCCATTGCCAGATTGATTGGGAAAATTCGAAATATTTATATAAAATTTTGTTTACAGGAACAAGGTGTTGATTTAGTAAAACAGAAAAGAATAGTTGATGCATTCAGAAGGTTCCACAAAGCATTGAAGATGATCATAGCCATCGAGCCCATTGATCCCCAACTCATTGATGAGGAGAAAGTTAAAGAACTTATTGACATGAAGGTATCTATTGTAAATGACAAGCATTTATTTCATACAGACAAAACAGTTACACAATACAAAAATAGGTAATACTATACAAAAACAATTATTACACTGTACAAAACAATTATTACACTGTACAAAACAATTATTACACCGTACAAAACAATTATTATACTGTACAAAAACAATCAATACACTATACAAAAACAATTATTACAGTATACAAAAACAATTATTACACTGTAAAAAAACAGTTTACAAAAACAAATCTATACTAATATTATATAAAGAGTTTGTTTGAACGTGCTAATCTCAGGAACTACTGGTTCGGATTGAAAAATTGTTTTTGTGATGGATAGTCCATTTGTCTAGGAAGGCTATTTTATATTTCAATATTCCCATGGGATCGGGAGTTACGCGGGTGTAACCGCGGAGCGCTGCTACTATTACACTAAACAAAAACAGTTACACTGTTGCATCACAGTGTTATAAGTTTCCCTAAGTCTGTATTATATGGGATACAGTAGTTTTTAATAGTAAGTCTTTCTTCAAGTAAATTGATATAAATAATTGTATTAATATCTTATTGGGGTGAGTAGCGAGACCTTGGCATCTTTCTGACATCGCCTCTCTAAGAGGATATGTAACGGGACATATTCAATGGGCTCATTTTGCTTTTACTTACCGTTGTTTGATGACGTTTAATTTAATTAAAAGTTATGTCCTTGTGGGAAGTTACTTTTGATTGAATTCAATGCTTTAATATTGAATCAGTTATGTTTTGAAGAGTAATAATTAAAATTACGCAGCAATTAAGGTAAATTTATTTTAATTTCTTATGTTTATTTTTCCCAATTTATTGTCAATGTTTTTTATGTCTCAGACTCTGATCACAGCAGCAATGTTGCCAGACTTTGAAACTGTCTTGAATTACAATTTACAATAATTGATGGTTATTTCATAAATTATAGTTGCATAGTCTGATTTAGGTTTTAGTAGTTGAAGAATTCTAACTTAGTTTTTAAGACGATTTTATGTGGTCTTTATACTAATGTATTAAGCATCCAAAGAAATAAAGTCAAATAAAATTTGACTCTGACTTTGAATGTAATATTTAAATTTTTACTTCATATTTTTTTCGAAAACATATTTTTATTGGGCCGATTGTTTGGGTTATTCCATAGTATCTATTATTTCCATTTCTATCTTCAGGTGAAACTCTACAACAACCTAGCTCACTGCCAACTACAATACAAGGAATACGAGGCAGTACTGCAGCTCTGCACCCGAGCCCTCTCCTACGACCCTGACAACGTGAAGGCCCTCTACCGAAGGTCCCTCTCCTACATCCACTCCAAGATGTATGAGGAAGCCTGGCGTGACTTACAGAGCGCATCACATCTAGATCCGCATGATAAAGCTGTACAAATCAAAATAAATGAAATTAAACCAATCTTAGAGAATATAAATAGGAATTATTCTAATGTTATTAAAAAGATGTTTACTTGATTATGTTGTTTTAGTTATTTAGTGACATTAATCAGTAAAAGCAAAGTCAGATTATCTAAGTAGAGTCAACTTGTAGTGAAGTTAATCTAGATTTTATTAAATCCAGACTTTATTTCCATACATTTTGAAACTCAATTTTAGTGTTCTGTAAAATGTGGACTAGGTGTATGTTGTACTTTTGACTAATATCGGCGTAGAAAAAAAAAAACATACAACTATACAACCGAATTGAGAACCTCCTCCTTTTTTTGAAGTCGGTTAAAAAGTATCCAGTGTCCATTTTCCGGACTATCCAAGAGGACTAAACTTTTGCAATTGTGACTTTTAAATATTGCAGAACATTGCCTAACATAATCGATCCCAAAGCTATAAGAGACTGCATATGAAAATATTTATATAATAATAATAATAATAAAAATTAGAAAATATACCACAAATGTCATTTGAATTCATCCCACTAGAAATTTTTGTTAATGTTCTCAAAAAAACACACAATTGGAAGTCTCCAGGCACAGACCATATCCATAACTACTACTACAAAAAACTAACTCATTTACACCCAGCTATCTATAAACATATTAACAATTTTATTAAGCACCCCCATGATATTCCGGAATTCATTACACAAGGCCTAACATATATGATCCCTAAAGATTCAGAACTCACAAACCCAGCAAAATATCGACCTATAACTTGCCTTCAGACTATCTATAAACTGATCACCGGTTGCATCTCACAAGTTATATACAAACACGTCACACAAAACAATCTATTAGCAGAAGAGCAAAAAGGATGCCGTAAGTTCAGTCAAGGTTGCAAAGAACAGCTTATAATAGACTCCATAGCCATGAAACATAACGTAAAGCTAAATAATGATATTTGCACAATGTACATAGATTACCAAAAAGCATTTGACTCAGTTCCTCATAGTTGGCTTATTTACATTTTAGATCATTACAAAATCCATCCAGTTATAGTTGAATTTCTAAGAGAATCTATGAAACATTGGACCACTAAATTAAGATTAGGAAAGTCAATAGAAACTGATCCCATAGCGATAAGACGGGGTATCTTCCAGGGAGATGCACTAAGTCCACTATGGTTCTGTCTTGCACTTAATCCACTCTCCAATTTTCTTAACTCTTCTGATAACGGGCTCATAATACAAAACAATGATAATACAGAAAATGTTGAGCTAACCCATTTAATGTTTATGGACGACATCAAACTCTATAGCAATAGTATACCAGCACTACATGTACTTGCAGATCTCACACAAACTTTCTCCGATGATATAAACATGTCATTTGGCATAGACAAATGTCAAACGTTCACGCTGCGAAAGGGACACATAATCGAAAGTAACCCATACTCATTAACTACTGAACAGATTATAGAACCACTAGTACAAAATAACACTTATAAATATTTAGGCTTTGAACAGTCATACCAAATTGATCAAAAACAAACTAAAAACAAGATTATCACTAAATATAAACACAGACTTAATATGTTGATGAATTCACAATTATCATCCCGTAATTTAGTAAAATCAATAAATACATTTGCCATTCCCATACTCACGTACTCCTTCGGCATAATTAACTGGTCAAAAACCGACATACTTAAGTTACAACGGTTAATAAACACATCTTTGACCACTCACAGAAAGCACCACCCCAGATCCTGTGTGCAAAGACTAACTTTACCAAGATCAGAAGGAGGTCGTGGACTCATTGACGTAGGAAACCTGCACAACCAACAGATTTCTACATTAAGAAAGTTCTTTTTAGATAAAACGCAACAATCTCTTCTTCACAAAGCAATAGCTCAAATAGATAAAAGGTTCACTCCACTCAATTTACATTCCACCGACTTACAAACTAACGAAGCAATAGTCAGCAAAACAGATAAAATAACAGCTTGGGAACGTAAATCCCTCCATGGAAGACATCGCCTCGATTTGCAGCAACCTCATGTCGATATCACAGCATCGAACGCGTGGCTGCAGCGAGGTGAACTCTTCCCTGAAACGGAGGGCTTTATGATTGCCATTCAGGACCAAGTTATTGATACCGCTAATTATCAAAAATATATAATCCGTAGACCAAACTATAATGACGCCTGCAGACGATGCCACAGTACTTCGGAAACCATCCAACACATCACCGGTGCTTGCAGAGCAATAGCTCAAACAGACTATAAGCACCGTCACGACCAGGTTGCTGCCATCATACATCAGTCCCTTGCCGTTCAAACAAAACTAATTAAACCCACAGATAAAGTACCGTATTATAAATATAGACCAGAACCAGTTTTAGAAAATGCAGATTTCAAACTATATTGGGATAGGACAATTATTACTGATAAGACAATATATAACAACAGACCAGACATTACAATGTTAGATAAACAAAAGAAATTAGTATATATAATAGATATAGCAATTTGTAATACCCACAACCTTACTAATGCACATTCAGAAAAAATAGCCAAGTATACAGATTTAGCAATAGAAATTAAAACACAATGGAATGTTACCCACACTAAAACTATCCCTATAATAGTATCAAGTACAGGCGTTATACCAAAAACACTCCACAATAGTTTAAACTCCTTAAATATTAGCCCGTCAACATATTTATTGCTACAAAAGGCAGTCATTTTAAATACTTGTCGATTAACTCGAAAATTTCTATCAATAGATAATTAATACTACGCACTTGGCTTCGGCCCGTGTTTCTTTTACCCCCCCCCCCCCCTGAGGGGAGAAAAACAAAATGTTTTGAAAAATAATAATAAATATCTTTATTTTCTCCCAAAAAATACAAAACAATATAAATATAAGTATAGCAATCAATTAGGGTAAGTATATAAATCAACTTAAGTAAATACAGCCATATTTTATATCTATCAATAAATAAATAAGTCCAAATTTAAATGGGAGACAGGAGCCCAAACTAGGTAAACCTGTGCTATGGGTCTCCTGGCCTCTCTTCTCTCATTGTACAATATTTGAATGTAATAACTTCCTTTTGTGCATTTAACATAATAGATAGGTTTATATAATTTCAATATAGGATAATGACTTTGCTATTTCTGCTATATACAATAGGTTCAAATGTAATCAAAAGTACAAAGAAATTATTCTTATCACCCTACTGTGCCAAATAAAATTAAAATTAAACACATGGCTAAATATTATCAAAGTAGGAAAGCAGAGGGAATATTTGCGAGCATGTTATCGTTGCTATTGTGTTTACGTCAGGCAAAACTACATAAAAACCGTCTTCCCTAGCAAGTTAGGGTAGTTAGTGACTTGCATACTATTATATATTCTGTGCCTAAAGTCACAGTGCAGTAATGCGTGGTTCACCGCTCGCGTATCAATGTGTTTCATGGTCTACTGACAATGCGCTAATTATGACTTAACCGTACATACCTGATTTTCAATTAACTAGCAGCAGCGGTTACACCCGTGAAAGTTCCGATCCCATAGGGATGTCGGTATAAAAACTAGCCTATATTACTCTCAATGAATCAATGTATCCACACTCATTCATACTAAGTTTCATCAAAATCAGTCTAGTAGTTTCAGAGCCTATAAAAAAATCTTTCCTCTTTAAACTTTATCATAAAAGTAAACATGTAGGTATGTAGATTTCGCCAATCTAAACACTACGTTTGTTTTTCATTGCTCTTATTATTTTGTCAGGCGCTCGCCCTGTTTATGTCTTTTTACGACTGATTCGTCTTCTAGCTAGCCAGATGTATTTGAGTCTATTATTAATCCTTAATATAGGTAAAGGTCAGAGTGAACGTAGCATGATTCATTTTTGTGTGACAAGTAGGTAATAAATACATTTTCTACTTATATCCCCCTATCAATAAGATGCATAAGTTTGTGTTTTGTTCACTCTTCTATGGTCAAATTAAGGGTACTGTCGCTATAAAGTAATTTGACCACGGTCTACATGGTTAGTGGAGATTGTGCAAAACCAAAGGGAGCAGCTAGTAGTCAATAGGATAGGTAGAGCAACGAACTAGTAATTCATTGTGGTAGAGTAAATAATCAAAAGGACTAATTTATATAATAATACCTAGCTTTATAAAACTAGCTCTTATCTTAAACTATAAAAGCATCAGACCTTATCCAATAAGTGACCTAAACAGAGTTAATTATAAAAATGTGTAAAACTATACAAAGCCGGTTAAACGTGAGACAGGCTAGCAGCCTCGTACACATGACATCACACATTTGAAGCCAGTGAGCCAGTCTGACATCATAGCGCGACCTCACAGCTCGTACCGGAGGCGCGGTCCACTTTAACACGCATATATTACACGAATTTACCACAAACTGTTGCATTACCAAACAAAATGACATGTAAGTAATATTTTTAACATTAATTTCTTTAGATTAGATAGTGTTATTGTATTGTAATATGTGTTAATAATGTCTAATTATAGAATATTGTGTCAGCTGGTTTAAATTATGTTTTAGGTAAGTAAACACAATGTTGAAATCATTGATGTGACTTAGTTTTTTTGCGCATTGCTTTGTTTTCTTTGATTATTCATTATTTAATAATAGAACGTACGCTTAGGGTTACCAGATCGTAAAACTGAAATATCTGATATTTTGTATTTTGTCGGGAGTCTAGTGACCGAGCTAGCGAGAGATAACATGAACTAGGTCCACGTGTTTCTGAGAAATCGGTGCTGACACACGAACAGACAGACATACGGACAAGAAAGTGATCTTAAAAGGGGGTACCTTTTTACCCTAAAAATCGAGAGAATCCAAGCGAATTCCGGTTATCTGGCAACCCTATGTACCGATATAGTAATACTAGCTGCGCCCCGCGGTTTTACCCGCGTAAGTCTCGATCCTGTGGGAATATCGGGATAAAAGTAGCCTATGTGGTAATCCAAGTCTCTAGCTATCTAGATACCGAGTTTCATAGCAATCGGTCCGGTAGTTTTTACGTGAAGGAGTAACAAACATACATACACACAAACTTTCACATTTATAATATTAGTAGTATGAAGTTATGTAGAGTTAATAAAGTAAGTAGGTAGATACTTAATTAAATGAAGGTAAAATATTTCGTATAATTTTATAAAGTTCACATTAGAGTTCACGGCTTTACACATTCTCATAATATATAATGGATACAAACAGCCAAACTGAGCCTGCCTCGACCTTGTAAAATGAAAATATATCGTTTATAAAAATTAAATTTAGTACATAAAAACAAGGTAAATAGGCTAGAGAAATGCTCGTAGGTACATGTTAGACCAGTCTTCCTTCCTGTAGCAGAGCCATTAATATTTAACCGACTACGGCATAACCAAAAAAGGATATGTTTTGTGTATTTGCAACAGTGATCTGTCGATGGAGTTAATATACCTACTAACCGAACTGTATTAATAACTAGCAGCGCTCCGGAGTTTCACCCGCGTCACTCCCGATCTCGTAGGAATATCGGGATAAAAAGTACCTACTTAGTAAGCACTCCCAATGAATCAATGTATATTCATACCAAGTTTTATCAAAATCGTTCCAGTAGTTTCGGAGCCTATACAATTCAAACACAATCAAATCTTTCCTCTAGTATAGACAAGCAAATGTTGATGTTTTCCAGCAAACATGGAATCCCCGGAATCTGGCTATGGAGTCCGCATAGTGAACACGGGTCCGGAGCACACGTTCACACTGGACGAGGATGCGCTCGCGGCGCTCCTGCTCAAGGAGGACGTGCGGGATCGAGCCGTCGTCGTCGTCTCCGTCGCCGGCGCCTTCCGCAAGGGCAAGTCCTTCCTGCTCGACTTCTTCCTCAGATACTTGCAACACAAAGTATGTATCACAACACACATACCGCATGACCTCCCTGGCATATAAGTATATAGCGTATCCTAATCTTCAATGTAGGTAGGTACGATCAGGGTCAAAATTTCACAACTAATCTCACAAATGATTCACCATAAACCAGTTCGTGCAATTTTGATCCTAAAAATGGGAAATTACTTTTGTTTTCTTATTGTACCTATGCTACGGGCGCGAAATACCAGTCTTTCTAATACATACATTTAGGCAGTAATAGATCCTAACACTCGTTCACTTTGGTTTCAGTATAATCTGAGTCTAGAGACGCCGGACTGGCTGGGCTCAGAAGACGAACCTCTGAAGGGGTTCAGCTGGCGCGGCGGCTCCGACAGGCACACTACTGGCATACTCCTCTGGTCACAGCCATTTAAAGCTACATTACCCAATGGGGAGAAGGTGAGAAATTATTAGATTTTGGAGCCAAAATGTGCTATAGTTCAGCATTTCAGACTGCTGTTTAGGTATTCAATTCTAGAAGACACGATATTAATCAAGAGTTGTGACGTAACCAGCAATAAATCGATACGAACATAGCCTGATCCCAATTGAACAGAAACCTTTCAATTACTTCGATTTAAAACTTTTGGCTTCTGATCGTTTTTGGGCACAAAATGTTTCTTTCAAAGTGTTTAGTCAAAAGCGCAATATATCCATGAAATATATTTACAATAATACAAGTCAAAAGCTAAAGGAGCAGAACTCCTTTTGGTTTCAACTGAATTCGGCTTTTTCGACTCTCTTTTTTCGTAGCCTTCTCTATAAAAGCCTTAAATTACCCCGCCAGGTGGTGATCCTGCTGATGGACACCCAAGGTACATTCGACAGCGAGTCAACAGTACGAGACAACGCGACCGTGTTCGCTCTCTCCACGATGATATCCTCAGTACAGATCTATAATATATCACAGAACATTGAAGAAGACGAGTTGCAGCACTTGCAGGTAAACATTTGAAAAGCATACGCGATTATACGCGCGTAAGTCTCGATCCCGTGGGAATATGGGGAGAAAAGTAACCTATGTTATATTGTACTTCTTTAACCAAGTTTCAGCAACAACAGCCCAGTAGTTTCGGATTATATCTATACATATAAAATTCTTTGTCCTGAACCTGACTGACTGACGGATCAACGCACAGCCTAAACCGCTGATCGTAGAGACTTGAAACTTGGAGGGTGTGTTCTTTGTATGACGTAGACATCCGATAAGAAAGGATTTTCTGAAATTCTATCCCTTAGAGAGTGAAAGGGGGCAAAGTTTGTATGGGTGAACGTGATTCCTTGTACATTCCGAAATGGAATGGAAACTACAATTACAAACTATTATTTTGTTACAAACAAAATTTCCTATTAACTGAAATTGCAAATTTCATTGAGTGTAGCTGTATGTAAATAAATTTTGGCATAATTTTAAGACAAAAAATCCAAATCAAATAATCCTTGTTTCTAAGCTTTTCCAAACAGAAGTCAAAAAAAGAAGGAACAGAAATTGAAAAAAAGAAGGACAAAACGTCTTGAAATGTAGAAAAAGACCGTTCCGTTTCGTTAGTAGGTTCTCACCTACGAAACTGTCACTAAATGAACGGTAATTTCACGAACCGGAACAACCGGTGCGTTTCGGTCCAATTCAAGCACAACTTACAAATACTCTGTGCTCATATTCAGCTGTTCACGGACTACGGTCGCCTGGTACAGAAGAGTTCAGGCGGGAAGCCGTTCCAGCGGCTCCAGTTCCTCGTGCGAGACTGGAGCTTCCCTTACGAGTACCCTTACGGAGCCGAGGGGGGGAAACGGCTGCTCAATAAGAGGTTAGAGGTAAGAAAGAACCACATAGAATTCAAAGGTAGTAGAGGTAGAAACAACCACCAATAGGTATACAGATATATTATAAGCCTTATAAAACTCATGAACATTATTTAAATTGCTCCTCCTTCTTAAATACCTTCAAATATTCAATTCAATATTCCTCCATGACTATTTAGACATGCATTTTTAGACTAGGTACATTTTCTCTACAGATATTTCATTTTACCTTTATGTATAAAAAGTTGCATTTGTAAAAGAAAAGTATATTATTATATGTATTCTATCAGTTATCTGGCCACTATAACACAAGCCTTATTCCTGAGCTGGTAAAACATGGCTGCAATTAATATAACACTTATTCACTTATTGTAGCCTCTTAGCTTGGGGCTAGATGGCGCTGTGTAGAATATCCTGCAATATTATTTATTAACTGCTATTACCTGAGCCCAGGTGCACGAGGGTCAGCACCAGGAGCTGCAAACACTGCGACAGTATATCGCGGGCTGCTTCGACGAGCTCGCCTGCTTCCTCATGCCACACCCTGGCCTCCATGTCGCCACCAACCCGGAGTTCAATGGGAAATTGAAAGGTACGTCCTTAGAACTTATAATCCCCTGGTACATACATCAGCACAGTTTAGGTGTTCCAATTTCGCGTAATTCTTTTTCTTTTTTTTGTACAGATATATCGGCGGAGTTCAAAACAAGTCTTCTGGAGCTGATCCCATCCCTGCTCGCCCCCGAGCATCTCGTACCGAAACTGCTCGAGGGCCAGCAGGTGAAGGCGAAAGAACTGCTTCATTATTTCAAGGTCTACTTAAAGGTCTTCAATGGCAGCGAGTTGCCTGAACCTAAGACTATTTTAGAAGTAAGTTTAAATAGTAAGCACCTTATTATTTTCATGATTTCAATGTGACAGAATTTCTGGATTATTTGTCCCATATCTTAGAAAACAAACTAAAGTATTTGCCGTATTTTTAAAACTTTTGAGTACTCCGGGAATCCCGCCGGGAATTTTCAAACTTACAATCTTACTTTTCCCCAGGCAACAGCAGAAGCCAACAACTTATCAGCAGTAGCAGAAGCAAAAGAAGTGTACGAGACGTTGATGGAGGAGATCTGCGGCGGAACCAGGCCGTACCTACCACCTACCTCGCTGGATGACGAGCACAGGAGGGTGAAGGACAAGGCCATGCATGCCTTCTACAGCAGGAAGAAGATGGGGGGGCAGGAACTGGCTGATAACTACGCGGGACAATTGAATAAGGTATGAAGAAGCTGGCTGGTAGACTACTGGACTAGTACCAGCTCATACTTGCCAGACGAGCACAGGATGTTTCAATCTTGCCAAGATGACTTTTAGGTAATGAATTTTGGAACCCCGAAACCATAAAAGTGTGGACATCTTTCGTATTTTTAAATAATATAGCTATCTGTGAATAGAAATTCTAATTCTCCTCACTAATAAATGATGTTCTCAAAGGAACTAGAGGAGCTGTTCAGCCAACTGCGTGCCCACAATGAAAGCAAGAACGTTATGAAGCTACTGAACACTCCCATAGTATTCGTGATGCTGACGGTGGTGGGGTACGTGCTGTCACTGCTGGGCGCCGCGCTCGGCGTGCAGACGCTGGCGGCGCTCGGGCAGGCGGCCGCGGTCTCCGCGCTCGTCATGTTGGCTGTATGGGGCTACACCAGGTATATAAACCAGGAATTCCGTATGTCATTTATGATGGTGACGATCGCGAGATAGCACTTCAGAAATGGCGTTTTTTTTAAAATTTGGATGGAAACCACACAAAATAGATACATTAAGATATAAAAACCACTAACGAACTTTGTTTATATATTGTTTATTGTGTAAATTTTTAGAAATTTAGGCAATAATTCAGGAAAATACTTGTCCGTGTCACACGTAGGATACCTCGGTGGACTTACAGAACTATGGCCCAGTAGGCCTTGCGTCAGTGGTACACTAGGCTAAAACCTTCCTTATAGAGATATCAGGGAAAATGCCATATAAAAGGCATATAGACTATAAAGAGTTGCAAAACATCTCGTTAGTCCATTCTACACTTAAACGAATCTGTTGGTATTTTGTTTCAGAATAACAGGAAATATGAGGGATATAGGTTCACAACTCGACGACATAGCGGACTACTTGAGGGGATACGTAAGTGTTCTCTTCATTTTCAGATAAATAATCAATGTTGACCCTATTTAAGGCGGAGGTAGTCGCCAAACTTGAAAGTGTTTAATTGCTACATAAGCAATAGTTATGTATTTTATCCACATTTTCTATGTTAATTTTTGAGTAATTCGGAGTTTTGGGTATAATTCTCAGGCAAACATTTCTGTAAGCTGTAGTCAAAAATATTTTTTCTTTTTGGCTTCGAAACGCTAAGGAACTTTCATAAAACAACATTTTTCGTGCCATATTAACCTTAGACAACGGACATTTCTCATTTGGCATCATCTACAGCTATAATTTATTATGAGGTCAATGCAGTGGAATAAAAAACAAATTAAATATTATTATTTTTATAATTCCAGTTGCTGCGGACAACCCTCGATAGTTTCGGTAACCGAGCCGCGGCCGCCGCGTATGTCTACGTCGAAGACAAGAAACAATCGTGATATGTTATAGGTACATACTATAGACGTCTTTAGGTATCTAGGTAGGTATTTAAGTATTATATTAATAATTAAACGTGATAATCTGTATATGATAATAAATACAAGTAATAATTAAATTGAAAACAGACTTCAACAAGATTTGGATCCCGGGCGAATTTTTGGCTGGATTTTTTATAAAATTAAATTATGTGCGCTAATTGACACTGCTCTTATGAAGAAGGAAAGCATCGTGATGAAATCCGCAGCTTAGTTGACTGCAGAAGTATTGACAAGTTCTTTCCTCTGGACATGGTCGACTAAGCTTGGACCCAACTAAAGAGATCCAGTTGCGGAAAACAGCCCGTATACAAGTATACCCCGCGCAGCGAATGATGAGCGCTGGAGTAAGTGGAAAGGGTATGCGCAGAACTCGAAATTTATATGAAAATTGAGTTCTGCGCATACCCCTTCTACTTTCCATCAGAGCTCATCAGTCGCTGCGCGGGGTATACAAGGTATACTAGATTGGTTTATTTTTCTATGCTAGTACCGAATAACTCGGTAGATTGCGTTCTTTATAAGCCACTGTTGTCTCTGGTCAAGATAATGATATATTTTTTTATAATTTTACCCGTTCGGGGAAGGCAGAGACGGCTGAGTAAGTACTACAGGCTTGTCTTTACAAACTTCGTCGATTTTTACTAGTCATAGACAACTTTTAGGCATCGCAGAAAAGCAAAATACGCAATATCGTTTACTTTAGAAACATTTTTATATCCAACTAGCTGCGCCCCGCGGTTTCACCCGCGTAAGTCCGATCTTTAAATTCTCACCGTTTAAACCTTCCCTGGACTACAACAAACATTTCAAAACCGAAATCATCTAAATCGGTTCAGCCGTTCTCGAGTTTTAGCGAGACTAAGGAACAGCAATTGATTTTTATTTAAATAGATTATTTTAATTTGAAAATCAAATAATTAGTTTTTGACGAAATTCCTATGGGACCAATCTAATAAATATCCTCTAAATAAAAAAAGTTTTCTAATTTGTTAATAAAATACATAACCTTATGAAATAAATCCCAAATATATATTTTTACTTTAAATAACTGGCAAACCCTTAAACCTTACGAATTTTATTACATGGCATTTGTTGTGTCCTCTATACATTGCCAAAGATAAGTAAAATGGACTCCCAAAAAAAAACAATTTTAGGCTACTACTATGCCAGTCTCTTTACATATATATCTACTACCCCATTAAAATATAAAGAATACTTCATAAGTATATATTTCTTAATACCCATGTCTTCCTAATTAGAAATGCTAGTTTTATATTTTTTATGATCTGAGTTTTTTTCACTACTAAAGTTATTTGAAACGGGATATTTACTATGTTTAATGTTCTGTTCTGTTCCAAGCGCCATGTTCACCAGACTATATCATTTGCTTGGAACAGCGAAAAATCGAATTTCCATAAAACATGAAAAATACATAAAATGATTATTGCAGTGGTAGGTCGCGAATTTCCGCGCGAGATACAATTTTCCTTGAAAATATTTCCAGAAATGCCTAGTGCTGGCTTGAAAACACTAATAAAAATGTAAAAGATCCCTTTTTAAATAACTGTAGTAGGTACTTAATTATTAAGTTTTTGTAATTTATAATTATTAAGTCGGTATCCTAGCACCTCCATACAATTGTATTCCTCTTGTAGTATACGCACCACACTCAGGAATTAAAGATACAATCGGTGGCTTCCAGCTACATTAGGGTCAGACCATGAAAGGCAATCTGCCGATGAAATACGAGTTCTTGTACGGAATAAAAAGCAGCAAGTATAAAACTTCCTACCTTGAGTCTCGATGACCATCCACCTTTCCGGATCAGCGCTGACGGATTCACTAGTCCAAGGTATTAGAGAACACTTGGAGCTGCACAAAACTCACTAGTTCTTCGAGAAAATAGGTACACAAGAAACTGTTCGCATAGCGATCGTCACGATACCGTCTCAAACAGCGGTCAGTTCGCAACTGGCGACTGCGGACTTGCGTCGCATTAATCGCCAGGTTTTGGCGGTAGTAATGAAAAAGTATTTTCAAGTTTACCCGTCATCTTCGACACATTTTGGTAGATGAAGTTTTGCTACCCACATTCCAAGGGTGGAGCTTGCTACTTTATACTTATATGTCGATCTCGATTTCATCGGTTAGTTATATACATATTTACGATTATTATAGGTACTAGTCGATTGAATATTTAAAACAGTATGATGTCGGAACAGGGAACACCTCTAGTACTTCCTGAATATTGCCTCTAGCTAGAGCAAACATTATCTATAACTATACAATCCTAAGTCCTGACTGTCTGATATATCAAAGCACAGCTCACACCACTCGACGGATTATTGGGCTTTTGGCATACGGAAGGCATTGGCCTTCCGTCAATTTTATTTAAGAGAATTGTCTACAACTCCGAGTTATATTTTGAGCTACTCTAAGGGATTTTTGCTATCGAAATGATATTGCAATGTAACTTGTTATTTACGAGAATTGGCATGTATGCGGAGCGTAGTTTGTACTTTGTATGTACAGAGCGTACTTTGTATGGAGAAAGCAATAGCCACGTACTCTCTTAAGTCATAATTAAGTAAGAGTAAGTACGTATTTGAGGAAGAGATATTGATAAAAATATATGTATTACTTTAATGTGAACAAATTAAATATTTTACATTGTTTAAGACACGGAACTTTTTATTTCAAACTCAACTTCATCGTCCTTTCCCATCAGGTGAGATTAGGACTATTTTGCGTAAAAAACGTAGTTTATATAATTAAATTACAACAATTGACCCATTACGGGAATAGTAGGAATTTGAACTCTAAGGGTAAACCAAACAAAACATAATAGTACAAACCGAATTTATTTCGTTTAAATCAACGAAATAAACTTTTACAATGTTTTCACAACAAATATTCGTACCATAACTCCCCCTTACCCCACTCCCCCACTTCCCCCAACTTTATACAAACGAACAAACAAATACCGCAACACGTTGGCACATATTTTAGAAAAATAAATTTATTTATCTAGTAAGTTATATAAAAGTGAGTAAATAAGATATGTTTTCAAAGTTTAAACTATTTACAGGACTTGTATCGTATGAAGCAAATGAGATTAGATCGCTATATGTGATACTATCAGCCATTTTTACCCCTTCAGGGGACAAATTTACAAAAATCCTTTCATAGCGTACTAGAATGAACCCCCTTGCAAAGTTTCATACTTGTAGCTCTTGTAGTTTTAAATATTTCATGATGGGTCTATAAATTGTGGTCGTCCTTGTGCTTGGTTTTGTTAACAATCTTGATTTAAATAATTTCTGTGAAATTTTATTCAAAAAGTATAAAAACACGAACATCAAATTATTCTCGAGACTTTCTCTAGTCTCAACTCTACGGCGAGGTTTCGTTAAAGATTATTTAACAATGGCCGTATGCATAAATCTTGTTGCATCTTTCCTTGATTCTTTTAGATTATACCACATTTAACGATTTAATAATAAAACAATACAATTTAAGTCGAGTGATAAAAAGTTAAAATAAAATCTTGATAAAGGATAAAGGCAAGTCGCAGTTCATGTTTAATAAAACCTAAAACATACATCAGCATATAACGAAAATGAGAATGAAAACATTCCAATAATAGTCATTTTAAAACTCTAATGTGATTCTGTTGCCGATTATATTTAAATTATATTATGATACAAACATGAACTGCAGAAATACATAAAATTATATATAATTTGTGCAAATGAAAACATAATCATTACATAACATAATCAATTTTATACCTATATATTGACATAAGAAGGTCACCACTCGATCTTATTTTACACATATTTTAGTTGCCATTGTTATTTTAAACAATTTGTATATTTTATATTAATTTAAATGCTGTTTCAGTAAACCCTACCACGAGTTGTGATACTATTCGATGAACGTATGAGCCTGTCGGCGAATGCGAGGTCGACTCACGCAGCCGACGACGCCGCGTTGTGATAACTCGTACGTTCAATGTTTACGCATAACGAATACTACCACAATACTACTGGATTGAAAACTGAAACCGAAATAGGAGCGGCAAAGCGCCTGAGTATATAAAAAAAACTCATTTATTTCGGTTTTGTTATTTCGAAACTACAATTTTACCGGTTTAAGGAGAGAATATTATGGGATTTTACTCGAAATACAGGTGGAACAGATCCTTTCTATTTGCGACGTGGGGTGAGCGAAGCGGCTGCATGTCCCCCGCGATAAACGTGGGGCGGATACCTGTTAAAATAGGCCACCATAAAGTTTATGCCAGGATTTAGTCTGTCTCGAACGCGCAAATCGAGCGGTATTCAGAGCCGTGAGCTGTATAAACCGGTACTCTTAGTAGGGATGCTGTAAATATGTTTGACAAGTTTTTATGTATTTAAAGATATAATCTGACATGACGTCAAATTTTCTGGTCAAAAGACTTAAGAGGTAGGTACTTAAATTTTACTTTTTTGAACTATTTCAAGTTACAAGTGGCGCCTCCTATAAATTGCTTTAATTACATTACAAAACTAATTTTCCCTGATGTCAAACAGACAGACACATCAGACAACTCTACACTAGAACAACTATATTAAAATTCACTAACTGTACAAACAAATATTGATAATTTCCGTTTAACTTCCCTTACCTTTTGTTACTTAATATTTTTGTATTTTTACACAGAAATTACAAACAAAAAAAAAACAGAATTTTTAAACATGGTTATTACTACAAAAATTTATTTAAAAGGGTTTTTTTCAATATTTTTGCCATATCTCGTGAAAATGGTGTTTGAAACAGCATAGAGTTGCACAAAATAAAAACAAACAACATAGCAAATGTCCCGTTTTAAATAATTTTACAAGTAAAACCCTTATAAGTCTGTTTATTTTATAACTTCTGTGTATAAAAACAATATTTCCTCTTATATATTTTGCCAATTTTCGAGACACATTAATTGCAGTAACATCAGTTTATCTGTTTCAGTGGATAATATTAGAACAAAAGCCGCGATTCATCTTGATTTGCGTCTAATTTTTAATACAATCTTAACAAATCGAAAGAGGTTGGTTTAGAAACATCAGAATTAAGATGTAAACAATTTTAACTCACTTGATTTGAATTTATAGTTATATATTTTCCTGGATGTTAATCGCGTTATGATTTTATTTATCTTAACTCGACGTTTCGACTTTGTTGCAATAGACATCACGAAAAGGTAGATAGGTTACTATTTTAGACTTCATTGTGACGTAACATCTGTGTTTTGGTTTTTGCTAATGACTATGACTTGATTCAAGATTTTAGAAACCATAGCTTTGTAAAATAGTTCTAATTTTGGCCACCGGTACAGATATATGCGTACCTACTTTAAAATTACTATCCTAAAATTTAAAAGGACATAATCTAGATAAAGTTTCACCTTTTATAATTATTGATTGAGCATAAAATCATAGACTTACTACGTATGTGCAGTCACATTACTGATTAGGTATCCAGGACAAAATTGCATAACCACTGATAGTATATTTTTTAAACTTGTATTTTTTTCGAATAATGGTTGGTTATTTTAGCTATAGTGAAGTTTTTAAAATCACTGACTTTTTTTCCTGAATAAAAAGTTAAATTAGATTGGATACCTAACAAATAAAGGGACTGCAATAATGTACTAGACAGGCCAATGTAACCATCGTGCCAAAGGACAGATTTGTCACTTATTCAAATTTACACTCAACTACATTAAAAAAACCTAGTTTCAAGTATTTATATGTAAAAATATGCTTAGACAGACGATAATAATACAAATAGCAGCGCCTCGCGTAAAACACGATACCGTGGCATATTTTTTTGAAACGGCCAGTCCAGATTATAGTAAGCCTATGCGTAAAATTGAGGTGATCGTGAGCGGTATAATGTGATAGAAAGATATCAATTGTCAACCAAAAATCATGTTGGTATGATCTAATGTACAAATGATTTTAAAACACGTAACGCATGAGGCGTCGTCAACTTGAACCCGTCTTAGCTTAGCTCGGAGCGGATACAACACTATATAATTTACAATTCGGGGTTTATTATTAAAATTATATTTTTTTTACAAACCACATTGTAAACCATGATTATATCTAATAAATGGAACACTCTGTTGGAAGATGAAACGTCACCGACACATTCCAAGTAGAGTAATCTATATGAGGTCACTGTAGCAAACTTTATTATATTTTTTTACATGGAAGTATGGATTTTTGTGAAGGTGGAAATGTTAGTCTAAAGGACATCTTTCATGCGACGCAGGTGATGAACTTTTGTATTCCTTTGTCGACAAAAAAGGCAAAATCCATAACATAAATTCAATGTATCAGTAAGTTGGTATGGCAGTGCTCTTCAGGCTGACATTTCCACCTTGAAGAAACATAAGTATGTGTCCCTCAAGTAGACTAGTCATATCACTACATAACACTCAAACATTCAAGTAACGGTTCACAACACTCAGACACTGTGTCACTGATGGTCAACCGCACGGGCAGGTTGCGTGGCGGCACGCCCCGGGCGGCGGCCATCACAAGGCCTTGTGCTTGCCGTTCGCCGTGGGCGTGGGGGGCCCGCCCAGGGCGCGGTCCGCCGCCGCCGCCGCAGCGTGCTCCATGCCCTTCTCCAGGCATGTCTGGTACACTGGCTTCATTACCTACAACAATAACATTCGTAGAACAAGACGATCCTGTGGTACTTGCATGCAATGAGTATACTGTGAGTGACTCACACACCACTCGACATTCATGCCGGTAACGATACCGAGCGTGCTTTATATAAAATTCATAAAAAATACTTACACTTTCCCAAAGCACATTGGCAACTTCGTCTATAGTGACACCGAATTCCCGCATTTCACCGCTATATCTGTGAAAAAACAAAGAATTCTAGTATAAAGTGACTCCAAGTAGACCAGAGTTGAAGTGGACAAACATGGTCAAAACAACCTATGCAAAGTATTCCCAGATAATGCCTCAGATAGTCTAGTGAAGTGATGTGTTACCTGATATAAGCCCACATAACGAGCGTGATCAAGGCGACCCCCATCGCCAAGTTGCACAAGTTGGCGATAGGATAGAGTCCAACGAGACCGAACACTCCGCTCGCCACGTAGAACACCATCGCGATCGCGAAGAACACGCTCGGTGTTCTAGCCGCCTTGAATATGTTCTTGCTTTCGTTGTGAGCTTTGAACTGCGTGAATTGTTCTTCTAAGTCCTGGAAACAGTGGAAAGTTAATAAAATGATCGTAACTACATTATAAGTCGCTCGCGTAAGTTTTGATCCCGTGGGAATATTGGAATAAAGAATATGTGTTAATCCTGTTCTCCAGCAATTTACATACCGAGTTACATCGCAATCGGTCCAATAGCTCCTGCGTGAAGGAGTAACAAACATACTAATAAACTTTCATATATTTTATAATATTAGTAGGATGCTTATAGGTAACTACTGCTAACTAAGCTGCGTCCCGAAGTTGTACCCGCGTAATTCCAGGATCAAGGCCTATGTTCTTCATCAGATGGTACGTACATGTGTGAGTTGTTCACAGTAAGCCTGACTGAACTCGTCGCCGCCCATCTTCCTCTTGGAGTGGAACGCGTGTAGCGCCTTGTTCCTTGCCCGCGCGTGCTCGGCCTCCAACAGCTGTGTCTGCAGGTAGGGCCGCGCGCCGCCACACACCTCCTCCATCAGCACGGTGTACACCTCCTTGGCTTCCGCTACTGCTGTCAGGTTGTTTGCCTCAGCTGTCGCCTGGAATCGTTACAGAAACATTGATAAAAGACTATCTTTACTCTATTAAATTTCTATGATCGTCGCGTTAGGGTCTTCAAAGTCTCTACACTTTGGGGTCGTTTAGGGATCTCGGTGCGCGTTTCAACCAGGATCCGATCCTAGGTGAAACGTGGCCAAACTGGGTCAGTCTGAGGGAAAAAGCTACCAAGCTTTTACCTTCAGACTGCCCAGTTTGGCCATCTAGAGGGGGAATGTTACCCACTTCTCGGTAAAAACAAATAGCTATATTGACATCAACTTACCACCAACATACTCTTGGGTTCGGGCAGTTCGTTTCCCTTGTAAATGTTCATATAAGACTTGAAGTACTGGAGCAGGTCCTTGGCCTTGACTCGCTGCCCGTTGATGAGCTTCGGGACGAGGTTCTCTGGAGCCAGCAGCATCGGGACCAACTGCTGGAGGCTTCGTTTGAACTCTGTTTCTATGTCTGTAAGATAAAATAAACTTAGATGCTAGAAAGAGTTTTTTGATAAGGAAAAAATAGCTAGCTGACCTGACAGACGTAACACCATCTACCGGGATCTAGTAACCGTAGTATGTACCTTGCAAACGTCCATCGAAGTTGGGGTTGGTGGCTACCTTCAGGCCAGGGTGCGGCATCAGGAAGCAGGCGATCTCGGAGAAACACGATGTGATATGCTTGCGAAGAGATTGTAGTTCGGGGTGTTGTTTATCTGATACCTGTTACAAACAACTTATGTGGTCTACTTTGTCTCAAAGTGCAGTTTAAAACTAATAGGATCTCGATTTGATTTACATTTTGTTACTTTTCAGAAATTAAAAACTAAACCCATGCGAAGCACGTAACTTCTTTTGCAATGATTAAGTAAGGCGTAGACAAAGACGCTTTAATATTTTTAAGTAACTAGCTGCGCCCCGGGGTTTCACTTCTTTATGAACAAGTTACCTGTCCCATCTCCAAGGTCTCATCTAAAATTCATCAGAATTAGGTAAGCTGTTTAAACGTAACAGACAGAGTTACTTTCGCAATAATATTAGTAGTGGATATGTTACCCTGAGCCTGCGCTGTAGTATAGTCATGCCGCCATCTGCACCGTACGCCGCCTCATAAGGAAAGCTCCAGTCTCTGACGAGGAACTGCAGCCTTTGGAAGGGAGTGCGGCCGCTGTCTTCCAGCGCCAGACGACCGTATTCTGTGAATAGCTGGAACGACATAACCACATTTACTTGCCGAACAGTTGAAGTAAAACATAGCGATGAAAACTCCTGTATAGTTAGCTCCAAATATATTAACAAGTTCTTTCCTCTGGTAGACTAAGCTCGGAGGATGGACAAGTCTTTTTCAGCTAATACATGGCTCAAACATTACAGCGCCTTGAAATTAGATTACAATCTATAGCAATATGATTTGGGCCATATTGAACTGGCACCTCAAGCTCAAAGTGTTTGTGATAGACATTTTTAGAAAATGAATCTGTTGATACTGGACGTCTTAGGGCATTGGACATTGTGGGACTGGACGTAATAACACTGGACCATGTAGCATACCAGACATTCTAAGAACCTGAATATTGTCAGCCTGAACGTTTAAATAGGAAAAGTTTTAAATTATAAGCAGTATGCAATGCGACAAGCGACACGACAGCTGCTCATGTTCCTTGTCCCCAACTGTAGTAAAGTGAAGGGAGTCATCACCTGCAAGTGCTGCAAGTCGTCCTCTTGTATGTTCTGGGAGAGGTTGTATATCTGTACGGATGAGAGCATAGTGGAGAGAGCAAACACGGTCGCGCAGTCCCGCACCGTCGACTCGCTGTCGAACGCGCCTTGGGTGTCCAGCAGGATTATAGCCACCTGGAACATATGGACAGGACTTCAGTCGCAAATATTAAGCATATAATAACTTATATTGACAACCGCTGGGGAGTAAAGGTTCTCGTGTGGCGGCCGCGATGCAACGCGAAACGGAGTGTTGGGAGACCAGCTGCCCGGTGGACCGACGACATTGTGGGTGTCACGGGTAGTCGGTGGATGGAGGCGGCTCAGGACCGCTGTTTGTGGCGTCGTATGGGGGCCTATGTCCAGCAGTGGACGTGTATGGGCTGACATGATGTTGAACTTATATTACACTTTACGACGTACTAATAAGGTAATTTTAACAGTATAGTAATTAGCATGTATTTGGCCACTGAATATAGTAGCAAGGACCGAGATGCCTTAATTATGGTAACTTTACTGACCTTTTCACCGTCATCGAGCGTCGCTTTAAAAATCTCAGACCACATAAGAATGCCGGTAGTGTCGCGGTCGGAACCGCCTCGCCAACTGAACCCCTCGAGGGGCTCGTCTTCAGCGCCGAGCCATTCTCCACCGCCGCCGGAACCGTACTGGTGACAAGAGAAACAGTTTAATGGTGATGGGGACCAGCATGAACTTAACGGTAAATGGCGAAAACACCGGATTTAACTTAGGACCAATGTGGAATTTTAACACCTATCCAACAGCAGTAAGGAGTTTTCTCTCAGAGGGAGATTTTTCTATGATGTGAATTTCAAACTAAAAATGGATAACAAACACACACCACTAGCGGTACTCAGACTGATTCTCGTCAGATAATAATGTATGATGTTACTTACCTTTTGCTGCATATATCTGAGGAAGAAGTCGAGCAGAAAGGACTTGCCCTTGCGGAAGGCGCCGGCGACGGACACGACGACGACGGCTCGATCCCGCACGTCCTCCTTGAGTAGGAGCGCCGCCAGCGCATCCTCGTCCAGTGTGAACGTGTGCTCCGGACCCGTGTTCACTACCTGCACGCCGTGCGGACCCGACCGCGGCGCCGGCGCCGGCTTCTCCGACACTACACAACAAAAATAATTCCATTATGAACTGCTGAAGATTTCAGATGGTTCAAAGCGAAGCAGACATCTAAGATACTACATCGACTAAAAACTAGTAAATTACAATTTGAGAACTACAATGAACTCGTGACTGATAATGGATTATGTGAAATTCATGGATTTATGGCGTTGGTATCAATAGCTGATGGGAGGGAAAGTTATCGTAAGCATAAAATTTGCGATATTTTGAGTAGGTACCGCAGGTAGAGCAAACATTGTAAGTCAACTGGTAATTAATTTATTCAATCCAATGCCTACAAAGGAGCGGGGCGTGGGTGGGCATTACAAACCGCAAGACCTACCAAGAAACGAAGTTTTAAAGCCCAAGTAAACACATTGTCCGACGAACGAAACCTCATGTATATTAATAAACAATGACCATCTACAGTTCAAGGAACAACAGCCGAAGATTTCACATATAGATATCCATACTTGGTGCCAGTTCATTTAAGTGAAAGTATACTTTAATATATTATTGTTCGACCTTCCATTCATATCGGATTTGGGTTACATTTAAGGTCAATGGCTTAATTGACTATACAAATTGGGACCTTAAGCACGCACGAAAGCTTTGAAAGTTAATACAAGAAATCAAACTAACTGCCTCTTTACTTGCAAAACAGCCTAGAAATCTTTTAGTACTGCTTTGGCATTACAAAAAAAAATACAACGCGTTTGAAATAAGCCTAAGAATTTAAGCTTCATCTATGGTGCCAACCCCATACTTACTGAAGCCGACAAATTAGTTTGGACGCGCTAATCTTTGGGACTACCAAGTAGTATTTGAAAAATTCTTTTAGTATATTGATAGGCCAATTAATGAGCTGGCGCAGCGCTGCTAGTAGCTAAATTAGTCTACACATATATAGAAAAATACTGTGTTGACATATTGCTAGAAGTTGAGTTCAAAAGACTAATGTTTCGAAGCGCAAGATTCATTAATCTAGCTCTGAAAATAGCTGCTTGGTGCGCCAACAGCGAGCTTAGTAATGTTATTTATTTAGAAGGTAGATAGGTACACGAGCGGCTTGCTAGTGAATTAAACATTCATTGCATCGAAAGAATGCCATTTTCCTGAATTGCGATAATGGTTTGTAAAATTTTGTAGTAGGATTTTATCCTCATAATTAGTATATAATAGCTAAATATCAGGATAAAATATAAACAAGATTCAGCAGTATTATTTTTAACTTTAGTTGTAAATATTGAGCAGTATGGAGAAAACATTTTATAAATAAATCTCAACGGGACTCGAAGTTACACTTGCAGTTTTTAAACTTATTATAGTATCTTAAAAAAAGCATTTTCTAAGGTTTTCGCGTCTTGAACTCATAAATAAACAAAAACATTATAAACAAAACAAACGCGATTGTATCCGTTAAATTAGTTTTATTATGTGATCTGAAAATATAAGCTAAACTCTGCTAAACTACTTAAAATTCAGCAGTATAACTCTTATCATCAACTGCTTACTATAAGTTAGCACGTGTTATGCCCGCTAAGTGAGACGTGCGTATCGCAGCCGTGATGTACGTGCCCGCATGCTCACATTATACATACTGCATGGATAATATTCAGGCAACTTTTCTTAGGTAATATAATGATATGATAGTAAACTACAACCACGGAATCTTCAAGTCTAGATAGTACCTTCTAAGCGAGCATGATACATCTTCGCTACCCATCAGATGAGATGAGGTCGAAAGCAAGCCTATTTTGTTTACAAAAATATGAAATCAAACAAGAACAAATAGTGATAGTCATAAAGTAATGAATATTTCTGCGCAATTGTTAGTTGGTGAAATACCTTCCTACCAGCCTACGGCAAAGTCAACGGGAGCGTTTTAACGACTATTTATCTTACTAATGATTGTTTGTTTAATCTTCTAGTCGAATATTGAAAGCAAACACGAAAGTAAAATGATAACTTGATAAGATAATAATAAAAGAAATGAGATAAGATTCCCATGATAAATTCGAATAGGTATTATAATAATTGGACATTATTCAACTTAGGTATGTAGTTTGATTTGAAACCTGTAAATCTGAATACTAAAGACAGATGCAACTTACTATAGTTCCCGGGTTTCGGCAACAAATGTATTTTTTATTTTATTTACATTTTTTATAAAAGTTTAAGTTTGACACATTCCACTGTGCTACAATGGACCTTAAATATCATCTGTCAAAGTGTCAAACTGATTAAATAATAACAAACCTTGTGGTTATTGAAATATAAATTAATTTTAGATTACCTGTTAAATCAAATCAAATCAAATCAAAATTTTTTATTTCTTTGGATGCATAATACTTTAAAAGTATATTAGACCACTTAAAAACGTCTTAAAAACTAAGTTAGGATGTGTGCCTTCGGAACGCGCCCACCAATGAGAAGAAGGCACAAGAAACTCATGGGGTTTTTTTTTTCATGTGATCACGCTCACAATGGTCAATATTACAAATATTTGAAAGTTAAATGCATTTATATAGCTAAATTTGTTCAATCTCATGCAAGCCGCCCTTACAATATTAATTGCAAATAAGCCTGTTATAACAACAATCAAAGACTATTATCCGGCTTAAATCCGGAACTAAATCATTACAGTGATCACAAAATTGTTTAAAATTCAGTAGCTAGATGCGAGCTATCGCAGCACGATAATATTATATTGATAACAAATGTAAATAATATAATAATTTTATCAATTAAGTAACTGTTATCAAGCTGTAAGTATTTGATAGGTGATTTAATTTCATTTTTGCTTATTTTATCTTTAGTTATCGTGAATAAAGTGACGAAACGATCAGATAGGTCACTGGCTCTGGTCATAACAATAACAATAAGATTCTGACCAAAAAAATTTGCAATCATCTTATTAATTTTTAAATTAGCAAGCCCGCCATGCTTGCATGACATTATGCTTAAACTACTTTAGCAAAATTTTTGTTAAATGCATTTAGTGGGTGATCTAAAATTAAAATGTATGTCTTTAACGACATGATTATTTAATCAGTTTGATACTTTGACAGTTAGTTAATCATATTTAAGGTCTTAAATGAATTTATTTTATGTTGTGCAACTCAACCTAAGTGTGCATACGATTTTTTACAGTAAAATGTAATAGCAAATCGATGAGATATGACTCGCGACTTTCTGCTCACCATTCAGATGCTCTAATCCAATGGCTACGTGGCATATTACATCACATTTGTAACTATACATTAATTGAATGTTCCACTACTACGTTAGAATTAACATTATTGTGCAATAATAAATCATACATTATGTAGGTATAATCAGGCAACAAACGTGGAAGCATAACATACAATGCTAAAACTACAATTTATTTAATTTACGGTTTTAAATAAACATGGTTATTTTCGCCACCAAAGAAAATCGTAGTGTAACAGTATCGAAATATTAAAATAAAAACATGGCAAATATACAGTTTTAAATAACTTTATTTTATTTTTTGTTTTAAGCTATTAATAAAGTTTAAATTTTAGAACACCTCGGTAGGCTTGCACTTTGTACTTGTACATACACGGCCTTTTTTCCACAAGTAGACCTCTTTAATAGGTTATTTTTGGGTGAGGATGAAGTAGGTTTGCCCAGCACCTACTACCCTCTCAGCTCAGTCGAGAGAGCGGAGAGAACTCGTCAATAAGTCTGGATTCAACTAAGCCGCGGGTTTCATCGCGATGTTTTCCTTCACCGTAAGAACCTCCACTTTTGTTGCCGACTGTAAAATACTTCCGATTCATTGTATTTAATTGAGTACAATAATAATTCAGTGAGGCACAGCAGGAACGTTACTTGAAGGTCAAGATTTTGCAGCTACGTACGTACCAGTAGCTTTACTTCTTTATTTATGACTCGTCTTTCTATTAACCTATCTGAGAATATTATCTTAATGTGAGTATATACTATATAGAGCATTTCCTCGAGCATTTCAATGTAATGTAACGTTCTTACAAATACAGGCCAATGTTCGAAGTGTGGTTGTGAGTCAATTTAAAAACAGAGAATGCTCGATGTTCTGTTACTAGTAAATGCTCTAGTCTCTACCTTTATTAAAATTAAAGATGTTGCGTTTCAAATTTTAAACCTCTAACCAAAAAGAATAAATCGATTTGATTGCAGGTTCTTATTATCTAAAAACTAAAAGATCCGTGTTCTTTCTTAACTTTGGTAAATTAAAATAGGTTCAACCTTTTCAAATATTTTTCATTTTGAATACAAATAAATTGTCGTACAATTCGCCAGACAAGTCACTTTACATAAAGACTGATTTTATGAATGATTCTCTGGCATAGCTACAAGAAACAAAAATTAACATCAATTTACAAGACTAGAACATGAATGGTATTGTATAAAATAAATAAATAAATAAATATTTCAGAACAGATTACACATCGCCATCCAGCCCCAAGCTAAGCAACTTAATGCTTGTGTTATGGGTGCCAGATAACGGATAAACTACTTATATACTTTTTTTTTGTAAATATATACATATTATACATATAGGAAACACCCAGAACCAGAAACAAGAATTTATGGTCAGCATAAATACTTGTTCCCGGCGGGAATCGAACCCGCAACCTTCTGCGTCGCAGTCAGGTGTTCGCCCGACGCGCCACAGAGGTCGTCAAATGCTTCCATAGATCTATTATTTATGTAAATCATGGATTCATTGGAGTGGGTGTAGCCAATATCCTAAACTACGTCGGTATTGGACTAATCAAGCGTGATGCCTTCAATCATCTTCCACGTACCTACTAATTAATTCATGTTTCGTAGTTTGAATTTGCTTAAATTGTTTGGTTTGTATACTGATTTTGTTTAAAGCCAAAAAATTAACAGCACTTTTTTTTTTACATTCTTTTTCTATAAATAATAGCTATAAATATTCAGTGCTTGCAGGCATACAATGTCAGAATATGATATGGTGGTGAAATATTACATAGTCCAATTCAAATTAAATTAAACTTCAAATAAATAATCATACATAAGTACATACAAAGTTTATTCCTTGTTAGCTGATAATTAATTCTGTTAAACTTGTTTAATCGTGAAATTTAAGAATGGGTGATGGTAATTTGATTTGATATGGACATTGTTTAGTAGATTATTTAGTAAAATAATAGACGTTGTGGATTCAGTACTTGGTACAAAACATTACAGAATAATAAATAGAATCAATACATGATTAACATAAAGAAGCTATGTATGCGCACGAGTACAATAAACACTGATTTGCTATTTTTAATTGCAACGTCATGATATGAATCATGATGATAGGTAGAAAGTGTCTGGTATTGATGAGGAGTTAAGGAAGGTGAACTGAGCTAACCTTTACAAAACCTATAACGTCTCTAAAAATAGTTTTAGCATTTAAATCTCATTAGGTCCTTCCTTGGATACATCAATACAGATTTAAGATAAGTTAATTTCGCCCAATCTAACAAAGTCGCAAATTTTAGCACAAAATGGATATTTTTCAATAATTTTGTAAGTATTTTTCTATGTTTTTCCCGGATATGTTACGAGATTTTAGGAACTTTTTAATATTTATTTTCGTTTTAGAAAACTTTTTCAATATTTATTTTATTTGGATCAGGATTAAATGAAAGAACTTTTCGAACGCCGCGCCGTAATCGCTCGTCGCTTCGGGACGATATCGTTAAAAAAGCGAAAGTTTTCTATTACATTATTTTGCGTTTATAATGTTAGCCTTAGACCTACTAAAATTTTATAATATGAATGTACACGCAAAACATTACGCACGCATTAGTCTAAGTTTACAATGTCGAGGTTTTATATTGGTAAATATACGCTTTTTATTTTCAAAACTCATGACCTTTGAGTTTTGATATCCATTTTGTTTCAGATTTTTGCAAATTGTAGTTTTTTTAATGTATTGCCTCATTAGACCAACTGCAGCTACTAAAATAAAACCGCTTATTGAATGATGAGCATGATAGCTATTAAATACTATGAGTTGAAGTTTGAAGTCGAAATATTAGTAATAGATGATATAGTACAAAGATACACGATTTTCACAACAAACTTACGGTTCCCATCTTTGTAATTGAACTGTATACTCAGCTTCCCGACCACTGCATTGCCTACAACAACATTCACCAAATATTTCTATTATATTCTCACGGATAAAATCAGTAACCTTCAATATTGTTTAAGATAATTAGCGAAATAACATTGAAGGATAATTTCATTCATGTAAATGATGAATAGTTGAGGGCCAAATACGACTCCCTGAGCCAACCCACAAAATTACGATTACGCGAAACGAAAATCACACCTTCGAACATGCCAAGTAAGTAAAATAGAAAGGGTTCACGACGCGACGTGAAATAAGCATAGCTAACTTCCTTGACCTGAATATTTGATATACGCCATAGCCTGTTAGTATAAAACGAGCCGTACCTTTTCAAATATGTCTGGAATAAAATATCAGTTCAGAACATTTATAATAATGATAGTAATCGTGTAGGAAATCTCTGCTATCTTCCAGTCATTTTTCGACTAACTGATAAGGGGCATAAATATGTAGTTTTTTATTGGATTACATCACTTTTCGAGTGCATTATTAGAAGTACACAAGAATGAGGTAATTGTTGGATTAAGTTTGTGCAAACTGGTACGCTATGGCTGACTTATATGGCTTCCTGTCTGGGTGTAGGTGACGGTAAGTATATTAAATCCAATATCTGATTTCGATAACTATATTCATCTACACGGAATTTTATGATATTTTAAAATATTTTTTGCACTTAGCAATAGTTACAATAACACATTTAATTTATTATTGTCGAATTGAACTTGACCAACATACAGGCTGCTGTATGTAAACCTGGTTCTCCGGCCTGCGCGCACGCATCGAAATCTCATAAATATTTCGATGATAGTATTATAAAATCTGGACCACTTCCAAACGGGTTATTGACATGACCATTGGGATGGAGCCAGGCCACTGTA
The DNA here is from genome assembly GCA_907269075.1 of Idaea aversata. Lineage (NCBI taxonomy): Eukaryota > Metazoa > Arthropoda > Insecta > Lepidoptera > Geometridae > Idaea > Idaea aversata. The sequence continues at coordinate 13,710,512 of OU026100.1, read as the reverse complement.
CGAAATACAGTGATTATTCCTCATTAAGAACAGGTGACAGAAAGTATAACTGGTTAAAAAGGTGAAAATGCAACGAAGAAAGAAGTTCTTCACTATGTGAAGGATCTTGAACTTTAACTCAACATACCGGAAATTGATTAAATATGGCCTTTCACAGATTGATGAATGATTATTAAATTCTATGTTCGTTCTGGCGAATATAATCGGAGGAAAATAAACGAATCATTTTTCTGATAGTGTTTATAATCGCGTTAAGTTATCGATACTTCTTAGAAGAGTTGAGAAAGATGAAAGAGAATATGAGACTTTATCAGCCAGTAACAGTAGGTATCAAAACAAAATAGTTGATTCAATGAGACGAGATTAGATATCTGACATAGTTTTAGATCTTACTCGCTGGCATTATATGAGAGTTGAGAAAAAACTATTTGTGCTTTGCGGGTTCACCTGCGTGGATCCTGATTCTAGGGGAATTAAAAACATCTACACGTATTGTAAGCATGGAAACCATCAATGGCAGTGGTTACCTATTAGGTAATGACGATAGAATGTATTCTTATTGAAAACTAATAACTGAAGTCCACGTAATGTTTCCTATGCATCTATACTAATATTATAAAGCTGAAGAGTTTGTTTGTTTGAATGCGCTAATCTCAAAAACTACTGGTTCGAATTTAAAAATTATTTTTGTGTTGGATAGTCTATTTGTCGAGGAAGGCTATAGGCTATTTTATATTTTTGTGTTGGATAGTCTATTTGTCGAGGAGGGCTATAGGCTATTTTATATTTCGATACTCCCACGGAATCTGGAGTTACGCGGGTGAAACTGCGAAGCGCTGCTAGTAATAGCTTAATACTATAATATCTATATCTCAAAACGCAGTGATCACTGTGGTAAGGGTTATCGACATTTAAATCGATACAAAAATATAAGACCAGTTTTGTAAAGTTTGGGAGCCGGTTAGCGTCTGATTGCAAAGGTCAAACGGCCGCGCCGGTTATACAGCTTTGCTATGTATGAGAAAAGTGCAAAATGAATGTGAGAATTGATCACACACTTGTGTGACTTGAGTTTACTTAAACTAGAGACTGTGGAGACCTTGTTTATGGTCTTTGTCTGAAAGGCGAAGTGTTGCCACAAAATTGCAATAAATAAATCTAAGAACTTGACAGGCATTGCCTAACTTAAACAGATGGGTTTAGAACAGGATAATATTGCTTTACTATGTATTGTAAGAATTTGAAAATGCATATCGAGACCAAATAGGGGACGAAAACTTGATAATCTATACTAATATTATTTAATATATAGAGCCAACTGAAACTTTATGAATTGTTTATAGTTTATCAGGCAATCTATTCACGGGTTATTGTAACCAATAAATCCGATACACATGGAATAGTTTCTACGTGATTTTGATTGGAAATGTATGCAAGTCTCCAATCAGTGAGCCGAGCGAGAGCTCCCACTGACGCGTGTTGGTGACGAGCCAACAACAACTAGAGAAACATAGCCCCCCGGATCTGAATATGAATCATGTCATAACATAATTTAAGATATTTAAATTTAAAAATATCATATTCAATGACTGATTTTACATCAACGCAACCAATGCACGGAACGGACTAAAATTTAGCATACAAATATAGCTGTTATTACGTAGGTATCTACTAAGAAAGGATGTTGGAAAAAACTACTATGTTGTATGAAAGTCGCGGGCAAAACCTCGTTGAAAGATAATAGAGAACATCTGAACTTTGATTTCACTAAGACGCCTCCATAGACTTACTTTGGTGTATTTCAAAACGAGTTGTTACTTTGATGAATTTAACTGAGACGATAAACTCACTTTGGTGTACCAACCAACCAATAGACCAACCATTAGACTCACTTTGGTGTATTTCAAAACGAGTTGTTACTTTGATCAATTTAGCTGAGACGCCCCAATAGACACACTTTGGTGTATTTCAAAACTAGTTATTTTTTTGATGAATTTAACTGTGACGCCTCAATAGACTCACCTTGGTGTATTTCAAAACGAGTTGTTACTTTGATCAATTTAGCTGAGACGCCCCAATAGACTCACTTTGGTGTATTTCAAAACTAGTTGTAACTTTGATGAATTTAACTAAGACGCCCTAATAGACTCACTTTGGTGTATTTCAAAACTAGTTATTATTTTGATGAATTTAACTGTGACGCCTCAATAGACTCACCTTGGTGTATTTCAAAACGAGTTGTTACTTTGATCAATTTAGCTGAGACGCCCCAATAGACTCACTTTGGTGTATTTCAAAACTAGTTGTAACTTTGATGAATTTAACTAAGACGCCCTAATAGACTCATTTTGGTGTATTTCAAAACGAGTTGTTACTTTGATGAATGAATTTAGATGCTCTATATCTATACCCGTGTAATGTTTAATCTCTTTACACATAATGTAACAGATGCCTATTGAGAAATGCTGGCTGATGTCTATCAATGAAAATAAATTTATAGGAACTATTTTAAAGAAACATCAGAACAAAAATAAATGAATGTTTAAAGAAGTTTCCATTGTTTTTATATTGAAAGTTTGTTACGTAGGCGTTGTAGTTCGACTGGTTCGACGACGGCTTACATTTATGGAATGTAACTTCAACATAAATACATGTTAATTGCTTAGCAGATTTGAGGACAGTTGTACGATTGATGGATTTTGAACTGTGTTTATACAAAAGTAAAGCGCAGAATGACTTTATCTGTTTAATTTAGTTGTAGGTGATAGATAACTGTACAATTTAGTTAGGTATTTAAAATCTAGATTAAGGTTGTTCACCTAGTCTAGGTTGATACCGTTGACAAAGTGTATAGTTTGTTTACAATTTTATTCAAATTACTGTGATTGTATGCATTCAATATTAAGCGCAATAAACACTGTATCTTAACAGTACAGTGACAAAAAACCCAAAATATTCATAAGTAGACTTTGCCTCTACTCCAAAAGATTTTCTATGGTCATACAGGTGCGTATCATAAGTACGACATGGCAATAAAAAATTTCAGCCTAATAAAAATAGACTATAAGTACTTCGTGTTAATTTTTATGTAAATCGACATTTATCTATAGAATGGCCAAAAGCCTGTACAAGGAAATTAAAAAATAGTCTTAGAAACAGGAAAACACGAATTTATCGTGTTTTTTAATATAAGAGTGCTCGATCGAGAATGCGCTTTTAGGAATGGGATTTATCCCGATTTTCCCACAGGAACGAGACTACCCTTGGGCTAACGTGGATGAAAGTATACCAAAGTTATTCACGCATTAAAACCTCGCCATTAGAAAGTAAGGTGTCATTTACGCAATAGTTTTGCCAATTCAGTTTGAAGCTGCGTTAGCATATGCGTGCTATAATCTCCAACTGGTTTATTTATGAGAAACTAACTGCGCGCAGTGGTTTTACCCGCCATTTCGTAGGAATATCGGAGTTAAAAGAAGCGTATGGTATCATGATAGAGCGGGTCGAGCTAACTGAATTCTAAATTCCATCGATCAAAGCGGTTTTGCAAATTAAACGACAAAGTTACATATTGACAACAACACCATAATTCTTTACATAAAAGTGAAAAAATATTAATCACAAAATACCTATCACTATCACTACATAGTATAAAACAAAGTCGCTTTCTCTGTCCCTATATCCCTATGTATGCTTAAATCTTTAAAACAACGCAACGGATTTTGATGCGGTTTTTTATAATAGACAGAGTGATTCAAGAGGAAGGTTTATATTTATTATACATGCATAATATAGCCGTACGAAGCCGTACGTAGCGAAGGTCGCTAGTTTGAAATTATAAGAGTTACGAGTCTGAACCTTAGCATGGGGGTTTTAGGAATTAGCTAGGCACACGCATTTTTTAAAACAAGGGCTGATAAATTATGATACTTAATGGCCCTTTTTTAAAAGATGTTAAGAAAATAACACACGCAAACAGATTGTGCGTAAGTATGTTATTATCTTATACCATTCTTATACACATACAGACATTCGAATTTATTAACTTCTAACTAGTTTTTATTCAACGTTTGTTTTAGAGAGGGCATTTAAATTATTATGTTAAGTGAATTACTTGGCGGACGTAGCGTAGACGGACGCAAAAGCTTGTTATTATGATTTCTCTTTGCTTGAGTAGACGTTATATTCATTTACCAAACATTAAAAAATATGTTTGGTCTATGATTTTAAACCACCATGGATTTACGAAAAAAACTTGGTAAATAGGTGAGCGTTTGAACACTATCACACCTGATGGCAAGCAAGGATGCGGTCTAAGATGTTGCACGCGCCTCTAGAAGATACCTGTTCACTCGTCACTTCAAAACCACCAAATTGTACGTCAGGAAAGACAGACGCAAGTAACTAATTTTATTCTCTAAAGCAAAACGCTGGGATTTCCACCATGAATCAGACACAGGTAAAACGAGAATTTTACAGATAATAACAAATCTAAGTTCACGAAAAATCTTTTGTTGCCCCACGTAATACGCAATGAGGCATAGTGAATTATCCCCCGCATCAGTAAAGTTGCCTGTGGTTTTTAAAACCCAGAGGTCAACAAGCGAGCGTCATTACCGCAAAAAGTTTACAAACAAAAAGTTTCTCAACAGGTTTGTAAGATTTAATGTAAGTTTATTTTTAAAAGGTTGAAAAAAATTAAGAATGAAGGTTCGCAGGCTTGTAGGTAAGGATAACATGATATAATCAAACAGGTTGTACCCGCGTTTGTCACGAACCTGTTGAAAAATCAGGATAATATGGATTTACTCGTAGATGTTAAGCATACAAAATCTTCCCAGGAAATAGAACTATCTATGACTGGAAACCAGAATTCAATAGGGTTTGTAGTTTTTAATTGCACACATGTAACAGAGGGAATCAATTTTAAAACTATATACTTAAATAATATTATTATGTTATAGTTTTTCTAACACCACTCAACATGATTGTCTTTTGATATTTTGATTCCAAGTGGAGTATTTTTGTATTTACTGCCATTATAGAAGATAGATAAGTATAGATAAAGAAAAAATTAGGTACCTATACTTAACATACCTATTTAACTTATATAGATAATGATCAGGATAATGACTCATAATTATAATAATTGTATCTATGAGAAAAAAAAAATTGAGTCTGATGTAAAAAATTGTATAAAAAACTGTTAACTGACTTGTATTTTTGAATTGGTTCTTTTGGATGGAGGTTTATAATAATTTCTTAAGTTTATCTACATTATGATAAGCTGCAAAGCTGGCGATTTAATATTATGTAAGTCATAAAAAAATGTATCTATTATTTCACATTGCAAATTTTTATTCAATCAGTTGAACAGTTAAGAATTCTAGTCCGACTAAATTATTACTATATTTGTGTACTTCTTCATGCAAAAACTTTTAGACTGATTGCAATCATATGTGACCTGATGAGCTAGAGACCTGCACCCATAGGCTACTATTTATACCGATATCCCCATATGCATGCAGGATCGGAATGTATGCAGGCAGAACCGTGGGGCATTGCTAGAACTCAGCTAAGGTTGAATTGTACAAACAGTAAACTAACTTCTTTCAACAAAAGTCAAAGTAATGCAAACTTTAAATATCAACAAAAATGGTAACAGCCCTTTTGTTTGAAATGTTATTGATCAATAAAAGTATAATTTTGTTTATAGACAACAAATGTGACTGTGATTAGTTAAAGCTAAGGGTGTATGTCTTTAAGTAAGTATAATTTGAACCTGACCTTTGTATGCTGTGTATAATTACTGTGTAAACAATAGATTGTCAAGGTCTATATGACATTGAGAAAAATCTTTGTCTAGTCTAACTAGAATCTAGTTAGATCTATCTATATAAATAGACTTCAAATCAGTTCAATAAACTGGTTCGACATCATTAGACTGCGATAATTCAATCAGGTTCCGCGAAACTACTCTTATTACTTCAAAACAATGTAACATTCATCAAATGAACAAAGTTCAAAACTGGGTAAATCGCGCCAATACATAGCAATCACGCATGTAAACATCAATTCCAATGTACTTATGATTTAAAAAAACATTGTAATACCTGTCTCAAAACTCCTGTCTGCCCCTCCGGTCATTTTGACACAAATATGCCGTGTGTTAGGAAGCAGTTAACGCGCGAATCGGGCAGCGCACTCCTCTCCTGGCGGCCCAGCACCAGAATCCACGCAGCAATTATAAAAAGAACCCAATTTCAATGTCACAACACGTAACACGAGGGTAATAAGGCGACACAGTCACACGGCCGCGACCGTCTGCCTGCCCTGCCTGGACACAACCGACCGCTGATCGAGCTCACTCACTGCTGCACCGACATTAAAATAATTTAGCAGAATTTACCTTCTCCCTCATGGTAATTAGTCTCCTCGTGTATGTATCCTTCTTTTTCAGCCATATTTAATTTATTTATTTATTTCTACAGAGCAACAAGATAACATAGCGCGATTAATTTTTCAACGCGATTCCACGACGCAATTTGACATTTTTGAAGGAAATTACTTAACTGTCATGTCATCTGTCAATGCCGTCATAATCCATTTTTTTAAATTAAGGCCTGGCACGTCATTATGCATATGGTCAAAATAAAAAGTTTTGCATCAAAAAGTTTTCAACCACACCGGAACAATTAAAATATTATTCTACTTATACACTCTATCTATTAAAAAAACCGCATCAAAATCCGTTGCGTAGTTTTAAAGATTTAAGCATACAAAGGGATATAGGGACAGAGAAACCGACTTTGTTTTATACTAAAGTCCATAAATACGGTATACTCCCAACGCGCCCCACCAAAACCACAAAACGGCCAACTACTTAAAACAGGTGTACCACTACCGTTGTAATTATTAAAAGAAGTTATTAGACAACGTTTTCCGTCGTTTAGGCATCTCGGTTGATATACTTACTAAAAGATGGAGCAAATAAAAAAGGGACACGAGACAGAAAAGCATTGTTAAATTTAATAAAAATAAAAAAATATTGTATAATAATTATATAATAACATAACTATCAAAGACGTATAATTCACAAGTAATTTAGAAAGTAAGTATGAGATATAATAATCAGCAGCAGCAGGGACGACGACGGCGGCGACGACAACTGCGACGACGGCGTCGACGACACGAGCGTCGCCTGCGCCTCGGACAACAGCGGCGCCGGCGACGACGCGGGCATCTCTGCAATTTAAAGCGAACCTAAACTGAAACAATTCGGATATTTTTCCATACGTTCCTACCTACCTACTAGGAAATTACATGGATATTTTTTCATGTAAAAACTTATTTTAACCCTTGGTAACACCAATGTCATACTATGAGTATATTAAGCATAGAGGGATCATAGAATTAAGCGATTTGGTACATAGGTATACCACGCGCAGCGAATGATGAGCTCTGATAGAATGTAGAAGGGGTATGCGCAGAACTCAATTTTCATACAAATATCAAGTTCTGCGGATACCCCTTCCACTTACCGCAGCGCTCATCATTCGCTGCGCGAGGCACCAATGGATTTTTCTCACGAAAAATTTATATAGGTAGGTACGCTAATTTTTATTGCTCTTACGGTGACGGAAAACATCATGATGAAACAAGCGGGTTAGTTGGCTCCAGACGAGTTATTTCCTCTGGACATGGCCGACTAACCTGAGAGGGCGGTATAATAGCTTTTACACACGTCCCGATTTGGTCGGGTCCAACATCAGTGTTGCCACAATTCAATTCGACAAATCTGTATCGATAAGTGAAAAAATCTGTGTAAAATCTGTATGAGAATAGCTATAATTGTATAAAATCTGGACTATTCATTTTTAATATTAGGTATTATGGAGCGTAGACAGAGAATAACTATTTATTCTCTGTCTACGATTATGAATAGTCCAGATTTTATACAATTATAGCTGTTCTCATACAGATTTTACACAGATTTTTTCGCTTAACGATACAGATTTGTCGAATTGAAATGTGGCAACACTGATGTCGGACCCGACCAAATTGGGACGTGTGTAAAGGCTTTAAGTGCTGAAGTAGCCTACTCTATCTTCACGCAAAAGGGACCCATATCCAAAGAGCGAAAAAGCCCTTATACAAGCACAAGTATAGATGATTTATCTAGTAAGCAGACCAATTCAAGTTATTTGTTGGTCCACCGATGTAAGGTTGAAGGTAAAACGATAAGCAACTAACACGTCTCTTTCTCCTACAGCAACACTTATCTTGTGGATCATTGGATCGAAACCCTGACATGGTTCTGGAACAAAGAATCGTACGTACAATCATTTATTAAAAACTATGTTACTGTCAATGAATCAATGTATCCTCATACCAAGTTTCATCTAAATCGATCCAGAAGTTTCGAAGCCTATTCGATACAAACAAACAAATAAGTAATCAAATCTTTTATCTTTATAATATTAGTTTATTAGATGACGTATCGACTAACTCCATTACTTCCAGGTTGTCTGGAAGAAATCTCCTAATAGCGATAAGGCCGTCTATTTGTGCAATGTTTAGTTTAGATAATAAGCTTTTTGTTTTATGTTTATTTTTTATGTTTCTTATGTGTTGTAGAAATAAAGGGTTTTGTATCTATAATAACAAAATATTTCACAATTTAACTGATGTTTCCTTTAGATAACTACATAGTGTCGACCGGAAACGCAAAAAACTACTCTCGATATCCCATGGGAGTGCGACTAACGCAGGTGAAACCGCGGGGAGCAGCTAGACTTGTTTAAAGATGAATCGATGGTTCGTGTTTTTTCTAAAAGTTGGTGAAAATTTGCAAATTGATTGAGCAAAATATGCCCATTATAGTTTAAAGACAGCAAAAAGATCCCAGGTACTAACTTTTTCATAGAGTTCCCTGGATCATCATTTTCTTGGTTTTCACTGCAACAACAACAAAACGATAACTAACTTGCTTTCACCCGCGGCTTCGTCCACGTACAAGTTGTTGAATTTTCCAAAACGGTTTCTTAGCGGATGCCTACGTCATAATTAAATAGCTATCTGTGCCTAAGCCATATAAATTTATGCCCGATCGGTCCATTGGCCATCCATCCACTTTTTATTATAGGTACACCTACTTAAATTTAAAATATTGGGAATCAAAACTTGTTGATTTCGTCGATGGAGAAATTAAATACATAGGATGTATAGTTTAACAGGTACATACGTATCGTCAGCATTTTTGTTAGCTGCATCCGTATTTTCTTCATTGTTTTTGGAGTCCGAGCTTCTTTTACGGCGCTCACCATGCCGCCTGCTGCGCGTATGACCGCGTGCTCGCTGCCGTCTTCAAAAATAAATATTTATTTATTTACAGTTGATGTAAGTTTACCCTTAATCAGATACATAGATGTATTGAAAGGAAAGACGTAATTTACCCAGATGTGGTGAAAAGAGAGACGTAAGTTTACCAAAATGTGGTGAATGAAAGGAGAGACGTAAGTTTACGAAAAGGTGGTGAATGAAATAAGTTTACCAAAATGTGGTGAATGAAAGGAGAGACGTAAGTTTACCAAAAAGTGGTACCTAATTGAAAAGAGAGACTTAAGTTTACCAAAATGTGGTGAATGAAAGGAGAGACGTAAGTTTACCTAAATGTGGTGCATGAAAGGAGAGACGTAAGTTTACCTAAATGTGGTGCATGAAAGGAGAGACGTAAGTTTACCTAAATGTGGTGCATGAAAGGAGAGACGTAAGTTTACTAAAATGTGGTGCATGAAAGGAGAGACGTAAGTTTACTAAAATGTGGTGCATGAAAGGAGAGACGTAAGTTTACCTAAATGTGGTGCATGAAAGGAGAGACGTAAGTTTACTAAAATGTGGTGCATGAAAGGAGAGACGTAAGTTTACCTAAATGTGGTGCATGAAAGGAGAGACGTAAGTTTACCTAAATGTGGTGCATGAAAGGAGAGACGTAAGTTTACCTAAATGTGGTGCATGAAAGGAGAGACGTAAGTTTACTAAAATGTGGTGCATGAAAGGAGAGACGTAAGTTTACCTAAATGTGGTGCATGAAAGGAGAGACGTAAGTTTACTAAAATGTGGTGCATGAAAGGAGAGACGTAAGTTTACTAAAATGTGGTGCATGAAAGGAGAGACGTAAGTTTACCTAAATGTGGTGCATGAAAGGAGAGACGTAAGTTTACTAAAATGTGGTGCATGAAAGGAGAGACGTAAGTTTACTTAAATGTGGTGCATGAAAGGAGAGACGTAAGTTTACTAAAATGTGGTGCATGAAAGGAGAGACGTAAGTTTACCTAAATGTGGTGCATGAAAGGAGAGACGTAAGTTTACTAAAATGTGGTGCATGAAAGGAGAGACGTAAGTTTACCTAAATGTGGTGCATGAAAGGAGAGACGTAAGTTTACCTAAATGTGGTGCATGAAAGGAGAGACGTAAGTTTACTAAAATGTGGTGCATGAAAGGAGAGACGTAAGATATCCAAATGATTGGCGAAAATGTTACTCACTTATTATGAAGTTTAGCGTATTTCTGGAGTTTTGAAGTGTACTTTGGTGCTTCTGTTTCACTACGCTTCCTCATAAACAAAACGAACTCATCGTTCAGTTGCTTTTTTGATTCTACTGGCTCCATTGTTCCGAAGTAGCCGGCTCCTTTACCAATATAGAAATTAAATAATAAAGAAAAGAAAAAAAAATATTGCAATAATAGATTTTTAAGTAATAAAGAAATGGTAGATGAATGTAAAAAAACTTATAAAAATAAAATGATGGGAACCCGCAACCTTCTGCGTAGCAGGCGGGTGTTCAACCACCGCATCACAGAGGTCGTCACGTTGTTGCACATAAAGCACCTACCTAGTTATTATTCTTCCACATAGATTGGTTAATACAAACAATTTGATCCCCAGAACCTAAACATCAACTGAACTCATAAAATAAAAGGTAAAATAAATAAATCGAATCACATCTTCAATTTTCAAGCAAATTTTGATAGCATTTTATTGTGCTTTTTGACAGAACTAGCGGTTTGAAATGGCAATTTGAAAGACTCAGTTTTATTTTGTTTTACAGCCAGCAAAGTCAAGATGAAAACAGCCTAAAATCAGAAAAGGTCTGAAAAGTTTCGTGCTCTAGGTACCTACGTGAGCACATAGGTACGTAAGTCGTGCAAAGAGCAAAGCTTACCTAATTTAATAATAGAAGAGCTTAGACCATTCAAGAAGAGACACGTGTAATGGTAGCAATACTAGGGCATATGGGATTCCCTTTTGAACAAAAAAAGAGTCATCTCAATCGGTTGAGCCGCCTTCGAGTAATGTAGCCACCTTAACTATAACCGTCTGACGGTCTGTCTTTCCTTATTCTGAGGGTTATAGTTAAGCGGTGGCTCTTCGAGCATTTAACTAACGACGTCGACTGTGTTGTTTAAATAAATAAAATAAACACTACACTTTAGGCGGCACTATAGTATGAAACACTATAGGCCTGATTCCTGAAAAGCGGGCCATAACAATTATTATTATTTGTTGCAAAATATAGCTTTATGGACAAGCCGTGCGCAGCCAAACTAAATCAGAAAAAAAAAATTGACATTGGCAATTTTTTACTTTGACAGCTTATGGATGGCTCATCCTTTCATTCTGTGGTGCACTGTCAGAGAAAATTTTGTGCACTGTGGTGTCAAGTTACTTGATTTTTTCGTATTTTATTAATAAAATCTTTACTTTTAAAGTAAATAAACACACTACAATATGCAGGTATGTCTCCTATCCCAATTATAAACATTTATAAATTTATTATGTAGTATTTGATGATATGTGTATTTTTAGAACCCGAACGAGGATACAGAATGGAACGATGTCCTGAGGTCGAAAGGAATCCTGCCGCCGAAGGAAGCGGAGGTCTCCGAGGAGCAGATAGTCAACATGTTAGAAGAGACTATACAGCAGAAACAGGCTGAAAGTTCGTATGTTTGTTTGTATTTTTTTAGGTTATGGAGACACCTGTTGTTTTCTAACCAGCTTCTTGATTAAATTCTTGACAAAAAATGATTGCCTATTGGCGAATCGAGAGTCGTCTTCCAATTATCTCAAGAATTTCCACACTAAATTGGTGTTGCAGATTAGTTTGCTTGTTGTCATATTTTGTCCGTTATAGGATAGATGATAAATTTATTCATTTTATTTATAATTATTTATTTATAAAGCCAATCACAGAATTAATTTTTTTATATTCTAATGAAATAAGATCAGCTTACCCAACCGTATATTTAACTTACAGAAGAAAAACAACTTTCCGAGCTTGACCTCGACGGCCTTGATGAGCTAGAGGATTCAGAAGACGAGGCAGTGATTGAGGAGTACCGTCGCCGGCGCATTGCTGAACTAAAGCGGCTGTCGGAGAAACCGAGATTTGGTGACGTTAGAGAGGTCTCGGGCCAGGACTATGTGCAGGAAGTCAATAAGGCAGGAGAGGGAATCTGGGTTGTTATACATTTGTATAAACAAGGGTCAGTCAAACAACTAACTAATTTACTAAATGAATTTTAATACTTTTGCGTCTTAGAAAAACATCAGTAACTATCGATTTCAATATTTTTGTAGTGGGCTTAGTAGCTTTCCCGTTTCCCATTGACACAAACAATTGATCCCATGTATTGATTGATTAATTGATTCAATTAGCTTAATTGTCTTATGAGCCTGTTTACAAAATTTTCTATACTTTTTTATATGTCAAAATGTAATTACATTTTTAGCCAGCAAGATCAAAAACTGTATCTTGAATAAAAAAGAGAGAGAATCGGTTCCTACTGGGTAAGCACGCTCCATCGTAGGCCATAATGATGCTTACCATCAGGCATATTATGGTCAAGTGCAAACCCATTATTAATATAAAAAAATAAAAATAAAAACTTTATCTCATTAGATTTATAAATTATCTTAATCTGTCCTTTCAGTATCCAACAATGTGCACTCCTGAACCAGCACATGAGGCAACTTGCTGAGAAGTTCCCGTACACCAAGTTTGTGAAAGCCATAGCGCATACCTGTATCCCTAACTACCCGGAGAGAAACTTACCAAGTGTCTTTGTGTATTTTGAGGGTGATATGAAGAAGCAGTTCGTTGGACCCCATGAGCTGAGAGGCACGGCTTTGACTTGTGAAGGTATGTAACAATCCAACTTCCTATCCTACTAAACTCTAAATATCAAAGTCCTGACGAATGATATATCAAAATGCACAGGTCTAACCAAGGCAATACTTGAGCATCTAATAGAAAAAATATGATCAGTTTTTCTGAATTACAATGAAAATGATTTGGTGAACTAAAAAGATATATGCATTTAAAGTCATGTGTTTTTCTGTTTCTTCATCAGCATCTGACGCCATTACACTTAAAGGAACTTCAAGGACCTAACCTCCTTGCGAACAAGTCATTTTTGTTCAAAGTTTTGCCATTATTCTTAGGGATACAGCTGGTAGCTGTTATATCATACTCATCGCAAATCACAGGGAAAAGCTAGGTCTTCTATCTTACTAGTATTATAATATAAATGTGAAAGTTTGTTTGTATGTTTGTTACTCCTATATGCAAAGGACTGATTGTGATGAAACTCAGCATAAACAACGCAAGAGACACATAATATACTACTTTTATCCCAATATTCCTATAAATCAATATGATTATTGTATTTCAGAATTCGAATACATTCTGGGGCAAGTAGGAGCGGTCAATACGACAATCAAAGAAGATCCCAAACCCCGAATCAAAGACAAACTGTTCACAGACCTTGGGAGTAATGACTGGTGATACTGTCATATTGACATTTGTCCATAGACAACTGTCAGAGAAAGGGCTTGGAGCGGGTCTACTGTCTGGTGCTTAATGCATAGTATTATTATAAGTTATTATTTATTTTTTAATGTTTTATGTTGTACCAAATGAGGGGAGATAAAAAGTTGATTATTGATCTAGTTTGAAATACAAGACGTTGTATTGTCTATTGGACATTGTATCAGTGCTGGATAAAGCCACCGCATTTCCTTCTGGGCCTGCCGTATGATCCCAGCTGTTCCGGACCCAGTCTGGTGATTTCTGCCTACATCTCGACGCACATGCGGCGGATATATTTTATTTTAGTTTGTTAGTGCATAGTTATTGGCAAAATTAATTTATTTGTACTAAGTAATTTTAGAGACACGTACAGGGCTCATAGATGTAGAATCAACAAGCTTTGTCATCACTACATAGTATAAAACAAAGTTTATTTCTCTGTCCCTATATCCCTTTGTATGCTTAAATCTTTAAAACTACGTAACGGATTTCGATGCGGTTTTTTTTTATAGATATAGTGATTCAAGAGGAAGGTTTATCATCACTACAGTATAAAACAAAGTCGATTTCTCTGTCCCTATATCCCTTTGTATGCTTAGATCTTTAAAACTACGCAACGGATTTCGATGCGGTTTTTTTAATAGATATAGTGATTCAAGTGGAAGGTTTATATGTATAATATATGCATAATATAGCCGTGCGAAGCCGGGGCGGGTCGCTAGTAGTATAATATAACAGGCATTTTGTGCCACCTGCTTTATGGCTAATCCAGCACTGCATTGTGTACAACTGTTAGTATGACTTGAACAAGACACTGCCTTTACCAATTTACACTTGTATTGCACAAGTATTTAAAACAATATGTTTTACAAAAGATGACTAAAAATATTGTATAATAAATGAAATTAACATTTTTATAAGACAACATTTAGTTTTATTTACAAAATAATACTAGATATAGTACACTTAATGTCTAGTCAAGTCAGTATATCATATTACAGACACAAACCTGTACCCAAAGGATAAAAACGGGATTCTATTACTAATACTTTGATGTCTGTCGGTCACCAGCCTGTATCTTATGAACCATGATAGCTAAAGATTTGAAATATTCACAGATTATGTATTTCTGTTGCTGCTATTACAACAAATACTAAAAACAGGACTTACATGGATCGGAACCCTTTGTGTGAGAGCCCGACTCGCACTTGGCCGGTTTTTTTAGTTGTATGTAAAAATGGTCCAGTTACAATTTGAATATTGCTATTTTGGGTGCAACAAATTTATTTTTGGCCTAGATTTTAGCCTGGATTATTTTGTGAAGAACTAAAAAACTGTAGAACTGTATCTTACCTCTTAACCAAATGGATAATCTTTTTCATCACTTTACTATACACAAGTAATTGTTCTAACATCCCCTTTGCATATTGATAGTAGCGACACATTTAGCCAAGCACTGGTCAACGGGCAGTCGAGACTTCATGCCGAGCTCGAAGACTCTCATCAACACCCTGGATGCATGTTCCTGCATGCCCACTATCAGGTCTGGGAGCTTGTCTATAGCCGACTGACGGACCTCGGGCAGGTTCGAGTCTAGGCATTCGAGGATTGCTTGTACACCTTGAAATGAAAAGGTCAAATGTTATAGTACGAAAAAGGAGTTAACTGATATTCGCCAAAATATCGAGCATCAAATAAACATGGTAAATATAGTGGTTCAATTTGCAATGCCGTCTACTGGCTGATGGTCGTCATTTGAATAACTTTATCAGGTTATTAAATAAATAAATAAATATTGCAGGACATTCCACACATCGCCATCTAGCCCCAATATAAGTAACTAGACTTGTGTTATGGGTGCTAGACAACGGATATACTACTTATATTACTTTTCTTTTGTAAATATATACTTATAATACATAGAGAAAACCAGACCACAGACAAATATCTAAGCATAAATACTTGTCTGTGGCGGGAATCGAACCCGCAACCCTGTGTTTGGCAGTCCGGCATGGTAACCATTGTGCCAACTGGGTCGTCAATTATGTCAACATTCCCCGTTAAACGCAGCAGTTTTAAAATTAGGTAAAGTGCGAGGAGTGACGTAAAAGAAAAGGTTATATATTAACCTGGTGTAGGATCGGGTACGGCCGGCAGCAGCTTGGCGAGCAGGCAGAGCGCGGCGGTGCGCAGGCCGGCATGCGTGTGCGCGGCGAGCGGGGCCGCGGCGCGCGCGATGGTGCTCGCGCAACTCGCGCCGCCCCATCCTCCCCCGCGGCGCACGCCCCACGACTCCACCTCCTATCATTGAGTTTTAGTTGTAAAAATAAATGACTTTTATATCCTAAAGTCATAATATAAAAGCTGCTAATAACGTTTTATTAGTTCATCATAATTATAGGACTTATTTACGTGAAGGTCATATTAAAAATTAATTAATGAATCACAGGCTCAGCAACGTTTTAAGAATGCAGGCAGGGATTAAGAAAATGTCGTATTTTGTTCTGGTCCTTCGCGAACTGGATAAATGGCCTTCGAGTTTGATACAAATGTTTGATTAGTATACCTGTAATACATAGAGTAGGTTCTCGGGGGTGTCGGTCCTTCTCTGCAATGCTCGGAGTGCTTGCGGCGGAGGGCTGGCCGAGGCGCCTCCGCCTACCTCGGCCGATGTCAGCGCTGAAGCTGCACTGGAGGATCAAACGGATTACGTCTTAACTTGTTCAGATCACACACATTAATATGTATATAAACTTATCATTATATCACCTAACTGTCTCATGACAACGCTAAGCCGAAACCACTGAGATTAAAAACTTGACACAGGGGTTTCTTAGTTACGTAAGTGATTTTTAGAAATTCGTCCCCTAAAAGAGCAAAAAAGGGCGAAAGTTCATATAGTTATACACATGAGGCGCGCAGGCTTTACAAAAACAGTTTTTTTACGTTGTAGCAAGGGTTGTTATCCCTTGAAATTTCTGCAGATTGATTCTTCTCTACAAGTACTACTATTAGGTAACTATTCTGTATGATGTTTACCCTGGCGGTCGTGCAGCGCGCGCGGCGAGACGACGCAGTAGCGCAGACACGCGGTGTTGGAGCCCCGCGCCTCGAGACAGGGATGAGAAGCATTCTATTATGTTGTGGATCTCCTCACTGAAACACACATGTTAAATATTATATAGGGTATTTAAATTGTCCGCATAATATCTGAAATACGTTTCGATTGTAAATAAGGGTGGTTGGAAACTAACAAGTAGGGACATAAGCTTTCGTAATAGTAAAATTGCGCAATTATTGTGCGAAAGTGTGTAATGTAGTGTTAGCTGTGACTTACTCAGCAAACAGTTCGTCATCGGGCAGCGCTTCCAGCACGGCGAGCAGATGGTGCGTGTGTCTCGCTGTGGCCGGTCCCGCGCCGCGCAGCAACGCGCCCGCCAGCGGCAGCGCCCGAGCCCCGGCGCCCGGCCAGCGGGACCACGCCGCGCGGAGGGCACCTTCTAAACGGGCTACCCTGGGGATGATATGTAAATCTTAGGCAACAGCAAGGATAATAGTTGCCACCATGGCTCTGCGCATAAACTTTTTTGAGTGGCATTTCAATTCACACATGTAGCAAGACAACACAATGAAAGATATAACTGATTAAAACGATTATGTATATGTGTGTGTAATGAAAGATCTACTAGTCGATAGTGTGTAAGTTAGTACTTCTGTGAGTGTTCCTTGTTGATGTGCGGCTGTGTGAGGGCGGTGAGCACGGTGTGGGAGACGCGGTCGGCGGCCGAGGTGGCCGCGCCGACGCCGGCGGGACCGGCGCGCCACGCGCCCGCGCCTGCGCAGTCGCCGCGCTCCAGCATAGGCAGCGATACTTGGGGACGCTCCTCGCACTCCGCGAGAAGCTGACGGATCTTTGGCACCTAAAACGATAACAGACAATCAATATTTAGGAGAATAATTTGAATGATACCATATTATTTAGATTAAAAAAAGGTAGTTTTCTGAAGCGATATTTTGGATAGTAAAGCCCTTGGTTAGAATGTCTGTCTCAGTTAGGGACATATAGAATTGTTTTAAATGTATTTTAGGTCAGAGTTTGACCACTATCGTCACTTGATAGTAACTGACAATGCTGTCTTAAGATGTAGCACGCGCGTCTAGTACTAGAAGACCTATACACTCGTGACTTGAAGACCCAATGACACGTCATGGAAAGTAGACTCGGGTAACTGAATCCAACTGACTCTTAAGTGACCAACGAACAAGCGTGCTTTACCTTCATGTAGAGTAGCAGCAACAGATGCGGCTGGTGGAGAGCTGCAGCTCGCGCGGCGGCCAGCAGCGCGGGCTCGGAGCTGCAGCAGCGCAGCACGAGGGGAAGCCGCGCCGAGAACCGACGCCGCATGCTCTCCAGGTCCGGCTCTGCCTCACCCTCCTCTACTATGTAGCGGATTAGAACCTCCAACTGGATAATAAGTTAGAAATAATATAAATATCCGGTGTTGAAATGCTACATACATCTGCCTTGTTGGATTCTGTAACCAAGATAATATTAGTTGTTGAACTATTTGTAGGGATTCTGAAGTTAGCTGCAAGAGCGGCTTTACGTACAAATTCGAGACATACGCGGTGTACAATCAATGTCTTATCTTTCTTCTAACTTCGGATTGGATCTCTGGAGTAGTATTGTTTCGTTACCTGCTTGTAAGTAAGCCTAAGAGTGTCATGCGGCGTGGCTCGCGTGTCCCGCGTCTGCCAGACTCTTGGCGATCCGCCGAGAGTCTCTGCGAACTCTAATACTGCACTACCGGACCAACCGCTAAGAACAAACAAACGTATTTTCAATTCAACTATGTATTCTTAAGGACCTTTGATTGTATTTGATATTGACCAAGCATTATAAACTAATTCGAATGTTTTTTTAACGGCCTTACATGGGTAAAACTGCAGTATATTACATGTATGGTATAATTAGGTCCTTCGAGTCGGATCCTTTGCCTGAACAATAGAACATACCCGTTTTCAGTGAGTAGAGTGTCTAGACAGTGATGTAGCGCGCGCCAGGAAGCGCGGTGCGCGGCCAGCGCCGACAGCAGCGCGCGCCATCGGCATCCGCTGCGGCGGAACATCAGCCACATCTATAACAACATTACACACATAGTGGTATAAGTAACACTCCAAAATCAAACCAAAAAGTTCCGAAAGCTGTGCTCTCTCTGCTACTCTGCTTTTTATACAAAATAGGCTTGCATTGAACCTGATGGATGCGAAGAACGTGAACAAACTATATCGATGTTACGTTTCCCAAGATACAAAGCGATTTTTTGAGAAAAGCTGACCGAACCATTCTTTCTTAGAAAACGAGATGTTCAATGGATAACATGAAACAATAACCAGTCTCAAAACCTTGCCAGATGATGTACAGTAATGTATACTCCCAACAGTGGGATGTCACTAACCTGTCGTTCAGGTATAGTCTCCCTCTGCAACTCAGCCAACCAGTCCAATAACAACCCACAACCTCGTCCGTTCGATGAGAATACGTGAGCCAACTCATCGTCAGCCTCTTCCGACTTCACCTGCGAAATTAAAGGATATTTTAAACTTAGAATCTTACATTACAAAAGAGTTGTTTATATCATCCAATATGAACTTTATTTTTATACATGCTAGGTCAGCGTTTGACCATTATCACATCCGCCTGATAGCAGGTGACGATGCGGCTTAAGATGTAGCACGCTTTCTTATATACTACCTATTTACTCGTGACTTGAAGACTACCAAATTGTACACATCAGGAAAGACAGACGGCAACTGATTCCATATCCTACGGTTCGTACTTCGAAGCGAACCAGTTCCGCTACATTCCCCTGCTGTACGAATAAGGAATGACAAAGCAAAACGCTTAGTGCGGGTATCTGGGTATTCCACTATCAATCGGTGTCGCATATATCAGTTTGCCTGTATGACGAAAGAATGGAGAAAATCTATACTAATATTACTAATAATAATAGCTGAAGAATTTTTTGTTTGAACGCGCTAATCTCAGGAACTACTGATTTTAATTGAAAAATTCTTTTGTGTGGATAGTCTATTTATCGAGGAAGGCTATAGGCTATTTTTTTTATCCCGAGCGCTGCTAGTATAAAGTTAAAAGATAACCTTAGTATCGTAGTTTCCGTCCTGGTTGTTCTCCAATATCTGCGTGATGACGTCAACCATGAGCCGCGAGTCTTGCGTCTCTATCATCTTGGTGCCGACCTCTTCTAACGTACCGGCCGTTGTCGATTCTAAAACTGTTACGAATATATTTCATTAATTTAATCTGATTGACGTATACATAATGGCGTGTTCCAGGGTTTTGGAATATTCACATTGTAAGGGGCGGAAATGGGAAGAAAGATAGATAATCACATAGAGCTTGGGACTTAACCGCAGAGGGCACAGTTAGTCGGACGGACGGCTCCTCAAATACACCGAACTACATGAGACTTTAGAGAATGTAGATCAGAGTATGGCAGATTCTTATTTGGCCCTTTTATCTTAAATCATTAGCAGTATCATACAAAAAACATTCGCATTTATATGGAAACGCCGAGCAAACAAAAGAGCACCTCATGACCTGTTCCGTGTGCCCCACTACCTGAAGGCCAATTCTCGTAAGTAAATATGTTCAAATAAGAATACCAAAAGTTGGCTTTGAGGGTATTTTGAGGTAATTTGAGGGTATTCTTTGTAATCGAATTGATATTGCAATGTAATTTAAGAGAATTGGTCTTCTGTTTAGCGGAAGACCTGAACAGGGCGTCAGATTAGGCCATTTCATTGACACGACAGAAGAAGAAGAAAACTTTGGATTGGCAAGTAGGGGATATTTATACTACGCTTTGTCACTTTGTTACAACCTGTGCAAAATATGTAATAAACATAATAGAATACTCACTGGCGACTAATTCTTCCTTAGTCGGATGTTTAGGTAAGGTAGGTAACGCGGGCTGCTTCTTCTCTCCTTTGGGTTGCGCGAGCGCACGGAGAGCGTCCAGCGCCGGGCCGCCGATGTACTTGCTGTTCGACAGAAGGGTTGTGGCCATCTGTTGGGTACAAATATTAATTGTTACGCGTAACTTTACTCTTAAAATAGTACTTATTAGCACTGTGAAAGTTCAAAACATACGCCTGGGTTCTGTCATGGTCGCCACCAAATATCAACCTTAAAATTAATAACGTATCCTAGGATATAAATAAACGGCTTTAGGTAAACTTATCTAGGGAACATAACACATCCACCAACAGCGAAGAGCGACGGTTTCGCAATCATAAAAACATTAAATAAATATCTATATATATAAAAATCAATTGCTGTTCGTTAGTCTCGCTAAAACTCGAGAACGGCTGAACGGATTTATCTTATCTTGGTCTTGAATTATTCGTGGAGGTCTAGGGAAGGTTTAAACGGTGAGAAACATCGGACTTACGCGGGTGAAACCGCGGGGCGCAGCTATTAAAATATAAATATTGCAGGACATTCCACACATCGCCATCTAGCCCCAAGCTAAGTAACTAGACTTGTGTTATGGGTGCTAGACAACGGATATAATACTTATATACTTTTCTTTTGTAAATATATACTTATAATACATAGAAACAACCAGACCACAGACAAATATCTAAGCATAAATACTTGTCTGAGGCGGGAATCGAACCCGCAACCCTATGTTTGGCAGTCCGGCATGGTGACCATTGTGCCAACTGGGTCGTCAATTCTTCGCCACACTATGGACTCCTGAAACTCCAGCGGGATCGGAACTAACGCGGGTGATTAATAATCATAAAGTTAAAACCACCAACTCGTATAACTCGTTCATTGTTAGCGGGAGCGAGTGCTCGCAGTATGGCGGCCGCATGCGCCGGACGACGCACGGCGCCCGCGCGCGCTAGCTCGCACAGCGATGACGTCACCAGCGCGGTGTACGGCCGCGGGGAGGGAGGATCCGACCGGGCTGATGTCGCCTCCGATGTCAGAAGCTGTTGATTATACATGTTAGTAAGTGTTTAATATCGTTTTATATGGGGTTAAAAATGCATTGCACTTTTGTCTAATTCTTCCCGAAGTACAATTTCTTAAAGATCAATTCGACTCTGGACCGAAACCTATGATCAATCGTTTTAAAACAACTTTAACGACATGGTACGCCATGGTTGTATCAAACAATATTGTGATGTTATCGACTTTACCAAGCATTGACCGAGATGCAATGGAGGGGAGTAAGATCCCAGGCCAGGTTACTGTAATACTTATAAACGAATGTGCTTACCTGTACCAAATCAGTAGTGGCTGAGTCCAAATCGCCAGGATACAAGGCGTCTCCAAAGACGGTAGCTAGCAAGGTGGTCACCAGCTCGGGCTGGAGGGGCTGAACCTCCACCTCGCATTCCCAATCGTCTTCCATTTCTTCTGGGAGTGGGTCAGACGCGAAGAGATTCTCGTCTGGAATAACACATTTTGTTGAAAACAAAAATCGAAACCACAGCGATCAGTGTCGCAAGCGGGTGTTTGCTCACCGCGCCACAGAGGTCGCCCAACCCCATACATGTCCTAGGCACTACGGGAAGTTAACAGTCAACAGATGTCATCAAAACTGCCAGATATGAACGATACACGCCATCGTTATAGCAGGACGTAGCGTACCTGGTGGTGGTGGAGGCGGCGCTAGACCGAGCGCGGCGGCGAAGGCGGCCCCCCCAACGGCCCCGCGGGCACGCTGCACGCGCAGCAGCTGCGCGAGGTACCCGCGCTCGACGCCGAGCCGCGCCACCGCGCCCGCCGGGCACGCGTCCAGCGCGCCCAGCAGCGCCGACATCGACTGCACCGGCATGCCGAACGTCTGGATGAACAGCGCCAGCTTGTGGGCGGATAGAGCCCGCAGGCCGGCGGCCAGCAGCGGCGCGCGCCCCGACCGCACCAGCTGTAACCGTAGCCAGTCCGGCAGCAGGCACTCGCCGGTGGCTGCCGGCCCGACCGGCACCGGAGCCTCCTCACCGACCCACACAGACACCAGCCACGAGTACATCTCTTGATCCGTGTCGTCTACAACATGATACATACATGCATTTTATTCTACACAATATCTATTATCAACTAATGTTGTAGTATTTCATACTACTACGGATTCCTGTTAGTTATTCGGTGGCAACACCTACACGCTAACCCCTAACTTGGGTTTCGACAATGCGTGTTGGAGGACAACACTTACACATAGATGGCCCGAGACAGAGCAGCTTGAGATGGGCGTGGGCCACGAGGAGATGCAGGTCGGCCTGCGCGCCATTAGGCCAGGCCAACAGCACCTGTTCGCCGGCTGCGCCCCACGCGCTGCCCTCGATGTTGCCGGCGCTCGGCTCTTCCGCTTTAACTTGACTACGAACCTATTTCAATAGAATATTTTTAGTGCAGTATTCAGTTTATTGGATATATCTAAAGTTCCGATCCGACGATACCTTCTGCAGATGTGAGTAGAGTATCTGTGTGAGCGAGTGCAGCGCGCGGTGCTGCGCCGGCGCAGTGTTCTCACCCGTTCCAACGACGCGGGACATCACCGCCGTACGTTCCATTACCACCTGACTCAGTTCCTGAAATAATATTATCATTTTAAAAACCATAGTCGCGGTCGCTACTTCTTTTTTATCACAGTGAGATGATACTAATGGATACAAACAAGAACAATATCCGTGTTATCCCTTTCGGGGTAGGTGGTGCAATATTGTGCGAGGAAGTTGATGTAAGCAGCGAGATGTCGCGGCACACACTCGACGAGACAGGCGGCGCGCAGCCTCGACACCACCTCCTCGCGCACGGCCTCCCATTGACGTAGGCCCCACAGCAACTCCAGCCACTCTCTGGACATACATTCGCGAGTGAAAATTCATCATTTTAAAAATAAATAAATAAATGAATTAATCTAATACAAAAAAACCGGTTAATTGCGAGTCGTAGTCGCGCGCCGAGGGAGGTACGAGGGTACATTAGTTTCAACTCTCTCTCTTTCCCTTGCAATGGTATGGTAGGTTAACCCTTCGGTATGGTAGGTAATTTCGTTTGGGCACCCATACAATGTATGGGTCAAGTTAAATTGGTCCAACTATGTATGTATGGGGACACCCTTTAAATGTCAACTTTTTTTTATATTTTGGAATTTTCCCTTTACCTTGCTTTTTGCCAACTTTCGTGATTCTAGGTCGACGGGAACTACCATATAGGTTATCGACCCAAAACCTATAGGGTACGTCCGGTTGACCTGGAATTGTCAATTTTGGTTAAAAGCAAGGTCTTACAGCACAAAAAAAGTTGAATATTAAGGTAAATTTTGGTACTTACAAGTTTTTGCGAAAATTAAATTTGCCCATATCTTTTATCATGTTGACTCAGGACCTTGGTTTTATACACTTAATAGGGCCCATAGAGCTCAGTATCTGGTATGAATTTCAACTTGCTAGGTCCACCAATGGGTGGATTATCTCAGGAACGCTTGAGATAATCGGTGGTGACACACAGACAGACAGACAACAAAGTGATCTTATAGGTGTTGTTTTTTACCTATTGGGGTACGGAACCCTAAAAACTAAACAAAAAAAGCTGAAAACATTACTCAGGTCCGACGTCAGCGTCGTAGTCAGTGGTGTCATTGAGTGCTGTGTCCGGGGCGAGTACGAGCCGCAGCCCGCGGTGCGCAGCCTTGCGCGCGTGTCGCGCCGGGGACTGCAGGCGTTGCGTGTAGTGGTGTAGTACTGCACGCGCAGCGCCCTCGCTGTCCGCGAGCACGGCGCGCAGGTGTCGGCGCAGCTCGGGTGCGCGCTCCCCGCCCGCCGCCAACAGCTCGCACAGGCATTGCACCGGCAGCGCTGCGAGCGGGAGCCGCGCGCCGCGCACCAGCGCTGACAGCCAGGGTAGGGCGCGCCGCGTGCCGTGCCGCTCGACTAGGGCGAGCAGCAGCGCCGGCGCGCGGGCCAGCAGCCGCCCCAGGCGCAACTGCTGCGCGGCGACGAGTAGCGCGTCGAGCGCAGCTTGCGGGGGTCGCCGCGCCGCGCCGCCCGGCTCGAGCGCGCACAGCTGCGGCAACAGGCGGCTCGCGTGCTCGGCGACAGGCACGCCGGCCTTGCCGCTCGCGCTGCTGGCGGCCGCTAGGTGCGTCTCTAGCTGCAAGATGGCGGCGCGCTCAGCCTCGCTGCGCTCGCTGTCGCCACCGGCCCCGTTCGGGCCGGGCACGCTCCACTCGAGGCTCGGCTTGTTCGTGATGCAGGTCTCGATGAGCGCGCGCAGCGTCGGGTACGTGTTGGCGGCGCGCTCCGCGAACGTTTGCGGGTTGTGAGCCGCTATCATCGTTAGGATCACCCACGCACGCCAGTACAGGGACGTTATCGCCAGCGGAGGAGGGGTGTACCTGGAGTTGGATCGGAAGAAGGAATAAACGGTTTCGTATCGAAGTAAAAGAAACAAAAAAAAGGTATTTAAATGTATGTTACCCCTGAGGTAGCGTGATATTATCCGGCGGATTGAACTGGCACAGCTGGAAGATGTACTCGGCGATCTCGAGCTTGTCGATCTGCAGCGGGTTGTCCTCGGGCGGCAGGGCGCAAGCGCGGCGGACGAGGGTCTCGATCAGATCGAACACCTCCCCCGCAGACACCGGGATCTCCTTCGAAAGACCGATGAATATGATCCGGAGCAGGTTGTTCTGCGGCAGCGGCGCCTCGCAGCAGAGCCGGTGAACGAGCGCGCGCTCCGCCTCGGGCGGCCAGTTGTCCAGCTTCGCGTACGTGTCCGCGCTCTCGACGAACATGATCTTGTTTAGAGCGTGCAGGTAGTCGGCGCGCGGCGGTCGATACACCGGCTCGGCAGCGTCGAGCAGCCAGCCGAGCGCGGCCGCCTGTAGCTGGGACACGTGGGCGAGCAGAGCGCGCTGGTCCGGGGGGCGAGCGTGTGCCGCCGCCGCGCCCGCCACCACCGCCGCGCACGCGAATAACTCGGCGAGCGCGAGGAACGCGCGCTCGCGCAGCTCCGCCGGCGGCTCCTTGGTCGGCGGTGCGGCGAGTGCGCGTGCTAGCGGTACGAGAGCCGCCGCGCCCGCCTCGCCGCGCAGAGCACGTGCCAGCTCGCGCGTTACGAGCCTCAGCGGACGCGCGTACTCCTCGGGCCGCGCGACCAGCTCGAGGAACACCTCGCCCATGGCGGCGGGCACGCGCGCCGGTTGCGCTCCGACCAGCGCCGCGAGCACGGCCATGTTGTTGGGCGCGCGCACGTTCGAGAGCTCGTTGTAGAGCGTGTGCGTGACGACGGAGCGCAGGAGCGCCGGACTGTCGGCGACCATCTCGCGGAGGCACGACTGGTAGGCGGCCTGGAGCGGCTTCGTTTTAAGCCGCATGCGCGCCAGCTGCGCGAGCACCTCGTGGTCGCGCGCCGCGTGCGCTCCACTTGCCGCACAGTTGACACACACGCACGCGAGCAACTCCTGCGCCGCGCGCCACAGTTTGCCCGAGTTCAGCCACCCCTCGAGCCGCGACGCTGATATCATGCGGATCTGGGTAAACAACAATAAATCAATCCATCTAACTAAATTCTCAAATTTTCAAACTTGAATAACTGTAATATTCATAATATATACCTCTGGGAACCCGCAAGTGGCCGCCAATAACTTCAAGAAACCCTTGCCGATGGCGTCGGGCGCCGCTGAGCGCCGCTGTATCTGCTCCTTTATCGCTTCCAAGACTAGAGCTTCCACACTTTCATAGGTGGCTGAATATCTGTTATTAGTCGACATTGTTAAAAACAACGTCATAACAGAAATAATTTTGCTTATTTAACTAACAACTATTCCCCTGGGATCGAAATTAACATGGGTTAACCCATGGGTTATCTTACTGATGATATTTTAAAGAAAAAGGATTGGATTGTTTGTTTTTTGCAATTGAATAGGCTCCGAAACTACAAAACCGATAGAATGGAGGATTATTGGGGATACATTGATTAATTGACAGTAACATAGGCTACTTTTTATCCCAATATTCCCACGGGATCGGGAGTGCGGGTGAACCCGCTAGCGCTGCTACTATAGCACTAAATGCCTTGATGTCATATTGTGTAAGGAGCCAGATGGCAACAGTGTCGAAATGTACAAAATGCTCATGACAAAATGGCCAAATGTCAGAATGTTCATATGAATAAATACGCTGATGGTAAAGTTAATAAATAGGTACCTCACCTAGGGAATACTGAGTATTCTAGATCTGTGTTGTCAACTTCATCTTCATTACTTCCCATCAGAGGTGATCCTGATCCAGATGGTGACATTGTACCTGATGCCAATATTTGGTTAATGTTACTCAAATGCTCACAGTTATCTTGTTTTTTGTACAAAAAAAGCAGTTAGAAATCTTTAAGCCTAGCTAAACACGATAGGATAGTTTTAAGAAATTCTGTAAAGGATCGTTTTGAAATTTTAAAAACTTTAAAAAGTTTCACTAGTTAGAAAATAACGTATTAAAAACGCTGAGTACATAATTTTTTTTTTACAAAAACTATATTTTCTTTAATTTAGAGTGGTGCGTTTCTAATTCACTTTAATTACACTTGCAATTAAGTAAAAATATAAAAATGTCCCAACTAGTAAAAAAACCCGGCAAGTGCGAGTTGGACTCGCGGCAGAATACTGGCTCAGTTAAAACGGCAACAGAAATACATTATCTGGGAAAATTTCAACTGTCTAACTATCACGGTTCATGAGATATGCCTGGTGACAGACAGTCAGTAAAAAGGTCCCGTAGTTTTGGAACCGTAAAAACTAAAATATGTTCAAACTACCTAAAGTATTATCAGTTGGTATGAGATGTCCAGGCGGCTGCTTAGTCCCGAACGCAGTGACAATGTTCTCAACCAGACACTTGCACCAGGCACATTCTACCCACCATCTCTCGTTCAGTGCATCTTCTATGTACACCTGGGAAATTAAGTATTTCACAAGATACATTATATGTAAGTACAAATTGATTAACTTCACGGAACATATATTCATATATTGAATCTGTTAATTCATAAATATACATTTAAAAATTACAATTGTCAAAATTGAGTAAAGTATTATCTTAACAAAAAAACCTTAGCATAGATTACCTATCAATTCAATATAATTGCTATGGTTTTATTTTACTTATTATTTAAGCTAATAAGTAAGATTAAAGTTAATTAAGAAGGACTTTAAAGCCCCTCCTTGAATACTTTTTTATAATTGGTTTGCACAGAACTTACCTTGATAAATATATCAGGCCAATTATTGTTGTCTCTATGTCCAGCATACAGCATATTACAAGCCAGCACAAAGATGAGTGGATTCCCTTTGTTCTTGAACGCAGCACCCTGCTCCCTCTTCAGTAACGTACAGAGACTGTTTGTGACAGTTTCATGGGCAAACATGTTCGGTCGTATCTTGGTGAGATATAGCAGGCTCATGCAGAGGACGGGGTCTGGCTTTGAGCGTTGGGATTTGAGGAGACGAATCGATCCTGTTAGGAGGCCTAGCTGTTGGATTATAAGAATTTATATAATAAATGGTGTATTTTGTACGCTTAGTTTAGACAAATTGATTAGTTTTTTCCTCTGGATACAGTTGATTGAGATGAGAAGGTTAGTTAGGTGGGCAAGTCCACTTTGTCTTCACACAAAAAGGAACCAACTAAAGAGATCCACTTGAGGAACAAGTAGTAACTGAAAATAGTTTGAATCAACAACAGACAGTTTATTATTAAATATTGTAGTGATAAGCTTTCTTACCAATTTATCAGAGTTGAGTGTATCCAAGGCTTGCAGTACATTAGGTACAAGATCGACAGGATCTACATCCAATGAGGTGCCTCCAACAGCCTCCGCCGGTGAACCGATCCTGGCTCTTTTGCTCGGCGGCTGGTTGCCAAATGCAGCTGTTTCACGCTTACGTTCAACACCTAAACATATTTACTTGATAAAAATTTAGACTGATTGTCAGAAAATGCATAACTGGAAAAGGAGTTGGTCTAAGTTTAAATACATGTTACGTTTGTTGAATATTTAGAATTTCGTGGGTCGGTATTTATTTTAATATCTGTATTTTTACAAATTCCTACCACTTGTGGATGGTTTGTGTATATTCCTCTTCTCCGAATCCCTGGAGACGACCACAGTAGACTTGGTGCCGAGCGCGAAGATGTCCTGAGGATGCTGCGGAGCTTTACTTTTGCCACCGCGGCCAGACGAGGACATTTTACCACGCTCCATTGTCCCTAATTATATTTTAACGCAAAAGATAACTGTACTAGGAGATAGTCATTGCTTTGAATTTGAAATTAGTTTGATTATTGTAGTAAATTCACTTTATTTATGAAATTTTTCGGATTCAAAAACCACAACACTAACATTTGCCTGCAACCTGCAAAATTCATTAGAAATGACGTTGACAGTTCCGATGATAATGACGTTGACAACCATTTTTTTGTCTAAGCACCAGAAAGGGAGAACCGGAAATGCATTTGAACCTATGATTTGAACTTATTGTGTTTAGTTTTTCTACTCAATGCTAGATGGCAGCACTCCGGAAAAAAATAAAAAAATCCCGCCCGTGTGCTTGAACTGCTTGATTGATTGATTCACAGCACAGCTGTCAAAACTGTCAAATACTTGGAGACAAGTAAAATTCACAAAAAGGTATCTTTCTCCTAATTTCATAAGTAAAATTCCTATTGCGGCATTCAATTTACAATTCGAATACATTATACCGAGTTTAGGAAACTGTTGATACAAGAATATTTCGTGAGAAGTTATGTAACTAGTGTTTGAGGTTAAGTTATGAATTTCAGATGCTGACCTCTACCCTCGTAGGCCTCCGGGCGGCTCGCGCCTCTGTCATGATCACCAGGAACCTGGCCGCCGCTCAGAAGGCTTCTGACCCCATCCAGCAGCTGTTCCTTGACAAAATTCGGGAATACAAACAGAAAAGCGCGTAAGTTTTTCCACCTTACATTTAGCAGTTTCCTATCAGAAATTACCAAAAATACATTCCTTGAATATTAATCTGGTGTGTGCTTGAGCTTTATATTCCTTGTATCATATTGTAATATCGTCGTTGATAGTCCAAAACCGCGTATCTAGCATTGGTTAATAGCGCGTATGTACAGTTTGGCTAATTTTACAGGAGGGCGAAAAAACTATTTTTTGTAAAAACTAATAAGCCAATTATTGAATAAACTGGAATTTAGACTCATTTTGTTCTTTTTTACCTTACAGACTTATTTTAAAGTCAATAACTCCAGTAGTTTTGTGACAAAATCACTTACGCTGTATTGATTCACTTGGATGTAGATTTTTTTTTGTACTTACGCGAAATCGCACTATCCCACTGATGTTATTAAACTTGTACTCAAAACTCCTTAACGCAAAAACTACTGAACCGATTGCAATAAAACTTGGTACGTAGATAGCTTGTGACATGGATTAACACTTATGCTAATTTTTATCCTGATGTCACCATGGGTTCAGGACTTATGAGGGTAAAACCACGGAGCAAAGCTAGTTATAATATAAAAACAATACAGTTTCCATTATAATCAATTATTTATTAAGTATCGAAACAATTTTTAAATTGTTTTGATACTTAAATATATTATTGATTTAATTTAAAAATTAAATTCGTATAAAAGTAGATTATCATAAAATGCGTGGCAATCGCTAGGGATGACAGATTTCAGTTGCTGTAAGTGGTCATACTTAGTTTCTTGTATCGGTAACCTGGACGGATACTAAGGAGGAACGCTAGACAGCGTTGATATTCTAGGTCTTCGAGGTAAGGGGCTAAAATCGGTTTGAAAAGAATTTTTATACTCTATTGTTCCGTTAGGATTATATTTTAGGACACGAAGATCAACAACACATCCGTCATCGACCCCCACGGCCAGGTCTTATGGAATCGTAAACTTGAAACCTTCTGGCACTGTAATCTTTGAAGAAAGTGTGGTCTGGTTGTACAACTGTGTATGGAAAAGGTCTTCTTCTGGCTTCTTTTGTTATGGATGCGTATTGAGATGGCAAAAATCTCGACATTTTTCAACGGAGTCCACCTCCATTTGGGTGAGGCCTTTTTTAAGATACTTTTGAGTGATCGTTATATTTTTCTCCATTGCTGAGGAGTGTGCCAGAACACTATTTCTATTTTGCGCTGTGCATCCATCGCTCCAAGTGATAACATCTTTTGGATCTCTCTAACAATTTCGTTAGATAATCAACCAAAAACGAGGCATAGGTTGTCGCTTTTAGATCACACGCAGTTTCGTCAAACCAATAACAAAAAACTTCATTTGTCCCTAGATTCATCATCCCAATTTATTTGGGGTCGGCGCAGTATGTTTTCTTCTTCCATTTACTCCTATTAGTCGTCATCTCATAGTTGACATTCATCTCTCTCATGTCTTGTCTCACGCAGTCCATCCATCTTTTCTTAGGTCGTCCTCTTCCTCTCCATCGCTCTACATTCATACTCATCACTCTTCTAGTCACATGCGTCTCTTCTCTTCTCATCACATGTCCATACCAACTCAAACGGTTCCCTTTTACTTTTTCAGTAACCGGTGCTACTTTCAGGCTTCCTCTAATATACTCATTCCTTATTTTATCCATCCTCGTTACTCCATACATCCATCTCAACATTTTCATCTCCGCTGCATGCAATCTTCTCTCATCCTTCTTCTTCATGGCCCAGCATTCCGATCCATACATGACGACAGGTCTTATTTTTTAGATTTTCTAGATTGTGGATAGTAAAATTGTGTACAGCTAGTTTAGTTTTGAAGTATAAGTATAGCGCACTAATATTTAAGCAAGGGCACAACTTGACGGCTTGCAGGTCAACAGTAACAACGTGAACTGATTTTTTACACGGAGCGTCACACAAATTCTGCTATCCAGTTAGCAATTCACGTAGTTACGCGGAATTCATGTTGTAACTTGTTCAACGACAGATCCGCGGTATTGTTATTCATCAATTATTCCGTCGTCTATTGGTCAATTTAAAAAGTGTCTTTATAATGCGGCGCCAATCACCGACGGCTATCTAAGGGCGCGAAATATCATTTTTGATTTTTTGGTAGATACGCGGTATTATACAATGCTAGATCCGCGGTTTTGGACTATCAACGACGATATACACATTTAAAATTGATTTGCATGACTTTGTTGTTTCAATAATCAGCTTTGAAGACCCAAGTTACCACCTAAGTACTAAAATAGAATAAGTGTCATAATATCAATCATATCCTAATCCCCACTATCTGTTTGTTTTGCTTGTACATATTATGTTGTGAACGTGCATTATTGTCCAGTAATAGAAATGTGAGTAACTTTATATTTTCTTTGACTTACTTGCCATATTTTGAAGCCTTTTGTTGCAATGCCATAAATTGTGTGATGTTTTGATAGATCTATTTCTTGATAAATACCTCAATAATAACAGCTCAGCTACTATCCTACTAATATTTTAAACCAACTTCAAAAAAGGAAGAGGTTCTCAATTTGATGTATTTATTTGTAAAAGTTTGTGTGTATGTTCGTTACTTTTGTCACACAAAAACTATTGTAGCGATCAACCAATGAAACTATGTAATATGTACAGAAATCCTTAATCCTGCTAAGGATTTCTCTACATATTTGTTATTGTGACATATGATTTCTACATAATATTTGTCTTTTTTTTCCAATCCATTCTTATTCATATATTATTTCCAGTGGAGGTAAGCTTGTGGAACCCACCCCAGCCATAGAAAAGGAACTGAAAACAGAACTAGAAAAGCTAGAGAAGCAGTACGGAGGTGGTTCCGGAGTGGACATGACTTCCTTCCCCTCATTCAAGTTTGATGAGCCCAAGCTGGACCCCATCGATGAACAGGCCGCTGCCCCCAAGAAGTGAATGTAGACTTTAACATTCGTTTGTTCTGTGAATGCTTGTACCTAAGTGATTGTTTATAAATTATGATTAGACAGTATTTGTTGTTTTATTTAAATACACTGATATATTTTTCTATATTTCCGCCATCAAAGACTGTCTAGCTAGACATTATACAGTCTAAGGTAATGCATTCTAATTTTAAATTGGTGAATAGTTATATAAATAAGCCTTTTGTACCCCTTTAGGGATTAAATATTGAAAATCCTTTTCCTAAAAGGAATCCCATGCTAAGTTTGAGACTTGTAGCTGTTGTTCTAGAGAATTTGTGATGTCTTTTTTTTCTAAGAAGATTTGAAAGTAAATTCTAACTTTCTAACTAATATTATGAATGTGAAAGTTTGTTTGTTTCCTCTTCTATAATTATCTATTTTTTTTCCAAAAACTAGCAAACAGCAAATAAGATAAGTATTTTTTGTTTGATCCCTAAAAATAGTGTTCCTCTTGGTCACCGCGCCTATATAATTTTCATAGCAAGCATTATATAAGGTTGCTATTAATAAATCATCAGGCGATATCATTCTGCTTATTCCTACTTGTTCGTACTAGGAACAAATGGAAATCTTAGTTATTCTTACTGTGCAAAATAGCCACTTGTTTCTACTAGCTAGGCTTGGATAGGTGAGCAAGCATGAGAACTGAAGTACCAGGCGCCTATAAATATTAGGAGCTCTCACTTATCACATACTTCGTGTTTGAACGATTTCGTGACCACATTGCATGAAGCAGTGAAACGAAAAACAGTGGTATGAAGTACTAGGCGTTTATAAGTTATTGGCAGTGGCTGTATATGAATAAATATATTTATGTTATTGAAAAATGTGAAAACAACTTTCTTAAAAACTTAAGATATTAACATTTTAAGTGCGTAAACCTGCACTCAGCATTTGATTCCTCAAAATATTTTCTAAGAAAAATAGATTGAAGTTGCGACCACGAGCGACGAAAGACGGTTGTAATGTGTCCATTGAGAGTATTAAGAGGAGATACCATATTTTCTTTTTTGTCTGCGCCAGTTTTAAAAGCAAACATTTTCATCCAAAAAAAGTTCCGAAGGTGACACTAAATACCAAAATAATCCACGTTCTAACACATTGACTCAGCTGTATCAAATATTTAAGATAATTATTATGAAAAGCGCTTTTCCGCTGGCTAACGAACTCTATAGATAGGTACTACCTACCTAATCGTCGCCGCTATCCAGCGCTTTCGACCGCTCTCTGCCGATCGAAGCGAGTCCTGTCGACTCCAGTATGTGTTAAAATGTGAGACGTGGTGAACGCGTGCGTGTTACCTTACTACGTTAAATATTTAGACGATATATTACCATGGCTGCGGGCTTCGTAGGCTCCACGAAGAACTTCCCGTTCTCGTTCGATATGGACAGGGAAGAGGAGGAACCGGGAAGGGTCACGCCGCATTTGAGTAAGAGAATCGGTGAGTTAAACAACATGTTTGTTTGGAGTTTACCCTTTGGAAGGTCCTTCGCACAGCTGCTCCGTACTATCTACCAGTTTATTTAACTGAAACATTTGCCTTTAATAAGATATATTTAAAGTATTAAATTCTATAAAATTATACCCATGGCATAGTTTTAATTCAAGTGTAGCTAGTCACAAAATAGGAAGTGTAATTTCGTTGCGAAATATTCACAACCATGACTAATTTGACGATAAAAACTATACATTATATGTTTTCATTCTCTTTTATTTTGCCGGTGATAGATATCTAACATTATATTGAAACTACGTAGCTATGTACCGCAGCGTTTTAAATCAAGTATAACATGACCAATAAGAAACTACCCTATTCCCTATCTAGAACAGGGAGTGGGATAGAGGCCGCATTCAGTCGGGTTACCCGATCAATACAGGGACAGCTGACTGGCTGGGGGAACCAAAACAATACTGCTGTTAAACATACCTACCTAGTCCTATGTTTCTCGATGTTGTTGTTATGCCGGAAACTGTTTCTTTTGGGGTAGGTAACATTTTGCGCTCGCTTCAAAAAATGATCGTTTTGTTGCGAAACTGGTGACATACAAAGATGTTTTTATGTTATGAACCCACAATCACACACCTACTTACAAAGAAACAAAAAGACGATTTAAATAGAAACAAATAACGATTGAAGCAGAGACAGAATGGCGATCGAAACGGAAACAAAGGACGATCGAAACAGAAACAATAAAGGACAATCGAAACAAAAGAAAATGACGATATCGTAACAAAAACAAAAATAAAGAAACAACTTAGTTAGCTGAAGATATATTATATTTCAGAGTATTTTTGTAACTTAGGCGCACAGTAACTGATTACTATGAAAGAGCTAACTATTTTTTTCCTTTTTTTTTTGACTTAAATATTATGTAGGTACGCGTGTTCATAGACTTGTACAATTCTATGTCGCGTGTTAGATATTCCATTAAGCCACTTGGAATTCGTAATAATAAAAAACCATCTTATCATTGCTTATCTTATCAGATACTTCAGACAAGTCATAGTAACTATAGTTTGAATACGTATTTATTATTATTAACCGAACACCGTTCTATCATTCATTAGCATTGCATAGAGCGATGAATTTAGGGTTTTAGTTTATCTAACTAGAAATAGAATCTCGCAATCAGGCCTGGTTACGCTATCGGAAGATTCCTATCTCAGAATTTATTGGCTCAAGAGACCGAACATTACTAATCAACGATTAATCATTTAACTAAAAGATTTTATCGGTACCTACTTTCATAATAATAGTCTATTGGAATCACTACATAGTATAAAACAAAGTCGCTTTCTCTGTCCCTATTCCCTATGTATGCTTAAATCTTTAAAACTACGCAACGGATTTTGATGCGTTTTTTTTAATAGATAGAGTGATTCAAGAGGAAGGTTTTTATGTATAATATATGCATAATATAGCCGTGCGAAGCCGGGGCGGGTCGCTAGTGTTCAATAAATAAAAAGAAAGAAAAGTACTTCTATGTTTCTGAAAAGAGACTAATGTAAATAAAGGAAAACTTTGCTGACTGACTGAATGACTGGACTGATACATTAATGGACAGTTTAAGTCAATATACAGATCCGGCTAAAATAGGTAGATTACTACAGACAGCTGCTATGACGTAGGCATTCACTAAGGATATTGAAAAAAAAAATCCTACGCGTAGGTCTAGGTACCTACCTACATAGTCGCGTTAAGAGGAAAGGGTACCGGGGGCTCTTTCCATACAAACTATTACAAACATAGTCGACTGTTTTCTCCCTGGATAATGACACTAGAGCAAATATTTTTGGTGCGTAAAACTTATAACTGCCATGACCATGCCCCTATTTTTTGTTTTTATTTTATTTTTTTAATCTTAATTTCTATGATAATTAGAAAATGAAAAAAACCAAAACATAGGGGAATAGTCATGGCAGTTATAGGTTTTATGGCACAAAAATATTTGTGCTAGTGTCATTATCCAGGGAGGAAACAGTCGACTACGTTTGTATGGAGAGAACGCAGGTACCCTTTCACCTTAAAAGCTAGTAAATATTAGTAATACCGTGATCAGTCAACAAACAAATAATAAACTTTCGCATTCATAATATAAGTTGGTATTCCTAACCTTTACATTTAATTATCTCTTGTCTTCGTCTTAACCCTAGGTCGATGGAACCATTCAAAGAATCTAGGTTTTCCTAGTTACAATTCCATGTAATGGCATGATAGAGCCACTGAAGGTAATCTAGTTTTCTATTATATTAGCCATATAGCTTTGTTTTTATCAGGCCACTGAACTGTGTCGTTGTACTGTACGTAAGTAAGTGGGTTGTAACTGTGGGTGGCTCCTTTCTGTTCTTCTTTATATTTTGTTCTTGCCGCAAAATAGGGGTAATTGTAAATAAACCTTATGTTATCATTTGTTATAGGCAACAACATTAAAATATGGTTAAGGGATTAAAAAAGTATATAAGTAGTTTATCCGTTATCTGGCACCCTTAACACAAGCATTAAGTTGCTTAGCTTGGGGCTGGATGGCGATGTGTAATATGTCCTGAAATATTTATTTATTTATTAAACTATTTGGAAATATTCCACCCAGGTTTTTTTTACCTTTATCCTGAAGGTCAAACCCAAATTCAAGAAAAAGATACTTGTTTGATAAAGAAAAAGATAGCTGAGATAATACAGGACCGTAAGTATATTAAAATAAATAAATAAATATTTCAGGACATATTACACATCGCCATCCAGCCCCAAGCTAAGCAACTTAATGCTTGTGTTATGGGTGCCAGATAACGGATAAACTACTTATATACTTTTTTTTTTTTTTTGTAAATATATACATATTATACATATAGGAATGGTTATGCATATTATACGTACCTATATTAAGTGTTTTGAAGTCAAGATGTCAATATGTATCATAATCTCAGTGTCAA
This sequence comes from Idaea aversata, assembly GCA_907269075.1. Lineage (NCBI taxonomy): Eukaryota > Metazoa > Arthropoda > Insecta > Lepidoptera > Geometridae > Idaea > Idaea aversata. Next base: position 13,673,198 of record OU026100.1, on the reverse strand, counting down.
AATGTACAAATTGCTGGTGCCAAAATGTCCTTATGATGTTTAAATGTTGCTACGATAGAGTATAATATATGGTACAAATCTATATATTAAAATTCAAGGCCTCAGTGACGGACGAACCGATATATCAAATCAACGCACAACTCCAGCCAATGGACAGATACTTGTTATTAATGTAGGCATCCGGTAGGAAAGAATTTTGGAAAAACTCAAACCCTGCGCGGAAGAACTACTTCACTATCAATATCACTACATAGTATAAAACAAAGTCGGTTTCTCTGTCCCTATATCCCTTTGTATGCTTAAATCTTTAAAACTACGCAACGGATTTTGATGCGGTTTTTTTTAATAGATAGAGTGATTCAAGAGGAAGGTTTATATGTATAATGCATGCATAATATAGCCGTGCGAAGCCGGGGCGGGTTAGTATACTATAAAGACTTGTCTCTTTTAAAAATCAAAGAAGTAGAGATTATACCTATGGGTCTGCCATATTAATATCAACAACATTATAAATCACACGCATAATCCAGTGCCAGCCGATATTCGGCTAAATATAACTGATCGTATAATCAATATATCGGATGAAGTGTCCCCAAACGACGACGGTATCTACTGCTATATGAATCATACACTTGCCTGAACATGTCAAAAACATTCTGATTCATTAGTTGTCGTGTCGTCTAATCTAGCTAGACGCTTTGTCGGTTTTATGGCGACATTGTATATTATGTGATAGAAAGCAAGTAGGCACTGTAACCTTGGCAAGCATTTCAGACAGTACAGATTTAAGATGATACCTAATCTACCTGCTACTACTATTTTATAGGGGTTTTAGTAAGAATATCTTTGGTAAGAATGTTCTTGAAAGATCACAGAACACAATGAGCACATAACATAAAGTGACAACATAGCTTGCTATTGTCTGGTACAGTAAATTGACACTGTAAGTTAACACTTTATTGTGCAGAACGACCTCGGAAACGCTGTCTAATCTCGCGACAAGGTGTATAATAGATGTTCGTGACTGTCGTCACTGAAAACTGAACAAAGCATCGCGGCCGCGTGCCAGCTACGTTCTACCACGCTGAACTACGCTCAGTCAACTCCCAAACACACTACAATAACATTGTCTTTTCCTTCTGAAATACTATATTCAGAATAACTTGCACAAATCTGTGTAGTGTTTGGCAATTTTCGCGCGTGATCCGCCATCTTGTGTCGCGATCGTCTGGAATTTTCCAGAAGCAGGTGTTGTGGCGTGCGTTTAATTTGATGATTTGTGATTTGCAGTTGCAAAGCCGTAACGTGTAGTAGGTACCTATCAATGGCTGTGTCGAACTGTCTTCTATTTGACATGATTTAATACGGGTTTGATTTAGTGCTTTTCAAGCGGAAAATTACGTTTAAAACCATTTTAGAACATACTTATACTTTACCTAAGTTCCGTTAAAGAAAGATTATCTAGACTCTGAATTCAAAGATCTCTAGATAGGTAGTGAAAATGAATGATAAAGGAGATACAAACCAATCTTAAACTCTTCCAAAACTGAGTCATAAAAACAATGATAATGCGAAATGACTGCGGAATTGTTAATGTATCATTCAGGTCTTTGACATTGTGTGCGAGGCGCCAGTTGCTGGCGGAGTGGGCGGACTCCCGAAATAGCAGGCACTTGCGTGGAAGCGTGTCAAATATGAACATGCACATAGAGTTGCCAAACACAGACAATTTTTGTCCAAAATCTACACCTTGTAGATTCAGTATCCAGTATTCTACCATATCCAACTTTCTTAATAAGTTTTAAAACTGACCTAGTGAGCTTTTGATTAAAGGGATGAGAAGCGATCTTGGGTCTTCAAGGCTACTTCCTATCCCTACGTGCACAAAGCATCGGAACTTACACAACCGAAACCACGGGGCACTTGCAGTGATTCTGTATAATTAATTGAGATAACTCGTGGCCATGGAACAGTTTATTTATGGATTAGATTAAATGTCGAATCTAAATAAAGTTTAGGTCCACTTTAATCTTCATTAGAAGCTAATTGGTTAGCGATTAATCCTTCGAGGGCAAGTTATGATAATATTTTATTAGTACCTACCTACTGTACGATATATTTGGGATTCTGTAGGTGTGCTGTATAGATATATATGTATTACCTAATCCTACAACACGTGGAATATTTTGAGTAAAGTTTAACCTTGGTTACCAAGTAACCACAACCTTGGTCTCCACGTGGATGTCTAGACTATGCCTCAACATTAACATAAACCCTGTATTTCGCAGTTTGTAAAGGTAGTAGGTAGGTACGTATAAGTATCTCATTTTATGTTGTTGTCTAGTTAAACGAACATTATATTGCAGTAATAGTTTTTAGTATAGTATTTTCAGTTTTTTCGACTTGAACTCATGAGTTATTCAATGGTTATTAATTCTAGGTAAATAATGACTTCAAGTTTTTATGACTGCGTCATATATTTCTTGCGTGATATCCTACTGTAAAACTTTGCGGTTATGTAGGTAGGTATAGTTTATAGTAAGTAGGTACTTACATAATAATATGTTCTACTTACCTATGACCTGTTTTATTAGATTTTTATTGCTATTTGGTTTCAACGGATGACTCCGATGTATCGTGGAATAATTTTTATATAGGGACGTATCTATCCACATGTGCCTTATTTTATGGCATAATTACAGAGTTTTCAAAAGTAGAACAAAATTTATTCGCATAGATACGTCTAGAATTTTTCGTTTTCGTTTTACGATACCCTCGTCAAACCGCATATAGATAGTTGGTATATACGAGCGGAGAAAACCCTAGCCGACCCTAACGAACGTCCTTGTGTAATATTTACCTAAAATGGGTAGGTACCTACTCTAGATTAGGTAGATACCAAACCAACACTATCTCTCGGCTCAACAACTGCAAATAATCTGATTACCGTGCAATCACGACCGGCGGCCACGCTTTAGTCACTCGCCAACACGCTACAACACCTCTATTTCTATGTTTATTGTGACATTTTAGTGATATGAAGTGAAAATTAACAATAAAAATGTCGATTCGAGGCGTTCAAGACGGTGCGAGATCCCCTCGTATAATAACAGATTCATTCTTCGACGATGATGACGGTGAGTGCTACGAATAAAAATAATATTCAGCAAAAAGAACTCCTTCGAGCCGGATTTGAACCAGCGACCTATGGATGCCAGTGATTTTCCCTCTACAGTCCACCGCTCTACCAACTGAGCTATCGAAGGCATACGTAGGAGGTTGAAATTATCAAACCGTACGAAATACTGATTATAACGTACTTTCGTTGTGATATCTGTAGGGTGACAATGCTGTCGATTTTTCTTGTACAGTCGCTGTTTTTAAATTAGCGATAAGCATTTTTTCTAGCGTGTCATAAAACTCGGAAACATTTGAGACTTTTAAATAAGAGTTATTGCGTCAAATGTGTTTTACTAGTTGTAAATTTTTGGAGCTGTAGCTTTTCATTAGGTAGGCATGTGCCGAATATTTCTTACTTCGTTCGATACCACTGTGCGTCAGCCTGCGTCCGTAAGGGACACGAATAATATTTATAAAGTTAGAAATAAGTTTTGAAAATGTACCTACGTAATGGCTTGTTTTTTTTGTTCAAGTTGTTATCTTATAAAGGGATGAATTGGGAATTGGTTTTTAGATGTTAGGTATTAATTGGGAAAATGGTATAAATTTTAGGGCTGAATTGGAACGAATTTTTTTTTCTGTGATAACTGTTTTACTATGGAACGATAGGTACTAACTACTTTATCGTTTCGGAATAGTTAAAAGTTTTTAGAAACGCCACATCACACAACTTACAGTGTTATTGTATAATATGGAAACTAAAACATGTTTTGCATTTGCAATCCGCGTCTTTGGTATACCGAAAGTACAATCGTTACAACACAAACAAAACAATCAACTGTATCATTTACCGACCATCATTAAACGGTGCACAAATACGCGCTAATAATCAAACAATAAGCAATTCAATCAATATTGATTACCCTCGTAAGGTAGGTAGGTACTCATATTGTTTCCATGTCGCGATGGAAGCGACCACTCCGGCCACCGGCAGACGGCGGCTGACCACGGGACACGCGTCAATAGCCGGGTACCCACCTAGCGCACAGGCTCGCGCGGCAGCCTCGGTGTCCAGATCGCGAGCGATGGCTCCCGAGGCAGCCTCAGTAGTTACGTTCAATTTACACGAGGAAGCCTCGCGAGGCAGGCTGAGCCATCATAAGTCCGCGAGTATTCGTTGTTCCCACCTAACGCACACGCTCACTGAGGCGCCTTTGAGCGCGTCAAGTTTACCGACAACAGATGGCTCGGGGCCGAGCCGTGCTCGGGCGAGCGAACGCGCGCCCGTGGCCGCCCGAGGCACGTCCACATCAGCCGAGGCATTTGGCTCGCGAGGCTGCCGCGCGAGCCTGTGCGCTAGGTGGGTACCCGGCTCAGTCCGCGGCCAGTCATACAACGGAGTGGTCGCGTATACGCGTCCTCACGGTGCATTCTTGACACGCGTACGCGTATTAAAACGTGGCGAAATACGATTTGAATTTCAAATTAAACTTCACCAATGTGTTGTTATGTGTAAAACTTTGGTATGATATCGATTACAGAGTTTTGTAAACATCGTGGCTTGCATTTGTTTTTAAATATTAGTGTTATGGAAAAATTTGTTCCTCAATTAAATTAACTTTAGGTATTGCGATTATCAATTTCATCTCAAGGCTTGATCTTAATTGAGGAATATTATTACCATATTTTTGAAGATTTTTCCCTATTGCATATCATTGTGCAATTTTATTTAAATATTTTAACTTTATTACTATTATAAACAGAGTTTAGGTAGTTAAAAATTTCACTCTTGTTGAAAATAATTATATTTACATGTCAGGATTTGATTTAAAAACCAAAATGACAGTCGATAATTTTTCAAAGAAACGACCAAGAATATGGGTAGTGATTTGATAATGAAATTGAAACGACCCGATCCATAGTGAAAGCGCATAACTGACACCAATCCGACTAGAAGCCGCTGCCGCTCGCGTGTTCCATTTTCCATATACTTCAATATTGATTTAATTATGTACGTCATTCGAATCTAATTCCGACACTCCGATAACCGCAAGTTCAAAGTGATTATTTACGAACATATTTCGTCAGGTCACGGTCGAGATCACGAAATGGAAATGTTTTAGCAACTTTAGGTAATTTCGGTGATTAAGCTGAAACGAAAGTGTACAGTAATTCAATTTGTGAGAGTAAATCCATATACGTTTTCTCTGTTGGTTTGGGCTTAACATAGAATTAAACAAATATAATTATTGCGAATTAATTTAATAAGGCTTAGTGGTTCAAATACTCTGGTTTAATTTTACTACAGTTAAATGTGTTATATCAGATGACATTATATTTCTGAATGATACACTAGTAATTGATAACACTTTTTCCTCATTATTTTATTAGGTACTTTGGTTAATGTCATTGAGATAAATCTATCTCTTAAAATTACTAACATGAAACAGACTTGTTTCATCATTCTTAAAATGGAGGACATGAAATAAACCCGCATTGGGGCAAACCGGCGGCGGACTCGGCTGGCTGCCATTCAACAGAATCAGAGAACCTTTCTTTGATATAAAATGCTATTTTTATTCGAAAAGGCAAATAGAGTTTGAAGACAAAATACTTTCGGTTGTTATAATCATAGTTTAAAGATTGTTTTGATTTGTTTGATTAGAGAAGACCTATTTCAAGATCGTCTCATGAAATCATTTGAAAAAAATTGAAAAAATTCTGTTTTCCTGGTAGGGTTCGATCGAATACATGAACGCTGCTTAACCTGAGCGTGGGTTTTAACATTTTGGAATTACACCATCTAGTGAAATCATTTTTAAGCTAACATAACATTAAAAAAATTATCCCAATACTACTGTGAAAGGTGTGAAAGTCACAGACAAATAATATTCAAATGTTTTAACTTTATGTTAACACTATCACTAATGTATGTTTGCTAGATAAAGACAATCAAATAACTGATTCGTTGAGACCATTTTATGTAGGTATCTACCATATTTTAATGAATTTAGCCAATTAGTACGTACTTATCATAATATTTTAATGAGTCCAGTCAATTAGTCTCCATATTAAATCGTAGGTATTGATGTACCTGGTATAAAGGCGTGTTGAATTTCTGTGATGTCATACATAGTCAGCTGAGGGCTAGGGTTGAGCATGTAGGTCACGCGGTACTTCGGCTATTCACCGTCTGAACTAAACATTCTATGGTGCAGTGCTAGGGGATTCAAATAGAGCTTTTGTTTGTGAACAGCTTATTATCACGATTCTATTAACTATGGCTATAATACTATTAAAGGGGGGCAGCTATGTAGAAAGAGATATATAATTATCAGTACCGCGATGAGACTAAAGGCGTGTTGGGGTTCAATATTATGTCACAATGTAATTTTGTAAACTGGCCCTTACATAACGTCATATTCCAATACGTCGTAGTTTGTGACCACGATCAATAGTATGCAATTTGCTAGGAGCGTTGAGGAAAACCGATACTTACCCATCTAAACTAAGAACATATACCTATTTGATATTGCGTAGTTACAGATTTTGATCTACAGGGAATTAGGATCTAGGTATTTTTTCTTTACGTATAAATAGATTACAATGGTCTTAACTCTTAGTTAGCTTTTCGATAGCTTTTGTCTACTGGCGAGTTTGTTGATATATGTATGTTATAAAAAAAGTATTTGGTTTGATAAAATTAATTTGTTTCGATTTAAGAATAATGGCTGAGATAGGTCGCTATCTAGAGACAAGTACTAAGAACATTTTCAACTGTAACAGATAAAATGATAAAAAACCCAAAAATGCCACGATGTTTTCAAAACTTATTGTTGTACTTTCGGTGTATTTACTGTGATAACATAATAACCTCTGACGCAACAGGTCAATGTAGATAAACAGTGGAAAACGGAGCTGAACTAGGTTGATTAAAGATGTACAGCTTCGATAAGGATTTGTGGCACGTCCGGAGACCTTCGGTGGAGAAGGACGATGATCAAGATACACGTAATTATTGTTCTATTACTCTAACATTCACACTTGTTCTAACGAACAATGTTTGAATAAAATGTAGGCATCAACTATAATTTAGATTGCCATTTAAGTTATACTTCTAACTCTTGGGAACGCCATGCCACATCAAGTTATGGTATTTCTACTTGAGTGTTTCTTTTTACAACATTTTCCACTATTATTTTATTTTAAACTAGCGACCCGCCCCGGCTTCACACGGCTATATTATGCATGTATTATATAAACCTTCCTCTTGAATCACTCTATAAAAAAAAAAACCGCATCAAAATCCGTTGCGTAGTTTTAAAGATTTAAGCGTTCAAAGGGAAATAGGGACAGAAAAAGCGACTTTGTTTTATACTATGTAGTGATAGTGATGTATGGCAAGCGATACATATTTCAATAAAAACAGAATAGAAAGCAGCAAGACCCGCATCCTGTTTTCGTTTCGATCGTGCGCAATGCGTAATGCGTATAGTCCTTAATAGCTGCTGGTTGGCAACACTTTTAAGAAACGACATCGATAGCAGTATTTATGTAATTTTTAGGTATACCTCGAGTATTTGAGCAGGCCCTGACCGTTGGTAATTGCGCAGTGCGGAAGGACGTGCGTTGAGATTGGATTGTAAACTATCGGTTATTTGTTACTTCTCGGCTAGTTATTGTGTCATAAATGTGTGATTAGGTAGGTCATTCAAACGCAGCGATAAACAGGAAACTACTCTACTGCTGTTGTTAAAATTATTACTGCGCTAGATCCAATGATTGTTTCATTAAATATAAGTAGGTAAGTACCTACCTACTTGAAACATGCAATATTAAATAAAAGCAGACGCTGTTTTTTTAACTCCCGTCCATCAAAAACTAAACTATTGTTCAATTTACCATGACTTTCTATGACGCACGCACTGCGTTGCTATCTAAAGTTTTGTTTTTGTCGTATATTTAAAACCATTTTACACGTTTTGATGGGTCAATGGCTGACGAAAATAAGAGTCACATTATCATAATATTTTGCACGCACTGCTTTGCTATCTAAAGTTTTGTTTTTGTCGTGTATTTTTACCCATTTTACACGTTTGAATAGGTCAATGGCTAACAACAGTAAGAGTCAGATTATCTTAATATTTTGGCAACAGTTTTGGATACAATTCGCACTTAAAACATATCTAGAAAGTATAAATTAGTCGTTACATTCACTAAATGGTTGTTGAAATATCTGAGCTGCGTTATGATTCAGACAGGTATTCGAGTAGGTAATCAACATTGCGAGTGGAATGTGCAATTAACGAGTTATGGCGTTGACTCGTAAACAATACGTACTTTTTTAATTATACTAGGTAGGTAATAGTTTATTTTAAAAGTAGATATTTCTCGTTTTCTGAACATTTTTTATCGTAAACACTATTTTACCTCACAATAATTGATTTTTTTATGCCAAACTGGTAGAATATATTACCCCTAACATCTTATTCCGTGAATGTCAACTTTTTTCGAACAAGTGCGACTTAATAGAAAGTACCTACCCTATAAGTACAAGTGATTGAGCTTTGAGTTTTTATTGAGTTTCGACTACTATTTTAAGCATTAAAAGCATTTATTACCGAAAAAAGCTGATTTTACATAATAAAAAACCTCAAAACTTAAAAAAAAGTATGAATTTCTAAAAATCGTAGAACAGTGTTCGTCTAGACGTCTAGAACAACCCCTTTTCATATAGAAACCCTTAGTTGAAAATTGTATACTGAGGTAGGTACAATTGGTACCTACCTACGTAAAAAATTATAACTACATAGTTTATTCCCAAGAAAATAATAATATCTATAAGTCCCTATAATGCCTTCAACATTATAGGAACTTATACACCTACTATAGCTATATCTTTGAAGATGATTGTTTTCGTGCGAAGATTACTAACAACAAATCCTAGCCAAGCTCCCTGGGGGTATAAGCTTGTTACATACTCGTTTAAGGTAGACCCAGCTTCATAAATAAATCAGAAAAGCAATTTGATGTTCAATTAATATTTATTTTTACTGATAACGTTAGATCGTTAAGTAAACATCTATTGGTACTTTCGTCTGTACAAACGTAGCTTACGTTAAATGTATAAAATGAATAGAAAAGGTTAAAAAGAATAAAAATATTAACATCATAAATACGTCTTAACTTAATTAGTAACGAAAATAAGGGAGGAGGATAAGGTCATGAGGTAAGTAAAGTTCGCTTCGTACGTGCCTTTTAACAAATAGGTTAGATTAGGTTGGATCCGTCAGATTTTGTCAACTTGACTTTAGATGAGAGTTAAGACCATGGACGTATTATACATATTATAAATATTACGTCCATGGTTAAGATATTTTCGTGTAAACTCTACACGTAACAGTGCAAAGGTTAAGTCCCTGTTACAGTCTGACAGATTTTTTTTAAGTCGATTAAAAAAATCAACATTTCATTAAAAAATCCGCGTTTCCATTTTAAATGGTTGCCCTAGCGGAAGTACGTAGGTAACCATTTGAACTCTAACAAGTACCTACCTATGTACGATTATCATTCCTAGATACTGTATTTTTTAATAAAAAAAATTGGCCAAGTGCGAGTAGGACTCGAGAACGAAGGGTTTCGTACCATTATATTCCGTTTTTAGTATTTGTTGTTAACGCGGCAACAGAAATACATCATCTGGGCAAATTTCAACTGTCTAGCTATCATGGTTCATGAGATACAGCCTTGTGACAGACAGACGGACAGACAGCTTGAAGTCTAAGTAATAGGGTCCCGTATTTAGCCTTTGGGTACGGAACCCTAAAAAAGCCATCATACTTCAAAAGATGTTTAAGTATTTTAACTGTTGGCGTGTCTTATGTATAAATCTGAAATGTATTTTTCCTATCATTAGGGAGCGAGAGTCCAACGACAGCGGTCGGAGCGGAGGCGCCCCGCGAGCTCCCCAACGAGCTGTCAGCTCCCTACGAGGTTCCCCAGTTCCCCATCGAACAGATCGAGAAGAAACTCCTCATTCAGAGGCAGTTGAATGTTAAGTAAGTACCTACACACAGAGAAAAATGTTGTTAGACGTACGAGAAATCTCATAAGTGCAACCAGAACTTCTGGTTGGATCCGTGACAGCAGTACCCACTAGTTGTCTTTACCAAATATTTTTTATTGAGGACCAACTAGAAATTATTGTACACACTACTAGTCTACACGGATAAACAATCTAGTTACGTTTACTAGGTTATTGTAAATGTAACTAGATATTTTTGTAGTGTATAAAATATTCTAGTTCCGATAATTGCGTTTGATGTTTAAATCAATTATAGTAATCCTAGACAGCAAAAAGGAATATTAAAGTTAGACTACATTGTCTCGTAGACTACGCGTCAGCACGCTCTACGAGTAATGCAGCACTAATGGCTATAGTGGACTATAGCCACATATTGCATTAATTGCGGAGTCCGTAATCAGTACGGTACGCACCTGCGATACAAAACAAAATCTTCGTCTCGACCAAGGTAATTTGATAAAACACAACGATAGCGCGATCTAAAATTACTACTGGTGCCATCTAGTTGTGACTCATGAAACTAAATAAATAAGTAGCTAAACATAAATATAATTATTTAACTGGAATATTCTTGCATTCACAAAAATGTAGTCTTGTAGTTTTAACAATAATTTTGTTGTATATATAAAAGAACACAGTGTTAAATTAACATGATATTCATCTATGACAACTTAATTATTTTGTTATTATAACAATTTGTTTTAGTTATTTTCAGAAAGAAACAGAATAGGGGTAATTATACATTCTTGTAGTAATTAAAATAATGTTGTTGTGTATACAGGCAACTTCGTAGTGCATTACCAACATGACGATCATTAATCAGAACACTTAACTTCGTTAACTGTACATTTTATTCTAGTAAACATTACAAATCATTTCGTTTATGAAGCAAGAATTATTGTTTAAAAATACAAAATTATTGTAGCTTTGATTTAAAATATTTTTCTAGTGTACCTTATTAAACATTTATTGAGGTTTAAAATAAAATCGTAGAGATTACAAGAAAACAGTATTTCAGACTAAAGTCGTAAAATAATTTAACTATACAGTTTTGTACTTCTGGTTGACTCCTATTTCTCTGCGTGTACCTATTCATATATAAAATATGCGTTTTAAATAAAATCTACCAAGAAGGCCAATTCCCGTATTCTCATCCTCACCGTATCGGTTTCGATTACAAAAAATACCCTCAAAATCAGCTTTTTGTTATTCTCAAGAATATTTTTTTGTAATCGAAATGCAATCGGAATGACATTGCAATATAATTTGAACAATTTTATTTACGAGAATTGCCCTTCTGATGTACGATTCTTCTTCTTGAGGTGCAATCTCCTATTCCTATTATGGTTATTTTTACTTTAAATACTGCTGCACGGAATATTAGTGCTTTGCTTGAACTATGTCCGGAGGATCTTGAGACATGAGATGTCTTTTTTCTTGGATTTTTAGAAGTTCGTAGGTAGGTACTTAAAGTTGCACATGATAATAGACAGCGGGGTTAAATTTTGAAACGAAGTCCCTTTACATTTTTTCTTTTCTTCATAATATGGAAGATTATTGTTATCGGTCTCCTTCGTTATCTTTCTTGTACGGTTTTTCGTAACGCGTTACATTTTTCTCAACTAGGTAACAACCCCTCGCCTACCCGCGATAAGAACTTCGTTGCAAGATATGCTTTAGTTAGAGGATACCTAGATTTGCTCAAAACTTACTCTAAATACTCGTATAAGTATATCCCTTTGGAAGGGGCAGATCCGGCATAGTTAGGTTTGTATTGATACTTTTTTACCAAAAACTCAATCTCGAACAATGATTCAACCGTATTCACGTATTTGGCTCGCTAAAGATATTATTTAACACAACAACAATGGCTTGAATTGAATCCGGTTAGCATTCTCACGACGCTGATAATTCAATTTGTATGACCGTGAACTTGACAACACGACGCGTGTTATGTATGTATACATACATTTACCACCTATATTTGCATCTTTGTTGGTGGCCATTGCAGTTCCGATGACGTCATTAAATACCTTACACATTTAATCTCTACCTACTGGTTACTTCATACTTCATTCATCAAATAGTAGGAACACCATGAAATTGTTCTCAAAAGAGAGTTACAGGTCTTATTTAAAGTATTGAAAGCAATCGTCACGAGACGCCAGTGTCATATTTACCCTACAAGCGAAGGGTCTTACTCCGGGTCACAGCCTCGCAGTCCAGTGAGCAACCCTGGTCAAACCACTCCCTGGTTCCCTAAAACCAAAATCCTGGCCACTATAGATATTTTTTTAATTGCAAACACCATTTTTAAATTACATAAAAAAACAAAACTTAAGTCTAAGTGTTACAAAGGGCGGCCTTATCGCTCAAAGCGAGCTATGGGGCAGCGCTGCGCCCGCGCCGTAGTGGTAGTGGCCACGCTTAAAATACGCAACCGTGATTACTTATAGTGTATCAATACCAGAAGCATACGCTTACGAAAAGAAGAGGGAAAATTCAACTCGTTATTCCTGCTATCCTGCACTGATATTATGAATGTAGAATTTTGTGTGAATGTGAGTTTTTTTGTTATTCCTTTACGAAAAAACCTAAGTCTGTGAGACAGTTGGAAACACATAGGGTAGCTACTTTTTATACGGGACTTACGCAGGTAACTTTGGGGTGCAGCTAATACAAAATAATACAAAGTGCTGCCCGCATAGCGGTCCGTTGCCGTTGCCGAAACAGTCGTTAGCACTGAACCCATACAAATGAACTAACTAACTAGCTACGTATTGTAACCTCTGAGCCCAAAATGCCGTTTTGCCATAAAGACACCGCCCATTATCGTCGTATTTTACGAGCACTTCGCTCTCGTCTAGCCAATTTAATATCCAACCTACAATATCAGTCGTCCGCGATCATACCCCTTGGAATGTGCGCAAATATACGTAGTACTTTGTTGATATTGTTCAGCCAACGAAAGTAGAGGCTTACATAGAGTATTATAATGGCTATTATTTTAGTTATTATTTAAGATTAAAGTTCCTTCAGTTCAAGCAAGACTTTAAGCTCTTAAGATTAAGTCCAAAACATACTTATTTAACCATGGGCATTTTAGAACTCTACGATGGGCCTCCACTTTTATTAGCTCCAACCTACTTTACACTTTTACCAAAGGGGTAGAAGAAGTGCTCATTTTTTATGCATTAGGTATAAAACCAGTATGGTAAGTACGTATCGATTGTAAATTGACATGGGCTAAAGTAATTAAATGTTTACCTACTTAGGTAACCTACCTAACTATTAAAATTAAAATATGGCTTCTGAATTTTCGATAGAAACGTCCGTAGATAAATAAATCTACATGGTTAAGCACTTACATGATAAGTAAGCTATAACATTGGTTATCGTTTATGCAATAAATAGCCGGACAGGGTGCCAATATTATTAGTAGCTTGCTGTAATTGGATGAACCTTGACGCGGCAGTAACCCTTGCGACGGCGAGGGTGGCTCGCCATTCGTCATTTGATTGCATTTCCGAGCGCAAGTCTACGGGCTGGTTGGATAGAGATAGAGAAATAAGCGGGTATTCAGATATAAGAATTTAAATTATTTAAGGATAAGTGATGTTTGGCAGTAAAACAGAATGTAAACGTTGGACTTCATCGTGGAATTCGTGGTAAAAAAATGTTTTTTTTAGCTTGATAAGCTCTACAGCTTAAAGGCTTATTTCACCGAGCACTTATGGATTTCAGTTTGGAAGGATGCCGATAGATACTTGATATCTTTCACCCACTCACTCCCTTTGCTTTGCGATTTGTATGTTGTACTATAATATAGGATGTGGTCATCAATTTGTCATTTTAGCAGACGTTGCACGACGCAATATCGGTGTCTTGTCTAAATATTTATCAGTAATTTGATATTAATTTATTTACTCTGATGATTAATGGATATGGATGAGTTTCTATTGTTAATTACCTACTTGGGTGGGTATTCTACGTAGTAAGTAGGTAAACCAAACAATATTTATTGAAAATAAAGAACCACCCATCATCCTAACCATAGGTACAAGTGGTAGGAAACCTTAACTATGCATTGTAAATATTAAGGGAAGCCAGTTTAAATTTTCTCGTCAAGAGTACCTAAATTAAAGCTTTGACTTTTTATCCCAGGGCAGCAGAATGCGGTCAGTCAGTCCGTTCGTTCGCGGGCAGCGAGGCTGGAGGCGCTGCTGGCGGCGGTGGTGCGGTCGCAGTGTTCGAGGAGGCTGCGCGGCTGCGGGCACCGGACGATGATGACCTGGACGTCGTTTTGCCGCACTTCCAGCGGGTCGCCATCAGTGGGGAGGACACTTCTGGGGTAACGCACTTCTACATACTAGACTAATCCGTTTACAGACACATTAATATAGACATTAACTAAGCATTAGCCTAAATACCTACCTATGCTTAGTTGGGCGCTGTTTTTATTTAGACTAAGTTGGAAGTTGTGGCAAACCTGAAGGTTCAAGGTTCCCAAAAGCGCTCAGAAACTAAATAGGATAAAAGCGCTTTTTGAAATACCTCCCTAGCATTTTTTTTCATCTACTCCAGGTGCCCCTAGAAGATCTCCAACAAGCATCCTCGTACTTGGTGGAGGCGTTGGAGATGCGTAAGAAGTACATGGAGATGTCGACGCAGGGTTTCGCCCCGATCACCAACAGGTTTATCCGCAGCCTCGACACGGCCAACGCGCACCTTCACGTGCCGCCAGCCAAGTTCGCACAGAGGCATATTGCAGGTTAGTGCGGCTTCATTGTCGTCCTTTATCCACTCACTAATTCACTTTTATAACACTCCGTTTTCCGGTCGCCTATTGTGCCAAAAGCTTAGAGGACCCATAGAATCACTTGATTCGAGTATGACCTGGAACGTGTAAGTCTAATTTGTACAATCTTTCAGACCACTTAGTTCACCCACCGTTCAAAGACAACAAGGACCCGTGGGAGTGTCCGTACCCTGAACCCAAGAACTACACGATCCGTGCCGACAAGGGAGTGTTCAACCTGTACCAGACAGTCGAGGGCAAGCAGACCAGGGTGCCGTACCAGTACATCACGCTGCAGCAGTACATACAGGACATGAACACCATGTGCAGTATGATCGCTGATGGACCACTGTAAGTTTATATACATACCTTTTTGGATTTAGTTCGAGGCCTCTTTAACATTCTGTTTACTGGCGTCGTAGAACATCCTTATTAAGCTTTCAGGCAGGTCTGATTTCATAACCCAAAAATAGATCTTTGTGTAAATTACTTAATTATTAAGAAATGTAACGGTGTTATGTAATTTTCCAATCCAAAAACCTTTAAGGCTTTGAGTGTATACTAAATTCAAATAAGAAAGCCTTTGACAATAATGTTTATGTTATCAGTAAGTCGTTCTGCTACCGCCGCTTGAGCTACCTCTCATCGAAGTTCCAGCTGCACGTCCTGCTCAACGAGCTGCGAGAGCTGGCTTCGCAGAAGGCTGTACCGCACAGAGACTTCTATAATATCAGGTAAAGTTTACATCTGCACATTGACGGACCTTCAGGAGATCATTGATGCTGCTATAATTGGCCATAGCTTTGGGTGTGTATAGTGTCCGCTAAGATCTTTGGGCCCAATTCAACTTCTCCTACAAGCTGGTGCACCTGCTGAGAAGCGGACGAGGCTCTGGCCCTGACTTTTCCTCTCTGGGGTTGGGAGATCAGACGGCGGCAGTCGCTCCCGTAAAAGTTGCATCAATCATGGAAGAATGATGATGAATTGGCCATAGTTTTGAAGCTTCATGATGCATCGCTAAACTTCTAGATCTAGAAACATGATAAAGGTTCTTATTATTTTATTTTTGTGGAAAACAGGCAAAACCGCGAGAAGCCTTTAACCGTGATGACGAAACAGAGATACAAAGTTTTGCAGAATATTAGTTAGGTAATATACGATGTATTTCTTAGGAAAGTGGACACCCACATCCACGCAGCTTCGTGCATGAACCAGAAACACCTCCTCCGGTTCATAAAGAAGACCCTCAAGAAGCACGCGGACGAGGTGGTGACGCTCCACAGAGGTACTCCCATGACACTGAAGGCTGTCTTCCAGTCCATGAACCTCAGCACTTACGACCTCACAGTCGACATGCTCGATGTCCATGCGGTAAGTTACTATTTTACAATATCATAATTTCTTTAGAAACATAGGTATAGCATCTCTTATATTCCACATAACCAGCCTGGTTACACACATAACAGGACCTACCACAAACTTATTTAGTTTTGTTTTTTTACATTAGATAGATCAGGGTTTGACGACTATCACACCTGCCTGATGGTAGGTGGCGATGCGGCCTAAGATGTAGCACGCTTTCCTAGAAGATACCTATTCACTCGCGAGTTGAAATAAAAAATAAATAGATTGGCTTATGAATTATGTAATTTAGGTTCTTCGAGCCGGATCCAACATCAAGTAATACCTTCCTATTTGTCCTCAGGATCGTAACACGTTCCATCGTTTCGACAAGTTCAACGCCAAATACAACCCAATCGGCGAGAGCAGGCTGAGGGAGGTCTTCCTTAAGACAGACAACTTTATGAACGGGAAATACTTCGCTAGGATTATTAATGTAATTATTTTCTAATGATCTGCTTCAACAGGTTTTTCTAATCGACTTCAAAAAAGAAAGAGTATATTTAATTTCCGGGCAAGCTAACTTCCTTCTTTATAAGGGAATTTATATGATTCTTTTTTGGTGGAGGGTTACCTTAAGAGTGGTCCCATTTTACTAGAACTAGTTGAAGTCGGTTCGAATTTTTTCGTGTTCAACTTTTCCTCAAAATATTTCTGACGTCAATTTGTTTTTATCAGGAAGTAGCATCAGATCTAGAAGAGAGTAAATATCAAAACGCGGAACTGCGTCTTTCGATCTACGGCAAGTCTCCAGGTGAATGGGCCAAATTGGCCAAGTGGGCCATCCAATACGAGGTGCATTCCAACAACGTTCGCTGGCTCATACAGATACCGAGGCTTTAGTGAGTACCACATGGGCTATTTATTGACAAAGGCCATTCAATACGGCCTTCTTTTGCGTATTTGATGGCACAAGTTCAAATTTAATAGAGTGATTATCTCTTAACAGTGACATCTTCAAATCGAACAAGATAATGAACAACTTCCAAGAGTTCCTGAGCAACATCTACCAACCACTGTTCGAGGTCACCAACGACCCCAACAATAACATCGAACTACACAAGTTTCTTACTGTAAGCAACCAACATTCCTCAACTTTCTCAACAACTCTAATCAAAAATCTTTATTTAATTCGAATCCTTCTTTCTTTGTAACAATGGCACAAAATAAAAGGGAAACGATTGGGTGTGGTCAGATCCGCCCACTCCATTATGCTACTAGGTCTATGGCGTTGTTATGAGGCTGACATTAGGTCATTCCATCACATTAAATCGTCTTAAAAACTAAGAACGTTTGGCTTCGGAAGACGTTCTCCAAACAGAAGAAGCCACAAAAATCATGAGTAAACTCGTCCTTCTTAAACTTTTCTCATAAACCCTTTTGTTCCCTCCAGCATGTGGTCGGTTTCGACAGCGTGGACGACGAGTCGAAGCCAGAGAACCCGATGTTAGACGCTGACGCGAAGTCCCCGGAGCTATGGGACGACGAAGAGAACCCTCCATACGCGTACTATCTGTACTACATGTACGCCAACATGACTGTCTTGAACCAGTTCCGAAAGTGAGTACAAATAATAGATTAAGCTAATCTACCAATCAAATTAAATTGTTTATGACATAAAGTTTTTTATCCATTGTCTGATCCTCAAGTGTTGTTGCTTAGTTTGGGGAGAGATGGCGTAGTGTGGAATGTCGAAGCAGGTATAATATTTTATGTGTATTGATGTCCAGGGAACAAGGTCTGAACACGTTCGTGCTCCGCCCTCACTGCGGCGAGGCGGGTGCCGTGCAGCATCTCGTCTGCGGATTCCTACTCGCTGAGAACATCTCCCACGGTCTACTCTTGAGGAAGGTCAGTTATACCATAATGTAAAGAACTCTCTATAATTACAATACACGCCACTATAAACACATTTTTTCTGTCGTTCTCTCTTTTAGTGTAGTCGATTAACTGTCTTTCTCCATCGGTCTCTATCTGATATCTGATGAAGAGCCATGATTGGGATACTAACCATCGATATTTATTAAATCGTTATTTCCCCCCAGGTGCCAGTCCTCCAATACCTATACTACCTGGCCCAAATCTACATCGCGATGTCTCCCTTGTCCAACAACTCGTTGTTTCTGAACTACCACCGCAATCCGCTGCCGGAGTTCCTCGCGCGAGGACTATGCATCACGCTCAGCACTGACGACCCTTTGCAGTTCCACTTCACCAAGGTATGGATAACACTGCTCCAACTAGTACTAAACGAAGCAGGGTTATTATGTATTTATGTGATAGATTAACGTTCACTACTATGTCACCTGATGGTAAATGCCGATGCACTTTACGATGTACCACGCTTTCCTGAAAAAATCACTCGTGACATGAACCCACAAATTAAACGCACCAGGAAAGAAAGACTCAGGCAAACCCTCTTTTGCAGGAACCATTAATGGAGGAGTACAGCATTGCAGCTCAAGTGTGGAAGCTAAGCTCATGCGACATGTGCGAGCTGGCCAGGAACTCGGTGCTCATGTCTGGATTCCCGCACGAGGTAAGCTATACTTTGGGGGACGAATAAAGTAGTTAGTTCCGGTACTACACGGCAGGAATTCATAGCTGAGATGACAGAGCACCTTCTTTGGCAACGAGTATGCAACGATTTGATGCTTTTTAGGCTTGCTGCAGTTCAGAGTCGGAACGCTAATGTCGTACTAACCTTCTAAAAGAAGCAAAGTTTTCTACTATCATCCCCATGTTCCCAGATGAAGCAGTACTGGCTAGGCCCTAACTACATGAAGGAAGGTGTAGCCGGTAATGACATAACGCGCACCAACGTCCCCGATATACGCGTCTCGTTCCGGCACGAGACGCTGCTCGATGAACTCACTAATATTTTCAAGGTAAGTCTCACGCATGGATCATAATCATCATCATCATCATCACCTACATCAGAACTTTGTAATGGGTCCCTAAATAATTGAATACGTTGTCTTTTGATTACGTCAAACTGACCGATATCAGATTTGGGATCAAAAGGCAAATGTTTTGATATAAGTACCTACGCTCTATTATTAGTAAAATGGTCGCCAAAAAATTTATGTATGTTATCAAATTCGGTATTTTAAGTATTCCTAAACACAATTTGATTGATTTGTTATAAACAAGAGTTTGGGAAGGAGTATCTACCGCCGAAGACCTGTATCTGAAAGAGAATGATAACTTTCGGAGTAACGCCGTTTGTCCACCGCCGCCGTCACGGTCACGTCAACGAGAACGAGATGACGGCGCCGAAGTACTGATACATAGACTACTATAGCCGCGTGTCCACCACAAGTCCGTCACCCGAGAACCGTCATCCCGGCCGCCGAGATTCGAGTAGATCGGCGGCGTGACGTGTGCCGGCAATCAGTGTTGCTACTTTAGCCAATTTTCGACATTTACGAAATAGTTAGCTAAAGACAAAAAAGTTTAGTTGCTAAATTTATTAACTACACTACTTAAGTAACTTACCATCGTCGTCTCAATCAATTTCAATTTGTGTTATTAAAGGAAGAAGAATACATGATTAAATGCATTCAGAATGCAACTAATGTTCTGGTAAGATTTTGAATTATGAAGTGGTAACCACAAATATGTCTATGTAGGTATGTACTAAGGTTGCGTTCCAAACCACTTCCGTTAGATATTCTCAATAAACTATCCTGACAACAGGATAGTTTATTGAGAATCTTCAAAGTGTAAAAGAGACAGAGTCTTGTCACTTGAATTTATTATTTGTTTGTGAACGCAGCCTAGTCTATACTGCGTTTACAAACAAATAATAAAACAATATAATAAATTCACAAAATTCAAAAGTATCGAACAAGACTACCTAGGCAGCCTAGTCTTGTTCGATACTTATTATTTCATTTTCGTCTGGGAATCTAAATGTCTTCGAAATCGACGTTTATTATTTAAATTGTTGTTATATGTTGCCTTTTTATGTTTAGCCACTTTTGGCAACTTTTACCAGAGTATTTATTTTCGGAAGTAGCAACTTTTTACGGTATGTTTAGCAACTTACTCTTTGGGCAAGGTGGCAACACTGCCGACTACCTACCACCCACGACAAAGTTGTATATAGGACTAAGCCACCGATATATCGGCGCGGTGGACAAACGATCGCCGTCACGTCATCTTAAACTCGGCCCCAAATAATCTCGTTCTCGTTGACGTGACGGTGACGGCGGCGGTGGACAAACGGCGTAAGGCTCCTTTTCACCAAAACCGTGGGTATGAGTTTTTTTGGCGGCCACTGTATTTCTATTTACGAGTATATTGATTTAGTTGCTTTAGGATTTATTTGTAGAGATAACAGACGCAAATGATTGCGGCATCCCTTCTATAGATCTGGTGTAAGCATTCTATCAGATTCTTTTCGAATAACAAAAAGTCTAAAATATAAAATAAGTCATATATAGGTTATCTATATAAATTGGGTTTTATTAAAACAATCGGAGTGTAGGCAGTTTAAATAAATTATGTTAGTAAAATAAACATATTATTTGTGTTGAAAAATTGCTCATCACTTCTCATGATTTATTTGGATGATTTTGTTGTGTTGTGGGCAATCAATGAGTATTGAAATCCATTTATGAGATGTTTGCTTATTCTTTAAAGTCAATTCTATATGATTAATTTTCTATATAAATATTGTTTTACCATTTGTACCATTAGAGCTGAGAGTTAGAGTTGCATTAGAACTGATTGAAAATTAAAACGAATTGAATGGATTTTAATAAGAAGCATATTTGACATAGGTCATATTTGGGTTTGTGATTGTCCCG
Source organism: Idaea aversata (assembly GCA_907269075.1). Taxonomy (NCBI): domain Eukaryota; kingdom Metazoa; phylum Arthropoda; class Insecta; order Lepidoptera; family Geometridae; genus Idaea; species Idaea aversata. The sequence continues at coordinate 13,651,981 of OU026100.1, read as the reverse complement.
TCTTTCTTGTCATTATTTGCATTGTGTTTGTTACTAATCTTTGATATTGCAAAACCATTAAAATATTCCAACCCTATACCTATTTCCCCAACAGTAACTTGTTTTTGAATATAAATTAATATCAGAACTAACATGATTAAGTTCTCTACAAAAGTTATTATTAACAGTACCAAATAAACGGAATATTTGCTTTGTTTCTTAATTTCATCATCTTGAGCTTGATATTACGGCACTATTCCAAGCGCCATCAGCGCTTCCACAGATCAGCTTTTAACTCGTGAACACGGTGTTTGAAGTAGTAGTAGTAGTAATACCGCAATATAAGCACAAAATGATAAAAAATAGGAATATTTTTTATAATAACTTTAGTAGGTACTTGTTTTTCCTTCAGTCCTAAATAAAACTCATGTATTTCAGGATGGTATGTCTGCAAGGCGATAAGCATCCCACACAACAGGATGTCGCCGTGACTAATATAAACACCTGTAGGTGTTACATGTAATTTAATTAGAGTAGACATTTATGTAGCCTGTTGTCGATGCTGATTGGCGTAAACTTACATTTTCCCCCTTAAGATTTGCTTAAAAACCCCTTTTCATAGTAGGTTTAAAACCGAATGACTTAGGTAATCACATTTTGTGAATTCATTTTATCATATTTAATATCTATTGATACATTACTTATAACTTCATTCATGTCATGACTTAATTGAAAGTTGAACGTCAAATAGCTTCGATAGTTCGAGAAACAGGGCAAATTCGCCCCAAATATAAAAATATTATAGATTTAATAATATTAGCGACCCCTTGTGATATTTAGGTGAAAATGAAAGATTGAAAGTGCCATTTAATTGTTATAATTATGATATCTTTCAAGATTTGAATTTACTAGTATCCCCTTTCAAGGTATAATCGTAGAAAGGCAGTTACTTAAACAAGAATGTCTGTTAAACGTGGCTTAATGTATTTAGGATATTAAGGATAATTGTATCTTATCTACTAATTATTAAACTTCTATATTAAGTGACACAATTTCAAACTAAAATTATTTGGAGATCCATTAGTACTATAAAAATGGCATAGGATTTCTCGAAATTATGTATTTAACTTTTTTTTTTACGCGATCTTAACTAAATTCTCCCCGTGACCATTGCCGATGCAACTCTGTCAAAGCGTTGGGTTAATATTTTCAAAAATAATTTGTCAGTACGCGATCGCGACCCGTAATTATTATTTAAAGCTGTTAAAAAATAATATGACTGACCAAGCGCCATGTTGTGAAGATACACCTAACTTATGTACTTCAATCGAGAGATTTGGTGCAATACAAAGCCACAGAGTAAACACGCAACGTCATTTCTATAAACCTGCAACTCTCTCCTCTATTCACTCATAGGACAGTATGTGCCTAGCATGGCCATTTTCTTATTGAAGTTTTTGTCGTGTGAACGTAGGTGCATACAGTTTGTTAATGGCTGAGCGAGATTCATTAACTCGCTTAATCAGAGAGTTGAAGTTAAGTATATTTCTTATTGCGGCTACACAAAAATATGGCGCTGCATCGGTTGTATTTCTTTTTTATTATGTTATATTACGTAGGTATATGACTTGCTTTGATAAAGCACTGGTTTAGGATGGCACAATAATTAATCTCTTTGGCTTCTTTACATAGATAGACACTAGCCGTGAATCGGTCACTTTCTGAGCTTTCTCTAGTCCTAAGTAGAGATCTGTGGTACTCGCTGCCTTATTCCTAGTATTTCTAACTTTAATACCTACTACTTCTTTACTTTCAAATTAAGCATAACTTGTTATAATCTTCATCGGTGTTTTATTTTGTTAACTGATACTTTCTCGATGCATAAAAGTAATACGTACTTATTTTATTTAGGTACCTAGGTACTTACCTACCTCTTTTCGCAGTTGTTTTTTAATTCACGAAAACTTGTGCTTTAATATGTTTAATTGCTTGGTTGTACATTAATGTAATGCTTTTGTTGTGATTATTGTTACTTTTATGTTTGTTTGTGTCCATATTTTATAATTGTGCTAAGCTATTAATATTTTATTTCTATCAATAGAATTTTTAAGTACTTTATGGCTCCTTTTCTATTGATTTTTTACTCGTTTTTTTACAATCATTTATTGGATTCATATTACTTACTTAATTTCTTAGCGCAATCTTTGTGCGTAATCCATCTTCCTAAATCACGTTCGAAAATATTTAATGTTATCTTTTTAATCAATTAATGATAAGCTTTTAAGAATTTAATTAAAGTTTAATGAGAATGTTAAAATGTATCCTCAATGTAGGATATAAGAAAATGAATGTTTTTGTTGTTAGGAATAAAATTATCATTCACAAGTTGATTTTTATTTGTAGTTGGATCCTTTTCTATTCCATTCGCCATCTTATATTGATTGGTACTATAAATATATGAGATTGAGCTAGGATAACATTTATAATTAAAAAATATCTCCACAATTTTTTTTTGTGGAGATATTTTTTACCTATGTTATCCTAGCTATTGGAGACTTACCTATATATTATTATTTATATAAATAGTCCGGTTTGCAATTCTGTAATCCCTTTTAGGTGCATAGGATACCAGGGCATAAAAAGTTATAACTTACATAAAACGTTAATTTAAGTTCGGGTAAATTTCAAGAACAACATAATTAACAGCAATGGACTCTATTGCAAATACCTACTGAAAATTCCCCAAAACTCTAGAGAAATTGGTGTAATTTTCGAGGGAACCTAAAAAGGATTACAGTGTTTAAAACAAACTAGATGTAATAAGGATTCTAATAAGCGTGTGTTTTGTAGCTAAAGCGGTGTGGCACTCCTCTCTTCCATTGAAGGTATTTTCATGGACTTTGTTGTTTGTTTGTTGCTTCACGGTGAATAACTTCAGCATCCTTCATTAGCCTAATTAAATGAGTATCATTAATATTTACCAATTTGTCGTAACTACCTATTGACCCGACTGCACGACAAAAAAGAGAGTCATGTGTTTATCGGTCTATGTAAGTATGTATGTTTGTTTCTATGTGGCGTTCTAGAGACTACTATAATATCTAACTATTGATTAAAAATACCTATATTTTGAATTAATCATAATCCCTACTAATATTACATATGTAAAAGCTTGTTAGTATGTTTGTTACCTCTTCACGCAAAAACAACTGAACTGATTGCGATGAAACTTGGTATGTAGAGGTAGCTCTATGATTCCAAGACTCCAGCTGGTGTAGCTAGTAGCAGACAAAGGGATCGGAACTTACGCAGATGTGATGCCAGTAGGGGCGCTTGAATAAAAAAAGTCTAAGGGCTAGTTACAGGAATATTTGAATCTAGTTTTTAGTAGTAGGTATTAAAACTGATTTTGGTTTGAAATTTCGTCTATCTGTGGCTACCGGGGATTAAATGTTATTTTTCTAACATCTTCCATATAGCAAAATTGTCAAAAATGTCTGATTAACCCTTTGTTGTTTGTATTAGATAATATAGGTTAAAGATTTCGACCGTTAGTCTAGGTTTAATAAAATCGAAATATTTAAACATAGCTACAAGTGGCCCTCAAATGTCTATAGTTACCTCCTAAGTTTGACTTCCACAGTCGTGCTTGCCATCCACCTCGCCGCAGCTGAATGGCTCACCGCCTTCCACGCCGCCCCCGCCAGACTTCACTGCGCCCGTCAGCTTGAAGAGACCCTCGCTTGTTTAGAATATTATATAACATAGTGTTTGTAGTTGCCCTTGCCTACTCGTAAGCCTTATCTAATAAAACTTTCATAAAATAGCTAATGTCTATTTCTTTAATTATCTAGTAGGTATTAATGAATGCCTTATATCTACCCACTAGCTGACCCGTGCCCACTTCGTTGGCATTTATTTTATTCGCATTTATTTTATCAATATTAAAAATAAATTATCTATACTAATATTAAAAAAAATACTTTTTGTAACTTAAATATAAAAGTTAGACATATGCTGTCGTTGACTTTTTGTAGGCATTTTCAAACTCCACATCTTTTCTATGGAACTCAAAAATATATCTTTCATAGTTAAGGCAGCGTACGTAAGAAACGCTTTCATTCGGACTACCATGTAAAAGCCTTTTTATTTTTCGGTTTTTATATGACACTCAGCAATAATGTGGCTTTCTATTGGTGAAAGAATTTTTAAAATCGGTTCAGTAGATCCCGAGATTACCCCTTACAATTTAACAAATATACAAACACACAAACTTTACTTCTTTATAATATTAGTATAGAAGTATAGATAAGACCTACACAGATAGAAATTATATCTTTATTTAAAACGTAAATATATCTTGAAGCATATTTTTTAAAGCAATTATTATATATCTTATCCAAAAATACTTTACTTGGTTCAAATTACAAATCCGCATTGTTTAAAAAAATTTAATTTCTTTTTAGGAATTTCAAAAACAATTAGTACAAAGAATACAGTTTTAAACTGAAAATGACTTTCTTTAATCTACTGCCTATAATTCTTAACATTAAAGTGAACATTCTTAACAATACGTATTTCAATCAAATAATTTTAATTTTGAACGACACATTACCGCATATTTAATTTAATAAATACCTGTCGTCTTTGATAAAGAACGTTGAGTTTCTCTGACCAAAACATTATTTTTAATTTAAAATTCTTGAGTCTTCATTCAAATTTTTTGATTCTAGAATCTAAATGCAACCTTGTCTTTTGCGTCAAGAATTGTTCATTCTTGTTCTAAAACTGATTTTGTGATTATATTTTCAATTAAATATGACCCTGAAATATATTTTGTATCAAGATTCAATGACTCTTGAATAGAAATTTAAGTTTATAAAATAAATCTTGAAATATTTCAGTGTTACCAGTATAATAGCTCCCCCTGAACTTATGGTAAATTTAATAATTAATAATATTACCGTATTAACAATTTATAAAAAATTTTTTTCGTTATTATTAACAATTTTGACGCTAGAAACGCCGTCCAGTGTTGCTAAAGCCGCGTGACGCCCAGCCTTAACAAACTTATAAGTGACATTTGTAATAAATATGTCGCATAAACAGTTCTAAATATATTTTTGAAAATAAGAAAAGAAAAGAAAAGGACGGGTATAATCCTTTTAACACCGTTTTAGTTAGACGTATTTACCGAATAAATAAAAAATCATGCGAGGAACGCAGCCAAACGTGCGATCAGTGTACCTATTATGTCTATTCTGCCAGATTCTGCCTTTTTAAGAAGATTAAACGACATTACCCTACCAAATTAAGAATACACGGGTCGCAGGTTTAGTTGCGTTCCTGGAGTATTTTCTTACAAAGTCGGTTGATATGTCAAACTAAAACGGTACTAAAATGATTGTTCCCGTCCTTTTCTTATTGAAATTGAAAAAAGAGAGGTACTAGACCAAAAAATAGTTAAGTTCATTGCATATAATATATCGAATAAGCACCAATAGTCAACTCACAATAGTTTAAAGTCGGTTTTACACTACATCGTGGACAGCACTACATCATATCTTTGATCATTTCAATTTTTATATAATGTAATATCATTGAATCATATAAATAAACTAGTACGGTGGGTTGGTGCGCTCGCTGCTGAAGCTGACCGCCAAACTTTGCGTAAAATTCTTTCTAAGATCTTTTGGTTGAGTGGGATTTTAATATTGTTCTTAGGGAAAAAATTATACACAAGGCGGCAACACTGATCACCACCGCTTGATTTGTGTAATGTGTCGCACGCGATAAATGGTTTATCTATGCGCACGCGTTTTAAGGTTTTATACAAGTGGTTTTCCTATTTTCTTTAATGTTACAACGTCCTTGATCTAAGGATTATATTATTCTCATTGTTACTTGAGTGGATAAGAACTCCAATCCAATGGACAAGTGGACATTACTCGAGTCTTGGTGTGTTCCCAGAGAAGTTATTTAAAAATTTCGCGGTAAGTCCATTAAACGACATGTATATTTGCTTATTTTATCTAGATATTTGTTAAACCCAGTTAATTTTTTGTATATAAATAAGGTTGGAGAGATCTATCCAAAAAAGGTACGTTGTAGGTAGATAGGTACCTACGTTGCCGGTTGGAGTGCACCCCAACCGCAGCCGTCATAATATGTATTCCCCAACTTAGATGTGACCTTCTGTAAGTGCTTACTTCTGTATGAATCCCATAGATCAAGCCAAGCCGACGCTGTCTTTTGCCATTGTTATAAGGTTCATGCTGATGCGTTAGTTTATTTCGATAAATCTGTGGCCTACGATGTAAACTAATTTGAATTTTGACAAAAGTATAATATTATCTTTGTTCTTTCAGATTAATTTGGATTTCGAAAAATTATATACACAACAGTCATTAAACTTTTACAAAAATTGGCAACGCTTTTTTGGGAAGCTGTTAAAGCTAAAGGAACCCGAAATATCAAATGAAAATGCACTACAAATATTAAATGCTGTCACAGACAATGGTAAGATAATAATATTTAAACAGTGGATGAACACCTGCTGGTATAATTTGACTTTGTTTGTGTTTTAAGACTAGCAGTTATGCTATACTTTTATATTTTTCAGACAAAAAAAATACCACTCAAGTGACCCTGTTCGGATATTTGGCCCCACCCAAAAAAAGATTATCAAGAAAAATAAAATTTTCATCTTCGGAGGCTATTCAAGGATTAATTGTTCAAACACATGTAAGTAATACTTTTGCCAATTTAGTAAACAAAACTACTATTGTATAGATGATAATATATTCTATAAAATAGTATAAAATAGACGATCTATACAATAGTAGTGTTGTTAGACGACCTCTGTGGCGCGCGTCCGGCGAACACCTGGCGACACAGAAGGTTGCGGGTTCGATTCCCGCCGTCAACAAATGTTTGTGATGGTCTGGGTGGTTTGTCTATGTATAATATTTATTTACAAAAAAAAAAGGTATATAAGTATTACATCCGTTGTCGGGCTACCATAACACAAGCCTAGTAGCTTACCTTGGGGCCAGATGGCGATGTGTAAATTGTCCCGCAATATTTATTTATTTATTGTAGCTCAAAAAGCACTTGTGACACGAGCAACCAAGTTTTCTTAGCTAGGTATGTTTAAAAAAAAACAGCCAGCTGTTCTGAAATTAATAGCTTTCTAGTAAAATAGTGGAAAGGATTCTGCTTCCATTGCACCTTTCCATATGTTGTTGGTTTGCAGTACATCCTGTAGAATTATCTGTTTTTTCGAAAGTGGATACAATTATTAATTTAAGTTATATTTCTTTAAAAAACAATTTCATATTTTTAGTAAGTTGTATTTTTTTGCAATTATTCATAGATTTTTTTTTTCAGGATGCAGGAGATGTTGACAATGTAATCCAGAAACAAAATCAGCTGTTTTTTTTAAATAAATGACATTACTACCTGGAAATATCAATAAAAGTTAAAAAATACGTAAAATCATAAGGTTAATGACCTCACCGTGTCAGTAACAGCTGATTTTCGAATCAACATAACCTCAAAATTTTCGATTTTTTTTTTCGAATTTCCAAAAGTCGTAGAACAAAAGTAGCTGGTCTCAATGATATGAACCAGACAGCGTGCGCATTTTTCAAATAACCTTGTATATAATGTTATAGATGACGTAAAGTACGAATTTCAAAGCGCAGCAAAAGCGTTTTTATGGTGTCATTTACTTTGTTAAAAGTTACTGTCAGTAAAAACTGTTTTTTTTTGTTTTTATAGTGTCGTTTTCTTTGTATTATTATTTAAGCAACTGTCAGTAGTGACTGATAAATTTGTTTTTATGTTGTCATTTTCATTGCTATAGTAGATAAGTAAGTACTTAACTGAAAATGTTTGTTTTCAAAATTTCATTTTCTTTATAATGTTTATTTTTATGTCTCTTTGTTAAGTAAGTAACTAAGTAAGTCAGTAGTAACTGATAGTATTTATGGTGTAATGTTTTCGTCTTTAGGCTAAGAAAAAAATGGTGTCAAACATCTAACGTGAGCATATTTAAAATAAAGAACTAATTGAATCTACTTTTTGACTTTTTACTAAGAAATATGAAATTAACCTTTAATCATTTGTTACTTGATAAGTGAAAGATTCTGCGTTTGCTTATTTATTCTATGTACTTTTTGTAATATAATATTGTTATAGGTTACTGTACTGTGTGAATCAAATGCTATAGTTAAGAAAAGTGTTGCTATTTTCAGATAGACCAATAGTATGTTTGATATCTTTTTATTTATGGTTAAATTTCAGCAGCGTTGGTGTCATTTTCAGAAATAAATTCATGCAAATATAAATCATTTTATGAATATTTCCTAAACCACGGCAATATGAAACAATACAAAATAATGATATACCTTGTTGGTACTAAAATAATGGTTTGTTTCATTTTGACGTGGTTACGGAATATTTATGAAAGAATTTATGTTTGCTATGAATTTATTTAAGTGGCGCCATTGCTGGTGACGTTTAACCCTAAATTAAAAAAATATTTCAATCGAAGCATTGTAATTTTCAATTGAAATAACAGAATCTTTTATATCAAGTAACTATTACTCTTAATACAAAGAATTTAAAGAGCTTGGCTTAAATAATAAAAAATTCCAAAAAAGTAATATCCAAATGTTAGAATGAATTAGCCACATATTTAAGTCAAGAAATGACATTAATGCTGTCAAGTACTGTATATTTGGTCGCAAAATCAGCGAGATCTTAGAATAAACACTTAAACATTAAATCAAGAAAGATCATTTCCTAATCAAGAAATAAGAAGTTTTGTTGCAAGAATGTGACCTCTCTCTATCTAAAGTTTTTCAAGCTAAGAATGAAAATAAGTAAGATCAAGAGTCAATAAATTTTATCTTGAAAACGGTACAAATTAAATGCAAATATTATTATTTTTAAACCAAAACGGTTGCGCTCTTGGATTCAATAATTATTTTTTTAAAAAGAGAGTTAACACGCTTTTGTCTCAAATACTATATTGGTTCATTTAAACAATATACTTTGAAACATTTTATATCTTACTCCGAGTATTTTCTATTTTCCTTATATAGGAAACAGGAAATATCTTGACTCAAGTAAATTTATTTGACTGGAGAACTTTTTTCTTTCTGTGTATATACCCATCGAATTGACTTGAAACACGAATTCAAAATATAGTTAGCTATATCTTGAATTCGTGTAAAAAAGTAAAAAGTCGTCGAAAAGTAAGTAAGTAAAAGTAAAGTATGACTGCTATAGGAGCTAGGAAGAGTTGTGTCGATCCATTGGTGTCCCGTTGTTTTTGTGTGCAGAGCAGTCCGTTGTTTTTATCTATCAGTTTAAATTGTCTGTTTCTGCTGTAGGTACCTATTCATTCCTAAAATTCTTAAAGAAGTCATAGAAAGAAGTTAATTTGATGGAACAAAGCAAAGACCGAGAAAAAACTAAGCACCCGGTCCACTTGTCATGTATGAGGAATCGCACAAAGTATAACAACGAACTAAAAAACTGCAGGTGATGACTGATGAGATGGCCACATCCTAGGGGTCACACAACTCACAACATATTACTGCGCCTGTACGTACCTACTATTCACGCTCATGCTAACATCTATGTTTATTCACTTTTGAGTAGGTACCGTACTAGTTGTATTTATGTATGAAAAATAAATAGTTAAATTGGTTTAACTAAGTAGGTACTTACATACCATCAATGATACAAAATGTAAAGACGAAAACAGTGAAACTGGCTGGCTATATCATAGAGATGTAATACACACCCATATTGGCTACATGCATGCTACCATTGCTACATGCTGAAGTCGTGGTAAGCGTTTCTAAACATTTTCTAAAGTCTTATGTTTGTGTCATAAGGACAAAGGAGATTCTACGTAAGTCAGCAAAGACTAGAAACTCCCTAAAACCTCATTGTACTTTTAGTGTCTCTACTTAATCTGTGTAGGTAGGTACCTTGAGAGGTACCTACAACGTCTTTGTGTCATAATATCAAACTATCAAAAACCAAGGAAATCAAAACGATTCCTGTTTTCCATCATCTCAAAACACAAAATCATGCAATAATAAAACAAAATCTCAACAAATTTATGAGTTTCTGAAATCCTGGCGCCAGATATTTGATGAGAGATGGATAAATGAACGAGTAAAGGAAGATCGGCCCCATGAATTCAAAGGCGCCCAAGAGTTGTCCATCGAAGGCGAAAGCCATGTTCGGCACACACAAGGAGTATAAAAAATGGACGAGGTCACGCATGTAAGTCTGAGCCCTACCCCACCGGGACGCAATAGCGGAATCGCTGGTTACGCATCCAACTTATATTTAACTGTATGGAAGTTAATTTAACTAGCGACGGTATGGCGTCCCAGTGAGGTAGGGCCCTTACGTAGGTACAATACCTAGTCAAACAATATTTGAAAAAAAAAGGGAAAATAAATAGATTTACTATGATATAACTTGTCCAATAGCGAGACAACGAACGTGACCCGCACGTACGTACGAGGTCCTGGCGACAATGGTGTGAGGAACGAGGTACCCTTCCAGAGGGTATCTGTGCAGGGCATACATGTTACTGGGGTAAGTTGGAATAAGATAGGTAATATATGTATAACGACATTTGACGCGTACCTATTGTAGATAACGCCATTCAGCATTTAATAATAGGTAGGTAGAACCTTTACCACCCTGATGAAAATCTAAGAATCGTCACACACCCACATAATACTGACGTGCTCATAACTAACTATAAAGCCTTTATTAAATTTGACAGACACTCCTAGGGAAAATCCTCAGAGATTTCACAACCGACCGTGTATGAACCGTTGGCACTAGTAACAATTCTATGACATTTTGTTGGCTTTTGCTTCTTGCAATGTTTTAAATGAAATACGATTTGTAATAAGCCTAATGAACGTCGAGTGGCTTGAGCTCTTTATAACTACCTAGCAGGAATTTTAATTCGAAGCTCACATTCAATTGAACCCAGGTGCCTATAGAAGACCTGATGCGTTCAGCCAGCGTGCTGGTCGAAGCGATGCAACTCCGCCGGCATTACATGATGGTCTCGTACCAGACGACTTCCCCTACAATGGAGGAGTACGTCACGTGCCACGAACTGCAGCACCGGTTACCCACAGGCAGCCGTTGTTCTACAGTTTTCAAACGAGCCTTGCTTAATCTTGACGGTATTTATTTACAACATACTTGTAGCCATAAACAATAGCCTATGGTAGGTAAAGCACGTTTGCCTAGTAGGCACTATCTCAGAAATCGTTCTCCGGCCTTTTTCACAAGAAACAGAGGGGTACAAAAGATCAGTTCGCCATCCACACATGGTAAACGTTCCAATTTTGCGTACAAAACGTCACGTACTTATCCACATTTCCGGTGCGCACCTGAAGTGAAACTCACTGCCCGCGTCTCTGTTTACCAACCTAGGAGTCATACTCGACCTCATCATCATTTCCCATCAGGCGAGCGTAAAAAAAGATGACCAGGAGACTTACCTAGATTCAGGCAGACAGGAATGATTCCATTTGAAAGTTAAATCATTGAATCTATTGTATGAACGCAGATGAAGCAGCAGATCAGTACATGCAACTGGCAACGTGTTCATCAGAGGAGCTGGTACGAGGACTGCCGCATCTGCTCACCTCGCCGCAAATGTCTGACACCAGGAGTTAGTATTTTTCGCCTTGTTCTGATTTTGAAGATTTATTATATTTTTAGCCGACTATGATTATCGCGCCTATCTTTGTATGTTTGTTTGTTATATTATTTATTCCCTCATATCTTCCAAACCAGGTGATGGATTTCTTGGCATGGCATTCTATACACGTCCACGGGCTAACACATAAATTCCGATCCTGTGGGAGGGGTTTTCCGAAAAACGCCTTCTTAGTGTTCAGTTCAATACATGGGAAACCCTTGTGCAAAGTTTGTTTCTAAATTTTAGGCTGTACGTTGTCATCAAACTGTAAGTGAGTGGAATAATAATAATAGCGCAGCTTATGACCATTATCACACCTGCTAAGCGTACATTTTAGACAATCCGGTCTTAGATGCAGCTCGCGCGTCTAGTTGTCGTTGTTGTCTAGTAGCACGTTAGTACTACACGTTAGATCACAGATCGGGCAAATAGCCAACCTAATTATTTACTTATTATATAATCATAGTAACAGCACCAGGAAGGGCAATAGGGACCACCATTCGACCATCGGAACCTGTGCGGATGTCTATCGAGAGCCATGAGGAATTGGATTTACAGCCGACCTTAGCTGGTTAGTGAGCAATTACTTTGAAAAATACTAATTAAACTAGTTGAAATCTGTAGATTTGATTTCATTTTTACTATGATGGATACAGTGAGATGTAAGAGTTATGGAGTGGTTATCTCCGAACTTCACATTACTTTATTGTGACACAATAATTATAATGCGTGTTTTCGTGCATATCCGAAAGCATTCATTACCCATCGCACTAACGCACGACACTACCTGTAGTGTCGTAGGGATTTTTCTTCCCTTCTACACTATTCGCCAGTAGTGTTAACATCTCCGTGCATATAATACCATCTAAGTCAACTATTTGCTCTATAAAATAGTCGTTGGACTGTAAAAAGTACTAGGCAATCAGAAGTCAGTAGAAGGTATAAAATCACACTTATAACGTTATCTCTCTCTTTCTTCAATTGTCTCTTTCCTTTATCGTGTAAATTGTTAGTAATTGGTCTGTAAGTACTAGGTAATCAGAAGTCAGTAGAAGGTATAAAATCACATTTATAACGCTATCTCTCTCTTTCTTCAACTGCTCTCTTTCCGTTACCGTGTAAATTGTTTGATAGTAATTTGGTCTGTAAGTACCAGGCAATCAGAACTCAGTAGAAAATTCCCTACGACACTACCGGTAGTGTCGAGTGGTAGTGCGGTGGGTAATTAATGATCCGAAAGCATCTAGTTCACATATCACTGAATGGATAGATGGGTTGTACGGTTTCTTTTAAAATATGTTCGTTATCTTAGGAGTATACCTGGACCCGTGGGCCTGCCCCTCCCCCCCGGACCGCGGCTACACGTGCCGCTGGTGCGACGGTGTAGTCGTCATCTACAGGACCGAGAGCGATGCTAACGAGAACAGGTCGCTGCCTTACCAGAACATTAGCTTCAAGCAGTTCGTGGAGAATCTTAACCAATTGATGAACATGGTAGCTGATGGACCGCTGTGAGTTGGGAAACTACTAATATACTAATTTAGTTAATGACTGTTTAGGTACGCTTTCGCTGATTAAAAATGTCACTTATCCAAAACAATAAAAATAAATTATTAATCCAATAAGCAATGCATTAAAAAAAGGCTACTATATTCCTCATCTGCCGCATCCTTATTATATCAAAGACAAAAACAAAACCTCCTATATTAAATAAAATAAAAATAAATAAAATAAATAAATAATTTATTACACAAAAACAACATTAACAACATAGAACATAGAAACCCTGACCCTCAAACTAGGCAAAAACCTGTGACTTGAGGTATCAGTGTCCTACCGCATTTGCTAGGTAAACAATAGTATACGCTTACAAAACTAAAACGCTATTTGTATGAACAGTAGATAGGTAGGTACTTATCATTTAACATAGACACATTTTAACTAATACCTGTCTGAAAACCCGCAAACTCCCAGCCTCTAAAGAGTTGGGTTGACGGAAAACAGAAACAGATTTACAGATGAGAAGCAAAAAAAACAATAAAACAATAACGGAAATAAAAGAAAACAAAAACACTTATTTCAAAGCCAATAATAGGTTCTCTGTATCGTCGTGTTATTCATTCAGTTCATCACGAGAACAGCTAGATTGATTTTATCTGGTAACTTGTAGTAAGTCGTTCTGCTACCGCCGGCTGAGCTACCTCTCGTCTAAATTCAAGATGCACATCTTGCTCAATGAGCTGCACGAGTTGGCGCTGCAGAAGGCTGTCCCTCATAGAGACTTCTATAACGTCAGGTTAGTTCACATTTTTCCAGAGTCAGGCTTTTTTTCAAATCATACCTACGCTACTATAAAAATTTAAATCGAGTCACGTTTGCGGACCTAGATCCTTATATGCTCAGGTAATACGGCACGGCACTAGAAGGTCAACTATAAACACCTGGGTAACCCAGGTGCCTAATAATGGATTTTTGTATAAATATTGTAAGTTCATACATTTTCACATAGATAAATTAGTCGTCTTTATTTGTGTGAAAATGTATTTAAGTCTTTAAATCCCCAAGTTTGTACAGGAAAGTGGACACCCATATTCACGCTGCATCGTGTATGAACCAGAAACATCTCCTCCGGTTCATAAAGCGTACGTTGCGCGCAAACGCCGACGAGGTGGTCGCGCTACGCTCCGGCTTGCCCATGACGCTGCGGTCCGTCTTCGAGGAGCTGCAGCTCGAGGCGTATGATCTCAACGTGGATATACTGGACGTGCATGCTGTTAGTTTTCAATTCAGCCTGCTTGGACAATCCTCCTTGCTTTCCATTATCGATATCGCCAATCGACAGATTTTATATTTCCGTTGTATCAAATTGACATAAGGCAACGAAAAGTCACGTGATTTTGCATTATAGAAAAAACAATGGTAGACAAGTTTCATCTATGTCAATTTCATACAGTGCTAAAGAAAATTTCATACAAAAAATCTGTTGATTGGCGATATCGATAATGGAACGAAATCTTGTCTAAGGGGGCTGACTAGACAGATGATCATGGAGTCACGGAGTCGCATACGAGAGGTCTATCTGACAAGCCGATCAACGTCTGTACGTTGGCTGCAGTGCCAGGGAAACAAGGTCCAAATACAGTACCCTACTTCGCAGTTGCACGAAATAACAATAGCTTCGACATATTTTAATTAATCCTCAGGATCGAAACACGTTCCACCGCTTTGATAAGTTCAACGCAAAGTACAACCCCGTTGGCGAGAGCAGACTGAGGGAGGTGTTCCTCAAGACAGATAACCTCATGAACGGGACATACTTCGCTAGAATTATAAAGGTTATTTCTATCAACATTTCTTCTATCTTTCTGTCCTTAACCCAATTAATTTACGTTCGACGCAGTACTCGCGTCTTCTTTTATTTCCAGTGGAGAACAAAATCAGGAGACGAGCTGATATCCCTTTTACGCCCTATCTATCATATCCTTGTCATCTTTTTTTTTTGTTTCAAATCTACATGCGAGTAAAAATCTGGTAACACTATTTACTAAGTACAAAATACAGTTTAATATTTCAGGAAGTTATGGGCGACTTACAAGAAAACAAGTACACGTACATAGAGCCGCGTATCTCTATCTACTGCAAGAACCGCACGGAGTGGTCGAAGCTGGCGACTTGGGCGGTCCGGAACGACGTGCACTCGCCGCACGTGCGCTGGCTCGTGCAGGTGCCACGGCTATAGTGAGTAACATCACTTATTGAATCTTAGTTAAAGTCTAAACTTCAGCAGGGACCTGCCTCTGTACTTCTAGCTCAATAATCCAATAAATATTAAATTGAAATCCGTTTCCAGCGACATCTACCGCATTAACAACTTATTGAAAAGTTTCCAAGAGTTCCTGAACAATCTGTTCGACCCGCTCTTCGAAGTCTCCAACAATCCCAGCATTAATCCAGAACTGCACAAGTTTCTTACGGTAATTTAGTTACCTATATTACATTTTTTGAGAAAGAATATGCAACTATTTCAAAGGTTCGCAAGAAGTTACTGGTTCCATGATGATGACTTCGTCCTGCCAAACTACGGTGCTCCAATATTTATTGTATCAAATCATTTGAAACTACAACCCGGTCACATTATCTCGAGACCTGGCCTAAATAAAAGTCCAAACGTAACAATGAAATGTTTAAAAATATACCACGAAAACAACTCGACGCGTATCGGCAATGAAAGTGCTAACCGTACTGACGCGCCGTGGCGAGCGTGGGGAGGTGAAAGGAGAACGGGGCGGGAGGGTCGCATTCCAGCGAGGTCTCGATATAATGTGACCGGGCTGTAGACACCTAAAAGATGTTCGCATCCTAATTCTAAGTTCCAAATCTTCCGAAAGTTTGTTTATTTGTCTGTATCCCCTTCACGGTCAAACGACTGGACCAATTTCTATGAAAATCGGCATAGTGGTAGTTTAGTTTAGAGATGGTGGAAGATATAGTATACTTTTGATCCCAAAATTCCCGCGGGATCGGGACTTACACTGGTAAAACCGCGGGGTAGCTTATAATTCTCCACATTCCAGCACGTGATCGGATTCGACAGTGTAGACGACGAATCGAAGCCAGAGAACCCGAACTTGACCCTCGACATGCCGACCCCCGAGAGATGGGTGGACGAAGAGAACCCCCCCTATGCGTACTACCTCTACTATATGTATGCAAACATCACTACGCTGAACAATCTACGAAAGTGAGTGGAACACTTAGGTTATATCATTCGTTGTGATGGAGCTGGAAGAAGTGGAGCCGTTCCGTGACTTCTTCACTATAATTTCACTATCACTTATGTAGTGATATATATGTATAAAATAAAGTCACTTTTCGCCGACCCTATATCCCTATGTCCCTTTGTATGCTTAGATCTTTAAAACTATGCAACGGATTTTGTTGCGGTTTTTTTTAATAGATAAAGTGATTCAAGAGGAAGGTTTATATGTATAATACATGCATAATATAGCCGTGCGAAGCCGGGGCGGGTCGCTAGTATGAAATAAACTTTGATTGACTGAGGCTTTTAGTACCGAAATACGACTCAAATAATATATCTTCTACTAGATAGATAGATAAATATATTATTGTAAACACCATTGAATCGAGACTTAAAATTATTTGCCTAGTTCCGTCGGAGTGTAGGGGTATAATATCAGTAGTAACTTAAGGAATTTGTGTCTGACAACTTGGCTATATGGTTGCAGGGCACAAGGTCTGAACACGTTCGTGCTCCGCCCCCACTGCGGCGAGGCAGGTCCCGCAACACACTTGTGCGCAGGGTTCCTGCTCGCTGACAATATCTCACACGGACTTATGCTCAGAAAGGTAATCTACTTAGGCCAAATTCAGATTTGGGTGTGGAATCAATAGTGATCTGATATTTTATTATTTGTTTCCAGTGCCCAGTCCTCCAATACCTATACTTCCTAGCTCAGATCTTCATCGCGATGTCACCCTTGTCCAACAACTCGTTGTTCCTTCGCTACCACCGCAACCCGCTGCCGGACTACTTCGCACGAGGGTTGAGGGTCACGCTCAGCACGGATGATCCCTTGCAGTTCCATTATACTAGGGTAACATTTCCTCTGTGTTTTGAGGTGCTATGGTCTAAGTTATGGTTATAAATTATTCTTGCTTTGTGTGATCCAGGAACCGTTGATGGAGGAGTACAGTATTGCGGCGCAGGCGTGGAAGTTCAGCTCTTGTGATATGTGCGAGCTGGCCAGGAACTCTGTCATCATGTCGGGGTTCCCGCACGAGGTAAGCAACCTCTGTTACTTACGATAGCGTAACCTTTTTTGCATACGATAGATCAGTGTTTGACCACTATTACACCTGCCTGATGGTAGGTGACGATACGATCTACGATGTAGCACACTTTTCTAAAAGATACCTATTGACTCGCGATTCGAAGACCTTAAAGACTTGAATTGTATACGTCAGGAAAGACAGACGCAGGCAACTAAGTCCACTCCCTTGCAGTACGCCATGCTATGGCAGATTTTTTCAATATACCATAGATATCTATGGAAGTTCCTTTGTATTCTTAGAGCAGGTTGTGGTAAAGATGAAGCATACATGCCACGTGTTCCTGTTTCAGATGAAGCAGTACTGGGTGGGTGCACAGTACCTACTAGAGGGTGCTGAAGGGAACGACATCACGCGCACCAACATCCCAGACGTGCGCATCTCGTACCGACAGGAGACGCTCGTCGACGAACTCGATAACTTGTTTAGGGTAAGTTGACTTCATTGCATCATAATTAAGAAAGCTATGACTTTTGGCTCGGTATTCACTGCCAATAGCCAGTGACGAGAGTTCAAATGACTGATAAATGTAATGTCTGATAATTAATGTCATTGCATGAAGACGCTATTGATAAAGCGCTAATTTGCATCAGCTAAAATAAAATTAAGAGTCTGTTCCACTTTAAGCACCAGGCTGATATAACCCACGTGCTTACAGGCGACACTTTGTCATTTCAACACCTCAGAAAATAATTTAACACTAAAAGTCACCCAAATCTATGTCATTTTCAATTATATTTTGTTTCAGGCTGCCCTCGCTTGAATCTAACATATTACAGGAAGAAACGCAACAAGTCAAGTTAAATTAAGTATTTATTATATATACAATAAAATACATTTTCTAATTACCTTCTAAAATCTGTATATACAAACTAATTTGTTATTAAATTATTTAAGTAACATCGTGTGGTTTTATCTCGGCATCAACATGTTTAACCACTTCTCCCGTAATCACAGACAATACTTGAGTTGCTCTTGGATAAGTGAACGCACTGCACTAAATGCGGCCCTCCGATTGGTCAATTTTGTGCTGCTCTCTTCACTCTAGCGAATCAACGTCTGTCTGTCTGTGTGTGTTGATTGTGAATACGGGTGTTAGGATCATTGGCGTCTTCCCAATGCCCGTGGTGGACTCACCTGTTATATGATGGTGAATGGAATCTATATGCCAGTAATATTAGATAAGGCCTTGTCCTCGTCGTGTGGCGCCATCTGTCGGTACTCGAGGAACTCCATGGAGAAGGAGGCGAGGCCGGAGCTCAGCGACCGGAGGCTGGTAGAGTAGCCCAGTAGCTCGGAGAGGGGAGCGTGGCATTCTATCACCTGAAACAGTTCAGTTTTTTGACAGGTTAACAGTAATTATATAGATTACAAAACACGAAATGCGGCGGCCATGACTGTGACGTCACGTTTTAAACCTGTAGTACATTATAACGAAACATAAACCAAAACCTTATTACCTTCATAGAGTAACTTGTCTGAGCATTAAATATGAAGGTCACATATGGTCAGATATTTTTTTGCACATAAAAAATGCAAGGTTAACGTTGCAGGGAGATCATGGCTTCTCTAGACATTTTGTGTGCCTGTGGGAGGGCTGCTCAAACTATGGCCTGTTCTCTATGCCCTGTTAGCTGCTCTATACAATCTTAACAGAGGAACAGATAATGCGGTTATCGTGGTTAAGTTTTGGGCGAGGGCTGTGCTATGACTAAACTATCTTGACGCCGTTGATACGAAAAAGAATGAAGCAAAACTTATAGAAAACTTGCAATTAGCCAAGTGTAGCGTAGTATATGCTAACCTTATTCTGGTGCCTGACATAGACGTGTTGCAGCCGGCTGCGCCTGCGCGACAGGTCGGCTATCACCCGCGCCGCGTGACTCTCGGGACATACTATTTCCAGTGACATCACTGGCTCCAGCAGTATGGGCTCTGATTCCTCGAACACCTGAAATGTTTAATACTAGCAGCACACCGCGGTTTCACCTGCGTAAGTCCCAATCCCGTGGGAATATTGGGCCATAAAAATAAGACCATGCGTTTCACCGCAATCGGTTTAGTAGTTTAAAATAAAAGTACTCTTTTTGAAACATGTAACAGTCGTAGGTTTGAGCGAAGCAAGGCCATACTAGGAGCGAAGTAAAGCAGAGTTCCTTGCCTTAAACGTCTTACAAAGAGGTTGGATGAACTACTAAACTAAACAAACTGTATTGAGGCTGCGCCCCTAGCACTTATGCTTCTTGATTTGTAGGGTTCCTAAAAACGGGACCCTATTACTAAAGGTGGTCGCAGATTGATCAGAGCCGAACGAATCGAATTTATAACCTTTAGACTTCACTGTCTGTCTGTTCGTCTGTCTGTCACCAGGCTGTCTGTATCTCATGGACCGTGATAGCTAGAGAGTTGTTTTCGCAGATATGTATAATGTATTTTTGTTGCCGCTATAACAATAAATACTACAAACGGAAAAAAGTAGTGCTCTACAGAACCCTACGAGGCCATTTTTAAAAATTACCTTTCTAAGACATTGCGCCACTGCAGCCGCGAGCACCGTGTCGGACGTACCGCGACCTACTTCCAGCCAGTGCAGAGTTGCTTGGACGTCCACCATCTATACAGATGAAGTACATTAGTATTTATGAGCACAATATGGACATGAGGTAACATTACTAAAATTATGATAAAAATATTGCCGCTGTAATTTTGGGTCATAAGAAACTTATTATAGTTTATTTACTTTTATTCTTTTGTTTATAATTTTTTTCTATTTATATTAAAAAAATTAGGGTCACCTTGCAGTTTCCCCGCGTAACTCCCGATCCCGTGGGAATATCGGGATTAAAAGTACAAAAGTACAGCCTGTGACACTCCCGATGAATCAATGTATCCTCATATTAAGTTTCATCAAAATCGGTCCGGTAGTTTCGGAGCCTATTAAATGCAAACAAACAAATATTTCGTTTTATAATATTAGTATAGATAAAAGACAATTGGAACACGTAAAAAAATATTTTTTTAAAATGTACACACTGGTCCTTAATTTTTTTGGTGTACTTAGTCATAACACACACGTTCCGTCGCGTTTAGTAAAAATCGCAAACGGTCAATTTCATGTAAATCGGAAACCGTCAAAATAGCAAATCGTCAAAATTTCATGTATATATGTATGTGTTGATCGTGACTTCGTCCGTGAGGATCCGTTTATACAAAAAAATAAAAACACACAATATTTTATCCGTAGTTTGGCTGACTGGAGTATTTACCCGTGCAAAGAGTAAGGCGCAAAGTGCCATAAGCTAAGTAAGTGTAGATACATGACCTGACAGCCGGCCCTGGCGCCGCTCCGCAAGGCGCCCGCGACCCCGTGCCGCACGGCCGCCAAGTGCCGCGGTATCAGGTGCGCCAGGTTCGCCGCGCTCTCGCCGGACTTGTCCAACTTCAACACTTTGTCCTGTGCTATGCCTTTCACTGATTTCGCTGACATTGTCACCTGGGGAACGTATCTTGTATTCAAAACTAGCTTTTTTGGTTATGTTATTTGCATGCTACTAAATTTCCTAAGTTTGCACTCTATCCTTTACCTTCCTCAACAACTTGTCGATCAAAAGGTTGCCTGGAAGAGATCGCGATAAGGCCGCCCTTTGTAACACTTAGACTTAAGCTTTGTTACAATAAATAATTTATATACCTATCTTTTTCAGCTCAAAATGTATTGATATATAATGTATTCTTTGAAATTTATTTATAATTGATGGCTAATGGCGTCAGTATTTCAATACGGGCTAATAATGTAAGGTAATTCGACGGATGTAGATGAGATGGCCGATAAATTACAACGTAATTTTCGTAAATATATTCCACATCATACAAACACTGAATATAGCTTTAAATATAATCGCCAGTTAGACCATACCTTCGTTATAATTTTTTCTTGGTCATAATTGCATTTTTTCTTGGCCTCCTTGCAACATAATATAAACATCGAGATAAGAGAAATAAAAAAATACGCGATTAAAATCGCTAGAAAATAATGATTATGACCACGAATCTTGTGAGTTTAGTGCATACCTTGACCGTCTGCCTCGTATTGCCAATCTTCCTGTCTTGCTGTAAGGTATGTGTACCACTGCCGAGCAACGTCTCCCTGTACGCGATGTGTAACGGACCTAATTCCACATCGATCTTGTATTCACGGATTATTCGCTCCTTTATTATTTCTAGGTGCAGTTCACCCATACCTAAAATACATATGGCTCTATAATTTTGCTACTCTGGACATTGTCGCCTAATAGACTTTTTAAAATGTGGACTTTCTACAAATAATGACATTTTCATTTATAGAGGTTCTGATTCGGAGCCTCGCAGGGACGAAGTCTCAGTGGATTGTACAAGTAGTTGAACAATTCGTTGACGCATTGGTAGGAGAATGCTTGGATTTCATTTCAGTACATAATGTATAAAGATAGTTTTCTTTGATTTGCAGAGTTTCTGATACTTTAAGTAGAAATAGAAATACTTACATTTAAATGGACAAGTACATTTAAATGGACAAGCACATGACACAAGTCATTTTAGAAAAGTAGAGAGACAAACCAACATTAGAACAAACATAAGTACTCTAACCTATGTTGGTTTTTGAAAGTAATTTGTTTCTTATTCGAAAACACATCGATTTATGTAGAAAATAAATGCCGATGAAATAATTTAAAAAATAAGGGAAGATCTCCTAAGAACGTCTTCTCGTATCTACAGTGCGGTGTTAGGACCCTACCCTTTCTGACCATGGAGCTAGGACTACCTAGCTTCATGTTTCTGACACACTCAAATTAATTACTCTTATAAGATTCTTTAACATGATCACTCTGTAGATGCAAGGTCTTCGGTTGTAACTCACCAGCGAGCACCATCTGGCCGGTGTCATCGTCGGTGCTGACCCTGAGACTGGGGTCTTCCCTCGCGAGCTGCTCCAGTGCCGTCTCAAGGGCCAACTGTTGAGCCACGCTCGGCGGCTCTATCGAACACAGGAACACTGGCTCTGGGATTGTTGTACCTTGACAAACGAACATATATCATGAGCACATGAGTAACTTTATTTTATAATAGACTAGCTTTTAAAAGCGTTTAAATGAAATAAGGAATCCCGTTGTCACATACAAACTTTCCCCCCTATATCGCCCTCGTAAAGGGTAGAATTTCGGAAAATCCTTTCTCAAGGATGCATACGTCATACAAAAAACGCAACCCAAGTTTCAGGTCTCTACGATCAGCGGTTTAGGCTGTGTGTTGATTCGTCAGTCATTCAGAACAAAACATTTTATATGTTTAGAAGAAAGAAGAAGAAAGATAGATAGGCTAGCATTTGACCACTATCACACGTCTTCTAAAATACCCTCGTCGAAATGCTTTGTATACATACCCAACATCGCAGTCAGTTCCCTACATTTTGCGTGCTTAACCAAACATGGACACATAAACTCCCTGATAAGTCTTATTAATTTTCGCACATAAAATACTTATACCTTAAAAAAGTAGAAATATTAAATCTTAAGTTACCCATCCCCAGCAATATATCCGCCTTCTCCTCGACACTAGGCTCAGCGGCCATGTTCTGTAGACGTTGCCTCGCGCTCGGCAACGTCAGCTGTTCCAGCTGCCCCTGCATCAGCAGCTCGACCAGGTGAGACCTGGCTCGGTTGGCAGCTGCTTGCGATGACGTCACCAGGTCACCTGTCATTGTCGCCTGGAACAAACTGTGACTAGTTATTTTATAGCAACATCCATGACCTTACGTAGATACTAACCGTCGAAAAATGTATAGAGTTTTTCCCCGTGACTTTAACCCTATACACAACCACGCAAATTATCCAAAGGTTCTTTGTCCGTGAAAAAATAACCAACAAACAGACTTAGAATGATAATATTTGTGGAAAACTAAAAAATAAAGTTACTAACCTTGAGTGAGCTAACGACAGCAACGTTACCAGCAGTTACGGTATCCACAGTGTGGTATTCATCTGCTAACGCTATGAACAGTGATCCAGTCTAGAAACAAACAATAAAATCATTAACATACATCATAAACAGAATGGGACCCAAATGATTGCCTTGTGGCATTCCCAATTTCAACAGCACGTTTCTTTTATGATCTTTTTAATGATCATCTAACAACAACAGAATATAAATTGAACATACCTGTTCAGTCTTATCTTGAGCCAGATTATAAATCTTTTGTCCTTTACTAATCTCGCCGCTGAAAAGCCTTAGAAAAGTCAAAACCCCTCGCTGATCATCATGCTGCACTTTGAACGCTCTAGCAGCCAGATCTTTACCAAAACTCTTGTATAGTCTATGACCTTCTGTTGGAGATGGTAGATAAGACATAACTCCATCCATTAGTGTCTGTACACCAATATTTTTGTATGAACTACCACATAAAATCGGAAATGCTTTCATAGCTATAACACTTTTACGGATAGCTTTGTCTATTTCGTCTTTAGTGACATCTAGAGATTCGTTTTTTATTATAATTTCAGCTAGATCGTCGTCTATTGAAGAGAGAGTGTCTATTAGACGTCGGTGATCTTTAATGGCGGCTTCCCATTTGTGTCCATCTTTCTTTTCTGATAGTTTACGAGTGATAAAGTTTTGACCACGACCTTGAGTCCAGATTATCTCTTCTAGAGTGATAAGGTCTATTAGTCCTGGGAAACAAATTACACATGAATTTTAACAGCAGTAGAGCTAACTGTTATGTAAGTAAGCCACTATCTGCGCATTTCTGCCGCTAAATAGAAGAGCATTTAAACTGTTGTGTTTTCCAAGGAGCAAAGCATTCTTAAAAAATGTTCAAATCAGCATATTTGATATTTTGTGTAGATCTTGCTTTACTCACCTATAAGCCTTCCCTCAAATCTAACAGGATGGTGTAGCAACAGTGTCTCAACACCAAGTTTATCCCTCACAGATCGCTCGCATGCCATCACGTCGGCGTCAGACCGGTCCATTTTGTTGAGGTAAAGCAGGCGAGGGACGCGGTAACCGTCTGATTGACGCCACACTGTTAGGGTCTGGGCTTCTACACCTGATGACCATAGACAAAGATATGAATATAGCCATCCCATCTATTCAATGATTAATAACCGCCATGAACTTTAAACCGTGCTCTTCAGGGAGGTATACTCCATGGAAGAACATGTAATAAATTGAACACAATGGGCAGAATGATAGCCTTCATGCAAAAACCTATAACCTATAGTGTGCTATTATTGATTATGGACTATCTACCTTCGTTAAAGCAGCATCGTTATCTGTTGCTCGTGATATTTTATTTTATAAAAATGGTTTAATTTAAAGTGACTCGGCTGTGACTTGTATAGTTGTGTGACCAGTGCAATACCCTATCCAGTGACGTTTACATAATAGATATCGGTTCAGTGATTCCAGAGATATTAACGAAAACATTTTAAATATTTTTGTTAACCGTCCCGTAACTGACCTACGACAACTCGTACACCACTCGCATCTGCTGTTCGTGTGCGGTGAATCATCGTCTCCGCTGACCGTCGGCTATTGTCGACCGTCGTCGTCGCTCGTCGTCGTCGTTGGGCCGCCGCCGGCCAGCGCAAGCGAAACGAGTTCTATACATCGGTCGCATATACCTACTGCAACACACTGCACGGCCGCTAGCCGCTCCGTTCGATTCGAATTATGGAAGATCAATACCTACTTGCCGCAATGAGTTGCTCTGCATGCCTCGGTGTCATTGACGAGAGTGAGGATTATCTGCACTGTATGATTGAAGACTGCAATAAAACATATCAATTGCTGTGCGCGGGTGGTAAAAATCTATCTAGTGAAGTAAGAGATTCATGGGTGTGTCCCGAATGTTTTAGGGCAGCGAAAAGAGGAGGTGATAACAGCCTCACCCCTGTGGGTAGTGCTAAGAGGCCTAGAGATCCAAATGTCACATTCCGTAAAAAGCTTCCATCGGCTACAAACGTCGAAGTCTTTGCTCTCGAAGACGAACCTAGTTCGCTATCCGTCGAGATACGTAATCTGAGATCCGAAATGTCCACGTTGAAGGATCAGCTGACCCTTGAGGTATCACTCATAACCAGCTACGAAACGAAACTGGACAATTATGCTCAGCAAGTAGTTGCTCTTAACAGCAAACTCGAAAGACATGAAAAAAGTGTCTCGCAACAAGCTCCTACTCAATCTACGCTCAGTGCGCCTACCCTCAAATATCAAGAAATCAAGCATCAGGAGAAAAAGAAACATAGTCTACAGAGAGAAACCAAGCTGGTGGACACTAATACTACGGCAATTTCTGACACTACCTCAAGAGTTGCGGTTGCCATTGCGGTGGATAAAGTAAGTAATGAGAATAAGTCTACTTGCTCAGACAAAGACAAAGACGTGGCCGTAAGAGCTGACGAGCATTGGACCCAAGCAAAGGTTCGGAAAAGCCGAACGCCCATCTCTCTTTTCGGCACGGCGGACCCTGCTACAATGACATTGAAAGCTGTTGAGCCAATGAAATACCTTCATCTGTGGAACATGGCATCGAGCGCGGATGACATTCGTGTTTATTTAAAACAGATTTGTTCTTCGGATCGCTGTACAGTTGAGGAGCTGACACCAAAAGGAGATTATAAGTCCTATAAGCTGGGAATTCTAGAAGCCCATTACGAGAAATGCTATTCTACCGCGATTTGGCCTATCAATGCTAAGATAAAGCCTTGGATACCTTTTAGAAGGCCACGAGGTCCGGCAAGAACAAGCGTCACGGTGCAGGCTCAGCCGCCCTTTCGTGACACAAGTACAGCAAAACACTAACTCAACTGGTATCCAATTCTTTTATCGGAATGTCAGAGGATTAAAAACTAAACTTAAAACGTTTCGTAACAATCTGGCACTGATAGAACACGACTTAGTCACCTTAACCGAAACATTCCTGGATGAATCGGTTGAGGACTCGGAATTGGCAAGTGGTGACTGGAACTTAATGCGGCGAGATAGAGGAACGCCATGTGGTGGTGTCATGATAGCAGCGCGACGATCCATTGCTCTACAACGTCGACGTGAACTTGAGACTGACTGCGGCGAGGATCTATGGGCAAGTTTCACACGTCGTGGCCGTACCTACTACGTTTGTGTTTTTTATATAAGGCCTAGCGCCACTGATCAGGAATATATGCAATTGTTCTGTAATATTGAACGTTTCATAAATAATTTGAAAGGGATTGTAATCATTGCTGGAGATCTAAATTTATATAGCGCTTCAACAAGTGTTAATAATTATTATTGTTATTTTTTAACCTATTGTAATTTAATAGATAGAAACGTTATATTGAACGAGAGAGGTCGCATGCTAGATGTGATTTTAGTTAGAGAGAGTGATGAGGTGCAAGGGGTATTAGTCAATAGCGCTGAGTGTATTGTTCCTATGGACAGGCCTCATCCTGGGCTAAATATTGAAGTAAATGTCAATTTGACTCGTTACTCGGATCGAATTGAACCTAGTAATATTGATCCCGCCAAAGACTGGAATTTCAACAAGTGTGATTATGAAATGTTGTATTCTTTCTTAGCTAATGCTTCATGGGAAAGAGTTTTAATGGCTGGCAATGTTGTTTCTGCTACTAATGAGTTTTACAGCTTAATTTACAGTGCATTTGACGCGTGCATGCCGAGAAAAAGCCGCAGAAAATCTGCAACTGTGAGATATCCGGTCTGGTTTACGCGAGATATGATCAGCGACATAAAACAAAAATCTAAGCTACATTCTACTTGGAAGCGCACCCGATCTGAAGATGACTACAAATCTTTTTCAGAACTCAGGACCTCCCTCAAGTCCCGCGCAGAAAAAGCTTACAACTCCCACATGAAGCACATAGAAAACAATATCGCGATGAATCCGCGCGCCTTCTGGCGTCACATTTCTAACTTGCGAGCCAAAGGCGGATTTGAACCGAACGTCACATACAAAGCTGAATCTTGCTCTGGGGTCGCAGCAGCGGAAGCCTTTGCTGGGTTTTTCGCGAACGTATTTCTACCGGAAATACCGGAGCTTAACGCGGGAAACATTAGTTGTGGTGAGGATAACTGTACTAGCAATTATATTAACATTTTTGAATTTACACGTAGGGATGTCATTAACGGTATAAATAAATTAAAAACCAGTAGCTCCATAGGCCCGGATGGGATCCCTTCTGTAATATTTAAGCAAATGAAGAAAACTTTTGCTGACCCACTATCTCACATCTTTAACTTATCGTTGAAGACTGGGGTATACCCTCCTCAATGGAAAGTCTCCAGAGTGACCCCAATCCCGAAGACTTCGAATAAGCTGGCCGTCGAGGAATACCGACCTATCGCCATTTTATCCTCACCGGCTAAGATATTTGAAAATACACTACATAAGCTAATATACGCGCAGGTAGATAAATTTTTGAGTAACGCCCAGCATGGTTTCCGGGGTAAGAGGTCTGTCAATACTAACTTGTTGACTCTTGTAGAGTATATCTCTGAGCAACTCGATAGGAGGCGCCAGGTCGACGTGGTCTATTTCGACTTTCGGAAGGCGTTTGATAGGGTGAATAATGATATA
Organism: Idaea aversata; assembly: GCA_907269075.1. NCBI lineage: Eukaryota > Metazoa > Arthropoda > Insecta > Lepidoptera > Geometridae > Idaea > Idaea aversata. Next base: position 13,623,776 of record OU026100.1, on the reverse strand, counting down.
TTGCTGGCAAAACTCAGTGCTATTGGATTTACTCCCCAGTTGCTACATTTACTTGCTGATTACTTGCGTGATCGCCAGCAGTATGTTAAACTTGGAATATACGAATCCTCGCCCTATCACACGCGGTCCGGTGTCAGCCAGGGTTCAGTCTTGGGACCGTTGCTATTTTTAATAATGGTAAACGATCTACCGACTGTTCTTCAACATACAGAGTGTCTCCTCTATGCGGATGACCTTAAATTATACACCACAGTTCGGTCCTTGGCTGACTGCTTGGCGCTTCAGCAGGACATCGATGCAGTGCATCAGTGGACCATTGATAACAAAATGGAGTTCAATATTACTAAATGCTCAGTAATGACTTTCGGGCGAAAGCAGTGTCCAATATCATTTGATTACAAAGTTGATAGTAGTTTACTAGCTAAATCTTTAGTGACGAAAGACTTAGGCGTAACGTTTGATCAAAAACTTACGTTCCACGACCACATCACTGTTCTTGCAAAGGAGACATATAGAAGACTAGGATTTGTTCTAAGAAATGCCCGTGACTTTCAGAGTGCGCATGTCATATACGTCTTCTTTTCAACACCCTGGTGCGAAGTAAGCTAGAATCTAGTTTTTGTGTGTGGAATCCGCATGAAGTTACCTACGCTCTTCTATTGGAAAAGGTACAAAAGGCCTTTCTCAGGTACTTATACAAGCACCTTGCTGGATACTACCCCTATATGTACCCGACGAAATTTCTGCAGGGTCACTTAGGCTATAACTCCCTCCAAACTAGAAGAGCGTTTGAGCAGATGACAGTACTATGCAAAATCCTCCGCAACACTGTCGATGCTCCTGACCTTCATAACAAGTCACAACGACTGTTCGTGCCAAACAAATATCTTGCCGGCAGAAGGCACGTGCTTTTTGCTACACCCTCGACCAGTACAGTAGCGCGATCTAAATCCTTTCTGCCCCGCACTCTCAACACTCTCAATAACGTACTCACTGCTAACCCAGATTGTGATGTATATGTGGATGAATGGAAGGAACTCATGTTGGTATGTTTGAAATATTGTGAGATAGATGAATAAATTATGTCAATTTAGAAATAATTGTAATAATATTAATGTTTTTTCTTATTCTTTTTGTTATGTACTTATCTTTAAATAATTAATTAGAGTAATTGGTTACGACCGTTCTAATTAAATAAATAAATAAATAAATAAATGGATTGGATTGGATGATCATGAAAAACTTAAATCAACAAACAGCCTTGACATTTATCAGTGAATTACATGGTACTACTGGACACCAATGTATCCTAAAACATATTTCTTCTGGAAGGTAAAAATAAGCAGGGTACAAAATCAATCTCCTAAAATTCATGTTATAGAAGTAGGTCAAAATGTTAACATACAACTTTCTTCTGAATATGGATAAGTTCCAACCAATAGCTACTTTCTTGGATACTTAATATCTTACCAGCAGAACCATCCAGAACTATGACAGCTCCGTCTAACACAGCGAGGCTCTGTTCCACCTCCATTGTGAAGTCAATGTGACCAGGTGTGTCGATCAGGTTGATCTGACCTCCTCGCCACGGGAACGATACCGCTGCAGCTGTTGATTTATATTAGTGTTCCTGTTACATGTTAACGGTTGAATACGAGTCCTGTTTCCTTCCATGTGTTCTTCTGAGCAGAAGATTGCGAATTTAATTTGCACCTCAAATAAATATTTATGTAGATATATTTATTGTTTGTGGTCTGGGTTTTTCAGTGTGTATTTACAAAAAAAGTAAGTATTTATTTAAGTATTCATCTCCATGATCCGTGATCTGGGCTCCATAATACAAGATCAGTAGCTTAGTTTGGGGTCAGATGGCGCTGTTGTAAAAAAAGTCCTACAATATTTATTAATTTTACTATTTTTTTACTACTACTGCTTTTTAGAGGCTCATAGTATTTATAAATAATTTTTAAATAAAATTTAACTCTGCTATGGTGTTATAAATATAAAAAATGATGCCTTAAAGCCAGTAATAAAGAGTTAAAGGTTGCCCCAAGTTAGTTGAGAAATAACTAGGTAAAAGTAGATGTAACTAACAAGTGATGGTGATTCCCCTCTGTCGTTCCTGCTCCATATAGTCGGTGACAGTGTTCCCGTGATGCACTTCTCCCATGGACCTGATAGTGCCCGAGTAGAACAGCATACGCTCGGTTGTGGTCGTTTTACCTGCAACATTTACCCTTTCAATATTTTAATTTAGCTATAGGATTTCATTTTGTATTTATGTAGTTGTATCTCGCGACTCAAGCTCGTCCCTGTACAGGAACCAAGAGTTAACCTCATTTGCTTTTGGTCCTTGAATTTATATGTTTTTTTGCAGATGTATAAATTAAAATTTATTTTAGATGAGAAAGTTAGTGTGTATGTTTATGACCTTTTCAGGCAAAAACTACTGAATCAATAGCATTGAAACTTACTCCAAAGTTTATAAGCAAGTTTAAACAGATATAGTTATTCAGACATAAGTACCATAGATAGCTGGGGCCCCGGAATAACACAGGCCACTTTTTATCCCGGTGCTCCCGCTAGATCGAGTTCTAATTGTTAGTACAGTAATTGAACAGAAAGATGGATTTTTTCAAAGACTTATCTCATTGGTTTTTCTACTTAGACCTATAACTTAAAATTTAATAACCTGCATCGATGTGGGCTAAAATGCCGATGTTCCGAATGTTTTCAATGTTAGTTTTGCCCTTGTTATCTGTACTGCTGTAGTTTCTCCGCAACCGTACATTTTTCAACAACTTTTTGTAGTAATTTACAAAACAGAACGTCCTCATTTTTAGATTTTAATTTAAAATTTACGAACTAAAAATAAATACATAACCTCTGCTACAAACAAAGTTATTTTATTTCCGTCAGAGGACAAAGTGCTGTCAGATAGCAGCTGACATTGGGCGGGCCATGCATTGGGCTGACAGCTGACAGTAAAGCTCATAATTTACGACTAAAAACTAAAAAAGCTTAGGTGCTGCCACCTAACGTTGAGTAGACCAAACAAACGGAAAATTGTTGCCATTGAATGAAATTAACATACGACCGTCAATGTCATTAATTTTGCCATTGCTTGCTTTCTCTCTCTACCCCGTGTAAATATTTTTATCTAATTTTATCTCTCACTCACTCTTTTAAGTTTTACAAATTATGGCATCTGCGTCGATTTGTTTGTGTTGAATACGTGACAAATAAATACCAATTTGTTGAGTGATTTGTGCATAAAATCTACAACCAGTCCAGCAGAGAAGCCCCAAGATGGGAGTTCCAGCGTTTTTCCGCTGGCTAAGCCGAAAGTATCCGAGCGTCATCGTCGAATGTATTGAACAGAAGGTAATGAACATAACCTATTTGTAAGCTAAAATGTATTGTTTTTCTAATAATTAAATACAAAACTATACTCTTTAAAGCTTATCAATCTTGTAAAAAGAGCCTTAAACATATTAAAGGTACTCCTCTCTCAATAGAAGCTACTTCTAAGCGTTGATAAAAGTGAAAACCCATCAATGACACCCAAAACAATTTCCGCTGCCGCCAGAAGTGGCAGAGGAAGATACTATGCGACTGTACTCATAATCGATTTTTTCGAACCAGTTATTACGTGTAAAAAGCTTATATTAGTTGACCAAAATTTTAAACTTACAACCAGCCTACTAATTAAACCACTTATCTCCGATCCTCAGCCAGTCGACGTAGATGGCCAGCTAGTGTACGTCGACTCGTCACTGCCCAACCCAAATGGCATGGAGTTCGACAACCTGTACCTTGACATGAACGGTATCATCCACCCGTGCACACATCCTGAAGACAAGCCACCTCCTAAAGATGAGGATGAGATGATGGTGGCCATCTTTGAGTGCATTGACAGGCTGTTCAGGATCGTGAGGCCTAGGAAAGTGTTATACATGGCTATTGATGGTGTGGTAAGTAGTAACATCCACATAGAGAGCTTAGATAAATAGATAAACCCTTGCACCTTCAAATAAAACATTTAAAATGAAGAACATATAAAATACATACTAAAACAGGAAACATAAGTATAGGGAAAGATCCTAGAGTGGTTTATGCACAATTTAGGTTTAAAGATCTTTATTTCTCCAAGATTATACATTAATCACTTATGAGAAACAACAAACATTTTGCATAAGTAATATTTCGTACGAGCATACAAAAGTAAAAATATAAAAAAACAGTGCACTCCGGGAGTGCAGGCAGAAGTGAAAACAATAAACTTGTTATTTCTCATAGAATATTTCTTGAAACGATCTGCTACTGCCATCTATTAGCACTCACTTAAACAAATATAGTTTATTTTTTATTCGCTAGATGGCAGTAAAAAATTTTAATCACCGCCATCTACATTCGAATAGCGGTCTTTCTAGAAACTAAGTTTCTCAATTTGTGTAATAGATGGCAGTATAAGTTAAACAAAAAGACTAACACAAATAAAATCTCATCTGTCGCGTCAAAATCTGTCGCGAGAACGGCTGAAAATGCTCACCCACAAAAGTGCCCAACGCGCCATAAGAAGTTTTCACTTCAAAAAGTAGATTTCTTCCAGCTATACTTACTTACGTACAATGCTTGACACTTAAATAAACTTGATTTTATTGATAAACTTGTTATGCTCTGCCTTTTAATCTGCTTAGTTCCTGTTGGGTTTCTAGCCACAGTTTAAGAGGAAAGGGTACCTGGGGCTTTTTCCATACAAATTATTACAAACGTAGTTGACTGTTTTCTCCCTGGATAATGACACTAGAGCAAATATTTTTGGTGCATAAAACTTATAACTGCCATGACCATGCCCCTATGTTTTGTTTGTTTTAGTTTTTTATTTTTTTAAATCTTAATTTCTATGATAATTAGAAAATGAAAAAAACCAAAACATAGGGGCATAGTCATGACAGTTATAGGTGTTATGGCACAAAAATATTTGTGCTAGTGTCATTATCCATGGAGGAAACAGTCGACTACGTTTGTATGGAGAGAGCGCAGGTACCCTTTCACCTTAATGTATTGCATAGCAGAACTGCATTACTGTGCATGCACAAAAAAAAATCGTGATATACTCTGATTTATTTATATGTCGCATTTGTTCAAAACCAAGTAATCAAATTAATAAAATTAACTTTTCTTCAGTAGGAGAAAAACTACTTACTCTCAAGCCTTGAGCAGGAAAGTACTTTAGGAATAATTCCGATTAAATGTAAGCATTTCGCAAAAGAAAAATAAAAAGTGATTTAACTTATTAAATACATAAACCTGCACTGTCTTATATGTCTGTTTTAAATAGATTTTTAAATATAAAAATTAACATAAGATTGAAGTTAGCTATTTATGCCAATCCACAGGCACCGAGGGCCAAGATGAACCAGCAGCGTTCCCGTCGTTTCCGCGCCTCCAAGGAAACCCAAGAGAAGATAGAGGAAGTGGCTCGCATCAGGTCCGAGCTTCAGGCCAAGGGTGCCTACTTGCCTCCGGAGAGGCCCAAGGAGGCCCACTTTGATTCTAATTGTATCACACCGGGGACTCCCTTCATGGACCGGCTGAGCAAGTGCTTACATTATTACATCCATGACAGGTAAGCCAAGACATCCCAACTGGTATTAATAAACATTTTGTTTCTTTTCCCTTTGCTGAGTTTGCTTACCTGTGAAACAGAATGATGGTATGACAATACTTGAGCATACACAAATAGCAAAAATATGATAAAATTCTTCATTTTTTATAATATAATATAATAATAATATAAGCCTTTTATTCCCAACTTAGGTTATACAATTATTGATGTTTTAACTAGCTAATTTGTTATAGAAAAACCCTAAGTTCGGTGTGGCTTTTGGCATAGGCCTCCTCCAACTCCTTCCAATGTGTCCTATCACTAGCCACTCTGGACCAAAAAGGGCCGACTGTGTGATTTAGGTCATCCTCCCATCTCTTGATTTGACAACCTCTACTTCATTTCCCATCTCTTCATTCATCTTTTCTGCATTTTTTCTGCATCTGTTCTGTTCTTATAGATTACTAGCGACCCGTTTTGGCTTCGCACGGCTATATTATGCATGTATTATATAACGGCGCAGATGGATTATGATCGTCATCAGACATCTTTTAGAAGCTTATGGGCGTATTTAGGTAGATGCCGGTTCAGTAAAACACCGTATTTGGTGAACAAAGTATAATCAACACACAAAACAAATAAGAGTCCAAAGTACAATCACACGAAATAACACAAATTAGTTCTTAGGTATACGGAACGCGAGACAGTTTCTACACGTAGTTATCGACTGTTGTCACCGACGGTTCACGTAAGAATGTGACCGACCGACACAGTCGTCAACCGCGCCGTAGACTCCGTCTAGTGCCGCTAGATGGCACTGGCGTCCCGATTATTCAAAAATCATCGATGGCTTAATTCCGATACGGCCATCCTGCTATCACACGTCCTCGTGTGTTAATCTGGAAACAAAAAGTTCTACGACAATACTCGTTCTAATTCGGTCCCATCTGGACATTTCATGGGTACTGTGATTACTTAAATCAATTGATTTCAGGAAAAACATTTTAAAACTTTAACAAGAAAATAGAAAATTAAACCAGAGTCATGTGCCATCTTTCCACAATAAAATTTCATTAAAACTTTGCTCTATCAATTTCAAATCTTCGAGTGGAACCCTCTAACACCAAGGCTCACACAGCCAAACACCAAAATACGCGCATCCACCCTCCAAGTGGACCGCACGGCTCACACAGCCGACCAGCAAACACAGTTGCTCACATACGCGCATCCACCCTCCAGGTGGACCGCCCGTGGGCATCACCACCCACTGTTGGTCTTAGCAGACCCCGACCTCCGCCAGCACTGAACGCGTATCGCGTACCCACGGACTACTCGAGAAACCTCAAGTCGATACCGATTTCTACCGGGCTACGACTACGTAACAGCTACTAGTACGGTCGAAAACTACGGCTGTTAGAGTTCTGCACTCGTGGTTCCATTTCTACACTCAACACTACTCATCAGCATCACTACCGTGATTTTCATCAATATCACTAAGAATTTCAGCTGGCTCATGACTTTCTGGCATTTTTCTTAATCTATCGTGCGCGTATTTGTAAGTACGTTTACAATTTAGGGCTTCTAACGTATAACGATCACCATCGAGAATCTCTATTACTTTAAACGGTCCCTTAAACTTCGGGTCTAATTTAGTCTGATTTCGCTCTTCGTTTTCTAATAACACGAAATCGCCAACCGAAAACCTTTTAATTGTTGCCTTTGTACGGTCAAACCTAGCTTTGTCATATTCTGCACCTCTTTGAATGTTTTCCGATGCAGTCTCACGAAGTTCATCGATATCTACCACATTATCGACATCACTAACCATCATGGACAAAGGTCTGGCGACTTTACCAATTAGTAATTCGAGGGGTGATGCTTTTGTAACACGGTTCATAGTACAATTAATAGCAAGTTGAACTTCGCCTAGTGCATCTTGCCACGATTTATTTTCGTTAGTCTCTACGGCAGTTAACATCGCTTTAAGGACACTCATAACGCGCTCTACTTGTCCGTTTGCACGTGATGAACCGGTGGCTATGAGATGCAAGTTGATGTTCTTGCTCTCGCAAAAATCGCCGAACTCTTTACTCGCAAAACATCGACCTTGATCTGCTATTATTCGAGTTGGAGCTCCAAAAAGCGCAACGCTTTGAGTTACCGCACGAATACTATTTTTGGAGTCTATGTTAGTCGTGTGAAACAGCAAGACATATTTGGTAAACGCGTCTATTAAAACGAAAACATATTCCTTGCCATCATTTTTACCGCTTAGTTTACCTGTCGCGTCTATATGGATTGTGTGCCACGGAGTCGTAACTTTCGGAATCGGATGAAGCTCGGCTTGTACCTTTCCGGAATGGGACTTAGCTACCTTACAAGTAACACAGCTTTCTACAAATTTTTTCACGTACTGACTCATCCCCGGAAACCAATAAAAATCAAAAAGTTTTTCTCGTGTCTTCTCCACGCCAAGATGAACAAGAGAGTCATGAAAGTTATTAATAACAGACCATCTAAGAGCACGGGGCAAATACGTCAAACATTTAGACTTTCCGTTACGTTGAATCTTTCGATAGAGAACACCCGAACGAAGTACATAGGTCTTTGCTAGCTGATCGTCTAATTGATCGTTTCCTAAATCACTAATAATTTTAGAAATTTCAACATCACGCCGTTGTTCAGCTTGAATCCAATTAGGCGAAAGTTCGGTAATATCGATGCGCTTTTGCTCTACATGTGGTATTGATGGTTTTGACGGACTTGGTAACGGATTACGGGAGAGGAAATCTACGTGAGTCATTTTTGAGCCTTTTTTGTAAATCACGTTAAAATCAAAGCATTGAAGAAAAGCCCACCACCTATGTGCTCTAGGAGTCAGGTCATGTTTAGCTTGCGAAGATTTTAAGGAATTGCAATCTGTAACTACGGTGAATTTTGTACCATGAAGAAAATGTCGAAAATGTTTGATAGAGTTCACGACTGCAAGTGTTTCCAACTCATAGGAGTGGTATTTGCTCTCTGCTAGGGAAGTACGTTTGCTGAAGTAGGCTACGACGTGACGTGTTCCATTAACAATTTGAAATAGAATTGCTCCATAACCTAAACTACTAGCATCAGTATGAAGCTCTACTGAATACTGTGGGTCAAATATCATTAAAACGGGATTGCTTACTAAAACGGAAATGATATTTTGACGAATGTCCTCATGTTCGGATTTCCAAGTCAAATCACCTTTAAGGGAAGTCAACCGATATAAAGGAGCCATAATACGAGCAAAATTTTGAACAAATTGACGAAAATATGAAGCCAATCCGATAAATTGCCTCAACTGTGTTACAGTTTGCGGTGGTGGTAGGGCTGTCAAGGCCTCTACTTTTCTATGATTAGGTCTAATATGACCAGCCTCTACTTTAAATCCTAGAAATTCTACCTTGGTCTTGAGGAAGGAGCATTTCTTAAGATTTAAAGAGAAGCCAGCGTTCGTTAGAGCTTTTAGCACGATTTTAAGCCGCTCTATCCCTGACTCTACATCGGGAGAGACAATCAAAACATCGTCTACGTAAACTATGACGTAACTATGAGCAAGGTCACCTAAAGCATTCATTATGGCTCTTTGAAAAATAGAGATAGCATTTTTTAAGCCAAAGGGCATAGTAAGAAACTCGTACTGGCCATCGTGAGTTATAAAGGCTGTACACTCTATTGACTCTACATTTACAGGAATCAAGTGAAACCCACTAGCGCAGTCTAATTGTGAAAAATAATTTGCTCCATTGAGACGAGCTATCTGATCAGAAATGAGGGGAAGAGGATACCGGTCTGAAACAGTGTTGCTATTGAGTTCTCGGTAGTCTATGCACATACGGTCAGAACCGTCACGTTTCTTTACTAATAAAGCCGGACTTGCAAATGGAGAACAGCTTGGTCTTATAATGTTTGCATCTAATAACTCTTTGACACGTTCACGCATTACACAACGTTCTTCCGCAGACATGAAAGAATATGGCCGCCTTTGAACCGTCCGATTTGGGTCGATCAATCTAATTTTGAGCTCACCAGTATTTACTCGCGTTTTAGGCATACCAGTAATAAAAAAATCGGCAAATTGACATAATGTCTCTAAAAGTTTAGATTTTTCAGGTTCAGTTACATCCGTATCAATAGCACTTAAATTCGTTTGTTGTTTATGATCACTACTAACAGAGTTTACTAAAAGAACTTCTTTTTTCAAAACAAAATCGGTTGCTGTCATGTTAATAGAAAAACCTTGATGAAGAATTTCACGTCCGATAATAATATCACTTTGCAAGTAACTGTCAGGTAAAGCATGCAACAAAATATCAAGAGAGTGATCGTTAATCGTTATACAACATAAAATTTGTTTTGTACTAAACACTTGACTTTGCCCAATACCAGACATTGCCACAACATTATTTACACGCTGACCACTTAATTTAGCCATAATACTCTCTTTAATCAACGAACACTCAGCACCGGAATCGTAAAAAAAACCATACAGCTCACCTTTATGCTCGAGTGTACCCGATGGTGGTTGAACAACGCAAACATCAACGCGTCGCTCACTCCGGCCTGTGCCCGCAACGCTCGTACCGACGCCGCCGCCGCCCGCTTGATAGCTGCCGCTTGTGCATCGAATCGCGATATGTCCAGGCTTCCCACATTTGAAACATACTAGAGGCTTCGCCACAGGTTGTTGAACTGCGTTGCTTGAAGTTATAGATGCCAAAGGTCGTGATCTGTTATCAAAGGGCTTGCTTCTGCATTCTGATCTCTTATGGCCCATTTTACCGCAATTAAAACACTTCAACGCAGTAGTCTTAGATCGTTTAACATCGGTTGAACTTGTTAAATCACTTGCATTATTAATCTTACGCTTCAAGTGAGAAAACGCATGAAGTTCCTTCTGCAATCTATCTCTTGAAGTAACATCGGTCGTGAATGCCAATCGTTGTAAATTCGTATCAAATTGCGATATGTGAGCGAGTACCATTGCCACTGCAATCTGTTCCTTGTCGACATCCTTCCAACGATTGCATAATGACGTCATCAAGCGACTCGCGTAAGCAACTAAGGTTTCGTTGTCACTCAGTTTGTCACTTTTTAAATTAATGAGGGTACCGGCAAGTGTTTCGTTCGACACGAATCTCGATGTAAAAAGCACTTTAAACTCGCTCCATGTCATGCCCTGGTACGCTATTTGCGATAGCCACGTCGATGCCGTCCCTTTCAGCGCCTTACTTATCGCCACGACGAGTTGACCACCGCCCAACGGCTTTTCACCAAAAACTAAATCAGCAGTTGCGCACCACGATCTCGCTTCCGTATCAGTCTTGTCAGGGTCGAACTCGGGTAAATCCACGTTGTTGGCTGGTTTAGGTGCTTGTAAAGCCTCGATAAGTGCTCGCATATTTGAATTTTGCTGTTCAAACATCGCCCGCCAACGGTCACTTTCTGTGGTCTGATTTGAACCAGCATTGATCCCACCTTCTGATAACGGCGCAGATGGATTATGATCGTCATCAGACATCTTTTAGAAGCTTATGGGCGTATTTAGGTAGATGCCGGTTCAGTAAAACACCGTATTTGGTGAACAAAGTATAATCAACACACAAAACAAATAAGAGTCCAAAGTACAATCACACGAAATAACACAAATTAGTTCTTAGGTATACGGAACGCGAGACAGTTTCTACACGTAGTTATCGACTGTTGTCACCGACGGTTCACGTAAGAATGTGACCGACCGACACAGTCGTCAACCGCGCCGTAGACTCCGTCTAGTGCCGCTAGATGGCACTGGCGTCCCGATTATTCAAAAATCATCGATGGCTTAATTCCGATATATACATATAAACCTTCTTCTTGAATCACTCTATCTATTAAAAAAAACCGCATCAAAATCCGTTGCGTAGTTTTAAAGATTTAAGCATACAAAGGGATATAGGGACAGAAAAACCGACTTTGTTTTATACTATGTAGTGATAGTGACAATAAAATTGATAGATATTTCGTGAACTAGTTGTGGAAAAAAGATATAAGCATTTATAGTCACGCGTTTTTTATTTTTTTCATCAGTATCTGGAACTTCAAGAACCTAACTTCCTTGCAAACAAGTAACTTTTGTTCGAAGTTTTGTCATTATTATTAGAGTGCCGATAATTGTTACAAATTGTTAATGGTAAATTAATAATTGTTGTTAGATCTGAGTGATCTAGTCTGAGTGTTTCTTTATGTTTAATAAGTATGTATTTACAAAAAAAAGTATTCTCGTCATTATCTGGCCACCATAACACAAGCCTACCAATTATAAAATTCTATGTTTATGGTTTCAGATTAAACAATGACCCAGGATGGAAAGGAATCAAGGTTATCCTATCAGATGCAAATGTACCCGGTGAAGGAGAACACAAAATTATGGATTATATTAGGAGACAGAGAGGTAACTACAATTAATCTGGTTATTTATACAAAACAAGATATTGAATAAGATTTTTTCCTTGGATCTATTTCTAGAAATGCCCAGTTTTGGCCTATGCACTTAAAATAATAAATTCATCTTTCATATTCATGTTAGATATGCTACACCATGCATGTCTTTCAGTAGGTAGAAAAGAAATTTTCATCTCACCTACAAATTGCATAGAAAACTCAAATAAATACAACGATTTTTCATGCAATAATTAACAATTTTAGTTTAAAAAATCGCCATTACACTTATTATAGAGTTATTCAACTAATAATGATATTCTCCTTGTTATCTCAGCGCAACCCGACCATGATCCGAACACGCAGCACGTCCTCTGCGGAGCCGACGCCGACCTCATCATGTTAGGGCTGGCCACACACGAGCCTAACTTCACCATCATCAGGGAGGAGTTCAAACCTAACAAGCCGAGGCCTTGTGATGTTTGCGGGCAGCTAGGTATGTTCACACGACAGTTTATACCTAAGGATACGGCTATAATGAAGATGCATAGCACGTCGACATCACACAAGTAGAAGAAAGCTGTGCGACGCGAGTGACACGGGATATGGTGACCTTGATATAACCAATCACAAATCAGAGCACATAGATGAACTTCATCGATGTGTTGCAGTTAGGAATCTTTTGACATGTGCAGTATTGTGCAGCGCCTCTATTTACATACATTTGTTTTATATGAAGGTGCCATCGATGAAAGACGTGCGATGCATCTTCGGCATGGCACTACCCTACATCTCCTAAGAAATTAATAGATCTATGTTCAACAATGCTGTGGTCTCATTTCAGAGTCAAACAACCATATTTTTATTTCTTATTTATTGCCCAGGGAAGGCAAAATGTTAATTATTTGCCCATACAACCTCGTTAAAAACATCGTCGATTTTTACTGGCCATAGACATGTAGCGGAAAATCAGAGCCCTGATTGACTTGGGCTTTACTCAAACCATGCGGACCAAACGGATGAATCGGGTTCAGGGATACAAATAGCTGTTATAACGTCCTTTGGAAAATTAAAACCTTATAATAATTAGCCTTTTTTGAGTAAGCGGTTTTGACAAGCTATTTACAGTATTTACGCTATAATCGTTAAAAGCGGGGTCGCTAGTAAGGTTCAAGGTTCTTTATTGGTAAAAATGGATTTACAAGTCAGGTATACATTTACAATTAAATAACTTACTGATATTATTATTTTAAATTAACTAAATTATGTTACTATCAAAATAAGTAAGAGTTAGTAATTCCCCACAACTCTTAACATGTAATAATACGTTTATATCCTCAGGTCATGAAATGAAGGAATGTACGGGCACGTCAGCTGATGCGGCGACAGTACGGTCAGATCCCGCCTTCGGGAACCAGGACAGCTTCATATTTGTACGACTCTGTGTACTTAGAGAGTATCTAGAGAAGGAGTTACAGGTAAAAATTAACACAATAGTATTAGATCTATTATATCCAGTTTTCTTTTTGGAATCAAGATAAATAATCCCCCGTTCACTCATCAGATGCCGAACCTGCCGTTCCCGTACGACTTCGAGCGCGCGCTCGATGACTGGGTGTTCATGTGTTTCTTCGTGGGTAACGACTTCTTGCCTCACCTGCCCAGCTTGGAGATCAGGGAGGGTGCTGTCGATAGACTCGTTAACCTGTATAAGAAGTGCGTTTATAGGACTAAGGTTAGTTGAATTAAAAAAAAAAACCGACCAAGTGCGATCCTTTTTATTGTTTTTAGTGTTTGTTGTTATAGCGGCAACAGACAGAAACTAAATATTTTTCTATTCTATTCTATTTCTATTCTATTCTATTCTAGAATACATCATTTGTGAAAATTTAAACTGTCTAGCTATCACGGTTTATGTGATGCAGCGTGGTTACAGACAGACAGTGGAGTCTTAGTAAAAGTGTCCCGTTAGTATCCTTTGGGTACAGATGTCTAACCCCCGAATACTGAAACGCTACTTAATCTTAAGTGGCGTTTAAATTGACGTTAAGTGTATGTTTTATATTGAAGCCTACACTTAAATTTCAATTTAAGCGCCGCTTAAGATTAAGTAGCCTTTCAGTATTCGGGGGTAAAATACTTAAAGTAATAAAGAGATTTAAAGACTCCTTATTGTTTTTTTACCCTTTTAACCCAATCTCCTATACATGTATATATATAAGTGCCGACGTCGATATCCCAACCAGCACCTCACAATGGGCGGAATTTTGAGCCTGCCTTTCATAGGAATTTAATTTCCTAGGGTTGGATAACAGACTCCGGCGACGTGAACCTGGACCGAGTTCAGGTGATCATGACGGAGCTGGGTCACGTGGAAGACGAGATCTTCAAGCGGAGGCATCAGAACGAACTCAACTTCAAGGCGAGGGATAAGGCCAAGAAAAGGCAACAGAAGCCAAACTTCTCGCTGTTAGAGAAGACGCAGTTCGCGCCTATGGTGAGTTATTTTAGTGTGGCCTACATTCCGGCTAGCACCGATGGGGTTAAGCGTAAATCCCGTCGGGGGTATGGATTTTTTTTAAATAATTCCAATTTTTTAATTTTCTCTAAGCGCTGGTTTAAAATACTTTGTAGATGAATAAAATGAGAGTTGTGGTTGAATGCTTTGTTACAGCCAATAGGAAAGGGGTCCAATAAAGTGGAGAACGCTCGAGAAGAAGCGGCCAATATACGGATAGCTGGGATGAATGCTGCTGCAGAGGTAAAAACTATATTTTACACTTTTAATTCCCAGTTATTCGTCCAAACATACAGTACAAAAAAACAGCTATTGAAATTTGTCTTTTATTTTTTTAGCAAGAAGGGTCACAATCCCGCGGTCGCAAGCGCACGGCTCAAGATGCCGGCCTAGATTCAGACGAGGATGACAAACACGACGAAGTTCGCCTGTGGGAAGAAGGCTTCAAGGAAAGATACTATGAGAGCAAGTTTGAGGTCTCCAGGGACAATCTCGACTTCAGGTAACGAGCAGGCGTGGTCCATCTTAGGCTTAGGAGAAGGATATTTGCACCGTGTGGGAATCAGTTGCCTGAGTCGTATCTTTCTTGACATATACAATTTTATTTCTTTAGACATGCGTGCTACATTTAAGACCGCATCGTCACTTACCATCAGGTGAGAGAGTGACCATCGTTTTCCACCATTTCGTTCGCGTTTGGAACGAGATTGAAACTTTAAGGAAAACCTATATTATTTGCTATACCGCTTCATACCGCTTAACCACTTCTTAGAGGGAACCGTTGAAATAGGGATTACTTTTGCACGAAACCGAAACGAATTGCTGTTGTACACCAGGCGCCTTTCCGGTACTACTTCGGTTTGGGTGATTAGTTGACTGTGGTGTCTAGGTACCGCGTGGCGCTGCAGTACGTGCGCGGCCTGTGCTGGGTGCTCCGCTACTACTACCAGGGCTGCGCCTCCTGGAAGTGGTACTTCCCCTACCACTACGCGCCCTTTGCTTCGGACTTCGTCAATGTAGCTGGACTCTCCACGATGTTCGAGAAAGGAACGCAGCCTGTAAGTATCAACCGACTATCTATCTAGACGGCTATAGAATACACTCGACTTTATAGGTCTTAAGATCTTGGGGTGACTTGATATAGCCATTGCCCAAAACTTCCATCTAAACAGTTCCCTTCGGCTATATTTTCTACCATACGATTGTCGATTTGTTGCAGGTGCTATATAAATATAGATAAACATAGAGTGTAAACCAATGTATGTTGTATTCCAGTTCCGTCCCCTGGAGCAGCTGATGGGTGTGTTCCCGGCAGCCAGTTCACAGCACGTGCCCAAACCCTGGGCTAAGCTCATGAGCGATCCGGTAACATAGTTTTTATTATTTACTAGTATACATGATCGTTATTCAATAGACAGTTTGATAGACAGTTTGATTGACAGGCTGTAATATGTTTCACTATCTGCACCCCTCGATCTCACCTGCATAGGTCCCGATCCTGTGGAAATATTGTAATAAAAAGTAGCGTTAAAATCGATTCAGAAAACAATAATCCTACAAAATTTTGTACAGCGGCTGTTAACGTTTCGACTTCGGCCGTAAGACTCCAGTTAATCAATGTAATTTGTCTCCAGTTTTCACCAATAATCGACTTCTACCCGACCGACTTCAAGATAGATCTGAACGGCAAGAAGTTCGCGTGGCAAGGCGTCGCGTTGTTGCCTTTCGTCGATGAAAGCAGGCTGTTTAAGGCTTTAGAACCCTATTATGAAAATTTGACACAAGCTGAAAGTAAGTTAACGGAACTCATGGACGTGAGAAATCCTCATGTTTAAATATATATTTTCAAAAGTATTGTAATCCTGACCTTTGTAAATCAGGAAACAAATCACCCTATGAGTTACTTGAGGCTTTTTCTCATTGGAGCTGTCTTTAATTAGAGAAGCCATAAGAAACTCATTCTCAAGGTCAAGAAATTGAATAGTACATACAAGCCTAGTTTCATAGTTCTATCTTAATTATCTTATCTTAATCTTAAGTTTAAGGCTAGATGGCGCTGTGTGCAGTCGTACAATATTTATTGATGTACGTTTTAACAGAACAGCGCAACATCCGCGGCTGGGACCGTCTGTACGTGGCGCCGGGTAACTCCTCGTACGCGTTCCTCGCGGGGCTGTACGAGGCGGGGGGGGCTCCTCGCGAGGACCGCGAGGACGACCAGCGGTATCCGTACCGAGCTGACGGCGTCCGCGGCGAGATCATGCTTAGCGTTGATAACGTTTGTAAGGGCGGGTGAGTTACTCTAAGTATAGTATAGATATTTCAAGTAATGTTGGCGCGCTGTTCTATGTGTTCGTGAGTCTAGAAATATGAAGCATTCGATTTGTCGCTCGGAGACTATTATTTTTAAAATCAGTGGCCATTTTGATTTATTAAAGTCTATTCGATTTTTGCCCAATCAAATGTGTGAGCTGGAAGCAGATGAGAAGACGAAACAGATGCGTCTTTGTTTCGTCTGCCCAGTGGACGAAAACAAAAACTACCATCACTGTATGTATGGCTCAATATTGTGAACGTTCCAACAGGCAACTAGCATCCCCGGTGATAGGTCTCCAACCAGTGCTGGGTAACCAGGTGATCTGCGTGAGGTTCGTGGACCCGCAGTTCCCTGAGGACTTCGTGTTCCCGTCGCGACGGCTCGCCGGGGCGCAGGAGCCGCCCAGGGTGCTCAAACCGGGCAACTTGAGCCACGAGGAGAACAGGAACTATCGCCCTCAGATCGGTGAGTAGTGAGCACGCAGCTTTACTTGTTAGTCCTGTTGTCTTCGGAGTTTTGGGATAAAAACGTAGCATCCATTCCAGCATTATAGATACGCACTCCCAATGCCTCCTCCAATGTCCACTGTGCCACAACGCCTGCACGTTGGACCACCTAGATGAGGTCAATAATGCTGCTGTGGCTGTGGCGCAATATTAGTCTTATAGAATTTACCTTGACACGAAAAGACGAAGATACGCAAAACTTAACACTTCTTCGCCGTGTCAATAGCACAAGTTTATAATGCCAAATCAACCCATTCCACTATACCTCCAGGTCTTTGAAAATGTTATTGACTAACATCAGGTCAGCCAACATAAAGCGAGGAGTACACACAATGGAGGTAGGTTAGGAGGTGTTGCAATGTTTGCTCGAGAGCAACTGGCATGGCTCAATCATGCCCCATTGCCCCTTTGACTAGGTGGTTGGAATCTAATGATACTTCATTAGATTCCAATCGGAAATCTTCTTTTTTCTGCCTTTATTTTGATTTATTTGGGGTCGGTGCAATAAGTCTTTATAATTTGAGCTCACCTGGCTCACATGCTTGCCTGGAAATGATGTGTTACGGATGGTATACCAGCCACTGTGCAGGGGACTTGATCAGCGCAAGGTCCTCAAATATATAGATAGAATAGAATAGGGCTATACGCGATCGTATAGCCCTATTCTATGCTGGAGACTACTCGACAAGAGATAGGAAACCGAGGTTATTACCTAATAGATGTATGTATTGTAGGTATGGTACGATCTCACACGATAGCGAGCCTGGAGATGGCGGGACACAGGATGCTGGGCCACCACCTGCCGAGGGACCGCGAACGTTCGTACGCCTCGATACCGCCGCCGCCGGAGGAACAACGCAGTAAGTATTACCTACACCAGAGACAAAATATACAGTATAGATAGACGAACACCACCCATATGCCCGCGAATATGGTTTGCACGTCCTATACTTACTTACCATGCGTACTGACGCAAAATGTCAACACGCATTTTTCAGAAATTGCAGAATGTCAGATACGCAAAAAGCCAAATAACATGAAAAGTCAGAAACACAGCGTACGTCAACATAGAGTGTACGTGCATTTTAGTAACGCTATAATTTACAAACTTTTGAAAATGAGTCACAGGTGGTGTTGTAATATAGAACTTAAAGATACTTTTATCCGACTTCAAAAAAGAGAGGAAGTTCTCCATTCTTCGCGTATATTTTTTATGTATGTTCACCGATTACTCGAAGACGACTCATTAAATATTCTCTCTCGATTTCTCCCAGTTTTTAATGAATATTTCACCTTTCTATGCTCAAAAAAATAAAACGTAACTCATTTTAAATAAGGTAAAGTTTAAGGTAAAATCCGTAAAATTTGCGGTGGCGCCATCTAGGTTTTTTTGGCTAGACCGATTTGACTATTTTGTGTAAAAAAATAAAACGTAACTCATTTTAAATTAGGTAAAGTTAAAAACACCGAACTTGCGTGTGGTGCCATTTAGGATTTTTTCAGCTAAACCAATTTGACTATTTTGTGTTTTGAAAGTTTCATAACAAAGCTAATTAGGTTTATGTGGAAATAATTTAAGTAGTTTCCTATAAAAATTCCTAATTCGGAAAACAAATCTAGGGATTTTATTTTATTTATTTGGAAAACCAACAGCTTTACAAAAATAATAAGAAACGAAACAAGAAACAGAAAGGCAATTATAGGTTCTCACGAGTAGAAAATAGAAATACAAAACAAGCAAGCAAAAACACAAATCACAATCCAGCAAGAATTAAAATATAGGTAAACTAGCGACCCGCCCCGGCTTCGCACGGCTATATTATGCATGTATTATACATTATAAACCTTCCTCTTGAATCACTCTATCTATTAATAAAAAAACCGCATCAAAATCCGTTGCGTAGTTTTAAAGATTTAAGCATACAAACGGATATAGAGGCAGATAAAGCGACTTTGTTTTATACTATGTAGTGATACAATATAAACATAGATACAATACTAAAATTGATAAACAAATACGTATAAATATGAAATAACAATAAAAACATAATAAAATTAGGAGCCATGAAAGAAGATAAGACTAAGCTGCCTTCTCGCAGAGTTAACGCTAGTGAAGAAAGGATCCACTGAACTTTCCTCACAAAGTAATTCGAACTCACTCGCCACTTGCACCATATACGCCGACGCGTGCCGGCGCAACTTATTTTGTATGAATGAACTATAAACTCAATATTTAAACGATGTATACTTGTAGATGAAGCTCTAGAAGTACGCGGGTGATACCACAGGGCCCAACTAGTTCAAAAATACAAATAAATTAGTCCCATTGAGGCATCAATCATGGCATCAAGTGATTACAATCAGAAATGAATAAAACCTCTAGTGCAGTTAGTTGCAAAAGTCGCACGTAATTGCGCCGCGTGCCGTCCGCGACGCGACGCCGGCCGACGCGTGCCGACGCAACTTATTATCGAGGGAGGAAATACACTTTTACGTTTTTTAATCTACGTGATTTATTAAATTTGATTTTCTACGTGTATTTATTTTTGACCTGTCATGAATCTTAGTTTGTGTCTAACATAGACATTCTGATACTTAACTTATTTCTACTCGGCTATGGCGAGGCTTATGTTTGTCTTAATTGATCTAATCTTTTTAGGGTTCTGCACTAAAAGGGTAAAAACAGGGCCCTATTACTAAGAGTCCGACTCGCACTTGACCGGTTTTTATTTTTTTAATAAAGTATTTTAGGCAAAGGTTTAGCAAAAACTTTTACTCGTTATTTTATCATTTATCCCTTCTTAGATTCCGAATATTTAGACCCAGCAGTTTATTATTTAGAGCCACTTGCAGCAAAATCTCGATCTTAATTCAATCTGAATTTTACATTTTTGAAACAATCGATTTAATTTTATTTCAAAAATATACTACCTATAACTAGATTTATCGTATCAATAATTTTAATTTTCAACGTTCCAAAGTTGAAACAATGAAATAAAAAAACGTTAAAATAAATATACCTTATTATGAATAATTTTATATTTATACAAACAAGAAGACTTCTTCAGTATAAATCACAAGTAAACTGCTCCGCCCCCTCCCACGTATCAGGCCCTCCGTCCCTAATTACCCCCGGTCCTGCAGCTATTGTAAAACAATAGCGAACAATGCCCGCCTTTCTACTGATTGTTCTATTAATTCAAACGGTTTACCTATTGTTCTGCTCTCCTATTCTGTGGGGTTTAAGATGATTGACTTGTATTCCAATATTTCCTTGTTAAATCAATTAGTGTAACTTTTGGAGCCGTTTGTGGAGTAACTTTGTTTTATACATAAGACCAGTGTCAAATGTAATCAATATTTGCATCAAATTGAGTCTTTCGATCTGTTACTGACATCTAGCTAGATAGATAGATAAATTATTTATTGTAAACACCATTTTAAATTACATTTAAAAACAAAGCTTAAGTCTAAGTTTAAGTTTAGTCTAAGTAAGATTAATTGAACTACCGCCGGATTTGCGTTATATTGATAACTAGCGACCCGCCCCGGCTTCGCACGGCTATATTATGCATGTATTATACATATAAACCTTCCTCATGAATCACTCTTTTTAATAAAAAAACCGCATCAAAATCCGTTTCGTAGTTTTAAAGATTTAAGCATACACAGGGAAATAGGGACAGAGAAAGTGACTTTGTTTTAAACTATGTAGTGATGTCAAACCGAACAATATTAAATGTAAATTAAAGTCTTATTACTTATGTAAACTGTTAACGTCGTAGACTAAATAATAACATTTCTTGACAAACCTCTTTGCTTTTTAATGCTATTTAAGTTAAGAAAATTTTTTAAACTTTTTATTGATAAATAAATAAAAAAAAAGTGTTACAAAGGGCGGCCTTAGCGCTCAAAGCAATCTCTTTGACATGAAGTTGAGGAACGTGAAGGGTAGGGTGTCCAAAGTTAGGAAACAACAATAACATAATAATAAATACATACATCTACCGAAGAGTCAATGGCTCGCAGACTGGTGCTCCATTTCAGTGTCTCAGGTTCTTTCTATAAGTGTTTAAGAGCAGGAAACAGTCCAGTAAAAAATTAAAAGCTATTAAAACTATTCTATTGATATAATGAATAAGATACGATATAAAACTCTTTAATATAATTACCATTCAGTAAGATGTCCAAAACATCGATTAGCAGATATTGCAGATAATTATTACTTACCCAGCAAAGAAAATTGCACAAAATATCCGCCATTCAATTCCAAATTTAAAATTGGCCTATAGTCCCGCGGGCATTGACGTGTAATAGCGCGCGAAGGCAAACAGGAAGCGCGCCATTGTACCGCCAGTGTCGCCAACTACGAAAATAATAATTATCGAGGGCTGCCAGCACAATAGAGCCCCGATTTTTTTAAATAACGGGTCGATCGGCTCAAGTGCTTCCTATTATCCGGTCGGAGAGGATTAGGCAACAATGTCGGAAGCTTTTTTATTATATTTTTATTTTTTTTTGTCATATTTTTGGTACTTTTAACCAGGTGGCGCGGGAGGTGTTTTAATACGTGATCCATTTATAATCCGGTATTGATTATTTTTTAGCGGATTTGGATTTAAGAAGAAGTGCGTACTTGTAGATACCTACTTTGTTCACCTAATATTCAAGTGATGTTTAGATACATTTTAAGTTTCTTCTTTTAGATTTCTATTTTGTTAGAATTTTCATTCGATCGAACTATACCAACGCTCTTTATAACGATGGTCCTTCCTTTAGAATCTATTATTGCCAATATTTGACTTTATGCGAAATAAATTATTAGAATTATTATTATTAATAGATAAATATTTATTTAAGACCATTATCCATTAGGGTCAGTCAAAAATAATAAATCTTAAAAACTTAATGTAGCTATCTATCCAACTAATATCTTAAATACTTGTGCCAAGACTATAAATCTTTTACCAACTTACCAAATATTCAATAATACCGTTTATTGGGTACACAAATTGTACATTTAACTTCCTCAACAACCAAAGACATGACTTCCAATTAATTTCTATTTTTCAATAGCTTTCAAATCAATTTCCCATTGAAAACAATCACAATCACCTTTAAAACAATGCAATAGAGTTTCAAATCCTTTATTCTAAACGCATACGTTAAATTGTTTGTATTATTTCATGAACATATCGTTTTGTATCTTATTTTAAGAATATTAAGGTTTGTTTTTGAATGTATGTTGTTTAAGGGTAAGGGCACGTGGACCAATTAAGCTTACGCCCCCAAACTACGTAGTATTTTTTAATTGAACACGGTTATTTGATTTCCCGATTGACGTGTATATAAATAAATAGTGGGACGATATTTCTGCTAAATAAATATTAGGATAGTTAGTTATGGATAACTAACTGCGACTTTGGAATATTCCTGTATAAATTATCATCCAATTCGGTCGAGACACTTGACCTTGAAAGGGAAACACAGCCGAACCTAATTTAATGCACATAGTATGTATGTACTTGTACAGGCTTTTTCTTATCTGCACTACAAAGAAGGAAGATTTTTTTATTGTTTTGTATGTAACCAATATGCTCCGAAACTACCGGACTGATTTTGATTAAACTCGATATGAAGATACATTTTATCCCCATTTTTCCACGGGAACGGAACTTACGCGAGTAAAACCGAGAACCATTGCTAGTTTTATATACCTAAAAACAATTTTAAGAAATATAATGTAAAACAATAAAAAATGTAGAAAACAATAAACAAAATAGAAAGTCTAGAAACAATGTAAAAATGCGACACGATGGAGCTGAACAGAGTTTTAGGTGCTTAAGCACGCGCCGCCGCGCCGCCCGCACCCGCACCGCCGCGTCGCGTCCGCTCACCCTCTAATTACTACAGGATAGTCCTCGACGCAAGGGCTTTGTTTCGTCGAGTGTGGCCACCGCACCGGTCGTCAGTTTGTCGTCGGTCGGACGCGACAGGTTCGCTCCTACGCGTACGACTTGATCAATGATAATGCTTTTTACAAGTTGATAACAGGAAATGGCAGAGCTTATGTTAAGCTACGAACATACCTTATCATAAATGATTGCATTTTATTTATTAGATAGATATTCGTACTTATACCAAGGCACCGCTTAAGCTAATGGACGATCGGGTACACAGATAGGTGTGTCTCTTACGTAGGCATCCACTAAGAAGTACGTACTAATAATGAATAGAAAAATATATAATACGCGACGAATTGAGAACCTCCTCCTTTTTAGAAGTCGGTTAGAAATTGAACTTCTTCGCAGACAAAATTGCGGATGAAAGCCACTTATATGCCACTTACAATGCGTCTTAAATTTAAATTATGATGTGTGATTTCGGAACACACACTCCAATGAGTAGAAAGTACAAGAAACTTATACGGGGTAAGGTATATGCCGCTTTTAGCTGCGCTAAAATTGCTGTAATAATTTGCCTCTTCAAGGGCAGGATCATATCGGATACTAGCTATCGCCCGCGACTTCGTCCGCGTAGGGTTTGAATTTTTCAAAACCCTTTTTTTCGGCCTTCGTCATACAAAGAACACACCCTCCAAGTTTCAGGTCTCTACGATCATAGGTTTAGGCTTTGCGTTGATCCGTCAGTCAGTCAGTCGTACAGGTCAAAGCATTTTATATGCTGACTAGCTGCGCCCCGCGGTTTCACCCGCGTAACTCCCGATCCCGTGGGAATATCGGGATAAAAAGTAGCCTATAGCCTTCCTCGATAAATGGACTATCCAACACAAAAAGATTTTTTCAATTCGAACCAGTAGTTCCTGAGATTAGCGCGTTCAAACAAACAAACAAACAAACAAACAAACAAACTCTTCAGCTTTATAATATTAGTATAGATAAATGATCACAGAGATTATTCATCCGTAATATGAATTTACATTTCCGTTCGGTGAAACCACTGGGCGCTGCTAACGCCTCGTAGAAACCATATTTCAAATCGACAAGAGTTTTTGACCTTTATTTTAACAATGTTTGTAGAAACTCGACAATTGGACATCAAACGCGACTACATTGTTCCCAACCTTCCCAACACATCAAACAATAAGGGTCTCTAAGTACCTAGATACCTACGGAACCTCCGCCTCTGTACGTTCGTCGTCGTACAGCCCCGGGCTAATCCCACTTGACATTTTTGACGGAGACCGTGTATTAATGCCGTAGAATGTCTCACCACCGCGAAATACGTATCATATACCTATGTACCGTCAGCATAAAAACTGGCTACAGTCTACGGCAGACCAAATAATCTTTTTTTCGTCAACGGATGGTATGCGCCTATGTTCACACCTCCATTTCCTTGCGTTATTTTTCGTTGACAACTGAGCGACACGCCTATGATTTGATACCCCGTTATCATATCATAGGCGTGTCGCTGTTTTGCTATTTTTTTTGATTTGCCATACTATGTTTGTTTCCAAGAATTGATCTCTATCAGTAACACTATCCATTGGTATACAAATATTGGCAAAACTAGCAGCGCTCCGCGGTTTCACCCGCGTAACTCCCGATCCCGTGGGAATATCGGGATAAAAAGTAGCCTATAGCCTTCCTCGATAAATGGACTATCCAACACAAAAAGATTTTTTCAATTCGAACTAGTAGTTCCTGAGATTAGCGCGTTCAAACAAACAAACAAACAAACTCTTCAGCTTTATAATATTAGTATAGATTAAGGTTCGATTCCAGGCTAGGGTAAAGACTTTTTTAAAAATCCAGTTTGAGTTTTTGTCAAAATCGAGCCCCAACTCCTTTCAGCATTATTCGCTATTCCTTATAGTTTAGGATATAGCCCTGAAGGCCCCTGTAAAAAATTCACCCTGGAGGTACACAAATTCAAATATTCTATTGGAACAATAGCATGTAATCACATCACGTCTTAAACTCTCAATCTGGTAAAACTAGCTTAATTTGTCTAAAAGACACACAAATTCGCGTTTATAAAAGTAGTCTCGATTTAGTAGTCGGTAGCATGTAATTTCAGCGGCTGCTTTCACAAACGTGTCGCTACCACCATTAGACGACTATTATGTCTTGACGGCTTTCAGTCACCATCACAACTCAGTTGAGTTCTTATTCTTGTTCTTATTTCTTTTACTATTGCGACTCGCGACTCACAGCTTCTAAACGTAATGGTTGTAGAGTTTGTTCCTACATTTATGATTAATTAGCGATCGGCCCCGGCTTCGCACGGCTATATTATGCATTTATTATACATAACCTTCCTCTTGAATCACTCTTTAAAAAAAACCGCATCCAAATCCGTTGCTTAGTTTTAAAGATCCAAGTATACATAGGGACAGACAGCGGCAAGCGACTTTGTTTTATACTAATGTATTGATTTAAGTGTCGCAAATAACGTTGATACAGATTTACATAACCTGTTGAAGTCTACAGTCTACACTAATATTATAATAAAAAAATTTGTAACGAATTGGCTCCGAAAGTACTGGACCAATTCTGATGAAACTTTGTATGAGGATATATTGATTCATTGTAAGTAACATTGGCTCTTTACCCTGATATTATCACGGGATAATTTACAATTGATCACGGGATCGGGACTTTCGCTGGTGAAACTGCGGAGTGCTGCCTGTCAATTAATAAAAGTGCACTGCGTTCAACTAGTTTATATTTCCTCATTAAGGCGCCTCTCTCTCTCTATCGTGCGATATTCAAAAAGTATAACAAGCCGAGGCCCGCCATTGAGTACCTAAAGTGCCAAGCCACATCGATTACAAAACTGAAAGAAGCACAATTACACCAACCACGTACAAAATAATCATACACTCGTATTCAGAAGGTTCTGTATTTAGACAGCCCCACGTTGGGCGCCAAGCGACGACGCCATCTAACAATGGTGCCTAATGGCGTGCCACCTCATTCACTACGTAATTATCAACTGACTACACCCTCTGAAAGCAAGGAAAAGCAACGGTGCTATTGTTTTGTGTACACTGGTGATACGGATCTTACATTTTACATTGCACGTTGAATACTGAGCGGATTTGTCGCTGTGTTTCTGTGTAACACGGAACTGGTCCTTCGAGCCGGAACAAAATGTTACAAGTGCATAAAAAGTAGCTTTTAAAAAGCAATTAATTCTTGTAGGAGGCTTTGGTCGCGGCTTGTTACCATCCTTCGGCCTAAGTCGTGTCGCCAAATGGACTTGTCCGTGTTTCTATACGTAGGCCTGTGTAGCCACAAAAGGCCGTCTTCCTACCTTTATTCGTGTCTCTCGATGGCCCCGCTTTTTTTGGGGTCTTTAAGTGACGAGTATATGGGTATCTTTATATACTCGTCGTAGACCGCGTCGTTACCTATCATCAGGCCGGTGTGATAGAGGTCAAAAAAGCCGCCTAATTTTTTTAAATATTTTATAGCCACTTAGTTTACGACACACAAGAAATCCCTCCTATTAATGTTTCTACACTGAGCAGTTTTGGCTGTATGTAAGTCAATCAGTATCTAAAGATTAATCAAATGAATAAAAACTGCCGACATCAAATGCTGCTACCACACTAAGTACTACTCTTCACGAAGATTCCGGAACTCAAGTACCAAACACCAACCAGGCAGTAGCTTCCTTTTCAAACAATAAATATGTAAATATGAAGATCTTCCCCGGAGACTATTGGTGACCGATCTCTTTACCGCCAAAACTTTCAGCTACTTCTGTGGATTAAACATTACATGGATGTTGCCGTTTAAAGAAGAGGCCGCTTAAATTAGTTTTTTTTTAACTTAACTTTAAACAATCATTATCATATCAGCTACAGGACGTCAATTGCTAAACATAGGCCATCCAAAGACTTCCAGATCGATCGGTCGTAAGCCAATGGCCTTTCGCGACCTTAATTAAGTTTTCTTTCGGATAATCAAATTAGTCTTTTATTTTAAGCTAAATAGTTCCGAATCGCTCGTTATATGACAAAAGGCTATCGCTTTGGCCAAGGGCTGGCCTAAATTGTTTATTTAGAAAAAAGAACTGTCAATATTCACGTCTTTAAAATGCACATCACTGTTATTTTTTGCGTTTGTTAAATATGTGAGACGTTAAAGAGATGTTCAGATTTCCCGGAGTTAAAATTTAATAAAGTAGGTAAGTAATCGAAATGTAATCGGAATGATATTGCAATTTGAACAATTTAATTTACGAGAATCGGCCTTCTCGTCGTAGACATATTCGAGCAAACCCCCGTAAGTGCGTCGCGTCCGTGCTGCGTGAGGTTTCACAGTCAAGGGCCGCAATACACGACCGTTTTATATACCACGAGCACCTCGAGGGATCTCAACAGATATTCTTTGCTTTACCTTACACGGTACCTACATGTTGCACTTGATGAATTCGGTGGTGAATGTATGTAGAAATAGCAAAGTTTTGGTGACAAGAAAACGACACAATATTCTAAACATTTGATAAGTTGGGCAACAAATATGGAAGCCCACCGTTGAGCGTCTTAAATTGCTATTATTAGATTTTTTTCGACTCAGGCCCAGCTTTTTAAAGTGCTAGAGTTGAAGGACTTTAAATCATAAATACTAATTAAAATAAACTTGTTGATAACTGAAATGTTAGACATTTAAAACGCTTCCATACTTGTGCTCGTGATCGTAAATTGAACAACCCTTTAACTTTAGATTTTTAACATCTCTAACAGTCCGTTAAAGTATATTTTAAGTAAATCTTCGTTGTTATGATATTTAAATGATATTGTTTGTTCCAGATCGTTCTCAATCGTATGGACCGCAGCGCAGTGGGTACGTATCCTATCAGAATCATAACCAACGATCAGACCATCAGGGTCAAGGGTCATATAACCGCTCCGGATACGGCGGCCAACGGAACCAGGGCTACGGCCAGCAGAGCCAGGGCTACGGCCAGCAGAACCAGGGCTACGGCCAGCAGACGCGTGGCTACGGCCAGCAGGGTCAAAGCTACGGCCAACAGAGTAGAGGCTACGGCCAACAGGGTCAGGGCTACGGCGGATCACACCAGGGCTACGGCTCACAGAATCAGGGCTACCAACAAAACCGTCAGGGAAATGAAAATGGTCAGAATAAGTATAGTTCTTATCAACAAAATAAGAGTAATCAGGGCTCTTCTAATCAGAGGTATCAAGGTGGGTGGCGTTAAAGGTCGTTACTGTCTTACTGTAGGTATAGCGCGTAACTCGGTACATTCTTTGGGTACAGGCATTTAAACGACCTAAATCGACCTCTATTCTGTCGTAAAAAAGCAGCAACTGACATGGGCGCTGCTCCCTTAAACGTTAAAGACATAGTCTACCCAAAGAACCTACTCGGTTATACGCTAAAATAAGTGTAAAATAGAAAATTTAAAGTTGTATAAAATTCATTAATATAGGAGACTGATTCTAAATAAAACAGATATGTTTCTGACATGACGTGGATTTATGATAATATGTTTTCTTTTTATAATAGTTGACCTATTTTGTTAAATTACACTAAATAAGTATTAATTTACAATTTGAACACATTACACTAGTTTTAGGGGGAAAATGTTGATTAAGAAAGTTAGGTAGCTAAACGATGTGTTTTAACGAGGATAGGTATAGTAACACGATAGGGTGTTGTTATAGACGTTCTAGGGAATAACTTCTGTTCTATTTTTGAAAATCCGATTTTTTTTGAATATTTTGGTTGTTTCACTTGAAATTCAGCTGTTCCTGAACTTCTTGGAGGTTAAGAGGAAAGGGTACAGGGGGCTCTCTCCGTACAAACAATTACAAACGTATTCGACTGTTTCCCCCCTGGATAATGACACTAAAGCAAATATTTTTGGTGCATAAAACTTAAAACTGCTATGACCAATAATGACCATGCCCCTATTTTTTTGTTTTTTTTTTTTAATTTTTTTTAATCTTAATTTCTATGATAATTAGAAACAGAAAAAAATAACAATAAATAGGGGCATAGTCATGGCAGTTATAGGTTTTATGGCACAACATTTTTTGTGCTAGTGTCATTATCCGGGGAGGAAACAGTCGACTACGTTTGTATGGAAAGAGCGCAGGTACCCTTTCACCTTAAGACCATTGATCTCAGCATTTCATTTGTTTACACATTTTGGACTACTATCACATGAGTAATTAATTACTCATGAGTAATTACTCATGTGCTACTATTTTAAACGGGTTAGCCGTGGGCCCCGTCCCCGAGTCTCCCAATTTTGTACCTACCGTTAACATAATAAAATAACAGTAAGGTAAATTTAACTCTTTTGGTGCTTAATTTAGCACATTTTATATTGGTTTATCACATTATTTCTCGCTTACATTAATGGTCTTGATTTCCAAAAACAGCGGACCTCATAATTAGAAAAAAATTTAGAACAAAAGTTGTTTGCAGATACGTGTAGACCATCTTTCGTATTTACTACACTCTCTCTCTCTAGTCGAAATACATTTTAAACATAGAAAATATGATATAATTTTATAGAAATACTAAATAAGCTATGCGATTCTACGCGTCAAACTGGTTCATTAAATAGTTAATTTCCTTGAAATTCAATGATTTATTTTGTTATATCAGTTACACCGTCTTTAAGATAAATACATAGAATTAATTGAAGGAAAAAACTTCATTTTATTTTAACCTTGCACAGTATAAAATGCATGCAATTTGAAGATAATCCCGACATGCTTCAACTTAATGTTGGTCTCAATAGATAATCCTATGATACTAGCAGCGCATGTGTAGGTTCCGATCCCTCGGGGATATCGGGATAAAAAGTAGCCTATGTTACTCCCTGTTAATTGCATTCTCATACCAAGGTTCATCAAAATAGGCCCAGTACTTTCGGAACCTATTCGTTACAAACAAAAAATCTTTTCTCTTTATAATATTACTAGCGACCCGCCCCGGCTTCGCACGGCTATATTATGCATGTATTATACATATAAACCTTCCTCTTGAATCACTCTATCTATTAAAAAACCCGCATCAAAATCCGTTGCGTAGTTTTAAAGATTTAAGCATACATAGGGATATAGGGACAGAGAAAGCGACTTTGTTTTATACTATGTAGTGATAGTGATAAGTGTAGATGAGTTTTGAACATAATATCGTCACCTCCTCAAATTCGGTCAGGTTCTGAAAGTTGAAATTTTTAAATGTTGAATCCCAAAATAAATTCATCAACGTATTGCTCAGGCCATAAGCTTTTTTTTTGGTAAAGTTAAAAGTTGCCAATATGACTTTATTAAAAAGGTTGGCGGTATTTTTCCTCGCGCTCACTTCCACTCATGGAAATTGTCGCCCGTTTTTCAGACATAGGTAACTATTCGAATATTTGAAATATTAATTAAAAACATGTAACGTGCATGTGAAACGTTTCCAATATGGCGGACAAAGCACACGTGAAGTGGCTACCGTTGTGCGCGATCAATAGTTTTTCTTTTTTTAATTTCTTTTTTTGCGCCACAATCGAAGGTTCACAAAATTGTTGAACATGAAAAGGAATTAGGGGCCCTACCGAGTGGCACTT
Source organism: Idaea aversata (assembly GCA_907269075.1). Lineage (NCBI taxonomy): Eukaryota > Metazoa > Arthropoda > Insecta > Lepidoptera > Geometridae > Idaea > Idaea aversata. Next base: position 13,592,805 of record OU026100.1, on the reverse strand, counting down.
GAAAACTGAATGAGGTAAAAACTTAACGGAGATTTTTTAAGAACGTATTGTCCAGGTAAGCGTTTCAAATGGATTGTTAATAATTCATTGGACGAGAAAGTCCGCTGACTAGGATATTATGACTGTTTGCATACTCTGTAGGGGTTAAATAATGCTTAGCGTAGCTCGGTCGGTGGGTTGGGAGTTGAGCGTCTAGAGTCGCACCTACTTACTATTGGGTTTTAAAGTGAGGGAAATCCGCTTAATTAATACTTTTGTAAGTAAATACTGAGCAATTTCTTACTTTTAAGAAAGCTTCTAGTCTTTACTCAGCTGATAACTGCTTACAATATTATTAACACTAAATTGATATGCAATTCGAACAAGTAGAATGTGTGTGAAATGTAATTCGTATCCAATGTCCCATACAAATATAAGAGTAGCATAGCGCCTACCCCTCGTGGAATACCTGCAGCAATCAACGCAGTTCCCACACAAGTCACAAAATGTCCCAAGTGGACCGGAAACGTCCTGCTCACTTCCCATAAACGGCGTCAAGATCTAGAACCGCTCACTTCACCGTGAACTAATCCTTGTCAAAAGACATACCTTTGTTGATTTGCACACGTCGTCGGTGCTAATGAGTGATCGAGGCGGGCGACGCCGCGGGGCGCACCTACCACCGCTGGGCTCGCGTGACTCTCAATGACGTCACGCTGCGCCCGCGCCCCCCCGCGTTCCGAGCTCAAATCGTATTTGACAGATGACTTTGACTACTTTATGGTGGTCTTGCTTGAGATGTAGTGAGTGCCGTTTTGAGTGGACTCGTTAGAGTGTGAATGAGCAATTTACTGTTCGCTGGGAAACTTGGGATTTGAGAAAATGATTGACGGGTGATTCGCAAGACATTACCGGCGTATTCATTTACTTGAAAATAATATTAGAGAAAAAATACATTTATTTCAGGCTAAGGCCATGTCTTTTACAGATTGTTAAAATAAAATAACTAAACTGTTTAAAATTAAGCTAAAAACTCATGAAATAGAATAAAATCATCAAGCAATTTTCACCTTTCTGTCTTTGACAATTTAGCGTTTGAGGCATAGAAGAGAAGTAATATTTTTCTAATTTTTAAAAATATGTACTACTAAATTCTGTACATCACTTAAAATTTGTAAAAAACAGTTTTAACATTTTTCCTTAAAAAATATTTTCAAATAGCCCAGTGCAGGCTTAGCACTTTAAAAATAAAAAATCATTAAAAACAGTTTGTTTTTTGTGCAGCAGTTTGTTACCTCACTACATTTTTTCAGGGACAGTAGTATGAAAATTACAGAAGACTACAAAAATTAGCTATTTCCTTTGATTTGCCATACTATGTTTGTTTCCAAGGATTGATCTCTATCAGCAAGACTATTATTTATTGGTATAAAAATGTAGGAAGTTTTTTTTTTTTTTTGCAAAATCAACAGGTTCGATTCCTGGCTAAGGTTTTTCAAAAATCGAATGATGCAGTTTTAGTCCTTTCAGCATTTTTCGCTATCTCTTATAGTTTAGGATATATATAACCAAGGCCCATGTAAAACATTCACATTAGAGAACATTTCACCCGCGTAAGTCCCGATCCCGCGGAAATTTCGGGATCAAAAGTAAGTATTCTATGCCCTTCTCCATCCCCTAAACTATCACCATGACGATTGTCATTCAAATCTGTCCAGTCGTTTAACTGTGAAGAGGGAACAAATAAATAAACACACTTAACTCTATTCTAACTAATAATAGTTAAAATTAGGATTAGAATTTAAGAGGTTAAAAAGTGATAATGGCTAGCCCCGTTGAAACTATAGCAATAACTAAGGGAGAGCTAAAAAGGTCCAAATGCAGATGGTTTTTATCTCTTCCCCAAATCGTCGCTTCATTTACCCCGCAAACGAAAACTACAGCTCCGTATAATCACACAAAAAGTTACAAATTGTTCTAGTTTCTCCCCAAATTTTACATTCCTAACGCATACCGCTTTCGTCCCTGATTGGTCGTCGCTACTTCACTCCGATTGGCCCACAATTTGACAGTAATGGCGTTAACTCTACCTCTTCGAATTTCAAATGGCATTTGGCAAGTGTAACAGTCGGTCTATTTTGAACCTTATTCGTTAATAATTAAAGTTGTTTTATTGGTGAGGTGTCTGGTAAAGATGCCACTTTATTTGTTGTAGAGATCTCCCCTCTAGACAGATGTTGCTACATTTTAGTAACAATTTGGACCACATCTCGCTTTGGTAGCAATTATTGTGCAACGTTTTTGTGTATTATTTTGACTAATTCATTTGTCGTGCGGTCGGTTTGATTGTATCGTTGCTGTAGGGAGAGGCAATTCATTCGATATGTTTTGTTTGGGATGCTACCGGTTTTACTTTTTTTTTTTTATCAATTTGCAATGTTTTTTATTGTTTTAAAATAGTAGAGTTTATTCGGAGTTAATTATCAGAGTCTAGAATTATCTTATCTATTGGGGGCTGACAAATAGAGTCTAGAATTAAGAAAAGAGTTATTTAAAAATATATATACATCGATGATATTTATAGGAACGCCGTTTTTGTGTTCAAAGTTATGCGTTAGGTAATTAACATTGCTCTTACGGTGAAGGAAAACATCGTTATCAGCTTAGTTGTCGCCAGACGCCTCTGGACACGGGCGACTAAGCTGAGAGGGTAGTATAGGTGCTAAGCAAGCCTACTCCATCTACTACATGTCGCAGACACAGCCACACGCAGCGTACTGAATAGCATGGATTAAAATTAATTACTATAATACATATTATAATGAGGGAAGATTTTTTGTTTTTACGATTTTGATGAAACTTGGTATGAGGATAAATTGATTAATTGGGAATAAAGTAGGCTACTTTTTATCCCGATATTCCCACTGGATCGGGAGTTACGCGCTTGATATGATTGTTATCTACTGACGACCCAGTTGGCACAATGGTCACCATGCCGGACTGCCAACCATAGGGTTGCGGGTTCGATTCCCGCCTCAGACATGTATTTATGCTTAGATATTTGTCTGTGGTCTGGTTGTTTATATGTATAGTAAGTATATATTTACAAAAGAAAAGTATTTAAGTAGTATAACCGTTGTCTAGCACCCATAACACAAGTCTAGTTACTTAGTTTGGGGCTAGATGGCGATGTGTGGAATGTCCTGCAATATTTATTTATTTATTTATTTATCTATGCTTTTCAGTTATCTAGCCTATAGTTCTAATATATCAGTGCCTTGGTTTGCGGTTAGGTATACCTATTACATAACTAAGCCGTAGTAAGCCGCGTCATGTTCACGGCCGACCGACGACTCAAGGGCTGAATTTTATTTATTTTTATACTTTTAATAATTCGCGCGCAGCGGTTTGCTTCGAGTACTCCACTCGAGCACGGACCCAAAAAACGTGAAATCCAGCCATGTGTTGCAATAGTTGGACCTTTTTATTGTATTGTTGGGTTCCGTTGATTTATATTTATCACAAATGAGACCTTTTCCACCTATCTGTTGTTTGTTTGTTAAATTATGCCAACGCAACCTCTTGTCTTAGCATTAAGTCCGCCATTGTTCTTTTGATTGGGCATCACTTCACTATCATTATCTTTACATAGTATAAAACAAAGTCGCTTTCTCTGTCCCTATATCCCTATGTCCCTATATCCCTTTGTTTGCTTAAATCTTTAAAACTACGCAACGGATTTTGATGCGGTTTTCTTTAATAGAAAGAGTGATTCAAGAGGCAGGTTTATATGTATAATACATGCATAATATAGCCGTGCGAAGCCGGGGCGGGTCGCTATTTAAAAGAATAACTACTAGGAGTTCCCCGCGGTTTTACTCATTAAGATTCCGATTCCATGGGAATATCAGCATAGCCCTTGTTACTCCCAAGGATTATATAAAAGTGTATCAATCTTCACACCAAGTTTTACCAAAATCGGTCCTGGACTATTTGAAAATGTCGATTACGGAGTAACGAATATTTATGAAAATATGAATGGAAACCACGTTAATTTATTTTGTAATTTAAGAAATATTCATGAAAATATTTGACCGTGTCACACGTGGGAGACGTCAAGTTTCCTTACAAAAACGGCTCTTTACTTTAATTTAATAATTATTATATAATTAATAATGTGTAATAGAATTATTATTATTTTTATCTTATAAACACTTACACGGGTAGATTCCCACATTTCCCACCCACCCGAGAGATTGATCTTTTTTTATATAAAACCATGTAACATAGTTTGTTTACTAAAACACATCTAAAAATCTATAAACCACATTTAGTTATATTAAAACGAAGGAAGGATCTCTAATCTACACGTAGAGTACAAAGCGCGTCATTTGACGCACCGAATTATTATGTATTTTGTAAAAATCCATTGTTTCGCAATCACCCCCCGGTCCTCGATTCAAGAGGCTTCCATTCAGTACGCTGCTAGCATGCGAACCAAGGTGCCAACGCTAGTAATGACCTATAATCGACTGGTCCATCAATAGCGTGTTATTTTACAACGCTAGGTTTTAGTGAAAGGGTGCGGGTATATGAATATTAATGGTATATAGTACATGTTTGTTATTGTATCGCTTTTTGAAACGAGGGATTTTATAGTGCTCGTTATGCCTCGATAGATAGGTAGAGGAAAAAATCGAACTAAAAGATAGTTATTATTTTGACTATTGTTAGGTACTCATACAGTCAAAATGTCGAGGTAAGAGAAATAAAAAATACTCAATTAAGACCCGGGAAAATAATTACCATGAATATAAAAAATATGAGTTTACCTAATAGATGTCTATGATCACTATCAGAGAATTTAACTTTCCTAATTTCAATTTTTAATTTTCAAAGAAAAGGCAGAGTAAATCCGAACATCCTTCAGACTACCAAAATTTATCTTATAGGATTTTAAATGGTTATTTTTCACTTCAAAAGTTATTTAAAGCGGATTATATTAACCATAATTGTATAAATAATTTATGCGCGAAACAACATTAAATATCGAGCTCCAAAAAACAAAAACAACATTGTAAATACACAGTTTTAAAAAACTTTAGTAGGTACTTAACTCTTATTTTTTAGGCCTTATGTAAAAAGCGTCACCTATTCGCAACTAGCTTAGAATCCACAAACAATAGTTGGGCCTAAAACATAATCCTCACATTAGGCTTCACCGTAGTCGAGTAAAAAAGCGGATTTCAGGCCATTGATATACCACGATACCTTCGTAAATCTTCGGTATAAAATGTTTAACAAAAGCTTTAACCACATCCCTTTGATACATACAACTTACACCGATTGTAGCAAGCCACACAAGTCTCCGAGATCACAGTCATCCACATCAAACGGAAATGTCCTTTGAGAACAACGTACTGCCACATTTCCCCATTGTTTCCTCCACCATTAGGCAACAATCGGGAAAAGTGCGCGAAACGAAAGCGCTCTGTCTGATCGCGCGCCATTTCTTTCGAGTGGATAAAAGTATGACGTATTTAAAACCTGTTTCGTTCACAACAACGGGTTTTAATTGCAACTTGTGATTGTAAAGCTCAGCTTTATAATGGTAATATAGTTTTGTTAATGACTAGCTACGCCTCAAAATTATTGGCCTATAGATACCTACCTCGAGTTTAATTCTGTGGGTTAGAATCCCGGCCGGCCGTCCACCAATGGCTGTCTCTTAGGAAAAAATTATGTACCCAAATTGACATTGCTCTTACGGTGAAGGAAACGTGATGAAACCCGCGGCTTAGTTGTCTTCAGACGTATTGACAAGTTCTTCTGGATACGAACTGCGAGAGTGATCTTAGGTGCTGGGCAAGCCTACTTCATCTAATACATCGCCCAGACAATAAATCTCCCTAAATTGCATGGATTCCACCTTCTTCTTAGTTAAGTCAGAGGAAAGAACTTGTTATTACGTTCTGGAGCCAACTGAGCCGCAGGTTTCATCACGATGTTTTCCTTCACCGTCACCAGAGTAGGTAGAGTATATTGTGGTCACCCTGTGAGGTCTAAACAACCCACCACTTGAAACTCAAGTCTTCTCCAATCCCAATTATTAAAATCCTCTACAAAATTGCTATATTTTCAAATATTAATTAGAATCATGAACCAAACAAAACACCATCATTATCCGATGTGTTGCGTTCGAACTGTCAAGAGTTGTCAAAATACTGCGTAGAATATAAGAATGGATTGAAATAAAAGATATTTATTTGTCGAGGATCGAGGAGTGTACAGTTGTTGAGTCATTGCTTGAGATGTTTAGGGTTCTTCTTGCTGATATAAAAACGCTTATTTGTCGATTTGTATACTCTATTCGTACGAAAAACATGACAATCATTTAAATATAATTAAAATATTCTTTAATAACCAAGATCAATACATGCCTGCCTATGTGAGGGAAGTATGATGTCTTTGAGGTCGTCTTAGGACATTTTGAGATTCGTTTATGACTCAAATACGAATTGGTGTGATTCGGCAAGTTTGAACCTCCTCGTTCGTTAATTTCACCCTGTCCTTACGAAGTTAATATATAATTGTCTATTTAGAAACTAACATAAATTACACCATAATCATTAATAAAAAATATATCCTCAATCGCGTCCCCTCGAGCCTTCGTCTCTAGAAGGCTGGCAACATTAGATGGCCAAACTGTCCCTCTGAATGGCCAAACAGTCCCTCTGAGCCAGCTCCAGACACCAGCTCTGCAATCACCAAATCCTAGTTAAGACGCGCGCCGAGGTTTGCCGATTTATATGATACTTTGACTTTTATTCCGAAGGTTGCAGGTTCAAATCTCGGTCGGCTGTGACAAGTTTTATAACGCAAAAGTTGTTAAGTTGTTTGTTCGAAAGTTCTATTTCAATATTACCTACAGAACCATTTCTCCGTATGCATGCCCCGGTGGTCTATACCCCTACCACACAACTGTGATATTACTGAACCCGTCTGTCCGCAATGTTCCGTTCCTTCCACTCGACACCACCAAAACGACACCACCGGTGGTGTCGTATGGAATCTCTAGTCCATACGACACCACCCTAGTGATGTCCAGAAACGCGTGTTTTTGACAAACAGCTCCCAGTTCATTAAAATTAATATCAGACAACATCACATACATTGATCCGACCCCAAAGTTATTATTTCAAGTTATCTATAGTTAAACGATAATTAATAAAACAGAGTTTATGAAATATTATTTTTTTAATTAAGTGAAGTAAGTAGTTATGTAGGTATTAAAGAACGGACCGGAACAATTGTTGTTACGTGCTTGTAATAGGCCTTAATGAACTTTTTATGTCGTCAGTATTAGTATCCATGTCCATTGTGAAAAATTAAAATATTCGGACGGAAAGACAATATAATATGCAAATTGCAATGAACAATGTCAAGATGACCATTTGACTGACAGATAAATATAAACTTTATCAAATGACATACCTCATTAATGAAACTGCTTGAACTTAATTGAACTTTTCATTTCAACAACTTTGTATGTAGGTAACCTCACTAATAGTCGGTGGTGTCGTATGTACTAGAGATTCCATGCGACACCACCGGTGGTGTCGTTTTGGTGGTGTCGAGTGGAAGGAACGCGATGTTCACCTCATGGTAGGGCTACACTGACGAGGCACATTCGCGGCGATAATGAGTGGTTGAGACCCGACTGGCCGAGACTCGCTCGCTGACAGCCGTCTTCCTTACACTGTCACTAGCTGACAACCTTGTTAAACATAACGTCTGTTTACATCATGGGTGTTTGCTATAATATTGCAGTTATGCACATGATCATGTGGTTATAGATAGTAGGTAAGTATTTACTGTACATTGAGCATTGTTTAACTTAACATGTTTCCGAATTGTACCCTTAGCAGGATTCAAATTACCCCTTACACAGATCGCAGGGTTATACTTATAGCCACTAAGTCAGACTTTTGTGTTTAAAATACCAAAAACAAGGAAACCCCAATCAAAACAGTAGTTCTCTAATAAATTCATTACAACGCACGCCCGTGCTCTATCGATTGTGGCCTCTTTGCTCGAACGTGCCAGAGACAATCGACGCGATGGCGCTTCTCTACGCAACACACCCTCCAAACAAAACATCACAAATCCCTCTTAGACCAGTGGATTACATAACTTTAACCTCTCAACATAAGAACCAAATTTCATTGCACCCGTAAAACTGATACAGCTTTGCAGATTTCGAATTTCGAAATATAAAATTATCCAGTCAGCATTTCAGTTTTCAGTGAAACGAGCTCTGTACACGTCTGCAAAGAGGTCATAATCCGGCCGAGCATAGAGGTCGATTTAAAACCTTTTCGAGGGAATTTGTCGCTCTTTGTCTCTGACTCACTGTCAAGCGTACTTGTGTTTTCCCGCGTTTTTTGTTCTAATTAGTCACCCCCTCAACCTTCGGTGAAGCTCTCACAGCAATTCTGCCGCCAATGTTCCGCGGAAATTCATAAAAAATAATTTGTGTCTACGGTGGACCCTCCCTTGACATGTCGAGAGTCCTCCCTCCCTAGACTAACTAGGTAGATAAAAATTATATTAATAAAACCTGTAATGAATTCTCCTGGAGGGTGTCCTCCTGACTCCCACCTAATGCGACTTGGTTAGTTAACTTTCTAGTATTTCTAGGAGGCAGACACGACCAACGAACAGAAGTCCTACATAATATAATATTTACTTAGTAACTGTAACTAAGTGTCCATCCATCTATCTAATTTTACGCTCTCTTGACCTGTGTGCTCTAGGCATGCTTTGCTTTACAATCGTATTCTAATTAGGTACTTACTTTAGTTATATTTTAATTTATCTAAGTGGAAACTGCATGGATGACCAGCGCTGCAGATGTGCGTGCGTATCTGCAGCTCATGCTGAGGCTTTACCTATACCCATTCGGGCAACAATAATTAGTAATTCTCTGTCTTTTCTCTGTAGTTGATTCTATCTATCTCTTATTCATTTATATGTGTGTAATAATATCGTGTGTTTTAAATCAATTTCAAACAATCATCTATTTTATTCCATTTCTTGAGGTTTGAAAAACAAGTACTTAATGTATAGGAGTCATAAAGGACCACAGGACCCATTAGATGTAACATGGTTTTATTCATAAAACGTTTAACCCATAAATATACCAAAAGTTAGGTACATTCATCGGAAACAATTACCGGAATGACATGCAATTTTACATGGCAGCCCCATGTATATATTCGCAAGAAGTCTTGCTTGCCGTATGAATGGCAAATCTTAAGACCCTAATGGCGCTCCTCCCTCGCCTCGGAAGGGTTGTATTCATGACTTCATCCCCCGCCACGAATAATATTCCCAAATTTGTTTACAGATCGCGAACATTTTGATGAATAGGGAAAACTGGGGAAATAGATTTATGTTGGGGTATTTTTTGTTCGTGAAAATACCTACGGAGTAAGCACTCCATCGATTTAAATAATACAGGCCTATGCAGGCATAATTTTGTTACAGGCGCAGTGCACCTGAAATGTAGAAGGTTGCCGGTAACATATTTATTTTTATGCAAATATTTGCATCATTTTCTAATATTTGTGCCTGGTCTGGGTGTTTCTGTATGTATGTATACGCGGATACATTATTGTATCCCTTATCTGGCTTAACACAATCCTAGTTGTTTAGTTTGTATGCAATATCCTCCAATAATTTAAGACCTTTTTCATTTAAGTACCTGCCTACCTCTGAAATCTAATTATTTGAAGTTTAAAATCATAGGTAAATTACTTTACACCGGTTCTCGCAACCATATATTAATCTCTAAAGCAAGAATTTCCCAATTACAACTGCAAACAGTAACCTCGCGTCACGCTGTCTCGCTGAAGAGGGCAATAGTTTTCAATTTCGCCTCCCTCACCTCTCACCTGTCCGTCAGTCTGGCTTATCCACCATTTTATTAGCCCTGGTAATGCCGCGCACGTGCGCTCTTCCCCGCCTTTGTTCTATCAAAATTACAACCCAGTTCCAATAAGAAACGACTACAACCAACTTTCAAGGGAAAATATGCTTTATACCAGAGGTTACATGATTCTGATTCGATAGTAACAGTTGTAAAAGTTACGTTATTGGAAACGTTATAGCCACCATGTTATTATTACGTTTTGGCGGGGCGTGAGTGACGTGAACTCGATGTTGCCATGCGGAATAAACTGTTATACCCGTTATAAGAGATTACAGCGTAATCTGGGAATATTGAAGACAATAAAATGAGCTTACCGTGCAAAGATCGGGGGTTCAAAGGCAAATATTTTACGTAACTTTATTTTGATTTGTTACAAGGGCTTTTGTGATACCTTTATATTTCGGTAATATCAATATTCCGTGATGTTTTATACCTTTTTGTACCTATCTACTGCTTATTGTCGTTTTAAGTTTCTGTATCACGAATTGTTCACGCACTCGATCAAGCGTACTGACTATTTACAATGAAATATCAAGACTAGAATCGGTCAAAACGCGGGCAGCGAGAATTGTCTCTATTGTCCCGTCTATTTCAACTATCTACGTAAAATAATATTTGGTCACCTTAAACAGTGATACAGTTGCTCTCTATCTCGGTTCGCATTGACCGATTCAGGGTTAAAATACTCAATTACGGTACTTACCTATGTTTGATCGAGTCCGTAAATAACTTGTTGTAAGGCCACAGGGTAAGGTTGGTTCTCTTCCTGCAAGTAGAACCTCACGCAAAAAATACCCAACTAAAGAGGTCATAATATTGCGGAAAACAGTCCGTAAACAAGTACAAGGCCTATAAAATAAAAATGCAATATTAAAACTCATTTAATATTTATTAATTTTATAAATCGAAACTCATTACACCTCACTTCTCAGTATAATTACAAATTCCTTCTCGTTATTTATCAATAATCATTATATTTATAATTATCTTAACATCCCCTAAACCTAGAATACTTACATTTATCTAGAAACATATAAATTATGTTGAAAACATTTAATTACACGTTTTTATTCTAAAGTACAAGCTTATTGCTATTCATTTGACGGGTAAATCCGCCATGGTGTTGCCAGTGGAAAGAAATAAACACCCTGTTATTGATTTAATAATAATAAAAAGTTAAGTACATAATTAGGAGACGTACTGGCGCATGGCGTCTAGTCGCTGGTGCTCTCGGTTAGAAATTGAGGAGACATAGGCTCGGATGATTTCGAAAAATAAACACAATAAAAACGTATAGTCAGAAACGACGAGGGGAAAAACCCTAAAGGTTGAGACCTGACGTATTCTCATGTCTCTTGTGACAAGATCTGTCACGACTTATCCGCCATTTTGGCACAAGTTTTGAAAACAGATTCTGTAGATAAAACTAACTCCTTTTCGTTAGAAGTTTCTAAGGTGTTTGAGACAGAAACCACCATTGTTACCATACAAAGGGCGATGTGTGTCGGTCGGTCTGTGTATCGTAGCTTCATAGTGCGATCATCGTGGCATCGTAGCTCCGATTCAAATTAACCGATTTGAGTTCTCAACTATATTTAATAGAAATCGGTAAAAACCAATCAAATCTATCGACAAGTATCTCTATAAAAAACAAACGCCGTGCGTTAGTCGTGACTTTTCAGGACGTCTGTCATGTAAGCTAGACAAGGATGCTTTAACAAGCACCAGCGGAGCTAGCGCCATTTCTTAATCCGTCTCTCCTTATTAAAACAAATTAAAAATGTGGATATTGTAGGGTAAAAAAACAATTTCGTTGTCTGTCAAAAATAAATGCACAAAGGACGCCATATTATCGGATTGAGCTTGTTAGAATAATTAATTTACAAAAAAAATTGTCTATTTTTTTCAGACGATATCATTATACATTTTCTAATTAAAAAAATATACCACGAATAATTTAAGGCCCACCTGAGTCTCCTTCAACTTTAATTTTAATGCAATAAACTTTATACTCAAAGAGGTTGCAACATTAGCAACATCTGTTATAATTTATGACGTCACAATATTTTTAAAATTGGTCTTTACATCTAATCTAGATAAAATAAATAAATATTGCAGGACATTCCACACATCGCCATCTAGCCCCAAGCTAAGTAACTAGACTTGTTTTATGGGTGCTAGACAACGGATATACTACTTATATACTTTTCTTTTGTAAATATACACTTAAAATACATAGAAACAACCAGACCACAGACAAATATCTAAGCATGAATACTTGTCTGAGGCGGGAATCGAACCCGCGACCCTGTGTTTGGCAGTCCGGCATGGTGACCATTGTGCCAACTGGGTCGTCTGGGTGGTGGGAATCTAGGTGATTTATACAACCAACAAGCAAGTTACTCCATGCCATTCTGGCTCCAGTTATGCCTGAGACGCTATTAGATGGAGTAGGCTAGTCTGTCTATCACCTATACCAGGGGTCACCAATTAGTTTCGCTCAGGGTCCGTTTTAAGAAATAAAATGATCATAGCAGTCCGCACAACAAAAAAAAAATGACTAAACAATTTTAATTACGAAAATAGCATGGGTTTTTTTTTCATATCAATGAGAAAAATGTCATTTTTTTGTTGCGTACTATCTGTCTGATTTTTGGAGTAAAATTGGTGCAGGCTATTGACATTAAATCTTGGAGATGTACATCAGTAAGTCGAGATAGAAATAAGCTCATCTTCGAATTGTGATTACCCACGCCCTCGAGACACGACGCGCGCTTCTCCGCCGCGACGATCAAGCTCGTTACCAACTTCGCTCAGCCGTTTTTGAATAGACGTCAACAAAGATAATGGGGGGCATAGATTTTTATTAAATTACGTATTTTGTACTGCACGTTGCTGTGTTCTCGCGGTCCGCACAAAATTGGCGGATGCAGACCGCGGTCCGCCATTTGGTGACCCCTGACCTATACCATCGTCTCAGCTTGATATAACTAAGTCGCGGGTTTCGTCACGATGTTTTCCTTCACCGTCAGAGCACTGTTCATTTTATATTCGAACACCGTGTTTCCAAGTGGGTCCTAAATTGTTTAAGTAATTTATATGATAAACCGTCACGGGAAAAACTGATTTCTCTAAAAAGACATATTACTTTACAGATAGATAGACGCTAGAGAATTATTTTTTCTTTTTTTTTGGAATAACCAAAAATTTCATGGTCTTTCTTAGATTGGAAATCCTAGAAATGTATTCTAAGAAATAATAATAATATCCAAAAATTGTACCACTTCGAGGTTTGAAGGGGTCGGCAACCTGCGGCTCTTTGGATGTGAATCTGCGGCTCTTTAGTTCCATACACAATAATATTTATGTTTAAAAAATACATTTAAAAATTGTTATAAAATTATTAACGAGATTAATTTGATAAACATTTTTATTGTTAAAACTTTATTTATTACTATTTGTGGTTAATTTTTGTAGCTCTTTAAAAACTTTGAAACTTTGTAAATTGTAATTTTTGACTCTTCCGCCTCAAAAGGTTACCGATCCCTACACGATAACAATGGCGTTACGCGACCATGCGCCACATATGAGACTATTTTGGTTTAAGATTTTTTTTACCATTGCCACTCGAAAAAGGGCATTTTATTCATCGATAACAGTGAATAAAACGCTCTTTTACTCACTGAGTGAATAAAATCATTTTGAATTTGGAACATGCACGAATATACGAAATAATATGGACTAAAAAAAAAACGTACTGAAAGTGCTGAAAGAACGTAACTACTGGCTGGATGGAATATTAAATTTAAAAAAAGTATACCGCCTATTTAGATTTTTTTCTATCTGATAAAGTGGTTGTATAATGTCATTGAAAAATCGAATAACATAAATAATATAATGAGTTGTTCCAGTGACGAAAATGAGACACTGACCCCGGAATAATTTCGAAATAAAGCAGCAATTATAGAAGATAATTTGTTGCCGTCAAAATCTCGGGAGCATGACAATAAGTAAATGGAATAAAACTTAAAAATATATACAATTAAAATTTTTCTTTTTTATCTGTTATCGTGGTTGTTTTAAGTTATTGAAACATCTAATAACATAAATTATATTAAAATGAGTTTTTCCAGTAATGAAAATGAGACACAATCTCTTGAACCATTTCTAAATTTATTTTCTCGCAGTCAATGGTAAAAAGTAGAGTACACAACTCGTGAAAAAAAATAATTTATCTCGGTCCTTGTATCCCTCGCTCCGCTCAGGATTCTAATCTAGAATCCCTCGCTACGCTCGGGATTCAACTATAGAATCCTTCGCTGCTCTCGGGATCCAACTTAGTCCCTCGAATTAAATTACATTTTTTTTCACTTGTTGTATAATCTACTATTAATTTTGTAGAAATCTATTATCGGAGTTAAAAAATATAAAAAAAGTTTAATAAAGAAATCCTTTTTACCTGTGCGTTAACTAATAATTAAATTACAAATTGTCCAATATGTACATTAACTATCTACACACTCGAAACACTTCTATTCACACATACATTACTACTACAACTTTATTTACACTAAATATTTCATTTATTTGTCTTTCTTTTCTTTTGGATTGCAAGTCGAGAAACAGTCCTCACTCCTTATCAATCGGAATTTCCATCGGAGAATAGGGAATATCCCGTATCAAAGGTAGCATTTTTTAAATTCTATGCTGTAAGTTTCAAAGTAAAAGTTGTATATGTAAGAGAAATAAAGTATATAGTCCACAAGAGACAATGGACAACGGAAGCCGGTCCTGTACGCCTTTTCCGTCGGGCCAAACTTATTCATTGAAATAGTTATAGAATAGGCACTGTATAATGTACAGCAGTGAAAAATATAAAATGATAATTATACGGAAACAAATCAGTTAGGTAGCCGCAGTAGAAAAGTAAAAACTTATTGTTTAAACCAAATATTTATCATTATCTATTGAATGCAATAAACTGATGGTTTATTCAAGAGGAATAAGTAACGTGTGGTACAAATTATGACGTCACCTCATCATTTGGTTTTTAGCAAGTGAACGATTTTAAAAACATTTACACATCAAAATTAAACTTTGTACTGTAACATTGCTCAAATTAAGACTAAAAAAAATGAAAATAAATATAAATAAGGCAGGTACTTACAGAATAATTTCAGATCAAGCCCTGTAGAATATAATAGACTATATTGAAATTATTAATAAATGACAAATATAACGCTTTTTGTTAACGCTTGATTTTACTAGTCATAAAATTTTCATACCGAATTTTAAATGCAACTCAAAAACTAAGTAGTTACACACTAATAAAAAAAAAATTCCTAAGGAAAATAATATTAGATGCATTTTTAGGAAAGTGATTTGACTTTATGAGCGTAACCGCTAGAACAGAAGTGGCCTCTTTAGAAGCCACTGATTTTAGACCTAAACTACTGGCCGCTGCAAAGGCCAGGTTGTATATTTTCATTTAAGATTTGACAGTTGTAATGATCTAACTAATGACTATAAATTTTAAAATCTGTCAGAAGGATGAAAATAAGACTTTAAAATCAGATTTACGGCGCAACACGCGGCGACGCTGTTTTCGCGTTTCAATATTAGGCCACCCTTTCAAGCGTCTAACTTTTAATAATTTCAAAATAGTTTAGTACAATGGAAAAAATGTAATATATCACAATAAAGAATCTCAAATCCTTACTTGTGCTTAAATCTACATCTAAATATGTACACGATACCCTCCTCCCGATTGCAAAACTTATGTTCTACTAAAGTTCACTTTCACTATCGTTTCACAAACACTTTGTCACTATTAACTACACTTGTCCGAGTTCGCGTGGCTTCCAGTGGGACCCAGCGTCGCTTCACCGGAGACAATGTTCTTGGGAGAGTTATGGCGCTTTCTTTTGAGGAAAAATCTCCAAGAAACCGGAGTTATTTGTAATTGGAAATATTTTCAAGGAAAATGCATCATGCTAGACTTGAACTCGCGACCATACGCGGCTATGTAACATTTTATCTGTTTTAGGAATTAAAGTTGGTGCATGCTTTGAGAATATTTCCAGAAAAGTCTAATGCAGGCTTACGCTCAATAAATAAAATATTGAATTGTAATTAATAAAGATATTTTAGTTGATTGTATAAGATCGAAAGATTCTGTTTCAAGTTAAAATCGAATTTGGATGAGCTGAAAAAAAATTGGCGCCGTTTTTTCTTCCAAAATTAATCGAAATACATCTCTTCCTTGAACATTGTCTCGTGGTAAAGCTGTGGGAACTTCTACCAGGCCCTGCCCTGTAGCGGTAGATACCCGGAGCACTGCTGCTGGTAGGCGGGCGGCTGGCGATAGGAGGTGACGAGGGGGTTGGTGCACGCCGCCTGCGAGGGCTGCGGCGCGCTGTACCCGGAGGTAGGCGTCGCGCAGTGGCTGTGTGCCGGCGACGATGCCTCGCCTGACCCGCATGGCTTGCCATCCTTCACCAGCACCGGGACCGCCACTCGGCGGGGTGATGATGATGACTGCACAATACATGACAACAATATAAATGTAATTCCTACACACCTGCAGCCATGCCTGCAGCGGATTACAGACAGAACAGGACTAGACATGGGAGGAAACAGTCTTTTCCTTATTTGTTGTTTAATACTGTTCTTTCTTAACGACCCGTTATCCATGAATATACCAAGGACATTTTTAAATTTTACTCGGAAAAACCTTTAAAAAATTCAATCAATTCACCCACCCAAAACGTGACATCTAATTTATTATATTTGACAGCGTCAAGTGTGAACAAATTACACGTTACAAAACAATAATTATGAGGGAGAGAACGCCCTCGCGCTAACAATCGGGAGTCGACGCGCCATCGCGCCAGGCAGCGCTGTGAGTCGCGCAAATTGTGCCAATTCCCGGAGGCGGGCAACACACACGCCTAGGGATGTACTCTACACCTACTTCAGTATTGTTATGTGAAATAACGAGAGATCGGGAAACACGGTCGCTATTGTGATAGAAAACACGATTATTCACTCATACCTATTACCTCTCTACCTAAGATACTTCGCCTACGCAAGTACCTAAGCATCGACTAAGTACTCGTAGACTACACACAACAACGTAGTCTTGCGACTTGATTTGTTGATTCAAACAGAGCCTAACAAATAAATTATAAAAGAACCCACAGTTATTTATATCTCCTATCACACACTATTCAGAAAAAATCTTATTCGATCCGTATGGGACGCGTTTCTCGTCTACCGGTTCAATAGATCGCGAACAAAGCCGGTGAACAATGTTATCTTGAATCTGTCGTGGGTATCGGTCACGCACGATCGCGGCAACCCTGCAGCTTCCGCGGGAAATTCGAGTCTAATTGCCGTGGGGTTGCCCGCCTTGCTGCGACCGTTTACCGGTGCGGGGCCCCTATATTTCGGCATTATTAGAGGTGAAAAGTTTATAATGTTTTCCTTCATAGTTTAAATTAAAACGTAAGGAAAGCTAGTTACCTGATTGTGTTGGTTCTGTTCTGCCATCGCCTTCTCCTTGGCTTGTCTTTTACACTTGTAGCGGTGATTTTGAAACCAAATTTTGACCTGAAACAAAAGATTCCATCAAAAAAGTGCAATCTGAAATATAACGCTAATTTGTGGATGACTCTTCGGTATTTCCTGTAGTTTCTTTGACATCTAATCCCATCCATCCAACCAAATTTCCTAAAGTCAACAAGGATCGCCCCACTAGTGTCACGTCACGTCACGACGTCAGTATCGCGTGGCCTCCCTGAAATTAGCGCTGGAGAACTCTACACACAGTCAACACTTCATCTTAATGACGAAAGAATAAACACGGCTATGTTTGCCCCTACGAGCGCGCTGCCTTTGTCTACGCACGCTTAAAACGCAGCAAAATATACTCTTTATTTATTATTTATACATCGAGAGCGTTTCCTCGTTGTTTGTCCTCTGAAATGTATGTGCGCGGCAGTTTCCCGTTCGATCTGAAAACGCTACGTCCGCCATTTTGTATGAACCGATAGTCCGTCCGAGATCCGTTGTAAAAACATTTGTAGGTGCGGTGCTACTACTCGAGCCACTCGAACTAGCTTATTGGAGGTCTTATTTGTTATTTTTTCATGTTTGTCTTGTAGGTGTATCGTTGTGGGAACGCGAACGGTAAAGAGACGTAGCGTATAGTATGTGCGCTTTTGTCCGTTAGCGTTGAGGAATGACGCTCGCTAGGTTATTTATGAAGGAGGTGAGAGTTAATGAACGGGCCCCGTCGGCGGGCGTCGCTTATTGCTCTCGGAGCCTGGACGCCCTTATGTCGAGGGCTTTCTTTCACTCTCCTTGTGCATAATGCTGGCTGTTTCGTAGCACGTCGCCGTGTATCCGACGAGTGCGCTGCTTCACGTGTTTGCTTTACATCTAAACAACTCGTCTCACATCGCTCGGTGACACGACATTCTGGGTGTGTCCCATCATCACCTAGTACCTACGTTACGTCCGTCCGTCGATAGTTAGTGACACGGTTGAGAATCGTACTTACACGCACTTGACTATTAAGCCCGATGTTTTCTATTTGCCGTGTAATAAGTTTGAATGCTAATTTTGAATTTCACTTTGTTTACAATAAAACATTTACGCGTGTCATTTACTAATGTAAATAATTAGATTTCATCGCTTTAAGATGTTGTGTTGCCATCCTTAATACATAAGAACCAATTTTAGAGAGTAATCAAAATAATTAAGGCCACCCAACCTGCCGTCCCCCTAACAATACATGTCAATTTTGGCGCCAATACTTTTCTTCAATACATTTCAATTTTTGTTCCAATCTGATCCTTATTTGTTTGGGATTGAAAGGATAATTTATATTGTAGCCGAAGTGTGAGATATTGAAGGCTGTGTAGGTGATCCTTTACTCGGAACGATGACTTGAAAGAATTCCTTTTCATTATAATAATAACATACGAAGGTACCTATTTGTTTAGATCTTCAATTAGTGAATTATTTCTGGAGATGATTGTACAACAATTTGTAACTTTTATCTTCTATATTTATGTTGTATGGGGCTTTGAAAATCACTAAAACTTAAAGGATCACACTTGTATCCGGACCACCAATTTCGCTCCGCACTCAGTCGATTTTCTCTTTGTTTTTGACATTACGTTGTTGTGTACCTACAAACTTAAGGCTGAACGGAGTCGGTACAGACTGGTTATTACTTGGATATAAAATACTTACCTAAATGGTAAATAAAGTTATATAATTTCCTTCGATTCTGCTGCTGATTTGTCATTGAATACCGAACAATAGACCATACCTATTATACTCCGCATTCACCACTGAGTAAACACACGCTCGTCTCACTGACATGCCTTCAATACGCTTCATTTATTTTGTAACTTAGAAAAATATCACAGCAAAAAAATAATCAATATTTTTTGAATCATTTTCAACTCTATTCCGATGTACAAATTATATTTGACAGCGATTGATAGATGTTGCCAGTTATGAAAATACGTGAGTGAATGCGACATTTTACGGGAGATTTGTTTTTACAGGTGATTCGGGGATAAGCAGAAGCAGAGATTTCATATTTAGGAACAAGATAATACTATCGTAATAATTGAAGAGAAAATGTTATAGTTAGATTGATAGAAAAAGATTGATCACAAATAAGACGATGAAAGGAATTTTTGATGGAAATTTCATTTAGATCGAAAGAGTCAATTAGAGGGGTTTAAAAGTTCAATCTAACAATAAATAAAATGTTACCAAATCGAGTCGGAAAAACAAATATTAACTCAACAAATCCTCTAGTTAAGTTATAATTAAACACAAGTTATTAAAGTTGGCATATACATATATCGTACGTAGCCCCTGTCAGTAGACCGTGAATTATAGACTCGAATGCAAACATTTGCTGAGCAATTCATCAAATTAATACATATTTGTTTGTTGAAGCCAGTTTAAAACGAACCTAACGAGAGATGTGTGCATATTTAATTGAAATGCCAAGTCGATATTTGTGTTTATTTTAACATCGTAACACATTTAAACCTAAATACTAGCTGCGTTTCGCGGATTTACTCACTGAAGTCCCGATCACGCTGGAATTTCGGGATCAAGTGTCCTTCTCTATCCTCTAATCTACCACTATGCCGATTTTCAAGTTGCGTTATTCCCTAATTGCATTTTCTCCCGAAAAATAGATTTATAAACAAATACTTAGATTTATAAACAATCCAATTTAAATAAATCATTCTCTAATAGCAGCGTTTTAACCGAAATAAAACGCATATCTATTGAACTACTTACCTACACCCAAATCGGTTTATTTGACCGTGAAGTAAACAAACTTTTGGATTGATAATATTAGTTAGTAAGTCACAGCTTTCATTGACTAGTTTAATTCACTTAGCATTATGTTTGTTTCAAGTTTACGAAGAGGCTAGTATTTTAATAGTTGCAAATGCTTAAATATACCTCTTACATTTTTCTGAAAAAGCGTTGATTCATTGAAAATATTTTATTTCTTCATTAATTTTTATTGACGCACAAATAGGTACCTACAGTTGATGACGTCATAGTTTATGCTTTCGTTTCTTGTGATCGATAGAAAAGTCTTTTTAATAGGAAAATGTTTATAAATATGCCGAAATTATCTTGGTAGGTAAGTACTATAAATTTGTATGATTTGAAATAAAAAAATATAAGAAGTAAAAATAACAAAAAGATTACATTCGGTCCTACGCAAACACCGACCGCGATAGTGAACGAGTATTGCAAATCACAATAAAGCACCCATACCTGGCTCACAATGAGCCCGTGTCAGGTGCATCATCCTCTTAGATATTACTAATCCTACCATACAATGAATCACGGCAAAAACCCCTCCATTCATCAATATTAATCCCTTTCAAATTGCTCGACTACGAATATAAAAATAGCAGAGCTATATCAAAAATTGTTTCGCGGTTATTACCCAACCACAGAATCAAAATTTGTTCCGAAATCTATTTTGACATGTCGGTTTCGTTCAATAGTCGCATTCGAATTTCATTCAATGATACCATAAACAATTTTTACTTTTTTTAAGGCCAATCTAATAAAGCAGATGATCTCGCTTCGGCCAGCCTTTGACAGGAAGCGTATTGAAATCCCACGAAGATTATGGAGATTAAAAAAAGTGAAGTGGAATTATTGGAAAATTATAGGTTTGGGCAGACAATGAGCCGCTGCGGGTTTTGCCTTTGAATATTGAGTTGGCAGAAGTAATTATGATGACTTAATATCGAAGTTTGTTCTTGTTGAAGACACCTGTGAATAGTACAAACAAGATGGAATTGCAACATATTAAAATTTACGAGTCGTCTCGACAAGGAGGTAGAGACGGTAAGGTAAAGACGATTCCATAACTTCCAAAATAAAAAAGGAACAGTCATTGAAACAATTTCCATCTTTTCATCATCAGCTATTTTTACCGCATAAATAAATTGACTTCAAATCAGCAGTTTGTCAGGCAGTCATTGTTCGTCATGGGCCGCCATTATCTTATTGCTCTCATTAAAATCTAGAGGACCCGCATGTGCCACATCCGTTCGGAGCTGGAGGGCCACAGAGGGAGTTCGTGACCATAGACAAAAGACGAGAAAGGATTGCTCCTACCGAGGTATTGTTCACTCGCAAATGGTAGATATTGTTTAAATTTTTTAGGAAGTTCACATCAAGTTCAACGTCCGATCAATATCGATCGCATGAAGTAAATATTGGACAAAACAAACGCCTAATTACCTAACTAAGGCTAATTGAGTAAAGTTACAAGTTATTAATCTTATTATACCTTCTTTGTCGCTGTATGGTATTAGAAAGTAGAATCTGATAAGCTAAAGTCTCTTTCGGATTCTTTTATAAATACTGGCTAGCAATAACATTAAAAAAATCAAAGCCGGAGAGCATTTGAAAATGGAACCGGGCAGTGCGCTATGGGAGTTAAGTACCAACAGTGGCGGCGCGTCGCGAACATCGAAATTTACTTAAGTTAAATAACGAAACGCGAGCCCTCTGTTTGCTCCCGACGTCAAATACTGCGGAATATTGTGGCCGTCATGAAGGCCCGAGTCCCGAGTTCTCCTTTATTGCGCGGTCTCTATTTAAACTGCGCTATGAATATGCAAGAATGGAATGCGCTAACTCTGTAGCTGTAGTATACTCTACAACGTTTTGGTTTCTAAGCGGGAATGGTATTTAAATGAGATTGATGACTCGGTTCAAAAAGGACATAAACGATCTGGAAAAACAACTTTACCTTGCTATTACTTTTTGTGGATAAGTAATGAAGCTTTGGTAACTTTGCGGGTCTCTAACTTTGACCTAAGCTATGCCAGGCAGTGATATCAATTACCTCCTTTGTTTGCCTTCAGAATTCGATAAAGGTATGTTACTCTAAAATCAAGTTCTTTTTAAATTGCGATGTTTTTCAATTTATTTGGATAGGTAAGTAAGATTTAAAATATCCGAAGGAGCTGGGAGCGTCAATAAAATGGCATAAATGGCGAGAAATTCAATACGTTTGCGGTAATGCTTGGAGTGGAGCCGTCGGGCACGCGCCGCTGTCACATGCAGCGGGAACTCGTCGATTTCGTGGTGACCGCGGTAGCCGAATCTCACGCCTTGCTGACTTTTAAATTTATCAGAGGTACTAGAGGTACTAATTTGTTTCAGATTTTCAGAGTATATCACCGTATTTTCAGTGATATATCAGTGGTTTTGTTAGAATAGCTTGTATTGGTTAAATTATGTTTAACATTAGAAACTGTTGTCAATTTTCCTATAACGTTCTTTAGTTATAGGTTCATTTTAATATTCCGTTAATTGGTTGGACAAATACCCCTACAGTGAAGCATAATATTGTTGTGTTATTGAGCTACCTACGTAAGTACCTACCTGCCTACCTGGCTATAGCGATTGGAATACAATCAATCAACGAGGTCATCAGTTGTATAGTGTACAGCTCTCGTGTCCTACAAACAATGCGATGGCCGGCACCACACGCAGACCCAATTAATATAACGACAATGCACCACATTATAATCGGCGAATTAACACGCGCCTCCGTGACACCCGTCGTCCGTCGCGCGTCGCCATTGTTCCCGCCGACTCACTTTGACGTTTGTTTTGGCGCGAATTCAAACGCGTCGCTGTAAATGGTGTTGACACCCTCAAAATGGAGATTATTCATGGATGTTTGCGGCCCTTTGTTGGGGTTACACACTCAGTTTATGAAATTTATATTGACACGGCCGAGATTATTGAGTCTTTGTTATGAAGGATTTGAATTTCCAACGCACGAGTCGACGAGGCTAGGAGCGAGCGAGCGACGACGACGCGACAAGCGAATGTGGGAAAACGGGTCACGTGCCGCTGACAGAAATATTAATAATGGCACTCGTTCCTTTCCGAACTCGACTCGGCAAATAATATCCTCAAAGCGGGCAAATATTTCCAAATATGCCTACATCAAAGTTCGCCTTCACTAATTTGAAGACAGCACTCGAGAAAAAAATGCGAAACAACAAGGAAAATTTCCTGGCGACGGCTCTCGAGAATCAAAGGGAGTCCCTGATCCTCTGGTGACGTCAGCGGCGCGTGTAACAAGATGGCAACGTAACGAACCTAGCTAACCGTGTTATACGAGATATATGATACGTGTTGGCTAGCCATCGCGCCGTGTAGCGAGAGCAGCAGCGGTGTGGTAGAAACAACAAACGGATGTGGTAGAACATCGGCCCGCGGCTCCGAGGGCAGTAATTGATAGGGGATGCCGCGCGCGCGCGCCCGGAGGCGGTCCTCACCCATGAAACCGATTATTACTTGATTTATGGTATTGTGTCGGCGACAGTGAGCGTCCGCTACCGGAGGCGGTACCGCCCTAATGTTGTTACACTCGCTAATGTTGGAAGATAAACGACAACAAACCTGGGACACGTGCCCCTCTACGCTCTACTTAAGGCTATTTAACTCACTTGCGTAGGCGTTAAATGTATGAGCGAGGCGAGGTGCTCCCTTTCAGGTGCTGAAAGGTACTTCTGCTGCTTGAACCTTCGCTCCAGCTCGTACACCTGGAACAATATACACATTTAACATCCATATCTGGGAATATCGAGATAAAACGCAGACTATCCACTGCCAAGGGCGTATGTATATCCTCAAACTAAGTTGCCGGAAGCCGTTGGACGGAGAGGGCATATTATGCGACAGATCGCTCTAGAAGTCTTTGGGGGAGCCCAATGTTCCTGTGACTGATATGATGATGATGAACCAATTTTTTAATTTCAGAGCCATTTAATTACAAACAAACTAACTACCTAGATACAGCTCACACACATACAAACGCAACGCTCACAGGAAAACACTAAAACAAACTGGCTCGGAATTCACGGAATAGAATTAATTACATAATACAACGGAGCCTTCGCCCCCAGGGGCGGAGTCTCCAGTGGGAGGGGCTTGGGGAAGTTTCGCAATTAAATAGCCTACGTTCACGTAATTTGTAGAGAGGGGATGGACGTAAAAAGTACTAGAAAGTATAAACGTAAAACTTATTGTGATTCGTGCTGAGTGAAAAAAAACGGTTGCGTAACGTTAACATTGAACGTTACACCTACCTGAATCTTAAAATATTGTAGTGTAATGACGACGCCATTATAGTTTAAGCAATAGTTACTATGTACCTACAATACCACCCACGATTATAGAATACTTATATTTAAAGTAAACAAATGAATATTGTATTTCAGTAATATGATCCATTCCTAGATAAACATATTAATTAATTCTTATCAATTTTGTAAGATAATAAAATAGACCAAATATGGCACCGCAACGATATAAGTAACATTTATTAATTGTAAACAAAACATCAACCAATAAGGTACAAACTACGTCATTACCTACTAGCATTAAGTAGTATATAAGGGCATATTAATCTCACATTAAAACAGTTATTACCTGGAAGTCAAGTCTTTCACTACAACCTTCGCTCCGCACATTACAATATCTTATTTCCGATAACCTTGAATCCCAAAATATTTTCTCTCGTAATACTTGAAAGCCACTATATCTTATACTATTATATTTTTACTGAATTTTATGATATGGTTTCCGAAAAAGAATAACGGTGAGTTGATTGAACAGGCTCTTCCAATATCTGTGATATTAAAATCAATAGGTTATTTAGCTATTGCATAGCTTTTATCGCGGGCTTTGTTTTTATATTTTAAAACTAGCGGCCCGTCCCGGCTTCGCACGGTTATATTATGCATGTATTATACATATAAACCTTTCTCTTGAATCACTCTATCTATTAAAAAAAACCGCATCAAAATCCGTTGCGTAGTTTTAAAGATTTAAGCATACAAAGGGATATAGGGACAAAGGGACAGAGAAAGCAACTTTGTTTTATACTATGTAGTGAAGTAGTCATTATTGTATTAATCGACTTCAAAAATGGAGGAGTTCTGTTTGAGCATAACTTCTTTGTTTATAAACAGATTTTGGGGAGTTCTTAGTAGTTATTTTACATTTATCAAAATGAGTATAATTTAATAATAGAAGAAATGTAGAGACATTAAAATTTTATAGATCAAAATGTAAAGAAAAGCAATTTTAACGTATTATTGGTACCTACCAAATAATATTTATATTTATACCTAATATTTATTTTTAATAGGTACCTACTAGAGAATACCTATTCTCTAGTCCTATTAAAAATAAATATTGTAGGACACACAACGCCTTCTAGCCCCAAGCTAAGCAATTATGACCAGACAACGAATAAAACATTTATGAACTTTTGTAAAAACACACTTATCATACAAACAACAAATATTTGTTTACAGAAACAATATGTACATAAATACTTGTTAGATGGCGAGAATCGAACTCACAACCTTCTTCGTGTTCACCCACCGAGCCACAGATGTTGTCAAGGATATCGGGGGCTTGTTGCGTTCTATGACTTTCACTGCAGCAAACAGTCATATACTTAACCAGTAGTGAAAGTTACGTGCTAAAATAAGTATACTTACTTAGAGGACTTTTTAGCTAATACGCAATTACCTAAAACTTATAAATTAAATATAACAGGCGTGCTTTTAAAATTAAAAAACCGATTTGCCAAAAATAGTTATTCAACTGTAGTTGCACTAAGCACGTCAGTATACGATGTGAGAACTTTTTTTAATTCTGAGGAAATTTTTACTTGAAAATCAGCTGTTTCCTACAAAAACTTCGAACGAAATACGAACTTCCAAAAGTCGTAGAACAAAAGTTGTTCGCCTAGACGTCTAGAACACTCCCCTTTCGTATTAAAACCCCTTCGCTGAAACAAATGGTATAGTTCCTAAAACCCGTATTTGATGATTCGCCTAAACAGTATAAATGCAGAAATCGTGCGAAGCCAAAACCTGAAATAAAAATAAAGGGAGACTAATAGCCCTCCGCGGTTTCACCCACGGAACTTCCGATTCCGTAGAAATATCGGAAAATAAAAAAGCCTAGAACACTTACAATGAATCAATGTATACCTATGCTCATACCAAGTTCATCAAAATCAGTTCAGTAGTATCGGAGCCTATTGAATGCAAACAAACAAACAACTCTTTATAATACTAGTATAGAAATATGGACAGAAGCTTGAGCCACCTTAAGCTAGAGGTACACAAGTGACCTATCACTCGCTGTATAATCGCTGAGTTGCCACAACGACACGATCGCCAACTCTGCAATAAAACTCGACGAGTTTGAAGCTCTCTGTCCCCTCCGCGCTCCGTAGGTTAAGCTGAAAATGCATGCTACGACTATTTTTATCAAATCTATAGAAATTGCGTTACTGCTTTCTCCGAAATCATCAAATTAATGAATTTAAGTAAATAAATTTTTGTAAGTTCTATATTTTGGGAACTGTGAAGTTCTAATTCTAAAAGTCTTTAAGAGGAAAGAGTACCGGGGGCTTTCTCCATACAAACTATTACAAACGTAGTCGACTGTTTTCTCCCTGGATAATGACACTAGAGCAAATATTTTTGGTGCATAAAACTTATAACTGCCATGACCATGCCCCTATTTTTTGTTTTTTTTAATTTAATTTTTTTTAAATTTTAATTTCTATGATAATTAGAAAATGAAAAAAACCAAAACATAGGGGCATAGTCATGGCAGTTATAGGTTTTATGGCACAAAAATATCTGTGCTAGTGTCATTTTCCAGGGAGGAAATAGTCGACTACGTTTGTATGGAGAGCGCGCAGGTACCCTTTCACCTTAATTCCAAACTTTTAGTTAATACGAAGACAGATTAGATTGCAAACCATAATAAGTATAATGCTATAAGCAGGTTTAAAAAACGTTATTTTTATTTTTTTTTTATTTTTCTTGTGAAGTATTTTTATTTATTAGTAGTTAGTCTGTGATATTTTTTTATCAGGTTGTAGGAACATTTTAATAACATAGCTATTTTAGTCATATATTTTCCGAAACTATATTTTACCTACCATTATTAAATTAACTTAAAATTCATTAATTCAATATGTCGATGATAAAATGTTGTTATAATGTTACATATTATGATGTGTCGCACCATGCATAGAAGTCTTTATACAAGGAATTAAGTCAGGTAACGACCCCCTAGCAGTATTTATTTGTAAAATGATCGGCAAATAATAGACCCGCCCGGGGGTTGAAGGTACGCTAAATTTGTTCAGGGGGAGAAAATGAGCAAGTTGCCGATCCCTTGCAATGAAATTCGACTGTTTTAATCGACTGCTTAAAGTTAATTCTAAGGGATTACTCTGACTTTGAGATAAGGTAAAAATAATTGACACCCACATCACACACTATTACTTGTTTATAATTATAATTATTCTTATTTGTTTATTTGTATATCTACTCGTAGAACCTACCTATAGTGAGACAAGCCTCAGTCTGTCACCGCACGCAATTGCAATGCCCTGCAGACGGCTCATATATGAATTTGTATGCCTATTGTAACATCTATTGTACCTACCATATACCAAAAAAATGAATTTTCTGCTGTATAATAATGTACAATTTCATTCCATTGTACGTACTAAATCCAAATGTACTGAAACAGTTATCTCTTGTATCTTATTACAAGTAACTTTATACTTAGCTCACTGGTTTCCAACAAGATCATCATATTAGCCCATACACTGCTGGACATAGGCCTCCCCCATATGACGCCACAAACAGCGGTCCTGAGCCGCCTCCACACAACAAGATACCACACAAGAAATCTAGATGAATAAATATGTAAGCTTAAGTTAGATGTAGTCTCTCACCTGGGCCTGGGTGAAGAGCACTCGCCTCTTGCGCCGCTGTGCGAGCGGGAACTGCATGGGCTTGGCATCGGGTCCCGCGCACGCAGCCAGCCCGCCCATGTTGTTGACGTGGCCCATGCCGCCTGACGTCGATGTCATCAGCCTGGAAACTAATGCAGCCGTTCAGATACTAACATTCATTCTTCAAGAGGTATTATAAATATGTCGTGGTGCTCCAAACCTCATAACACTAATAGGTTTGTGATATGGTACCTAAGAGCTTTTGATATTATTTTAAATCAACAGTTCTTGACTTAATTTAAGAGTACGATTTGGGAGCGTTCAAGTCAAGATTGAAAGTGTGCTACATTTTAGGTCGCTTCGTCATCTACCATTAGGCTGCAGGCAAGTGTGATAGTATTCAAACACTGATCTATCATTCTTAAAAAAAAGGCTATTGCTGATAAACAAATACGCTTTAGTGCCAATTCATACTAAGAAAGAAAGAAAGTGTAAAAAAAGTGTTAAGTAGGTACTTGTATTTTCTTCAGCGGGGATCTAACCCACTACAGCCGCTAAAAGATGAACGTAATATTTCGAAATTAGGTAATACGGTTCTCACATATCCCATCCTAATCCAACTACTATAAATGTGAAACTTTGTGTGTATTTTTGCAGACAATTACTAAACCGATTGCGTTGTAAAGTATGTTACCAGCTGGAGTGCAGGAATGACACATAGGCTACTTTTATCCCAATATTCCCTCGGTATCGATACTTATGCGGGTAGAACCGCGGTGTGCAGCAAGTCTAGATTCGTTACAGCACATCTAAGTATCCATATTATAATGTTAATGGTTAACGCGGTGATTACAATTAAAATGAAATGGTTTTTAGCTGCAGAAATTACGGACGAAGAAAATGAAATGGATATTAAAATTAATTCACGGTAGAAAATTTTAAGTATTAGTGCTGGTAACATTTTTCAGGCGGCCATCTTGCCAAGCAACGAGAAAGCTACGTGAGCTAGCTGAGTGTAGGTTATACCTTCCTATAAAATAAAATTATTGCATTTTCAATAATTCTACGGAGTTTTGGAATGAACTAAAATTCCTATGATTGTGCGAACTTCGATCTTATTTTGCCGTCAGTTGAACGTATACTTCATATATAGTGAATGATTAAAGGTCTTAGCTTAGGTCGTAGCCTATACAAACGTAACTTTTTCGATTTTTTTTTTGTCGTTGTTAAATTTTCACTAATGCTTGTTCTTATTAATATAGGGCAAAGAGTCTAACTAAGCTATAGAATTTAGCAAAACGCGGGCGCGATTTAGCGAAAATTAAAAAGTCGTGTTAGTTACACCATTTATAACTCGAGAACAACTGGATGAAATGCAATGAAACCTAGAATACCGTATAGGCTTTTGATATTTCCACGGGATCGGGACTTACGCTGGAAAAACAGCGGGGCACAGCTAGATATAGACAGTATTACATACCTATTGTATATGCAATTTGAGTAAATCTCATAACATGTCCTCGCATCCGCTATCCGTCGGCAATATAGGTAGCGAGCACGCATTTCACATCCACGCTCGCTCATTCTATTTACACAACACTCGAATCGGCAAGGGTCTTTCAATAAAATATTACTCCCTATTCTTTCTTACTTAGGATTCTATTGTGCCACTGTTTTGGCTGTATAGCGTGCACCGTGCGATGCCATCACGTTTCCTCGAAAGAAAAATAAAATAATCGCTCGGTTAGGGTTGCTAGCTTTAAATCGATGCTACCAGATCAATAATTAAAAAGATTCTTCTCTTTCTCTTAATAACAGTCTCATTTTTAGACTGACATATTAAAATAAGTATTTAAGTTAGGTTGTTATTATAAACGGTGTAACAAAGGGAGGGGGGAACCGCAGTACCTACCTATCGATTTAACCCCCTGTATGTTCTGCAATATTCAGGAGTCTTAAGTTATTTGGACTTTAAACAAGTTTAATAGTGGAACTTTTGTACCCCTACAGTTACACCAATCAGAGTCTTTAGATTTATAAAACGCCAAATAAAACCGTTGGTACACACTACACCTGCCCACGGTAGCTGTTGTGGGTCACTATAACTCAAACTCTTGACATTATCACTTAGTCAAGTCAAGTATGTGACTGACTTTATAGGAGTCGAGTACTTCATTTTTGTTTACAAAATGTTTATTTTTTTTAAATTGCATCAAGGTAAGATTTTTAAGTTTATTTATATAATTTTTTTATATATACTTAATATGTTGTGTTATAAAGTTATAAGTAACCAATTTGATATTATGTAACTTGAAACGCTATCCAATACCAAGTACCAAGTCCAAGACGATCCAGTTGGCACAATGGTCACCATGCCGGACTGCCAAAAACAGGGTTGCGGGTTCGATTCCCGCCTCAGACAAATATTTATGCTTAGATATTTGTCTGTGGTCTGGTTGTTTCTATGTATTATAAGTATATAGTTACAAAAGAAAAGTATATAAGTAGTATATCCGTTGTCTAGCACCCATAACACAAGACTAGTTACTTAGCTTGGGGCTAGATGGGTGGTATGTCCTGCAATATTTATTTATTATTATTATTTATTTAAAAAAAGTAATTTATTATTTATAAACTCTATAGATTCAATGCCGGCGGAATAGACGGAAAATAGTGATGTTGCCTTTACTTATTTCACTATAATCTCTTCGCTTATAAACTCATTTAATTCAAATTTCAAATCGTACCTTTCGTTCGTCCGTACTGTGGTGCCAATTTATGCACATAATAGACTTCTTATTCTTGTGTATTTGAGAAAGAAAATGGTGAACATAAGAAACGTTTTTTTAAGTTTTTTATTTTCCTAAAAAGACCATATAGTTTTTTCTAAGGTTTTCGCGACTTGAACTCATAATTATTATTTATTTTAACGGATATATTCGCTTTTTAATTTTATTTTAGTCTGCCTGTGACCATGGGATCTGCAAAGTTCCCGAAACGTCAGGTTTAAAACAAAATTAAAACACGAATATATCCGTTAAAATAAATATATAATTATAAGACCTTAAAGAATAGAAAATGAGTTTATTTTATTAGACCCTATAATACAAAGTACTGCCAACCCTAATTCAACTTTTTTATAAAGACATCGTAGAGCATGTTATCGCGATTAAGATCAAATTGATCATTGGTATATGTAACGCTATTTAATAGTTATCCAATGGTTTTGTGTACCCCACTAGTCCTCACTGATCAGTATCTCAACATTTAATGATACGTAAACAGATGGCAACTTGGTATTGTGATTTCTATCTTCTATACATATAAAATGCTTTGTCCTGAATGACTGACTGACTGACTGACGGATCAACGCACAGCCTAAACCGCTGATCATAGAGACCTTAAACTTGGAGGGTGTATTTTTTGTATGACTGGCATCCAAAGTAAATCACTACATAGTATAAAACAAAGTCGCTTTCTCTGTCCCTATATCCCTATGTATGCTTAAATCTTTAAAACTACGCAACGGATTTTGATGCGATTTTTTTTATAGATAGAGTGATTCAAGAGGAAGGTTTATATGTATAATACATGCATAATTTAGCCGTGCGAAGCCGGGGCGGGTCGCTAGTAATAAATAAATAAAATAACACACAACAGCGTGGTCTCATTAGAACCATTTTCGACTTCCACGTGGACGAAGACGCTGGCAAAAACTAGTCAAAGTCAAAATGTTTTATTCAATAGGAGTCATGCATTACATCACTTTGAAGCGTCCTCAAAATTAAGTTAGGATGTCTAATCAATAGTCGATAGTCTAAATAAAACTTTAAACTAGCTTTAACCCGCGGCTTCAATTTTACAAATCCTTTCTTAGCGGATGTCTACAGTATAACAACCATTTCAATGCCTTTCATCCGTCCATTGGTTTGAACTGTCTTTTTTTACATCCGTCAGTCAGTCAGGACTTATTTATAGGTTAGTTGCGCCCCGCGGTTTCAATACTTAAACTAATCAAATCAAATATCTTTATTTACCACAACAAATTTATAAAATAACAATTATGCTACTCTACCTTTTGCGTTAGTTAGAAAACTGTGTTGTAAAAGGTAGGTTCTTCCATAAAAAAGCAAATTCATAAAATTGCCACTTGCTCATAATTATTATACAAAAATGGAGTGTAGAATATTAAAATATTAAATATTGCAGGACATTCCACATATCGCCACCTAGCTCCAAGCTAAGTAACTAGACTTGTGTTATGGGTGCTAGACAACGGATATACTTCTTATATACTTTTCTTTTGTAAATATATACATATAATACATAGAAACAACCAGACCACAGACAAATATCTAAGCATAAATACATGTCTGAGGCGGGAATCGAACCCACAACCCTGTATTGGGCAGTCCGGCATGGTGACCATTGTGCCAACTGGGTCGTCAGTATAATATTATTTAGTTGGTGCACGTATGTGTAGTATAGTGTACCAACTTGTATGTATGTTATCATGGGCCAGGAGCTGCCCACGTCACCCCAGTGTCTTAAGACTCTGGGTACACAGACCAGCTCCTGTCCATGGCAAGTATTGTGTTGTCTAGTGTCATGTACCCAATGAAAAGTAGTTAATTACATGTTTAAAAATAATTATCTTGGTCCTACTCTTAAATAGATAGATAAATTCTTTATTGCAAACACCATTTGTAAATTACAATAAATAAGTGTTCCAAAGGGCGGCCTTATCGCTCGGAGCGATCTCTTCCAGGCAACCTTTGGATGGACAAGAAGTTGAGGAAGGTGAAGGGTAGGGTGTCCAAACTTAGGATATTAAGTGGGATGCAAAAAAAAGAAACGAATAAAAAATGTAATAATAAATACTCTTCCAGTAGAACTATTTACCAATACAAGTTTAAATTATTTCAAGGATAGTCCGATTGATAGAACCACAGCCAATAGAATTGGATGTTATTATAGCGATGGTTCGATTGATAGAACTGCGGACAGTTTGATTTGCCCGTGGTTCGATTGATGGAACTCCGGCGATCGGACCATGACGAATAAAAACACTTGAGTACGTCTAAGAAGTAGCATACTTCACTATCACTATCACTACATAGTATAAAACAAAGTCGCTTTCTCTGTCCCTATTCTCTATGTATGCTTAGATCTTTAAAACTACACAACGGATTTTGATGCGGTTTTTTATTAATGGGTAGAGTGACTTAAGAGGAAGGTTTATATGTATAATACATGCATAATATAGCCGTGCGAAGCCGGGGCGGGTCGCTAGTATACTTATAAACGGGTTATTTTTCCCCAACTAGACGTCTTTTGTTGGGTCCATTCTGCGTGACGATGGAGTAAGCTTACCCAGCAACTATACATATACTACTCTCGCAGCTTAGTCGTCCACATAATTTTATCGTATTTAAAATCGACTGGTACACGGCCGGCCGGGATTCGAACCCACGACCTTCGTAATGAAAGTCGAGTCGGCGAACTCGACTCTACGTCCTTGTACAAAAATCGTTCACCGGTTTATGACTGGTTTGAAAACGTAACAGACAGACAGTTATAAGTACTTTTACATGTATAAAAAGTAAAAGTAGGTTCAACAAAATTAGTTCGTTTAATAAGAATTGTATTAAAATTAGGTATACCACAAAAATGTGTGCCGTCGTAGCGGAATGTTTGCGTTGATGTCTTTTGTGAGCTGCTACGGCTACGAGTGCTACGAAAATGTAGCCAAATTGTAGGAAACTATTCAAAAATGTATCTTTTTCGTAGCGGGACATTTGTAGGCGGCTACGAATGCTACGAAAATATCACACACCTATTCTATCTATATCTACGAGCTATCTGGGGGCACGGCAGTGCCCCCGCCAAGTCGAGCAAAAAAGCGACACGGCCGTAACATCCTTTTCTCGAAACAGTTCAGGCCATTTTCGACCACCTATAACTTCGTTGTGGATAAAACTAAAAGCCTGAATTTTCAAATACCAACCAAGCATTGTATGAACTCGGTATATTTCAAATTTCATCCACATTGAACAAGAAGTTTAAGAATTATAACTAGTCAAAGTTTCCTAGTTTTGTCACTCACTCACTCACTGACCGATCATCAAAAGTCTAAGGCACTTCTAGCAGACATAGAAACTTCAAATTTTGCAAACAATTAGTGTTTAGTGTATAAATCAAGGAAAAACTAAAATATTATGCAATTTCGGTCCAGTTTTCCAGATACACCAACTGCATAAATAACTTTGTAATTCCATATAAATATATAGGATTACAAATTTTTGCAATATTTGCAGTCAATGAATCAGTGTACCTGTATAAGAAAATCCGTTGTAGGTATTCAAGAATTAGAAGGTACCGGAAAGTAAAAAAAAGTAGGACTATCTACGAATACAAAAAAAAATGAGATCCCATCAAAAACATAACTTGTAAAAAAAAACCAAGTCTCGCCACCCAGTTCTTATACCGTAAAAAGTTGTGAGATCCATGTAACACCAAGTCGGTTAATTTATTCAGTCCCGCTAAAGGGACTTTCTGTCTAAGTTATTTCGTAAAAGATTGACTTGGCAATCGCACAAAAAAATCTAATTTAATATAATTTAATATAATAAATATTACTTGCGAGATACATTGTATTTTCATGCGATTGCCAAGTCAATCTGTTACGAAATAACTTAGACAGAAAATCCCTTTAGGGGGACTAAATAAATTAACCGACTTGGTATTACATGGATCTCACAACTTTTTACGGTAGAAGAACTGGGTTGCGAGACTTGGTTTTTTTTACAAGTTATGTTTTTGATGGGATATGCTTATTATAAAACAAAGTCTCCCCGCGCCGTGTCTCTGAACGCGAATCTCCAAACTTAAAAAAAGTTACCCAAATGATTTTTTTCTCTGCTGTAGGTAATAATTTTTCTAAGTAAGCACTAACAACGTGCAACTTAAACTTTCTAGCTATTACTTTACTTTGTGTATATCGTGTTCTGTTTCTTCCTGTGTTGTACAAATAAAGTTATCTATGTATCTAAGAAACGATTTGTGAAAATTCAACCTCTAAAGGTAAAAGGACTTATAATAAAGTTTTTAGTTTGTAGTAATCACCCCAGTGTTCAGAGCCTCAGGACACTGGGGTGACGTGGGAGACTCGAAGCCCATGCGGACACATCCCTCAACCCACAAATCGCCTTGGATAGGTAGTTCATATTCTTTTTGATGTGAAACATCTATGGCCGCACGTAAAACCGATTTCTGCCGTGGCGACGCACATTGGGTCAAAACTGCAAATGATGGACATGGGGCTGTTTTTCGATGCAGATCGTTAGAGCTCACTATTTTAATTCAAATAGGCTTGTGTTATGGTGACTAGACACGATTAGGCTTGTGTTATGGTGACTGGACACAACTAGGCTTGTGTTATGGTGACTAGATGTAACTAGGCTTGTGTTATGGTGACTAGATGCAACTAGGCTTGTGTTATGGTGACTAGATGTAACTAGGCTTGTGTTATGGTAACTGGACACAACCAGGCTTGTGTTTTGTGTTATGGTGACTAGACACAACTAGGCTTGTGTTATGGTGACTATACGCAACTAGGCTTGTGTTATGGTGACAAAATAATGTCGATGTTTCACATCTGCCAGGCGTCCCGTGACGGCTCACATTTTTTTTTATATAACTACAAACCTAACTTGTGTCTACTTTTCATTCTGAATAGGATAATTTTATAGGAAAACCTGTAATTGGCTGTTTTATTAAAAAACTTAAGTTATGTTTAGTTTAAGTGAATTGCTGTTGGTTTTCTCAATAAATAAAATAAAAAATAATATAATTATTATTGTATTCTGTGTGTGTTTCTGCGAGTACGTGCTACAAGAATGCGGTATGCATCTGCTATTTATCTCGATTTAAATTAGATACTAGCAGCGCTCATCGCCTTACAAACCAGGATGCCGAAGATTGTGCGAAGCGGAGACGTAAAAGTAGGAAAACGGACCCCGGGCTCCCGAGAGGGATGCAACCGGAAACATCGCTTGGATGATGATGACTAGCAGCGTTCCGCGGTTTCACCCGCGTACCTCCCGATCCCGTGGAAATATCGGGATAAAAAGTAGCCTACAGTCTTCCTCGATAAATGGACTATCAAACACATAAATAATTTATCAATTCGAACCAGTAGTTGCTGAGATTAGCGCGTTCAAACAAACAAACTCTTCAGCTTTATAATATAAATAAAGTATAGACTAACGCTGGCGCTAGATCCCGGGATCAACACTAACGTGGGTAAAACCACGGGGCGTAGATAGTACATTTATATTCACGGTCGAATTGTGCATAATAAATAAAGAAACACCTCATCTCACACCGAGGCGAGTGGTCACGACAGATGATTTAACCCTTCTTTGACGGAGGACATTTAAAGTCCCCTGGCCCCTGCCCCCGAGCTGGCCGGGGACTTACTGGATTAGATATTAATGCAATAATAACTTGAGGTTTTGAGTTAGGTCTAATAAAATGTCAACATTCTTTCTTCTAGCAGGTCATAAAGGTGTACTTTATGGTTGTTAAATAGATTAGACCACTGGCCTAAAATAACTAGGGATCATTTAGAGGCCGTTGGTTCAACTTAAAAAAAAGCAAATCGTGTTTACTTCTTTTATCAGATCAAATAGGTAAATGTACTTATTGGCATTGGTGGTTGATCAAAACCTTCAAAAGTACAAACATTACAATCAATTTTACCAAAACAGTTAACAGTACCCCTACCTAGAAATGTTATTAGTCTATAGTTTTTAGTCTATAGTAATATTATAAAAAGAAAAGTTTTTTTTACTTATTTGTTTGTAACAAATAGCCCCCGAAACTACTAGCCCAAATTTTTATGAAACTTGTTATAAAGACACATTAAATCCTTAGCAGTAACATATGCTACTTTATGTCCCCGTATTCCTACGGAAACGATACTAGTTTTCGCTATATGTATGAGCTTGTCTAAAATTAAGCCACGACAAAACAATTCATGACAAGACGAAACATGAGGGCATGGCCGACGGCGGACGGGCCGCGGCGACGCGACGGACGGCCGGTTGTACAGACTGTTGTGGACTGGACTCATGTTCAGTCTTGCCATTAATCAAATACCAGCAGAAGCCTGCAGTTTGACCTGCGCTATTTCTGATCCCGTGGGAATATCGGAATAAACACATAACCCTCTCTTTTGGCTTCACCGTGGTAAAAAAGTAGCCTTTGTTTCAATGTGTTAGTTAGTAGTTTCGGAGTTTATTCGTTAATAATATTAAGTGTAGAACACAATTTATGGTAGGGGTTTAGGTATCTACTTACGTAATACGTATAGTAAGTAACTGTGATAATTAATAAATATCAAAGTTTCTAACTTCTGAAATAATTGAAACTCGCATAAACCTGTAGTTTTGCCCTCAAACAATGAAACTTGAATTTCAATGAGTTGATTTGTAAGTTACTAATTACAAAAGTTGGATCAACTGTCCGTGACACGGCTGGCGCCCCCTGGCGACTGCGAGGGGACATCACTCCCCAGGCCAATTTCACGGCAATCGCGCGTGGTCATCAAACGCACTCTCGCCGTGTGGGGGTTAAGTATCAGTCGATGTGTGTAATGATTCCCTTTTAGCTCGTCTTGCCTGTTTATTGAAAGTAATTGACACGTTTATTGATACGACAGACGGACGGACACTCTTTCACTGCCTGACGTTCGCCAATCAACACATTTATGACGGACATAATATATTGTGACTTATTGACGCAGTCGACTAACTAAGCTGAGAGAGTTATATTAGGTGCTGGACAAGTCTAGTCCATCTAAAACATGTCCTGTATAGCATGGATTAAAGTAACTGTCGCTGTTTATATGATCTGTATTTAATATAAAGGCCAATAGTAAATATTATATTGTGACTTATAGTGGAGCAAGTCATTTTAGATAAAACAACATAATCTTCGATGTCTCTTACTAAATGCATATTAAAAATATCTTCTAGACATATTATTATGCATATTTTGTACTAGTATAACGTTCGGTTTACGTTTGGGTCGAGAGTCAGTCTTCTTGGATAGCCTGAGACATGCCCCGCTACCGACGGCACTTTTGGTTTAAGTTTTTTATATTAATTTACTGTTTTTTGCATGTGAAACTTTGTTTGGTTTATTATTTTGTTAACTTGTAGGTTTTATTTTCGTTCAGTTTATTTTTGTAAAACAATTATCCAAGACGGACTATCTAACACTCATTACGAAACAGTAGTTCCTGAGATTAGCGCGTTCAAACAAACAAACAAACAAGCTCTTCAGATTATAAATCTGAGTATAAGTACAAATAAAATAATAAAAACTCATGATTAAAAAGTTAAAAGCTGTGTGAAAATCGACATGATCACACGACCGGGCGCGACGCAAATTCTCAAACCATCAATGTATTTTAGAAAAGTTAGAAGTTATAATTTCCTCATCTGATCCATGAACGAACACCCCCTAAACAAAACCCTATAAAAAGCAGACAATTATATCGAAACATTGCAGTTAATAATCGAACTTTATAATAATCGTATTATTTGGGGCTACACCCCCCGGCTTCATCCCCGGCGAGTGTTGCAAACGCTAAATAAACTCGGGCAAATTGAGCGTGGATAAACATCGGCATAATAGCGACGTATTGTGTTACCCTCACATCTATCTCGTCTCGTCAGACATCAGCTGCACTCGCATTCTTTACTGTTTCCTATCGTTTATTTAGGATGTTTTTTCATGGCGTTGAATATTGTATGTCATGGGTGGACTACTAGGATGATGTTTTTGACTAGCTTAAACACGCTTTGTTCGCGTAGGCATTAATTATTACATATATTTTTCTATGCGCGTAGGAGTTGAATTTTTGTAGCGGATGCCTATGTCAAAATAGCTATCTGTATGCCAAATTTTAGCCCGATCCGTCTGCTGGTTTGAGCTGTGCGTTGATATATCAATTAGTCAGTCAGTCAAGATATTGGATTTTACCTCTTTATAAAGATACTTATGTTTTGATAGTGACGAATATATCTGGGCCAAAACAGCATTACAAAATTTTTTTGGACACCTCAAGTAAAGGTTCTGGAATCTAGACCATGGCTACAACAGGGTCTAGTTAAATGCCCGACTCGTCACGCGATTCAAACGACGCGAAATGCTCCAATTGATTAATGGTTTAACGCAACAGTGACAGTTGCGTTGTTTGCGCTTACTATAGTAGAGCCCAGTTTGTTATGTGCTATATGTACATTTTTAATTAATGAAGCAACTACATGTCGCTAAAACGAAATAAAAATATTCCACTTATTCTCAGCTAGAGAAACGTTAAACATTTCCCACATAAAACCCTGACAACCGTAGAGAAATACGCCCGAGTAATTTCCTTCGCTTCTAAAATGAAAATCTACCTTACATTTTAAAGATAAACAATTTCAAACCAGCCAGATGTAGGTACTGAAATGGGTATGAAATAGCAAACATTTCCGCGGCCATTTCCCTTTGTGTTGGTGTAACTAAAGGAAGACAAACTGCGGCCGCCTGGCACTGACGCGTCCACTCGCCACGTATTAGCCGCGCCTACGTCGAAACTAAATGTGTCACACACTTATTTTTTGCCCGCAGCAATTTTAATTCCAGCTAGCTGACCGTGGTGGTGACTTCGTTTGATGTATGGCAACACTCGACAACGGCACAGGTATCGCTTTTAACTTGTATACAACTTTTTCAATTTAGTCGAGTGCGTCGCCTTGCCAGTGACACACACGCAAATGCAAAACAAATAAAATATGTTTCAATTTTCATTTCATTACACCTCACAATTTTATTTTTAACTAGCTGAGCCTCACCGTTTTACTCGCGTAAGTAAGTCCTAATCCCGTTGGAATATCGTTAAGCCTATACGGTATTGAAGGACTTCAGCTACTAAGTTTCATCGCAATCCGTCCAGCCGTTCTCGAGTTTTAAAGGTGTAACTAACACGACTTGGTTTTTATATAGATTACTTAAATAGCCTACAAGATGTTACAGTGGTTTTCAAAGGTAATTGTGATGCCTACAGACAAGTACTTACCAAGAGTCTACTCTTGGTAGTATATCTATTTACCTTTGAGTAATAGGTACACATAATATGTATTCTGTGGTAATACTCAAAGTTACCAAATATAACCAGTCATATGAGAATGCAATTGTATGGTGTCAACGGACACGTTCATAAGAAGTTATTTACAAAAATTACCATGTATTTAGACAGCACTCAGAGAAGCACTTTTGTCTAAGTAACAACGTTTGAAGAGCGTCATATTTATTCGTATACGTGCATAGCATTAACATAGACAAAAATAATTCGAGACGGGGGACGGAGAGACGGAGCGAGAGAGGTTCGGACTCCATCGACCTCACCATATTTGCGGACGTGAGGCCTAATGTTTGCTCAGCCAAGTCTCTAGTGGTAGACAAACACAGGACCGATCGAATGGAATTGCTTATTTTGTCTCTACATATACAGAAGGTACACGGCTCCCTAGAAGCGGGCGCGAGCGCAGTGCAACGCAGGTACCTCGCCCGCCTTCCTCAGGGCACGGCTCTGACACCAGTTTTATTTTATATTACAATCTTTGTCTAATAATTCGGTGGACGGTATTGGAGAGCGTGTTTTTTCTGCTTGAACAGCAGCCGAAGATTTACCGTTCTAATCTCGGGTTTAAGATGCTTATCTCGGCGGAAGCGTGCCGTATTCTCGTTGTTTAATTATTTGTAAATTGTTCACTAGTTACGTTACGGTTTTGTTTGTAATTGCGTTTACTTACAGTTAGACTTATTTCTATTATAATGTAATTAAACCTTTGATGCCATTGTATACAAAATGCTATTCTTGATCGGGAATACCGGACAAAAGCGAATCCTTTAAGCTTCTTAGCTTTGCATTTGTTGCGTGAATGGAAAAGAAAATAATTTCAGTACTTAGACACAGATACAGCAAGATTAAGTAAATATAGGTGCTTACTTATTATAAAATACTTCATTGTAATAACTCCACATTCATACGTAGGTATATTACGAGTAACGAATCTAACGAATGAACAATAAGTCGTAAATGGGTATAGGTACCT
Source organism: Idaea aversata (assembly GCA_907269075.1). NCBI lineage: Eukaryota > Metazoa > Arthropoda > Insecta > Lepidoptera > Geometridae > Idaea > Idaea aversata. Next base: position 13,551,281 of record OU026100.1, on the reverse strand, counting down.
ATCTAAACTAAACTAATAGGTATTAAAAAAAGAGATAAAGTTTAGATGTTTGAAGCTCCAAATTTTTAAACCCACTGGATCGTTTCGTTAATCGATCCTATACAAATGGTACTTAATACATTATAGGGACGAGTATAGGCTAAGTATATGTTATTTTTATTGTTTTCATTTTCACAAAAACACGAAATTTATAAATTTTCTACCCCGGCAATGGAATACAATATAAATTTTGCTCTTAGAGGAAAACATCGTGATGAAACCCGTGGTTTAGTTGTCTCCAGTCATTGACGAGTTCTCTACTCAGGCCATGGTTGACTAAGCTGATAGGGTAATATAGGGAAGTACAGCTGTTCTGCTTTGCGTGCCTTGTTGCGTGAAGATAGAGTCTATCCTCACACAAAGAGCACCTAACTAAATAAGCCTAGTTGCGGAAAACAGCCTGTAGTATACAAGTACAAGTTGTCTGGCCATTAGATCGTACTTTGTTTTCCTATGGGATGTGATACGCATCGGTGGCAATCATTTCCAAGTACTGTATGTGTGTTTAACATTATTTGAGCTTTCTCCAGACTACCGGAGAACGAACAGCCTTCTAGAGGAGTCGGATAACGAACATGATCTATTGTTTGATTTTATTTACATCATGCGTTAGTATTGGGAGATACATAACTTAAAAGGTATTTCTAAAAAACAGTCAATGTAGTCATAGGGAACATTTGTATCATGGAGGCTGGCTGCCTTTGTTTTTTTTTTATTTATTGTCATGAAGTCAAACAGCTCTTAAACTACCTAGTAACATCAGTAGGTAGGTAGTTATTTCCTACAGCAAAATTTTCTGCAGGTTCTAATTTCTACACATTACATGGTTGGTTGGAAATGGAATTGTATGGCGCGGCCACTTTTATACCCATCTATGGCATTAAATGTTAGTTGCGTTATTCCCCAGTTGCGTTTATAAATAAACTTCAATGTGTTTGCAATATCACCCGAAAAATAAATATCACATCCATATTTTACAAAGAAAAAAATGTCAAGTATCAAAATCTCATATTTAAGTGTTTTGTAAAAACAAAGGTAAAGTTGCTAACTCTACGTAACTCTACTAATTGGAAAATGATGTTAATAGAATTGCAGACTAACAAATTAGAACGAAATTTTAAAATTAGAAACAACGATATTTTTAAAACCAGATTTTTTGAGTAATTTTCACAAAAGTAAAATAGTAATTTTATTGTTTTCGTATTCTGGTAGGTAATATTGCCATTAACCTGCTAAGTACCTAATAATTTCAAATAGTAGGTAGTACAAACGTAATATAATAAGTGGTAGACATTACAGTAAGAGATGCACCTGTACCTACTCACGGACGGACGGAGCGGCTCCCGTATCATATTACATACATCATAGATACAACAACGCACCGACTTCACAGATCTGGCATTTGGAATTGTGGGTGGTTAATAAAAACGTCTGTCTAGCGTAGCGGTATCCCAGTAAAATCAGTTTTTTGCAAATTACCAGAGAACTACGGTCAAAAACAAATTAAGAAATTCGACAACATTTGGCTACAGTAATGCACACTTTTTATTAGAAAATGTGATAAAACCAACGAGTGATGCATGTAGTGTAAGTACCGCTTACCATACAAATAAAAATACAAAATACTTTAAGTATTAAATATTCCATGCAATAATAGATGAAGCTTATCTATGACACCTACACGCTTATGCCTGTGCCGTAGACATTCAATGATTCTATGATTATATTAATTAAAGTTAAGATTAGTTTGCGGTAGTTTAATAATAAACAAAGTACTTCTATCTATATTATAAAATTCTCGTGTCGCGGTGTTAGTTGCCAAACTCCACCTAAACGGCTGAATCGATTTGTATGAATTTTTTTGTGTATATTCGTTAGTTATATATATTCGTTAGGTCTGAGAAGCGGACATAGGTATATATTTTTTCCTTTTTTTGTATATGGCAAAATAACGCTTGCCGGGACATAAAATAAAATAAATATATAAAATAAAAATATAAAGAACAGAAGTGCGAATTAACAGAAAGACGTGGCTCGAGAAATGCTCTGAGAAATCTAATCAGAAGAGACATTCCGTCCACGTTTTACATGCCACTTTTTATCTTAGGTGTTAATTTGAGGCATTTCATCTTTATTGTCTTATCTGTATAATTTTCTGATCGATTACTCTGGAGTAAGACGTGGTGGTGCATCGACGGCACGCACAACACAATCTACGTTATTTTTTTGAGTTCTACTAATGGTGTTTGCTTGCTGAGGACGATTAACCCGCGTCGAGGGCATACGCAGTTGCAACTTGAGACAATATCACTCTTAACAGGGGATAAATCGTTCTTTGTAATAATGTATTTTTAATCAGTGTTTAGTAGGAAATTAAGATTATTTGTGATTTTTAAACTACGTACTAAACACGCGTATGTTTTATGAATGAAGTTACGTATGTTTTAGTAATTTTTACACGCCATTACTGCTGCACTATGAAGTTTGATTTCGATAATTCCTGTAGCTTAGGGCACATTTACGAAAAGAGTGGCGACAATGATTTTAACAGTTTTTCTCTAAGCCCTCTCTAAGCTTTAATTACTAGCAGTGACCGATTATCGCCGATAGTCGACGCAAGTAAATTGTATACAGGCGCCGTTACGTGCCAGTAAGTTCGTCATCGGTTACCTACTTGCAATACGAAAGTGGCTTGTGACTCTATGTTCATTCACAAACTGCCAGAAACATTCAAATCAGCAAAAAAATTAACCATCTTATTAAGTTGGATTATTTACACTATAAAGAGACTCTGACAAGTGGAGCATGATTGCCCTCACGTATCCAGGGTATCAGTTACAGCAAATTAGTGGAACAATACATGAACTGGTGACGGCTCTGTGTAACTCAACCTCGAGCCGATATTGGCAGGTGTCGGGTTACCGACGATACTTGGGAGGGTGTGGCGTGTGACGTGTGACGTGCAAACATGCCGAATTGCAAGGATGTTGGACTGTCCTTCGAAAATTTAATGAAATGAAAAAAAGTTTTAGGTTTATCAATCCTTCTTTAAGCAGCGTCTGGGTTAACTATTGTAGAAGCACAATGGCCCATGATAAAGACGCTAAGTACGGAAACAGCCTCGCAGAACTGAACTGAATGAACTATCGTAAGTAGAAGACTTACATACATTATTACTTATATAAACTAAAGGCCTAAATTGTAGTACAACGATGCACTTAAACTGATGTTAGTCAATCCGAGATACTGTAGTGCTTATGGCATACATTGACGATTTCCCTGCCATCATTCGCAGTAAATCGAAGTCACTACTAGGACGGTTTAGTAGAATAACGAAAATCATTCTGAAAACTCTATCTGTATGTCAAATATGATATTGATGGCAATAAGAACGGTAAAAAATTAGCCGGATTTTTAGAAAAATGGAACCCAATGACATTTTATAAGTAGGAAAAGCTTAGGAAAAATTCGTTTATTTCACAAACCTCTATAAAGATAGACACCTCATACCTAAACCTACCTACCTAATAAATATTACCTACATACTTTCCTAAGTAAGTACATAATTGTAATAAGTATGCTCACTTTTAATTTGTAAAAAAAATACTAGAAATTCGGAAAAGTCATCAAACCGAACTCCGTCGTTAAATGTAGGCCTAAATTGCGGCCTGCGCAATGCCCGCGCACCATGGCGATGGCGCCGCTGATCCTTGTAAGTTGACGGTGATTTAACATGACCAATAAGTACCTATTTAGTAAAATATTCGTGGATTAGGCTTTAAATTAGGTATATCTTGTGAGAACCGCCTTACACCAGTTTATAATTAAATCTATCCCGTCCTAAAATAACATATTCCAAAAGAGGAAAAACAAGTGATCTTATAGCTAAAAGAACATAAAACATATCGACTCACTGGCAAACCTGGGGTCGTTGGAGGCCGGATACCAGCCCGCACTCCTCATGTCCCCGTAGTGAGGCAGGTCCGTGGGTGCGCAGCCGTAGCCCTGGACGGGCGCACCGCCGTACAACGGCACCCCGTACGGGTTGGCCGTCATCCCGCACGACGCTGTCGGGCCCAGGGGAGAGTTGATGCTGCTCCCGGACGAGTTAGACCTACAATTTAAAGATACTGTTACATTTTTATCTAGCTAAACAGTTAAGCAAGTAAGACACAGAAGACCTATTCTATAAAATATTTCTTTCTTCTGATGCATTCTATAGATTGATGTTTTGCCAAGTACCTAAAGCTCAACAGAAATCCACGATCAAGCTTAAACTTAAAACCTCAAGTATACCTAAAGTGCGCTCGATACAACTAGGTATAGCCAATAAGAAATGACATCCTCTTTTCCTACTTGTATAATCTCAAACAACAGCCTGCTTGGTCTCTTGCCAGCTTGATGCTTACTTCCAGACCATCGTCAAGTCCCTAATTATTTACCTACTACCTATATCTTCCGGTAGTCAAAAGAACTAATTCTTCACTTTCACAATTCGTCAAATCAGTTATTCATCAAAACGTTTATTCCTCAAATACTAGATTTATCTAGTCATTGTAAGATCGAACACGAAAGTGCTAAAATCAGTTTTGACAGCAACTTCCTCTTTTACTAACACCCAGTTATAATTTGCGTCTTGCTTGTTTCTTTTAGTTTCTAATAGGCTTTTCAAATATTCAAAAGTAAAACACAAAATGTAATTTTAATCCATCTAAGCCCTGTAAATTTGCCACACACCGCCATCCCTGTTAGGCGCCAAATCGTCACTTCCAGACAATAGCGAGCTTATCTATATAATCCCTATTTACACAATTTAATCTCCTATCGACCCATCCTCACAGAAAACATCCAAAGCTCTCGTATTTTGAACTCTAATCCTATAGCTATATCGACTATATTTCAGCTCGAGATAATGTAATTCTGTTATACTTTGCTACACCCTAGATAGAACCATTACGATGTTTGACTTGACAAATTGAGTTTTGACAGGATGCGGTAGTCATCTGCCGTTGATTGGTACAATTTTAATTAACATTTTGTTATTTTTGTTAAGTGCTTTTTTGGAATTACTTAATTGTGTTAAAAAAGCAAAAGGTATATTAGGGAGAGACAAAGATAGAATCAAATATAGGTAGGTTGGTTATCTAACCACTGTTGCCACGTTTCACACAACTAATATACAATCTAAATACTTATTAAGAAAAAAAGACACAAGAACACGACTACGGAATAAATTAGTAGGTACTTAAATACGAAATTATTTAACTTGATGTAAATGCATATTTATTTATTACGTAGCAGAATGTCTATAGGTGCGAAGCCGAGACCCTCTCGACACTAAAACAAACATTTTTGGTGCTAAGTGTAGTTTTTTTAAACCAACACCTACGGTTTTTTTCGAGTTACTATTATTTTCGTCACCTTTAACAAAATTTTAAATAAATATGACGCCATTATTAAGTTAAAATAAATATGTGATTTTATATTTGTTCTGTCTACCGTTTCTCCGAAATTTGTTTGTGGTTATATCTTTAATTTGTTTAATTTTTATATGTATTACATCTGGAATGAACACTCGTCATGTGGCTGATTGAATTGAGTAGTTTGCCTACGAGGAAATTTATTCCTTTTGGATAAACTACTTCGATCAGAAAGCAGAATCAGCAGGAACGTACCAATGTAAGCCTACATGGCATTCTAACATAGGATAAAGTTTTTCTATTAAAATCTTGAACCACTGTGATAATTCGAAGCTTTTGTGACAGACACAGTGACTCGCCGCCTTAAATGTACTTAACTAGTCTGGTCAAAATCATATTTTGATATTTTCAACGGCCATTGATACAATAAAAAGAATACATATGTATACCTATATTGACGAAACGAATGATTAACTATAGGAAATTAATTTAAAACGAAAAGTAAGTATAAATCGATCTTTAAAGGAAGTTAATCTTTACTTTAATCGTTTCGTTCTTTTTTTTTAAGTTAATCTTTTTTGTATTGTTTGTAACGCAGAATCTCCGATTTCAATAGTTCTTTTTAATCACTAAACTATATGCTGAGAAGCTAATCAATAATCACCAAAGAAATTTACTGTAGATAGAAAAACCGATAAGTTAATTTTTAAAGTAGGTACTCAGTACTTATTTTTTCCAATATCTGGTGGAAAAATTTCAGTGTATGTACTTACCTACATCAACTTGAAGCTCTATTTACCCACAATGTTGATCCTTTTTATCGTCGATAATTCAACGCGAAGTAAAAAATAAATTACGTCATAAAATTACCATATTATTTGATATCCGGATAGATTTCTTAGTTTTTCTTGATGAAGGAAGGATGGAATGCGATATTATGAAATGTTTCGAAGCTCTGGCATTTTTTGGGGATTTAATACAAAAGTATGTGTTTATGTAATTTGTTAAAAATAGCTAAAACATAAAAGTATTGAAAATAGTTATTAAATACCTACCTATTAATTAAAACTTTAAGTTAACCGTTGCAGATTAAAATATTGCAGCATTGGAAACTTGCTGTCTACCAGGTGAAATGTGAGTTAATTTAAAAGTCAAATAATTTATTTTGAAATTTAAAATAAAAAATGCATTGTTTGTCAAACTGTTTTGTAAAAGCAATGAATTATGTACCAACTCGTAAGTTGTAGTTTTAAACAATTATTCCATATGTGAATTTATGAATGGCTTTCGATTGTGTTGACTGATCGACGAGCGGCTACCGTTCCATTATTTGTCCATCACTTTACAGTTTAATTAACCGCGAACAAATTAATTTGATTATGTACGTATACCTACTCATAATACCTATGGTAATAGGCCTCGACAGCCATCCTGTGAGCGGCGTCGGCGCGCGTACAGCCTACCGCAGGGCTTCACCTTGGCTTCATCGTTGTTTTAACTTTATATTCGCGTTTAATTTCAGATGCATAATAATTAAAACCGAAATAATCGATGATTGTATCGCGATAGATTGTTAAGTTGTTATCGTAACAAGTGTCTGAGAGTGGTCGTATTGTAGGCGCGGGCGTCGTGTCGCGTCGCGTCGAGTGGTCGCACGTTTCACATCATTGACCGCACATTCACATCGCATCATCACTTGACCGGCAATCACAACATACCTGTACTAACAAACGTCACCGAACTATATCCTTCGACTACGAGCGTCGCTCGAGTACTCTCGTCGGGACCTTTGCCACTCGAAAAATCAGCGGGTGGAGGGTGCCCCCCCTCGATCGATCCACGCACCTGTACGGCGACGGCGGGTTGTTCGCCAACTCCAACTTGCGGTATTCTTCTATCGGAGACAGGATATCGGTCACGGAGAATGGTGTCGAATGCTGGAGCTGCAGCTGGGAGAGGTTCTGCTGCAGCAGCGCCGATTTCGGCGATAGGCTCATCGCCAGCTCGGCAGCGCTCAGTTCCGGCAGCGCCTCCGCCGGACACGGCGAGTAGCCGCCGCCCTCCGCGGACATCCGACCGGCCGACACTCGACGCCACTCGACGGCTCAGCCTCTAGTGGCTCTCGGGGCGAGAGTGGCGGCCGGAGCCCGGGGCGCGGGTCGCCGCCACTCGACCGGCTCCGCCCCGCGCCTCGCTCTCTAGCCTATCACCGGCACGCTGCAAGCCCATTGGCGGGATGGATGCAGGCTCGGTGCGTGCCCGCCGCCCGGGGAGGCAGCCGGCCCGCAGTCCGCACCGCGCCGCCGCCGCGTGGGGGGACCGCCCGACACCCGCCGCCGCCGACGACGCGACGCCGCCGCTGCCATCGCGCCGCCACATCGAGACGCAACAAACGCAACTCTCTGCTGCTAATTACCGTGTTGAACTGTGAACACATAGTGACATTTCTGTTACCTACCAGGATATTACCAAATTGTTTTGCTGAACTGTTTCTTATTTAATTATAAGTTGTTGTGCTTGTAAGTAGGTATTGCAAGGGTGCTGGTTTATTGATAGGTTCGCCCTCATCATTTATTTATCAGTTGATGGTTGTGTATGGGTATATAAGGACCTTGCTTTTGTAAATATCTGACAGATATGTAGGTAGGTATAGGTACATTCTAAATACGTTATGTACAGAAATACCTACTAACATTACCAACCTATGTACCTATTTTATTCTTTGCGGTCTAATTTGCAGATAACCAAATACCAAATAATCATTAATTTCTTTTTCACGGCAATCGAATTCATAACTCCGGGTTCTATTCGCCCTAGAAACTTTACATATTTCGTCAATCTTTCATTATATAACTATTAGGTATTAATTCTTTCAAAAGTACAGCTATTCACATAGGTAAACATATCAACATTGATACTAGGTATACCTACCTATTCAAGATGAGGGACGAATTATAATTAAGTAAGTACATGTCCTACTTAGGTAGGTACCTACTTTACAAAAACTTTTATGACTCTGCTTAGTAAAATAAACAGGCAAAATCAAAAACTAAAAAGACCACTCAGACATATTTTCAATTTACTTCACGCAATATAAGTCGTACCTAACTCCCGATTAATTGAGATTGTAAATTTTATTGTTGTTCTTAGTAATTCAAAATATGAAAACTGGACTTGTTTACCTAACAACCTACAGCAGAAAAAGTTAGATTTCTCTTATTTCTGCAACAATTAATTTTTCATACTTAGCACGCCCTTACAAGGAGCAATTTTATCATTTCGTGACCCTCCCTGAGAACTGGCTGTAGTTACTGGCACCAATATTACCTTGTCCACACTACGGACTATCAATCTTTGCAATTTTTCGTTGAAATCGGTTAAGCCATTAGATCGTAAAGAGTGTTTAGACAGTACCTTTAAACAGGGTCGCATCTGCGCCTGACTGATTCTGAAATATGGGTGATACCGCAATTCTGCAAAAATGTAAAACAACACAATCATTTTAAAAAAACTCTAGAATTTTTTTCTAATAAAAATAAACTTAAAATTGCAACTCGAGACGTATTTTTCTTAGAAAATATTTCTATAAATGAAACATATTACAATAATTGTGTGGTTTGTGCAAATGACTAGCAGGCACTTATTCGTTTTACCTGCCTACCTAAAAGTTGTGACGAGAAAAATAGTCAATTAACGTTTGCATATGCTTTCGATTAGTAGGTATAGAATTTGGCTATTAACCAAACCAGTGAAAGGTTTAAAAAAAATTGTTAATTAATCATATTCGGAACAGTAGTTAATTTTTTATAAGACAACCCAATTGCAATATATATATTGACCTATTAAATTTTATATAAAATTACTTTTCATCTTTTAATCAGCTTGGTGAAGGTCGTTATTAAAGGGAACTTAGACTATAAGTTTAATAAGATCTATACCATTCGAACACTGAAGGAACACTGCTAACACATGAAGTTAGGGGTAGGACAAAGGTGGTTGGTCGTCTATATTTAAACTGAAACATCTATAGTTAACTGGATAAAGGATTTAATAAGTGTTTTTCATTTGAACTAGACAAAACAAACTCATATACCTTGTTACAATTTTATTTTATTGTTTTATGTCATTGTAATACTTTATACTAGCAATGGTTTCACTCGCGTAAGTCCCGATTCCGTAGGAATATCGGGATAAAAAGTAGCCTATGTTACTCCCACGTTACTCCCAAGGATTCAATGTATTCTCTGACCAAGTTTTATCAAAATTGGTCCATTCGTTTCAGAACCTTTCGTTCCAAAATACAAAACAACTTTCCCCTTTAAAAAACCTACTTAACTATGTATAATATACTTACCTTACATATTTAAGTATATTTTTATTGTTAGTAGTTTTATTTTTTTAACCAACTTCAAAAAGGAGGAGGTTCTGAATGTTAATTTTCCTTTATATTTATTCTACTTTATTGAGGGTTAGAGAAACTATGAAATCTAACCAAACCATAAAAATCTATCTCCATATATTTTGTACTGAAATCAAATCAAACCATTGGATTTCCTAGAGGTTCTTGTAAACATGTATATGTTTACAAGAACCTCTAGGAAATCCAAGTAAGTACCTAAATCTAAATAATATAAAGATGAATTTCTATTTGCCTTTGTCACGGCATTACACATGAACGGCTGGACCAATTTCGCTAATTATTTTTTGTTGTGTTTGTTATTGTCAGAAGAAGATTCTTAAGTTTAAGATGAAAAAAAAAGAAAGTTGCGTATAAACCATTTCGCGGGTTAAACCGCAGTAAGTAAATTATATTTATAACTAGCTGAGCCCCGCGATTTCACCTGCGTAACTCCCGATCCCGTGAGAATATCACAAAAAAAGTAGCCTATAGCCTTCCTCGATAAATGGACCATCCAACATAAAAATATTTTTTCAATTCGAACCAGTAGTTCCTGAGATTAGCGCGTTCAAACCACAGAACAAGAAACCACGGAACTTCCTCATTCCGTGGTTCAAACAAACAAACAAACTCTTTAGCTTTATATATTAAGTATAGATTCGCTTAAGTTAAGTAGGTTAGTATACATAATATAAACCTAGATATTATAAGTATGTAATCACTTACTAATACTTGTGTTTTGATGACTACGACAAGCAAAATAAATAAATTAACTATTGTACCAACAATTACATTGTGTTATTACTTAGTTCTTAGACCTACCCAATCCCGACCAATTGTTTTAATACCCTAATGTTAAAAATTAATAACATTATCTATCAACTACCAAGGGTTAAACTGACATTTACAGTTTTGAGAGTTTAAAATAGGAAAGATAAGAGTGAAATGTAATTTTAACTTGGTAGTCTATAAATAAGTTATTGATTTCGACCATATCTATGAAAAAGTTTTTTTTAAAGTAACAGTAGTCGGCAGTCGGTACCTACCCACAGGGGCCACAGGTGTAATAAGGGGCACTTGCCATCTTGATTCAAAACTAAATCCCTATCCTATCCTACTCCTACTTATCCTATCCTATCCTACTTCCTATCCTATCCTACTAATATTATAAATGTGAAAGTTTGTGTGTGTGCGAGTGTGTGTGTGTATGTATGTTTGTTACTCCTTCACGCAAAAACTACTGACCGATTGAGATGAAACTTGGTATCTAGATAGCTAAAGACCTGGATTAACACATAGGTTACTTTTTATCCCGATATTCCCACGGGATTGGGACTTACGCGGGTGATACCGCGGGGCGCAGCTAGTCCTACTAATCCTATCCTACTAGGTAATATTATAAATGTGAAAGTTTGTGTGTGTGTTACTCCTTCACGAAAAAACGACTGGACTGATTACGATGAAATTCATATTCATATTCATTTATTTCATAAAACATGGGTTAACAATGATGGTTCACAGTGGTAGAAAATACGTATGTACAGCCATGATTCGCCTTATCGGCATATGAAATTTTATTGGTAGGTACATTTAAATTATTACTTATTTTAAAATTTAGGTCAATACTCGGTTGCGAAATATCCTAAAAGCTATAAAGGTTATACATAATAAAAATAAAAAGTTTACCTAATTATGTGAAACTGGCTCACAAAATTGAATGTCAAAATATTAATAGTGTCAAGTACCTAATTACAAAAATAAGAATTACACAAATGTCAAAAAAATGGCTCATAGAATTTAAATGTCAAATTATTATTAATTGTGTCCAGTCATTTTTAAACATAAATTATCCACATGTCAAAGTGGCTAACGTATTATTACAATTTTCTATCATTTAAAAAGTCCCTTAAGTCATAGTACGCCTTTTTAGCAAGAAAGCCATTGAGTGCAGCTTTAAACCTTTAAGTATCATTGAAAGATCTAATTGATTCTGGTATTTTATTAAAGATGATAGGTGCCATGCAGTTTACACTCATTCTCTTAAGAAGACCTTTACACTTATTGGTTGTCTCCAAAGTACCTTGACGTCTGCTTCCAGTAGGTTTAATTGTAAAGTAGTGGGGGTTAGTTTTAACAAAATTAGCTATCTCACTTATGTACAACGATGGAAGTGTTAAAATTTTATATTTAAGGAAATAAGGTTCACATGAATCGTCTGGCATCAAGCCAAACATAGACCTTATGCATTTCTTTTGGGCTACGAAAACGCTCTGCTTGTCAGTAGTGTTGCCCCAAAACATTATGCCATATCTAAGAGCAGCTGCAACATATCCATGATATGCTGCTAATAGTGTAGGGACATTTGCAACTTGTCGTAATTTATAAAGTGCGTAAGAAAATTGATTTATTTTTTACTAAATTAGTAATATGAGGTTTTCACATTAATTTATTATCTATGGTTAAGCCTAGAAAATTTGTAGAATCTATTTCTTTGATGGAATTGCCTAAGTAATTAATGTTAAATTCTAAGGGGATATTATTTCTTTGTATAAAATTAATTAAATATGTTTTCGTCAAGTTAATTGTTAAGTTATGCAATGTCAACCAATTAATTAAAGATATTAGAGTATTATTTATGTCAGATTCTACATTATTTAAATTGTCATAAGTAAATAATATAGTACTATCATCAGCAAAAATTGTCATAAAATGGTTAGTCACATTAGGAAGGTCATTTATATAAATAATAAAAAGGAGCGGACCCAACACGCTTCCTTGTGGAACACCTTTACTTACCAACCTTTCATTTGACGCGTAGCTAGTGTCGGTACCGGTGACAGGATCAACTCTGTTTATGTGTACTTTTTGTCTTCTATTAGATAAGTAAGATTCAATTAGTCTGTTAGCATTGCCTCTTACACCGTATTGCTCAAGTTTTTTTAACAGAGTTTGATGGTCTACATTGTCAAACGCTTTGGACATGTCCATAAATAAAGCCATCGTTGGTTTTCGTTTGGTCACATTACTGACAATGTTTTCCAAGAATTCATAAATAGCCATGTTTATAGACCTGTTCTTACGAAAGCCAAACTGGCATTTTGTGAAAAGGTTATTGATCTCAAAAAACCTATTGATTTTTTCGTATATTACGTTTTCGATAATCTTTGAAAATATAGGTATTAAGGCTATAGGGCGATAGTTCTTTAACATTTTCTTGTCATCTTTTTTGTACAAGGGAATAACAATTGTCAATTTCAACTTATCTGGAAATGTTCCATGTTCGATACATAGGTTTACAATGTGACATAGGACCGGTGCTACTAATTTTGCTACTTTTTTAATGATTTTGGTGGAAATATCATCATAGCCTACGCTATTAGTATTTTTTAGTGCATTAATAATTTCTCGTAGAAACTCGGTATCTAGATAGCTGGAGACCTGGATTAACACATAGGCTACTTTTTTCCTGATATTCCCACGAGATCGGGACTTACGCGGATGAAACCGCGGGGCGCAACTAGTAAACATATATAAAACTAGCTTTAGCCCGCGACTTCGTCCGCGTAAAAGTAGAAAATAGACCGAGGAATCACGTTGTCCTATACAAACTTTTCCCCCCTTTTTCAGCCCCTAAGGGTTAGAATTTCGGAAAATCCTTTGTTATCTGGTGCCTACATTGCCTACGTTAGGTATATGTACAAAGAACACACCCTCCAAGTTTCCTATACAAACCTTTCCCCCCTTTTTCAGCCCCTAAGGGTTAGAATTTCGGAAAATCCTTTGTTATCTGGTGCCTACATTGCCTACGTTAGGTATATGTACAAAGAACACACCCTCCAAGTTTCAGGTCTCTACGATCAGCGGTTTAGGCTGTGCGTTGATCCGTCGTCAGTCAGTCAGGACAAAACATTTATGTAAGTATAGAAGAAGATATCGTGTCGCGGTGTTAGTTACCTATGTCCACCTAAAGGGCTAAACCGATTTGTATGATATTTTGTGTGTATATTCTGACAATCGAACAACATCTATATATTTTGTGTGTATATTCTGACAATCGAACAACATCTATATATTTTGTGTGTATATTCTGACAATCGAACAACATCTATATATTTTTCCTTATTTTTTGTAAATGGCAAAATAACGTTTGCCGGGACAACTAGTATTTCGTAAAATTAGGGGAAACTACACAAACAAACAGTTAATTAAATAAATATTTGCTTTACTTTTTGTCAATCTGAAAAACAATTTCAAATGTTTATTTTCTTGTTATTCTGTTACGAATTTCAAGGTTTTTAAAAAACCTTTTAGTGGCCCTTATTACTTACACTTAGGTACTCACCTTACTTATGAATGAACACTCTGAAATTGTTGGATCGATTTACCTATGGTTATATTATTTTAGGTAAGTATATATATTAGGTACTTAAGTATATGAAATTATACTAACCTACCTAATTAGAAAAAGAAACTATTTATTCGCAACAAAAAACTTACAGGAGATTATGGACTGACTCAATAATAAAATAATAAATGAAACATGGATGAACCTTATATTATCTGATTAAAAATCTTGTACCAATTGTAGGTACCTAACGAATGAGGAATTAGCAGATAAGTAGGTACTACATACATTGAGTAACTTATGCTACTTTTAATCTTAGTATTAGGTACATGGGGGGGTTGAGACTTACCTATAGGTGAATTAAACCGAAGGCGTTGTCGGTCACTTTAAAATTCATGACTAGCTCTAGCTGACTCCCATCGAGGTTTTACCTTATTCCGTTGGAATATGAGGATAATAAGATCCAGAAAGCCTATCTGGTATACCTATCCGGTATACCTATCTGAGATAGGTATACCTTAATGAAAGAAATACATCCAGTGGTTTAGAAGATATGGGAATAAAGATAGGATAAAATATAGAAATAAAATAAAAGATAGGATAGGAATAAATATTACAAACCAACAAAGATAGGCGTGAAAAACATAAGCCTTTCGTTCCAGTCGGGTAAAAACAAAAAAGTAGCCTAGTAAAGGTATTTCCAAGATTTGTACTGTTCCTGTCCTGGATTATTTTCAATATTCCTGCAGTCCCGCCCGGTGCGCAGTAAGGTAGGTGTTTGACCTTTATTTTATTTTAATTGCGGGCTACAAGTTGAACCCACTTGGATTAATTTATTAGAAATATGGTACAAGTTACGCCATCTAGAATGCTCAAATATACTAATGTCTAATGGACACCAGCGGTAGATGGCGCTATTATCAACCAACAAGTAACGCCATCTGTTTTTCAACATAAGCATTACATTATCATCTGCAATCATTCATTCATTTTCCAATCAAATATCAATGAAAACTAAATCAATCAATCAAAATCATATGTTTCATTGACGCAAGAAAAGTAAACAAAGAATTTGTACAAATTTTTAATAAAAAATACGAAAATGGTGAACAAATAGTAGAAATTAAATTTATTCGACAGACATCCCTGCGTGCGGCTGGCCACATTCTCGCTGTCTTCATTTCAGCAAGTATGTAAATGTCATTTTTTATTATTTTTCCATAAGAATTAGAATAAAGTCGCGATTTACTCGTGTTCACTGATATCTTCGAGTGTGAAAGAAGTGTGCCTTGTGGGTGATAGAATCGCGATGGTCGGACAACGAGGGGATAACCTCAGCGGTGGGCCCATCACGTAACATCGGGAGTGTCCCGATCACGACCGATGGTGAGACGGTGCGCGATGGTGTTGAGTACCGAGTGGGCGCAGGTCGAAGTGGTCGAGTTGACCAACGACGGCAACGGGTTAGGGTTCAACCTGGTCGGCGGTCGCAGCACGGGCGTCGTCATCAAGTACGTGACCCCGGGCGGCGCGGCCGACAAGGACGGCCGGCTGCAGAGCGGCGACCACGTGCTGCAGGCGGGCTCCGTCAACCTGCGAGGGTTCACCTCCGAGCAGGTGGCGGCTGTGCTACGTGCCGGCGGACTCGCCGTGCGGCTGCTCGTCGCTCGTCCCGCCGACCCCGCTGCGGCGCTGCGTCCGCCTCTGCCCGGCACTGCGCTCGTGCCGACCAAGCTGCTCTCCGACCCGGAGCTGCTCGACCGGCACCTCATCGAGGCAGGATACGCGCCAGTCTACGATCTATCCCAGTGCTACCCGATCGACTACCTCGCCGCGCACAACGGCCTCGCCGAAGCTAGTCTCGTCGCGGCCGCTGTCAGCGTCGTCCCCGACAACTTCCAGCAAATC
The DNA here is from genome assembly GCA_907269075.1 of Idaea aversata. NCBI lineage: Eukaryota > Metazoa > Arthropoda > Insecta > Lepidoptera > Geometridae > Idaea > Idaea aversata. The sequence continues at coordinate 13,535,170 of OU026100.1, read as the reverse complement.
CCTGACCGACCTATCGTTTCGGACGGCCTCTCACCCACAATTACGATCACTGTACCCATAGAAATCCCGGCTCCTCCAGAAGTTGAAATTGTCCATGTAGATCTAAACAAGAATGTTTATGGCCTCGGTATCACTGTGGCCGGGTATGTGTGTGAGAAGGAAGAACTCTCCGGTATATTTGTAAAGAGTATCATTGAAGGCAGTAGTGCTGAACAGAGTGGAAAAATTAAAATTAATGACAGAATAATTGAAGTAGACGGTTTGTCTCTAGCTGACAAGAGTAACCCCCAAGCGGTTGAGATCCTCAGAAATACAGGTATCTCAGTACATTTAGTGTTAGAAAGATATCTGCGAGGACCTAAGTTTGAGCACCTTCAATTGGCTATATTTAACGAGGATCGTCCGGCGTCACCCTCGCCTTCTGCCACGACTCTCTCCTGGTTCCCAGTGCCTTCACAAGCTGACAACAGCATCACAGAAATAGAACCAGAGCCTGAGTCCAACACTACCATAGACTCTTGTGTACTTGAACTTGGAGATTTACAGGAACCCACTCAGGAAGAACTAGACAAGAGACTAAACGATATATTAGCTGTAAATAAAGAAGAAATCAAAAACAAATGGGAGGATGAACTAGGTCCTGATAAAGAGATTTTGGTTGCAGAAGTTAATAAATTAGAAGGGCTCGGTATTAGTCTTGAAGGAACCGTCGATGTAGAGTGTGGGTTGGAGGTCAGACCCCACCATTATATCAGGTCTGTTCTTCCAGAAGGTCCAGTAGGGCAGCAGAGCCCTCTCACTGCTGGTGACGAACTGCTAGAAGTAAATGAGTATAGACTGCATGGATTAACGCACACTGCAGTTGTAAATATTTTGAAGCACTTGCCCAACAGAGTACGGTTAGTTTGCGCTCGAAGTAGCGTCGATAGCGGCCCTAGACCTCTAGTCAATCTAGCTCCCGACCGAGAAGGGTTTGAAGCGAGAAAAATCATATCTGGCAGCCTCAACAACTTAACTACTATAGTGAAAGCACAATCTGATACATCTATCAACACATCAAGTACTGCCACTCTAACAAATCATTCAAATCTGTCTAAGAAATCTCGATCTTTGGAGTGCGTGTCAGGGCTAGCCATGTGGCAGAGCAAGGAGGATATCATTGAACTGATGAAGAGCGAACAGGGCTTAGGGTTCTCTATTTTAGACTATCAAGATCCTATAGACCCACATGGTACAGTGATCGTAGTCAGAAGCCTTGTCCCGGGAGGGGTGGCCGAGAAGAACGGCGAGATTTCACCAGGAGACCGAGTGATGTCTGTTAATGGAGCCAGCATCAAGAATGCTACTCTTGACCAAGCAGTGCAGGCGCTGAAAGGTGCTCCAAGAGGCGTGGTCAAAGTCGGTATCGCTAGACCTCTACCTCCTTACGAATCCAAGTCCAGAAGTACTACGACACTGAACACAAAAACTAGTTAATCTCGAGTGATAATCCTAGTCTTTTGAGCCATATCTTATGCTTAAAGTGAGCTTAAAGGTAGCATATCAAGCGAGGATGTGCAGTGCTTGGTGTGCCCTGGCTGGTGGGTGTTTCACTCCCCACCATGACGCTCAAGTTGGACCTCAACTATACAATAATAAAACTACGCTTTACTAGTCACAATAGTATTAAATTCTTATGATAAGACACTACTACTTTTCGCACATTCATCAAACATTTGTTTTCTATAATTTTTGTGGAAGTCCATTCATCTTTTAATGAAATTCCCAATTTTTATCAAATTCCTTATTACAAAAAATCACAAATGGGTCTTCCACAAAAAAAAAACATTTTTCAGTTTAAAATTGTACCTAAAAAGTTATTTACTAGTGTCACTGTAGATATTATTAAAATAAGGGAGCAATTAATATTGTAAATAATGTCCTATATAATATTATTGAGATCTGAAGGTTATTGATAATTTAAAGGAGAATTTAATTCTTGCCATTTCGTTGATCTGAACAAAATGAATGTAGATATTTAGTTTAAATGTGGTGTAAATGCACAACTGGGAGTAATACGTTACCCCAAATATGCGTGATGCATTTAGCCGAATTGACTTTTTTTATAAGAAGAATATTTTCTTTGCTAAGACAAGACTGCTTACATCACTTCATGTAATTCTTTGAACATATTATGTACCTACTAAGTACATCTTTTTTCATTTTTTTTACATAATCATTTTACTAATTATTATTCATAAACCTGAGAGCATGAAACCTTCACAAATAAATGAATAGGTCCTATAAGTACCTTTAATTAACAAGAAATCATTATTTATGCCCTGAATATCCAATGATCTTATTTTTGTCATTAATATTTTAAACCCTCTTTTACAACAAAGTTCGATTCGATTGAGAGAACAAATTTTGCTATTGTTAAGTACTTGAAAATAGTCTTTTTATTTCAAACTTAAGGGGATCACATACTAATGAAATTTTTTAATAGCATTATCGTTCTGTGGCATACCCCTTTTCATCAAAATATTTTGTTATTCATGTCAATTGCTTGAATAGTTTGTTTTGTATTCTAGGCTCACATGTATTTATTATTTCATAAAAGTATAACTTTTAGAGGGGGTTATACCACGTAGGTACTCTAGGTACTTATCCGTACAAAAATAAATAACTAGCCAGTTTCTTCCCATAATACTTTTTGTTAGATTTCGGCTTTCTTTCTTTTTTGTTTAATAATTTAATTATAAAGTAGGCTTGTATTTCATATTTTATTAATCACAGCTAGTACTGGCTAGTGGCTACATCACGATTAGAATCGATTGTCGCATAAAACGGTCAATTCTCCTTTTACTTAGAATGACAATATGTAGGTAGGTATTTCAGTATTATTTTCATTCTATAGTGTTTTAAATCCTCACATTTTTATATCAACACATATTCTATACAAAAACACTAATTTATACCTAAGTAAATACAACTGTCTAGTACAAATTATTTTGTAATAATAATCGAACACCAGTTTAAAGTTCATACTTTGTATTCACGTGTATTATAAAATATCATTCTATTAAAGAAAATCCACTTTTACCCTAAATGAATACATCAATGTTATTATTATGAAAGTGCTTGGAAATTTTTGGTATTTGAGTAACAATAAATTATATAATACTAGCTGCGTCCCGCGGTCTTTACCGCGTTAGACTTGATCCCGTGGGAATATTCTATGGTGGATAGATGTCCGATAAAGTTTACTTGCCTTTGAGAGGGCGAATTTTCAAAAACCTTATAGCAACCCCCATGCGATATTTCAGAATCGTAGCTCTTGTAATTTCATAGACTTCGTGATGAGCCTTTTTCTCTTTTATTTATATAACGCTCTTATTCTTATACATGTAATAATCCTTCTTTAGTTAAAATGTATTTTGTTTCTTTCGCACACCTTTCATTTGTATAAGTACGAAAGACATAACACATTTTAACTGGCATAATAAATGTTTGCCGTAAAAGTGGGAGTGGGGGTACCTATTTGTGACGTCTACAGATCATCTTTATACCAAATTTCGTGCAAATTAAATTAATACATTAAATACTCAAATACCAGAATTATTAAAAGTAAAGTATTATAAAGTAACACAATTTGTACTTAAATCCTGAAACTAGTCTAAATATCCATGCATGGCTGTGGCATGTTAGAGTTAAACATTAAGTTAACGTAACTTATAGAGGGCAACAGTAGCGAATGTAAACTTGACCAAGCAGTAGATAGTTCCTCGTTCACACATCACACGTAACGTAAGGATCCCTGAGGCGTCCGCCACATTAGCGAGACTTGTACACGTACACTCGACGAGACGAGTGATTGTAACCATATCAATATATTGTAGGAATTAAGTATCGCGTGCTATTATGGCGGAGGTAACCGTATAAAGCAAAATGTCCGTCGCCTTTAACTAAAACTGTTTATCATTTACTTTTTCTATACAATTCGTTGATAAGATCTTTATGGCATTTAGCTATAATTTGAAGACAAAAAATCCTTGTCATTTAGTTAAATAGAAAGTTTAGTCAAAAAATCTAATCTTTGAACGACAGAATTTTTGTCCTAAAATTATTCCAAAGGATCGGTAAAGACCTACAAATTGTTTGAATAATAACAACAATAATCATAACAGTTCAGTTTGGTGTCCTGTACTGCTCACATCATGCTTTGATATTAAACGTTTTATTGTAAAGGGCCCCTACGTGTTGGCTTCAGCTCTACGCACGCCTTCCAAAGGTCTGGGGCTCCATGATCCATGATATGGGCCACATAACAATTTTAGCTACAGGCGATGGGCCCAAGGCGAGGGCCGTTGTTGAAGACCAACGACCCTAAGATTGCAGCATATCTTACAGAGAAGGTCGACTAATAGAAATAGCACAGAACGTATACGCTATCTCGCATAAGTCGCGGCTGTGTCAGGCATGCATTGACTTTGAGCCTAATAATAGTGTTAAGTTGATAACGGAAGGGCTACGGAGGGCAGTGTGTGATAGCCCGTCGAAGTGACAAGTCACATCTCGAGCTGTGGTTGATGTGGCAGCGCCTTAACTTGCACATTGGTGTACCCTGATGGCCTTTTAGAGTAAAATTAACTAGTTATTAACATTGGCTTAATGTAACTATACATATAGCACGTAACTAACTGATATCTTATACCTACACCTTTGTTAATATCGAAATACAAAATACAATTTAAATAAAATATTTGTAAGTGTAAAGTTTCTATTGTAAACACGATATTACGTTGCTGATGAATAATTTTAATTGTAAAGTTATATTTATCAAGTAAATATAAACGATATTTAAGTATTTTTATACATTTGTTATTGTATCAATAGTTTCATTGAAGGATTCATAAAGTTTTGATAATTATTGAGATTACAGAACCCTAGTTCAATTATTAATTAAAGTGCAACTAAAGTTGTCATTAAATCGTAATATGGTTTTGTACTCAATAATCTATTGAAAAGAAAAATAATTTATACATTTTTATAAGGTTTGTTAATAACCGCTTCAAAACGTTAATAATATCCACTCACTATCATCCACCACCTATTTCAACCTTCCGTATATTTATTATGGCGGAGGTAGCGGTCAAACGCAAAATATCTGTCGCCCATGACTAAAATTTTTAATTATTGCATGAAAATAAAACTTAAAATGTTATTGAAAATTGCAATATAATATTCATTAATTTATTAATATGCCAATGAGAAAAAATGTATTAACGCCCATTAACTTTATGAAATTGCGAAGTTTAGTCAATGAGTTTGGCTAACCTTCTCTATGTATAGTGAATGGATATAAACAGCGATATCGCTTTGTCGTCACTATTATTTTAAAACAAATCTTCCGTTCAGGCAGACTGACATAGCTGATAGTATTAGAAAACTCTTTGAAGATATGTGATTAAATATGGACAATTTAGATTTTCCAAAGGGGTGAGTGTGGAGACTGGCATAATAGACCCATATGGAGTCGTCTCAAACCTTTTTGTGTTTTATTTTTTGCGCTGGTATGAGGACTTTAATACAAACATTCAATGCCGTGTAGCAAAATCTTGTAAATTGTCAGGTCTTCCTGTTATATGCTCCATTTCAAATATATCTTCAAAAATATTTGTTATCTTGACCTTTGTGAGCATGATCACAAAAAAGAAAAAAACTACATGAGTTTCTTGTGCAGTCTTCTCATTGGTGGGCGCGTTCCGAAGGCACACATCCTAAATTAACTTTTAAGACGCTTCAAAGTGAGGTAATGCACTGCATGACATCTATTGAATAAAAAAATTGAGTTTGAGTATGGCAAATAAATAAAATCTTTTTAAATATTTTTTTAACATCAAGTTACAGGCAAACCTAACACTTGGCGCGATTTTGTTAAATGGTATTTGTTGTCTTGTATACATTCCCATATGTTTGAAAGGTGGCCGCGCCATAATGAATAAACACAAAATATCTGACCGTTTACTACGCCAAAATGTTACAACCCCCTTAAAATATCAATATCAAAAGGACCGCATGCTGATTGGTGTATTTCTTAGTGACGTGAAATGACGCAACCAATCCGCTAACAATACTTTATTTTCTACTTATCATTGTAATTAAGCAAATGTTCCTATTGTAACTTAAGGTAGGGTAGGTAACTTTTCAAACTTTGAATAATTTGAAAAATATATGATAAATTCAATATTTTTTCTTGAGTTGGAGAATCATTATTAATGATATTAATTTAGATATTTTGAAGAAGTCCTCTCAAGCAGGACTTTAATGGCCCTGATTTAGATGTAAAAATTCTGATAACAGCACGGTAGGCCTCTTCTATAAGCCTTTATTTAACTTGTTTTTTTTTGTCAACTATACATAGACATATTGCATCACATATTTTCATAAGAGTTAATTATACATACATAATTATTGGTAATTAAATATAATTTAGAAGCAGCACAGTAAATTACATGTCTACACTCTAGTCTTACATAAAACCACGAATGTAAGTTAAATGATATATAAAAATATATTAAAATGAACCTCTTTGTTTCATTATTGTCCCTATGTGAAGTAAATGTGGTCCAGATATCTTGATATCAAAATATCTGGCCATTTTCTTTCTACTTTTTGAGCTATTGCATAGCTTTTATCGCGGGCTTTGAGCGCGGCGACAGAATCAAGGAATTCCGTAACGAAAATAAAACCTAACACCCCCCACTCCGCCTAATTATTTTTACTTCTCTACTGCGGTTGGATCGCGTGCAGTGTATAGTTTTTTTTTCATTGTTTTACCAAATATTTTATTTTTAGATAATTATCAAATAAGTACTAAATAGTTCAGTAATAATTTACTATTATAAAAGCATCAAATACAAAAAGTTTATTTCATTAACATAATTAAAATTACATAGAATTACATTTATAATTTCAAATATCGCACTTGGTCTGAAAAAAGCCTTTTATTTCGATTTCGATCCTCTCAATAAGCGCCACTAGTTAGTGCCAGCCACCACCCCGGTGGTAAGGTCGAAGGGGGCAGACGTGAATAAACGCTAGCTTTCTGTGTAAGTATACCTACAGAATTACGACGTTCTGTTTTATATGTTGTGTAAATAAAGAGTTTTGTTAACTATAACTTTTGTTTCAGTATGTGGGTGCCCAATTTACCGGTGACGATAGCGAGCGTTGTATGCGCTACTGCGGGGGCTGTTTGTATATTCAAGTAAGTTTTAATTTAAACTATAGCCTATGTAAAGAAAAAATAAGTCCATATAGAAATTTTGAATTATTTTTAAGGAAATGCATCTCCAAAATTTAGCACTCGTCACACACTATGAATAATTTTCGAAAGATTTTTTTTAAGATGTTTACACAAAAGTAACCTAGAAGTCCAGCCTTTTAATGTAGATACTTGTGATATCTTCCAGAGATCTATACGGCGGTCCTCCGTACGAGAAGAAAGCACGCGCGGATAACAAGACAGTCGTTGTGACGGGAGCTACCAGCGGCATCGGGAAGGAAGCTGCTTGGGACTTCGCCAGGAGAGGATCTAAGGTATTCACCACCTTGCACTGTCTGGGGAAGAAGGAAGTTATCCAACGCCTCAAATAGTTTCAGTTTCCTCGCTATCAGTTTAGTAGCTTTTGTGTGAAGTTCCAAACTTTCAAATTTATAATAAGTCCCAGCTGCGCCCCGCGGTTTCACCCGCGTAGTCATTTTCTGCGGAACTTTCTTAATTTTTTCTTTCTTAAGAACCTTCTTCTGACAATAACAAACATAACTAAAAAAAAGAAATACCGAAATCGGTCCCGCCGTTCATGCGTGATGCCGTGACAAAGGGAAAACTCTTGTACCACTAGCAGCGCTCCGCGGTTACACCCACGTAACTCCCGATCCTCTGGGAATATCGGGATAAAAAGTAGCCTATGTCAGTCCCAATGAATCAATGTATCCTCCCTCGTACCAAGTTTCTTTAAAATTGGTCCAGTAGCTTCGTAGCCTATTCAATTCAAACAAACAAAACAAATATTAGTATAGATATAACAAGAAGCACACAACAGCAGATGTAAGCATCGTGGAGTTGTCCAGGTATTCATGGCATGCCGCGACATGGAGAAGTGCGAGACGATCCGTCGCGACATCGTGCTGGAGACCAAGAACAAGTACGTGTACTGCCGACCCTGCGACCTCGCCAGTCTCGACTCTGTCACCAACTTTGTACAGAGGTCAGTTCTAACACTATTATAATTACATAGCAGAGCGTGGTAATATCGGGATAAGAAGTAGCCTATGTTATTTACAATGAATCAATGTATCCTCTTTCCAAGTTTCATCAGAATCGGCCCAGTACCTTCGGAGCCTATTCGTTACAAACAAAAAGTCTTTCCTGTTTATAATATTACTAGCGACCCGCTCCGGCTTCGCACGGCTATATTATGCATGTATTATACATATAAACCTTTCTCTTGAATCACTCTATCTATTACAAAAAAACCGCATCAAAATCCGTTGCGTAGTTTTAAAGATTTAAGCATACAAAGGGACATAGGGACAGAGAAAGCGACTTTGTTTTATACTATGTAGTGATAGTATGGACATCTGACATTTTTACAGCAGGCACCATATTACCCATAGTTTGCTAGTATCCAGTCCACTAGCATCCCATCGCAATAGCCCAAGTCGTTTTCTCTTGTAGGTTATCAATAGTCCTATGCTAACCGGAGGCTGTCTTTGACTGCATTTTACATATAGTACAGACAGGCATAATGGCGCCGGTTTGGTGTTCACATCATACTTTACCTTTAAACTTGTTATTGTAATAAAAGGCCTCCACATGTTGGTTCTGGCTCCACAGACGCCTTCCAAAGGTTCTCGGCTCCATAGCCCCGTGATATGGTAATGGTACTTATCCTGGCGAGAATCGAGACCACATCTTTTTTTATCCGTTATGCATCTCGTTTTAATGTCTTACTCCATAAGGTTCAAATCTGAAGAGCCCCTGTGTCACGTGTTGGTGAACAACGCCGGCGTCATGGAGCCCCCACAGAGCGTGACGCGCGACGGCTTCGAGCTGCAACTTGGAGTCAACCATCTCGGACACTTCTTGCTTACTAACCTCATGCTGGATTCCTTGAAGGTACCTATTATACGTACGTCTATTACCTTTAATATGATACCGATTTTTGCCCAAACATGTGCGAATCAATATTTTGAAGGACTTAAAAATACCGTTGTGAACCCCAGGCGGGCGCCCCGAGCCGCGTGGTCATAGTATCGAGTAGCGCTCACAGAAGAGGCCACGTCCACAAGGAGGACCTAAACTTGAGCAAGCAGTACGACGCCTCCGCCGCGTACAGCCAGAGCAAGCTCGCCAACCTGCTGTTCGCTAGGGAGCTCGCCAGACGGACCCTGGGTAAGATACACAAGGGGGGTTCGTATTGCTCACTTGACCTCTGGGTGACTCAAGGAGCAAAGGAGCAATCTCCTGGTTCGGCTTCGGCCCCGATTTTTTACCACCCACTGGCCTAAGTCGCATCGTCGAGCGGACTTGTCCGTATTCCGATACGTAGGCCGGTGCAGTCACAAAAGGAGGATATGTCGGAAAAGTTATCCTTCCACTGCCGTCTTTGTACCTTCCACGCCCCTGCTTATTTGTGGGTCAAGTCACGACGAGTGTATCTCCTAGATAAGCATGGTACATAATATTAGACCGCATCGTCACTTAACATCAGGTGAGTGGTCAAACGATGACCTATATAAAAAAGCGGACCTCAACATGAGCAAGCAGTGCGACGTACAGTGAAACTGCAAAACCTCTCTTATAATACAACATATCTGGTTTACAGATGCAGGTATAGCAGTGATAGCAGTAGACCCTGGAGTCACGGACACGAACCTCACCCGGCACATGAAGATGATGAAAAGCATCTCGCGGTTTATGGTCTACCCGCTGTTCTGGCCCTTCATGAAGTCACCCAAGATAGGATCCCAGGTCATCGTGCACGCCGCTCTGGATCCCAAGTTGGAGAAAGCCACGGGAGATTACTATGTGTTAGTTGAATTTTTATAATCTCTTTCCTTCTCTCCTGTTCAGTTATTAATCCTATCTAGCGGTGGGTTCTTTAGAACTGCTTTATTCAATTTTTCACAGGATTTAAATTAAATAAATAAGTAAACAACAAATATAGCCCTAAAATAGGCTGGTAAGATGGGTGCTAGACAACTGTATCGCTCTGTATAAATATAGATATTTGAAACCCTAGAACACACAGAGTTCTTCCTATGGAATCCCGGACAATATTCCCACGGGATCGCGAGTGACATCACGGTACCTCAATAATATTTTCAACTTAATTACAGAGATATGAAAAAAGCTGAGCCATCGAAAGAAGCCCAGGACTTTGAATTAGCGTACTGGTTGTGGAAGGTGAGCGAGAAATGGACCAAACTAGACGAACGTGAGCGGACCGTCACGCGTGCGCTCGCGCAGGCCGCGTAGGGTGCACACACAGCGACATCTAGCCTTTTAAGCTGAGAAAATAGGCCAGGTAACGCTTTGTTTTTGTAAATATATACTTTTTATACATACAGAAACATCCAGATCACAAACAAATACTTGTAGATTTTACAATTATTTGTTCCACGGCGGGGATCGAACCTACAACCTTTTGCATTGTGGGTGTTCGACCACCAAGTCACGGGGGTCGTCCAAGTATAGGTAGATACTAGTATGTAGTTAAGTCAATATTTAATTGCATTTAAAGTTATGTGATTTATTGTGGAAATAAAATAGAATAGTATAAAATATAGTAAGTTTTGTCTTTCAACCGACTTCAAAAAAGAGTAGGTCCATTAAAAGACGAAAATCTTATGCAGTCTTATTTTACTTAACTAAGAAACGACGAGTAGTTTTAGTCTTAAATTTCACCAAAATGTTGGAAAATATTTCACCTACAAACGGTACACACAACAACACCTAACAAACAGTTTTCCATGCAATTATTATTAAGAACGTAGGTTCTTAATAATAATGTTAGGCTTTTGTCCTGCAGTATGATAGTGTAGACTATCCCACTGCAGGACAAAAGCCTCTCTACCATTCTTCCATTGATCACGATCTGTAGCTATTGCACACCAATCCAGTGTTACCAGTGTTAGCTCTATAGCTTCTATAGTATAGGACCTATAATAGAGCTACCAATTTTTTGTTTTTACATATGATAGGTCAGCGTTTGACCACTATCACACATGCCTGACGGTAGATGACGATGCGGCCTAAGATGTAGCACGTTTTCCTAGAAGATACCTATTCACTCGCGACTTGAAGTCCCCTAAATTGTATACGTCAAGTTATAGGCGAAAGCCTTTGACTCCTATTTGCACCTTAACCTAAATCGTTAAAAAGAGAAAAATAATACTTCCTCATTATCATTATATTATTTTACTTATAAAAAAAACTTAACAAATAAAGTGCATTATAGTTATTCCCATATACTATTATGTAGTTCAGGTCTGTCGAAGAGTAACCGCCTCGGAGCGGGCGGAGCGTGGGCGGGAGGCTTGTGTAGCAGCTGCAGGATGCCGGTGCCTGGGGGTATACACGTCGTGTTACTGACTATTGTTGCTTCTCTTACACTTGGTATATATTGAAGACTTTCGATATAGATAAATAAATATTGCAGGATATTCCACACATCCCCATCTAGCCCCAAGCTAAGTAACTAGACTTGTGGGTGCTAGACAACGGATATACTACTTACATACTTTTATATTGTAAATATATATTTATAATACATAGAAACAACCGGACCACAGACAAATATCTAAGCATAAATACTTGTCTGAGGCGGGAATCGAACCCGCAACCCTGTGTTTGGTGTTTGGATAGTTATCAGTTTCTTCAACTTTAGTAATGGCCTCTCTACAAGCTAATAATAACGCCGTGGATTTGCCAATGTCTTGTGTTCCCACACCGAAAACGAAGAAGACAATTTGGTGCATATTAGTTTAAACTTCGGCAATATTTCAAACTCTCAGAGATATTTAACAGCTGACAACTCTGATTCAAAACATGATCCGGGATTCAGAATCAGCACCTCCCAAACGAAACCTTTGTTTGTTTCGTTTGATCACTTTTTTTCTAAGAAATTGGACCACGGTTATTTAGAACAGTGGAGATGTATCTCACCGACAGCAGCTGGAACTCCCAGTATGATAGACTCGGAGACGCCCTCTATGCGGTCCCGTTGACCGTAGTACGCTGCGTCGAACAGGTGGTCCGCGGTCTTCTCAAACTATTACATAGACAAATACACAATCAAATATAATGACCGCTACATGGCCCTTGACATTGTCTTGGCGACGGGAGAGTGTCACCGGAGACATGGATCTGAAAGAGGATGGTTATAGTTTCGGAGTAAGACTCCTTTTCAACAAAACCATGGGAGGGGATGGTTTTTTTAGCAGCCAATGTATTAATGTTTATGTAACACCTTAAAATTGCACCATGTAAAAATTTAAACAATTTGTAATGTGCATGAAATATAAAATTTAAAATAAAAGTTTAAAGTTCTGGAAAATTATCTAAATTTACTAAAAATGTAAGGAATTTTTGAAAGTGACGACACCATTAGTGGCAGCTGGCCCTTGGGTAAAAAATTTCGAGAAACCCTTATTTTTGGATATTTGAATGCTTGTTACATGCACAATTTCACGAGACACGATTTTTTTATTTTCTTGGGTAAGGTTCGGCGATACCTACCTACAGTCACTGAAGAGGGCTAACAGAGTAACTGTGCTAACTGTGTGTATAGAAACAAAGTACATTTGATACTTACACTAGCTAAATTAAGTACGGACTCCTTCATCCTGGCCAGGCCGTATCTAGTGATACCCAACACCTCGCCCCTTGCAGTCATCTGGCCGGCCAACAGCTCGACGTGGCGCCGGTCCACCGACATGCCGTGGCCGGCCATCACGGCTTGGATCTCGCTTATTATTGTTGACTTCGCCGCCTCTATGCCCAGCGTGTGGTATACCTGGACACAATTATCATAATCTTTATTTAGTTCCATAAAGGTAAGTACATTATATGGAGACGAAAGTTCCGTTAAAATCCAGCTGAGTTCAAAATAAATAATTTAAAAAATGTTTGTGCTTCACCGGAAACCACCAATTTAATTTTGTGGCTATATAAAGTTCGAGTTATCTAGGTAAAGATTCGAGATCTTTAGATAGCAAAAGATCTCGACCTCTAGATAGCTAGAGATTGAAAATCTCTAGATAGCTACAGATTCGAGATCTCTAGATAGTTCAGAATCTCAACCTTCAGTTAGAGATTTCTATAGGTCAAGATCTCTAGTTATTTAGAGACAGATCTCTGTTCGGGATCTCTAGCTATCTTGAGGTTATGATCTCTCACTAGCTAGCTAGAGGTTACCTTCTAGCTGCATCTAACAGGTGAAGCAAGCAAGCAGTAAGCTAGAGCTCCCACCATTGAGACCATTTGTTTGGGCGTACTTACCTCTAAAATGTTATTAGACGTAGTCTTGGTTCCGTCGACGCCGTACGTAGCGATCACATCACGTAATCCATCGCCTTCGACGCATAACTTGTATCTAACAAAAGATTTATTGTTATTTTATTTAAAAGTAATAGGTCAGCGTTTGGACACTATCACACCTGCCTGATGGTAGGTAACGCTGTAGTTTAAGATGTAGCACGAACATTTAGAAAATACGTGTTCACTAATGGCTTGAAGACTCTCCAATATTTGTACACGTCAGGAAAGACAGATACATGCAACAGATTAGGCAATTTATTAGCGGAGTAGTCTTTGATGAGTTTATGCAAGTAATTTGGTTGATAACCCCAAAAACAAAAACGCTACTTCAGTAGGGGGTCACTTACAAAAATTTAATGTAACGAAATATGTTATGACAAGATAGCTTATAACTTTGGGATAATTGTACTGGCATTTTATTACCATTATTTAGAGGAAATAACCCATTATTCAGTGGTGAGTCGCTGGCATAAATGGCGCTGTGATCGCACGGCACGGTAGCACCAACTCCACTGCGGTTGATTAAGCCTACCGATTTGTTTTATGCTCACCTGACGGGTTGTTTTTCATCCAAAGCAGCGATGACAGCTCTCGTGACCCTCGGCAGTCCCTTGACGATGACGCCGGGTAGCGTCCTCGCGAGCTGCTGCAGCGCCAGGTTGAGCCAGCTGCCTGCGCTCGTGGTGGAGGGCCGACCCTCGCCGCACACCTTGATGCACCACGACGATACGATCTGGACGTTGGACGGCTTTATGCGGAGTTTCGATGTGCATATACTGAAATATTTATATCGATGAGTAAAAGCGCCGGGATGATAATAATTTAGTAATTTTGACATTTTCTAACATTGGCCATAACTACCCTAAGCGGCCAATACGCGAGCCGACAGCTTAACAGCAGCTCGGTCTCTGCAAACTTTGTGTAAAGCTTAAAGTCGGCGCGGCGCAACAGAGACTGCCGGTTTCGATTCGCGTGTTGACCACTTGTGGTACGTTATGTGCAAAGTGCTTTGTGTGCATGATCACGAAAAGAACCCCGATAAGTTTCTTGTGCCTTCTTCTCATTGGTGGGCACGTCCCGAAGGTACACAGCTTAGTATTTAAGACTATTCAAAGTGAACCCATGCAATTGTATGATTTCAAATGAATTAAGAATTTTGACTTTGACGTATAACATTTTAACTGCAGTTTGCCACTGTTGAGTTCACTTGAAAATAAATTATTTATTGGTTCAATAAAAAACGAAAGAAGAAGTATAATTAAAACTTACGAGTAAACAATAGAATCGACGCTAACTTCCAAACACAAGAGCCGTATCCTCTCAGCGTCGAGACGGATCAGCAGGAAACATTCGTGCGGGAGGTACACCTCGTCTATGTATGTTGTTATCTATAACGCAGGAAAAACACTTTGAAATCAGGCTCGAAGGACCAATCATGACCATTAGGATGAAAAAAATGACAAAATTCGATACAAAGATTACTTGGAATTGGCTTAATACACATTTGTACAAGTTGGTTCAAATCTTTACCTCTCCCAAGGTAGTCTTCTCCAACCGCCCCTTGACCCGCCTCGCGAACTCCTGGTCATATGGATGCACCAGCTCCGCCGTGATGATGGGCGTCGATATGACTCGCGAAGCGTTGATGATCTCCTTCACTCGAGGGACTCCTTGCGTTATGTTCATTGAGGCTACGCCGGCGAAATGGAACGTTTTCAGGGTCATTTGGGTACCGGGTTCACCTATACTCTGTGGGACATACGTTCAATTAGGTATTTTGAGTAAGGATATTGACGAGTTATTTATTATTGAGATTCTGGAACCCAATGGTAAACAAGTACAGGAGCAAATTATGGGTGAGATTAGTGACGAGTTGGTAGTATACGTGAAAGTAGGTAGCCCGATACGGTCGCTTCTAACTGACAAGACCAGTCACGAGCCTAGTGGAGACAACATCTGTAGTCTCGTGAACACGGCGTTTGCAACAATGTCGAAATATTGAGATTAACTAAACAAATACACGGTAACATTAAAATTTTACTTTTTACCTACAATGGTTATCTTTAGTGTAACAGCAACAACTGTTTTAAAAACATGGTAAATCCTTACCTTACCAAGCAACCTTAGTAGTAAAAATACCCAAAATAATTTAAAAACCTAATGAAAATTAGGATTGTGTTACCTGAGCAGCGAGCGCCCCGACAGCGGTCCCCGGTTCGATGATAGCTCGCTGGTACTTGTGATGGCAGACACGCACGAACTTCACCACTTGACACAACGTTATACGTTCTAAGTGGGGGCAGAACTTTGGGTGATCGAAGCTCTCTCGAAGGTATGTACTGGTGGGGACGGACAAATTGTATTATTAGACCGGTATATTGACGCGCCATCGGACCCAGTTGCTATCTCAAGTAGCAGGTGAGGATAGGTGATGTCATGTTCAAAATTAATGTGTAGACACATCGCTAAACGTTGCCTGTCTGCGTCAGTCAGCTTTAGAATCTGGTGGTTCACCTGCTGTCTGTGTAAGTACGCAGCAGGTGAAGTCTTATAAGGAAATAAAACGGATGTGCTCTTGAAAAAATTTCCTGGAAACATTTCCAATATTTATTTCTATAAAAACCTATTGGTACAATTCTATGCTAAGAACTTGGAGTTACACTTTCGTTAAGAGTTTATACTCACAGTATTTCCTTCTTGAATTCTTCAGTACAAGATTTGAAGTCATCAAGTGCTAGGGTTTCTTTAGCAGCCAACATGATGCCGTCAGCATCGAGCGACTCCTCATCTCTGGATATACAAATTAATATACATCAATACGACATCGCAAACAGTGCCATCTCTAGTCTATCGCATTAGAACCGGTGAGCAACTCACCCGGAGGGACTGGAAGCCCTAACGTGGCGGAGCACCCTCTCGAGGTCGACGGGACGGTCCTTGCCCTCCATGTGCGCCGGGTCGAGGCTGTCGCTCCCGTACCGGAACTGCACCACCTCGCCTGTTGCGTTGCGCACTGTCATGTCGTATTGGAGCACTAGGTCTTCTAGGGACTGCAACAGGCAAGTATTTCGTTTTTAAAGAGCTTAGATTTGATCTGTTAGGAGTTTTCTAGACCCGTCCCTAATGCATTAACTGTATCATATTT
Organism: Idaea aversata; assembly: GCA_907269075.1. NCBI lineage: Eukaryota > Metazoa > Arthropoda > Insecta > Lepidoptera > Geometridae > Idaea > Idaea aversata. The sequence continues at coordinate 13,518,437 of OU026100.1, read as the reverse complement.
TATCTTTATAATAAGTCCCAAAGGTATTTATTTAGATGAATATAATACTTAATCCCCAAAAATAATAACAAAGGCGACTACCCAATCGTGGTCTTCACTATCACTATCACTACATAGTATAAAACAAAGTCGCTTTCTCTGTCCCTATGTCCCTATAAAGCTACGTTCATATTGCTGTGTCGGGGTGTGTCGGGTCGCCGTCTGTTGTGTCGCGGAGTGTTCATACTAATGTGTTGTCTTGTGGCGCAATATGTCGCATTTTTAGATAATTCCCATTTAAAGAGTTGTGGAGTGAATACGTGTTTTAAAATGGAATCGTCTGACAGTGACTTCGATGAAGATATTAAATTTTTTCTATTGATGACTCTTCTAAAAAAAAAGAAAAGGAAAAGGAGATATTGGGTTCATCTCGTAAATAGATTATTCCTGATACCGTGATTCTTATATTCCTTACATTTCGTGTCATAGAGAACTTTGTATTGCCGTACTAATTCAATAAGTTCATCAGACATTTTAAAGAACGAAAAACAGAATTTAATAATTGCATGAACTGTGTTCCCTCGCAATAACGCGTCGTAAATGATAGATTCACATGAGTGTGGCGCGACAGATCCCCCACCACCTCTCTGGCGCGATCGGGCGTCGAGCGATTTTACTGCGACAGAACGCGCCACAACACAACCTACTAATGTGAATCTATTCATAGTAAATGAACGTAAGCGATTGTGTTCTGGCGCGCCCCGACACAGCAATATGAATGTATGCTTAAGAGGTTTTTTTAATAGATAGAGTGATTCAAGAGGAAGGTTGATATGTATAATACATGCATAATATAACCGTGGGAAGCCGGGGCGGGTCGCTAATTTGTTGATAATTTAAGAAAATAATGGTATCACTCCCTAAATGGGCATTCACTGCATAATTTCACTATGTGTCTGTCTAGAAAAGGGACGTTTCAGGGTTATAGAAATAGATAGCCACCACAAGTATGACACGCAAGTGAAAAATAATTCAGATTAATCACTAAAAAGGCATTCTTTAATCCTGGCTCCATGGAGCTCAATTATATTAAGAGCATACCTTGACCAGCCTCCGCTGCAGGTACCCGGTCTCTGCAGTCTTGACCGCGGTATCGACGAGACCCTCCCTGCCTCCCATCGTGTGGAAGAAGAACTCGGTCGGAGTCAGACCCGTGTAGAAACTGTTCTTAACGAAACCACGAGCTGCTGGGATCTTTGCTAAAAGCAAGAAATATGGTACTTGAGTATAATAATAATAATAATAATTTGATGTCCACATCATACTTTGCCATTAAACTTGTTATTGTAAAGGGCCTCTACGTGTTGGCTTCGGCCCCACGCATGCCTTCCAAAGGTCCGGGACTCCATAGTCCCGTGATATAGGACATATAACAAACAAATAATAATAATAATAGTTTATTTCCAAAAACAACATTGTAGGTACTATAACTAGTTACATACATTCAAGAAATATTGTAGCCACTGTTGCCGAACTAAGCGTGAACTTGTGTTTCAGCATCCAGCGCCAAAACCCCACAGACATTATAATCACTATATTTATAATACCTATTTATACATACTAATCTAAGAATTTAAATATTTTGTGGTAAGAATATAAAAAAACCAGAGCATAGTCTATTTCCGAAAACATTTTGGAGAATTACTATTAATTATGGCTAAAATAACAATAGCAATTTACATAATAGGTACTATTAATGTGTATGTTAGTCCTCTCTGTGTGTATTGTGAGTGGTGAATGGGTGTATGTGAGAGGGTGTGTAACGGATAATAATATATAATGAAACTTACTTTTAGGTATGGGGAAATGATAATATCAAATTATAGTAGGAAAAATTAGGTCTCTATTTTCAGTAAGCATTCAGTGTCATCATATGAAAGAGACTGTAGGTAACGTGTTATCTCTATTTTACAATTTGTTTTAGTAAGTGGGTAGATATTGAGTAGTTTATTTATTTGATTGTATATATAAGGACCTATATATGATAAAAATCTATGACTAAAAGCAGTACGAAATCTTCTATGCATTGGAACTATAAAGCTTCTTCGAGCCGACAATGCAACAGGGTCAAAAGAAATCATCGAGTGCTGCCTCAGAATAACACTGAGGATAAATAGTTGTCGAACCGTAAGAACTTCGCAAAAACTGAACAGGTCAATAGTAGGAAAACGAGAAGGTTTAAAAGTAGATACTTTTAGGACAACCCTTTGAGCAATTTCTATTTTCTTCAGATTGGTTTTTGGTATACCACCCCAGCATGAGATACAATAAGTAATTAGGCATTGGCAAAGTGCAAAGTAAACCTGCTTTAATCTGTGTGGCTCTAAAATTTGTCTGAGGGTTTTAAAAATGTAAATTAATCTTCTTATCCTAGTACTCAGTAATCTAATGTGGTCGTTAAAGCTAAGGTTTGCGTCGATTACAACCCCAAGGTACTTGATTGACTTGACATTTTCTAGTATGTTACAGGAACATTTCTGATGTTGAAGGATATCACAGTCGTGGGCTGTAACTTCAGGGTTTACTTTGTTTCCTCTAAGATTTCTGATCGAAAAGATCGTAGATTTTGATTTCGACACATTCAGTGTAAGTTTGTTGGTATTTAGCCATTGTTTAATGTCATTCAGCCCAGATTGAGCATTATCAATAACTTGCTCCCAGCTATCTGCAGAAAAAAGTAATGCAGTATCGTCTGCATAAGCAATTATTTCACCTTGTATTAAGTTTAGTTTCAGGAGGTCATTTATGAAGATGAGAAACAGTGTAGGTCCGAGAATACTCCCTTGTGGTACCCCATAATTTACTTTTTTAGGCTGACTTATGTAGGAGTCTAGTTTTACACATTGGAATCTGTTCGACAGATAATCCTCAAAGATTTTCAGTTGTGTACCTCGAATTCCTAGGGATTCTAATTTAAGTAACAGAAGTGGGACAGAAACCGTATCGAAAGCCTTTGCTAAGTCTAGGAAAATAGCAATTGTTCTTTTACCACTGTCTAGACTTTGGGCAATAAATTCTGTTAGGGTAAGTACAGCATCCTCAGTCGACTTTCCTTTTCGAAAGCCAAACTGATGATGAGATAATAAGTTGTTGTCTTCAATGAATTTAACTAATCTAACATTAAGGATTTTTTCTAAAATTTTTGATATAGAGGGAAGAATAGAAATGGGTCGAAAATTGGTGATACGATTTCTGTCTCCACCCTTGTGTACTGGTGTCACTAAAGAGGTTTTTAGCACGTTTGGAAAGACACCATTTTGGAGACATTTATTAAAGATGTTTGTTAAAGGCGGTACTAAAATATGTTTATATTGCTTTAGAAGCTTATTGGAAATTTTGTCAGTACCCACAGCACTGCCTAATTTTAAGTCATTAATGAGTAGTTCAACTTCTCGTTCATCAACGTCAAGCATTACAAAAGAGTTGATACACTGAGTATTAATATTTGCACTGAGCCTACAATTGGACGTTATGGTTTTGTCGAATTTATTTGCTAGATTTTGTCCTACATTTACAAAAAAGTCGTTACCAGTACTCGCGGGAATAAATAAATAAATATTACAGGACACTCCACACATCGCCACCTAGCCCCAAGCTAAGTAACGAGACTTGTGTTATGGGTGCTAGACAACGGATATACCTACTACTTATATACTTTTTCTTTTGTAAATATCACTACATAGTATAAAACAAAGTCGCTTTTTCTGTCCCTATTTCCCTTTGACCGCTTAGATCTTTAAAACTACGCAACGGATTTTGATGCGGTTTTTATTAATAGATAGAGTGATTCAAGAGGAAGGTTTATATGTATAATACATGCATAATATAGCCGTGCGAAGCCGGAGCAGGTCGCTAATAGTATACTTATAATACATAGAAACAACCAGACCACAGACAAACATCTAAGCATAAATACTTGTCTGTAGCGGGAATCGAACCCGCAACTCCGGCATGGTGACCATTGTGCCAACTGGGTCGTCAATACCGAGAAATAAAGCTAGACAATGTGTTATATCAACTGTGTACCTTTTATTGTAATGATTTCTTTAACAGGTCCAATAGTAGCCGCATATCGCGTGCTATGCTATGGCTATTAATTAATGGACTATTTGGTATACAGAAAGCTATTATTATTAAAAGAGGATTTTAGAAAATTCAATCTCTAAGCGGTTGATGGATAGATAGATATTAGTAAGATATAGAATGTTATAAGCGTGAAGTGAGCTTACAGTGTCTCTCAAAATGTGGCAACGATCGGTCTTCGAATCCATTCGGGACTCGTTTACCGTTGAGTGCTTGTTGTCCGACACACGCTATCATCTGTGATATGTTTATATTTGAACCTGTAACACGCAATACAAATACTCTACGTTAGGATACTAATATAATAGTTTGAATGGAGTCGCCTTAGAGGAACTGGATGGTTATATTATCAGGTCCTTAAAAGACACTAAAGAGTCGCCTGTAAGGACCTGCCTCGGTCATATCACCTAAGTCCGAAAAGATTATTTTAATAGCATTATTTTGTTAATGATAGATCCTGTCGTAATTCTCACCTTTAGATCCACTCTGAGCCATGATGAGCGGTGCGTTAGTTGGATGAAGTTCTCGGAAACATGCTTTCGCAGCTAACTCTCTGTAATACACAAGTTTTTTCTCTTATTTTAAAGGAAGTGCTTTCGTAAATAATAATATGATGAAAAACACTGTGTAAAAAAAACACAATTATGATTAGCCCTCGCCTTCGAGTTTATCCGTATATTACCTGATGCTGCTAAGTTCGCTCAACATGACAGCTTCCAAAGTCTCCTCCATGGTACAACCAGGCTGACACTGCAACGTTCCCTTCTCCATATCCAAGATATAACCGTCGCATTTTGAATAACCAATTTCAAGCAGTTTGTTCTTGGCTTCGATGAGTTTCTTGCCGGGAGTGACGTCACTGATGCCGAAACTGAAGCCGCGGTTCATCATGTAGTACGAGGTCATGCGGGCCAACCTATACGCCATCGAAATAGCAGTTAAAAGTTATCCTACTAAAAAAAGTTGATTTTGGACAAGCCTAATCCATCTAATACATGTCTCAAGCAATACAACGCCCTGAATAGAGCATGGATTAAAGTTGCTGGCGCTGTATAACTCATCTAGATTAGATGGAAAACGACAATATTAATTTAAAAAAAAATCTTGGTGTATCTTAGTTTGTATTTAGAAATCTAACGTAACTAAAACGGTTCAAACTATTTTGGCAAACCAAATGTGAAAGTCGAATTCGAAATTCGGATTCTTATACCACTATAAAGTTCATTTACTTACTCCCATCGGTTACTGGTATAATTTCTGTAATTATCCGTCACTTAGGTGGTCCGAATTGGTCATTTAGCGCGCTTCATGCGCCGTAAAGTGTGCGCAGGATTTCATATCGGGAAATTGAACGTTAGCATTGTAAGCGCTGTTCATCCAATTCGAACCGCAGCCTTCATATAGACGTAAAAATGACAGACAAATGGGCGTTACAGACTTTAACTGTTAATGTGAACTTACCTCCACATGCCTCTAACAGCGTACTCTTCTCCCCAATCTCTCAAAAGGACGTAGAATATATTGTTCTTGGTGCCAGAACCGAGGGTGCTTTTGTCCATAGAACCGCAGAGCAACTCAGAGTTACGGATTATTACATCTGCAACAAATATAACACTGGTACCAACTGACTCATATATTACTTTACCTTAAAAGGGGTAATAAGGAGCGATTTTTAGGGCAGAACACGGGATCAGGATTTAGAGTGTCATTCGGGGCACAGCTAGAATTTTAAACATCTACTAAGATAAAGTGAACACATAGACTGTGGGCCTCCTCTAAGAGGGTTTAGTAAGACACCACGGGTGCCTACTCCGTATTGGCGAATATTTGCAACTTTTGAGTAATAGGGCTTGTCGGTTTCCTTTCGATGTTTTCCATCGCCCGCCGTGAGAGTATGTCCTCAATGTGACTTCACCTTCAGTTTAAAAGTTGAAGTCTTACTGAACCTACACTGCTCTTTCTAAGAGGAAAGAAGGTACTTACAAGAGTCATTCAAGCACATATCCTTGTTTTTTGTATAGTTTTTGCCTTTCGTTTCTAAGTTCGCTTTGACTTCACATTTTTTATTCGGCTTCATTATAAGACTGGAAAGAAAATAACGTTTATTGCAGCAGGAACTCAATTAATCTTGGACGAACACAAACAAATTGCTACTGTTACATTGAGGAGATTCAATTTAGTGAGGTAGTCTCACCTGAAGATCTGTTTCCCGGTCCACAGCATCCTCGGCTTCAATATAGCAGGTGGCGGCATGTGTACGGCAGCGGCAGCGTCGGGCCCGGCCAGCAGGCACGCCGCCAGCTGCTGCGCCTGGCCCTTCGTCAGGAACGTATCCCGTTGGGTCAGTAAATAACCTCCCGTGATGAAGTCTTGTGTAGCCGCGATCAGCAACTCACCGTTTCTAGGAGTTACTAAGTTTGATTTGTTCTGAAAGTCAAACAAAGGAAGCTTAAAGTTGCGTATAATATCTTGTTCTCGTGGCTCACCCCGATAAACAATGGGTGACCCGCAGGCCGCACGACCGTTAAATAGCACTTATCATGGATTATAAGGACGTCCTTGCAAAATTGTAGGTTTCTAGAGGCAGCATTGTCTGAGAGACAATTAAGGACAAGGTAAGTTATAGGGAGTTAGCAGCGGAAAGAGGCACTGGCAAGTACTTAACGCTCCCAATAATCACATGGCAGGGGCATAGGTGTGGTGGAGAGCATTACTTACCCCCATGAGTATAAGCGCTTCAGCTCTCGCCTCTTCAGTCTGCGGTAAATGCATGTTCATCTCGTCGCCGTCAAAGTCAGCGTTGTAAGGAGTACACACGCATTCGTTGAACCTGTACGTAAAGTGCGGGCACGGTTACGTCTAAAAAATCAACAAATATGACATTACACACAGCGTCATCTAGCGTCTAAGTACCTGAATGTCCTCTGCGGCTGCACCTTCGCTCGATGGCACATGATGGACAGCTTGTGCAGCGAGGGTTGCCTGTTGAACAGCACCACGTCGCCGTCCACCAGGTGGCGCTCCACTATGTCGCCACACTGGACAAGGAATAATCAACCATATTGTAACGAGAATTATGTGCTAAACTATTAAAAGAATTGCGCCCTTCACTTGGAATTTGACCTAACAGACTGCAAAGTAATATCTAAAGTAATCTATACAAAAAAGTTGGGTCCGCTTATCATGAAACTCGGTATGACATTGAATATTTGGGAATCTGGGACATAGGCTAGTCCCAGACTTACGCAAGTGGTACCGCTACTAAGTAACATTACCTTAAGCTCCTGAGCAATCTTCTCTCTGTTCCCGTACTTGAGAAACTTCTTGTGTTTCAACCCCCGCTGCTGCACGTAGTTGGCGCCCGGGTGTGTATCGGGTCCGTGTACCACCAGCTGCCTCAGCCACGCCAAGTTCGCCGGGAACACGCGCTCGGGGTACGTCAGTATTTTAGCTACGTGTACTGGTACTCCAACCTGGTTGTATACACATATATAATCATTACATAGACCTTTACATAACAGGGTCTAAAACTTTTAATAATACCTAGATAGTATTCCAGAATTAAAAGTAATTAAAACGAAAAAGAAAAACGCCGAATTGTCCAATCACGTGCTGGCAAGCATTCTATGGCATAAATAATTCTAAAGTTGTTATCAGATGGTGCAACCTCAGCCTATGGTGACGATTTTGTTTAGTTTTAGTAGGTATTTATGATGAATGACGTCTAAATAAATTGAAAGGTTTCTCATACAAATATATCATGTCACTTTTCCTAGTGATAGTCAACACCAGTGAGATTTGGTATAAAAGACATCACTGTGTTGGTTTCAGTACTATTTGCCTTCCACAAAAAAAAAACGCAAAAAGGTCCTAACCTCCTGGATCTGCAAGTTAGGATCTGGTGAGATGACCGTCCTGCTGGAGAAGTCGACTCGTTTTCCGGAGAGATTCCCTCGGAACCTTCCCTGTTTGCCTTTCAGGCGTTGTACTAGCCCTCGACCTGGTTTCTTGGGCTGAAATATCAAAGACATAGGAAATCATAGGAAACAACCAATCATTCAACTATTTTAAAATACTAAAACTAGCTGCGCCTCGCAGTTTTACCTGCGTTAGTATTGATCCCGTGGGAAAATGCTGATTAGGTGAGATGAGGTCAAATGCAAGCTTACATAGTATAAAACAAAGTCGCTTCCCGCTGTCTGTCCCTATGTATGCTTAGATCTTTAAAACTACGCAACGGATTTTGATGCGGGTTTTTAAATAGATACAGTGATTCAAGAGAAAGGTTTATATGTATAATACATGCATAATATAGCCGTGCGAAGCCGGGGCGGGTCGCTAGTTTAGCTTAAAAAAGACATTGGAAGCTCACAACTGAATTTTTTTAAATTTCCTTTTGTATTGACTTTTTGTTCTTTCTTCCTTTATTATAAGCATAGAAGTTATAAGAAGTAGTAGAGAAATGGGTCTTATAATCATGCAGCTGGGTTTAACAATAATGTATATTACTTGCATAGACATCGGAATCCCCGACATCTCGCTGTTGATATAGAGCGCAGCGTGCAGCTGTAAGTAGTCCCAATCTTCTTGTACGAGCTCGCTCTTACCACCGCTAGCGATGTGACGGGCTATCACGTCGTTGATTAGGAGGATCTCCGACTGTTTCATTGTTAAATCGTCTTCGTTACTAGAATATTACATAAAATTTACATAAGTCATCAAAATGTTTAATTAATAAGCTTCGAAACTAGGAGAAAATTAAACCAAAATGTACGAAATTATTTCACCTATAAAATATTTTTTTGGTTTCCGTCTTTAAAACCACTTTAGATTAATAAAAAAAGCATACGAAACCAAAGGAAAAGCTATGTTTTTGGCCCGTATGTTGGGTGAGTGAGTATGCAAGTTCATCTTTCCGTGCTTAACTTCGAAAATCTTTAGAAGGTACCTAGTAATTTTTTTTTAAATACTTCAAATTCAGATTACTTTGTACCAAAATAAACTTACGTGCCAGCCTTTATCTCAGATATAACACTAGGTCTAATACAAAGCGGTGGTACAGGTAACCGAGTCAGTATCAAGTCTTCCGGTCTTGTTTGTTTCACGTTCATGCCTAGCAGTGGAATGTCTTCATCTGGGATCCGTCGGAAGAGATTCAATACCTGGAAGACGATCAATTGCAGGAAATTACGCGAGAATGTCCAAAATGTCCATTGCTTAATTTTTCAGATTTCATAGGTTCAATGTTTGTTAATTGCATAGGTCACAAACAGATGTACAGTGAAACATTAATTTTATCTTCTGCTTATCCTAAGACCCCAAGCGATTTATTTCACCTAGATTCGATTTATTTAAAATTCGATTCTTATTTTTATAAATATACACTAAAGTTTGACAGGACATGTTTGCCGCATGTCAGAGGAACGATAAGCCAAAGTAACAACAGAATGGTCCCTCATAGGGACTAAGGCGACGATGGCGAGATGATTTGGACTAGTATAGGAATGATTGGTGTGCAATAGCGACAAATCGTGATCAATGAAAGAAAGGTGGAGAGGCCTTTGCGCAGCAGTGGGACACAGCAGTAGGCTCTCAATAAATAATCTTAAAGCTTAAAGTTATCTCATTTTTATTATAACGTGATCTGTATGATTTTTCTTTTTTCTTTAGATTTGTGATGTTTGTAACAGATGGTGTTACTAAAATGCATATACGCTATTCTGTTAGGCGGCGTTCGTCTATCTCTTCTGTAGTCAATAATAGATAGAAGATAGCGGCTGCTGAATATGACATAAATCTTAGTCTAGTTCTGCAGGGCTGTTTTCGCACTTAGCCTCTTCATTTGGGTCATTGTGCGAGTGAGAAGATCCTCCTTGTCACTCCAATCATACCAGGTCCTTCTAGAAGGCTAGCAGTGGTCTCAGGATGCTGCAGGTCTACCGGAGGAAATGCCGGCGATTGAAGAGACCGAGCTTGTTGATCTGTCGCTACTGCACTCCATGAGCATGTACTGTGGGGTTACCTCCATCTCCATGCATCCTCTGATGACATACATCTATGGCCAACTCACCTCTAAAGGACTAAGTTCAATAACAAGTCCACTGTTGAGCATCGTAGCCAGTTCCTTGTTGTTCTCCTTTGCTTCATGGAACTCCTTCAGTACTCGCTTCACAATGGCGTCTGTCGGCTTTTTATTACGGTATTTATCGTGTATTATCTGTGGAGGAAGTGTGATTACATTTTTGAAGTGAAAACTTCTTATGGCGCGTTGGGCACTTTTGTGGGTGAGCATTTTCAACCGTTCTCGCGACAGATTTTGACGCGACAGATGAGATTTTATTTGTGTTAGTCTTTTTGTATAACTTATACTGCCATCTATTACACAAATTGAGAAACTTAGTTTCTAGAAAGACCGCTATTCGAATGTAGATGGCGCTGATTTAAATTTTTTAGTGCCATCTAGCGAATAAAAAATAAACTATATTTGTTTAAGTGAGTGCTAATAGATGGCAGTAGCAGATCGTTTCAAGAAATATTCTATGAGAAATAACAAGTTTATTGTTTTCACTTCTGCCTGCACTCCCGGAGTGCGCTGTTTTTTTTTTGTAGGACATTTGTACACAGCGCCATTTTGCCTTGAACTAAAGAAAACTGGACCCAGAAGCCTAATTAGATGGTAGATAGATAGCAAGTAATTCTTGCTATCTATTAACAAAAGGGGTTTGCGGACTCTCATATAATTATTTTTATACCTTAAGGGTAAAGTGATTTTGCTTAGTGATAAATGTCTCAGACTTTTATTTTGAAGGTTGTGGGCTTGAAACCTGACTGGCTGTGCAGTGTGCACCAATGACTTTTACGTGATATGCTATTAAGTACATGGTGAGGAAGTTAAACAGATTGACAAACTCTGCTTAGCTTAGGAGTAGTAGGTCTACAATATGTGTAAATGTACAACCATACACAGTAAAAATAACTAAATACTATTAAGTCTACTATTAAGTGAAGAATTGTAAAAAACTGATGTTGTACAAAATTATTATTATTATTTAGTATTCTTTACTCTGGACACGGTCAACTAAGCTGAGCGGAGGTATAGGTGATGAGTAAGCCCATTTAATTTATAGAGCATGGATTAAACTTACTGGCACTGTATAAATCATTTAGAATATACCTTCAGGATCCCAGCTGGACTCTTCTTCACAACACCATTGAGGGCATCACAGGAGGGACACTTAGTGCAGGTCTTGGCTTTCTTCAACACTGCCGCACGGAGGTTCTTCTTGTGCAAGTACATCAGTTCAGGGTTCAGGAACTTACGTCGGTAGGACTTCTTTAGGGCTTCTGGCAACATTACTTTGGCACATTCCTATGGAAATAATAAATTATAGACATATGAGATAGGTATTACCACATAATCAAACTTCAGAGTAACAAGTGCAATGTCATAATACTTCTGTTATAGAATACCACTTAATATCAGATAGGTAGACCATTACATACGTTCTGTCTCTTTATTTCAAGCTCTGAAGAACTCAAATTAAACTGACCTTAAATGCATTGTCAGTTTTACCCAAGTTGGAATGGAATGGAAACTAATGCTTTGGCCATTCCATGGCCACAACAAACATTTCTACAACTTGGGTAAAACTGACAGCCACCTATGCCCTATGCTGAGCATGCATGGAAGCTGAAAAGACGGTTGTGTACATTCTCCTGGGTTATGTTGTACTGGCAGATATTATTAATGTTAACGTTTACTCTTCTTGTGGCAAAATTCATGGATAAACTAGACTGTTTCTCCACCTTAAAAGTAGAACTTCACACACAAATAACCCAACTAAAGAGGTTTAGCTGCGGAAACAGCCTGTTAGGAAGTACAAGCTCTAAAGAAGGTTCTAATTAACAAAGTCACCTTGCAAATAGTCTGCAGAATAGTGATGATGGAGCGGAAGTACCCCACATGGAACACCGGCAGCGCCAACTCGATGTACCCATAGTGGCCGACACATTCAGCCAGGCCGAGGCCACATGTCTCACAGTTGGCATCCTTTTGATTTGTACCCTGCAAATATAATGGTTTAATGTTTGTAAATTAGTATTCAATACTAAGTGAAAAGTACCTAGATATGATATTTCCATGAAAATGTTGTATTTACCATCCGCCGGTCAAGCACCCCATAAGTCGCCGGCACCCGCTGTCCATCCTGAGCGTACAAGTTCTTGGTTATCACCTGGATATGAGCCGCCTGCTGGATGGCAGACGCGCTGTCTACGTTAAAAGTTACGTGAGAACTGGGAAACAAAAAGATTAAAATAAACTTTTAAATACTATATTTACCGACTCAAATAGTTTCTCAATGAAAGTTTAGAGACGTAATTTAATGCTGGTACACTAAAATTTAACACGTGTAACTAAATTACATCGATTTTATGTAAAATAAATACTTTAAAAATCTTCTAAGATAAAGTAAACATAACCTAACTTACATCTTTCTCCCGACGTACGTCTCGCGATATTGCTCCTTCGGCATCTTGAATAAATGTTACTTCACCTATTTTAATTAATTATACTTATTCTAACAGAGATCATTGTATGAACACAAATGAAAACAACAAAAACATTGAAAATAACCTAAAAGTGATTTGTCAATTTTGACAACTGACAAAGATGCGTTCGATACGCAGAAACTTCTCAAATAATTAATTTTGAACGCAGCTGTAAAATGTGTTGTAGACCGAGAGATTTGAAAAATCTACCATTTCCATACAATATTCCGAAACTAATCTATGTGTGTTTTCAATCGGGAAAAACTAAGAACCCATAACACGAAGACTGGAGACGTTCTTGAAAAATTGACAATATTTTGCCGATCAAGTCATTCATTAGGGATCTATTGGGAGTATAGCCACTTGATTTTATCAAATAATCGGGAATATTTTATCCACAAGGATTAATTAAATCTACCATAATAGTAGATTTTCTAAAGAGTACATCCCCATTCATATGTTTCTGGCGTAGCGAGCAAGAAGCTCCGCAGCGCGCCGTTTTTTGGCTTGTCAACTGAAACCACGCAACAATTTCACTCAAAAGTATCTGTAAAAAGAATTATTTTGTATCCATGTGATGATCAACAGAATACAGTTATCGATGCGCTGTGTGAAGTCAAGTGATATACATCGCCAGTGTTTATCTTTATCGCTGTGAAGAAGGTCTTTCTCATCGGAGTGACCCGCGAGCTCCCAACATGCCTCTCTTGAAAAGGAAAGCCTTCGAGAAATCGACGGCGTCGGGCTACCTTCGGGACGATGACGAGGTCTTCCACTGCGAGATTACCGACGAGATATTCAAAGACTATGAGTGAGTATCGTTGTATTGTTTTTAACCGCCAAATTCCAGTAAAATATTGCGCGAACTCGTTTTTATCTATTGTATGAGACCGTTGGCTTTGTTAGCGCGTTAGGTCGCGTTGCGCGACATGCGTGTCGCGGTTTCCGCGAACCGCGTCACAGTTTTTATGATGTTTTTTTCCATGTTACGTTTTAGAGAGTACTGTGAGAGGATTATATTGGTTAATTCCATGGTGTGGACATGTGAGATGACCGGAAAGAACAACCTTACGTACTCGGAGGCGCTACAGAGCGAGAAGGCTGCCAAGAAGTTGCTTAGAGACTTCCCTATGGAACTACGGATACCGATATTGTACTTGGCACAGAGAACCAAGCGTTGTTCCTTCGCTGAGATGTCTGAGGATATCTTCAACTTTGTTAGAGACAGATACTTTGTTGGTGAAACTGTGGAGGTGTGCTTGGAGGGTGACACCTTCAGGGAATCACACATACTGTCTGTCACTGCACAGAAACAACAGCCGGGCAGGTGCGTATCTATTTCTTATATAACAAAAAACAACAATAACAACAAATATATTTATTATTAAACATATTTAACTTATAAACTATAGTACTAAATATACAAGAGAACAATAAATGGCACATATGCCTGAACTAGTAAATGGTTTAAGGTGAAAGAGAATTTATACTATCTTGTAAAAATTAAATTTTATTGTTGGACAAAAACATAAATAGGCACAAACTTATCATTATCAAAAAATTCTCAGTATCATCGTTGGACATATTTTGAAATGCTTCTCCGACAGCTTTCCATGGAAATAACTGTTCTGTCTAATTGAGTAATTACCATAAGTGGTTAAAATAGTAAAGATATCATCTATGAATCCCACTGTAGAATATTTAGTAAGCCAGATAATGGGACAGACTAAAACTCATTAAAAAAATTACCTACCTAATTATCTTATTTGAACAAAATTATTCAAATTAGTAAGTAATGTCCAATATGAAATTAAATAAGGACATAGGTAGTAGGATATAATAATATGGTAAAATAATATATATTTAAATTGCGTCATCTCCTTACTAAACCACAGTAAGGTTTTTGTAATTTTTAATAGAGTTAAAATTAGTTGGAATTAATTCATATTGTAAACCTTTATAATTATTAACTACCTCAATGGCCAGACCATAGTTTATTAGTAGTATTATGATTTAAGAATACCAGAACACTGCGACGCAAAAGGTTACGGGTTCGATTCCCGACATGGAACAACCTATATGTACCTACTTACCTAATTCAAGATTTTTATACATTTATATTTAATTAATGACCTCTGCGAACACCCGCCAGCGACGATTTCAATTAGTATTTGTGTACAGATATTTGTTTCTGTAAACAAATATCTGAGGATATGACTATCTATTCATACAATAAATATGTAAGTACCTATTCTATCAGTTGTCCGACCTCCATAACACAAGCCAAATTGCTTTGCCTGAGTATATTAGTGATTATTATGTTTATTTTTCGATATCTTTGAAACAGCAAATCCATGATCCCGGCTGCCTCCTACTGCTACGAAGTGGAACAGTTTGACGAGAGCAACCCGGAGGCGACTGGCCAGATCGGTACCGCTCCCTTCGACCGCGTCCGCCGACCCAAGGGTGTCTACACGAGGGACAAGAACAGGCTGTTCTTGAAGCAGTTTGTTGAAGCAGGCCCGGGCGGCGTTATTTGTATCAAGGTAAGTTGATAGATAATAAATAAATAAATAAATATTTCAGGACATATTACACATCGCCATCCAGCCCCAAGCTAAGCAACTTAATGCTTGTGTTATGGGTGCCGGATAACGGATAAACTACTTATATACTTTTTTTTTTTTGTATATATATACATAATATACATATAGGAAACACCCAGAACCAGAAACAAGAATTTATGGTTAGCATAAATACTTGTTCCCGGCGGGAATCGAACCCGCAACCTTCTGCGTCGCAGTCGGGTGTTCGCCCGACGCGCCACAGAGGTCGTCATAATAGATTTATTGAGTACAAAGGCACATGACAAACAAATATAAGGTAGAAATAACAGTTAAAATCCACGTATCCTGATCCTAATCCTAGCTATCCTTTTCCTAATCCTAAAAATCCTGATCCTAATACTAAAAATCCTGACCCTAATACTAAAAATCCTGATCCTAATACTAAAAATCCTGACCCTAATACTAAAAATGCTGATCCTAATACTAAAAATCCTGACACTAATACTAAAAATCCTGATCCTAATACTAAAAATGCTGATCCTAATACTAAAAATCCTGATCCTAATACTAAAAATCCTGACCCTAATACTAAAAATCCTGATCCTAATACTAAAAATGCTGATCCTAATACTAAAAATCCTGATCCTAATACTAAAAATCCTGATCCTAATACTAAAAATGCTGATCCTAATACTAAAAATCCTGATCCTAATACTAAAAATCCTGATCCTAATACTAAAAATGCTGATCCTAATACTAAAAATGCTGATCCTAATACCAAAAATGCTGATCCTAATCCTAGCTATCCTTTTCATAATCCTAACTAATATTATAAATCTGAAAGCTTGTTTATTAATATTTTGTTTGTATGTTTCTTTATTACCTCTTTACCGTCAAACGACTAAACCGATTTGGATGAAAATCGCCATAGTGGTAGTTCAGAGGTTGGAGAAGGACATAGGATATTTTTGAACCCGAATTTCCGGCGGAACCAAGAATTACGCGTGTAAAACTGCGGGGCGCTGCTAGTAAGTAGATACATAAGAAACAAAGGAAACATGAATAAACGAAAATAAAATAAACCATAAAATACATATTAAAAAAAAAAGTAATTGTCAATAGTTAGGATGTGTATCGAACGCCGACCAATGAAAAGAAGACACAATAAATTATAACAAACATTCACACAAACTTTTGCATTCATAATATTATAGTTTTAGCAGGAATTTTGACATAGCACCATCTGACTCCGTACTCCGAAGCTTGTGTTATGGTGACCAATATAATAGGTAGAATACTTAATTTCTTTTGAAAATACATACAGGAACACCCAGGCCAGAAACCAATATTTATAGGTTAAACAAATATTTGTTCCATTGCGGGAACCGAACCCGTTACCTTCAGCGTCGCAGGCGGATTTCCACCCGTCACGCCACATAGGTCGCCTTCCGTACGTCGTATTAAAACTAGGGCATGGAAGTGAAACCGCAGGCGTCAGCTAGTCTCGCTACGGGTTTCGATTTTCTTTGTCAATGAAATGATTAGGCAATAACTCGAGACCTTGAACTGAGCCGACGTTGAGAGGGCGTTCACCTATAATACATGCTTATACACATACTTGCTGCGCTCCGCTGTTTCGTCCGCATAAAAGCCCGATTCCTTGAGAATTTCTGGATAAATAGTTATTCAGAAGTTCCTCGAATCTTCCATTACTGTTAAGCATAAATACTTGTCTGATGCGGGAATCGAACCCGCAACCCTGCGTTTGGCAGTCCGGCACGGTGACCATTGTGCCAACTGGGTCGTCCCAAACAAACAAACAAATCTTTTCTCTTTATAATATTAATATAAACTAGTTGTCTCAAGGGAATATCCGGATAAAATTTGTGTTATTCCTAAACTTTGGCCCCCTTATTCCAAAACGAGGTTTAAGGATAGTCCGAGATGTGGATTTAAACCTTAGATTTAGACACAGATTTACTCGTAAACTATAGTCTAAACACTATCCCTATAGGTTACATAGGGAACTATAGTCTAAACACTATCCATAAAGATTATTTAAGGATAGTGTTTAGACTATAGTTTACGAGCTACGTTTAGTTTACGTTTAAATCCATATCTCGGACTATCCTTAAACCTCGTTTTGGAATAAGGGGGCGGCTGTTTACATTATTATACCAAGTTTAATCGCAATCGGTTTAGTAGTTTTTGCTGGAAAGAGTAACAAACATACATATTAACACAGATACATTTACATATAATAATGTTAGTAGTATTTTATAATAATAATCTTTATCGTCAGTCTTTCTGGTTTCATTTTAAATACGCAAATGCAAGATGTAGCGAATAAACACGGAAATATAATGATTTTTAATGTTTTTTTACCCGACTTTGGGAAAACCAAAGGAAAACTTGATGTTTTTGGTCCGTATATGGGTGTGTAACTGTATGTATATGTCTTTTCCCGTATAAGTTCTAAACCTCTTATCAATACTTATAATAAAAAAGAGAGGACAGTCTGTACTTAGAAGCAAGTTTAAAAAAATAGTCTAGGAGACTAACGCCCTTAGTCTCAAACAGTACTTACTTAAGTTGATCTTGGATAATTGAACGCACTGCGCTAAATGCGGCCCTGTGATTGGTCAATTTTGTGCTGCTCTCTTCACTCTAGCGAATTATCGTCATAATTGCGGCTCTATGCGTTCGCGCGCACTATGCAATGTCATAGGGTTGATTCTGAATACGGGTGTTAGAAAATGTACTTAGTAAGTAGAACAAAAATGTAATTAATACCAACCTTAAAAAAATAAACTAACAAAAACAAACATTATTTTAAAAGTATTATTTACTAGCTACGCCCTGCAGTTTCACCCGCGTAAGTCCCGATCCCGTGACGGTGGGCTAATAAACATTGCTCTTACGTTGAAGGCAAACATCGTGATGAAACCCGCGGCTTATTTGTCTCCAAACGCATTGAGGACATGGTTAACTAAGCTAAGAGGGTGGCATAGCTACTGGGCAAGCCTACTTCATGTAATACATGCCCCAGGCATTACAGCATATCTTAGTATATGTAGGTAGGTCCTTAGGCCTACATTTAGATCCAGAAAATTACCTACCTATTGAATATGTTTAATTTCTCCTTCACAGAAAACAACATTAGAAAAATACAACATTTCCAAAGTAGCATTCAGTCAGATCTTCACTGGCAACCCTCCGGAGTTC
The DNA here is from genome assembly GCA_907269075.1 of Idaea aversata. Classification (NCBI taxonomy): domain Eukaryota; kingdom Metazoa; phylum Arthropoda; class Insecta; order Lepidoptera; family Geometridae; genus Idaea; species Idaea aversata. The sequence goes on along the minus strand of OU026100.1, from coordinate 13,499,973 downwards.
GACACCTCCAAGAAACTGCTAAAGACTGGCCCATCGCCTCCCAAATCTGCCTCGAAGCTGAACAATTCAGCTTCTAAGCTGAACTCAGTGTCTAAAGTGAACAAGAAGAAACCCAGCCCTGACAAGAAGGGACAGCAGTCTATGGATAAGTTTGTTAAGAAAACTACTGAGGGTGAGTATTTAAACATAGCTGCTTGCACTGTTTGATTTTACTTCTAAGACTTAGGTAGACTTGCACAACAAAATAGATTAAAGATCTTAAATTAACTTGACTTAAAATCACAACCTTGTGGTTACTGTAATAGAATTTAATTTTAGATTACCCTTTTAATCTTCATATCGTTATATGATAGGTCAGCGTTTGACCACTATCACACCTGCCTGATGGTACTCGTAGCACGCTCTCCTAGAAAATACCTATTCACTCGCGACTTCTAATACTTTAAAATATTTTTTCAACTTACCTTGAGTTTTACTAAGATTACTATTTGGGGGTCTTCAATTGACGAGTAAACGTATCTTCCAGACGCGCGTGCTACGTCTTATGCCGGCGCCTCACATGGGCTATGTTGGCTCCAAGTTATACTGTTGGATCCAACACACCAATGTGAGGATCGATCTTGGAACGTTCAATAACGTCCAATAACGTTCTAATATCGATCCTCACATTGGTGTGTTGGATCCAACAGTATAACTAGGAGCCAACATAGCCAATGTGAGGCGCCGGCATTAGACAGTATCATAACTTACTATCAGTCAGTTATGTTTGAGTTTTTAAATAATAGTGGTTGTTTTTACAAAAAATCACTAATATTTTGAAAGCTTTAGTTTTTGAAAGAACTTAACTATTGTAAAACCGTTTTCAGAATTAAATAAAGTTTAAAATATGCATGAATACCTAACAAATCTATACTTAATATTATAAAGCTGAAGAGTTTGTTTGTTTGAATGCGCTAATCTCAGAAACTACTTGTTTGAATTGAAAAAATCTTATTGTGTTGGGTGAAACCGTAGAGCGCTGCTAGTTATGTACTAAATGCCATCATATTTTATTTCTAGCATCGCCGAAACCAAAGGCCCCATCGGATCCGGCGGCCAAGAAAAGTGCACAAGAACTAGCGGAGAAGATGCGCCGAGCAGAAGACGCGATGAGGCAGAGGAAGGAAGAAGAGAAGGCGAGGAAGAAGGAGAAGACGGCGCGGTTACAGGCTTATATCAAGGAGTGGCAGAAGGTCAAAGATGACCTGGAACTTGAGGACCATAAGGTAAACTACATTTTTACTTTTTAGGATTCAAAAGGTACCCTTAGGAGTGTTAGGAGATCACTCACAGATTTTTCCAAACATAAAACATATTTTTTACTATTATTGGTTAATTTTTCAGTAGGTCTTGACTATTATAGTTTCCAAGAATTGGTCTGTATTAGCAACAAAAAAATATAGGTTTTTTTTTGCAAATTAACAAGTTCTTGTTTTTGATTTTTCCAAAAATCTAATAATGCAGTTTTAGTTCGTCACCTTGATACTACCGAAATACAGTGCTCAAAACAGAATAAAACTATTTGGGTTCAATAGAAATCAGAAAAGTATATATCTCTTATGCATGATTCAGTGACCTGTGACGCCATCTACTGGCGACACTATCTAAGTAATCGTTCCTACCTTTCAGATATTACCGAAAGGCACAGCAGTAGACATCGAAGGCATACCACAACAACACATCGGTGACTTTATCTCTGTGCTGGAATTTGTCCACACATACTCCGATATCTTGAAAGCTAAAGACGTATTTCACAATAAGTTCGACATAGAGACGTTTAGAAAGGCATTGACTCAGAAGGAACATGCTGGCACGTTTAGTGATCTTATACAAATGTTGTTGACTACCATATTTAGCTTGCAAGAAGATGAGGCTGAAGAGTATAATGAGAATAAAGGCATACAGATGTATACTGGTAAGTGGCAAGTTATCTTTGAAGTGAGTTCTTCAGACGGGTTGAATTGGCCAAACCACTCTAGATATTTGCACCAAACCATGCCCAATATTTAGGACCTTAAGATAAAACAAAGTCGCTTTCTCTGTCCCTATATCCCTATGTATGCTTAAATCTTTAAAAGTACGCAAACGGATTTTGATTCGATTTTTTTTAATAGATAGAGTGATTCAAGAAGAAGTTTTATATGTATAATACATGCATAATATAGCCTTACGAAGCTGGGGCGGGTCGCTAGTTAAGAAATAAAGTAGTTCTAGCATTCTGTCCTCACGTTGGCCAGACCATGTTTGATATGACATGATTTATATTTTTTTGCTATAAACCGTCGATCGATTTTTGTTAGAGAAAAAGTGAATAAGTATAACAATAAGTCTAACCGTTTTGTTTTTGTGAGTAATTTTTTTTAAGATAAATAACATTAATTCTGTTTTTTTTTTAATTTTTTAAAAAGCAGGTATAGTTACTACCTAGTTGCATTTCGATACTCTTTTGTTAGAAATTACAAATTATATATCATTTTCAGAGGACAAATTAACAACAAACGGCAGTGCGAACGGTGAAGTAGGTGTAACGAAGGCGATAGAGTTAGCAACTAAAGCCAGTAAATGGTCGCAGACGCACCTCGGCACGCCGCTCAGCAAGCTGCCCTTAGACCCGACCACTGTTAGCGAAGTACTTAGGTAAGTTAACCCAGGCCTTCATTTGTTTTTTCGACTGTCATCTGCATTAATCATTTTCCGACCTTTATTTGATTTTCCGATTGTCAAATGTTTTTCCGACCTTCGATTGTTTTGTCGAATGTATATTGCAGCTGGTTTTCCGATCTTCAATTGTTTTTCCGACGACTGTCAACTGCTTTTCCGATGCCCAACCTTAGAAACCTCTAATGATTATTTTAATTTGATTAGCAAATAAGATGGATAAGACATACCGTGTAACTGGTACAGGCTACACTTGCTGTCGTCGGGCGCGGCCGCGGGCGCGCGCTGCGCCACGTGGCGGTACCAGGCTCGCGGCGGGTACAGTAGTCACGACGACGCCGGGCTGCGGCTGCGTCGCACCAAGCCGCAGGCGCTCGTACATCTAGCTAGGGCACACGTCGCCGACTTGTCGCTAGGTTAGTACAGAAAAATAAGAAATCGAAGAAAATAAATTGAGCAAGACCTAAAGGGCGTGTGCTTGCAAAAAAAACTCTACCATATGTGTACATAGAAGGATTCGAAGCTGCTACTTCGTAGATGTAATACCACATCAACCACAGTGCCACGAAGTCTTCTGTCTAGCTGCATTCGACACACGTGGTCGGCCCACTCAGATTTTTATACTTTCCCAAAAATATTACGGAATTTAATTATTAAATTCTTATCCTTCTCTCCATCTTCCTTCTTTTGTTACTTCTATTTTTAACTCAATATTAATTTATAAATATTATTACAGACGACAAGTTCGCGATATTACAATGCCTGATGAACCAGATCCTGAGTTACGCGACCGTCCGTGACGTCATCGAGGAGAAGCTTGAGGAACAGAAGAACACTAAACATTCGCTTAGAACTTTACAGGTAACATTACTGACTAGCTGCGACCCGCAGCTTCAACCGATCCCGTCAATATATAGTAATAAAAAATAGAAAAATAGTATTAAAGAAACCTAATCTTACCGCAAAAACCGTGTGAACCACACTGAATAAAAAAGCTCTTGAAATCATGATATTTTGTTTATTAACTGATAAAATACCTTCACCATTAGAATGATCTATACTGTAATCCCTAAAAAGAGAAAAATTATATATTTTCTCATTCAGACCTCCTGTAATTTTGTTCCGTGGCTAAATAATTAGCAGGTACGTTGTATTTTTGTAGATAAACGAACGTAAACGCGAAGCTCAAGTACTAGCTCAGAAACAAGAATTAAAAAAAGAAGCGACAGCCAAGAAAGAAGAGAACAAACTGTCGGGTGAAAAGGCTCGAGCTGTGGACGAAGAACTCAGGGTTGCCATCGAGAACTTGAACACTGAGAACGAACTAAAACGCAAGGAGTTCGAGAACAAAGTGAAGGAGTTGCAAACTGAGCTGTTCGAATATGTGTCTTATGTCGGTGAGTTATGGTGCATTTTTACAGACATCAGGTGCTGAAGCCAATTTTTTGCAATTATTTACTAAAACATAATATTTGAATGGGGATACTACTAGGTTTGTAAATAAATAATCTTGGGTTTGTAATAACGAATCACATGTGTAGTTTTCACATTGAACAATATTCGAAAAATGTTCATTTCGCCTTTGTGAGTGAAAAGGTCAAAGTGTGTGAAGTTCTTTTTGGCCTCCTTTCTTTTATTAACTTGTGTAATATGTCTTACAATTGTTCGTTTAGGTTCCGACCGCGCGTACCGTCGGTACTGGGTGTTCCGCTCTGTGGGAGGTCTGCTGGTAGAGACGGGGGCGGAGCCCCGCGGACCCTGTCGAGACAAGCCAGTCCTGCCGGCCGATAGGGGAGAGGATACACTAGCTTATATAACAACGCTGTTTGAAAACCAGAAGGAGAGAGGTAAGTGAAATTACGGTCAGCACACATCGCATTAAAAAATCCTCTTTTATGCTCCGTGGTTTGCCTCTGAGCTTTGTAATCTATATCTTGTTACCAGTATTTGCGTTGTCAGATATGAAATATCTACTATTGTGTACTGACCTCAAACGTCTTGTTAAGGTGCATTTGGGCCCATGGCACATTGGCCATAAGTAAAATGCATTTTGGTTTTGGCTCCTTCTTAACCTCCTTTGCACTAGCAGAAGTATGGTGACCTATTTACCCTGCAGATAAGTGAAGACGTTTACAATTTTAACACATTCAACTCTTTCTCCATGATCCTAGGTGGCAGTGATAAAGAGAATGATTCAGCGGCAAATTCCCGCGGTAATTCCCCGAAGAAGCCGCTCTCCAACCTGAACGGTTTGAACCACAAGTTGAACGGCGTCGAGTCGCACGCGCAGCAGCTGAGGGATCTACTCATGTGTACGGGGGATATTGCGCATTGTCCTGTGCATGGGAAGGTGAGAACGAGTCATATAGGTTTCTATCTCTTACTGTAACTTTTGGGGGATTTGGTTCCATTATGAAAGGTACTTTAGAAAAGGTTCCTTATTTCCTTGACTATTAACTTTACAGTTTAAGGAAACCTTGTAATAAAACTCCTGTCTTACTTGGTCCAGACAAGTTCTTTTTTTACGACACGTTTGACTAAACTTAGAGTAACATAGATTCAAGTTGCTGTCGCTGTTTAAATCATCTAGATTCGTTATATAGGCCATTATTATTGTTACCATGTTATGTTTTTGTGTGTCTACAGGGTGATATCCGTCCAACCTGGATGGTATTTCACACAGAAGAACAAATCTCCAGTCTTATAGCGGCCCTGAACAAGCGAGGGCTACGGGAACATGAGCTCAGACAGGCTCTGGAAGCGGACCCCCGCAGTTTGGCTCACCACCTCGCTAAATGCCCACTGCACCTTCTCAATCCAAATTCTTCACCGGTAATAATAAAATTAGAAACCTTTTATACAAACTTCAAAAAAAGCCTCTATCCATTGATTTCCTCTTTGCCTGTGTTGTCCTTTTATTTCGACTTGATGCCATTGTCAAAACTTGGCTCACAATGAAATTTTACCGGCCGTTGTTTAGAGATAATATAACGCCATTTATACAGCGATTCGGAACTAATTAAGAGAAAAAGAACCATTTAAAAACGCTAATTGCTTTGCAGGGCGCAGAAGCTATTCCTCTTTTGTAATATTATGATGTAATTGTTGTATCGTACAGCCGCCCATCCAGTCGCAACGCATCGCCCTCCGCAAGCACTTCCAACCGTCGCTATCCGTACCGGCGGACTGCTCGCTCGAGGAGGCTCTCGAGCTCTCACTGCGGGACCATATACTGGAGCTGGAGGAGAAGATCTTCCACGGGTGTCTTGGTAGTCTTAAAGTTAAGGTTAGTTCAATATTCTTACTATGTAGTGTCGGTACAGGATGTCAACCTTTTCCACTCCACACTATTCCCCGCCAACTCAGCGTTAACTCTCTTTTCCCCATATCCTATCTAACGCTATCCTCCTCCTCTTGTTTGGGCCTCCTATGGCTCTACAACCATTTACTTCCAATTTTTGTACTCTTCTGATGACATAAGTAAAATTGATCAGCGAAAATTAGTGCACTGAAATTTGAACTCTCGTCAATCCCATCGTATGGTACCGTATTGCCGGCATGGTATTTCCAAAAACTATTACGCCGATCGCTGGTGGATACGACTGAAATGAAGTATACCCGGATACGACATATTTCAAGTCAAGATTGTATGTACGAAAAATCGCCCAATAAACCCAAAGTTTGCCCTTACCATACTAATACTCTTTTACAGAGGCTGAAGCTTAGGCTAAAACCATAACACTCTTCTTCTAGGTAAAATGTTATTTGTTCCATAGGATCGGGAAGCATGGCGCGGTACCATAATGCTGCGAGGATACGACAAGCAGGCGGATTACTTGACCTGGGGACCGAACCAGAAGTACAGGGACGATTACCACCTGCCCAATGGAGTGCTCAGGTTACCTACAGGTTGGTATTTTATTACAATAACTAGCGACCCGCTCCGGCATCGCACGGGCTGTATTATGCATGTATTATACATATAACCTTCCTCTTGAATCACTCTATCTATTAAAAAAAAATCGTATCAAAATCCGTTGCGTAGTTTTAAAGTTCTAAGCATACATAGGGACATACAGCGGCGGTTTCACCCGCGGTAGTCCTGTGTTCTGGAAATATCGTCGTTCCTTATTCGTACAGCAAGGGAATGCACCAGTCTTTCCTGACGTGTACAATTTGGGTGTCTTCAAATCACGAGTGAACAGATATCTTCTTGGAAAGCGTCTTACATCTTAGACCGCATCGTTACCTACCGTCATCAGGCAGGTGTGATATTGGTCAAACGCTGATTGAGTTTTTGCGAGACTGTCCCATCGCAATATTTTTTCTAATTTAACTTCCAATAATCCTTTAGATCCGGATTCAGACGTAGTAATCCAGGAGAACAAGTACCGTGACCCGGGTCATTCCCTGGAGTCTACGCAGACCGGAGAGTCCTCCGGGCCGGCTGGAGCCGCTCCGGACACGGTGCGCGGACTGGCCGGGGCACTCTTACAGATCAGCCAGGCCATACACCACAAATATATTAAACGACCACTTGGTAAGTAAATACATAGATAGGTGATTAACATTGCTCTTTCGGGGAAGGAAAACATCGTGATGAAATCCGCGGCTTAGTTGGCTCCAGACGTATTGACGAGTTTTCTGGTTTTTAGTTGACTCCATTTTACACAAAAAGGACTCAACTGAAGAGGCCTAGTTGCGGAAAACAATATACAACTACAATTAGATAGATAAAACGTTTATTTATTCGAAAAAACTGCGGCTGCGATGCTTGGTTTACCAGCGCGTGGGAGACAATGTCCGTGATCACCACACAAACCTAAAAATTATCCGTATTATTTACCAGGTCTAGATGAGAAAGAGCGCAAGGAGCGCGAAGCCCGCAACCGTCCACTAGAGCTCGAGGCTCTCTACCGTTGGGAGGTATCCCTCATGGAGTGCCGCAGCTTCGCGCAGATAGCGCTCCACCTCCTGGCTCTCGACTCGAGTGTCGCGTGGTCCTCTTCCATATTGAACGCGAGCTGCCGGTTGTGCAGGAGGAAGGCTGACCCAGATAACATGCTGCTCTGCGACGGGTGCAATAAGGGACACCATTTGTACTGTTTGAAGCCTAAACTTACAGTGAGTATTAGCACAAGATGAGAGCAACTCTTGGTATGACATAATTAAGTCTAATTCAGCTAACACAATGCTACTTGAGTAAAATAATAGTATTATCCAAAAGTATTTTTTGCGTTTAACTTTAAAGTTTTCTTATTGTTTTCATGCTATCAGTCAAGATTACAAGGAAGGGTAAATATAAAATTCCTGACTGATAAATCAACGCACAGCTTAAACCAATGGACGAATTGGGCAAAAAAAAAATTATACAGATAGCCATTATGACGTATACCTGCTAAGAAAGAATTTCGGAAAATTTTACCCCTATGTGGACGAAGTTGCGGGTAAACACTAGTCGAAAATATTATACAAAGATCTAAGGCTCGAAGGAACTTAAAGCTGAAGTCTTTGTCTTATATATCTCTTTCTTAGAAATATTTTTAACACTCCTTCTTCTGTATGTAAAATAAATAAATAAATATAAATTGCTTTCTATTCAGACTGTACCTGAAGGCGATTGGTTCTGCGATACCTGTAGACCGAAAGAGAGGACACCCAGGAAGAGACGGAAACTATTCACTGAACATGATTTAGAAGAGGAATCTAACAGGTAATACTTACTAACTTTCACGATAGATAAATAGAAAGATCGCTCTATTGTGTCAAATATTGACAACAATACAACAGACAACAAGGCGCGTGGAAGCTATGAAGATTTTCCAGTAGATGGCGCTACGAGCCTTAGTCCTAAATAAACGTAGCTCAGTTAAGCCTTGGGTTCAAATCTCGCCAGGGTTTGTGGAAAATGTTTTCATAAAACTTGTTTCTTTATTATTTGTGTAGTGAGTCGGAAGGGTCAGACGTGGACAGCGGCGTGTGCCACGCGTGCGGTAGCGGCGGTCGGCTGGCGGCCACCTGCGCCGTCTGCGGCGGGAGCTTCCATCGCGAGTGTGCCGTGCCGAGACCGACGCGCAGCCAGTGGACTTGCTCCAACTGTGTACATGGGAATCATAGAGGTACGTACGTACATAATACCGTCTAATACTTTCAATTTAAAATGTGTTTGTTCCTCTTAACTGCCCAATGAATCGGTTTTGAATAAAAACCATGCTTGGCTGTGTCATATAATGATTGGTTTTATCTTAATAAGGAGGTATTTTAGGGCAGTACGGTGTTGTGCACATACACCATTAGACGCCTAAATCGATCTTATACCGACGCCATTAGCCATCGACAGTGATATCCTGTGCTGCGTGAACAGCACGACTGTAGCTTTATATTCCAAATAAGTCACTTTAACCTACCTACTTCTCTAGATTGAGTTTATTTCACTATTCAACCCACACTAAGCCACAAGCTTTAGTGTTAACTAGTTTTTGCCCGCGACTTCGTCCTCGAAGAAGTCGAAAATGGTTCTAATAAGATTGGACCAAGGAATCACGTTGTCCCATACAATTTCGGAAAAATCATTCTTATCGAATGCCTACGTCATACAAAGAACACACCCTCCAAGTTTTAGGTCTCTACGATCAGCGGTTTAGATTGTGTGTTGAACCGTCAGTCAGTAATTTAGGAAAAAGCATTTTATATGTATAGATTTAAATTCTTGTATTGTCGGCCCGGTGGGACATGGTTTCTGTAGCACAGTTGGCAAAGAGTACCAAAGCAGGGTACTGTTTTAAGACATAAATTGTCTACCTAGTACGTATTAGATGGTAAATGTGATTGTATCAACGTAGATCACTTGACGCGTCGTTGCGCGGCGACAGCCATGACCAACATCCACCAGTACACGAGCGCGCTCAACGCTCGCTCACGTCGGAGGCACAGCTCCGTCTCCTCGGGTTCGTTTATATATTGTCATATCCACATCTCTCGACTCTCATTGTCACTTCATGTTTTGGGTTACTCTTGTCTTCATCACTAAACTTCCTTATGCCGCTCTCATAATTTTAACTCAGTACATTAAAGTGCATTTTGCTTTATCAATCTACGATATTGTCATATCCATCTCTCGCCTTTCATTGTCTTGGGTTACTTAGGCCGCTCCCATATCATTTTAATTCAATAAATTATTCTTATTTTATATAATTGCATTTTCAACTTTAAGCCATTATTAGTATAAAGTGCATTTAGCTTTGGCGATTTACAATAATGTCATATCCATCTCTCTTGTTATTTTATGTCTTGGGTTACTTGTCTTGGCCGCTCTTTTATCATTGCATTTCCAACTTTAACTCTATAGCATTAAAGTGCATATCCATCTCTCACATCTCATTGGGTGATTTGTCTTTTTTGGGCGATTACTTAACATTCTTAGACTGGTCTCACTTCATTGCATTTCCAACTTTTACTTAACAGCATTAAGATGCTTAATCAAAAAACTTTTCTTCATGTTTTGGTTCGTTTTTTTTTTGGATTATGATGTATATATTAATTTATTTCTCTATTGCTTATTTGGAAAGGAACTTATCAGTTACCTATGGGTCTATATATTATAAACTTAACATACATACACTAAAATTTTAAGCTATAAATAATGAAATAGTTGTATATATTGTGTAGTATCCAATGCGGTGGCGATCCGCGTTAGATTTTTTTGTGAAACCAATCACCAATGTACTTAACATATTCAAACAGTATGAATTTTTATTTGCCTTCAAAAAGAATCATAGTCAAATCAGACGCGAATACTGTAAAAGTAGTCAAAAGTTAGGATTATGTGAGTGAGCGAGTCTCGCTCCGCTGCCAACGAAAGATATGCGACGATGTTCACATCACAAAAACTATAATAAAAATCATTTTACTACTGACGAGGCGCCGGTGGATATTTTCAATCGAAACCGAAATAAAAGACAAAAATGTCGGTGTGTGGGTGAACATAATGTCTAACTTTCGTTGACAGCAAGAAATATAGCAATGGCAAAAGAATGCAGCTACATTTTTAATCTATATCAGGTATTGTTTGAACACAGACTCATCGGACAGCGAGTACAACACAGCGCTGGTTAAACTAAAAGGACGAAGGTCGAGAGCCAGTAAGGAAGCCTCACCCATACAGAACGGGACAACTAAACGAACAAGAAAGTATGTATACACTACTAATTTAATTGTTTTAATTTATATTTGAAAAGCAATTGAATTTAACTATTAAAAGCCTGAGCCTGCTTGATAGAAGATGAGGATGCGTAGAAGATACCTGTTCATTCGTGACTTTAAGACCCCCAAATTCTACATGTCAGGAAAGACAAACGCAGGTAGCTGATTAAGTAATGGTGTCTGGAATTTCCACCATAAATCGGTGTCGGTGTTGCTTCGTTGTATGACGAAAGAAAGGAGATGGCATTTGGTCGTAAATTTTTGTTTGTAGTAAGAATCCATGGGAGTAACATAAGGTTTTCATCCCGATATGTCCACGACATTAGGACTTACGCGTGGTAAACCTCGAGATTAAGTATAATATAACGGTTAATACTGCGTAAGGCGTATGTTGTAACTGTTAATGTGATTTCAGACCAAAAGAAGAACCAGTTACGGCAAGTTCAAAACGATCGAAGAGTTCGTTGACAAACGGCCATCATGGTAAGATTTCACAAGCAATTAATTTATGTCTAAGTTTGCCGTGCTCAAATACGACATTTCCCGGAGTGCTATCTAGCCTTAAACTAAGGAGCTAAGCTTGTTATTTGAGTATCTTATAACGGACAAAATACTTGTGTACTTTTCGTTTAATAATACGTATAGAAACACCTAGAACCGAAAACATATTCATACAAATATTGGTTCGATGACGGCGGGAATCGAATTCTGCGACGCAGCGTTGGTTCTTACAGAGGTCATCCAACTTTGAGCTGATTAAAGCATACTTCTATGATGCTGACCTACATTGCACCATGCATGTGGATTAAAAAGTGATACTCCAAGTTTCTCCATTGATTACCATTTAATTTTTAAGAATGTTATGTTATGCGATTGATTCCAGCACCCGCGCCGCCATCGGAGCGCAGTGCGGTCCGTAAGCGTAACCGAGTGAGTTCCCCCGCGTTACACGAGGAGAGCCTACAGCTGTTGCTGCGGGACACCATGAAGCACAAGGACTGCTGGCCTTTCTTAGAACCAGTCTCTACCGAAGATGTAAGTCATCTTTGTGTATAACTTTAACTCTAAGCTAGGGTAAAAGTGTTCAAGTGAGTCCTATACCTATCGATAGAGGGTATTACTACCAACAAATAATGCCTTCACACTAAACTTTAAAGCGTCTCGATATTTGTTGAAACATGGAATGTATCAAGTTTCTTTGGATACCCTGTTTCCGAAACAGTTTATAAGTTTGGTATGAAGATAGATAAGTTTATTTGTACAACACAGTAAGGACCACAGAACACAATATACACAAAGCAAAGTAATAGCTAGAAAGTATAAGTTGCACAAATGAGCCTTATTGCTTGAAGCATTATTTTTTTGCCCTATTTTCCTTTATAGGTATATGTGTCAAAGTGCACCACGGCATTTTAATTTTGTACGATTTAATATAAACGTTTTATTCACAGGTACCGGACTACTTAGACGTGATAGATCAACCTATGGACTTGACGACGATAAAGTCCAAGTTGGACGGTGACGACTACAGCCACGACGAGCAGGTGCTGGCAGACGTCGCGCTCGTCTTCAGAAACTGTTACACATATAACAGGGATGAACATCAAGTTGCCAAGTTAGTCTCTTAACTATAATACTAATCAAGTATTTATTTATTCATATAACAATTATCGATACATATTATTTAAAAACACACAAAAGAAATTAAATTACACAAATAAAAATTAAAAACAAAAACACAGAAAGGCACACATTACAAATAATTACAAATAAAAAACCCCGTCCAGAGCGTCTCCACGCGGCATCGTCCCCAAGAGACTGGCGGCATTCCCTCTCTGGATAGCCAGGCTCACCCTTTGAGCGAAGAAGCCGCCAGCCCTCCGGTCACCTGATGCCACATTAAGACGCCCCGCCAGGTCCCTAAAGAATAAATGGGCACTGGGGCCCCAAGCTCCCAGAGTTTCTACCCCCACGGGAACGAACATGTAACTGCCCTCCAGGTCCACATATTTGCGGGACTTAAGGCACTCCGCCTGCGCGGCCGCTGCCCCAGCCTGTCCGGACGTGGATGGCACGTGTGAAGGTGCCAACGTATCCACACAGGTCGCATCCCACACCAAAGACAAACCCTGCCTCCAGGGAATGAGCGATAATCCGTCGGGCCTCTTGCCATCCGATCGAACAATTCCGTTTGGCTCTAATATTGCCGGAATGTTCGCCGAGGCAAGTGCCCGACGGATTACGTCGTTCAAAGCGGCATGGCGAGGGATGCGACCCGCACTCCGCTGACACGAGAGACCGTGATGCCCCAACTCGTCCACCGGCCGCCCACACTGACACTGATGGGGCTGCACCGTCCTAACCCCCACACGTAAACCAATAGCTAACGACAGAGTAATGTCGTCTAGAAACGTCCCAGTATGAGGTGAAGGCACCGCGTTGAGCCATAGACCAGACTCCCGCTGGGACACCGCAAGCAACCGAGCCCGCTCCGACGGGTTCACACATGAATCAACAAGCTCCCGCTGCAACCGTTCACACAACAATTCATCCCAAGACCTCTGAGAAGACAGACAGGTGGGAGATGTGCAGCACAACGCATCCCACTCACTCCGTGCCTCCAAAAGACGGGCAACCTCCACCAAACCCAATGAAGGACCCACAATTTGTTTAAAGAGTTCGAGGCACCCGTACGCAGAAGCCAAGAAAGCCGGCAAAGCCACAGAAGACACCCTACGCACACCTATGCCACCCAAACGTACCGGAAGGGAGGCTTGAGCCCACGCTTTGTCCCTCAATGGCAAATTCAGGACTGTAGATAAAATGTCCCTGATGCACTCGTCAACCTCCGCCAACAACCCAGGGAACTTCCACAGGTGAGCGCACCTAAGCACATACGTAAACCTCGGGACGAAAAGGCAAAACCTGATAATGGTAAGCGCATAATGTGCACCTATCTCCCGTAGACGAACAGAACACTCCCTAAACTTGCGGATTTGTTCCGAAACGAAATTTGGTACAGAACCATCAAGAAGTGGTGCACCCAGCAATCGCAGGGACTCCTCGGCGACTAATTGGATATCCGGTGCCACGTCCCTAAAGCTGGAGACCACATCACGCCTATCATCATCCGAAAATTGGGAGGGAATATAAAGCTCACACTTAGAAAAGTTGAGATCCAGGCCAACGGTTGAGAAACTTCCCATGAGAGCCTTCAAATCGTCCAGTACGACATCAGGTCTCCCACCCAAAGTACCATCATCCAAATACCAAAGGTTGAAGCTGGATTTTAAAGCAGAAATAAAGGGATGGATACCCAAACTAAAAATTGCGGGACCGAGGGGATCTCCCTGCTGACAGCCCACAGCAGACTGCAGGGCGTGCTTCCCATATGTCAACCTAGACGTTTGCCCGTAGCTCTGCCAAAGGTACGGATATATTTCCCGAATATGTGCCTTCGCTTCCCTGAGCATGGCTCCCCGGTCCAAGGAATTGAAGGCATTCCTTACATCCACCTTCAACAAGATGTTACTACCCCCAGCCTTCAAAAATGAGCGGGCCGCGTGCACAGCTGCCTCACAACCACCTCTGGAGCCAAAACCCACCTGAAGAGGTTGGAACTTCGCACCCAAGGACGATGACACACGCCCACATGCAATCTTGGAAGTCAGTCTTCTATAAGTCATGCCCACCGCGATAGGCCTGATTCCCCCATCCTTCTTCTTTAGAGCGCACAAGTTAGCACCGTACAGAACCTCAAGGACTGAATCAATGACCCTGCCACTCAACATGAGATCCACCAGGCCAACAATGCTCAGGAGCAACTCCCTCCCAATGTCGCCAGCCGACAGACAGACTAAGTCTTAATACTAATTATATAAATGTGAAAGGTTGTGTGTATGTTTGTTACTCCTTTACGCATAACTACTGGACCGATTGCGATGAAACTTGGTATGTAAATAGCTACATACATAAGTTATTTTTTTATCACGGAATAGGGACTTACGCGGGTGAAACCGCGGGGCGCAGCTAGGTACTACATAATCTTGAATCGAAGAAATCACTTGCAAGGTTTTATAAACAATTGAAGTTTTAAATTACTAACTATAAATATTATGAATGTTTGTGTATATGTTTTCGGAAAATTAAAATCGAAGGACGAATCGCGGGTGATAGCCAGTTCCTAATCTATACATATAAAATGCTTTGTCCTGAATTACTGACTGACTGACGGATCAACGCACAGCCTAAACCGCTGATCGTAGAGACCTGAAACTTGGAGGGTGTGGTTCTTTGGATAATGTAGGCATCGGATAAGAAAGGATTTTCCGAAATTCTACCCCTTAACAGGTTAAAAAGGGGGAAAAGTTTGTATGGGACAACGTGATTCCTTGTTCCATTTTCAACTTCTACGCGGCAGAAGTCGCGGGCAAAAGCTAGTATCTTTATAAAACCTAAAAGTGGTGAATGTCACAGGACGCTTCTTTTGGTATTTTATCTACCTTTTACAAAGTGTAAAAGTAATCTCTCACGCATCTTTCCAGAGCGGGCTATCGCCTCGAGAAGTATGTATCGAAGCGGTGTACAGAGTTAGGCTTGACCTTCCCATCAACGGACCCCGAGGACCCGGACGATGACGCCCCAAAGAAGAACCCCACCAAGAAACAGAAGATCAAATGATACATAACAACTCCCTCGAGATTACACGATTACCACTGTTATTGAGGCTTGTGATACTTATACAATAGTTCAAACTATAGGTTGCGCTGATTTCTATTTTTTTTTAAATCTATCGTTTACAGAAGTCACTCTGAATTAGTCTTTTTCAATCTTTTTTCTCTAAGAGACTAGATGGCATTCTAATCTTAGTAAAAAAAAATATCTGGCCAAGGGCTCACTAAAGTCTTTTTATGTGATAACGTCCTATAAATGGATGAACACGGGCATTCATAAAAAAGTGTGACGTCATGCGTTACGTTATTGTCAAGGTAACCATAGCAACGTATTGAAGTATGCGAAATGGTAATGTGTCAGGTTCTGATGACAGTACCATAGCAACGTATTATTTTATCAAAAGTTTTCATATGATGTTTTCACGTAAATTATCGTCCGTAAATCGACTTTACAGACATTTTTTTCTACGATCTCCAGCCTTTGACCAGAGACAAACTTTCACTGATATTGGAACGCCATCCATTGAAGCAGGAATCATCAAGGTTTTGCCCCATCTAACATTAAAAAAAAAAGATTAAAATAAATCTAACCATAGTCGTAATAAACCTGGTATTTTTTTTTCTTTTTATTCAATTAGGTTAGATGTATATTGGTGGAACTAAACTATATCGTTTTCTATGCAAGAGCAGCCAATAACTGGACAGGTAACTTTGTTGGACTGTAACAATTATTTCAAACAATTGTACTAGATGTTTTGCTGTCACAAGTGTACAAGATGCGCAGGCGCTCTCGTACCGACAAAGATTTCTGTTTTAAGTTACTTATATTATATTTTGTAATGGTCTAAATTAGTATAAAATTGATGTTTCTTTTTCCGTTAAAAAATAGCTTGAAGTCTTGTCAAAGTGAGCCTTGCCTTGATGGAGATCTTGTCAAATTGAGCCTTGCTTTGATGGAGATCTTGTCAAATTGAGCCTTGCCTGGATGGAGATCTTGTCAAATTGAGCCTTGCCTTGATGGAGATCTTGTCAAATTGAGTCTTGCCTTGGTGGAGATCTTGTCAAATTGAATCTTGCCTTGGTTGAGATCTTGTCAAATTGAGTCTTGCCTTGGTGGAGATCTTGTCAAATTGAGTCTTGCCTTGGTGGAGATCTTGTCAAATTGAGTCTTGCCTTGGTGGAGATCTTGTCAAATTGAGTCTTGCCTTGGTGGAGATCTTGTCAAATTGAGTCTTGCCTTGGTGGAGATCTTGTCAAATTGACCTTGATTATGAACATAAAACGTTTTAAACCGACTAGAAAAGGAACGAAGTTCTCAATTCAGTCAGTAAATATTTTTTCTATTTTGCATGTATGAATGAACGCGCATTTTAGAGTTAAAGCATAATATTTTGTTTTCAATTAATGAGAAAATGTAAATGTCTTTGTAAAATTAAAAGAACAAAAAAAAAGAAATAAAATTTTATATAACGTATGTTTTTAAAATTACAAAAATAAGTGGTAAATTAAGCATTTGTTAGCATAGACGGTAGTATTTTGTACAAGGTTTAGATAACGCGCGAAAATGTCGCGGTAACGACTCGTGGCCGCGAGCCCTAACTACCTTTATAATTATTGATGTCAATTGTTATATTGTTGCAATTGTTAATTTATCCACGCACATCTCTGGTGGAAACGCAGCCTAACCGTAGCGGTGCTATTACCGCTAAGCCACAGAAAGCACCCCCTGCGTGCTTTCTGTGGCTTAGTAGGTTTTGAATTTTGGAAGATATTTCAATTTCCAACATTTTGCAATTTAGTGATAAATTAGTGTCCACTCTGTGAATAACGCGCACTTTTTGCTCACGTATTTAATGCTTTTGAATGTTTTCACAGAAAACATGTGAAATAATGAAAGACCAATGATCGTATCAACCCATCGCTTTTATTTACATATATTTATTTAGTTTAGTTTTAAATTTTAGTTGTCTAAGTTAGATTTAGTTTTTTTTTTATTCTGTTTTCCTTCGATTCGTAAATCTTTGTTCTCTTTTTTTATTTTTATGTTTGCAAAATTTTATTTCATTTGTAGGGTTTCGTATTATTTTTTTGTTTATTTGCTGGATCGCTAATGGGTTTTTTGAAGCTGATTATTTAACTAATAATTATTGAAAATAGTTTTACCTACATAAGTAGACTGTTTCTTTTAAATAAATAAAAATTGCTTGAATAGGCTTTTGAATTAATAGAAGGCAAAAACCAAATATAGAATGACACGTCATTAATACGTCATAATTTGTAACGAATGCTTAATTGCTTATCCAACATCTATGGGTAAAGTCTATTGCATTATAACTATTTGGATTAAACAAGATGTTTTCACGTCTCTACTGTGGCTGTGTCCTTATTTCCTACTCGATTTTTTAGCCTAAGGGATAAAAATAAAATAAATAAAAATCCAATTTACTTGATTACGAGTATTACATTTATAGTAACACAAACCCCTAGTGAACCAGCAGTTTCGTTTCGTTACAACATTTTGTCTAATTGTTAAATTGTAAGTTTAGGTATATTCAGCATTCCTGATTTCGTTTCTAATAATTCTGCGATTATTTATTGATGTAATTTATATTGTAGTTAATAAACACTCGGTACAACTGAATACTGAAGCTTCATTGTATTTTTCCTAAATAGGACTTATTTTAAAGTCTGTTTTTCCCTCTATAACCATAATCCTATTGGATAGCTGTTTTCTGGTAAGTTGCAGTATCCTATCCTACTAATATTATTAATGTGAAAGTTTGTGTGTGTGTGTGTATGTATGTTTGTTACTCCTTCACGCAAAAACTACTGGGCCGATTGCGATGAAACTCGGTATCTAAATAGCTGGAGACCTGGATTAACACATAGGCTACTTTTTATCCCGATATTCCCAAGGGATCGGGACTTACGCGTTTGAAACCGCGGGGCGCAGCACTAGCTGCGCCCCGCGGATTTTTATTTAAGTACTAACTTAAATAAAAATCTCGCATTTTGCTACAGGATTTTTGATGTTGTAAGTTAGCTCTTAGGATTTTTTAAATTCTCATGGGATTGGGATGTGAGTAACCCTGCAGGACAAAGTTAGTAACAGATACCAACCACAAAATTAATTAAAATCTATATAACAAATTAAACGAAATGGTTATCTAGTGCACGATTTATTCAATATTGCTTACAACATAAATAGAATGGTTACTCAATTATGACTAACATTGAATAGTTGTTCAGTGATGTTCGGCAGCCTCCTTCCTCCTGATCTCGGCCCATTTGCTCACATTCTCAGGAGAGTTTGCTGGAAAAAATTAATAAGGTAAAAGTTACAAGTAGATAGGAGTAGTTGAGAATTTAAAACCCTATTAACGGGCAAGGCATGGATAAACACGAAAAACCCTGTTTAATACACATAAACATCTCATCCTGTTTTTGAAAAAAAAGGGGTCTGGTAAACAGATAGACAAAAGGATAATCATGTGATCATATAAGGTTCATGTTTCATTCCTATTGAAGTAAAGAATCTTGAAAATATATAATTATTGTTCATAACTTACATAGAAAACTCTACATTTATCTGTAAACATCTTCATCTTTTAACACATGCAAAACAATGCTGGATGGATCTACCTAACTGATATATATATTTTAAATTAAATAATAATACAACGCTGAAACCATACACGCAATGGGCAGACTTATGCCTGAGTGCGGAAAACCGGAGCCCCTAACCCCTAACGCTGAAACCATTGTCTACAAACAAATGGGGGTCCTGCATACTTGCATGATTTGCACAGGATATGGACTTGTGGGTAGTATGCAGCGAACAGAAGACAATTTCTTTATCATTTTTGTCGCCCAGGGGACTGTTTCAGGGTGTTAAATAAGAATATATGAACTTTGTAACTTACCAAGCCTGTGGATTTTATAAAAGACTGGTATGGAGACAGCAATCCCAATCATCCAGTACTTCCAGATCCACTGGTTCTGAATGTAGAACTTCATGGGAAACTGGGCGATCTTCGCCGTGAAAGTGTAGGGGTACTTCATCGGTCGAGCTGGAGTATCCGACGACATTATTGCAACGATTTTTATACTCTGGAATTTAACAAAACGATGACTATTATGTAATGTTTTGGAAAACTTAATTCAATGTCAAATGTTAGGTATTTAATGTCAACAGCAGGTTTGTGAAAAACTAAAGTGGTTGATTAAATAGTAACTATGTCGTGAAATACCTGGAAATGAATTAAAGAAATTTTATAATTTTATATCCTCTTGTACGAAAAATCGACAGCAAATCCAAGTGACAGACAGTCTGTGACAGTGACAGGACAGGAAGTTAACAATAAGTGCTGCCACCTAACGTCGAGTAGAGAAACTAGGTTCTTGTTTTTTTTATTCTTTTCAAGATCCCGCTAAAATGCACTTCCGGATCTGGTTCAAAGCTCTTACCTTACAGAAGTGCTGCCACCTAGTGTCGAGTAGAGAAACTAGATTCTTGTTTTTTTTTTATATAAAAAAGGTAAACTTTCTAACATCAAAAAAATTCTACCGTCAATGTCACATTCATCCATCAGTCATCGTTCGTGAAAATTGTCAAACCAAATAAATCGAGGAAATGGCAAAATGTTACAGCGTTTTGTGAAGCAGTTCTCGTATTTTAACGAATAAATGTGTTCTATTAATCGTAAAATAACGTGAATAACAATATAATGTGCGACAATGGCTTCGGTGAAAGTGGCTGTAAGGGTTCGCCCGTTCAATCAAAGGTAAGGTTCACAAACTCGATAACTAAATGTTTTCAAAAGTTCACGAATGCTATCACTCGCAAAGCACTTACTATTTTGCATATATCGTAGTAATTATATCGCACTGCTTGGACCAACGTCAGTAAAATATAAATTAAAAGTAGATAGCTAAGTATCTATTTATGTTAAATTAAAAGCAATGTCCTGTTATGAACAAAAGCCATGATGTCACGTAAAACGACAATGACATTCACGGTTGATGCATCTGGAGCACAACTGTACCTCAGGCCCGCCGTTCTAGATGAAAGTTTATTTAAAAAAAAAATAAAAAAAAGTACCGACCCAGTTTGGTGGTCCAATCTTATTCAATGAAAATGGAATGTTTGTCTGTTTACAGTTACATTTTGTTTACATTTCGTATGTAAACAACGTTCTGGCTGAAATAATATAGCTGATACATCTTTAAAAACAGGGATTACATTGTTTTAAACACGAATATCCATTGTGATTATGATAAAAAAGCTCACAGCTAAAACTGGATAGTTTTGTTTCCAGTGGGATTTCAATTAGAACCTTGCACCCACTGACCTTCTTACCTATCGGGTCTAACTCATAATTAACTATAGGTTTCTTTTTAGTGGTAGCTTTCAACAGAATTGAGTTCTCTCACTCAGAATTCTCATACAAAACTCATACTCAGTTTCAAGACTCGAGTAGATCTATAGTCGATGATGAAGGGATTGTATAGAAATTTTCATACATTTGCTTAAACTCGATTACCAAGGGTGTGGGTAAAACTACCTTTTAAAAAATTTACAATTTTTAATCAACTGGTATAGGTATATAAATTTTTATCTATCAAACCTCAGCTATAAATAAAGATATAAACTACTGAGGCAGGTATTCAGAAAATTGAGCTTACAGATTGGTCGATAGGCCAATATCATTATAAGTACAAGCTAATCTATTAAAAACTCTAACTATTGCATTTGATTTATCAATTTTAAGTGCACATAAGTCCCAATTTCGTGGGAATACCGGCATAAAAAAGCTATGTTACTCCTCATATCTCAATGTATCCTCGTGCCGAGTTTTATCAAAGTAGGTCCAGTAATTTTGAAGACTATTCATAAGAAACAACTAAAAACTTTATCATTATATCATTGATAATCTATACTAGGTACTAAAGTTAAACATGGTAAATAAATATCCTCTTATAAATAACTAAAATTAATATTAATAACTCTGTTGCCAACGTGATATGCCAAACGCAATAATCAAAGTGAAACTTTTTTCCTCAACTGTTCAGTAAAAGCAATTATGGAGCGGTGTTGGCCTAGTGGTAGATACTTCGAGTTTCATTCAAAAAGTTGTGGGTTCGAATCCTGGCCGACTCTTACAGTAAAGAAAAACATAGTAATGAAACCAGTGGCTTAGTTGGCTTACATATTGATAATTTCTTTCCTCTGGACATAGTCGACTAAGCTGAGAGGGTAGTAGGTGCTGTGCAAGCATACTTGATTGTCATGCAAAAGGACCCAACTTAAGAAATCTCGTTGCGAAAAAACTGGCATATACAAGTAAAAACAATTAAGAGTCCAACCAGTTTTTAATATCAAGTTGTTTCCCACAAGTTTCACACAAAACATAAATAGATACTGTTGCTGTTTTATGAGTCATTATCATAATATTATCAACCAGAGTTTATGAATATAATCTGGTAACTACCTACCTACACATACTACATTTGGTAGAATGATTCATAATTATCTGATTTTGGTTTGTTTGGGATTTTCGAAGCTGGTTAAAAGAGATAACTTTTTAAACTCACACAGTTGGTATTCATAGTAATTATTTTCACGGGTTTTAACCGCGTTTTTTTTTATCTTATTGCGACCATGACTATTGCAACATAGTCGAAACGTCGAGGTAAGCGAAATGAAAGACTTCTAAATAATTTATTAATTGACTAGCAGCAAGCCGCAGTTTTCTTTTAAATAAATAAATATTTCACACAGCGCCATCTAGGTCCTAGCTAAGCAACTAGGCTTGTGTTATGGTGGCCAGACAAGCATAGAATACATATATGCATACTTATCTTTTGACAAAATAAATACACAAAATACAAATATCTGCACTTACATATATGTAGAAGACCCAGTTGGCACAATGGTCACCATGCCGGACTGCCAAACACAGGGTCGCGGGTTCGATTCCCGCCTCAAGCAAGTATTTATGCTTAGATAATATTTGTATGTGGTTTGGTTGTTTCTATGTATTATAACTATATATTTACAAAAGAAAAATAAATAAGTAGTATATCCGTTGTCTAGCACCCATAACACAAGTCTAGTTACTTAACTTGGGGCTAGATGGCGATGTGTGGAGTGTCCTGCAATATTTATTATTATATATTTGTTTGAAGCGGGAATCGAACCCGCATTCTTCTGCGTCGCAGGTGGTTGTAATGTTCTAGATTATATGCACGTGTGACATGCACACTGGCCGGTCTCTGTACTCCACAGGTGCATACTACATACAAATTAGAACTTTAATAAAATACCCTCCTACGGAATTCTCCCGGTACCGCATCAGTGTGTGAACAGCACTATCATTACATAGTATAAAATAAAGCCGCCGTCTGTCTCTATGTATGCTTAAATCTTTAAAACTATGCAACGGATTTTGATGCGGTTTTTTTAATAGATAGAGTGAGTTTATATCACTCTATCTATTATAAAACCGCATCAAAATCCGTTGCGTAGTTATGTTAAGTTAAGCGTATAATTCATGCATAATATAGCCGTGCGAAGACGGGACGAGTCGCTTGTAATGTATACTTTCGATACAAAGATGAAGAAGACTAATACCTATTAGAATCATAAATATTCTAATTCTATTTAATTATTTTGTTACAGAGAAAAGGACATGAGTGCCAAACTAATAGTCCAGATGGAAGGCAAAAAGACGAGGCTGCTTACAGCGAAAGTAAGTCAACCAACAACATTGTGGTTTTATTGTACCGTTTTATACTTATTACTCATTATTTTACATTTAACGACCGATCTCGTTATTGATGTACTAATTACGCCCCGTGGTTTTACTCGCGAGCCTCTCGCTATAAATACTTACTTAGTGCTCAAGTAGATACGAGGTAAGAATATCTGCGAAATGTTTCATTTTTGAAAGCAAGGCGTTAAGGGTTAGGTCTTTCCAAAGTCTTTCTTAAGTCTTAAGTTGATTTATGTAGAAATATTAATTTACTTACTTATGCATGAAGATGCTTATGTAAGTAAATTAATATTTCTTATTTAAAGACATTGCACACAACTCAGTTATTATTAATTAATATTTACACAAATATTTATTCGAACCCGCAAACTTCAGCGTCGTTGGCGGGAGTTCTCCCACCGCACCGCGCAACAGAGGACGACCTTTGTTGCGCGGTGATGCTATGCGCAAGAACTTCAAGAAAAAATAGATTTTCGGTGAAACCCAATTATAAACTGAAACTTAACAAAATTTTCTGATTATTAGGCTGTAGCTTTGTGACAATGTCCATTAATTTGGAGTTCCTTCACTAATTTACATTATCTTTCAATCTACTTTCTGATAAAAACTTTTTAATTCTTAATCAGATTCCTAACTGCAAATGTTAAGTAGGTATCACTTTCCTTCCACTTTGCTACTCAATAATAAACTGTATATTGTAATTTATAGAGTCTTAATTAGCTCGTAGTTAGAACTAACTGTCGTACTGCGAAAAATTGGCAGGTATACAATAGTATTACGTATTTGTTATAATGTATGCACAGGTGGGTAACAAGAGGTTCTCTTTTGTCGAAGACTAGTTTTAATATGGTGGTACTCACATGACACACATCACATGTTCGTTCACATGTCAATAGGCGAAACATAGCTGTACCATATTTTATTTAGTAAGATCATTATTGTAAATACCTATGTTTATGGACGAATAAATGAATATGAATATATACTCATAATCTCGAAACAATTTCGAAAATAACTAGGAATAAGTACTAAGTCCATTTTTTATTTAAAAATCAAGGCTTTTGTGTATTTTTGCAAGAAAAAGAATCTTCAAAATCGGGTTATAAACAACGAAGTTATGCCCGAACAGCCATAAAAAACATTGAGAACCTTCATTCCTTTTTTTAAAGTTTGTTGAATACTGAAATTTATTATGCACTAGCCATAGACTAATCCATGGCACTAGCAGCCCTACGCTTTCACCAGCGTAAGTAATTATCTAAAATATCGAAATTAGTTTCTTGAAATGTCGTTAAACTATCCGGGAAAAATGGTGAAAGATATAAAATTGCCACTACTTTTTTTATTACCGCGCGAATTGAAGTTTTTTTTATGTCAAGGATGGTCAAGGTCTATAGGTTTCCTTTGTGAGATTGTTGAGGCTGTGGGATTTATAATATAAACTAGCAGCGCTCCGCGGTTTCACCCGCGTAACTACCGGTCCCGTGGGAATATCGGGATAAAAAGTAGCTTATAGCCTTCCTCGACAAATGGACTATCCAACACAAAAAAAAATTCAATTCGAACTAGTAGTTCCTGAGATTAGCGCGTTCAAACAAACAAACAAACTCTTCAGCTTTATAATATTAGAATAGATATGTGAGTGCAGCGTATTACTTTACTAAGCCTGTACTCTCTATTCTGTATTTTTCTGAATGTATGTCAATAATAAAAACTAGAATTTCCTAGACCACGAGCCAACCATACTCAAGGCATCTGTAGCTTTCAGAAGGCCAATTCTAGTAAATAACGTTGGTTAAATTACATTGTACCATCATTCCGATTTCATTTCGATTACAAAAAAATATCCTTAAAGTACCCTTACAATTTTATTCACGAAATTTGGCCTTCAGGTCCTCTCTTTTGGTAGGGCACGATATGGGTAGGAAATCAGATGCATCAATGCGGATTGTGACGACAATTCAATGTGATCTTGTACATACCTAATATTTGTCATCATATTTCCCATATAGAATTTACAGATCTTATAAACTCGAAAGTGATTAACAATCGTAAAGTTGTTGGCAACAGACGTCAAGGTTTCTTTACTGTCTCGAATCTAGACTTTCACTGCGTTGTTAATGCCATACCTACTTACATTTGATGACCGTATGACTGGCAAGTTCATATACTGTTAAACTGAAATGAACTACTACCGATGACCAACGGATGATTCGCTTAGAGCAGCTTCTCAGAACATGTCTCATACACCGTTGAATTGTGCATGGGTTTGTATGTAATTTAGGTAATACTAGCGACCCGCTCCGGTTTCGCACGGCTATATTATGCATGTCACTCCATAGTATAAAACAAAGTCGCTTTCTCTGTCCCTATATCCTTATGTATGCTTAAATCTTTAAAACTACGCAACGGATTTTGATGAGGTTTTTTTTAATAGATAGAGTGATTCAAGAGGAAGGTTTATATGAATAATACATGCATAATATAGCCGTGCGAAGCCGGGGCGGGTCGCTAGTATTACATATAAACCTTCCTCTTGGATCACTCTATCTATTAAAAAAAACCGCATCAAAATCCGTTGCGTAGTTTTAAAGATCTAAGCATACAAAGGGACATAGGGACGGCGAAAAGTGACTTTGTTTTATAATATTTACTAGCGACCCGCCCCGGCTTCGCACGGCTATGTTATGCATGTATTATACATTAAACCTTCCTCTTGAATCACTCTATCTATTTAAAAAAACCGCATCTAAATCCGTTGCGTAGTTTTGAAGATTTAAGCATACATACATAGGGATATAGGGACAGAGAAAGCGACTTTGTTTTATACTATGTAGTGGTTATGTAGTGATGTGCGATTTTTTTGCTCTTGAACATTCAAGAGCAAACATACACATGTATTTTGAAAAAAAAAAATGTCTACAAGCGTTTCGGACCGTTATATTCTGTTTTTAGTACCTTTGTTGTTATAGCGGCAACAGAAATGCATAATCTGTGAAAATTTCAACTGTCTAGCTATCACGGTACATGAGATACAGCCTGGTGACAGACAGACAGAAAGGAGTCTTAGTAAAAGGGTCCCGTTTTTACCCTTTGGGTACGGAACCCTAAAAATGTATTCAGACTCTGTGGGTATATATATAGCCACCGAGGGCTCTATTTCCCCCTCTATTTTCATGTGGTTGTTTTTCCAACCATGTTCTTAATGTTTCTGAAATTCAATCGCTTCACGTAGCATTCGAGTTACAAATCGATTTACAGTAGCTACCTAATAGATACCTTTGTATGGCGTAGCTAGCATGGGACTTTGCCTACCTACGTGTTCACTTGTTGACAGTATAAAGTGTTCCCATTGAACACATCTATGTCATTGTGATGTCGTAGCAAGGTCACTGAACGATCACAGAGCCATGGCCAATTTGTTTCTACAAGGCATCTGTTACTGCCCCATTAACATCACATAAAAACTGAATGCTGGCGTTTATCGATGTCTTTTATTAGGCTTAATACTACCTACCTCCTTGCATTTAGTGTTTAGATATCTTAAAGCGCAATCTGATAAGATTATAGATTGGTTGTTTTTCATCTTGGTTTTTCATAAAATAAAAGGTACCTTTTCGGGTACGAAGATATAAGAATCCGACAGGGATCACTGGTTCATATCTTCGAAACTTGATATTTTAGAGAGAGACAGATTTATTGTGCAACAAGAGATTTACAAAAATCTGATTATGTACTTATGCCGATTTCTGAGATGCTTTGTAGGATACTAGCAGCGGTCCGCGGTTTCACCCACATAAGTCCCGTTCTCATGTGAATATGGGAATAAAAAGTAGCATATGTTACTCCCAATTAATCAACGTATCTTCATACCAAATTTCATCACAATCGGTCCAGTAGTTTCAGACACTCTTCGTTACAAAGAAATCGTTCCTTTATAATATTAATGTAGATAAAAGTTTTTGAGGTATTTCTTTATACTAAGGAACCTGGCACATTTCACTTTAGGTGCTAAGTTTAAAGACATCAGCGAATCGCTTTAAAAGATAAAGAATGGGACGCAGCGCTGTTTTAGCAAACTGTAAACTCCAAGAAACACACCGGTGATTAAGGTGTAGAACCTCGTCATTTACGCTTTGATATACCTAATATTATGAACGTAGGCCGCGTGCGTGACTCACGCTCATTTGTCCGTCCGTCCGTAGAGATTATACACCGGTAACGTTGTATTATCTGTATGTACTTGGAGACACCTTATCTGCATGTTTATGTATCAAATCAAGAGATCTACTTAGATAAGTGTTAAATGACGGGAGGTACAATTTTCTTAAAGTGATGCGATTCGGGCCGAAACACTGGAGGCCATGGAATTGCTCTAATCGTCACCTATCGAAGTAATTACCACGCCAGGTGTGGCTTAACCCGCACGATCGTAAACGACCTACGACAGCAACTAAACTTTGTTATAAAACTATGGACGTATGTCTGAAATAAATAATTTCAATAAGTGACCTACCCAAAGACTTTGACCGACAAACGTACACCGGACAGCGATAACAATACAAGCATGCTGCGTCTGACAGAGCGGAATGGAGAGATATCGTGTCTGCTGGCTGTTACATCTCACTGGTCTGCCCCATGCCCGAACAGGGACTTACGACCTAGAATAAGAGACTGGACAGCAGTAACAAATTTTTGTCGCATAAACTTACTACTACAAAATCGCTGTCAGAAAATCAAAATTTTAAAGTTTTTGTATGAAAAGTGTCCTAATGTCCTCTGTTTTTCAATCTCCCTGGACCTACCCCATTATTTTACCAACACTAACTTTCGTTGTCTTATGAATCGGTTGTGTCATCGAAAATCGGCATTACACGAAACTTATAAGGCTTGTATAGTTTAGTAATTCTCTAAGCCAAGGTCAGAGAGTAGGTCGATTGTCTGTTCTATTGTGTGATTCGTAACTTTCCCTCGTAGACGATAGATTTATCGGCATCTGTCGGCAGATCGTTTGGTATCATTGCCAAACGTCACAGTGAACTGTCAAAGGCTCTTTGGGAACATATTATGACGTCACAACGGTCACATAGTATAGATGGTGTTTTGGAGATATATTTGTAATAAATACTTTGTTTTTAAATAATATTAAATGCTAGCTTTCACCTGACTTTGTCCGTAAGGGTTCAATATTCCAAAATCCTTAATTAGCGAATGCCTGCGTCTTTAACCACCTGTGTGCCAAATAGCCCGATCCGTCTTTTGGCTTGAGCTGTGCGTCGATATATCAGCCTTTTAATTTTATATATATAGAATTTATTAAATACGAATTTCTATAAATTTGTTTTAGTATTTTAGTGCCTTTAATTAACAGACTCTTAGCTCATGTAGTTTAGAGATTTCTTGAAAAGTATTTTCTCTTTTGTTATAAAATTATGTAGGTCTATGTTAGGTGGGTATATATAGTTTTTAAATTTTCAACACTAGTGTCTGCAATCTATCGATCGGGCGCAAACACGTCTGATGTGTGCAGAGGAACTAATGATAGCTTGATAGCTATAGCAATTGCGGTTAGAAAGCAATGTTACGTAATGATTTGGGCAACACAATAATGGTTATTGCAATTAGTATGCGTTTATTTCTATATCTTTAAAATTGGGTCAATAAGCGTGATGCTGCTGGTTTCTCTTGATATGTGGCTATCAGAGTGATATCTTATCAAACAAACTACTTTTATTCGCGATTTAAATTCGCCCGCGTAAGGGTTAAATTGTCCAAAATCCTTAGCGGATCCCTACGTCTTTAGCTATTTGTTTGCCAAATAGCCCTATGCGACCACTGTTTGAGCTGTGCATTGATATATTAGTAATTTTTAAGTTACCTACTATTATTCGATTTCATAACGAATATTAAATAATATGATTGCTCATATATTATATAAATTTATTATTGTTACAGTCTGATGTTGCTTTTTATAGTATTGATGACGTCATAATCACAAACTGTTCAAGTGTCCATATGAGAATGATATCGTGTGAAACATTTGAAGTCATCGAATTGCTTCCCACTTGTACACCAACCTGACATTCGATGGATGAATCGGGCCAATATTTGACATAAAGCTGTTATAAAGCTAAACTTTATTCATCCGGTAATCAAGGACTTTTAACAAAGTCAAACCCTACGCGGATGAAATCGCAGGAAAAAGCTAGTCTTACAGAACAGTTTTTTTGAACTATTTTTGTTTGTAATGAATGTCATTAAGGTAGGGGTAAACACAAAAGATCCCATTGGATCGAAGTGTTGCTGGCTATTTATCA
Source organism: Idaea aversata (assembly GCA_907269075.1). NCBI lineage: Eukaryota > Metazoa > Arthropoda > Insecta > Lepidoptera > Geometridae > Idaea > Idaea aversata. The sequence goes on along the minus strand of OU026100.1, from coordinate 13,470,309 downwards.
GCCCCCAATATACTATGAGATAAGATAAGAATGAATATGCTCTTAAGATGCCATCATTTACTTTTTGCAAATGACCTTCTAATCGATTATTTATAAAGAAGTTTCCTCACCAGGCTTTATTGTTTTCATTAGTATTCAAGCAAAGATTAAAATACCTATATTACCTCTCTTTTACTTTTACAACGTCCATATATTTTCACCTACAATAAAATATAATAACGTATTCCTTCACCGTTGAAGTGGTGGTTAAATTTATTATTTTATTTACGACATTTATCAGCGCGGAAACTTTAAACTGTACATTTTATATGTTTTTATGCTCCGATGAATTTAGGTAGCTTAATTTGATGAAATTTGAATATCTCGAGACTAGATAATATCTAGAGATAACCAGACTGTTTATTTTAACGCATATTACCTAGAAAACTTAGATTTGATACTAATAGGTCTTAAATAAGTCGGAAAATATAGAATAGAATATAATTAATAATTAAAAAAACAAAAAAGAAACAATAAGAGATTTGATGACAGAGAAAAGTAAAAACAAAAAAAAACAGAAATAATAAGTACTTACCTATAATAATAATAATAAATCATTTAAGAATTTAGGCTACGAAGGCCCATAGATACATACCTTATAGACTAACATACATATTTTATAATATAAATTGAAAGTGTTAATAGATAACTTAAAACTATGTTAGTAGCACTTCCATGACACTACACTTTAGTCTTAGTAGTCTTAGTACCTATCTGAGGAGTCGTGTGTTGCCCGAATGGGTAAAGCCTCAGCATGAACTCGATGTATTTGTATACTTATCTTATTGAATCATTTGATCATTTATGATTGACATGATAATTCAAAAACGGCTTGAAAAGTAAGTCAGGGTGTCAGTCAACAATGAGAAGAAACCAGAAGAAATCTCTTTAAGAAAGTAAGTAGAAAATGGGATACTGCGCTGTGTGGGGTTTATTTTACTGAGCTATAAGAAATAGTATTCCATTGAGCAGGCTTAAGGCTTATTCAGCACCTTTACGACTATTTTGAATCAATAGGCTGCATTCATTTTTGTTCACCGATTCCTCAAAGACGGCTTAACCGATTAAATTGTTTTTTTTGTTAGAAAGGGGACACGTTAAGTGTGGTTCCATAAATAATTTGGTAAGGTTCTGATGAGGATATTCGGAGTGACGAATAGAATTGCTCCACTAGCGTGCAGCAAATTGCTCAGTTTTCAAGATCTACCAGAAAATTGGTTCTCCCGAGCGGAAGAATCTATTTTGATTTAGTTTTCAGCCATTTATTTTACAGTAGTTCTTAATAACTGTTATCAATTCCAGAATAGCAAAGAGCAAAATGACGGAAGCCGGGAGAGGTACAAAGACTTCACTTTCGACCACTCATACTGGTCGTATGATAGCGGAGACAACCACTACGCTTCGCAGGAACAGGTATATATCCTTAACCATATCTACTTCTATAGTCTTAATTAAGCCTGCAGTTACCAGGGAGAGTTAATCGAACGATTAATTCCTGGAAATTGAAATTCTAATTTTTTCACCACACTTCACCGTACCTCTAAACCATATAGACTTATACAATGATAGCGTGACATTAAAACATGGAAAAGTTGGACTGAAGTACTAGTTGCTCATAAGTTAGTAGCAGGAAAGAGTGGCAAATGTCTCTCAGAGCACAGACTCTCAACAGATACCTTCGCCGTGCGAATAAGTGACAATAAGTAACAAAGCGAGTCTATAATGAATGATGGCATCTTTTCCAGGTGTTCTCAGACCTTGGACTGGACGTGATTGACAGCGCGTTCGAGGGATACAATGCATGTGTGTTTGCGTACGGACAGACAGGCAGCGGGAAGACTTTTACTATGATGGGCTCACAGGTCAGTTTTTAAGAAATCCTTTTCACCCCAATTAATTTAAGACGGGGCAGTATATCTTCTTCTGCCATTCACATCTATTGACCGTCGTTTCATCGTTCACATTTTCTCTCATCTTGTTGCTCACTGTCCACTCCATCTTTCTGCATTCATACTCATCACTCTTCGAGTCACGTCTCCTCTCTCCTCATCACATGACCATACCAACACAACGATTCCCTTTCACCTTTTCAGTAACTGGTGCTACTTTTAGGCATCTTATATACATACTCGTTCCTTATTTTATCCATCTTCGTTACTCCACACATTCATTTCAGATTTCTCATCTCTGCTGCACACAATATCTCAGAAAAATTTCCCATTGCATAAAAATATCAATCTTATCTCAGATAAACATTATTGTTTAGATTATTATTTATTTTTTCTTATTCTTTAATCGAAACAATAGTTTTATTTGTAAGCTGCGCTCCGCTTAAGTCCCTATAGCCATACCATGAGAATATCGGGTTAAAAAATTGCCTATTTGTTATTCCAAGACTCCAGCTATCTATATCAAGTTTCATTGTAATCTGTTCAGTAGTTTTAAGTAACAATTATACACACACAGACTTTCACATTCTATAATAGGAAGATAACAAGTTAGCAAATGATCTTAAAGTTGATAAAAACAAAACGAGTATTTACTTCAATTATGATTTGCATGTATTTTTCTTATCAATACGTGCAAACGATTTGATAAAATAATATATCTACTTATTTTGTTTATTACGGACTTTTTCTTGTTTATCCATTGATTTTAAATAATGCACTTTTAGTAAAAAGAAAACAAATATTTGACTTCTTTATGTATCTTATTAACCCATGATGTCCCACTGCTGGGTAAAGGCCCTCCCAACCTCCTTCCAGCTTCTTCCATGAAGAAGTCTTACTCATCCCGTCATCGACTTTTGGCCTACCTTGGGAACATCTGCCTTTTGTACTGTAACCTCTGGATTTTCTTTGGCCTTTGTACACTTCATATAATATGGCTAACCCATTTTCACTCGTGGGTGATGTAGAAGACAACTCAGGGAACTACGTACCTTTTGATGATGATCATAACTCGCACACTAAATCTGCAACGACAGCAGTACTGCGCCTACTCCAAATAAACTAAGATAAGATCAGGAAGAAGTAAAAACCTGTCTTTGTATGTGTCTTAACTTTCCCTTATGTCAACTTTTCAAGGAGTACCAAGGGCTAATCCCGCGCATTTGCCGTCAACTATTCTCCCGAGTGGCAGCCGGCAAGGAATCCGGCGCCTCGTACCGCACCGAGGTCAGCTACCTCGAGATCTACAACGAGAAGGTGAAGGACCTGCTGGCTGCTGATGCAGGTCATACCTTGAAAGTTAGGGAACATCCCAAACTGGGACCTTATGTACAGGATCTCTCGAAGCATCTCGTCTCTGATTATGATGATATACAGGTATTGTTCATTTTATATAATTTACTAGCTATGCTCCGCGGTTTTACTTACGTTATTCCCGATCTGGTATGATTCCTGGATTTCAGTTATCTAGTATAGCAAGTTTGATAGCAATCGGTTTAGTTGTTTATGCGTGAAGAACTGACAAAAACACCCAATAATTTGTGTAAATTGGAGCTAGTAGTGGTATCTACCTGAGAAACTTGTTTATTCTTGTAACTTAGAATTAATCCGTCCTTTGTACCAGGAATGCATGCACCGTGGCAACCTCCTCCGTACGACGGCATCGACACAGATGAACGACGTGTCGTCTCGCTCGCACGCCATATTCACCATCACCTTCGTGCAGGCCTCCTACTTGCGCCACAACAACATGCCCTCTGAAACCGTTTCTAAAGTGCACCTTGTTGATTTGGCTGGAAGGTACGTCACTAACTTTAATCAATGCTTTTCAGGCCGATGTATTGCCTGGAATACATTATATTAGCTGCGCCCCTCGGTTTCACCAGCTTAAGTCCCGATCCCGTGGGAATATCGGAATAAGAAGTAGCCTATGTAGTCATCCAGGTCTCCAGCTATTTTCATACCGATTTTCATAGCAATCTCAGAGTCTCGAGACACTGGGCATTCAGAACTCCTGCTAATTGATTGTGAAAGGAAAAGTGTGGATTTGGGAGTTAATGTAACCGTAGACATAGTACCACCCGGCAAAGCCATTTAAGTAAATAACGACTTCATACACCACTTCAGGAACTCGCCCATGTACACCACGTCTAAAATAACCTAATATAATTGGATATGTTCCAGTGAGCGAGCAGACGCAACCGGTGCGACTGGACAGCGTCTTGTAGAGGGCGCTCACATCAACAAGTCGCTCGTTACGCTCGGCTCGGTTATATCGGCGTTAGCTGACTGCGCTCACCAGGCTGCTGACAGTAAGTAATAGAAAACTACATGCAGGCACTTTTATGGAGTTTATCTCCTTTAGAACAGATTTCATATAAAGTCCCCATTATGAAAAAATTATGGGTAAGTACTCAATTAGCGTTACGAAAAAGGATTTAATTAGTTTAATCTGACCTCTTTAGATAGATAGACCGCTTTATTTGCACAACACACAGAAAGGTAGAAGTAAAAGTTGCACAAATGGGCTGCATTATCGCTAAAAGCCTTTTCTTCCAGGCAATCTTGAGATGGAGAATGGATAGATAGATAGATAGATAGATAGATATATCTTTATTTGGCCAACAACAAACCTAAAAAACTTAGACAAAACTTATTTTTATAAATAACAGACTGACTTAAATATTCTAAGCTATGTTATTTATAACACAATAACAATGTCGCCGCCAAATAGGCTCCTGCTCAGCTATGTGTTGCATAAATGCAACGCTGATTTTCAGCAGGGACCCTGTGATTAAAGAGAGTAGGACGATGCTGTAATTCTGTTATAATAGGCAGGAAACACTGATACTAACTTTATAACAAAAAAATTATATATATATTCTAAATTGTCTTTAGAACCATAAATATAAATATAGATTGAAAATAATAATGTCTACAAAAAACAAGCAAAATGCCCATAAAGAAAACCAAAATGTTATAACTAACAACCAAGCAATCCAAAACAAAAAACATAGAATTATACACGAAGACTTAAAGCGTAACAGGACACATCATTATCTGCCTAGTAATATCAGCTCACATGAAGCCGACCGGACAGAGGCTTCAATAAAGTAAAAATAAAAGTAAACTTAATAAAATTAAAATTAATAAATAAATAAAAATTAATAAATACGCCACCAAATGAAGCTTAAAATGAATATCTTCTTTGCCTTGACCTTTTCCCATTTATTTGGGGTCGGCCTTCCCTATCCTTTTCTTCCATTCTGCACGGTTTAGTGCTAAGTTGGCGTCAATGTCGAATGTTTTTAGGTCTTTCTGAACCGTCGTCAACCATGTGGCGGGAGGTCTTCCGCGTTTCCGCTTCGTCGTTGGAATTTGTAGGGCTAGCTTGACCATGTGATCTTCAGGACGACGTTGTACGTGTCCGTACCACCTTAGGCGTTTCTCAACAACTTTATCAGCTATTTGCGCTACTTTAAAACTACCCCGTATGTACTGGTTTCTGATTCTGTCAAGCATGGTAACTCCCGCTGACCATCGAAGCATGCGCATTTCAGCCGTGTGAAGTTTATTTAGGTGACTTATAGTGGTAGCCCAACATTCTGAGCCATACAGTATTGCAGGTCTTATTGCAGTTTTGTATACTGCACCCTTTACTTTGAGTGGTATTCTTTGATCGCACATTACTCCTGTAAGTTCACGCCACTTGAGCCACCCAGTATTTGTTCGATGAGTGACATCGCCATCAATGCTACCATCGTTGCTGATAACCGACCCCAAGTATTTAAAATTGTCTACTGTTGGTAAGATAGTGTTATCAATTGAAATCCTAATGTCCCTAGGGTTTGTAATATCATCAAATATGCATGACATATGCTCTGTTTTCTTCCGGCTAATTTTTAAACCATTTTTTTCTAATGCATTAACCCAGTTGTTAAGTACGTTTTGAAGGTCTTCAACGGTTTCCGATATAAGAGCGACGTCGTCCGCATACAAGATGTTCCAGGGCACCGGCTCCTGACAGTTCTTAGTTAGGTAGTCCATTGTTAGGTTGAATAGAAGTGGGCTTAACGTGGAACCCTGATGCACACCTACTTTCAGATCGAAACGGTCAGTGGTGCCCGCAGGACACACGACTTGTGTTGAGACATCTCTGTACATATCCTTAATGAGAGCAATGTAATGTTCAGGGACCGACTGTGCCCTAAGCGCTTCCCATATGAGATCGCGGGGGACATGATCAAAGGCCTTCTCAAGGTCGATGAAGACCATGTGTAGGTTTGTTTTATTTGCCCTAGATTTTTCTAGCATAATTCTTATTGCCTGTATGGCATCTGAGGTGCTTTTACCCGCGACAAAGCCACACTGGTTTGGAGTTACAGTCACTATTTTATTCAGTCTGTTGTTAACTATCCGTTCCCAAATTTTAAGCGTATGTGTCATAAGCTTGATAGCCCTGTAATTACCGCAATCCCTCACGTCACCTTTTCCCTTGTAAAAAGGTATCAGATGACTATTTCGCCATGAGTTTGGTATAGGCTCTCCAGCTAGCAGTTTATTAAACAGGTCTCTTAACCAGACGACCCCCTCTGCACCGAGGTACTTCCAGACTTCCACAGGAATTTCATCTGGGCCCGTTTGCTTTGTTGTTCTTCATGGATTTTATGCAGTTTTGTATTTCTGGTGCTGTTATATCTGTAATTGGGCCTAAGATTTGTGCTGGTGGTGTATAATTTATATTTCTGGGATTAGATTTGTTAAGCAATTCTCTGTAATACTCCACCCATCTATTTTTGATTTTATTGTCATCCGTTAAAAGTTTGTCGTTACTGTCCTTAATATATTTTACAGAATTTATGTCCTTACTATTCCTATTCCTACTTTTTGCTATTTTATGTATGTCTACTTCTGTTGTGGCTGTTTCTAGATCTTCGTATAATTTTGAATTCGATTTCGCTCTGGATATTGCAACCTGTCGTTTCGCTTCCGATTTTGCAGTCTTGTATTCATTGTGGTCAACTTCGCTTTTCGTAGATTGCCACTTTTTGAAAGCCACTTTCTTCTTTGCAACTGCGGCTTTTACCTCGTCTTGCCACCAGTGCGTTTCCTTAAAAGGGCCCTTTTTGTTTCTTGTCCTGCCTAGGTGTTTTTCAGCCGCGGTTTTACAGGTTGATTCGAACTTAATCCACATATCGTTTGCTGATGTTGTTTTGTTGTCGGAGTCGTTAAGAAAGTTCTTCATCTCCGTTATGAAACCCTGCCCGATTTGTTCTTTTAAAGATTTCCATTTAATTTTAGGTACAAGTTTATTATTAATTTTAATTGGTTTGGGTAGTTTGTATACGAATATCAAAAGTCTATGTTGTGTAGTTAAGGGCTCTCCGGGGATAACTTTGCTGTCTCTGTATTGTCTAAGGTGATTCCGTCTAGTTAGAGCATAATCGACCTGAGTAGCATGGCCACCACTGTTGTAAGTTATTAAGTGGTTGTCTTTTTTCTTGTAATAGGTGTTTATTATTGCTAGGTCACAGCTAGCGGCAAATTGAATGATTCTCTCTCCATCAGGGTTTCTTGTGCCGTATCCAAAGCCACCATGCATTGCTTCAGCATTGGTATTTGCTGCTCCAACATGTCCATTAAGATCAGCTCCGAGGTGAATATTTTCTTCTTTCGGTATGGCTGATACTAGTACGAACAGATCATCCCAAAATTCATCTTTTAAATCTACACTGCTATTTGTTTGGGGTGCGTACGCACAAATTATATTTAAAATTGGTTGGTTGTCTAAAGCGATTTTTACTGCCATTAGTCTGTCATTTATTCTTTCTACATTTATCAATCTACTAGTTAGGTTCTCAGATAACACTATTCCTACGCCGTTTTTGCCATTTGTGGTACCGTGGTATATAAGTTTGTAGCCATTTCCTATTTGTCTGGATTTGGACCCCCGCCACTTGGTTTCTTGCACACAGCATGCATCTATGCGACGTCTGTGTAGGACTTCGCTAAGTTCGGCACTTCGCCCGGTCATGGACCCAAGGTTCCAGGTCGCCAATCGCATTGTATCACATGTGTCGCCTCGACCGTCGCTTGAGGGGTACGCCCTAGCATTCACATTCATTTTCTTTGTTGTAACTTTCATAATGGATAGGGAAGAAGAAAAGTTGGCTTTCACGTTTTACAGCCGGCTGCCGCCTGACGCCAAGACAGTACTCCTCCTGGAGGCATGTGGGCGCTACCGTTGGGCCTTTTGGGCCTCATCCGCCACCATCCCTGATACACTGCCCTGCCTAGCAGTGTATTTCCCAGAACAGCCTGGGACCTCAATATGTGAGGGCAGCCTGTGGCTGGGGTTTTTGCCGCTTCCGCCTGCTCCGCCGTACCAATGGTCTCCATCTCCGCCTTCGCAGCCGTTACGGTCTTCACCCGTAACCCTGGGCAAGGGCTCCGCGCTATACCCCGCGGCACTGGGTCCCCGAACGAACTTAGCCACCTACTAGCTCCGGCCTACTGAAGACGAGAGGTGTCCACCCCCGCGACGTGGACGCGCCGAACGGGAATTGCCACAGTGGGCGCCAGAGAAGGTGACTCTGCTGCCCCCGTGGCCGGGTTAATGGCCTCATATGCTCGAAGCTTAAAATGAATATAAAAAATAAAATAGTAAACCACTCAAATTACATACATTTATACTTCTGCATAAGCATATAATACCTCTCGCATCAGAAACAACCATGTCTTAGTTCGGCTAATTGTCTACCCATTAAGAGAAGTGCTGTACCTTGCAACAAAATGGTTGGATTAGCTACATCTTAGAAGTGTGTCGACATTTAACATTTATGTACACATAAAGAGTAAATTTCAGTCGCACGTCGGAGCTGACACGCACATTTTTTTTTTAATTTGCTTGATTTCAATACTTATAATTTTGTTTGACAGATAAACAGAAGAACGGCAAAAAGAATGTGTTCATACCGTACAGAGACTCAGTTCTGACGTGGCTACTGAAAGACTCACTCGGTGGTAACTCTAAAACCATCATGATCGCAGCTGTAAGTATACCAACTAATATTATAAATGCAAAGGGTTAATTGTTAATCCATCTTTACGATCAAAGTGCTTGACTGATTTGGATGAAAATTAGAAGGCCATGAAGATTTAGCGAAAACTACTTACGCGAGTGATATCACAGAGCACAGCTAGTTATTATAAATGAAAAAGTTTGTCCGATTTTGCTTCTTAATAGAGGTAATAAATAAACCTAAAAAGAAGTTTTATAAATATAAAAAACATGTTTCTTTTTGTGCAAATTTCGATTTTGCATTGTTCATTGCGTTGTGGATGGCAAAATGTATACTTACCCAAGAACATGGTCCTACTCACACTTGGCTACTTTGGTTCTCTAGACACCAGAAGTCACAGTGCGGGATCATCAAATGTACCTTTTGTAAACTTTGTTTCACAATAAGTTAGTCTCATATTTTGTTCTGGTAGATATCGCCGGCGGACTGCAACTACGGCGAGACTCTATCTACCCTCCGATACGCGAACCGAGCCAAGAACATCATCAACAAACCGACAATCAATGAAGATCCCAACGTCAAGCTCATTAGAGAACTTAGGGAGGAGATAGACAAGCTCAGGAAACAGATCGCTCATAATACTGTAAGTTCATCTATGTGTACAAAAAATATATCAACCCTAGGCTTTGTGCTCGTATAATTAACCTTTTATAATCTTTTTACAGGATCCTATAGAATCAGAATCCGGTGTACTAGCAACGCTCCGCGACAAGGAAGCTCAAGAGAAACATCTAACGGAGAAATGGACGGAAAAATGGCGCGAAACACAACAGATCTTACACGAACAGAAGGCACTTGGGCTTAGGAAGGCAGGTCTTGGAGTCGTTTTAGACTCCGACATGCCACATCTAGTGGGAATCGATGATAATCTGCTGTCTACTGGTGTTACGTTGTATCATTTAAAGGTAAGTCTCATGTGTAGAATATGAAGAGAAGGGGTCCAATAACGAAGCCTTGGAGGCACCTCAGATATTACACCACCACCACCACACACTCTTATGTATATGATGAAGAGAAGAGGTCCGATAATAGAGCCTTGTGAAACACCAGAGCCCTATCCATAGTTTCATGATTCAAGATCTGTTTGGGCTGTGCGTTTTTCATAGGTAGATTAAAGTGTATAATATCTGATATCCGGTGTTATTTCCAGGAAGGTGAGACAGTGATAGGTAGCGAGGAATGCGTCCCAACTCCAGACATAGTCCTGTCCGGTGCGGACGTGCTGCCTCTCCACGCGCGCGTGTCGCTCGCGGCCGGCGTGGCCACGCTGCTGCCCGCGCCGGGGGCCCAGTGCTGGCTGAATACTGTGCCGTTGGATAAACCGGCCAAACTTAGCCAGGGTAAGAAGAAGAACATCTTATATTCAAACTCATTCTTTGTACAGGAATCCTCTTCTTTCTTTTAAGGCCTAACATTTTAGTTATTACTAAGGTAAGTCTAACCCTGTGATTTTTTTAGATGTATTACTTTAAAAAAAATTATCTCTAGTGAGAGTTGAATCCACAACTCCCTTTTCACTTTAGTGGTACCCAACTGAGCTGAAACCACAGAGTTTTACGGTTTTTTTTTTGACGTAGTGATGTCATCTACCTATGTTTTCAACTCGTCGCCCTCAGGTTGTATTCTCCTCCTCGGCCGTACGAACATGTTCCGCTACAACGATCCAGCGGAAGCAGCTAAACTCCGTCAGGAAGGCAGCGCGTCTACTATGAACCTCTCCCGACTCTCCTTGCTGTCCTGGTCGGCTACCGATCTCTGTGCGAGCACCGAGAACCTCAATACTAGCACGTTGTCGTGAGTAACATCTATAAATCTAGTCTTGTCTGTATGTTTATTTGTTTGTTGTCCCTCTGTTACCTATGCAATTAAAAACTGAACCGAAATCTAGTTTTCACTTTTGGATAGCTAAATTTTCTGGGAAGGTCGTAAGAATTGTAAATGGTTTTTTAGTTAGTAAGGTTGATTTATATGTTTGTGATTTTTGCTGTTTGTCTTCCGAATAAAATAAAATAAAATAAAAATAAATTGTAGCAAAACTGACCAACTAGAAAATAAATTGTCAATGAAAATAAAACTTTAACTTACATCACGTTTGATTTCTTTTTCAATTTATTTTTCTCTTAGAGACCTAGAGAGCGAGATACGATGCGAGCGTCTTGAGGCTCAACGTGCTGAGTTAGAGCGAGAGAGACAACAGTTCTTACTGCAGCAGGAAGAGAGGCAGAAGAGGTGGCATGCCGAGCGGGAGGAGCTGTTGCAGGCGCAGCGGCAACTGGATGAGGTAACGTCAACTTCCGGAATCTGTAACCGGTGGAATGAGGTTTACCCAAGTGTAGTCGGTCCCACTGCAGGGCAATTACCTCCCACCTTTCTTTTCACTGTTCCCTATATAGTGCCAGCTTGGTGCAGTCTCTGTGGGGCGAGTTCAACTCGTCCGGGTTCGCCAAGGTGTCTCCTGCCGTCCAGGACCTACTCCCTTTTGGTGGTTTTTACTTACTTTGTCAAACATGCGGCAGATATAGCCAGCCCAGTTCCATTTGAGTTCGGCAGCAGTGTGGCCAGCGTCTAAAGACATTGCAATTGTTCGCATTTTAAACATACTGCTTTTCAGTCATTTAAGACAATTGTGCTTCTTAGATAGTTTGTGTTCTGACCAGGGCTTTAATTTATATTGTAGGAGCGTTCAGCGATGGAGCGCGAGTACGCCGCCGCGTGTCGCCGGCTGTCTGGCGACTGGCGCGCGTTGGAGCGCGGCTGGGCGACGCGACGCCGCGCGCTGCGACAGAGGCAGCGACAGCTCGCCGCGCGACATGCCCGGCTCCGCGGGCTCGCCGACACGCATCGAGCGGCGGTATGTTACTACAAAGCAAACTGTCGGTATTTTGTCCTTCCAACCATTCAAAATTCTGACTGACTGTCTGACTGATATATCAACGCACAGCTCACCAATGGACGGAACCAACTATTTGGCATACTTAAAGATAGCTATTACAATGTGGAAGCCTACGTTATAACAGTTATCTGTTTGTAAAATATTACTGTCTACATTTTAACAGGTAAATATCCAAAATGAGAAGAGAAGATTTTGAATAGAGTTAAAGGTCTTAGAATAAGCAGTAGAACTCGGAAACATACTTTTCAAAATTCATGTCTGTCTGTCTGTTTGTTTTTCCGTTACCCATGCAATAAAAAATTACTAAACCTATTAAAATGAGATTTAACTATAAGACCTATTTTCTGGCAAGGTCGTGGTATACTTTACATCGAAATCCATCAAGTAGAAACCGAGCGAGCAAACCGCGGGGTGCAGCTAGTTATAAAATAATCCGGTTTATAAATAAACGGCTACAATCTTTGTAAGAGTTATCTTACAGAACTGCATTATGACAAAAGTTCTCTGACAATATAAAGACAATGTTACATAAAGCGGTGTTTAACCTGTTATTATTCTTCTTGACATGATAACATGACCCCTACTAATGTCACGATCGAGTTTATCTCACTTTCAACCTTTATAAATAAATAAAAAAGAGTTGTTTTTGTAATGGCAACTATTTTTAAAGTATCTTTAAAATAAGTAAGAAGGGTTCACGTGTAATAACTAAATAATGGATGAGTCCAACCTGTTTAGGTTATTAGGCACTAAAATGAGAACTCTTTGGTTTAAACAAGATGTCTTCGTCTCTATATAGCTACGGCCCTGATATTCTTAATAGTCCAAAATTGGGTTTTTATAGGAAGAAAACTTGACAAATTTGGTAAACACTGAACGTCCTTATTTCTATTGGATTATTGTATGTACTCAAGAACTAAATAGATATTATATTCCTATAAGATCAGGCCGTATGTAAGTGCCACCGCGGGGCGTAGCTAGTGTAAAATAAAGATTACATTTTACTCATACATCCATACCATACTATTTTGTATTGACATGTATACATATATTGCACGATATATTTGCATATCCTAATACCTATATTTAATATGAACTTCATCTGCTTAGCTTAGATCGACTACTGGCACAATATACAGAGTGTCATTTTTAAAGCTATAGATTTTATAATACACATAGAATCCTCAGATTTCGAGTTACAATCGAGAACCTATAGTAGTATACATAATATAATTATTATATTTCCTTATATATTGCTAGCTATATGTTACCACAGTTGTTTTGATGTGCCTGTGTCATGTTTATTTTTATTTTTATCCTGATTTTCGTTTTGGAGAACTTAACTTAGTGACTTCACTTTTATTTGCCAATTGCGCACCATTTCGGATCTCGCTTATTTCTATGCAGTCCGAAAGAGATAAGCTTTTAGCTCCTGTTAGCCTTACAAAAAGTAAATCCCCTCAGTGAAATTACCAAAAATATAATAACCAAGTTACTAAATTATGTTCTTCATAAAAAAAATGCATTTTTTATTATTATTTATAATTTAGCTAAAGTACTCGTATTGTTTCGTTGGGCGTTGGTTAGGCGGAGACTGAGGAGGGACACGTGACGTCATTGCGGTCGCAACTTCAGACCAAGAAGGATCAATACGAAGAGCTTGTCAAGAACAATATCAAGGAACTTATTGATAAAGGATATAAGGTAGGTACGCTTCTGTTTTTTTAGATGCTTGTGCTTTTAATAATTTTGAAGGAAAATGCTTCTCCGAAAATTACACTGTGACGAGACTCGAACGCGGTACCCTCAGTATGTGGCACACGGTCAAGCACCTTGTTTTCTTGACGAATTTTCGTTAGCGACATCAGTTAGTGCTAAGTTGTCATGACTAACATTAAAGTGTGACATTAACAAGCTAGTGAAAAATCACTGAAATTATGCTAAAGTTATATACTAATTTTTAGGAAAAGCGTGAATGCATATTGCGTAGATACCTAATATTGCTTGATTTTCTTTAATTAGATGTAAAATTAGCCAATTTGTATTATTTATTTGCCTCTTTTATTATGTTTTAGTTTGATTGCCAAAGTGTCCAATGTGCATTTTTAATTTCACTTAAGACATCAACATAATACATCTGACATAGTCTGTTTCAAAACCAGAAATATTTTTTCTGATTTTTTCCATACATTTAAGTGTCGCTTTTTGGTCGTAAACCGTCGGATAAATTCTTAAGAGAACTGCTTATCTGTCAAATGTCAATACCATGAGACAAAACGACATTTAACGACGAGAAAGCGATAATCAAATGCATGGACAACGATACTATTACATATTAGCCTAATTTTATTTAAATGTCACATTAGTCCTAAATCAATGGCTGAATTTCACGTTGCTTTTGAGATAGACTATAAAATACACAATACACAACTTGGAAAAACTTGAACATCAATCTAAAAACATTTGTTTCTATTAGTTGGGCCAGCTTTAGTGGTCAAGATACTAAAAATTACTTAGAAATAGGGGTCAAACTTACAACATGTCTCTTTTGGCATTCGAGGGTATCACTTTCTCCTTAACACAGCCTTACCTTGTCCAATGTTCAATATGCCCAATATTACCGTCATTTAATTTCTTACAATTCCATTTGTTAGTAAAACTTAGACCTAGTGTTACTAGCAATTACAATGTCTATAAAAAAAAGTCATACAAATGTTACACTTTGCATAAACATAAGCTCCTTCTCCAATATGCCTTAACACCTGCACTTTGGGACGAGGCCAATAATGCTGCCAACGATGTTGGAATCTATTGCTCATCTGAACCTAACACGATAAGAAGTAGAAGCAAGAATCTGGATATACTAACCAGCTTGTACCTATCACTAACTTTGAACTTGTTGTAACGCCTGTGTTCCAAAGATTAAAAGACATTTGGGGTCTAGTCTTATTGTCACCCATGTTTGTTTAACTTTTAAATAACAATTAATAATAAAAACTTAAAATTAGCAAATAAATTAGCTACTTAAGTACATTAAAAAAAAACTCCAAATGGGGCCAAAAGTCCATAGGAAGTGTGTCTTATATAAATTACTAGTGACCCGTCCCGGCTTCGCACGGCTATATTATGCATGTATTATACATATAAACCTTCCTCTTGAATCACTCTACCTATTTAAAAAAACCGCATCAAAATCCGTTGCGTAGTTTTAAAGATTTAAGCATACATAGGGATATAGGGACAGAGAAAGCGACTTTGTTTTATACTATGTAGTGATGTACATTTTATTTTCCAGAGTGCAACACCGAGTCCAGAATCTCCGGCTTCCGAATCGAGTGCGGAATGTCTGATGCAGTTGTTGATGCACTGCGAACCTCACACTGCGACCACCATCCGTGATACTGTCGATAGGCATGTAAGTCACATTCGTTACCTTATCACTTTGAACAATGGTTGATAATAACTTTAAGCTGAAACACCGAGTTATTGTAATACTTGTAAACGTTCTTTCTAGTGGATTTTAAGCAGGAGTTCTGTTTAAAAGAAATACATAGTAATTGTCTGTTGATATATTTAATGTTATGTATAAATGAGCGATATTTCATCATTTATACCTTACTCTCCGTAAGGTATAAATGATGAAATATCGCTCTTAAAAGAACAGATGCAAACTTCAATTTGACAGTTCGCTCACAGAGATTTCGCTGGTGAGCAAGGTCGCTGTAGCCAGATTACGGCGCCGTGATGACGTAAATAAGATGATAGATGATATTTTTATATCATTCACTCTGTCAAAAGCTTTTCTTAGTTTAAAGCTTAGTGTAAAGTATTTTTACGAATAATCTTTCGTCTCTATGTACAGAAGAAAGAACTGGTAGAGTTAGAAGAGGAGTTGCAGAGCCGAGTGCAGTCCGTCGCCTCCCACAGAGTGAAGATAGAACGATTACAGAATGAACTGGCCTTGTTGGCCACACAGGACCTCGGGTTGAGACATGCGCTCGCCTCTGATCTCACTCCTGCACATGTTAAAGGTACTACGGGGAAACTACTATATTTTTCTTCCTGCTGTTATTACAATTTATTTAAGGTCGGCTCAGTTACTTACTAGAATTTGAGCTTATACTGTAAAGTGACTCGACATTTCTACATTGCCTGATGCCAAACCTCCTCGACTGTTGCTGGTTTGCGGATGCAAGGACACAAGGTGCGAGGATCACCATCAGGTCCACAAATACCTTAGTCACTTTACGACACCCAGGGGCAGGAGATATGGCTGAGAAGGCGCAAATAGTTTTAAATAAATAAGACCTATATTATTGAGTTTATGGTGCTTGCTTAAATTTAAACTGTTCTTTCGTAGGTGAAGGTGAAAGCCCCCCCGAAGGCGTGAAGCGAAGTAAATCTGAGCTGGTGCTCCGCCCCTCTACCAATATAGCGGAGTCCGAGGAGCTGTCCGCTGATGAGAGGGAACATTTTAAAAATAGGAGGATGAAGTTTGTACTTTTATATTTATGTCTAGTATAGTGAGCATGATCACAAAAAAACCCCATGAGTTTCTTGTGCCTTCTTTTCATTGGTTCAAAGCACACAGCCTGAGTTAGTTTTTAAGACTATTCAAAGTGAACCCAAGCACTGTACAATCCACGGTCAAAAGTCTCTGCCCACCGTAACGTTTACAATCCTGTGCAGCACTATTAGAACATTATAACAACGTAACCTGTGGATCGAACCCACGTCGGTTGGTGTAGGACTTTTAATTCAAGTAATTAAGTTTGTGTGTTACGTCTATTAGAAGAAGGTCGTAAGTCCAATACTTGTTGATAGTATTATTGTAGCCAACTGATCATTTACTTATGACCCATACTGTACATGATTCGAAATGAATAAAGAAAACAAGATTTTTGACTTTCATAGTATTGTTTACTCGTGATATAAATAAATTTTGCAGGACATTCCGCACATCGGCATCTAGCCCCAAGCTAAGTAACTAGACTTGTGTTATGGGTGCTAGACAACGGATATAGGTACTACTTTTGTAAATATATACTTATAATACATAGAAACAACCAGACCACAGACAAATCTAAGCATAAATACTTGTCTGAGGCGGGAATCGAACCCGTAACCCTGTGTTTGGCAGTCCGGCATGGTGACCATTGTGCCAACTCTATCATATAATACTTGTATTATTCCTCCCCAGTCTTAGCCTAAGCCTAGACCCGCTGGCGTCACCGAACTGCACCCTCCCCTCGGAGGAGTCGTTCCACACGGCGTCGTCGACCCCCCGCTCTCCGCAGCCGCCCCCCGCGGCCGGGACTCCGCCCCTACAACCGCCGGTACCGCAGTTCAAGCTGGGCCCGGTGCCGCAGGACGATAGCGACGATATGTCTAACACTGAGGACTATAATAAGGTAACTACATCACTGCTAACAAGCTAGGTGAATTGCAGTGGATTGAGCGGGAGGCTGGTTAGGAGACCTAAAGTCTAAACTTCAGACTGGTTAGAGTGCTCAAAGTGTAAACTTTAGGTGTAGTAAATGTTATAGTCCAGTCACTTTATACATTCTGCGTTAAATCCGGTAGTTCTGATTTTCGGATGATACAAAACAGGGTCGAGAGGCGAAACTTTGAAAGGCTTAATCTCGGAAACTATTGGGTTTACAGAGACAGTTTTAGTATCATGTTGTAGGAAATTTAGTTTACTTTAAAAATGTCCTAAGAAAACATTTTCAAAAACTAGTCCTTTATAATATAATCGCCAAAATTTGAAAAAACGCCGATTTTTTCGCGGTTTTTTAAATTTTTGACAAAGTTGCGTTCGGCGCTCGAGGTCACAAACTTGGATTATTCATTAGGCCTACATTATAAACAAGTCTGCAAAAAATCAGAACAACCGGAATTGTAACTTGTCTCTGTAACTTGATTAAGTAAATATATTTTCATTACTCATACTCCGAAAGTAGGTCTAAAGATGCGTAAAGAGCGTGTAGAAAATAAAATTTCCAGCCCTAGGGAAAATCGCTTTCACTGACAGCTGTCATGTCAAATTATGGCTTCGCACGACTCGTGCAATGTGCATATAGCCAGTATCAGTATCATTATACACATATTATACATTAGGAACTTCATAACCTAACCTCCTTGCTTTAAGTAACACCAAAGAATAACACTACATATATTATACAACCTCTTTGGTCCCAACCTTGTAAGAGGATCAGGTAGTAAAAAGTCTCTCATTCACTCTCGTTGTTAGGAAGAATTTTATGTATTATTCGTAATGAAAAGCACAGTGTTTACCTCGGGTGAAAGACTCATTAAGTCATTAAGGCGAAAGTGACAGAGGAGCCCCTCCGGCTGAAGAGGAGGCGGCTCCTCTGTCACTTTCGCCTTCTTTTCTGTAGTCTTCTTTTCGACCTCACCGTAGTTATTTAAAAAGGGATGGTCCGAATATAGGCTGCGATCCGAATATAGATGACAGTGCTGACAGTCCCGTACGTACTCACGTACTCAAAATGACTGGATTTTAGCGCGTCAACTATCGATAAAATGTAATTTTAATTCTTTATTTTGTACTCTCTTTGTTTGAACAAATACGATTAATAAACTGCACCTCCGTTTTCTGTAACACATTTTTACATTTAAAAACACAGAGAGTGACTTGCCTGAAGATATGTGACGATGCGGTCTAATGTAACACGCTTTATGGATGACCATAATTTTTCGCCTTTTCGCTATACCCTGGCAATGAAATAAGTAACATGATGTTGTTTGTTCGTAGCCGCGGATTGTGGAAGGTCAGTCGTCAAGTTCAGTGGAAAGGTCACCTGAAGAGAAACACCAACGTGCCAAGAATAAAAGACGGATATCCGGTTAGTTCATTCAATTGGAAATTAACCTAAAGATAAAACCGAGTGCGAGTCAGACTCGCGCACGAAGGGTTCCGTACCATTAAATTCTGTTTTTAGTATTTGTATACATCATCTGTGAAAATTTCAACTGTCTAGCTATCACCGTTCATGAGATACAGCCTGGTGACAGACAGACAGATAGACAGTGGAGTCTTAGTAAGAGGGTCCCGTATTAACCTTTTGGGTACGGAATCCTTATTAAGCCGCAGCAAACACTATTTTATCCAATTGCAAGTTTATTTAAATTTTTAAAGTCACCCCATTTTTTTCCTTTTTAACCAAGAGCGAAACAGTACAACCTATGTTGCGTTGTATAAAATACATTAGATTCCAAGCAAGAGTGAATAAAAATATGTTGTTTTATTTAGCGGAGGCCCGGGGCCGCCGCGTGACGGAGGGCGAGGCCCTGCGTGCGATGCAGAAGCTGTGCGCCCGTATCGCTGAACAGAAGATGCTCGTTATATCCTCGCTGGAGAACGATTGCTCACAAGACGAACTCGACAAACAAATACAGGTATCAAACAATGCTTTTTACTAAAAACTAACATCACCTCGCTGTTTCACCCGCGGAACTCCCGATCCCGTGAGAATATCGGGATGAAAAGTAGCCTATGTTACTCCCAATGAATCAATGTATCCTTATACCAAGTCCTCATCAAAATTGGTTCAGTACTTTCAAAGCCTATTCAATGCTAACAAACAATCAAATCTGTCCTCTTTATAATATACCTACTTACAGATAATAGTTCTGTCATATTAAGTTAATATTATATTTAATTCAATTACATCCTAACATACAATCAGGCAATAAAGTTAGAGGCTCACCATAGTGCTTTTAAATTCATATTATTTTATTTATTCTTTAAACTATTAAGAATCAAATCCTTAAACTCAAGCAGGACTTTAAAGCCGATCTTGAGTTGATAATATTTGTAACCGATCGTACATACCCTATGTCACACGAAAAATCTCTAAAAGAAGCTAGTTAGCTATGTTGTTGTCATTGTAGGTGCTCCAAGACTTGCAAAAGAAGTACGTCCGGCTAGAGATGGCGCTGCAGTACTCGTGGTTCGACGGCGGTGGCGGCGCCGCGGGGGGGCGGAGGCCTGCCGTCGGGGGCGGCACCGTCACCCCGATACAGGAGATACCGTCGCTCACGTTGTCCGAGGCTGACGTCGCCGAGTGTAACGCGCACAATCTGTCTAATGGACACGGTGATCCACTCAACAGGTAATGTTTTAACACTGGCTGCTCTTTTCATTTTCTATTCCAAGCTCCGAATCGCTCCAAAGATGGCGGGTTTTATAGGCACCATTGTGTCAGGTCAAGATAATCCTAACTAATATTATATATTCGAAAGTTTGTTTGCTTCACGGTCAAATGACTAGACCGATTTGGATAAATATCAGCATATTGGTACTTTAGGGGATGACGTTTGATCCCAAAACTCCTGCGGGATCTGGACTTACGCGGATGAAACCGTGGGGCGCAGCTAGTTATATGATCAATTTTGAAATTGCTGCTGAGTGAGCCCATACAGTCACGTCGTTACAAACTACGTCGATTGGTCATAGACATCTTTCAGTTTTTTTTACTTTGATTTGAAGATGCTGCTGCCGTCTATCTGTAGGCATCTGGAACTAATTATTTAAATCAGCCAAATTATTAGTTAGAAAGTGAGCTAAGCATGGGTTGTCAATTGTCTATCAAATGTCTAGGTTAAAAGACCAAGAGATAGAAGGCAGTGACAACGTGTCCACCTCAAACGACGAGCTACATTCGGAGCCAGCGGAGCCCCCTCCCTCCGCCCCGCCCTGCTGGCGCAACCCGCCCCATCCCCTCGAGACTCCGCCCTCGACACGCTGTGATCGTATTGTTGAAAGGATACATATACAGGTATATACTTAATCATTTATGTACTCGTAATTTATTTATGAAGAAAGAGAATCAAATAGAGAAACTTATACATTTCAGGATCCAACGTTAGAGCCACAAACTATAATGCGGCCTATTGATTTTGGTAAGTGAATTACAATACTATCAATATTTTTTACTCAACCTCACCAAGTCCAATTTCATTGTTGAAAATGATTGGTGGACTCATTTGCATCCGACACATCCGAGGGCAAATGAAATTTCAACAGCATTTCCAGCATCAATGTTTTATTCTTGAAATGTAGCTTCACAATTAAGTTACAACAACACGTCTTTACAGCTAATGTACCTTTTTACGAATCCCACTAATGACAACATCATAAAGATATTCCGCCGCTCTACTGCATTTTAAACATTGGCAGGTAGAATTACAGCCACCATAATAATAATTAGGTTCTTCTTCCGGAACATAGAAGTCCATATTGCAAGTTGTATTAGGTGGAAGTCGGTAGTTAAACTTTGTCACAGCTTAGCCCCGGCGCTGCGCTAGATCAGGTTTAGCGACATCTTCGGTTGTAGTTCGTATGCAGAAGTAGGCAAGTGTTTTCAAATATTATTCTATAATATGCATGTGTTTCCTCAGTGGCATCAGTGTCGATACCGGGATGGGTGTGGCGCGGCGCGGGGCTCGCATCGCACCAAGAGTACGAGGTTCGAGTCCTGACGGTGGACGCTCGACTCCTACTGCTACGTCGGTACAGAAGGTTCAGGGAACTGCGGACTGCGTTGGTAGCTAGGTACGGGAGGAATGTCGCCAGGTTGCCTTTCCCGCCTCGGGTGCTTATACCGGGTGAGTTCTTATAACACTAACAAACATATATTTTTCATTTATTTTGTGTCACCAAACTAACCGTAAAATATAAAGCTATTATAAGGCATCTAATCTAGATAATTTTACAACGACAGCAACTGTACTCCATACTATTCAAGGCGCTCTCCTGCCTTAGACATGTATTAGATGTTGTTGTCTTGCCCCGCACCTTTAACATCCTCTTAACTTGGTTGACTATATTCAGAGAAAATAACTCTTCAATACGTCTGGAGCCAACATGAATCCATCTGTTTCATGTGCACTGCTAAGTGGAACTCCTAGACTTAGAGTCTCCAAGTCTAGGGTGAATAGGTACCTTCTAGGCGAGCGTGCTACATCTTCGACCTCATATTCGCTTGACATCAGATGAGATGAGGTCAAATGCAAACCTTTTTTGTGTAAAAAAAACAGACCGTTCATTGGTAAAAGCAGCATGAAAACCCGTTCAGTAATTTTTGAGATCACGTTCAGCAGACAGACGTGGCGAAAGGACTTGCATATCCAATAGGTATACGTTAGTGTAAATATATTTAGTGATTAATGATAGTTTATTTGGTCTGTAGGTGAATCCGTAGCAGCCGGGCGCCGTTCGACCTTAGAGAGTTGGTTACGTGCTGCGCTGGCCGCGTGCGCCGCCGACCCGCGTTGTCCGCTGCATCGCCGACCGCTCACGCAACGCGCGTTGCACGAACTATCACCTTTCTTTACCAAGGTATGATATACATTTACTTCATCTATCATTGAGATCCAGAAGTCGAGTAGATTGCTGGAATAAAAGGTATGGTATAAAATGTGGGAAAACACTGTCTAAATCCAAATTTAAGGTGAAATTTTCACAATTTTTATAAAAATTTAGATACTTTCCGTGTTAAGTACACGTAATAAAAAACTTCCCGTGTCACTATCAACCGGTACAGTAGTAGTTCGTCCCGAGTCACCACTAAGGACGCTATGTCTCTTTACCTGTCGCTCGAGACTAACCTCAAATCCTAGGTCGACATTTCGAAGGGAACATAGCAAAATCTTATATCATCTCCTCCATAAATGGGGACTAAGGGAGTCACCACAGTGCGATTGCGGACCACCTGACCAAACCCTTTCCTATGTGGTAAACGAATGCCCACTTTACCGTTTTCCCGGTGGAATGTCGGAAGTTCATAAATTTACAAATGCCGCCGCAAGCTGGCTAATAAACCTAGATATTGAGGTTTGATCCACGCAGGATGAATGCCATACGCCATGATGATGATGACTTAAGAAACATTATAAAATGAGATTGTATAATATAGGGTGTGTTCGAGAGCGGCAAGTGTGGTACAGGATGATGTACCTTGGAGCTCGCCACCGGGCAGGCGCTGCGCGAGGCCGGCACGCAGCTGGTACGTCACGTGGCGTGGCTGCTGCGGCACGCGCTCGCGGCGTTACTCGCGGCGGCGCATTGCCTCGCGCTCGCGCTCGTGCTGCTCTACTTCTACCTCGCACCGACAAGGACCAGTCGACGCTAGTACGTTACATTGCAACGTAACAACAACTCATATGTCCATTGTATACTTGTTTCATTTAGATATTTCAAGGCATGTTGGCGATGGCTGCAGGATCGAAAGGAAAACTTAGTAGAATATGATAGATAATTTATTTAAACCGCTCATACCCCTCTTCCATTGTCTGGTAAAAATAAGACATATGAGTCAAAATATGAGAATAAGGCGCCTCCTTTTTCCTGCAGCTTTTGCTTTGTGTGTCAGTGAGTCTACAGTCCGTTTAACACAAAGCTGCATGCATTTAACGACTTACGCCCACAAAGAACCGCGCGCCAACATGAATTGTAATATCTTTAGGATTGTTGTTTTCTTTTCTGTTGTTATTTTTGACGTGTGTTTGTTATTTAACTTTATTATGATCTGACAAAAGATAACAATCTCTTTTATCGATCAATTTGTTTTGACTGATTGATATATCATAGAATTATTGATATATCAATTTTAGAATTCCTTTGTCTGTTTGTAATATATCTATTTTTCTTCTTTCTTTGTTATGAAATATACAATATGTTGTAATGTACATAATATAATATGTACAATGTATACAATGGACATCTGAACGTGCAATGTGCGTACGCGCAGCGCCGCGCGCCGCGTCGTCGTTCCGAACAGAATACAGGGATCAGTAGTGAATATCACGGAATATGTACCGCGGATACATAGGGTGCCTTCTTTATGTACAGTTTTAGGCAAAAATATGTATAAAAAAATCGTATAGGTAAGTCCTTTGAAAGGAATAACTTGTGTTTCAGACAATGCTACAGTTTAAATTCGTTCAAAATACTTTAAAGTGGTATAATTGATTAGTAAAACTAATATTTTTCTCAGTTTAAGTGAATTTTTCTTCATTTGTTGAGTATAACGTTCGTACTGTCTTAAACCTTCCTTGCAAATGCAGCAGTATTGGCCTATACATATTTTTGCCTTTAACTGTGAATTAGACAGTCAGGATTGTCCTTATATGATGCACACTGACGCGAAACTTGAGTTTCCGACGGTTCAAAGTCAATTTCTAAACTTTTCTTAATATATTCATCGTTTAGTTTAAAAATTGTCTTTCAACAAAGAACACAGCATTTATGAAATGACACGAGAGTAATTTCCATTCGGCCTCCGAGCCTTACTTTACAGTTATGTTAAATTATTATAATTTTAGTAACTAGTATCGGCTCTAAAGAGCTTTTACATTTATCGTTTACTGTTCCCATTTCGTTTGTAAGTTGTGTTTGTCTGTATATTTTGTGCAATTTATTAAGTAAGATATAATCTTTGAAACTTGTAGATCACATTTTACGTATCCATACCTTAAAGGCTGTATTAGATATTGGTAAAGTCAGAGTCCGCCATCTTGGAACACATATATGTATAAATAACATTTAAAACCAACAAAACATAATTCTACACTAAAGTATCACGTTGCTAAGATTTTCGTTCACTGAAGAATTTCATATACCGTCATGTCAACAAAAATGGACTAACGAAGTATTAATTAATTACTTATGCCAGTGTAAATGCGTAAAAAATGGCAACACACCGACTTTAAAAGTAAAAAGAGTGATAAACAATATACAATGGACATAAAGACAAACAAATCAAGACCATACCACTAAACTGTCACAAAACAGAGTTATTTCTTAATGATTTATGTGCAAAATAAACAAACTTATGCTTCCAGTCGATTGCGGATATCATTTCTGTCACTTAGACTGCGGTCCGAAATGAATAGATAGCGCGCTCCATACTCGCGCATAGCGCCTTAACCATTTTAATACGCTCACGATCGATCGTTAGCATTGTAAGCGCTGTTCATCCAATTCGGACTGCAGCCTTCAAACAGACACAATAGTGAAAGAAACGCTATCCATAACAGACTGGAGCAAGCAAGGACCGTGTGATCTCGACTGTTAGAGATGGCACATCTGACTATGCTAACGTCTCAACCCGGTCCGCAATAGTCAAGCATTTATGAAAGGTTTATTAATAATTGGTTTTGCCTTTATTTAAAATACTCAAAGAATAATGGCTAATATAGAAAGCAAACTTGGACAACCAATATTGTATGGAGTTTATATAGAATGCGATCTACAAGAATGTTAAGGTCTTCCCTTTACTTTGCATAATTGAGGACATTCTCTGTAAGGTGTTTCACAAATATATGTAGGTGTGTACCTTTCAATTATATTCTTAATATACAGGGTGGCACAGCTATTAGGGCGTATTTCTACTATATTATTGGCAAACATATCGAAAGATAAACATTGGACTGTAATTTTGTAACACCCTGTAAGTATATAAAAGTACTTATTTTAAAAAGTTCAACTTATTACATTATAATTGTCATCATTGGAAGAACACTTCCAGTAGGAAAATGTTGTACTCATGATCTGCAGATATTTTGAACTTATGTATATTATAAATATTCCATCCGTTCAACAAGCCTAGTTGCTTAATTCTGCCACTAGATGGCACTGTTTACAATATCAGTTAATATATCTACATATATTTGTCGAACAATATGTTAGCACCCTTGATATAGTAGTAAGAGGTAATAGTTTTGCGTGTGGCGAGTTCCATAAAGCTCAAATTGAGCTTAGAATAAATAGATAATATGAAATTAAAATAATTTACCAACTAAATAACCCCAGATATAAAAACTAAATTAGGCACTAAAACTATATAATAGTCTTGAAAACTAAAAAATGGCTCATAAAAGACCTAATTTATCTTTTAGTTTACATAAATAATGAACTTGGTTTTGTAAATTAAGTTTACAATTACTAGTTTTCCAATCTCTTGTATTTCTTTTAAACAAATTATACGCGACGAATTAAGAACATGAACTCTTCCTTTATGAACTCTTAAAAAAATACTTAAGGATAGATGGCGGTCCGATCTAAGTCATAGCCAAGTGTCAATGTTAATATCTGGGCCTATAATATTTCTTCTAGCGAGAGAAATATGGGCCTGGCTACGATTGGCTGTCCAAGTCTCATTCATTTATGTATGCGTTACATTTGGTTTAATTAAGCAAGTGACTATACTTCAGGAGCGATTTTAAAGATGTTTTTACATCAGAAAAGAGATTGGAGAACATTTATTAAATAAAGACTACACGACACAGTATAAATAAATGTCAGAATTATTGCATAGTTACTATCAATATCACATAGTTTCATTGGGTATAGTTAGGGGTATTAAATGTGATAGTAGTCTCTGTTTTAGGTTAGGTTAATGTAACCACACATCTCCCTTTTATTTTGGACTTTTTGTTGAGACTAACATGACCACATCTTCTCGTTGTTTGGGATTTTTTAAAATCAAATTATTTGGCTTCACGCATAAGCCGCGCGACGCCTTAAAAAAATGTTATCAATTCTAAATCGATAAACAAATAAAACTGCTGATTCAGTTTTAATATATATTACTAGTTAAAATATATTTATCTTAGGAAACTGTAGCAGTACCATGGAGAAAAGCAACTACTGACTTAATATAACAGTTGGTTTTATCCATGGTAGCCTCGCTAGCTATTTTTAAATGTAAATCTATTCACTTAGTGCCTTCCCTCGCTTTACGGCACGTTTGGTTACAAAGTCTATTATATGTTATAAACTAAAATAGATCCATATTTAATGAACCGATCTATCACCTATTTTCATACTTCATATTTAAACAAATAATAGAGAACCTCCCTTTTTTGAAGTCGGTTAAATAGTCATCCCCATGTCCTCCATTTTACATAATAAACGTGTAGAATTATATTTATATCAGTCATTTAATAACAATATAACGAATTATCAAATCAATAAGTAGATATAACTTGAAAATATACTTAATAAATAGTCATATATCATAATACAAACCATACTCATGTGAATCTATTTTGTAGTCAATATAATGAATTAAAAAGACAACTCAAAATGGCGGCATGTAAGTTGAACTTTGACTATAGTTGAGTTAGTTACTTGCTGCAAACTAGGTCATAAATCATCGGAACATCAATGATAGGGGTCTGCAGTGCGGACACAAGCTCGGTGTCGATTAAAACAA
Source organism: Idaea aversata (assembly GCA_907269075.1). Taxonomy (NCBI): domain Eukaryota; kingdom Metazoa; phylum Arthropoda; class Insecta; order Lepidoptera; family Geometridae; genus Idaea; species Idaea aversata. The sequence continues at coordinate 13,443,101 of OU026100.1, read as the reverse complement.
ATGACTATTATCTATATCTATCGTAAATATTTTTTTTTACTCTAATTAAATTATATTTTTGGGAAAATAAGAAATGTGACGCTTTATTTACCCAATATTGGTAGTTGGTTGCTATATCTATCTATTGGCTTTGCCAATCTTGAAAATGAAATCAAATAAATAAAAATGTCTTCATAAGAACTCTTCCTAAGAGTAACATTAGAATTTCGAAAATAACGCCTAATTTTAGCAATTGTGTCGAACCGATAGTGTTTATCGACTACAGTAATGCACAAGCCAGCCCTTGCACAACAAGGCCTTGCTGCTAAGTGGGAAAGAGAACGCAATATCGCTGGCCCTTTTCTATGACTTATGACCCAGTTTGCAGCGAGTAAATATTTCTACTATAACATAATATTATTGCTTTGTCATCGAGATAACTTGAGATGCGTATTTCACGCGGCATAACTTTGTCTATATGTTCAACTTACTTGATCGACATTCAAACTAGTTTTTAAGGTTGTGATTTCAATATAATTTTAATAAGTTTTATATTTTTATGCACAAATGTCTGAATATATTTTATTTCTGTTTTCCAATTGTACAGTTTTACACTTTAATGAATGCTGCTTAACCCGTTAATAATCCGATCGGCTGTTTTGGAAACCAAAAGTTCGAAACCAGTTTCGAAAACATCCTTTTGTAACAGTAACAAATTAACTAAACACGGGCTTAGCAGCGCTTATGAATTGTTTATTATTTTTTTAATATCTTTGTATTCTTTACTATTTTATTTCTTTTGTTTTTTTTTATGAAAAATGGCGACGGTATCGCTTCTGTGAGCTTTCCACCAATCACGAAAGCCTACACGCATGCATACCTGTTTCGCACCCTTGCACATACATTTTATATTTTTTAGGCATAAACTTTATTTTAATATTTTATAATATCTATTTTTAATTGCAACTTTGGAAATGGCATTATGGCAACACTTGACAAGTTTAAAAAAAATTGGCACAGGAACAAAAATGGTGGATAAAGAGGACCACCATGCATGCCTCAATCCACTTTTAAACCTCATTGCCACCACATTAAAGTGTAAAAATAGTTATTAAAAAATAAAAAAAACTTATGGCTAAAGTAGCCACCCCGGAGTAGAAGAAATGGCCTTGTAGATAGACCCAAGAAATGTTAGCTAGTTATAAATCGTTAGTTACGGATATAATTTAAACACAATATTATTTTAGTACAAATATTTTATTATTTTAATGTTCAAGGATGCATTATCTCATAAATCACAAAGTCCATCTAAGCTAAACTTACTCGCCATTTTATGACGCGTAATTTTAACGTACACGGACTCTGTTAGATTTAATTACATAGGATCACTTTATCTAATAATTTCTATCGTTTATAAGGAAAAATATTCCACACCAAAATAAATTTATTCAATAAGTATGTATAGTATACTGAATGAATTTAATGAACTATTTATTAAATAGTAGGAGCTATGAATGATAAGTAAGGATTTGGCCATGGAGGGGTCGTTCTAATAAGAAAAATCATTAATTGCTGCAACCTAATTGAGGAAGTTAACGAGCATCGCTCAGCTGTTGACGATCGGTATGCAGCGATGTTCACATTACAAAGTTCAAAGAAATGTCGGTGTGAATATAGGCCATTTATTTATATATTATCGATAAATGTAATTAAAATGTTTTATAAAAATGTTGTTACGTTTTTCTGCAGCTGGCAACATTGCGTCACACTAGCGCCCCCAGTCGCGCTAAGATTCGCTTCTACATCCTCTATTTGTCGAACCCCTTGCTCATAATTTCATGGCACCTACTATATCTTGTTTTAAGAATTATAATAATCTTCAAAATGTCCACTATTTTATCTACATCACTTGTAGAGCCTTTGAGCTGCTTAGAATAATCATATTGATTGTGATTTTTTATGTATTTGGATTGTTATGTACTTACTTATGTATTGATAGTGAAATGACTTGCTCAACTCTTTAGTGACTATTTTTGAACAGGCCTTATTCTAAGTATCTAAGGGAAATACGAGTAGATATATATGTCAACTGCGACAGATTATGAGACTTTGATTAGTCTGTAAGTAAATGATAATTGTGTCTTTGACCGAGCACTGGCCTAAGTTTCTTGGCGGCCAAGAAAGATTAAAAAATAACCATAAAATCGGGATGATATATAAAATTACAATCTTTAACATTTTGACAGTCCCCAAACAGTGAAATTCCTTGGAGTTCTGTTTTCGTTTTTTCCAACATAGTGAGGTGTGGGGCCTATAGTGTTACCAAGACTTGTCTACCGGGTCCTACATGTGGTTGTACTCGGGACTATTAAATTGTTAAGTTTTTAACACACATTCAGCCTTCATATTATATTTCTTTATTAAACCTAGCTCTGTGACCAAATGTTCTGGCCCTCCAGTTTAAATAGCTGCCAGATTTCTCTTTCTTGTAAAATTATTTCATGGTTTTATCTTTTTTTGTGTTATCTAAGTACCTATTTTTTTTTATTTTGACTTTTATTTCTCAGCAAGTCACTGCACTATGAATACAAGTTTAATTGTTGGAATGAATTTTCGAAAATATAACGGGTTATCTATTCGAAAGACTAAAATATTAAAATGATAATAAAAAAATGTTAACCAGCATAATCTTTGTAACAAAAAGTACTAGTTTTTGTTAAGGAGAACATTAAATGCGACATTTTGTATTGAATTGTTTTATTTATACTTTACATTTAATGGTTTTAATGATACAGCCTAGTGTGGAGCATAATACAGGTGTAACTTTTCATACGGAATCTAGAATTAAGAGAGTGAACAGCTAACACAATAAAATCTTTATATTTACCTACTAATAAATTACAATGTTTTTTTTATTTTTGTCAGCTACTGAATTGCGATAAAACTTGGTATGAAGATACATTGAATTCTCTGCGCTGTGTCCTCAGTCATCATTTACCGAACAATCTTCATCGTTTTGCTGTTCAACCGACCATAAGACCAATATTACAAGCAAAGCCTCTATACTTACATACACCGCACACCACGATATACACCGTACAATTGCTACACAAGCCTGAACTTCCACACCACCTCCAGTATTTGGCTAAATTGCGGCTTTTTGGCGTGCAGAAGCCATTAATTAAGAAGAAGAGTAACATAGGCTACCTTTTTTCCCCATATTCCTACGGGACCGGGACTTACGCGGGTGAAATCGCTTAGCGCAGCTAGTATAATAAATCTGTACTTATCCTACATGCTATAATATTAAATTTCTTTTTTTTATTGCTGTTTGTAATAAATATGGGCTCTGAATCTACTTGACCAACTTTTATAAAACTTGGTATGAGAATACATTGGAACCTTGGGAATAAATAACATATCCCTATATTCCTACAGAAACGGGACCTATCCAGGATGCTAGTATATTTAGACCTTTCAAGAAAATCAATTTCTTATCACCTCAAAGTGTTATCCAAATCAAAATTAGCATAACACAAGAACTCATTAGCTAAATTATTCCTATGATGTGGTCTAAAATCACATTGTTTTACTTCCAATAACTTTTCTACATTTTCCTTCATAACTGCCCCAGTACATACAACTATTTTATCTTTAGCCATCAATTTAATAGTCTGTGAAGTCTTGGTAATGCACTCTTCGGAGAGGAAAGGTGGATCTGCTATCACCAGGTCATAGGAGTTAAAGGTTTCAGGTGGTATCTTGTCTGGAGTGTTGTAGTCATAGAAAACAAAGTCGGGGGCGTGTACTTCGAATCTTCTGTCGTATTCTAGGAGAGTCACTGAAAAAAAATAAGAAAAGGTAAGTACAACATTGGTACCATTTTAAAAATATTTTTTTTTATATACATAGATCAGCTAGCCTAGCATGAAGGCCAAAACACGATACGATAAAGCGATATAACTACATCAACTCTCAAAATATGATAGATAAAGCCGCCATGTTGAATTTTTATCATAATTTTTATCGCAATTTATAATAAAAATTCAACATGGCGGCTTTATCTATCATATTTTGAGAGTTGATGTAGTTATATCGCTTTATCGTATCGTGTTTTGGCCTTCATGCTAGGCAGGAGTAGGTATATATTGGGAATTGAAAACCAATCGCTGCGCTTTAGTTTTCAATTCCCAATATATCATATGAGATAGTTATCCTATTAACTGGTTTTCCTAAAGCCTTACAGGCAAACTTCTCATTTTACCTCATTTTATTATCTTATTTATAATCTAATGTTTACTCCATGAACTACAAGTTACCTACCGATTGACGGATACATTTCTCTATGTATCAATTGCTTAAAAACTATTTGCAGGCGTTTTGTTTAATACTAAATACCTAGTTTGACAATAATCCTATAATTACTCGCAGGCTTGAACTAATCATTCATTAATTGAGTAGTATATTAATGATTTTATCAGCGTAATTTATTATTCTCTAACACGTATTATTTCATATAAGACGCATTACCATGAAGTTTGTTCAACAACCAAATTCACTCATTTTTGATCCAATATGTGTTGAAACAAATAATAATATTTTAAAGCATGGAAAGCTTTTACCAAACACAATAAGATGCATTATTTGTGGACCATCAAATTGTGGAAAAACTAATTTAATGTTAGGTTTGCTTTTGCACAAAGATGGATTAAAATATCATAATGTTTATCTTTACTCTAAAACGCTAAACCAACCAAAGTATTTATTTTTAGAAAAAGTGTTTGATATGGTTCCAGATATTTCGTTTTTCAAATACAAAGACAACGAACAAGTATTGAGTCCGCAAGATGCAAACAGTAATTCAATTATTATATTTGATGATGTGGCATGTGAAAATCAAAATAACATGAGGGATTATTTTGCAATGGGAAGACATAAAAACATTGATTGTTTCTATTTAAATCAAACATATAGTAAAGTACCTAAACAACTTATTAGAGACAATTCAAATCTCATTATTCTTTTTAAACAAGACGAAATCAATCTGAAGCATGTTTATGACGAACATGTAAACATGGATATGAAGTGGAACGATTTTCGCGAAATGTGTTCGCATGTGTGGTCAGATCCATATAGTTATTTGGTTATAAATAAAGATTGTCGAAAAAACGAAGGATGTTACCGTAAAACATTTGACAATTTTATAGTTTTCGATTAAAATACTGTATAAATATCACTTCCTAAACTTCAAGATGTTATTCTATTTAAAATATTTAACGAAGCATAAAGTATTTTATAATGGATAAAACAATTAAAAGACAAATTATTAATGCAGCAGAAGCTGTTAAGAAAAAAGTACGAAAACTGCGAAATATTGAAGAAGACAATGAAAAAACCTTGGAAGCTGTATTTAAACCTCTCATAAATCCTCTTAATCAATTATCATCAAAAGTTAATACCAAAAATAATATAAAAAATAAAAATGATAATGATTTTGATAACACGCTTGATATCGAAAGTACTAAAATTGAAAATGAAAAACCTAATCAAAAGTTTGATAAAACTCATTGCAATGATAATCAAATCCGATGTAGTAAAACGTCTTATTGTGTTGCTAATCAAAAGGAAGACGGTGAAGATTCTGATAACACTATAGAAAATTATTCAGACTCAATTTCTGATACTAATCATCCAAATGCTTCATCATGGTCATTATCTTCAGAATATTATGAAGATGTTCCTTATGGAGTAAGAATAGAAAAAGGAAAATTAATGCTTGGCAATGCTAAAGTAATAATTAATGAACAAACTATTAATATTAATGGAATTGAATATGAAAATACCCCTGGTCTAAGAGAACTCTTACTAAAAAAAGATCCTGATTTAAAGTTAGTAACTGCATCAGACAAACACAATTATAAATTATTGTTATTAACTACCAACGCTCATAGACGTGATTTTGACTCAAAAAAACCAATAAAAAGCAACAAAGGTAAAAAATATTTACATGTAATCAAACCTCTATTTAAATTAACAGAATATGACGAGGGATGTAATACAATAACCAAAGGATTTGGTTTAGTAACATTAAAGAAATGGAAAAGTCAAGATAATGTTGATTATGTTTATTGGGATAATCCTAATGAGTTAGTTGAAAGATTACAACTATTGATTGCGTCTCGTGATGCCGGAAATACTGGATTAGATAACGAAATTTTATCAATTATTGAAGAACTGCGGGAGAGTGGAATCATAAATTAATAAATACCTTTTATTCCTACAATTTGTTTCATTTCTATTTCATCTTGTAACATAATCAGATCAAAATGAACATTGACAAGTTTGGTCATCATATTCATAAAAGGATGCGACTTGCAGATATTTTTATAGATAAAACCATCACGAAGTCAATAAATGGTGAATTTGATTTGCAATTGAACCGAATTCGAGGTGTTATTGATCCTGTTGAAGATGATCATGTTTCCAATAAACGTTATGTTGATAATAAGATTCAATATTTTTGCAATAAAAACGAGGTTCAAAAATTAATAGATAAATCAAAATATGAAATATTAACTGATATTCAACGCTCGATAGATGATTTAAAAACCAATTTGCACATATACATTGATCAGAATATAAATAAACCTTCAAGGAACAAGATCAAAATCGAACAAAATGATAAAAAAACAAGTAGTTAATGAATTGCATAGATCAGCGCGTAAAAATTTTCCTCGTCGATCAGTTATATTGAAAGGCATCGATGATTTGTGGCAAGCAGACCTTATTGATTTTCAAAATTTAAAAAAATATAATAATGGATTTTCTTACATTTTAGTAGTAATGGACTGTTTTTCAAAATTTGCATGGACTATACCTTTAAAATCAAAGTGTAAAACTGAAGTATGTTATGCTTTCCGAAAAGTGATGAATATAAGCAATCGTTCTCCTGCTAATCTTCAAACTGATCTTGGTACTGAATTTTATAATGATATTTTTTCAAAATTAATGAAAGAATTTAAAATTAACCATTATTCTACATATTCAACTAAAAAAGCATCAATTGTTGAAAGATTAATAAAAACGTTAAAGCATAAACTTTTTAAAATATTTAGCTTCTATGGTAGCTATAATTGGGTAGGAAAAATATTGATAAATGTTGTACATGAATATAATAATTCAAAACATAGAACCATAAACCACAAACCATCAGAAGTCAATTTTGAAAACGAGCAAACAATAAAAAACATAATATTATTACAATCACGAAAGCTTAAAACTGTAAAAAAACTCAGATTCAAAATAGGTGATAATGTTCGTATCAGTAAATATAAAAACTGTTTTCAAAAAGGTTACACACCTAACTGGACATCAGAAATTTTTAGAATAACTAAGATTAACGATACTATTCCTATCACGTATTGCATTGAAGATGTACACAAGCAACCTATAATGGGTTCATTTTATGAGTCAGAAATTCAAAAAACAAATCATCCTGATATTTATTTAATCGAAAAAGTTTTAAAAAAGAAGGGTAATAAGCTGTTCGTGAAATGGTTAGGTCTTAAAGATACAGAAAACTCGTGGATTGACAAGAAAATGATTGTTACTTGAAGAAATAAAATATATTATCCGATACAGTGGAAAAAAAAATACATTTCATTTCGAACTATGCATGGAGGTGGACTAGTTAATAGTATCATAAATAATTTACCATTCGAACTACACTTACCTGGATACAATTATTGTGGACCAGGAACTAAACTTCAAAAACGTTTATTGCAAGGAGATAGAGGCATAAACCAATTAGATGAAGCTTGTAAAGAACACGATATAGCATATTCTACATATTCTGATTTAAGAAATCGTCATAAAGCTGATTTACAATTATTAAATATGGCTAAAAAACGTTTGAATGCCAAAGACGTTGGAAAAGGTGAAAAAATAGCATCATGGGTTGTTAGTAAAGTAATGAATACAAAACTGAAAACAGGCACAGGATTGAAATCTTTTGGATCTCTAGTTTCTAAAATTCGATCAAACATTAAGAAGAAAATAAAGAAGTCTAAAAATAATAAAGATATTATAAAACATGCCTACTTAGCTGCAAAGAATTTGTATCCAATGCATTCAGGTCGTCGAATTCGATTACCTAGAGTTATACCATTACCAAAAACTGGAGGGCCCTTGATACCAATATTTGCAGGATTATCTGCTTTAGGCACTTTAGCAGGTGGTGCAGCAGGTATTGCTAAAACAGTTAACGATTACAAAAGTGCTCAACAAAACTTGCGAGAGTCTGAACGTCATAATAAAGTGATGGAAGCTGTAGCTCTAGGCAAAGGGTTATACATTAAACCTTACAAAACTGGAAACGGATTGTTTTTTAATCGTTCAAAAAACTAAATACAAGGTTACCTAATCATGCTCTAAACGACATAGAAATCAAGCATTATGCACAGAATATACCATATTTTCGAGGTGTATTTATGAAAGACCGTTTACCTAAAAATATAAAATCGATCGAGTGCGGTATTGTGAACTTAGATAATTTCAAAAACAAAGGAACACATTGGGTAGCCTATGTTAAAGTAAATCAATATTGTGAATATTTTGATAGCTTCGGTGACTTAAAACCACCGAATGAATTAGTTGATTATTTAAAAAATTGTTCTATTTATTATAACTATATTAGATATCAAAATTTTAATACTGTAAATTGTGGACATTTGTGTTTAAAATTTCTGTATAATTTTTGGAATAATAAAGGTTGTATAAAATAATAGTTCATCCTTTTTAATCATTAGTTGTAAAATGTCTTTCACCCTATCTATAACTAGTGACTCATCAATATTATCAACATATTATTCTCCAAATTTACAACTTCAAGGAGAATATGAATGTGCATTGTTACATTTATCAACATTCAATTCTATTCCAAATATTGATGATACAAATAATAAGTTTTATTATGGTAATCAAAAAGATTGTATTACAATTCCTGAAGGCGCTTACGAACTACAAGATATTAGCGATTACATTAAATCCGAAATAAAAGATGCAAGTATTCAAATACAGTGTAACAATAATACACTTAAAACGATGATATATTGTTCAAAAACAGTAAATTTTACCCAGAAAGGTTCTATTGGAAAACTATTAGGTTTCAGTAACAAAATTCTACAGCCTAATAAATTACATGTGTCAGAGTTTCCAGTAGCCATTTTATCTACAACCGTGATAAGGGTTGAATGTGATATTGTTAGTGGATCATATATTAATGGTAATGCTAGTCACATTATTCATGAATTTACACCAAGCGTGCCACCAGGATATCGAATCATAGAAGTACCAAAGAATATAATATACTTTCCGGTCAATCAAAATATTATAAACAGTGTGCGCATTAGGTTATTAGACAATAATAATAATCCACTAAATTTACGAGGTGAAGAAGTACAGATATATTTACATCTCAAACCAAAATGATTGATTATTTTAAAGTGTATAAAAGCGACAGAACACCTGTTAAAAAGATCAGTAAGACTCAATCTTTCTCAAAAGCTACATTAACCAGTAGTAAAAAACAAAAGCTCAACAAAGAAAATATTAAATTTCTTAAATTAATCGGTTTACTAAAATGAATATTTTAGACGTTTTATCTTCACCTTCTTATGATAATACCATCGAAGGAATTGAATTTCATTCTTATAAACCTTATATAACAAGTTTCAATAGAAATGATGAAATTCGCATCCCAATTAATCAAAAAGATTTATACGTTCTACCATCAGCTAGCACATTGTATTTAGAAGGTTTTGTTAATGTACGTAAAGGTGATCAAAAAGAAACATCAGGCGTAGAGTTTACTAATAACTCATTGATGTATCTTTTCCAAGATATTCGATATGAGTTAAACGGTGTAGAGATCGATAAGATAAAAAATGCAGGTGTAACAACAACTATTAAGTCATTGTTATCAATGAATGAAAGCGATTCTAAATCATCTCGAGCTTGGGGATGGGATATTCATGGATTCAAAAGTGCAAATGGTTCTTTTTCTGCGTCTATACCTCTGACAAACATCTTAGGATTTTGTGAAGATTATCAAAAAGTTATCATTAATTGTAAACATGAATTGATATTATTACGAAGTAATACCGATCTCAATGCTGTGAAGTTAGAAAAAGGGGAACACGTTGATAATATTCAAATAAATAAAATTGTTTGGAGAGTACCTCATGTTAAGGTGTGTGACAAAGAAAAGTTAAACTTTATAAAGATTTTGGAAAAAGATAGAGCACTTCAAGTTGTCTTTAGAAACTGGGATCTATATGAATATCCGTTATTACCTCAAACTACGAAACACACATGGTCAATTAAAACCTCGTCTCAAATTGAAAAACCAAGATATGTTATAATTGGATTGCAGACCAATAGAAAACATAATGCTGAAGCTGATATGTCAAGATTTGATCATTGTACGTTGCGTGATGTGAAAGTGTATTTAAATTCTAATTATTATCCGTATGAAAATCTCAGTACCGATTTTATGAACGATCATTTCGCATTATTATATGAGCAGTATGCTCGTTTTCAGCAGTCTTACTATGGTCGTCGTTCAGAACCTTTGTTAAATACGAAAGAGTTTAAGACTATAGCACCATTGTTTGTAATCGATTGCTCTCGTCAAGTAGATAATCTCATCTCAGGACCTGTTGTAGATGTGCGAGTAGAGTTGGAAAGCAATATAGCTATTCCTGATCAGACTTCTGCCTACTGTCTTATATTGAACGATTGTATAATTGAATATAAACCATTGAGTAACATAGTTAGAAAAATATCATGAATTCGAATACAATATTATTAGATATTCAAGGATTTAAAGACCTAAATAACAATTTTATAGTGAAAGAATTAGCTTTTGCTTGTCAAGAATATACACAAACATTTTTAATAAAACCACCACATTTATTTAAATATCTAACAAATGATGAAAAGAAACAAGTTATATGGTTAGAAAAAAATAGAGGAATTTATTGGAACGAAGGCTATATTGATTACAGAGAATTTAAACGTATAATAGTATCCTATTTAGAAAATAAGGAAATTTTTGTTAAAGGTATAGAAAAAGTTAAATGGGTTAAAGATCTTTGTGTAAATTGTAATGTATTTGATATTAGTGAAAAATGCATTCCTAATTTAACTCAATTACATAGCAAATATTCTGAATGTAATTTTAATTGTAATAAACATTTAAAACAATGTGCTTTAAAAAATGTGTTATGTATTAAAAAGTATTTGAAATGGTAAATTGTAAATAAAACAATTAATATTGTAAAACGTTTTTATTTTAACTTAGGTACCCTTCCTTCATGATTATAATGATTATGAAAATAATAAAACCTAGATTCAATATAATTAAAACATGCTTAATCAAATTTAATGAAAAATTCATAGATTCAATGTAAAATACATAGTTATGCAATTAGTATGAATATTTAATAGCTTACATATCTGTTTATTGTTTTAAATTCAAAACCAAATTTACTATCAGTAATAATTATATAAAATGATAATAAAAAATTTAATACTGTTTATTATATAAGGAACCTATAAAACACTCATAATCAGAACTTGAAAATACTAACACTAAGACATTATAATAAAAATTGAAGTAGATAGGTATACTTTACAATAAAATTTAATTAAATTTAACACTAAAAATCATGATTGTCTATTAATGATTTAGAAATTTTCTTAACTAAATTCTCAGTTTCATCTAACACACTATCAGCAATGTCTTTTACTATATATTGAGCACTTAACAAGGTATTATCTAATTCACCGTCACTATCACAAAAAGATGAAGGATTTTCTGTTAGGTCCACTATTGAAATTTTTATCAATTTTAAACCCCTTTGTTGCTGTCGGCTTTTTACGTACGACTTAATTGTTTTTTCTTTCTTGTTGAAGAAGGTAGATTTCACGATTTTATCCCGAGTTCGACGTTGTTTCTTTTTATTATTAGTTGAATGTTCGGGAAACATCTCGCTAAATCCTTCAAGTGGGTCTTGTGCGCATTGAAACATTGATTCTGAATCTGAAATCTGTAACAAATAAATCAATCATTAGACAATATTGCTCTTCGAAAATGGTATAAAGATATTATAAAAATATAGTAATCTATCTACATTTTACTCACCATGTTCATTGTTTAATATTACGTAAAGAATGTAGGTATTAGTTAATTTGAAACGTCTTGTTACTATCAGCAATATTTATTGTCTAATTAATCAATTAAAAATAAGTAAGTAGACAGCCATACCTATGTAAGTAGGTAGTTAAAATATATTGTTAACTAAGCAAATTCAACAAACGGAAATCGATGTGTAATAAATTCATTGATATTAGACATTAGCTACACCCTGCGGTTTCACCCGCGTTAGTTTCAAACAGACAGACATTAATACTATAAATTGGTTTTTCCTAAGTGATCTAGACTCTATTTATTTTAATTTTGGTTCAAGTATAAACTTATTACTTTTCTTCCTTTATTATAAATAGGTTTATCAGGTAGGTATAGATGATAAATAATATAGTGTTTCAACAAAGTTTAATGCAAAAAAAAAAAAGTTACTGTAATTCAACACTTAATCAATTATTTGCAATTTTAAGACTATATTACCTACTAGCTGCGCCCCGCGGTTTCACCCGCGTAGTATTTTTCTGCGCGACTTTCTTAATTTTTTCTTTCATAAGAACCTTCTCCTAACAATAACAAACACAAACCATGATATAATTACGATAATGAAAGATAAAGAAAACAACCATTATTTTTTACCATTTATTTGAAAATATATACTTACCCTAAAAATTAAACTTAATTAATAGTATAGTTACATCAATACTAACGCAAATATTACAATTATGATTATCATTAAAACACTATACTTACACTAAACATATTAACTTTTATAAATTGATAATAAAGAAGGAAAAAATCCTACTAATATTACAAAGTTAAGGTTAACATTATTATTTCTCTTTTATTGAGTTCAGATTAAAACTTATTGGATAAGACTTAATTTTAAAGTAAATCATATAACAAAATAGTTGATTCGCTGAATCACTACATAGTATAAAACAAAGTCGCTTTCACTATCCTTATGTATGTTAAAATTTTTAAAACTACGCAACGGATTTTGATGCGGGTTTTTTTTTAAAATAGATAGAGTGATTCAAGAGGAAGGTTTATATGTATAATACATGCATAGTATAGTCGTGCGAAGCCGGGACCAGTCGCTAGTAATTAATATAATGGTTAAATAAATGAATAATAGCCCCATGCTCGAGTTGTAATTTTGTCAGCAGATATTGCACGTTTGTCATCGTTACTCCATAAAGCAATTTTATTTACACTCTGTGTAAAAATTTCATGTTTTATTGATCTAAACATAACATTTTTTCTGCGGATGATATCGCTATTAAATAATACATTTTCATAATCAGTAAAACTTAGGTCTCGAACTACATTTGATTTAACTCCTTTTGCTTTTTTAATTATTTTATTTGACGTCTTTATTGAATAAAGTTTTGATCTTAATCCGATAAATTGAGAAATATGTTGACCTCCCATTTCATCTTTAAATAAACCAGGAACTTTTTTGTTTATTAACGGTAGATTAAATTCATTTTTTTCGTTATAGTTGCTGGTATCAAAATAATTTAAAAAATGGTATTTCATATCACGATAAAAGTCGGAGGTAAAAATTTCGTAAACAAGTGAATCTGTGTCTGTGTAACAGAGTCGAACTTTATCTTTATAGAAAGGTTTTATTATATTATAATGGAAAAAGTACATATGAGATTTAGACAGTTCTAAAACTGTAAAACCTATATAAATAGGTTTATCTAAAATAATTTGATTTGGTTTCATTTGTATTGCAACAAGATTTTCAGACAAAATAGTTACATTTTCATAATAAGGGCTAGCAATTAATTTTTCAGCAGATTTCATTTTTTTAGTTCTATTGGACTTATCATACCATTGATTAATCAAATGAACGGATAGTCTTTTTTTCTGTATTTTCTAAGGTTTTCCCAAATACACTGTTATTTAATAACTTAAAAAAATCTTGTTCGAAAGTACTTTTCGCCTGCTGCCTTAAATAGGTAAGTATTTAACTCTATATATTTTTTCAAAAAAGGAGCTTGTCTAAATGTAATAGCTCTATGGACTTTATTTAATATCAACCCATGTTCAATACATTTTTTTAAATGTATGTAATGAATTACGTAATTGTACTTATTATACAAATTTGCAATTAATTTATTAGTTTTCCCTCCTGGTGGAGTACATCGTTCGGGACAAAATGGTAAATCGTTATGATGATTATTTAAATGTTTAGGATAAATGAGATCAACTTCTAAAATATACCCCCATTTAGCGAAATCAGAAACATCTTCGATATGTAAATTAGTTAATTCTTTTTCATTTAAAAATCTGAAACCTGAATAGGGTAGATATTGACACATACTGTATCCATATAAGTTATTACAATCTAGGTATACGATAAAACAATCAGGTTTTGAGGTGTTATAATCAGGCATGTACTTATGATTTGCTTTTGCAAAACGTTGTGAGCACGTACACAAACCACCTCGGATACCTCTTTGAATCATCCTTACAATAGACAAGTCAGACACAAGTTCTAAGCTCACACCTGTCTTAAGCAACATCGCATCGAATGATAAACTAGGTGTAGTTATGTAAAAAGCAGGATCTAGATTATAATGTTTTTTACAAGTTTTACGAAAATTTTGAAATATATCAGATAGTAATATTACATCAGTTTTTAAATATAAATCGGTATATTCACCTAAATTTTTAATATTGAACTCATCCCAAACTTTTAAAGCGTGATTGTAATCTTCTTCGCTAATATCTTCATTAGATATCGAGTTATGAAAGTCACATTTTGATGGTAAAGAGGTTTGTTTATAACAGTTCCAATTGGTCATATAATCATATGGGTATACACCTTTTCGTGTCATCAAGTTAAAACGGTTATCATCTGGGAAATGTGATCTTAGAATAACTAAATCATTAATCTGTATTGTTTTTACGAGTTTTTCTAAACTAGTTCCTAAAAAGTTGAAGGAATCTAAAAATCTTAGGTGAATGTAATCAAAATCGTTTAGGTAAATGAATTTTGAAAAGGTAATGTATTTTTCTTTAGACTTAGGTATTATTTTTACGGGTCCAGATGTTTCGCCCAGTTTTTTAATAAACAAATGACAATCATAACCTGATAAATTATGAAAAAATATGGGAATAAATTTTGGTATTTTATGTTGTAGATTACAATGTCTATGTGCTGCACCTCTATATCTACCTGTTAAATGACAATGATCCCTAACCCTATCGTTTAATAAAAAGTAGTCACATATATAACATTTTACTGCCTGCTCAAAATCAATGGCATCTTTTTCGGTAAAAATCATGGTCTCCTTCTTAGACAAAATTTTGGAAATTATTTTTGCTTCTTCAGTGATACAGTCAACAAATTGAGTAACACAATCTTTACCGCGAAAACTTTTATATTTATTATAGGTATCATCCATAGAACATATTATGTTATACGCAAATGCTGCAGGCACGTGCCTTTGTAAGTAGGTCGTATTAGCGGTGTCGAGTTCATTACCGGAAATCGGTTCCAGTAATGTTTCGAAATCGGCGTAAATAACAAAAGGAACATCTTGCTTTCTATCATAATTTTTAAATTTTAATAAGGATCCTTCATCTGGTAAAATTGTTGCAACTCCTCCACATAAATGGTTTTCAAACTGATCATTAGTAGAGAAAAACAGCAAACATACTTCGCAAAAATATAGTTTACCATGATGTTTAGTTAACTGAGCTCTAACAAGACGAGATAAATTTTTAATTAAACAGTAATGAAAGGTTAAACCATTTTCTAATAGCAATAAATGAATACTCTTAGATTTTTTGTTATTTGATATATACAAGGGACCTATAATTATCTTTTCATTTTTTAATCCATATACGTATATATTTATAGAAGGATTGTTCGTTTCGAAAATAGCTATATCAGAAAACGTAATAGGAAATGATAAATCGTTAATGTTTAAAACGTCTTTAAAATGTGGATAAGATGTAACTCTATCTTGATGTTTCGATGATGGATATAAAGCCGCTACCACACACCACAAAAAACAACATTTATCTTTATTTTTTATATTTACACAAGCTTTTTTATTTTTAATAAATTTAGGTAAGTCTATAAATTTTGACCCGCTGAGGGGTTGATATTTATTAATGTTTATTTCAAAATGTGAATTATTTAAGAATGTCCAACCGCTGTCTCTTTGCTCAAATTCTTCAACCTTTTTTCGTAACATAACAATGCAAGAATTATATACTTTATCAAAATCATAGTTCAAATGAATTGAATAATTTTTGCTTGAAAACGATTTTATTTCTTGTTGATCGTTTTTAAACAAATGAAAATAACAAAATAATTCAAAATTCACTTTAATGTTTGTATGTATTTGCAGAGATTGATCTATCAAACTCTTAACTTGTGTAAAAATATTAGCCAGAAATATGTCTGGAAAGTAATTAATTTGTTCATTAGTCGCAGTAATTTTGTAACTAATTATACGACTTTTAAATGCAGTATTAATAATTTCTATATTATCATAAAGTGGAATCAAACCATTTTTCTTATGTGAGTTACTGCGCAAATGTCCTATCCAACAACGTTGGTCTATCGAAACGTTACACACAGAACAAAAGGGCATTTTTATTTATAGGTATTAGTTTATAACGAAAAAATTAATCTATTAAACTGATAACGATAAGGCTAACTAGGTGTATAGACAGTTGAAGATCTCAATCCTATTTATAACAGTAACCATTAACACAGTATCTACATATATTATTAATTCTAGATAAAGAAAAATTATGACTTTTTTACTAATAATAATAAAGTTTGTATTTTACTTCTCAACTGAACCTGATTGCGATAAACTTGATAACATAGGCTACTTACATGTTAAAACTAATTTACATTAAAGTTACCTTATATTATATCTTGATTAAAATATATATTGCTGTTAATAGACAAGTACGTAAACCAATTTTCCATTCAAATTGTGTTAGGTAGGTCTCGTAGAAGAAAAAATAAACTTGCCACAGCGGATCCTGTAATTAAAATACTTGATGTTAGATAACATTCTTTAAATAGTTAGATAAACATAAGAGAAAATATAACTATTTATTACATACCTATATATTTTTTATTTTTTTCTTTCAACCCACGTAGGTAAGTTAAGGATTGTTAGTTCTCTCATTCATGGAATAAATCTGATGTAGCGGCTCTGTAAAATAAAAATTCATTATTAATACCTATTCACTAAATAATATACCTACTTATATAATCCATTATGATAATTACATACCTGATTTTACAGTAAATTAGGATTTGGTTTTTCTTTATTTCGCTACAGATGGTTGTAATAATATTGTTTGATTAAAATATCTGTAAATAAAATTGAATGTATTTAATTTCACTAACTAAACTGATGATAAATTCAACGAAATAAAAGACAAATAAAAATAGTATAATTAAAGGACTTACCTTAAATATTAACTTATCAACTTGCTCAATCTAATTATCTTGTAAATATCTTCAACCGAATTAAATTTAATAAAATGTAGGTGTGATGTAGGTAAAATTGAACTTGACACTCACTTTAATTATTTATTTCCTTAATAATCATCATACCTACTTCCGCAAGAACAAAATGCTTAAACCAGCTATTTTAGGTAGGGATGTCACGAGTTGATAGATATGTAAATTGCTTAATAAGGTAGATTATTATTTAGCTATACGATAATATCTATTCAGTATATACATTCTTATTAATTTAATTCATAGTTTTGTGTAAACCCTAATAATTTACATAGTCTACATAATTTTTGTGTTTCGAAATTTATTCTTTTAGCAACGCAATCAATTTCGATATAGTATAATACATACAACCGAAAATGAATGATAATTTGTCTCTATTTGTTTTTATGTAGTGTATTTTAAATTACACCGGGTTATTTAAAGGTTTTCTCTTTTAAACCTATATGTCGGTGATTTAATTTTATCTATCGAGCAAGAGTCACCACGAAGACAACAAGCATTTACACGGAGACAACAAGCCTCTCCGATCAAGGATTCTTCTCAGCTGCTGAAGCAACTCTGTGGAAGTCGAGCAACTCAAGTCGAACAACTCCTAGTCGTATGAGTCAAGCAACGCTACATCGAGCGACTACGACAACGTACGAGCATCGAGCAACGCAACGAATCGAAGTCGGGACCCGCTGCATTTTTGAAGCCATAACTTCAGAAGTTGAGATTCAAAATGTAAGTATAAAACAGTGTTAGAGTTTTATGCTCTAATCCACTGTTTAATTATGCGTCTGCAGGACAAGGGATTCTTTTTGTATTTGTACACTAATAACAATAATATTTTTGTTTCAGGTCGGACTCTGATGATTTTCAAACAGCCTTGCCTGCGCCAATCAAAAGAAAATCAAACTCTAAGACGATAGGAGGGAAACGAAAGCCAGCCTCTTTATCGAACGAAATGTAAGTATACTTAGTCTGTGTTGGTGTTTGAGTTTTATACTGTAATCCAGTACAGTTAATTTTTTATTTATAAACTAATGTGAATTATATTATTTGTTTCAGATCGGACTCCGAAAACGATCACTCAAGTGTTTCTGTGTCAGAAAAAGAAAAACCTTTGAAACGTAAGCCAACAAAGAATCCAAGCAAAACCAGGTAAATTGATAAATCTACATTTTAACTTTCTAATTAGCTGTTTATCAAGAAATACAGTATGCGTTCTACATTTTAGGTTAAAAATGTTGTTCTATGGTATTGGGTTCTTTTTTTTTTTGTAATTTCTATGTAGTTAATTTGTCTTTATTATAGGTACTTATTAGTTCATAAAAGACAACAATCAGCTTTAGATAGGTACATTACATCCCTACACAGTTTCGATTCCTATGATGAATTTTATTATTTTTACAGGAAACTTGTATCAACTTAACTTGGTTTGGTTTACCTAATGTATATTTTATGGTTTTAGATTATTATCATTAATTGTTTTCTTTTGTTTCAGTAATAAAAAAATCAAAGATGCATTGGACGTTTTTGGTTTAAGCAGTCGACGGAAAGATAGTGGGAAAAGCGAAGAAAAGAAGAATTTGGCTTCGTTTCTAGTCAACGCTGTGGGCAACGGGAGGGAGCGTAGGAACATTATTACGAGCGGTTCCTTCTACATCGACCTCAAAGTATATCACTCATCCGACGCTCTCGAAACCGACAAACTAGAGCTATGGACGAAGGCGCTGTTGAGGACCAAATTCCAAACTGAAGCTGATTCGGAGCAGTGGGGAAAATTACATGAATTTATTAGATCAGTTGAATCAGTTTTTAAAAACCAAAAAGTTTATTTTGAAGCTAATAAATAAACTTTGGATTTAATAAAATTGAATCAACACATCTAATAAAATCATGTAAGTATACATAAAAATCTTATTTATTAGATACTATTTTGTACTAATTATAATAATTTTTAGTAAAAAATAAATAATTAAATTACCTAATTACATTGTTTTTCCTATAGTATAAATTTAGTATAAGTATAAATATAATTTATTTAGGTAGTTTCTTTCAATATTCTCAGAGCAATCTGAAATATATTACAATTAGTGTAGATTACATAATTATTGTAGGTTGTAGTAGGTAGTTCACTGTAAGTTTATAAATTTTGTAAAATTAGGTAGTAAAACCAGTTAATAGGATAGCTATCTTAAATGATATTTTGATAAGCCTGCTATTAGTTTTAGAGCAAATGTCAAGCAGGAATGTGTCAATTATTAGTTAAGTGTAGGTGTTACAATTTTTGTAGGCTGTAGTAGTTCATTGTAAGGTTTTAAAATTTTGTAAAATTAGGTAGGAAAACCAGTTAATAGGATAACTATCTCATATGATATATTGGGAATTGAAAACTAAAGCGCAGCGATTGGTTTTCAATTCCCAATATATACCTACTGGCAGGCAGTGTTAGACTACTATCTCGCACAATGGTTTGTGACAATGCTTGTGACTCAAAGACCCCTAAATAAATGGGGGCCTTCAAGAGATGTGAGTGAAGGTAGAAAGATAAAACAAAATCGTTCTCTCCCATGTTATTTAGCTTGCTCTTAATTTAACATTTACACCTATCTGATCTTCATGTTTGTAAATTCAAAAACAAACGGGGTGAGCTAAATAAAACCGTTTAAAAATGACAGTCATTTATAGTTAACATAGTTAGACAAAAGAAAATATTAATGTGCTAAAGTATTACGTTTAGAATATATAGGCTACGAACATTTAAGGTTAAAGATCTTATCATAAAACGATAAAACACAATGCCGTAGGATTCAATGTGTAACATATATATACCAACTAGCTGTCCCGGCAAACGTTGTTTTGCCATTTACAAAAAAAAAACTGAAAGAAACAAAATAAAAAATAGATGTTGGCCGATTCTCAGACCTACTGAATATGCTCACAAAATTTCATGAGAATCGGTCAAGCCGTTTCGGAGGAGTTCAAGTTCGAACCCCGTGACACGAGAATTTTATATCTATATATATAAAATTCTCGTGTCACGGGGTTCGAACTTGGATAGAAAGAAGACATTATAATTTAAATTTTGTCTTCAGATTACACCTCTAAACGTTTACAAAATAGGTTTATTAAAGGACATACCTGCGGCTCTATGTCCAATCTGTCTCTTAACAGGTACAAATAGTGTGGGACATGATATGAGCGCCACCCGCCCTCCATCGGCAACTGTCGTGTCTACCACCTTCACCAGGGCACGAACTGTTGCTTCATCGTACCAGAACTGGCTTAGTTGCTGAAATTAAGTTTACAAAAAGGAATTGAAGAGGGAATTTCAATTGATGCTTTACAAAACAAGTACTTCATATGTCATCATCAGGAAAAGATGAAGCTTATGTTACTTCTATATTGAATCCTTGGCCATACCAAGGTTCATCAAAATCAGTCTATAAGTACTAGTTTTAGAGCCAATAGATGCAAAGGGTCACCTGATTTTATTAATTTCAGTTATATTTTGCTGCCTAAGCAGAGTTGGACCATGTTGAAAAATTCGTACCTACCCAGTTTTCATCAAAAATGATATTTTCTTTAAGTTTATTGTCAGATTCCAGCTTGTCAAGGATCTCCTGACGCCTCTGTTGCTCCGCATAGAACTCTTGAAGCGCTGCGAAAGTTTCCGCGGACAGGGTTGGCACATCATCGTCGTTCTCCATACCTAATAACGAATTAATCTAAAGTTTTAGCAGTGTTTTGTGTTATACATTTTTTTCAGTTTTGTTTGTAGACAACTAAAAACTAACTTTATCTGCTTGTAGAAAGGCACAAAAGACATTTCTTTGTACGTTAGCCCCGTGGTAACAGATAAAAATAGGTTAGTTCATGGTTAGTTCGGCACCGATGTTCTGGTGGTCGCGCTACATATTTAGCTCAAAATACTACAGTAAAAATGTAATTACCTTTGAGAAACGATTGTAGGAGAGCTTGTTGGATTCTGGTAAGGAACCACACTTATTTTTAGCACGTAGAACAGTCCACAATCAACAAAATTCTAATAAACAATTGCGCAAGTTTTTCCACATAACCTTAAAACTGTTTTGACAATGACAATGTCATCGTCGTCGAGTGACAATTCGAGTATTGCCATAACAAAAGTTCGCAAACTACCTTGCTCTAATTAATTCTTTTTTCCTAACTAAAAACTGAATATCCCATATTTTAGATACCTATCTAACAAATGGACACTCAAAATCTCCGAGTTCTCCCGCTTCACAAACATCAGGAATATTTGAAAGCATGCTGCGACCTGATAAACGATGAGTGGCCTAGGAGTGAGACTGCTCGAATGCTGTCCCTGCAAGCTTCCCGCGACGAGTTACCCACTAGTTTAATTTTAGTAAACGATAACAAGCAGATATTAGGCCATTGTAAACTAACACCTATTCCGAGCATCCCAGAAAGCTGCTTCGTAGAAACAGTAGTAATCAGTAAAGCAATGAGAGGAAAAAAACTGGGAAGTTTCCTAATGAAATACGTCGAAGATTATTGTCGGAATACGATTAATTTGAAAATGATACATTTGTCAACGAAAGGACAAGAGAATTTTTACGATAAGCTAGGATACGAAGTTTGTGCACCTGTGTCTATTTATGGAGCTGGAGTGCAAAGTTACAATAACGTTAGCGATAAGGTTACAATTTGTCAAAAATCTCCAGAAAGAAAATCATCAGGACCACCGCCTCCACCGATGCCGAAAAACAATATCACTATCTGTAATACAGTTAAGAGTACGAAAACCTACATGTTCAAATATTTATAAATAGATTTAATAAGTTTACAAAATAAAACATTAAAATTGATTTATTTATTCAAAACTTTGCTTTTTCTATAAACGCCATTGCTCGCTGTTTTATATTATCCACGTGTGTTTCGTCACCGATCTTTTCTTCCGCTTCTACCCATTTCATATAGAGAACTTTCATTTTGCGCGCCGGAAGCTTCAATGACGTCATTCGCTCCATAACTTGCCTGTTGAGAAAATAAATATATTTATTTAACACTGGCTTTATGTGCAAGTCGTGCCAAACCACTTCTTAAGAAAAAGATAACCAAACCCAACTCTCGATTTTTTTGGTGTGCAAGTGTGCATAGCCATCATTTTCGGTCGCAGACCGAAGAAAGAATGTTGCTCTTTATGTTGTAAGTTGTATGAATCCAAGTTTCATCAAAATTGATCCAGTAGTTTCAGGGTCATTACATTAGACTAAAAAAGATATGTTTGTCCGCATCGACGCTCTACTGGAGTATACTCTTTATAAGCTCGATTTCGTTACAATAAAGATAGATGATTAGCCAATTCTTTATTAGAGCTCTTTGCCGATTTTTCTCTATACCCATCAAATTCTGGTCTTAAGACATCTTTGCGCTTAAGTCGCTGGTTGTAATTCTTAAGGAAAATTTTAAAAAATAATTTATTCTTCAAAATATAAGTGGTACTAACCTGATATGTTCAATATCATTACTCTTGGCCAGCATATCGACATATACACCGACGACGTCGACTCTTTGCGGGTAAACTGCTAGTATTTGTTCGAAGAGAGCTTCGGAACGTTCTCGTGCGCCGTGAGACCGCTCCAAGAGAGCGAATTGAACTAGGATTGATACATCTGTAAGATATAATAAATATAAATATTGTAGGACATTCCACACATCGCCATCTAGCCCCAAGCTAAGTAACTAGACTTGTGTTATGGGTGCTAGACAACTGATATACTACTTATATACTTTTCTTTTGTAAATATATACTTATAATACATAGAAACAAGTAGACCACAGATAAAATATCTAAACATAAATACTTGTCTGAGGCGGGAATCGAACACAGGGTGTGTTTGGCAGTCCGGCATGGAGACCATTGTGCCAACTGGGTTGTTAAATAACAAAAACCATTGTAAATGTCTCGTTTTAAACAACTTCAGAAGGGAAAATATTTAGTTTAAAATCCTAAATAATGATGACTACTCACGATCTTTCTTCTCCAACAAAGACACAGCCTTCTGCATGACCTGCCTTGCTTTATCGACCAACCCTGCCTTGTAACACGCCGTCCCGATGGCCACGTAACTTTCCACCATTCTCTTATACTTCCTCATCATCAGATCCGAGAGGGAGGAAAGTTCACTTTGCTTCCCCGTCTCGACTAGTATGTCTAGTAAGGAAGCGTGGATTTTGTAGGGTTCGTTCATTTGGAGAGCGTCCTCTAGGGTTTTTTGTTGCGATTCCTGAATTAAAATAAGATATTTGAGTTAGTTTTTTCAACAACCAGCAGCGTCCGATCCCGTGGGAATATCGGGATTAAAAGTATTTATTTATTACTAGCGACCCGCTCCGGCTTCGCACGGCTATACTATGCATGTATTATACATATAAACCTTCCTCTTGAATCACTCTATCTATTAAAAAAAACCGCATCGAAATCCGTTGCGTAGTTTTAAAGATCTAAGCATACAAAGGGACATAGGGACGGCGAAAAGAGACTTTATTTTATACTATGTAGTGATAAGGCACAACAACAGAACACAAATCAAAACACAGATACACAAATAGCATACATAGCAATAATTAAATGCATGCTCCGATAAGAGTTATGCACAACATTCATTTGACAATTAGTAGCCTATGTTACTCCCAATGAATCAATGTATCCTCATATTAAGTTTTATCGAAATCGGTCCAGAAGTTTCGAAGCCTATTCATTACAAACAAAATATCTCTCCTCTTCATAATATTAGTTTTTGATTTCTGATTCACTTATGGTGAACGCAGATTGATCAGAGCCGAAAGAATCGAATTTTTGCCGTCCACGGAAAAAGGTACCTTATAATAATAGAGATAAGGTACCTACATATATATATTCGATGACGTCATCAGAGTCGACCGCATCGTCAGAGGCGGCCGACTCTGAAATATAAATGTACCTTATCTCTATTACTTTATGGTACTTTTTCCCGTGGACGGCAAAAACTCTATTCTGATAGTATATTCTGTAGTATTTCTGATAGTAGTGCGGCAGTCACGCAGATGGCGCCATTGTTATGGTACATCTAAATAGCCCACGTACGTACCTTAGTCCCAAACCGATGTTCAAGGTTAAGTAAAGCGATCCATACATTAAGCTTCTCGTCTTCTTCCCTGAACGGTATAGTGTTCAACGCCTTGCGAGCCACCGCACGCGCCTTGTCCAGCTCTGTTGACTGATAACATTACACTTTGATTATAATGGTATAGAGTTGATGTTTCAATGCCTATTTGAAGGTTCTTAAGGAATTTGTACTTTCTTATGTCGTAGCGAGAGTCGAAGAGACTTTGCAGAGTGATTCTACTGGGCCTTCATAGATTATTCTGTGGTATGACATCACTATATTAGTTCTAAGGATTTGTGTGCTTACTGCAACTAAAGTTGTTGCCCAACAAGTATTGCCAAACCGTTTTTTTTAAACACACAAGTGGCCATCACCATTCGCGTCCAATGAGGGGGATAACACTTGGGATCAAGAGGCACTATTGGGTACTGTTTTGCACTTAAAACGGGCGCGCGATAGAGTGCAGCTTCTATAGATATTTGAAGTTATGTTGGTGCTGTTATATGTGTAAGAGAATCAGTAAGTATGTAACTTTGATTGGACGACTGACGATATAATGGTCGGCATGATTTTAATTGCTCCTGTTTTAATATACCTTCAGATATATTGTAATACTGCCCTTTACAACTTTTTACGAATTCAACATTTTGAGATTCAACATTTTGCTAATTCAACATAGTGGTCCTGAAGGATGATAACGACCATAGGAAAAAAATGAACCTTTGTGTGTTTCTTGTTCTTATTGTAGGGCCGGTTCCGAAGACGTATATCATAACATAGTTTTTAAGACAAGTGTTCAATTGTGTTTAAGCTAGATAAACCTTTTATTGTACTACTAGCTGCGCCCCGCGGTTTCACCCGCGTAAGTCCCGATCCCGTGGGAAGTTTGAGATAAAAAGTAGCCTATGTGTTAATCCAGGTCTCCAGCTATCTAAATACCGAGTTTTATCGCAATCGGTCCAATAGTTTTTGCGTGAAGGAGTAACAAACATACATACACACATACACACACACAAACTTTCACATTTATAATATTAGTAGGATTAATAAACTTTAATTCTAACATAAATTCCTGCTACAAAAAAATAATTAATATAAACCAAACAATATGACAAAAAGGGCGGCCTAATCGCTAAAAGTGCTTCCAAGCAACCTTTGGATGGACAATAATTTAAGAAGGGGATGGGACAATTAAAAAATTAATAAAGAAAAGATAATGACAGTGAAGCAATGAAGATCTTTAAAATTTCACACAAAACTTCTATAACATACTTGTAAATGGAATGCCATATACGCGATCCACATCTGGCTGTTCCCCGGCTGGGCCAGCAAGGCTCGCTCGAAGTGATTCACCGACCGCGGCTCCGTCTCCGCCGCTACTGCTTCAGTCTCAAGTCTACGGACACGCTCGTCTGCTTCACGAGCCTTCGCCAACTTCTCTGCTACGGACAGCTTCTTGCGTTTCTTTTTAGGCTGGTCTTGAGACTGGAAAATACGTAGAGTTACTAACTATCTTTTCCTATAAAAATACGTATGCGTAGTTAGTATAGAATCGTCGCAAACTCAGGTAGTCTAATGTAGCGACTCGTCTAAAACGCAACTGGGAACTCGTCTTAAAAGCATTTCGTCTAACTGCCGAGTAGTCCAATGTAGCGACTCGTCTAAAACGCAACTGGGAACTCGTCTTAAAAGCATTTCGTCTAACTGCCGAGTAGTCCAATGTAGCGACTCGTCTAAAACGCAACTGGGAACTCGTCTTAAAAGCATTTCGTCTAACTTGCTAAAACAAAAGACGATCAAAACGGAAACAAAAGGCGATTAGACTAGACAAGTTACTACCTTAGACTACATGAGTTTGCGACGATTCGATAATAACTCGTATGCTTGACTATGACTTAATAGATGAATTTAATTTATCAACTAAATCCTGGCATATGTATAAAATGAGTCAATTTCGCGGTGAAGTTAAAGCAGGGCCCGCGATTTCACCTGCGTAAGTCCCGATCTAGTTCAAATGTAGGAACAAAACGTAGCCTGTATTTTGCATGACCTTAAGTTATCTACATACCAAGTTTCCAAAAACATATTATCACAAACTCACAAAAACTTCTACATTTGTAATATGAATAGAGTAAGAGAGGAACCTGGCCCTGCTGGAATAACAATAGGTAATCTAATGGCAGCAAGTTGATTCAGATGCTCTAGTTACATATATTGACACAAATCAGTACCTATTAATGTAGTTTCTTATTTTATCAAAAACTAGCTGCGCCCCGCGGTTTCACCCGCGTAAGTCCGATCTTTCTCACCGTTTAAACCTTCCCTGGACTTCCACAAATAATTGAAGACTAAAATTAGCCAAATCGGTTCAGCCATTCTCGAGTTTTAGCGAGACTAACGAACAGCAATTGATTTTTATATTATAGACTAGCTTTTGCCCGTCGAAAATGGTTCTAATAAGATTGGATTAAGGAATCACGTTGTCCCATACAAACTTTGCCCCCCTTTTTAAGGGGTAGAATTTCGGAAAATCCTTTCTTAACGGATGTCTACGTTATACTAAGAACCCACAACAATTAGCGGTTTATAAGAGAGGAGACGCATGTAACTAGAAGAGTGATGAGTATGAATGTAGAGGGATGGAGAGGAAGAGGACGACCGAAGAAAAGATGGATGGACTGCGTGAGACAAGACATGAGAGAGATGAATGTGAACGATGAGATGACGACTAATAGGAGTGAATGGAAGAAAAAGACATACTGCGCCGACCCCAAATAAATTGGGATAAGGGCAGGAAGATGATGATGATGATGCTGTGCGTTGATCCGTCAGTCAGTCAGGACAAAGGATTTTATATGTATAGATATGCTGAGTTTAACATACCTCTTCATCACTACTACTAGATTCATCTTCCTGAACCGTGTTTGATAAAGTTTCAGTGTTGTCTGACCAAAAGTTCTTAACACTAGGCACTTCCAACGCCGGTTCTAAGTTACTCAACCCTTTGAATTCACTTAGGATATTTAATTCGTCATTTTCTTCCTTATTTAGATTATTTTCTTTTTTACTTTTCTTTTCTTTCATTTTTTGTTTTTTAGATTTCTTTTCTGTTTTTGAATCTTCGATTGTGTCTGTTTGTTGAACTTCTTTAGTGGCTTCTCGTTGTTTTACGGTTAAATCATTTTCTGTTATTTTAGATTTTCCTTTATCTTTCTTTTTCTGTTTGGTTTTTGACTTAGTCTGTTCTATTACTTTACCGGCAGTGTTTTCTGCTTCCATTGCTTTTTTAGCTTCTTTTTCAGCTTTTTGCTTCTTCTTCTCTTGAGCAATAGCCTTGTTCGCTTCAGCTCTCTCTTTTTTCCTCTTTTTCTGTTCTTCTTTATAATTTTCGTTCTTTACGTATCCT
Source organism: Idaea aversata (assembly GCA_907269075.1). NCBI lineage: Eukaryota > Metazoa > Arthropoda > Insecta > Lepidoptera > Geometridae > Idaea > Idaea aversata. The sequence goes on along the minus strand of OU026100.1, from coordinate 13,414,875 downwards.
AATTCTTTTAGTTTTGCCTCAGCATCGTTAAAACCGTCTAATAATTTCTTGATACGTTCTTGTAGCAACAGTTTCTCTGTATGCATCGCTGTGTGGTACTTTTTGTTCTTAGAGTCTAGCCCTTTCTCTTCTATAGAGGTTATTTTTAGTTCGACTACTTTAAGTCTTCGTGTTCTTACTTCCAAAGCTTTAATTATAGCAACGGAACGTTTTTTAAAATCCTTTACTGTGATACAATCAGACATATCTAGAAGTCCTTGTTCTTGAGGAGTTAGTATTTGTTCATCTTCATTAAAATCTGTATCAATTGCGTCACTTTCTTCTGATATTTTGTGATCCTCTACGATTTCTTCTTTTTTTGATTTATATTTTTTCTTTTTCTTGTCAGTATCTGATTGTTCTGAACTTTTTCTTTTTCTTTTAGAATGTTCTTCTTCGGAGCGTTGTTCGTCAGATTTCTGTTTTTTAGAGTGAATTTCTTCAGTGTCTATGTTTCTTTTTCGTTTTTGTCTTTCCTGTGGAATTAGTAGGTTAAATAAATAATTTAACGTGTACAAACTTTGAATAATCCTGCTTATACTATTTATTACTCTATGTTTATTACTCAGTTTATGTATCATACAAATAAAATTATTTATTTAACATCATTTATTCTATTTTATTTCCTTATTACCTTATATAATTATTTTGCTATTTTATTTATTTATTGTTTGGGTGTATGTATATGCGGGAGCTTGAGACGACGCAAAACGGCAGCGGGTCTGGCCGAAAGACCAGCGCTGCAGCCAAGTTATGCTTGAGTGTGGCCTACAGCTGAGGTCGACCCATTTGGGCAGCACATGGCTTCTTAAATATGCTTAAGTTTAATGTACCTATGATTTTTTTCTTTGTGTGTTAATTTAAAAGTTGTCGTGTGCCTGTACCAAATAAATGTTTTTCTTTCTTTCTTTCTTTCAATAATGGATTATTATAAGATTTACTTACATCAGGTGCAAATGGTTCTGTGGTAAGGCTTCCAGACATTTTCTTGGTATCTAGATGTACATTTAATATTGTACATTTTACCTGTATAGATATAGTAAAAATTAAGAATTTTTTTGTACAACACAACAAAAATATGTGGGGAACAATAGTCACTACATAGTATAAAACAAAGTCGCTTTCTCTGTCCCTATGTCCCTATATCCCTATGTATGCTTAAATCTTTAAAACTACGCAACGGATTTTAATGCGGTTTTTTTAAATAGATAGAGTGATTCAAGAGGAAGGTTTATATGTATAATAAATGCATAATATAGCCGTGCGAAGCCGGGGCGGGTCGCTAGTATGTTTATAAAAGTAAATAATTACTTATTGCCTTACTTAATTTCGGGAGAATTTTCTTATTCAAATATGAACAAATTAGTGTTCGTGTCACAAATATTACGTACGGTAGTGTGATGTCAGTCACTAGATCAATCTAAGGTGTATAGTTTACTTACAATCTGCCCAATGTGGAAAGCTTCAGAGATGTTCAGTTCTCGATCCTTAGTGATGAACATTCTAGGCACATACGCCGTCACGTTGTCAAAGAATGTCACTAACAAGTAGTCACGGATTACCTGCAAAAACATTACTTCTCACTCATGTTTACTTGTACTTGTATTCATTAGGTATCTAACTAAGATTTTCTTCTAAATTTACCTTTATAACACCAGTATAAGCCTTCCCGACAACAGCATCTTCGTATCTGGCCAAGACTTCGAGGTCCGGCGACAGCAGCGAGGGCTTCAGCGTGAGGAGCAGCGTCTGACGCGGAAGGTCCAGAACTAGGACCCTGGCGGTTACTGATTTACCAACCTATGAGAAAATAATTTTGTTACAAGTAATTTGACTAGCTCTGTGGTGGGTTGGAACTTAGAACTCTTGCTTAAAATGCTGAAGGATGCCGGGTTATATTTTTTTTATATTCTTACCTTAAATTTCTTCTGAGGTAAATTAGAAGGGCGAGCTTTTTTAGGATCCATAAACACTCCCGTGTCTGTGGTGTGAGCTTTTGGGACGTAACCTTCAACAAACAATTTTGATTTCAAGAAAGCTTTAGACACAGTTGATTAGGTATACTTTTTTTTCGTTAAAAAACATTAAAACACTTCTAGCAATATTTTACTTTGAAGTCTTCTCAAACCATCTAAAATGTTTATTTTACTGTTAAAATCTTACAAACATAATTATCTTTTCTTAAAATACGAAGTGACTCAAGGCTCAATTCTCAGACCTAAATTGCTTTAAATTTTTATTAATGAACATTATTTCTAAAATAATAATAAATAGTTTGTTTGTATTTTAGTTGCGCAACTGTGTGGAGATAGCTAAATAAATCGCCGGAATAATACATAGTTTATTTTTATCTCAGAATTTAAAGTTAGTAAAGTTATCTCTAAAATATTTCATACCAGTGACCCTGCCAACTTGCAACTGGATCTGTCCGTCGTTGATCGCGGCGACTGTAGCAGAGACAATTTCTCCGGCTACTAGTTGTGACATACTGAAGTATTTCTCGTTGACTACGTCGCGTTCGTCGGACACCGTGTATAGGTAATCCGAAAGATAGTAGCATAGCACTCGCACCTTGTGGGTACTGCCTGATTCATGAAAAAAAAACAACTATACATATTTTTAAAATGGAATGGGATAGCATAATATTATAAACTTAGCGATAGAATAAGCAAATGCCCTTGAGTTTATCTAGAAAACTCATGGTTTAAGCAATGAACTCTTAGATATAAATAGAAAACATAATAGGCCCAAACACACTCCCTTGTAGCACTCACCAATGGGATAGCTCTTAGCCACGACCTGCTCATCAGTAAGATCCTCATCGACCTGCACTCGCTTTAAGCTCATGGAGCCGAAACAATTGTCTTGAAGTCTGAAGTAGATTGAACGACCTGTGATCCGTATTACCTAAAAGATTTTCATAAGGCGTTTGACGTAGTTTAACTTTCAAATGATATTGATTTGGTTTTTTTTTCTAAACTGGTTTAGACTTGGTCAGAGCCATATAGGCATATAGTAAGCTACCCCATCTCTTCCCTATGGGTATCGTAGAAGGCTAATGAGAACTTTGTGCATCAAAGTACAAAATATTCTAAGTACAAGACGTGTTACCTGAGCCTCCTCAACAATGTCACCTTCCTTCAGTATCTGCTCCTTTTCCAGGTTAGGGTACGTAGTTTCGTAGATGTTCTTCATTGTCAAGAACGGAGTGTTCCTTGTTGGCATCACGTATAGTACGCGCGCAGTAATCTAAGGACGAAATAAGTCATAGTTTTGAGGCGGGACACAGTGGAGATCATGGTGCTTTTACAAGCTCAAAGACTGGAGAATTTATAAATAAGTCTCAAGTGGCTGCTTAGCCACCAGAATCTTGACCAATGGTTATTAAGACGTTAATTTGTACTAAGAAATTTTATATGATTCTTGAGTTGAAATAAATTATTATACTTAATAATCCAGCAGCAACTTTTGTCAAAAAACAGGCGTCGAGTCAGCCACTGGATTAGACAGTATATAGTATGTCTCACCTTTTGTCCAAGCGCCGGTTTCTTGCCTTTAACTTTATCAACATGTTGTCTCTGAATGTAACATGTTTTATCTTTGAAAATTGTGCCTTCGATGCCATTTTCTAAAGGCTGAAAGTAAGATTGAGATGAAATCTACATATTTTAACTAATGCTACTCACTCTTTTCGATATTTTATTATGAATTTTTCATCATTATCACCTACATCAATTGGATGAATTGCTTCCTGCTATCAAAATTTTAATCAATTTTAAATATACTATGTAACCCACCATAAACATTTAATGTAAAAATTGATTGCCAAGACTTATAGCTTATGACACTCACAGTTAAAAAAATCTCATGTAAATGGCGTTTCATACCGTTTAGTTAGACGAAGTGGATATCAGTAATGGACGAAACGATTCATGAGGTAGGTTTAGGTGTATAATTTATAAAGGTTTTAAACTAGCTTAATTATATCTGAACAAAAATGTAGCATTTATGCTCCCGAGGCAGGTTGCTAGTAATTATTATATTTTGGGCTTTTCCATGAAAAATTGCATACTTACAGTGTCAACAGTGAACTGCACCGTGGTACCAGGTAACAGCCCCGTCGCGGGCGCATGTTTCAATATCGCAGCTTGCACTGCATCAAGCGTGTTGGATAGAGTCACTATACAGCTGTCAGCGGATATTGAGGTTGATTTTATAGAGCACCAGGTTATCATACCTTCCGCTAATAGAAAAACCAACTTTAATTAATATGAATACCTTTTTCCTACATTTTGGTATGATATATAGATGAAAATTCCTTGTTGTTTCATAAGCAAACTTAAGTCACCCACAGCAAGTTAGGTGTTTGACTTTTTAAATAGGCTTAGAAACGACAAGAAATTTTCGTCTAATTATACTAAAATATAGGAAAATAATTAACTTACAAAAAGTACACAAAACAAAAATGTTCTGACAATTATTAACACTTTAAGTTAAGTTGCGATTAACTCTACATGCACCATAAACTATTAATTGAATATTCCCTTTATGAAGGTCGCAATATATCTGTAGATATCTTACAAACACTTTTAAAAGAACTTAATGTGTACTCACTAAGTTCTATATCAGGGTTAGAATCTTTCTTAGGCAAGAAAGCCGTGGTTTTCATGATACCAAGATCCATGACGTAGCCGTGGTCTTCTACTGATGATACTGCAGCTTGGAACAGGGCTCCTATGGAACAAATATAAGAGTTATTTTAGAAAGGTTTTGAACAGTTGACTTATTTAAGTCGATAATCTACTATGAGATTGTGCCACATCCTCGACCTCAGTGTCGCGTCCCATCAGGTGAGATTACCTTTAACAATATCTGCGTGAGTCTTCCCTCCATTGACATGCTGGGGCATAGTGGACAGCATTAGGTTCCTCTCCTTCACCTCAAGGACCTTCACAGTGATGTATTGGCCCGGACGGAACAGAGTCGACAGGTCTGATACTTTGTCTATCTGTTAATGTTAAAAAAAAAAACTCAATATTTTGGTACAAATTCATTAAATGTATAGTAATGTAGGTAGCCTATTAAATATTGTCAAAAAAAATGATTGAAAATTTTGATAAAAATCTCTACTACATATTGAACATCAAATTATGATAAAAACAACAATTTTCAGTCATCATTTTGGTTAGAGGTGAAACTGGTGAAAGGCATTTGGCAGTAGGTATGGACCACAGCCTTAGAGGATCACTATTTTTTATGAAACTTGGTATGATGATACATTAAGACCTTAGAAGTAGCAAGCTATATTTACACAGGATCGACTTATGTGGGACACTGCTAGCACCCCATATCACAGGCTCTGACCTACCTGATCATTAACATAGGCTTCTAGCATCTTGTTGTAAGGCTCGCTGACATGGCAAGCCATAACGTTTCCAATGATCCTCGATGGAAGCATCACTGTCATTTTTGTCTCATGGATGTTTCGGACTCGGCCCAACACTAATAGACCTTCTTTTATTGTCTGGAATATAAATTATACGGGTAATAATTTAAAGAAATAATTTTACATTTGTGTCTAGGAAAATGTAATTATTTTCATAGATACTTAGTGAAAAATATAACAGCAGTTTTGATTAGTAATAAATAATATTGTAAAATATGCATTTATGATAGGTATGGATACTTTAAATATTACCATTTATTTTGAATAACAATGAGTAGAATTGAGTAAATTATATGGTTTTCTAGGAACTTACTTGAAAACTAAGCCCAACCGCACAATTTTTAGCAGCCTGATCAATTTCTCTCGTTTCTTCATCTGATAAATAGCCATCATCGCCTTCTGGTTTCTTTTTAGTCTTCCTCTTTTTCTTCTCACTTTTCTCGGGCGCTCCTAAGAACTAAAAACAACAGTTTTTTTTTACAACATATCCAAAAACTAAATCATACTTTTATGTTTTGGGTTTACTTACGTTTGCTGATTGCTTAAATACAGCGGTGGGTTTCTTCCCTCCACGGGGAAAGTATTCTTCGGTTTCCGTCATTTTAATAAACTGTATTTAAATATTGTGTTTCAATAAGTTTTTGATAAAAATAATAATTTCACCACACAACACAGTGCACATCTGTTTTATTTTTGAGGTTAGAAAAACGTTACGTTTATTTCACTTGTAATACTTTTCTAAAACCATTTTGACAATTGAGAGAGAAAATGACAGTCCTAATTATATTTAACGTGAAAAGGAACGTCATTTGGTAGAATATCGTCCTTGGCTAATTACTAATTTAGTAGAAATGGCTGTACTGGCAATACTATTAAACCATTAAATTCAGAATGATATATTTTGACAGCTTCGAGTGTTTTGTTTCCGTCTATCTTTAGTATTTAAGCGCTGGTAGAAGGAGATAGAATCACATGATAACATTACGAACATTATTTTGGCGAATTTGCCGAATAATATTCCACTTTTCGTATTTGTTGCATCACGGATACACGTACTGGGTGAGTAAATTATTTAATTAATTTACGATAAATTATACTCAATTTTAAGGAAACTGATTGTGCTACGTAATTTTTAGAAGTATTGAGACTAATAACATTATATTTTCTAGCTATTTTCGTGTATTTATAGCTATTAAATTGACTACAAAAGATTTGCCTACCTATGATTTCGAGAATTCTTTGATTTCTTAGGTATTTGTCTTCGTTTATTGTGTTTTGTATTCTTAATTACACTTACCTTTACTTTCTGTACATACGTAGGTACTCTTTACTGATTTATCTTTGCAATTAAATCAGTGCAAACGTTGTAAACAAGTGGAACTCTATAAGAGGATTTCCTCAATCAAACTAGGATTATGTAGCTAGAGTACCCACCTACTAGCCGGTAAAACGAGTTTTCTCAATAACAACGTACATAATATACTTGTGTTAGATTTGATTGATATAAAAACATCATATATTGCTGTTTTTTGCAGGAACAATGTCTAATATTGTTATATTCGGTTCAACTGGCATGACGGGGCTGTGCGCCGTCGAAGCCGCTGTTAAAAAAGGTAAGTAGGTACTTATACCTACTTATTTATTAAATTTAATTATTGTGAATACTTAATTCGTGTTCGATAGGCAGGTAGATTAATGATAAGACTTTATTGCACCATAAAAACAGAGAGACGGACAAGAAAGTGATCATTTAAGAGTTCCTTTTTTTACCTTTTGAGGTACAGAACCCTATAAATAATAAGTACACCATAAAAAATTGCACCATAAAAATAAAACATTAACCAAAAATATATTAGTTACCTGTGTGTAATAAGCCACTAAAAGGTTCTTTAAAAACCTTGATATTTGTGAAAAAAAAAAGGGGTAGTGACACGCGGACAGACAGACAGACGGACAAGAAAGAGATCTTATATGGGTTCCTTTTACCTTTTGAAGTGCAGAACCCTAAAAATAACAAAAAAATAAACATTGAATTGTATTTCTTTCAGCAAATATTTATCTAATTACTTACCTACTTGGTTTTAAGTAATTTTTCGAAATATATAGTTTTTAATTAGAGTGACAGGTGACCTTTATTACCTGCAGCAGGTACCTTATCTCTACTAATATTATAAAGCTGAAGAATTTGTTTATTTGTTAGTTTGAACGCGCTAATATCATGAACTACTGGTTCGTATTGAACAATTATTTTTGTGTTGGTAAAGTAAAAAGTAGACTACCTATAAGCCTTTCTCAATAAATGGACTATTTATTGAGAAAGGCTTATAGTCTACTTTTTCTACTGATATTCCCACGGGATCAGGACTTACGCGGGTGAAACCGCGGGGCGCAGCTAGTAAAATATAAACTAAAACAGGAATATTAAGAATATGCCTTCCAGAGCACTAACAAGGCCATCGTAAATACTGACCTCAACAAGCTGTACCTACATCAGCCAATTCTCAGCAAACGCCAATTCGTGATTTTGCAAAAAATACACAATTATAATTTAAAGTGTATGATTTCCTTACATATGTACACACCTACTATGTGTAAAGAACACAATATTCAACCATATTAACGAACAGAAGAAATAGCCTTAACGGAAAAACCAGAGCCAGCCAAAAGATTAGCATTTCATTGGGTTGGGGCCCCAATTTTGCAAGAATTATAATATGTTATCATAAATAGGTACCTTATTTTAATATCGAGCTCCACAAACTAAAAACAAAGCCATAAATATCCTGTTTAAAAAAACTTTGGTAGTAAATACTTGGATACGTATTTTAGTTGCAATTATTGTTCTAAATAAACAAAATTTTGAACCGCGGTTTCCAATCAGATACTTCTGATTGGAATCTGCGGTTCAAAATTTTGTTTTGTTTTTGTTTCTGAGTTTCGTTATGGCTACTTACTGTCTTACCAAATTCAGGGTCATTGTCAAACTTACCTACAAATCATTGATTGACTGGTCAATTATATTGATAGGTATTTACTACATAATATACTGACGCAATTCGACCTAGAAAATACATAATTTTACATAATAATTTACCACGGAAACATTTTGTTTTACAATTAAACATGTCCTTCCTTTCACTGCTCAAACAATGCCTGAACAGGGCGCATGTCAAATTCAGTGAAATGTAATAGACTAGCTGAGCCCCGCGGTTTAACCCGCGTTAGTGGCTCTTATTGAGTCTTATTAGAGTTGATATTTATTTCCTACAAACACAAATACACATATTCCCGAATAGTCAAACGACTCTGAAATATTTAGGAGTCCCGTAAATATTTAAGACGCTCCTATGATATTGAAATTGACACATAAATGTCAATTTAATCGCAGCTTAAGATAAGTAGCCTGTCAGTATTCGGGCGTTAGTCACTACGCACTACAAACTCGAACAGCCCTGTTAGAGGTCAAACTTCCAAAAATCCTTAGTGCTCGCCTATATTCCAATAAAAAGGAATCCCAATGCGAAGTTTGACACTCGTAGCTCTTCTTGTTTCATAAATTTAATGATAAGTCTTTCTTCCTTTAAATAAATCTGGTCCCAAGCTAAGCAACAAACAACCTTTCAATAAACTTTTCTATTGTAATGTAAGATTGTACGGTTATAAGAATAAAGAAGTAAATGATAAAAAATCAAAATATGTACTTTGCTTAAATAAATTTCAACCTTAGATTAAATCAAACTAACAAATTAATTACCCATGTAGACACTGAACTTAGAACCTGTTGAAAACATCATGGTTGCTCTACTAATAAGTAAAATATACTCGTAGTGACCAGGGGCGAATCTACCTCTGCCCGTGTGGATACAAAATATCCCCAGCCTTCATTAAAATAGTAGATGATAGAAAAAGTTAAAAAAATCCCATCATAAAGTTGATAAATGGGAAAGGCCTGTTACAACTACATTATTCGATATTCAAACTGTCTTACAAAGACTAGTGAAGTGTAAAAAGGCCTATAAAGCCAGCTGGTGCAGGAAGTAAATGTATACATGTACGCATTACTTCCTGCACCAATTAAATTTATTTTTGTGTTCATTATTGTCAGGACAAGATTAGTATAAAATAATTATTCATCGAACGCGGCTACCTAGTAAATATTTAAAAAACTGTTTTTGGCTAAATAGCAATTTAAGCCCATGGCCCTACAGATTCACGATCCGCCCCTGGTAATGACTATTTAATTTTAATAAAATATGCTAATGTAAATAATCAATTAACTGTATTTTATTCCAAAATTATACGACCATAGCCATTTATTACAACTCTATAATTAGAGAGAAAGAACATACATTTATTGGGTTTGCACGCTTTATGTCAGATCCGCATAATGCCAGATACGCATAATGTCAAATCTGAAAATTTGAACGCAAAATGTCAGATTCGCAAATTGTCAGAAACGCAGAAAGCCAGATACGCGAATAGTCAGAAACGCAGAATGCCAGATACTCAAAATGTCAAATATGCATAATGTCATACATTACTTAAAAGTTAGTGAGTGTCAGAAGAAAACCATTTAAACACTTTTTTTAGGTTTAATACACTTTTATTTTTATATAAAACAATCAAATTTAACATGTAGGAAACATGAAAAAAAAACTGGTTGCCTGTAAAGTCGGTATACGGGCGAAAGTTTTAAGTGACAACAACTGTGCTCGAGTGGAAGGGACGCGTGCCTTTCACTTTTTATGTCTGTCTCTCTCGCTCTTAGGCGGGCTAACCATGCCCGAGTGGAAGGGACGCGTGCCTCTCACTCGCTCTCATTGTGAGCGCATAACGTCAGCGGAGCGTAACGCAGTTTCTTGAAGTGTCACCCGGCAAACCAATTTATAAAACGATGTCACGTCAAAAAATTTGAAAAAAAAAACCGCTATACTCTGTATGCGCTAAACGCTATATTTAAAAAATAACATTATCATTAAACTGAACGTCAATATTTATTATAATAATTCAACAATTATTAATATAAATATATCAGTGCAGTGATAAAATAGAACGAACAAACGCTATTAGTAATTTTAAAAAAGAAAAACAGATCTAACTTAAAGTTACTATTTTTATTTTAGTGATAATAATTTTTAGAAGAAACACTTATAATAATATGTACCTATAGTCATAAATAAAATCACCTAAATCCTAATTTAAAGTCATTAGGTATTTATTTTAACAATTCAACAATAATTGCTATATATAAATATGACAAGTCTTTATTTTACCTAATTATTTTGTACTTAAATCAAACGGTATAAATAAAAATCCACATTGAATCAGGTCAATATTTATTTTAGCAATTCAACAATTGCTTTATATAAATATGACAGTAATTAAGCTTTGAAACTAACTAGGGTTTTTAAGGGCTTACTTTTATATAACTTTAGCCGATTTGGCGGATTTGGCTAATCGCATTGTGCATTTTTTTTAAATAGAGTTTTTCTGTTCCCGCCAAATAACACTCGGTACGACCTTAATCACTTAAATATAATATGCCACCCAGCTCTAGTGTTAACAATGAACAGTGCCTATGCAGTCATGTTTAGGAGAAATAAATATAAAATTTACTAATGACTAACACTACCTCGCGGTTTCACCCGCGTAATTTGCGATTCCGTGAGAATTTCGGGATAAAATTATTAGTAGTCTTTCATAAAGGAGCAACAAACACACACAAACACACAAAACAAAAAAACACACCTACCACACACTCCCGTGTGTGGTAGGTGAAAGTTTGGTTTGACTCTGTAGGGTGGGAACCCTACAGAGTCAAACTAACTATTATCTAATCTGTGGCTGTTCAAGACATCCCAAAACGCGGTGTCGCTAGAACTTGTGATAAATAACTTCTACTATTTAAGCTAAGGCTTGCTATTTAAGCAAGTATCTGGCATTTTGCGTTTCTGACTTTTCGCGTATCTGGCATTCTGCGTTTCTGACTTTTCGCGTATCTGGCTTTATGCGTTTCTGACTTTTTGCGTAACTGACATTCTGCGTATCTGACTTTTTGCGTATCTGACATTATGCGTATCTGGCATTATGCGGATCTGACATAAAGCGTGCAAACCATTTATTGCTACACAGCACACAACATACACAAAAAAAATATAAAAAAATAACAAATTAAGAATACTGGACCAGCAACTATACTACACTACAATACTGGACCAGCAACTATACTACACTACAATACTGGACCAGCAACTATACTACACTACAATAAAAGTAAAAGAAAGTTTTTTTTTTTTAACGAATAGGCTCCGAAACTACTGGACCTATTTTAATGAAACCTGGAATAAGGATACATTGATTCATTGGGAATAACATCCTGAAAATCCCACAGGATCGGGACTTACGTGGGTAAAACCGAGATATGTATTACAGTTGCTCGAGATATGTATAACAGTTCTTTACTTGACCTACATACATCACGATGATAAAAACACGCCAAGTGCGAGTCGGACTTGCGCACGAAGGGTGTCGTACCATTCTTTTCTGCTTTTAGTATTTGTTGTTATAGCGGCATCTGTAAAAATTTCAACTGTCTAGCTATCACGGTTCTTGAGATAAGACCTGGTGACAGACAGACAAACAGACCGTGGAGTGTTAGTAAATGGGTCCCGTTTTATCTCTTGGGTTCAGGGGGCCTACCGCGGTAAGTGCGTCGGCTTCAAACCAACGCGTCGGTTTACGCCGAACCGCGCCCCACACTGGGCGAAATTGTGAGCCTGTCTTTCATAGGAGTTTTGAAAAAGTAAGTGGTTTTTGTCATGTGTTTTAAGTACGCATGATTATTGAGGACATCAAAACATTCGAAAATAAGTTATTCTGGTTTTGTTATTTCCAAAAAACACTACAAAATATGACTTTTTTTTTTTAATAATAACACAATAATTACTTATTTTTGAATGTTTTGATGTCCCCGACAATCCTGGATACTTAAAACACACGAAAACACTACTTAATTATTCAAAATTTCTAAGAAAAGCAAGCTCAAATTTCTGCCCATTGTGAGACGCGGTTTGAGATATCGACGTCGGCTTGAAGCCGACGCACTTACCGCGGTAGGGCCCCAGTACCCTAAAAAACTTTAAATACTGGACCGATTTTGTAAAATCTCAGATATATCATGAAATCCTTGTGAGAATCATAGGCTAGGCTATTTTATTTATTTAGGGATAAGCCTAAGCTTAACTAAGCCAGTCCATAAATGTAAATGTTTTATTTTGTTTTATTTCAAATGCCACCTTTGGTTTATTCTCTAAACTTTCCCCCTTATTTAAAAACGTCGATGAACGGCTAATTATTCAATTAATGTTTTGTCACGCTTTCGCTGACGCCAAATATCAGTCACGAAAACGACAAAGCATGTTTGTAATTTTTAGCGTTCCGTACCATAAGAGGAAATAAAAACGGGACCCTTGTGGGGTCTTTCTGTCTGTTTTATTTGATATTTAAACTAACATGGTTACTTTCACTACTAAAGTTATTCTTCTTCGTATCGATACCACAAATGAAAGGGGAATTGATTAGGTAGGGTCAGATCCGCCCACTCCAGTGTACTCTGTGTACTGCCAGGTCAATGGCGTTGTTATTAGCTGGCATCAGGTCAGCCAATGTACAGCTATTATGGGCTGGAGGGCGAGGTTAAGAGGTACAGGGTGCAGCATAGTTTTCTCGAGAGCCTTCCTTGGACATGGATCGATCACAAGCCCCATCTTCCCAGGTTCACCCTGCAGCGACCAACCAAAAACTAAAGTTATTAAAAACTTGATAATATCCCATTTTTCAATGTGCAAAAATCTTGTTTATGTTTAAAAAAACTTGTACGTGGCTCAAACTTCAAACTCACCAGATAAAAGGCGTAGTAGATAAATATGTTGTATTTATCTTGTTTACTGTGTGACAAATACATTTAACCATTCTCACTAATCTCGATATTATTTGAGAATTTCGGTTATCGGTGAGCGGTAAGCGGTGTTGGCCTAATGGCATACCTCGACTTTCATTCCGAAGATTGTGGGTTTAATGTTTAAAGGTATTCTATGTCCTCCTCCATCCAGTGGTCCAGTCGTTTGACCATGAAGAGCAAACAAATAAATATACAAACGGATTTATAACATTAGCTAGTATTTCCAAGTCAAGAGATGATAAATGTTGAACGTATTTATTTAATTAATCAATATTAATTTTGTTCCACTAAAGCAGGTAAAACATTTCGAAAAATCAGAGACAATGTAAATCAGTCAAGTCGTAACTATAAAATTAAAATTCCGTGCGAAAGGAAAGATAAGTATCTTATTAATTGCCTAGTTACAATTAGTTGTAGGTATCTAAACAGTTAGAATAGAATTACAAATATTTTTGTATGTGTCATAATCTCCTCTGGCCTACACTCCACACCGCCAAAAAATAATTCGCGGTTTTCATGAAAAATTGCCTCACTCCGAAACTAACCAGATTCAAGTCTACGGATTTAACCCCAGTGAAACCTAGCGCACCTAGTCCTACTTAATATTATAAACGCTAAAGTTTGTATGTTTGAATGGTTGTACGCATGGATGTTTGTTGCTCTTTCACGCAAAAACTGCTGGACCAATTGCCATAAAACTCGGCATGTACTTAGATAGTCCCTGAATTAAGGCTATTTTTTATCCCGATATACAATACAATCTTCTTTCCCACAGCGCCATTTAGTAGCAGACTTATTAAAAAAAGTCCTGTGAGAATTAACTGCAATCCTATGTAACAGGTCTCACAGTGCGTGCGTTCGTCCGCGACCCGTCGAAACTACCGGCACATTTGAAGGACAAAGTCGAGATCTTCGAGGGAAATGTCCTTGAGCCGGACTCCGTTCACGATGCTGTTGAAGGTACAGATTACAATTTAAATTCGGCCAAAGTGTGGTTAAAATGTGTGGCTTGTGGCCAAGACGGCCAAATAACACATACCATAACGATTTTATTAGTTTAAGTGCGTTTGCCAGCATTAAAGGTTTATTTGCCTTAACCATGGTCATACTAAATTAGTAAAAGTAGATTGATCGCAATTTGTAAAAACCTTACAATTTACAGGCACAGATGGCGTGGTTATCGCATTAGGAACGAACAACAAGCTAGATCCCACTTCTGATCTATCAGAAGGCACAAAGAACATCCTAGAAGCAATGAGAGCTAAAAACGTGAAGAATGTATCTGCCTGTCTGTCCGCATTTCTGTTCTACCCTGAAGAAAAGGTAAATGTTAATGTGAAAGTTTGTCTGTCTCACTGTATATTTACTGCCCAATTATGTGAAAAGAAAGTACCATATAACTCTAGGACCATATAAATCAAAGTTAACTTAGGCATTCTTTTTATTATTTGTTAAAATAAATCATTTAACCATTACAATAAGATAAGGCTGACGAACCTGGCAACAGGACGTAGTGATAATATTTCCTTTATTGTCATAGTAGAAGTTAGCTTGATTCAGCTGTGTTAATCATTCTAAAAACCTCCATAGATATAGCAAATACCATTTTTAAATTACATCCCCACTACATAGTATAAAACAAAGTAGCTTTCTCTGTCCCTATGTATGCCTAAATCTTTAAAACTACGCAACGGCTTTAGATGCGGTTTTTTTAAATAAATAGAATGATTAAAGAGGAAGGTTTTTAGATATATTACATGCGTAATACAGCCGTGCGAAGCCGGGGCGGGTCGCTAGTAAAATATTAAAAAAAAACATATGTTTCAGGTTCCTCCGCGGTTCGTGGATCTGAACGAGGATCATAAGAGGATGTATCAGGCTTTGAAGGAGAGCCCTTTGAATTACATTGCCGTCTTCCCACCACATATTGCTGGTAAGTATTGCCACCTAGCCACCTTAAGTCTTCAAGTTATAGGAAAATGGGGGCGGAGGCGTAGCGTGGGTCACTGTCGCTCGGGGCGGAGTCATAGTTAGCCGCCCTTTCGACGTCATAAAAACAGTAACGTTGGTGTTTGTGAGAAAAAAGAAAGAAACAAAGCCAGGACAAACACAGGAAGGAAGAAATGAACATGACAATTTCAACGACCTAGTTTGCACAATGGTCACCATGCCGGACTGCCAAACACAGGGTTGCGGGTTCGATTCCCGCCTCAGAAAAGTATTTATGCTTAGATATTTGTCTGTAGTCTGGTTGTTTCTATGTATTATAACTATATATTTACAAAAGAAAAGTATATAAGTAGTATATCCGTTGTCTAGCACCCATAACACAAGTCTAGTTACTTAGCTTGGGGCTAGATGGCGATGTGTGGAATGTCCTGCAATATTTATTTATTTATTATTAATGAAAATAAATTACATTAAAAACAAAAAAGTGACTTGAAGAAAAAACAACATAAATGAGGGGTCGTGTGCTGACCCAAACGGGTCGACCTGAGCTAAAAGCTGCAGCCAAGCATGCTTAGCTGCAGCGCTGGTCATCCGGTCAGACCCATCTAGCTAGAGTTTATACAGTCCCTTTTAATGGTGGCGTAGGGGGCTCCGATTTCCACACGTAGGCATCACTCTGCCCGTTGTGTGTGATCGTTGACTACTGCTGATATTTTGTCACCATAAACAGAGATACTGTTTAGGGTGACAAATATAGCTGTACAATGAAGCTATATATATATCGGTCAGTCTTTGAAGTTTAATAAAAAATACTAATCCTACCTAATATTATAAATCCGATTTTTATTTTTATTATCATTTTAACTGTGTATCACCACTTCAAACTTATCAGTTTTTACCAAGTCGTATTATCAAGTACATGATATCTCTGAAATTGAAGTTATAAGACGTAAAACACACGCAAAAAACACGCAACTATACAGGTGATATTTTTAAACGAGAATTCAGGGCAATTTATATAAACAAAGGCGACTCCTTTCAGCATTTTTGCCTTATCACATGCCCGATTTTAACAAAACTAAAAGTGCATCAATCGATTTCAGGAAAAGTCATTAATCTACCCTGGTATCGAACCTATTAATTTTGCATAAAATAAAACTACCTATATTTTTGAATCAAACAATAATGTTGCTAATATAAATACATTCTTGGAAACAAACATAGTAAGTATATCAAATCATAGCAAATAGCTCATTTTATTTAGAGCACCGAATTTATTTGCCTGCCAAACACAGGGCGCAACCCTGTGTTTGGCAGGCACCAATTTCCGATATCGATTCCCGTCTCAAACAAGTATTTATGCTATAGATAGATATTTGTTTCTGGTCTGATATTTACAAAAAAAGTACATGAATTCTATTCGTTATCTAGCACCCATAACACAAGGCTAGTTGCTTAGCTTAGGGCTAGATGGCGCTATGTAAATGTTCTACAATATTATTTTAATTTTTTATTTAGAGCATTGAATTTATTTTCCAGACGAGCCAAGCAGAGAGATCACAGTAGCAGTGAACCCAGAGACATCCCCCGGCCGGACCATCTCCAAATGGGACCTCGGTGCCTTCCTCGTGGACTCACTCAACGAGCCCAAGTACTATAAGTCTATTGTTGGTATCTGTAATGTACCTAAGGAGTGAAACTTCTAATGCAGCCTGACAAGGGACCTGGCAATTACTAGTATGTAGCCATCCTATTAATATTATAAACTAGCTGCACCTTACAATTTTACCCGCGTAAGTGCCGTAAGAATATCGAGAAAAAAAGTAGCCCATGTTTTAATTCAGGTCTCAGCTGTCTACATACTGAGTTTCATCAAAATCGGTTTAGTAGTTCTTGCGTGGAGCTTTCAAAAGAATATTAAGTTGAAAATCACATTTATAATATTAGTAGAATGTGAAAGTTTGTTACTCCTTCATGCATTTATGTATTTTATTTCATGTATTTTTTTTAATACTAAACCGATTGTAATTAAACTTAATATGTAAAAAGCTGGAGACGTCGTAACACATATGGTACATTTTATACCGATATTTCCATGGATACTTGTACTTGTATACGGGCTGTTTTCCGCAATCAGACCTCTTTAGTTGGGTCCCCTTTGCGTGAGGTTCTACTTGTCAGGGGGAGAACCAGCCTAGCTCTTCCATAAATTTTGCCACAAGATGTGGTTTCTCAAAAATCTTTGGAAGGCTTTTGACGTCACCTAAAGTCCTGAGTCTAATCTCCGTTAGTACCATGCAGTCCAGCTTCCCATGGGTAAAACTGAGGGGCACAGCTAGTATTTCCTAAAGTTCATCATGGTAATTTGCTTATCATAAATTTATATTAGTTTAATTCGGGACTCCCATACCGGTGACCCGCCATATCGAATATAAATTAGTTTTCACCCAGTTATAGATTAAAATGTATCATCATTTTGAAGTCTAAACACGCGTCGTGTTATAACTCCAGTCTTGCTGTGACCACGATCCGTGGTATAACTCCAGTCTTGCTGTGACCACGATCCGTGTTATAACTCCAGTCTTGCTGTGACCACGATCCGTGTTATAACTCCAGTCTTGCTGTGACCACGATCCGTGTTATAACTCCAGTCTTGCTGTGACCACGATCCGTGTTATAACTCCAGTCTTGCTGTGACCACGATCCGTGCAACTCAATCGAAATGTCGGAATATTAATATAGTAGTTATAACGCGATCGCAACCCATGTTTAATGAATATTTTTTTATGATCGCGTAAAAGAGTTTAAGAAGATTAATATAATTTCCCATGTCAGGCTTGTAGGTTACTCATTATGTTATTAATATATTTTTGTTATTGGAAGTTATTCTGTGGTGTGACCAATAACCTTCCATTTGGTTGGGTAAATAGGCATAGCTATTAGATATATTACATTAGTCTATTCCAGAATACCTATGTATTCTTATCGTGCACAGAACTAGCAAATAGATCTTAGAATATTAGCGGTAATGTGCGGCCTTGTCGCTAAAAGTGATGCCTTAAAGGCAACTCACAAGTGTGACGTACTGGTTACATTATGCAATAAAAAAATCTGTCGTTTTTGATATCCAGTGATTTTTACAGAGATTGTAAATCTATTTACTTATTAAATCATTTATAATTTAATTTATTATCATTTATCAGTTACAAAACCCATAAATAAAAATAAGTAAATAAATACAGATAAATGCATTATCAGTTTTTATTTATGTAAGTATGGTTGACAAAAAAGTTTGAAATTGAATGTTTCTAGTTTTTTGAAACTAGATTCAACTGTTTTTGTCGATAAATGACGGCATGTAAAATCTTAAATTTAGTTAACTTTATCTAAATTAACTGATTAATGTAGCTAAGGGAATGAGCTTATTTAAATTTTTGACATGTTATCGTATTTGCTGTTGTTATGTTATAAATTGAAAATTATGTGTTTATTTATTTATAAAAAAATACGGCTAAAGAACAACGCAATGTTTTGCATTTATATAATTTTTATTGTTATGTTAATAAAAAACGTGGTTGTAAGGTCCTGTATTATATATTTATTATATTTCTGTATTAAGTTGACTGATCTGTTGTTACTTGATACTTATCAAAAATAGATACAGCAAATCTTTATCATTTATCAGAATGATTTAAATTAGGTAATGTACCTATCTCCCATTTTTGTACTATGCATATTATTTTTGTTTACAGATATGATAATAACATAAAGTAAATATCAATTGTTATTTTTATACTGCAATATAAAATAAAACTATTTTGTTGACAATATAAAGATTTTAAATTATTTTACTGTTTTTTTTCTGACGGTATGTTTACTATAACAGATTACAATGTGAATTAAACTTTAGCTGGAACTAACAGCTTCGGACCATCCAACCCTCTTTGCTTCACCAATATCCAATCGAAGAGAACGTTCTCATCCAATGATATAGCAATATAGTTCATTGGCTTCATTTTATCAGCATCTTTAGTTGCACTAAACGACTCCCTGCTAACTTTCTGTGAGCTCAAAGTATGAGAGCTATCAGGGTAACCATCTGTCAGATCTGTAAAACTGAACGTTTTCGGACTCCAAGGGTAATTCACTTTCAAAGGACTATAGCTACTACTCTCGATAGATTTCTCGAATCTCCCAGTACTGGTATAAGATTCCATTGTCCATGTGCTAGTTTGATGCGATGCCTGACTTTTCTGCACCAGCGGAGGGATTACCTTGCTGCCTTGATTAGATTGGGACATGTAGTGGCTCATCAAAGTTAATGTTATTCTGCTATTGCTTGTGAAAGGAGTTGCTATGCCAAATGTTGTTGACGTCTTAGGTTGGATAGATACAGAAGTGAAGGTATCCGAATTATTTACGAATGTTAAATAGTTCGCTGAAGCGGAATCTGTCCAGGAATTAGTTGTCTTTGTTACGTTTGAGCTCCAAGGGGAGCTGATCATGCCGAGGGTGTCATCTGTGGTACATTCTGTTGTCTCGATTGCGTCCGTTGTCGTTGTTGTTGCGGAATATTCCTCAACGAAGGAGCTGCTGGACGGTAGATAAGAGGAATCTCTTTTCAGAGGTATTGGCTTTGTTTTCCGTTTCGGATTCAGAATGTGATTGTGTGGGAATGGCATTGTAGACTCAGGTTCAGGTTTCGGCATAGATATATTTACTTATCAATGGGCTTTGGCGTCCATTTTGGAAATAAATAAGCAGGTACCTATTGATAGGTTTTTAGAATGATATAATTTCGATGTTTTCAAGGCTACTCACGCAGATCCATGCATTTTGGACATCGCAGCGATAGGGTAGCAATGGTTTGCGAGTTCTATAACCCACCGATACTCCTGCAAGCTATCGACGATGGTTTCAAAGTGTTAGAAGTCTAGGATCGAAGAGCGCTGCGTGTGTGAACATAGGAAAAGTTTAGGTGGTATACTCGAATTAAACAGCCAACACATATAGGTACATATCAGGTATATTTACCATTAAATATACGATGAATGATATTTTACAATCTCGTTAAACTTAGAAAATACGGAGCAATAAAAATATACATGTGGATGCCATGACAGCTCAAACAGGAAGGGAAGAGGAGAATGTTGCCATAAATAAATTCGTTATGGAAGCATACCATTATATAAAAATAACATTTCTAACACTTCCCCTTATGCTTACAATAACGTTACACATATTATTATCACATTAACATGCACAAGAGTAACACATTACAATAGCATTCGTATAACAATTACATGCACACCAAATATGCTCAGTACTATGACAATATGTACAGCAAGCTACACTATGTCAATATTACATAATTTTACAAACTTTTTATGTTTAACTGAACCTAAAGCTTTTGTACACATATCCGCTATCATTTCATCTGTAGGCAAGTACTTTACATTAACAGCATTACACTTAACCAAGTCTTTAACATAATGGTAGCGGAGGTCTATATGTTTAGTTCTTTTGTGACAATATTCATTTACTTGTAATAATCTTTGGGCACTTTGGTTATCATTATACAAATTTATAGATAAATTTTCAACCGAAAGTTCTGACATAAAATTCTTAATAAAACATATATCTTTACATACATCTGACATTGATAAAAATTCTGCCTCACAGCTCGAAAGCGCTATGCAGCGTTGTTTCCTAGATTCCCAATGGATAGTGTCATTGCCTAATTTAATAATAAAACCAGTATATGATTTTCTATCTAATTGGTCGTTAGCCCAATCGGCATCGGCAAATGCATTTAAAATACAATTGTCTATTTTTGTGAATAACAAACCATAACCAATTGTCCCTGCTAGATACCGAAGTATACGTTTAGCTGCCAACCAATGAGTTTGATCAAAACCATTATTAAATTGACATAATTGGCTGCAGGCAAAAGCAATGTCTGGCCTTGTGCATACACATAGATACATTTAAAGATCCCATTAATTGCCTATATTTATAAGTATCATCATCTAAACATTTTTCAGGTCTAACAAATTTACTATTTGGCAACATGGGTGTGCACACGGCCTTACAATTTTGCATACCAAACTTAATGAGCAATTTCCTTATATACTCAGACTGGTCTAACTTTAAAATTCCTTTAGACCTATCACGTGTTACATTTATACCTAAACAGCTTTTTAGAGTGCCCAAATTCTTGACATTAAAATTATTTTTCAAAATATCCAATAACTCCTTAAAGCTATAACTACCTTTACTGTAAAATATGTAGAAGTCATCGACATACAAGGCTATTATAACAAAATCATTTTGTGACTTCTTGACATAGACACAAGGTTCACTTTTCGCTTGACGGAAACCATTACAAGAAAGCAACTCATGAACTTTATTGTTCCATATTCTACTGGATTGCTTTAAACCGTAAATTCCCTTCAACAATAAGCAAACCTTGCTCTTATCACCGTTATCAAAACCAGGAGGTTGCTCCATATAAATTGTTTCTTTTAAGTCCCCATTCAAAAATGCAGTAGCGACATCTAGGTGATCTATGTTTAAATCTAATTTATTAGCAAGTGAGAACAATATTCTCATACTAGAGTGTCGCACTACTGGACTGAAAACTTCTGTATAATCCTTTCCAAAAACCTGAGTAAAACCCCTGGCAACTAAACGAGCCTTGTGTTTATCAAAATTCCCAGAGGCGTCGTGTTTAGTTTTATAAACCCACTTACATTTTACGACATTAACGCCTGATGGGCGATCTACGATTTTCCATACATTATTAGATAGTAAAGAATTATACTCTTGCTCCATGGCTGCCTGCCACTGGCTACTATCAGGGCCAGCCACGGCTTCCTCAAATGACTGAGGCTCAGAAATTGACATACTATTAGCTAAGAGCGAGTAATCCATCTCATACTCTTCATACCTGGATGGTGGCTTAGAACGCGTACTACGAACCGGGCGCGCACGGTCGAGTACAGGCGGCAGTTGGTCATTCACTCCTTCCCCTCCAGCTGATGCCTCGTACGAAGACGTCACACGCTCGACGCGCGCGTCCCGCACCGGAGACTCGTCGGAGACCTCGGCCTCGCTGCCCGTGCAGTACTCATCAGCACCTGAAATTCCAGACAAATTTTGATTATTATCACTTGAATTTAATCCAATTTCAATATCTGAGTTTATGCTAACGTTATTACTAGAATTTAATTTTTTATTACTATAATCTACTTCAGCATTTTGACTAGAATTCAGTATACTATCGCTAGAAGTATTACTATTATTCAATTCAGTAAAATTCTCATTATTAGACCATTCAAAAATAACTAATTCATTATCACAGACATTACCAATGTCAATATCATTTAAAAATTTATTTTCTAAAAATGCTACGTTCCTTGACAAAATAACCTTTTTGGGATTAAGGGGGTCTGCTAGCCTAAAACCCTTAGAATTCTCGCTGTATCCTACAAATACATACTTCTTGCTCTTTGGGTCCAGTTTACGTCGGTAATGATCAGGCACAAGCGAGTAAGCAATACAGCCAAAAACATGGAGGTGACTGAGGTCCGGCCGAGACCCAGTCCACATACCTTCCGGAGTCTGTCCTGATAGAGCAGATGTGGGGCTGCGATTTTTTAAATATATAGCAGTCATGACACTTTCTCCCCAATATCGCTTACAGAGACCAGCACACTGTAACATGCATCTCGCTTTATCCATTAAAATTCTATTGAGACGTTCTGATACCCCATTTTGAGCAGGGCAAAACGGGATAGTTTTTTGATGAATGATACCCTGTTTTCCTAAATAGGCAGCAAATTCAGCATTACAATACTCACCACCCCCATCCGAACGTAGTACCTTGATAGGCAAACCTAGTTGTTTCTCTACGAGCGCCTTAAAAGTAAGAAAACTTGACATTACCTCAGATTTTCTTCTTAACAAGTATCCAAACGTTTTTCTCGTATAATCGTCCGTGTACGTCACTAGGTACTTCGCGCCACCCCAGCTGTCCTTCTGCATCGGCCCACATACATCCGAGTGCACTAGTTCCAACGGCTTGCTGGCACGCGATGCCGTGCCCCTGGGAAACGGTTGAGCAGTCAACTTCCCCTCAAGGCAAGGCACGCAATCTTTCAGATCCTGCAAATTATCCTGAAACATAACACCGGTAGAAAAATTGTTCTTTAAAGACCTCATGCCTTCAAGATTCAAGTGGCCGAGCCTTCTATGCCATACCTCCACAGGTATAGGAGAGACAGCGACACTAGCATTCTGCTGCTCTTGTCTAGAACACAAAAGCACTGAAGAATGCACATCTCGCGAAGATTCACCTGACAAACACACAATCTTATCTAACTTGTAGAGACCATTATATTTACTAGCAGTTGCTACTAGGTTGCCAGAAGTTTTATTTGTATTGTCAAATATAAAACAGCCCCCCGATTTAAAGCTGACAGTAAAGCCCCTGTCTACCAACCTACCAACTGACAGAAGGTTTGCGGTAAGATCTGGTACAAATAATACATTTTTAATCATGCTCACCGAACTATCTGTGTCTATAGCTATATCACCTACTCCACAGCATTGCAACTTGTCACTATTGGCTATAGATATGCTATCATTAAAGTCTTTAAAATTTGACATTATACTTCTATCGTTACACATGTGAGCCGAACAACCGGAGTCAAGAAACCAATGATTATTTTTCACCATGAAGGCTGAAGCGATAAAAGTCTGACTTGAACTGGAGTCCTTTTTCTTGTCACGCTTCAACTTGTAGCACTTTGACCTTACATGACCTGGCCGCTTACAATAATGGCAAATCACTTTATCACTGACTTTATCACACTTTTTAAATTTCGAAACGAACGCAGAAGCACTGTCGGAGCCATTCGAATTCTTTCTGAACTCTTCTTGTAGCAATCTAGCCCGCACAAGTTCACTTGACAAACTATTCGACATGCAAGCTGTTTCCAAATTGGACACCAGAGCGTCGTACTCACTGGGAAGACTACTCAGCAGCAATTCAGCAACCTCGGCATCTTCTATAACTTTACCAATATCGGCTAATTGCTGAACCAGCGTCATTACCTCTTCAATGTAGTCGCTCATGGTAGTACAGCGGGAGAACTCCACCCTGTGCAGTTTCCGTAGCAATAAGACACGCCGAAACAAACCTTTGTCTTCAAATACAGTTGATAGTTTGTCCCAAGCCTTTTTTGAAGTATTTACATCTCTGACATATTGATAGCAATTTGGCTTTACTGCTAGGCAAATTCGAGCTAAAGCGCGTTGATCGCGCGTAACTTCGACGCCCGTACCATCCACGCAGCTCCAAAGACCTTCCAAGGTCAAAATCATTTTCATGACAAATTTCCACGAATTGTAGTTGGATGTACCTTCTAATTTGTCAATCGCTAAGTTCATACCTGAAGTACTAGTAGAAGTAGCGGGAACGATGGAAAGAGGCGCGTCACGGCCCTCGCCGGCGCCGCCCACGTTGCCGTCCATTGACATGTTTTTTTTGAGGTTATGTCACTTCGCAAAATGTTACTTCTCAGAGTTTTAGTATTGATTCTGTTCAACACACCAATGACTTTCCTATGTTCTTTCAATCCAAATACACTGGGCCCATAACCTGTTAGAAGTCTAGGATCGAAGAGCGCTGCGTGTGTGAACATAGGAAAAGTTTAGGTGGTATACTCGAATTAAACAGCCAACACATATAGGTACATATCAGGTATATTTACCATTAAATATACGATGAATGATATTTTACAATCTCGTTAAACTTAGAAAATACGGAGCAATAAAAATATACATGTGGATGCCATGACAGCTCAAACAGGAAGGGAAGAGGAGAATGTTGCCATAAATAAATTCGTTATGGAAGCATACCATTATATAAAAATAACATTTCTAACACAAAGTACTTTAATACGTTCATAGTGTTTGCAGTGAGATAGCCCACCTTAATACGGAGCTGGTTTAGAACATAATTTTATTTTGTAGGATTTTTAGTTCAAATTACAGCGTTTTTATTTATTTTTGTTGTGTTTCTTGACAATTAATTAGGTAATTGTCAGAGTGATTTATTTGATATTTTGCAGAACTAATTTTTTTAAGGTTTCATGCTAAATTAAATCTACGAATAGATTGACCTCCATTTTTCTTAGTCTATGGGGTGGAACACAGTCCAGGGAAGGATATTAATGCACCTAATTTAATGTACCTAATAAAATATAGGTATCAATGCTAAATGAAGTTCTATAGAGTCCTTCATTCATTCCGAGAAGGTCGCGAAGGCTCTAATTCCGGCCGACCGTGAACCAATACAAAATAAAGGTAAAGGAAACATCGCTCGTAATGAAACCCGCGACTTAGTTGGCTCCAGACGTATTGACGAGTGTTTCTTCTTAGACTTAGCTGACGTGGTATAGGTGCTGAACAAGCTTACTCCATCATATATGCCCCAGGCACTAAACTACAGCGCCTTGAATAGCATTGATCAAAAGTGTCTTGGTGTAAATTAAATGCCAATATTAGTACAACAAAACAACTATAATTTTAGAAATTCTTACATAAGTTTACTATGTATTTACATATTTACAAAAGCACCTAGATAAACTATTGCTCTAAGATTTTTTAGAGGATTACGTAATTGCTATCTACATCCCGCGGTTTCACCCGTGTAAGTCCAGATCCCGTGTGAATTTCGGGATAAAAACGGAATATTTACCATATTTCTACTTTGCTAAGCTTGCTTTAGTAGTAAAAATAGTGTCCGTCAGCCGGGCAAAAAAAATGCTTCTAGAGCGAATTGGTTCGGTGAATAATTAGTGCTCAGTCTGCTGTAAATGTGCGCGAAATAAAAAATTAGTGCATGTAGGCATTGAGGAAAAAAACGGGAAAAACAAATTCTGCTGGAATGACGGTGCTCCAGCAGGAAGATTTTTAAATGAATGACCGGAGAGGTATATAATGTATATCGGCGGATAGCTTATATTTGTGCATAATTGTGCGCGAATAATTAAATTTGTGCGTCTTAGGGTTTTCGAGATATTTCATTTCCTGCTGGGCTGACGTTTTGCAAAAACTTGTATCTCCGAAACCATTGAATGTGCGACCTTGGATTAAACATATATAAGTAGCTCTTAATTTGTGCGTATTTGTGCGCTAATTTGTTTTTCATAAATATCTACTGTTTAAGAGAAATCATGCAACCCTGAAAATTCGAAAGAATCTCCTTGCGCTTAAATGAGAACACGCAGAGGTTCACTGAAAGCGGTATTTGGCTCGTTTTGTTATTCTTTACATGTATAATAAGTTTCAAGACAGTACATACGCGCATTTTTCAATAATAACACTTCAAGTCAAATCTGAAAATGTCATAGCTTTGCAAGAAACCTATTCAACTAAAGATATGTGCGTATATACCAAAAATTAGAGTGCCTTTTGAAATACATATCCTGAAAATTTCAGCTTCAAATGTCGCGTATTTAAGTAGATATAAACGAAAAACAAATCATAACTTCAGTTCTTGGCTAACCGACCAAATTCGAATGGTCACGAAAAAGCGACGGTTTCATACATTTTGATGACTTCTTAAATGGACTGTATTATACTGAAGCAGTTAATTAGGTTTAGGTACTGTGAATTGGAAAAGTGTTATGGGAAGTTGCAAAAGTTTTATTTTGAGATTAAGATAGTAGAAACTAGTAAGTACGCTTTTATCTTCCTTACCTATTATAGATTATTGATAGCTCAGGTAGGTAAGTATCTACTTCATTTTACTAAGTTCGCAATACGAAGTTAAACAAAAATGTCGGGTTTGTGCTTAATAAATAATATTATAAGTAATAAAATTATAATAATATTACTTTAAAGGTGGACGCAGATTGATACGCGCCGAGCGCGCCGAATTTTTGCCGTCCACGGAAAAAGGTACCTTCTAATAATAGAGATAAGGTATCTACATTTATATTTCCGATGACGTCATCAGAGTCGTCCGCATCGTCAGAGGCGGCCGACACTGAAATAAATAAATGAATAAATGTAGGTATGTACCTTATCTCTATTATTATAAGGTGGACGGCAAACAATTCGGCGCGTATCAATGTGCGGGCACCATTGCATTGATTTTAAAATTGCATAAAAAGACGATTGTGTAGGTTCAAATCTCCGGCCGCCGCGCGCCGGGTGGTTGTAACTCGCTCTGTGTGAAACAGTTACACAGAATGCGGCATTAGTGGGAAAGAGTCAGACGCTAGTTAAGACGTATTTCGCTCCTTGCCTCCCGCACCGCTCTCCGCTCTCGGTGTGCTCTCGGTTCACTCACCCCGCTCCAATAGTGTCCGGGGTATATCTAGTGTTGCCAATTTAGCATAATCTTATGCTCGATTTGGCATTTTAAGTTTCAATTCCACGTAGTAATAAGTTTGTCATTAATATTTTTTGTCATTAATAATGTCATTAATAATTTTTGCGTGAAGGAGTAACAAACATACATATACACACACACACACACACACACACAAACATTCACATTTATAATATTAGTAGGATAGGATATACATATATAGTAGGATGTAAGCCATTATGTTATAAAACCCTATTTAAAACAGTCTCGAGATACTTACGTGTAAAAAGAGGTATTTATGAGACTATTAAAGTTTTGAGAAGTATTGTATTGATCAAAACTATATAGAAATACATATATTATATTTAAAAAAAATGTGTTTTTTTTTGTATTTCCTTAATATTTTATTTTAAGTTCAAACATAATAGTATAATAATTTAGGTATAAGCATAAATACCTTCTTAAGTGTTCTAATTACAATCAATTACCTGTCTTAAACTATTTGATTTGTAATTTAATGTGATCCTAGCACTTCCCACAAGGTCCTACTGTGATCTTAACTATACCTCAGTATTAAAAAAAATCAAAATCAGGTCACTCGTTTTGGGAGATAAACGCGCTACAATTGATTTATATTACCTATTCCGTGGCATTGCCGGAATAAAAATAGCCAATAACACTCAGTTATCTTCAATCTATCTCTGTGCAAAATTTCATCCAAATTAGTCCAGTGGTTCTGGAATCTGGAGATACCAACATACACACATACAAACATGTTACCAACGTTACCTCTTTATTATATTATAGAGTAGGTATAGAAGGTTAGTATAGAAGTACCTATAGATAAACGTGTCATTTTAGAAATACATGCATTAATATTTCTCTAATGTACCTACTACCTATTGAAAAAATGATATTGCACTAAAACCTCTATAAACGTTCTAAGCGCGACTGTACGGACAACAGCTTCAGTATAATACAGTCCATTTAAGAAGTCATCAAAATGTATGAAACCGTCGCTTTTTCGTGACCATTCGAATTTGGTCGGTTAGCCAAGAACTGAAGTTATAATTTGTTTTTCGTTTATATCTACTTAAATACGCGACATTTGAAGCTGAAATTTTCAGGATATGTATTTCAAAAGGCACTCTAATTTTTGGTATATACGCACATATCTTTAGTTGAATAGGTTTCTTGCAAAGCTATGACATTTTCAGATTTGACTTGAAGTGTTATTATTGAAAAATGCGCGTATGTACTGTCTTGAAACTTATTATACATGTAAAGAATAACAAAACGAGCCAAATACCGCTTTCAGTGAACCTCTGCGTGTTCTCATTTAAGCGCAAGGAGATTCTTTCGAATTTTCAGGGTTGCATGATTTCTCTTAAACAGTAGATATTTATGAAAAACAAATTAGCGCACAAATACGCACAAATTAAGAGCTACTTATATATGTTTAATCCAAGGTCGCACATTCAATGGTTTCGGAGATACAAGTTTTTGCAAAACGTCAGCCCAGCAGGAAATGAAATATCTCGAAAACCCTAAGACGCACAAATTTAATTATTCGCGCACAATTATGCACAAATATAAGCTATCCGCCGATATACATTATATACCTCTCCGGTCATTCGTTTAAAAATCTTCCTGCTGGAGCACCGTCATTCCAGCAGAATTTGTTTTTCCCGTTTTTTTCCTCAATGCCTACATGCACTAATTTTTTATTTCGCGCACATTTACAGCAGACTGAGCACTAATTATTCACCGAACCAATTCGCTCTAGAAGCACTTTTTTTGCCCGGCTGACGGACACGTAAAAATAGTAGTTAAAAATCCTTGGTTATTACGCTAACTGCCTCTCGGCCTCTTTATCCTTCTGCAGCAGATCAATATCGAGCAGTATCTTGCCCAGGTCTCCGTTCCGGAACGCTTTGATCATTAACTTGGAAGTCTCTATGAGGTCGGGAACCTCGCGCGTTCGACCGTCGTAGTCCCGTGTTACTCTGATACGATTGTACTTTATTGCGCCGGCTATCAGTACCTGGAAACGGAAATTTATATATTACTAGCACCGCTCCGCAGTTTCACCCGCGTAACTTCCGATCCCGTAGGAATATCAAAATAATGAGTAGCCGTTAGCCTTCCTGGATAAATGGACTATCCAACACAATAATATTTTTTCAATTCGAACCAGTCGTTCCTGAGATTAGCGCGTTCAAACAAACAAACTCTTCAACATTATAATATACTAGCGACCCGCCCCGGCTTCGCACGGCTATATTATGCATGTATTATACATATAAACCTCCCTCTTAAATCACTCTATCTGTTAAAAAAAACTGCATCAAAATCCGTTGCGTAGTTTTAAAGATTTAAGCATAGGTATAATACAAAGGGATATAGGGACAGAAAAAGCGACTTTGTTTTATACTATGTAGTGAAGTATAGTCTAGCTGCACTCCGCAGTTTCACCCGCATAACTCCCGATCCCGTGGTTATGTCAAAATAAAAAGTAGCTTATAGCCTTCCTTGATAAATGGACTATCCAACCCAAAAAGAGTTTTTCTATTCGAACCAGTAGTTCCTGAGAATAGCGCGTTCAAACAAACTATTCAGGTTTATAATATTATTTTAGGTATTGCAGGACATTGGACCTACCCAGTGCCATCTCTTCCTCACAGAAAGGGCTTTCTAGCGTTTGGTAGAATAGTAGGCATAAATAATTTTAACCCTGCGAAAATCTAAGTAGGTGAGTGGAAAATAATGATTTGTATTGGAACTAAACCCATTTGGCACTAGACAGAGAACAGTGGAAAGAGGGGAGGGAGGCCTTGCAGTGAGACAGAATGGGCTAAAAATAAATTATTTGTACTCACCCTATTGATATCATCGCATGGCTCCTCCAAGCCCATGTACTCTACGTATTTAAAGTAAGCATGACTGTTGAGCCAGTACAGCATATAGTCAGCTATAGCTTCCTGTCCTACTAGGTGATCTTGTAACGAGGCACAGAGAGCCAGTTTCAGACCCATTTCTACATCTGTTACTGATGGTTCTAGGATTCCTAGTAACAATAAATAATCCTACTTTACTATATTACTCAGACAATGTATACATAAAGCTAGTTAAAGATGTAAGAGGCCAATGTTTGTTATTAAATAAATAATAAATAAATACCGCAGGACATTCCACACATCGCCATCTAGCCCCAAGCTAAGTTACTAGACTTGTGTAATGGGTGCTAGACAATGGATGTACTACTTATATACTTACTTTTTCTTTCGTAATTATATACTTATAATACATAGAAGCAACTAGACCACAGACAAATATCTAAGCATAAATACTAGTCTGAGGCGGGAATCGAACCCGCAACCCTGTGTATGGCAGTCCGGCATGGTGACCATTATACCAACTGGGTCGTCAAATTAACGTTATTCCTTAAGGCATGACAAACTGAAGAATCAATTGCCAAGAAACTCAGTATGTAGTACAATGTACAATGTTGTACATAGCTGGAGACTTGAATTAACACATAGGTAGGCTATCTCGCCTATTTGGGACTCAAACACCCCCAAATAAATGTAGGAAGACGGCAGTGGAATGAGAAGTTTTCTGACCCGGCCTCCTTTTGTATCTGCACCGGCCTACATTATCAGAAGAAGGACAAGTAAAAAGGAGGACGAGACAGCGGGGCATGTGATCCTTCAATATAACAGCGTGGCCCAATACAGGGCGACGGCGACTCACCTCGGTTCGCCGAGGTCTCTTCTCGAGGTAACAAAGAATATTAAAGGTCTTTTGGCTTTCCTCGGGAGTTGGGATGGCTCGAGTAGCAGGAGGAGGCTAAACTCCCACCCGGACGCAAAATAGGTGCTCAGATGTCGAGTTGCAGTAAACAGCCCGACAACAAATACAAGTAACAAGTTGAGGCTAAAACCAGGAAAACTTACTAACCTGGAGTATCAAACATAAATATATTGGGATTGTTATTAATCCTCATCTTAGTCATGAGACTGCGGGTGACTCCGGCCACTGCTCCAACAGGTAACACGTGCCTGATCCTCATGTTACGGGAGCGCATCATGTTGATCAGAGAGGATTTTCCCACATTGGGGACACCTATTATCATAACGTTGAAGTCTGTTTCCTCACTGCGATTAAATCTGTAAGGAATTTAAATAGGTAAGAATTAGAATAGGTATTTTATTGGTAAAATATTACATTTTAGGAAACTATTTTTTTGGTAGAAAAGTAGTTTAATTTTTGGTTGGTGTCAAAAAAAAATTTAAGTACTACATTTTAAGAAATCAATTCAATCGTTTTTCATTTTAGCTAAAAGCATTTTTGGGGCGAAATATATAACATTCCCTCGTTTGCTTAGACGACTTGTAAATACATCAAAACAACAACTTTGCTAATCTCAGATGTTATAAAATTTAATGACAAGACGAAGCAGTCGTTACCTGTTTGAATTGTTAATTAAATCCACCATAAGAGGTCTCAAGGTCTTCAATCCACGACAATGTTCATCTTTACAATTTGTAAACACAACATTATCAACCCCACCTTCTACCTTCAACTGGTCTTTTATCCTAGGTATAAGGGACTGTATGGTTAAATCCTTCTTATTTAACACTAGAATATGAGGTTTAGATCCTATTAATGTATTGGTAAAGACGGGATTACGACCAGTGAAGGGTATTCGAGCGTCATGAACT
Organism: Idaea aversata; assembly: GCA_907269075.1. Lineage (NCBI taxonomy): Eukaryota > Metazoa > Arthropoda > Insecta > Lepidoptera > Geometridae > Idaea > Idaea aversata. The sequence continues at coordinate 13,382,371 of OU026100.1, read as the reverse complement.
TCGATAACACAATCAACGGATTTGAACTTCCTCTGCATTTGCTTTAGGCCTTTATTCATGTGTCCGGGGAACCAACGAAGCAAGTCCTTGCCGATGTAAGGGCATTTCTTACGGAAATTGTAGGCTGCAGCGTCGAATTTCGTTGCCATATTGAAGGTTATTTTCTGTATTGTTTGAGGTTATGTTATGATTACAAGTTCTTGAGAAGAGTTAGTAAAAGTCTATACCGGGGCGGGTTACAAAGTCTAGCATGTTATCCCAAAATAACGGGTTTTCTATTTATTAAACTCAAGCAATTATATAAAAACTACATGCAACCGCCAGCTGTTTTTTGTCAACAAACAAAATGTTGCTTACTGTCAAATGTTCTGACGTCGGATTGTCGGCTCGAAGTTGACGTCTCTAGTTTCGTTCAAGAAGATATAATAGATACTATTCAGAAGGGGCCCCTTGGAGAAATAACAGAGCCCTACGGAAGCGGAAGTAATAGAAGGGGCACTACGCAGCTGTCAATAAACTTATTTTCTGTCAATGTCAAATTACGTGTGTTCGTGTTTTGATTTTGTTTGCCGTCCACTCTCATTGCTGTAGTTTTTTTCCTCGACCCACTTGACATTGGCAGAATTGCGCCTTTATGTCAGCAATCAGCCATACAAAAAAGTTGAAGTTGAAGTTGAAGTTGAAGTTTGTGCAATAAATTCGTGTTTAATTCGAAAGGATAAAGAAAACAATTTTCCAATAGTTTTGAAATAGGTAGTTTATAATAAATGAACCAAGATGAAGACCAGATTCAACACCTACGATATTATGTGCATGGTCACAGAGCTACAGAAGTAAGTACAATGACCAATGAAAACATAAAAAAAGCAATGCAGTCTTGCCAAATCCTTGCCAAACAACACATTTATTGTAATAATTACGCAATAATAAATAAATAATACTTATAGGATATTGCATACAGCGCCGTCAAGCCTCAAACCTCAGAATAGATAATAACCCAAACTCAGCAACTAGGCTTGTGTTATGGTGACCAGACAACATAAACAACACCTAATTACTTTATGCATAAGTGCTTATTATACTTAAAGAAACACTCAAACCAAACAAATATATGTTATAAAAACAAATATCTGTACACATATACTAGTCGATCGAAATTGAACCTGGAAACCTTATTTGTGAACCTTAATTATAATATTTATATAGTGTTGTTGGTAACTGTTAGGCTCACATCAAAATTCCTTTTACTTTTTATGTTTTATATGCATGGAACTTTGTAATTGGCTATCTATTGTTGTACTGTTTATATATTTATATATTTATGTATTAGCTGTTGAGTTTCCGAAAATAAATAAATAAATAAACCTCTGTGTCACAGGCCAGTGTTCACGTCTGACATTTTAATTTAATATCAAGACATTAGGGTGATATTGTTATTTTGCCATATAAGTAGATAATAAGTGTCCCACACTAGCTGACAAAATCCTCTAACTCTGAAACTCCCCTCCCCAGGTTGGTGGGCATGCGAGTGAACCAAGTCTACGACATAGACAACCGCACCTATGTGATAAGACTCCAGCAGTCTGAAGAGAAATGTGTTCTGCTACTGGAGTCGGCTAACAGATTTCATACGACGCACTTTGAGTGGCCTAAGAATGTTGCACCTTCAGGTTTCACCATGAAGGTAAGTTTCTGGATCTCGGAATCTACTAGTTCAGCACAAAGTTTCACCTAAGTTAAATTTCAATCTCATGGGAATATCAGGATAAAGGAAGCCTATTTACTAAACTTTATATCAAGCTATATGAGACTAAAGAAAATGAGCCCCTAAAATTTCATATAGAGTCCATTATGAACTCTACACTGGATGAGTACAATCACTTTACCAATTAGCTGAACCTCACATGACCCAGAGCTCACTCGCATATGTGTAAGGTTGTGAAGTAATGTTATCTGATTCTGTTTTTTTTAAACAATATAGTATACAATACAATATCTAATATAAAAAAGTAATAAAATAGGTAATTATTATATTTTTTACAGATAATATACGAATGGGTCACGTGGGGTTCAGCTAACTGGTAATGTGGCTGTACCCTGCACTACACACTTAGTATCTAGTTCAATGTCAGGGAGACAAACATATATTTTTATAAATATTTTTTTATTGTTATTTTCTAACTTTTAACATGAATAATCTTTATTCTTCCAGCTCCGCAAACACCTAAAAAATAAACGTTTAGAGAAGCTCTCTCAACTAGGCATTGATCGTATCATAGACTTGCAGTTTGGTAGCGGTGAAGCTGCTTATCACGTCATCTTAGAACTGTATGATAGAGGGAACATTGTGCTTACTGACTATGAATGGACCATACTTAATGTGCTGAGACCTCATGTTGAAGGTGATAAAGTTAGGTAAGGTAATGTAGGTGTCACAGCGCCATCTAGACCAAAGTTAAGCAACACACAGATAGAACTCTTTAACCTTTTAAACACAAGTGTCACCTTTAGGCGTCATCCAGTCAGCTTGGCTGAGACGCCGTTGACTACATAAGGCGTCAAAATTTTACTGCCTTTATACTCTTGTGTTATTTTGTATGAAATGGACTAAACTACTAATTTCATTAAACTACCAATACCAAGGTTTACTTAGGTTGGCGTAAGCGGTATGTTTTATTAAAAAATTACTGGCGTCCAAAAGGTGCATACACAAGTTATCCCTTAATCGGATATGAGCAAATCGGGCCGATATGGCGGGTTGTGCGGTTAATTCTGGATAAATAAACACTAAATAAGATATCCAAATTAAAAAAAATTAAAAAAATATAAGGGTTCGCATTTTATTTAGGTGGCTAATATATGACCGTTGTCTGATAACGATTCCTAAGTGTGGCATATATATGACCATTGTCTGAACAGGGAAACAAAAACTATTTTTTTATTATAAAGTATTTTAATTATTTATTGTTCTTTTACAGCTAAATGAAATTTTTTAAAACAACCCTTTGCACACAGAGATACGCCACAATGGGAACACTTTATGTTCGACCTTTTGGTGTCTTTTCGCGTCGAACAAAACTTGCAGCGCTTATAAGTCTCTTGTGCTTCCGGAAAGTGAATTCCAACACTCTGAAGCCGAATTTCATCAGGGACGCCGAAATTTCCGCCTTTTTTATTTTTGAAAACAATAGGTCTCTGTTTCTTACATGTGAAGTCGCTGATCAGCGCTCTTGCTAACCGCAGTCGAAATTCGCGATGGGCCGAATCTCGTTTGGAATGATTTGTTAGGTACAGAATATAGGAATTGATCTGAATGAATCTTGATTAGTTCTTTCGGGTCTCACGATTGATAAATTCAATGATGGGGATGGAGGTACACTAACGGTGGTCTAACTATATCATCGTTAGACACATCCTCCGTGGCAGAAACGGAACCGATTTCAACTTCATTATTTGCCTGAGGGACAGTCATCATGTGTGCATCGTCGTGAGCAGTACTTACAGCATCTTCAATACTGACATAGTTTTCAGCAATGCCTACATTATCGTCTGCAGTTCCAGCGAAGAGTTGCTCTAACCTGCGGTCAATGACATCGTCTTCAGGTAACTCTAACAAAGTTTCTCGAGGAGAAGGTACAAAAGGGAGTTCCTCGTCTTCTTCTGAGTCAATATCGGACCAATTCTCCAAAATGCCCTGTAGTGCGCCAAGAGATAGTGGTCTACGCGATGACATCTCTACCTACAAAAATAAACAATCAGTTAGTAACAATAATAACTTCAATTATTTACACTAATTGGAAAAATAAAGACAAAATGTATTACAACAAAACCGTCGTTATTTCAAACATTTAATTCAACTAACAGACAATGGTCATATGTTAGCCACATACTTTCAGTACATATTTCAAATACAATTATTGTAGAAAGAAACTAATTTTATACACTCAACACTTCATAATATAATTAACTTTACAAATTATTAAGTATTAAATACTTACCGGATTTTTTCTAAGCACAAATCCAATATTTCACAATAAAACTCAGGTAAAGATCGAAACATCGAGTTTCAGCGCGGCAGTTTTGACTTTGACAGTCAATGACAGCAATTATTTTTATTTTTTTTTCACAATACCGACAACATAACAAAGTTTAACATTTGCTCTATTGGGACAAAAAAAAACATCATAGGTTATGGTCACACTTTTTCTTTTTTTTACAAAAACATATCGGCAATGGTATGTGGCTTATATTCTACCGTTGTTTGATTAAGGGTTATAAAAAAAGCTTAAATTTAAAAATCAAAAGAAAAAACAGTAACGCTATTACTGTTTTTTGGCGGCCTTACGGTTGGAAGCAGTCTGATTAAACAACTAATACTAAGACACTTTTATGTTTTTCTTTTGTAAATATCGTGCTTCACAGAATTAAAACAAAAAACATAGCATATATCTTTTTAAATAACTTTAGAAGGCTTAGAATGCATCTAAGGTGTAATTTTGTTTTATTCCTCTCTACAGGTTTGCAGTGAAAGAAAAGTATCCACTAGACAGGGCGAAAACAAGCTACGAAGCACCTAACAGTCAAACATTGAAGGAAATTATATGCAAAGCTAAGCCAGGAGATACATTGAAGAAAATTCTTAACCCTAATTTAGGTAAGTGTAACAACCAAGGGCAAAAGGGTGTTTAAATCTTATTTAGATTTAAACACCCTTTTGAGTCCATTAAAGTTGTATTTCTGAAATATAGTAATTCCATATTAAAAAAAAAGCCTCTACACCTAGGTGTACCACAAGCAGGCCGCGAAATAGATCGGGAAGTACGGAGGTGAAACTGCGAGGCACAGCTGGTCAATATATTATTATTTGTTATGACGTCGTAGTTGGCACAATGGTCACCATGTCGGACTGCCAAACACAGGGTTGCGGGTTCGATTCCCGCCTCAGACATGTATTTGGTCTGGTTGTTTTTATGTATTATGTGTATATATTTACAACAAAAAAAGTATATAAGTAGTATATCCGTTGTCTTGCTCCGTTAACAAAAGTCTAGTTACTTAGCTTTGGGCTGGATGGCGATGTGTCCTGCAATATTTATTTATTTGTATATTTTCTTCCAGAATATGGTTCATCAATAATAGACCACGTTCTCCTAGAGAATGGCTTAGCTGGTAACATGAAGATAGCCAAGGAACCTGGTAAAGGATTCCTGCTGGAACAGGACTTGAATAAGTTGGTGGTGGCTTTGAAACAGGCGGAGAAGCTGTTAGATGAGGCTAGGACTAAAGTTGCTAAGGTATGATTAAACTTTGAAGATTTCTGGCGCATCAAGTAGAAACAAGTAGCCCAGAACTATGAAATTCAAAAACTGATAGTGGATTTACTATCTAATGCAGTTTTACCATTTTGGAAAGCTCATGGTTTCTCTTTCTTTTCTTATAAATTTTAATGTTGTTTCTTTTATGTTTTGGTTAGTTTTTGTGTCTTTTTATTATGTAACTATGTTAGTTGTGTACTTCGTATAAAAAAAAATATTCTATTTTTTATCCAACTACTAAATGTCAATTTATTTCATAAAATGTCACACTTAAAGATACATACAATTACATTTTATTACTATTACATAAAAATAAATTATGTCACCAGCTGGCCAAATGGCCATTGACATTGACATTGACATTGACAGCTGGTGGTTATTTAACCCGGCCATAATCGTTCCCGGCGCATAGGTTCCCATAATGCTAGTAGCATTGCCATGCTGAATGGCGATGGCTATCCTCTGTGCCAGTAATGAGCCGGAGCGGGAGTCACCCCTATTCCCCAGTTAAAATTAAATTCCGCAAATGGTATTCCAATTAATTATTTGCTTGTTTATATTTGTGTATAATTCTACCAGGGTTACGTAACTCAGAAGCGAGCAGAATGCCAGCCTTGCGAAGGGCCTACGGTCCTGTCCACCAACGAGGATTTTGAAGATCAGCCCAATGTGGAAGATGTTACTATTTTCCTTATATTTTCATTAAATTTGTGTATAATTCTACCAGGGATACATAATTCAAGCGATAAGAATGCCCATCTCCTTAATTTCTACATTCCCGTTAACCAATGAGGAGTTGTAAGACCAACCTCATGTGGAACATGTTACAATTTTCCTTACAATCGTGTATAATTCCACCAGGGTTACATAAAACAGAAGCGAGTAGAACGTCCATCTCCTGAAGGTCCTACGTTCCTGTTCACCAATGAGGAGTTCCACCCGATGCTGTACTCGCAACTCAAAGACCAGCCCCATGTCGAACATGAGACCTTCGACCGAGCTGTCGACGAGTTCTTCTCGGCTTTGGAGGGACAGAAGATTGACATGAAGGTGGGGAATTTTAGAAAGGAATTTTTTTTCGCAATTTTTGAGTATCTCTTACATAGTTTTTCATTCCTATTAGTTCGTCTATGAATATATTTTTAGGTTGAGCTGTCATATTTGCCTTTATGCTCATCGTTTCAAAGACCTGTTATCCTAACCCAGTCTAAAAACTAGCCACATTCAAAGCTGCGTCTGTGACTTCCATCAGGTCTTCTTTTGGGTAGGTAGTATAATGTAGAATGCAGGTCCATTAAGTTTGGAAATAGCTTATTCGGGGCATATTATGGCGGGAGCATTAGTCATGAAGAATTATTATTGATTTGTCTCTAGATTAATTAGGTTTTTCTTCTATTTATACACATTTTTCTCCAGACGGTAGCCCTAGAACGTGAGGCAATGAAGAAGTTACAAAACGTTAGATCAGATCACGAGAAACGCGTCGGTTCTCTAGTAGCTGCTGCAGTGAGCGACACCCGCGCCGCCGAGCTGGTCTCCAGGAACCAGGAGTTGGTGGAGCATGCGCGCACTGCTATACAGGCCGCTATAGCCAACCAGGTACGTAATAATAATTCAGGTAGAATTCGACTTAGGTCTGGCTGCGGTATGCCACCCTCAAAGGATATGGGTAGACCCCCTGCCCTGATGTGAACGCTGTGCAGGGAGGCTCCTAAAATTTCGAATGACACCTCTAATCCAATCTGCACCGAAGATGGTTACTGGATTTTTTTCGTTTATTTGACTCCTACATTTCTATTGTGTATGCAGGGCGAGTGAAACGACCGGTAGCTAAGATCACACTGGTTTATTGTTCATGTGCATTACACAGGAATGCGGGGGGCAGGTCAGCTACCTACGTACATATATGACAATTTCCATGAAGATTTCTCTTCGTTAAAAATATGGTACAAAATAATCACTTATCTAAGATATTCTTACGATGAAGTGAGGTTAAATTTAGGCTTTGAAGAAAGCCGTACAGTCTTTCTTATTTAAATGAATTACTTACATAGACCTAAAATTCTCCGATATTGCACCAATCTGCTCGGAGTATAGTTTTTTCTCCATAAATTCGCAGATGTCCTGGGACGACATCAAGGTGTTAGTTAAAACAGCTCAAGACAACAACGACCCCGTCGCGTCATGCATCAAGCAACTAAAGCTTGACATCAACCACGTGACCCTGCTCCTCTCTGACCCGTACCAACTGTCTGATGAGGACGACGATCTGAAGCCGATGCTTGTCGACATCGACTTAGGGCTCACGGCTTATGCTAATGCTAGACGGTAAGTTTTATTTCATGTAATAACAGACAATAATTGATCCCTAAACAATAGCCTAGGTCAGTGATTCTCAATTAAAAAATAGTTTGTTTTTCAGTAATAAAACGTTTTATCTCATCAGCTAAAAATTAGGCCTGGGCCATTATTCACTAAGCTTCAAGTCGTCGGGCGCGCGTGATTAGGGCGAGATTGCCATACAAAAACCTCTCCCCCTCCGCCCCTAATCACGCGCGCCCAACGACTTGAACCTTAGTGAATAATGGTACTGATCTAAAAGCCACCATAGATTCTAGAGTAACGCAATAAACGGTACGCAAAGATTCCTTTTTTAACACGCTTTTAATATTAAAAATCATGCTCCCAACAGTTTCTCCGGCCTACGATGCAATAGGTAAAACATTTGGAAACCGCTGATCTAGCTAATAACTTTGCTTTTTGATAATGTATTTTGAAAAACTAACACCTGAAATCAAGATTAAAATGTTGTTAACTTTCCTTATATCTGATATTTTTTATATTTATTTCGATAGCCAGAATGCAATAATATAGTGTCTTTCATTACAACATTTGGTTAAATTCCTCCTAGATACTACGACCAAAAACGCAATGCAACTAAAAAACAGCAGAAAACGCTCGAGTCCGCTGGCAAAGCGCTTAAAAGCGCTGAACGTAAGACCAAGCAGACGTTAAAGGAGGCTCATACTGTCAGCAATATTATCAAAGCGAGGAAGACGTATTGGTTTGAGAAGTTCTATTGGTTCATATCATCAGATAACTATTTGGTAAGTACTACATTCTAGTTTAATGGTGAGCCCACACCTACCCGCACCGCACGCGCCGCATTCTTCGTTTGTATGCGCTCGGTTTGGTCGGGTTGGTGACGTCATCAGCATTGGCCTTGGGGATTTCTTTCGCTGCGCGTGCGGTGCGGCTTGGTGTGCGCTCACCATTAACAGAAATTAAAGATAACATAACATGTTTTAGTGTTTAAATTTTGCATAATTCTGGTGGAAATTTATTCAATTCTGTCTGTCTGTCACCATACTGTATCTCATGAACCGTGATAGTTGAAATTTTTACAGATGATGTATTTCTGTTGCTTCTATAACAACAAATACTAAAACCAGAATATAACGGAACGGAACCCTTCGAGTCCGACTCGCACTTGGCCGGTTCTTTAAATATTTCTTTTATAACCAGGTGATAGGCGGTCGCGATCAACAACAGAACGAGTTGCTCGTGAAGCGTTACATGCGTGCACGCGACGTGTATGTGCACGCGGAGGTAACGGGCGCGGCGTCTGTCATCGTACGGAACGACGGCGGTGGGCCGCTGCCTCCGAAGACGCTGGACGAGGCTGGCCATGCTGCTGTCGCTTACAGGTTATAATCAGGACATTGCACGTACCGCCATCTAGCCACAAGCTAAGCTACTAGCTCGGACACTAAGAGACGCCATTGCACTCTGAGATTGGCCCTGATTGAGTGGCCAAGAACTACCTTAATAACTAGGGGTTACTTCTGTATATCTTAACAAACTACTTTTGTTCTACGATTTTTGGAAATTCAGGTTATGGTGCTGCTAAGTGGGAGAGAGAAAGCGCGGTATGGCTCTTCCGTTCCTATTGATTGTGTGACCCAGTTTGCAGAAAGTGAATAATTATAATAATAAGGGCTTTTTAATGGCAAAACTTTGGTGCAAATCCGTTCAGTGGAATTAGAAACCATCATAAAGACTAGACTTAGCAGAAGACCAGAACTTGAAATTATTAAATGTAAAATTTAAAGACCTGATTGACTGGCTGACTGAAATTTTAACGCACAGTTCAAGCCAATGAACGAATCGGGCTAAAATTTGACATACAGAAGGTTACTATGACGTCGTCGGCATCTGCAAAAAAAAGTATTCTGGAAAATTCAAACCCTACTAAGACGAATTCACCGGTGAAAGTTAGGCGTTTAATAAAAGCCTTTGGGAGTTTGGGCTGTACACAAGCTTGTAATAATCTTGTTTTGATGTTCCAGCGTGGCATGGGAAGCGAAAGTGGTGACTCGAGCGTGGTGGGTGTGGGGGTCGCAGGTTTCCAAGTCGGCGCCGACCGGTGAATATTTGACGACTGGTTCCTTCATGATTAGAGGGAAGAAGAACTACTTGCTGTGTAACCAACTTAGTTTCGGATTCACTTTTATGTTTAGGGTGAGCTTTATAATCATCCCGTTAACTAGCTATGCTATTTTTTTCCAATTTTGGTGGCAAAAAACCGCATAGTAGAGACGTGAAAATGTCTTATTTGAATGTAATTTGAATAAAGTTAGTATCTTAAAAAGGTTGAGTTACCAACATCCGTTACAAATTTTGACGTCATATTTTTTACGTCACATCCGTCCATTGGTTTTTGCAAGGCACATCCTACTCTGACCGATTGCATAGTTACCATGTCAAATACCTCGCGTTTTTCGATTGTTTTATAGAGATTTTTGCTACTAATAAAGAATGTCTATAATTTAAACATTTTAGCTAGAAGATAGCAGCATAGAACGTCACCGCGAAGACCGAAAATCGGCCTCGATATTGGACAGCAGCTCTGACATCACTTCCAGTCAGGATCAAGACGAACAAGAAATTACAGTTTCTGATGATGGAGGTAAGATGTCAAAACTAGCGAGCGTAACTCTATCTTGGTTTGTAGATTAAATACCACTCGCAGTTTTCTTGAAGTACGGAAAACTATGCAGACTACCATGATGGGTGGCGTAATAAGCCTTATTTCTCTTCTGCAAAGAATAATGGCAAAACTTAGAACAAGAATTACTTTTTTGCACGGAGGTTAGGTTCTTAATGGATACATTTCGGATACGGATTTATCGGATACATTTCGGGGAGTGCGCAACAGAACTCCACGACCTAATCTTGTCATCTCCGTTCTTTCGTCATACTACCAGGCAGACTGGTGTGCGGCACCGATTCATGGTGGACATACCAGACGTTCGCACTAAGCGCTTTGCTTCGTCATTCCTTATTCGTACTGCAAGGGAATGGAATCGGTTGCCTGCGTCTGTCTTTCCTGACGTGTACAATTTGGGGGTCTTCAAGTCGCGAGTGAATAGGTATCTTCTAGGAAGACGTGTTACGTCTTAGGCCGCATCGTCACCTACCATCAGGCAGGTGTGATAGCGGTCAAACGCTGACATGTAAAAAAAAATAAAAAAATATGTGTAATGGTAGCAGCTGCTGATGAAGAAAATGAAAAACACGTGACTTTATATGCTTATATCTGTTTTCTACATCAAGTTCACGAAATTTAATTGTAATCTAGAAAGCCGGATAATTTTATCATATACTTTCTTTTCGTGTATATGCTCAAGTATTCCCTTGTCAAGTTAAATACATAAATTGAAAGTATTTTTTCAAAGCTTTATAAATGTTGGAAATGATCTTTACAAAGAGTCCGCGAGGTTTCACATTTCTATCTCTAATTTATTTAGGTACCTACTTTTTTTTTTGCAAAAATCTAGCTTTTGTTTTATTTTCGGCAACTTATAATTTGCTCAGCCTTAATACTGAACCATCTGGCTTATTATCGAACCACGAACCAGTTGATTTTACATAAATAAATAAATATTGCAGGACATTCCACACATCGCCATCTAGCCCCAAGCTAAGTAACTAGACTTGTTTTATGGGTTCTAGACAACGGATATACTACTTATATACTTTAGATATAATCAAATAACTAAATCTTGGAAACATTCAAAGTACCGTAAATTAAAGCAAATTAAGTATCATTCTTTGTAATTATTCTATCTTCACTCACAATCAAGTTTTATAAATCTAGTTTAAACTATTTAAATTTGTTCATATGCTTTTTCCCACAGAAGATTCAGAATTGGAAGACGAGCCACAGATTAAAAAAGAACCAAAATTAGCATCGATAAACGAAGAAATATCAAAATCACAAGAAGACCAAGAAATTGATGACGAAGATAGTAATAAAGACAATGTAAAAACTAATACAGAAATTGGCAGAAGTGAGAGAAGTGAAAAAGACGATGAAGAAAGTGATGAAGAAGTTGATGGAAGTAATGAAGAAGTTACAGAAGAGCGGAGAAGCGAACAAGAAGTAAATGAAGAGGGAAGCGATGAAGATAGTGATGATGACATATTAGATACGCATGTGAAAGTTGATCATGGAACTGGAGAAGTTATATTGCAATCTAAAGCTAGAACTATTTCCGAAGTTTCTGATAGAAGTAAGTTTCATTTTTCAAACCCAAAGGGTAAAAACGAGACCCTTTTAGAAAGACTTCACTGTTTGTCTGTCTGTCACCGGGCTGTATCTCATGAACCGTGATAGCTAGGCAGTGAAAAAAAAATAAGTGGGGCTCCCATACAACATTGTACGGAACCTTTCATGCGCGAGTCCGACTCGCACTTGGCCAATTTTCAAATTATTGTCATTAGGTGAAGACAGACCTCTAACCTTCCCGTCGCTACCCAAGAAGCCTAACAAGAAATCACAGAGGCACAAATCAGAGAAGCGTGAAGTGATGTCAAAGTTAAAGGAGAAGGAGCTTCCGAAGCGCGGCCAGAAGGGGAAGATGAAGAAGATGAAGCAGAAGTACAAGGACCAGGATGTTGAGGATAAGGAGATTGCTTTACAGATGTTACAGGTGGGTTAAAGTAGCTTTAATTTAGATGAAGAAGGAGAGGAAGACGAAGACATCAAAGAAGAAAGAGAATAACATTGATTAGAATTTAATTTGATTTCTTTTTTAATTCATTCATATGGGCGACCCAATAGATGTTACAATAGGCATACAAGTCCACATATGAGCCGTCTGCAGGGCATTGCTATTGCGTGTGGTGATAGACCGAGGCTTGTCTTACTATAGGTAAGGCATATTTCACCCGTGCAAGCCCCGATCACGTGGGACTATCGAGATAAAAAGTAGCCTATATGTTAATCCAGGTCTCCAGTTATCTACATTCCAAGTTTGATTTCAATCGATCCAGTAGCTTATGCGTGAAGGAGTAACAAACATACACATTACATTATTATTATTATGAGCCTGTAGTGTCACACTGCAGGGCAAAGGCCTCTCTACTCCCCCTCCACTGACCGCGATCTTGTGCGACGGATTGCCAATCTGTCATAAATTTGTCGATATCGTCTCACCACCTTCAACGGGGTCTGCCGGGTAATCTTTTTCCGTTGGTGGGTGTCCAAAAAGTTGTTGATTTGGCCCAAAGTTCTTCCGGCATACGGTAGATATGGCCGGCCCAATTCTACTTTAGTGTGGCAGTTTTTTGCACACATACATTTAAAAAAATATGTAGTGCAGATGTTAAGAGTTTCAAAAATATGGGAAGTTCAGAATATTTTAATGTAGCTATAGCGGTTCTAGAACCTGCTCTTACTAACCCAAATTAACCATTAGTGTGGACGGATGTAGTGTCTTGGAATAATTATAAACAAGTTAATCGAAGTATAACTTTAATTTATCTCCACAGTCCGCAAAAGAGGAGAGAGAAGCGAAAAAGGCAGCCAAAAACGCGACAGTAAAGGGCGGTAAAAGTAAACAAGCGCAGCGCGGCCCGAAGATACCACAACCGGCGCCTTTGATACTAGAGGTCGAATCTGATGTCGACGAACCTGAACCAGAGGTACATACTAACCTAGATGATTGGTACAGCCTGGAACAAGTATTAAATGAAGTAGGCTGGTCTAACACTGTTACCACCCTCACAGCTTAGGCGACTATTTCCAGAGGAAAGAACTGGTCAATGCATCTGGAGCACAAACCCATGGGTTTCATCACGATATTTTCCTTCACAGCCTGTAAGGGCAATGTTAGTAGCGCACGTAATCGGGACATTCAGTCACGTGACAGCGGACACCAATCGGAAAGCAACAATGCACGGGCGCGGCGTGACGTTACGGCTGTCTAAGAACGTCGAGTATTTAGATCGTCTTAGGTTTTTTTTTATGTCATTAATATTATTTAGTAGTGCGACAGGCAAAAACAAATTCACCCATCACACTACTGGCTGGACCGTTTAGTACTAACATAGAAATTATTTTTCATCCGTGTCAATAAACGCTACTACGAGTATGTGTTAGATTTTTAACCGACTTCAAAAAAGGAGGAAGTTCTCAATTTTTTTTGTATGTATGTTACGCGATCATTCGAAGACGGCTCAACCGATTGAGATGATTCTTTTTTTCGAAAGTGATACCTCAGGGCCTCAATTTTAAAAACCGACTTAAAAAAAAACCTGAAAGCAAATACTAAAAAAAACTGAAAAGTGAAAAATAATCTATTTCGGCTCACTAAGACAGCAAGTTTTTTTTGAAGTCAGTTTTTATAATTTTATGTTTTGCCAGATGTACCCGTGGAATTTATTCTTATCACATAATCTGCCAATTAGATGTATATTAACAATTCTTCTTCCAGCCGGAACCGGAAGCGGAAGGAGCCGGCCAAGACCTGGAGCTGATAGAGCAGCTGTGCGGGACTCCGGTGCCAGAGGACGAGCTGCTGTTTGCTGTACCAGTCGTCGCACCATACTCCGCTCTACATAACTACAAGTAAGTTGAAGACACGACGAAGACATTGAATACGTCAGGAGAGACAGACGCAAGCAATTGATTTCATTCTCTTGATGAAACAAAACGTTTAGTTAAAGGTGTCTGAGATTGTCACCATGAATCAGTGTCGCATATCAGTTTGTCTGGTTGTATGAGAAAATAATGGAGATTGGAAAATTAAGTAATTCATTTCTCTGAATGCTCTGTCGCATAATGCATCCCATACGCAAAACGTACCTTTCTCAAAATTCTGATGTATCCAAGTCAAAGACTTGCTAGCAACAACGACAAGCTAGGCACCTTGCGAAGATGCCTTTTCTTAACAAGCTCATCGTCAAAAATGTCGTTAAATTATAATAATGTCCTTTACCCCAGGTACAAAGTGAAATTAACCCCTGGTACAAGCAAGCGCGGTAAGGCCGCCAAGACAGCAGTTCAAGTGTTCCTGAGAGACAAGAACGCCTCGCAGAGAGAGAAGGACCTTCTCAAAGCTGTCAAGGTACACACAATACACATTTGAATTGACTAGCTGCACCAAAATGATATTGATTTCCTAGAATCACAACACATAATAGTTTCTACAAACTACAAACTTTAACAGCCGTTTTTACTCCCTTAAAGGTTGAATTTCCGAAATCCTTTCTTATTGCGCTACTACGTCAGACTCGTGGTTCTAATAGTTTTAGAGATTTTGTGATGATTATTTTTCTCTTCTAGATAGCCCCGCAACCCATCTATCCCATTACGTAGCCTATGTGTTACATTAGAACTCCAGCTATCTGCATACAAAGTTCACTATTTCATACTTTGCGATCGGTTCACTAGTTTATGCGTAAAAACGTAACATCTTAATTACGTGTCACGTTGTTTGTGCGCGATGGACTCCTAAACTACTTAACCGATTTTAATCAAATTTGCACACCGTGTGCAGTTTGATCCAACTTGAAAGATAAGATAACTTAGCTTACATCTTAATTTATCCCGATATTCCCACGGGATCGGGAGTTACACGGGTGAAACCGCGGAGCGCAGCTAGTACATAAATAAATATTGCAGGTACTCCACACATCGCCATGCGCCACCTAGCCCCAAGCTAAGTAACTAGACTTGTGTTATGGGTGCTAGACAACGTATATACTACATACAACTTCTCACATTTATAATATTAGTAGGAGTAGGGTTCGTATCAAATATGCAGTGAATTGCTCACTTTTACATCTTTACCAGTGGAAGCGCCCTTATCACTACTTAAAGTCACTTTTCGCCGTCCCTATTTCCCTTTGTATGCTTAGATCTTTGAAACTACGCAACGGATTTTGATGCGGCTTTAATGGATAGAGTGATACAAGAGGAAGGTTTATATGTATAATTTATGCATAATATAGCCGTGCGAAGCCGGAGCGGGTCGCTAGTAACTTAAGTAGTTACTAGCTAGAGTAGAGTCTACTAGTAGAGATTGATGGAGCACTTGGTACCTTCTCACACAAAACTCTTAGTTTAAAAACAAGGTGCTAACTAATTTTCAATAACCGTGTATTTTTTTACACAAAATAGTCTTGCATATGTCATCTCACCTGATGGCGCGTCGTAGATGTCGAGGATGTAACATGCTCGCCTAGAAGGTACCTTAATCATATTTTTTTATACTACAGGAAGAGAACATAGCACGAAACTTCCCAGGGAAAGTTAAACTATCAGCACCGTCGCTACATAAACATAAGAAGTAATATTAACGCGTTCACATTCGTGCCTGCCGTCCTAACGGTGAGTGAGAAACTTACAAACTATAGCTTAGTTAAAATAAATATATTTTGAATAAAAGTTAATATACAGGATGTCTGGTAGATAGTGGGCTCAATTTGACATGTGTGACAGGGGAGTCTTCCTCCTACTTGCTGGTATTTGTTTGGTTGGGATCCGACTCCTGGCTACGGAGTTATGTCATGTTGAAGTTTTATCCCAAGAATTGCTACTTAGCCTGCCTAGCATGAAGACCAAAACACGATACGATAAAGCTATATCACGCGATATAACTACATCAACTCTCAAAATATGATAGATAAAGCCGCCATGTTGAATTTTTATTATAAATTGCGATAAAAATTATGATAAAAATTCAACATGGCGGCTTTATCTATCATATTTTGAGAGTTGATGTAGTTATATCGCTTTATCGTATCGTGTTTTGGCCTTCATGCTAGGCTAGCAGAGTGGAATAAAATAAAAACGCATCGTTTTTTCAGCAATATTCTTTTAGATATCTAATCATGGATGTGGTCTTCATCAAATAATTCAAAAAGATTGCCACATCTCATACTTAAAAAA
Source organism: Idaea aversata (assembly GCA_907269075.1). NCBI lineage: Eukaryota > Metazoa > Arthropoda > Insecta > Lepidoptera > Geometridae > Idaea > Idaea aversata. The sequence continues at coordinate 13,365,817 of OU026100.1, read as the reverse complement.
ATTGTACTTAGTCAAAAACGCTAGCTTAGCAAAAACTATAGCTATATTAGCTTCAAAAACTAGAAAAAATATACATGTATTTTACACTAAAAAAATAAAGGACACAGAAGGGAACTTGTAATTTACTTAAAAATATCATAAGTTTCTGATGGTCAACGACATGGCCCACCATCTACAAAATACTCTGTTATAATATGAAATACAGATTTGTGCTCAATTTGTCCGACTACGAAAAAGATGTAACTTGTTAAACTAAACTAGTAAAACTGCATAATGTTGATTATCATAATAATTAATAGTATAATATTTATCATTAAAATCTGTATTATTATTTGTTAAAAGCGATAACAACTCAAGGAGCCCGATTTGGAACCTTTGAGCATTTTTTGACACATAATTAAAATAAAATTGAAATTTGAAGGAAATTTTAGAAAACTAAAAAAGCAGCTATTTTCTTTGATTTGCCATATTATTTTTCCCAGGAATTCATCTCTCATATAGGTGATTATTTTTATTTTCCAAAATCAACAGGTATTCCTGGCTAGGGTAGGGACTTTAAAAAAAGTCTTATGATGCAGATTTAGTTTTTGATAAAATCAGACACGAACTCCTTTCAGCACTTTTTGCTATCTCATAGTTTAAGATGTAGCCCTGAAGGCCCATAAAAATTACCTTGTAACTATTTTATTTTTAAAAGCTCCAAAAAACTAGTTCGTGCGTGAATTTTTGAAGGTTTCGAACGAAATTCTATGAGATGTGAATCGTTTTTTTAATAATAATTGGATTTATGATATTTTCCTGTTACTATGTGATCCATTTTTCGACCTAAGAATCTGTATATGAGTGTTAAATATTGTGAATAAAATGTAATAATTTTGTTTAAAATACTTTTTATTTATTTTCATAAGGTACCTGCGTGTTAAGGGCCACCAGCTACTCTAATTAAAACCTAATATTTTGTAAAATTAGGGGGTCTTTAGATAAATTTTTGCATTATTGTCAATCTGAAAAACAATTCATTTGTTTATTTTTTTGTTATTTTTTCACTAATATAAAGTGTATTTATATTGGTGAAAAAATAACAAAAATTTAGTGGCCTTTATAATTCGCAGGTACCTGATTAGTATTTACCTACCCAGTAGGATCTAATTACTTACCTATTTTAAAGCGAAACGATTTATTATTTTCTTAGGAAAAAATAAGGTTTTTTGCCATTTGCTTGTAACAATAAATAGGCTCGTGAAACTCCTGGATTTTGAGATATTTGAATCTTCTTTTCTTACGATATTGTGACCGAAGCGGAAGCGGGTGAAACCACTAAAAATCCACCAAACTAAAAATCTATAAAAACAACATTTAATAGATAAAATCCTAATATGTACTACATAATTAAAAAAAATAACAATAATGACATAAGAAGTGTACCTATCCATTGTCTTCTTCAGTCTATTCATCTTCTTCTTCCTCTTCAGGGAAGAGGCCTTCTCCCTCGCCGGGGATTTCCGGTGGTGGGGGCGGAGGTAAGTGCGCGATACGATATGCCTAAAAACATATTTATAATTTGAATAATTAACATATACACTTAAGGCTCCAGCATTGAATCGAAAAAAACTCCGAAAATCTGTTTTAAAGGTATAACACTGATGGCTCTAATAGGGAAAATTGTAATATTGAACTAGCTATGCCCCGCGGGCTAACCCGCATAAATCCCGGTCCTGTTGGAATTCTGAACAATCCTTACTTAGTGCTCCTCCACGACAGATAAGTAAACCTTATGCAAAATTTCAAGTTTCTGAACCCAGTGGCTTAGGCTGATCGTTGTCATCAGACAGTCGGAGAATGGTGCGTTTTATTTAGATGATATCAATTTCAACATGATATCTGTCTTGAGAAAAATGGTCTTCGGGACGAACACAAGGATTCCGTTGATGACATTTTGAGGTACAACCCAAAAATCGATCATAATCTATGGAATAGTCTAGATCATTGGCGAATTTACATATTTCCCAAGTTTAGGCTGAGTTTCAAGATTATTCTTACAGTCTAAATGAAAACAAATGGCAAAAAATGCCTTGTAGACATCTTTCTGACAACATAAACAGAAAAGAAGCCCCTTTACCCCCTGAAATCTGCCGCCTTAGGCTTCAAGCCTATTCAGCACGCTAGTAAATCAACCACTGGTCTTATCTCGGAGACGGGATATTTGTTTATCTATATACCTCCTCGTCAGCGAAGGTCGGGTCAGCAATCTCCATGACCTCGGGCCCGATGGGGTACTCGTCCTGCGGTCGCGGGAGCTGCAGCGGAGTAAAGTTCGGGACCTGGATCTTTAGACCCCAACCCACGTACAGACATTCAGATTTCCTGGACAATAATGAAATAATATTTTGTGCTGATGTTTAAAGTCTTCATTTGTCTCGTAATCCTGGTCCGTATTATGAAAGGAGTCTTGTGACGATCAGACCGCTTATGATTAGGAAGCGCAATCTTTGGGAGCTTCATTACCCGTTTCTTTATGTTACTTACTTGCCGTTAGTGGCGTAGGCCACTGCTCCGGGCCAGACGGTGCTCCTAATAACAACGACTGCTCTATCTGGTGCCAGCATGTTGCTGATCCTTGGAGTCCAAGCGTTCAGCCCCTCGACCCTGGCGTCGTCAGCCAGGGTTGTGAACAGAGACGGCCCGGTTTCCGGCTCTATTGGAGGAGGACCTTCGTCGTCTTCTTCTTCAATACCTTCCTCCTGTTTGTTGTAAGTTTTATCATGAATATTTTGTTTTTATTATGTCAATCGATTTTCTGTTGTACCTACTACAATTAAAATTATTTTACGCCTAAGATTTAAAACTGTAATTTAATATTTTTACATATAGCGGACGTCTGCTGTGCCCATCCGTTCAATGCGCTTAAAATTTATTCTTTGAAATAAAATAAATTCTAACCATCCCAGCGTTAGGGTTCCACCAGAGCGTGCGTCCTTGGTTCAGGATATGTCTCCCGTGATGAACCCAGTACGTGAGGTTCTTGTCTAACAGGTCCTTGAGGGTGTGCCCCTGGTAAAACGGATTCGGATTGAAATCCATATCCCCTGAGGAAGAATATTATACAGCAATGAGAGCCCATCAATCGTTGAAACTCTGTAAATGTCGCTAGAATGCATTTATCTATACTTACTAATCTATACTAATATTATAAAACTGAAGAGTTTGTTTGTTTGTTTGTTTGAACGCGCTAATCTCAGGAACTACTGGTTCGAATTGAAAAATTATTTTTGTGTTGGATAGTCCATTTATCGAGGAAGGCTATAGGCTACTTTTTATTTTGATCGAGACTTACGTGGGTGAAACCGCGGGGCGCAGCTAGAAAATAATAAATGCATATTACTACACAGCGTCATCGTGCCACAGCGGGCATCATCGTTCATTTATGCTTTTAATTTGCTTAAATTTTCGTATATCTAAGTTGTCCTGTGGGTTACATTTCCAACTAGCGGTTTCAATATGTCTGCCAATCAAATGTTTTCTAAATTAGTTTTTCAGTACATTGGTATTCAAGTTACCAGCTCCTTCTTCCAAATCGATATCTTCTTCTTCCTCCCCAGACCCATAAGTATAGAATCCTTGAGGGGAAATAGACGTGGCTGCCTGAATACGGCCAATTTGAGCGCGAAGGAAATTACGCTCAGTTCCGTCAAACGGTGGAAATGTTATCACCTGAAATAAATATACACATATAAATTAGTATAAATTATTGTTAAGATGAAATTTTATCAGTTAGGAAGCTGAAATTTTATTTATTAAAAGTCTTAGATGAAAATAATAAAAGTTAGAGGACATAGCATAGATGCCTGAGACACACCAGCTCTGCTTAAAAAACTGATTCCTTCTAAATCCTATTTTAGATTAGAAGATATTTAAAAAAGTAGAAGAAACTGATACACAATTTACTAATATTAATTCCTAAAATCAAAATACACAATTTGATTGACTTTTAATGGAGTTTGATGTTATTATCTACCAAATCATAAGCCTAAGTTAAATCAAAACGTCACCTCTGAATCTAAATCGCCCGTCATACATCGTACCACAAGCCTTGCGACGCGAATCTGATCTGGAGTCACATCCGGAAGACATATCCACGGCTCACCAGGATTATTGCAAACCCAGTATACCTTGAGGAAAGTGTGAATAAAATTATATTTTAAACAAAATAGAATAATATGGAGTATTGTTTTAAAGATGATTAATTTCAAAGAGTGACACAACATAAAGCATTACTTACTTTCTTATTGACTCCCGACCCTGGCCTTTCCACTGGTATTGGAAGTGGTGCTTGCCAAGTCGACACTGGTTCTGGTGGCAACTTCGGAGGAACCGGTTCCGTTGGTTTCTCTTCTTTCATCTCCCCTTCACCCACTAGAAGTCACCAATTTATCAACGTTTGTTTCGATATTTCGATAACGTGAGAATTGACATTAAGTGCGTTTTATTCACTTACGTCTGCCATATAAATATAAAATTCTCGTGTCGCTGTGTTAGTTGTCAAACTCCACCTAAACGGCAGAACCTATTTGTATGATTTTTTTGTGTAAAAATACACAAGAAAGTTCATACAAATCGGTTAAGTCTGAGAATCGAAGACCATTCTATTTAATATTATATACCTTTATTTTTTTTGTAAATGGTAAAACAACGTTTGCCGGGACAGCTAGTTTTAATATAAAAATATCTCTAGATCCTATACTTTCATATTGGTGTTATATGTTACTCTTCTTTGTACAAGACATTTAGAACTCAACATAGTTTTTACAACATAGCCTTTTAAGTTTATTGTTACTAACTCATTTCCTTTTGCTCTTCTGCCTCAGCTGCACGTATTTCATCACCTCCTTCACCTTCGCCAGGCATGTCTTTCAAATCAAATTCCTGATTTAAAGTAAATGTAATTAAATACTTGCCCTTTGTTCACATTAGAAAAGGTATTTGCAGTGTTTTACATACCCTTATCCTCCGATCTAGTTCTTCTGTTGTCAAGTCGGTTTCAGCGACGTAGTAATTTGCTTTTGTTCCATATATCTTGCCGAAAAATCTGTAATTGTCTCATAATCAAATTTTCATTAAATTAATCGTTGTTTTTATTAATACGTCAATTTATTTGTTGAATTAACTAACCTTACTGTAGCAACAGGCTCTTTTATTCCTAGCATGTTGAGAGCAATGTAAACTGCGTAACATTCGTAATCTGGTAGACCGTAGCCGCCCTGAAATTAAATATAGTATTATAGTGCTTTAGTACCTACGTAGGTACCGGTATAGGTACATATAAGCTGACTAAGAACTTAAATTTATAAATACTCATATTTATTCTTTCTTGAGCCTCATAATGTCAAGTTTTACCAAGAATATTTGCACAAGATTTAGAAAAATCATAAGAAGGTATGTATGTACGGTCGGCTGCATAATTGCAGACCCACTGTAGAGCTGCAAAACGGCTGTTACAAGAATGGTTTCAACAGAAGCAAGATTCTAGACACCTGCTTTAGTTGAAGTTTAAAGTCGTCTAACTCATCAATTTATCAAACATTAATTAATAGAATGAAAACATTCCAATAATAGTAATTTTCAAACTCTACCGGGGGCTGCAATTATGCAGCCGACTGTTGCTGCAGCTGCAGCTGACCTAGGTATTAAGGGAACCTAAACATTTAAATAAATATTTAAAAAGCTTTGGTAAGGTTTAATCCCTGCTCAATATGATGTTGCTCTAACTAAATTACGCAGACCTGACCCATCAGGTCGAAATTTCTCGAAGCTTTCTCATTATTAGGCTTTATGTTTTTTAAAGAAAGCAAGATACTTGTTTTTTTTCAAAAGCCTTAACATAAGTTTTACTTTTATTGTTTTCAATACTATCTTATTAGGATATAGGTACCTCTCTGAAATAATAATTATGATCAATAATATCAGCTACTCTCGGTTTGAAGTTATCTTCCTCCAGATCCAACTCTTGCTCCTCTTCGCCAGCATCCTCTTTCATTTTAGTCTTTGATGCTACAGTCTGTAGAAAACCGTAAATATACTTTATTGTTTATTACCTGCGCCCGCAGTTTCACACGCCTTTCGGTATATAGTATGAATAATGTTTTACTTAAAGCTCATTAATTATTTTTATTTTTGTATCCATAAATTTTAATATATTGATAACTGAAGTCCTGGGAATAAGACTGGCTCCGTTTTAACCCACCCAATATTCCCACGGTATTACGCGAGTTTTTATAATATCTACACCCAACGATTGAACAAATTACGATGAAATTTTGGTAAGTATAAGTATATTGATTACTTACTTAAGTCCTGGGAATAAGACAGGCGACTTCTTATCCCAATGTGCCCACAGGATTAGGAATTAAGCGGGTTTGTATAATAACTTACCCTAAACATCTCGTCTACTCTCCTGACGAGAGCAAGCTGCGGCGGCGACAAGTAAATGTCGTTCAGGAGGTCGAAGTTGGGCCTGAACTTCTCCTGTTTCACCTCCCATGAGTACTGCTCGAAGTTGTCTACCACGTCGGGGGGTTTCTGGGACAGGATCTTCTGAACTACGTCGACCAGGTGGTCGTACCTTGAGAGGTGGGATTATTTTTAATAATTATTGAAAATAATAGTGTAAAGTATTGTCGCCGGGGATTTTTAATTGGAGAAGTACGTCCCCAAAATATGTACTAAAAGGGTATCGCTGGTACCTACTACTTTTCACAAACAAAACCTAATAATCCAAGGTAGGTTCAATGGTAGAAAAACATTTACGTTTTAAGGCCGAAAAGTAGACATTAAAATAAAAAAAACATAAACGACCTAGTTTTCATGATAGTGCATCGAACCACGAACACCTCATGCTGAAGAACTTAGCGTACCACTAGAATAGCATAACTTAAGGTACGTTACCTCATTAATTATTAAGTAGCTACTGAACAGTTGCAAAAGTAGATGTAGGTATACTTTAAATACTTACAAAGTATCCCCAGTAGCCGCACTCTGTTGTTTCAAGAAGTTCTTGGCTAATATCAAGTCGTTGTTAAGGTCGGGCATAACATTTTCAGTTGCCGCTATTATATCCGGCTCTAATAAGAATGTTTGCGACATTTTTGCTATGTTTTATTCATTTAGTTTATCTTCTTGAATCAGTTCGATAATTCGATATTTTAGGTAGATTTTAAAATATACGAAAATAACAATCAATAACAATTCGTGATCAGTGGTTTTGTCAAAAGTCGAAATTAAACTCAATTAAATTCCACGAAGTTGAATTTATTTTATTTTACCGCCTCTTTGGTCGGCTATTCTCCTAGGGCCCCATCCTAACTTTTTCTGGAGGTCATAGGGCGCTCCTTTTGCCCTCCCGTTTTTGAACGAAATGAATAACGTCAATTACTCGATGCTGTCATTGTCAAAAACATGTGTGTTTTCTTCGGTTCATTGCCTCGTTTGTTTTTGTTGAAAAACAGCCTAAAATAACTGAAAGTTCACTGAAAATACTCTCAATAAAAATAGAAGCAACAGGTACAATGAAAACGGAATCCGAATCCACTGATTTAAAACTGAAACCTATGAAATGTGAAATGAATTTTTTGAACAAATCGGACGGTTCTGCTATTCTAGCACAAGGTGATTTATTCTATAATTTACACACATATTCCTGCTCTTATGACTTCCACAGTATTTATTGGTGGTATCTTGTTGTGTAACACTATTGTTTACTTGTATATAACTTCAATAGACCACATTTTTGATGGTTGAAATTCTAACCTTTTGTAGTAACATCGTAAAAGTTTAATTTCAGGAGACACAGTAGTTTTGACCAGTGTTAACGGTCCGTTAGATATCAAAATGCAAAGTCAAAGCATTGAAAAGGCTACCATAGAAGTATTTTTCTATCCTAAAGGCGGGAAACCTTCTGTTGGAGATAGGTAAGAACAAGTTTATGAAATGATTTATACCAAAGCCTCCTGCGTCCCAAGGTTTCACCTGCATAAGTCCCGATCCCGTGGGAATATCGGGATACAAAGTAGTCTAGATGTTGGTCCAGGCCTCTAGTTATCTACATACCGAGTTTCATTGCAATCGGCCCAGTAGTTTTTCCAGAAGAAGTAACCAACAAACACACATACTACTAACACAAACTCTCACATCACTACATAGTATAAAATAAAGTCACTTTTCGCCGTCCCTATGTCCCTTTGTATGCTCAGATCTTTAAAACTACACAACAGATTTTGATACGGGTTTTTTTAATAGATACGAGTGATGAAAGAGGAAGGTTTTTAGATATAATACATGCCTAATACAGCCGTGCGTAACCGGGGCGGGTCGCTAGTTTATAATATTAGTAGGATAGGATACATAGAAAATTGTAGATATACCTACCAGTTTCTGTTTTTTAATCTGAGTGTTTGTACCTAATAAGATAGTGAAAGACTAAATGTCTCCATATTACAGATACAAAGAGCATGCAATAAAACAGACATGTGAGACAGCTATCCTGAGCAGTGTATACCCTCGCTCCGGCATCACAGTCACAGTTCAGGAGCTGGAAGACCATGGAGGGGTAAGAATAATCATCTGTTTTTAACATATTTATCTGTAATTCATTAAAAAAACAAAGTCCCCTCACTGCATTCATTTGGCTGACCTTAATAAACTCAAAAACAGATTTTCATATAATTTTTTATCAATAGATGGCGTGGTTCATCAGGAAGATTTAGGTGTATAATTCATTAAGTTTTTGTCTAAATTGACTGAAATATTATAATGACAGAAAACCTGAAATATATTAACTAATAAGTACCTAACTATTGTTGTCCAGTTCCTCTCCTGTACCCTGAACTGCTGTTGCCTTGCTCTCCTCAACTCCGGCGTGATGATGCGTAGCACCTTCGCAGCTATATCCTGCTGCATCGACGCCAGTAGCAACGTTACGTTGGAACCGACACGTACAGACCTCGAACGAGCCTCCGCTACTATGACCTTCGTGTTCGATAGTCGCGATCGGAACTTGGTATCAGGTGAGAGGATCTTGATATGACTAGTAGCTGAATCCTGCTGCATACTGAGCGACCTTGTACTTATAACTGGCCTACTTGTACTTGTATATAGGCTGTTTTCCGCAAGTGGACCTCTTTAGTTGGGTCCTTTTTATGTAAGGATGGAATAGGCTTGCCCAGCATCTATACTACCCTCTCAGCTTAGTCGGCCGTATCAAGAGAAGCGAACTTGTCCATATGTTTGGAGTCGACTAAGCCGCGGGTATCAGCCCAATGTTTTCCTTCGCCATAAGATCAATCTCAATTAGCGTAAGAATTTTCGTAAGAAAAATTCATTGATGCAAAGCCAGCCGGGATCGAAGCCACAATCTTCGGAATGAAAGTCGAGGTTTCTACGGCCAAGGCCGCCGCTTGGCCAACACTGCTTTTCGACGGAGCATAACTACTATGTAGTTATTTCGTTATTTATAGAACGCAATCGCGACGCGTGTTTATTGTGATGTTTATTTAATGACACGTCAAAATTTGTTAAAAACGTATACATTAATTATTGTATATCGTATAGTGTCGGAGGATCCCTGCCACCCAAAATACATGCTTTGCCTGGTTTGGGGACAGGAGTTCAATGTGTATTTGTGCAACCTTAGTATTTTAATTTTCCTTAGTAGGTACTTATTTTTGTAAATGATATGTATTGTAAAATATAATGGTTTTAAATAAACTATTATTTAATTAATTTATTTGCATTGGTTTAGGTTTCACGGAAGGCAGTTTCAGTGAAGCTGCGTACAAGGAAGCTCTGGAGAGATGTCGATCAGCTAGTGATCTCGTGTTCGACTTCTACAGGGACATTGTCAAACGATACTCTCATGTTTTATGATATTTACAATAAATATATTTGTATATATACCTACAAAAAGGACTTTCTTTTTAAGTATTTTAAAGTTTTAAAATACTTACTAAGTTACTTACTTACTTACTTCTAAATACTTCTACTACTTCTTACTAAATCTTTAAATAACTAATGTATGGTGTGGAGACAAAAATCATAGAAATGGTAGGTATTCTAGGTATTAATTATATGATCAAATAATTATCGATCACATCCCGAACCCGAATTTAAAGTTAAAATAGTAGGTACTTATATGTTTTAGTTCATTCAAAAATATATATATGAATTTATGATGTTTTTTTTTATCCACTGGTTTTAGTTTTCATTACCTACATGCCTTGTCGAAAAAAAATTGAATCTGTACTTATGTAAAAAGTAAGTTAGGTACATATGTATAAAATTATGTTTGTATTAAAAATAACCTTCCCATGCACTGGTAATAAATTAAAACTATTGTTGTTGAAGTCAAGATTTGAAAAGTAGGTATAGGTACCTATACCTACTTTTCAATACACGTACATACGTATTTTATATCGAGAATTATCTCCATAAACGCTGCGGCCGTAGAAAAGTATAATATCTCTTTTTCGGGTAGGTATCGTTTTTTACGATCTAAGAAAATTTGATTTCGAAAAAAAAATACCTACGAGGTAGGTAATTTTTGTAGTACGTATTCATAAAACTAATTTCGTAATTAAGATCTCGGAGTTACAAAGGGCTGTCACCAAAGTCACCATATCGTCCAGGTATATCTACGTGAAATATTTACTCAGAGACCACCACAAATATTTTAAAACACGTTGGTGTCAATTAACTTTTGAACCTTGTCGATTCAACGATAGAAAAGATCTCTTTTAGCTGTAAGGTCGCCCATTGTAAGTAGGTACCCTATTTTTTCTTCTAAATATGTCAAGAACTAAATACTGGCGTTATGATCGGCTTTATCGCTAAGAGCGATTTCCATTGTTAGATCGACAATATACCTACCTACTCAACTAACTTTTGAGAATGTTTGTGGTGGACTCAGAGTACCTATCATGTACCTGGATGTGGATGATATCCACGCACTCTCGATTATTTCGGGTGTCGATTTCCACCATAGATCGGAATTTATATAGTTTTAATTTCGCAATCAGTTTATTCTAATTCCTGTTAATAGTTTGTTTTAGAGCTAGCTAACAAACACACAAACTTTCCAAAGGAATATTTACTTACTTACCTACTTGTAGAATAGGTATATTTTTTACAAATAAGTACCTAAATAAATTGTTTATTTTTCCAAGGAATTAGAATAATTCGTTGTATTTTTAAATACTTACAGTAAAATATCAACACCATCTGAAGACGGTATAGTGTTCAAATAAAACAATATAATGAATAAGATTCCTATCCGAATTTCGTCATTATGTACGTTCTGTTTTAACCAAAGAAATGGGTAAGATTAATTCCTTTTCTTAATATATAATTATATTAATTAATAATCTTAATATATATAAATCTCGTGTCACAATGTTTGTCCTCAATGGACTCCTAAACCACTTAACCGATTATAATAAAATTCGCACACCATGTGCAGTTCGATCCAACTTGAGAGATAGGATAGTTTACATCTTAATTTATCCCGATATTCTCACGGGATCGGGAGTTACGCGGGTGAAACCGCGGAGCGCAGCTAGTTTTAATATAAAATTCTCGTGTCCCGGTGTCAGTTGCCAATCTCGTAAACCTAAACGGCTGAACAGATTTGTATGAATTTTTTTGTGTATATTCGTTAGGTCTGAGAATCGAACAACATTTATATTTTTATCCTTTATATATTTTTTTGTAAATGTCAAAATAACGTTTGTCGGGACAGCTAGTATTATAGGTACTAATAAAATCTATAAATATAATCACTCAATTAATTCATACCTACTTACCTTTTTTTTTAATTACCCATACTTACCTACCTATATTTTTATCTTGTTGACTCAGGACTTTGATTTTTATACACCTCATATGGACTATAGACCGCCGTATCTACACTAATATTATAAAGAGGAAAACTTTGTTTGTATGTTTGTTTGTTTGTACTGAATAGGCTCAAAAACTACTGGACCGATTTTAAAAATTCTTTCACCATTCGAAAGCTACATTATCCACGAGTAACATAGGCTATATTTTATTTTGGAAAAAAATAGGGTTCCGTAAGATATTTGGGTTTTTCGGACACAAGGTGTAAAAAATCAACCAGAAAAGTTACTTATTTTGCGTACGCTGCCTAAACTATAAAAGATAGAACCATAAAATGTTCTAATTAATTGTAGATCTTATAAATATCTACAAAAAGTCCGCGACACACTATACCCATCTATGTCGAGTGAGGCACAGCAACCATTTTTTTATTTAAAAATCTTGAATTTTTTTTGGACTACATTTAAACGCGTTTATTTTACTCATGCTATTAATCCTTATCAAAATAAATGATTTCATCACTAAGAACAGTTTATGGAGATAATATTTGGTCTTTGAATGATTAAAATTGGACGTTTGGTTTTGAAGTTATGGCGAAATTAAAATATTACGATTTCTGCTGCACGGCCCGTTGCGAAGTGGGCATCACCAAGGGGGGGGGTGCGCGTGCGGGAGGGGAGTTTAGATCTATGAGTAAGGTACCCGCGCGGCTCAGTCGCGAGGTCGGCTCCCTACGCAGCGGTCCTGCGCGAAGTCTAATAATTTTCGTGCGACCAATTTGGCCAATTCTCTTTTTGTTGTGTTTGTTATTGTCAGGAGAAGGTTCTTATGAAAGAAAATATTAAGAAAATTGCGTAGAACATTATTACGCGGGTGAAACCGCGGGGCGCAGCTAGTCTGGTATAAATTTCAACTTGCTAGGTCCACCCGCTCCTGAGAAAATCGGTGGTGACACACGGACAGACAGGTACATACGCAAGACGGACAGAAGGACAGACGGACAAGGGAGCGATCTTATAAGGGTTCCTTTTTTACCTTTTGAGGTATGAAACCATATTATTGTAGTGTCCCACTACTCCCACTGCAGGGCAAATGCCTCTCTACCTACTCCCCTTCCACTGATCGCGATCTTGTGCGACCGACGGATTGCCAATCTGCCAGGAAGTTCAAATCGTCACACCACTTTCGGCGTGGTCTGCCGGGAACCTTAAAAAAACTAAATCAAAATGGGTCCATCCGTTCGGGAGCTATGATGCAACAGACAGACACACAGTTACACACATCAAACTAATAACTCTTACTTCTCTTTTTGGGTCGCGGGTTAAAAATAGAAAGAAAGAAAGAAAGAAAGAAAGAAAGCATTTATTGAGTACAAACACACGACAAACACAAGAATGAAGAAATGAACATGACAATGAAAATTAATTACAAAACAAAAAAAAGTGGTAAAGAAAAAAAACAAACAAAATAACAAAAAAACTAAAAAAACAAAAAAAAATAACTAGCTGCATCCCGCGAATTTACCTGCCTGAGTTCGGGATCGTGATAGGCTACTTTTCACGGCTACAGTTGCGAAATGCGAAAATTTTGGCGCTTTTGTCAACTTGTATTTGCCAATAAGTTTGTGTGAAGTTGTCATAGCAAACTTGAACCAATTAAGTTTGTCGCACGGTAGGTAATTAAAATACTTATGTACGCGCGTGAGAAGTTATACTTCTTTGGCATTATTAAAAAAAAAAAAAAAAAAAAAAAAAAAAAAAAAAAAAAAAAAAAAAAAAAAAATCGCGTGCCAAAATACTCGTCCGACAAAAAACTCGTCCGGCAAAAAACTCGTCCGACAAAAAACTCGTCCGACAAAAAACTCGTCCGACAAAAAACTCGTCCGACAAAAAACTCGTCCGACAAAAGACTCGTCCGACAAAAAACTCGTCCGACAAAAAACTCGTCCGACAAAAAACTCGTCCGACAAAAAACTAGTCCGACAAAAAACTCGTCCGACAAAAAACTCGTCCGACAAAAAACTCGTCCGACAAAAAACTCGTCCGACAAAAGACTCGTCCGACAAAAAACTCGTCCGACAAAAAACTCGTCCGGCAAAAAACTCGTCCGACAAAAAACTCGTCCGACAAAAAACTCGTCCGACAAAAAACTCGTCCGACAAAAAACTCGTCCGACAAAAGACTCGTCCGACAAAAAACTCGTCCGACAAAAAACTCGTCCGACAAAAAACTCGTCCGACAAAAAACTAGTCCGACAAAAAACTCGTCCGACAAAAAACTCGTCCGACAAAAAACTCGTCCGACAAAAAACTCGTCCGACAAAAGACTCGTCCGACAAAAAACTCGTCCGACAAAAAACTCGTCCGACAAAAAACTCGTCCGACAAAAAACTAGTCCGACAAAAAACTCGTCCGACAAAAAACTCGTCCGACAAAAAACTCGTCCGACAAAAAACTCGTCCGACAAAAAACTAGTCCGACAAAAAACTCGTCCGACAAAAAACTCGTCCGACAAAAAACTCGTCCGGCAAAAAACTCGTCCGACAAAAAACTCGTCCGACAAAAGACTCGTCCGACAAAAAACTCGTCCGACAAAAAACTCGTCCGACAAAAAACTCGTCCGGCAAAAAACTCGTCCGACAAAAAACTCGTCCGACAAAAAACTCGTCCGACAAAATACTCGTCCGACAAAACACTCGTCCGACAAAAAACTCGTCCGACGAAAAACTCGTCCGACAAAATACTCGTCCGACAAATATAAATAATTAATTACATTAAAATAATTATGTAGTAGTAGTACCTCTTTGTACTTACTTAAACTATTTGGTTTTATGACAGCTGTCATCTTGCGGTTTGCGGACAACTTCAACATGGTTTTATGACAGCTGTCATCTTGCGGTTTGCGGACAACTTCACGGTGAGAATTTTGTGTGACGCTTTTGTAAAATTTCACTCTCATCATTTTTTCATAACGCGCCTAAAGAAGTATAACTTCAAAAACAACATACAGACGAATTGAGAACCTCCTCCTTTTTTGAAGTCGGTTAAAAAGTATGCTTTAATCTTGCTGCAAGTTTATATACCTACTTGATTATAGAGTTGCATACATGTTGCTTAACAAACTTGCCGCAAGCCCTTTGACGCATCAAACTTGTGGCAGTAGACATTACTGGAATATTTTCATTAACATAAAGAATGTGAACCTAAATTAAATTATAAACAGAGCATCTTACTTTAAACGGAATGAAAACAATGAATAATAAAAAGCAACACAAAGCGGTAATTATATATTTTTTTGTGTTACTTTTGGTTCGGCATCGGGCTGCGTTCCCATTCAGCCAATTAGCCACATATTTGGCCGCATGATAGGCATCACTCTGGCCCAGACGCGCACCTTACAACAGAAATAATAGTGGAAATAATTGAATGCACTCCTTTGCGGAGCCGCTACCGAATATAAAGGTAAAAATAAATGTTTTGCATGTTAGGTACGTGGCACACTGAGACGTACGGATGCATTCTCTCGTCATAGCTACGCACTCAGCTAACAAACTGTATGCGGCCTATGTTTACACCGCTATTCTTCTATAGGATTTAGTGGTGTAACCAGAACAGGGTGGAGGTTTAGGTTTGATTGCGTCCTTAAGATTTAGCCCTTGATCTACACGTAACCCCCGGGTGGCGCTAAAAGAGCAGACAATCAAGCAGTGGTAGACCTTGGCCGGCGCGGTTTCTTACACCACCCCCTGGACAAAGTCATGGCGCCAATTTATTCGTCGCGTTCCATCATGTTGTCCAGGCATGCAGCTCTCACCCTAGACGAGCATGCTACATCCTAACTACAATTACTAATTGTCATAGATGCGTCATAGCGTGTAACGTATTAAGGAAAGTGGATGTAATCTAACCTCTTTGTTAGAACGTTTAACTAACTTCTAACAAGTTATTTTAACCCAGTGTACTACAAACCTAACGAACACCGTCGCATTGGCGGCAAAAAAACCAAGATGGCCGATCAACGCGATCTCGGATGCAAATGGTGGACGCAAAAGCGCCGCCAGCACATTTAAATGTCGCTAGATGTTGATCCGAGCAAAAACTGAGTTTAGTTTTTGCTTTATTTACAGGCATATGGCATTGTGATGGTACTATGGCGACGTAAATATACGTAAATAGCAAACGTTTGAATGGTCTTGATAGATGGAGAGGTTACATTGTTGTTGCGATTTATTTAGGGCTTCATCTATGAAATATTATGTAGATTGAATAACTACCTACTTAAACTAATTTGCGTAACTGCGGTCTAAATAAATTAGACCATCGACTAAGAATTACACATAGACTCAATTGCACCTATTTGATAAAGTAGGTGCTTACTTTATTGTTAAACTTCCTATATTATACCTACTTAAGTACCTATAGATAATAGCATATCTTACTAACAGATAAACAGACAAACAAACAAACAGACATTAATTTTAATAGTAAGGGTTTTTTTAAATTAACAGTTACGATTCTGGCTAGGGAAATTACCTTTATTATTTTCAAAAATCGAATGATGCAGTTTTAATTATTTTCAGCAATTTTCGCTCTCACAGTTTTAGATAGCTCTGAAGGCTTACATATGTAAAAAATTCAACCTGCATATTATGTGCCTGTACTGTGCATAATACAATATACTTTTATGTATGTTTACTGATTACTCGTTAAGATTTCATTTCACCCATCCACCCATCCTACTCATCATAAAAACGAGACTGATTGAAAAACCATTATAATTTTTCAAGCAGTCTACCATTATTGGCGGGAAACACATCAACACAATTGGTCCGTTCGAAATATTCTTACACGGCAATTTACACGGAAAGGGTGGACTTTTTACAATAATTAACATACCAACACATTTATGGTATAATAAACCTTATTTACCTTGTACAGAAAGCCTTTTTTAGTGTAACAATTTGGTTATTTTCGTGTGGTGGCCATTATTCTTAACTTTGTAATCGATTTTGTTTCCATGTTTCTTATCTACATGCAAAGTGTCACATTAACATTATTTTGAATTTGCAAACTGTACGGCGTTTTTTAAATTAAAATGTACCTTTTTTCTCGGTGTCGCTTTTCGTTGGTTTGACACGTCTTGAGCATCACGCCAGCAAAATTCTCACGGCATTATCTCTTCATTGAGGTGTTTGTCTGCATCGCACAGATTGCTAGTATCAAGTTATATTTCGGATAAATTGTAACCCGGTTTTCAGAAATCGGGCTCTGTGTTTAAAAACAGCCAAAGTCATAGTTCGTCAAGTCAATGGCTTAGTTAAGCAGTGGCTATTTTATCCTAAAAGGCCGTGTATTTTTTAGAGAACTTCCCCATAAATAAATACATGGCCGTATTAACTTTTTTGCTTATACTTATAAGAACCTATTTTGGTGATTCTTTGCTGGATAACTAGGTTTAAGTGGATTAAAGAGGTTGGATTACCTACCTACATTCCCCTACGGCACACGGGCGGCGTTTATTTTGGCGGTTATGAAGTTCTTACAAGTGACTCCTAATCAGACCGATTTTATTAGAGAAACAATAAATCAATGCATGCAGCCAATTTAAGTTTGGAACGCGCTGGTTTTTTAACATCTAATCGTAGGGCGTGTTCCAATCGCCTACTGGCCTCCGCGCTCATAAATCGAACACCATCGTCTACAAAAAAATATTAGTGATGGATATCTATCAAAATGCAGCGAGTCGTGTCAAGCCAATAAAAACAATGCAGGAAGGAAAAAAAAACTCAAATATGTACTTAGAGTTTTGGAGGGAATGAGACAACGACATGTCGAGCTGCAGTTTTATTTATCTCATGAAACAGTTGTAAACCAAATTGAATTGTATAATTCTTGTAGAATATTATTTAATTTAGTCCCGTGAAAATACACAAGTGCAGTGAAATTTAAAATCTGTGTAAAACATGGACTTTTCTCATTGCCTCCCAAACTCCTTCAACTTTAGTAATGGCCTATCTACTGGCTAATAGTAACGCCGCGGATTTGCCAAACAAGGTAATAGTAAAGTTCTTCTCTACTCTTGTGGTAAAGTACCCAGCCTCTGCTTTACAAACTATTGAAGACTTTGACAATTTGAAACACTTTTAGTAGGTACAATTTCTAAAAATCGGGCCATTATTTGATACTTCATTATATTATAATATGCACAATGCTGTATGTATGCGAAGCCATAATTTAATAAAAGGTAGGTACCTACTTAATTTAAAATTGTATAATTGTTTGATTACACCGAATTATTCATAAAATAACAGAATTTAAATGTTGAAAGTTATAGTGGTATAATTATGGAACGATTATACCTTTAGTTTAATTATAGCGTGCGTATTTTTAATTGTATCAAGTTTGGTTTAGCCGAAGGCTGTGCTGTTATTAGAATTATAAGGGAACTTTTTAAACCATTGTTTTTGTAAATGTAAAAAATAATCAGCTCAAATAATAGGATGTGAGTCGAAATTATGAAATTCGCAAAAAAATCAGTGCCAACAAATTAAATGCAGAAAAAAAAATCAAGAAACTGACCATTAAAAAAATAAGTAAAACAAGATAATTCGAATTGTAAAATGTCACCGGAAGTGCAATGCGTCTGATAATGGGTGATGCGTGCGCGGGAAACGACGCGCGATCGGATACACGCCGCATTTACTACGGTGACATTTAGATAGGTACCAACATTCATATTATATCAAACACTAGCTGCGCTCCGCGGTTTCACCCGCGTAACTCCCGATCCCGTGGGAATATCGTGATAAAAAGTAGCCTATAACCTTCCTCGATAAATGGACTATCCAAAAGAATTTTTCAATTCGAACCAGCAGTTCCTGAGATTAGCGCGTTCAAACAAACAAACAAACTCTTCAGCTTTATAATATTAAGTATAGATTAATGATACAGACTACTGTGCTACTGCTGCTGGGGTGTTGGCGTAGTGGTAAATCTCGACTTCATTTTGAAGGTCGTGGGTTCTTATCCCGGCTGGCCGTGCATCAATGCGTTCTTAGGATTTATATGACTCCAGACGCGTTGACGAGTTCTTTCCGCTCGACACGGCCAAGTAAGCTGAGAGGGTAGTTTAAGTGCAGGAAAAGCCTATTCCATTCTTACGCAAAAAGGACCCAACTGAAGAGGTCTAGTTATGGAAAACAGCTCGAATAAAAGTACCAATGTGACTAAAAATCATACCTAACGATTGAAGAGTTTTGCACATACCTAGTAGCTCATTTGTCCCTAAATCTATGTACAGTCGGCAGCATAATTGCAGCCCCCGGTAGAGTTCGAAAGTTACTATTATTGAAATGTTTTCATTCTAATAATTTTTGTTTGATAAATCGATGAGTTATAAGACTTTAAACTTCAACTAAAGCAAGCGTCTAGAATCTTGCTTCTGTTGTAAACATTCTTATAACAGCCGTTTTGGACCTCCACGGTGGGTCTGCAATTATGCAGCCGACCGTACCTATCTACCTAATCTCTCTGTGACGCAATATGATTTTTTCTTATTGCGGGTTCACTTCCCGCCGCAGAATAGAGTACGACAATCTTGTTGAAGTTTGACATATTCCCACTTATATCTTTCAATGTCTCTGTCGAAAATAACTCAATTTTCAGTCAATTAATCAATAAGTAATTTGAATCAATTATTCAAAATTTTAATCCTTTTAATCCTGTAATGTTTGCTAAAGGAATCTTCCAAAATTTAGTGAATATTTTCAAAAGTTCCCCGAAACTTGCGGAAAATGTGCTGAAAACTTTGAATTTCTGTGCTGTCAACAGTAGAGACAAAATATTGTGAGTTACTAAGATATTAGTTCAATGGAGTTTGTAGGAGGTAGGTAGGTAATTTGCAAAGGAATTTGCTGAAATGTAAACCTACACCTTTTTTAACGAGGAGGAATTAGCTTTATACATCTTTCCACCACCCTGGGGATTATGTGTAGGGCTACCAACTAGCTTAAAGTGGTAGGCGACCAGACGCCAGAGACCACCGACTACTCCCGACACTGACTAATCCTTGGGTTAGGTACTCGTTTCCTATCGGTGCCAGAAACCCATTAATAAACACCTGGATGTCCCGTATTCCAGGAGGAAGTATTCACTATTTGCACAAACAATACTGCCTCCCCTGGTAAATGCAGATAAGGTATTGACAGACTCTCCTGGTCTTTGAAAAAAAATCGTAGAATAACGCTGGCACATACCTACCTACTTTGGTTAAGAGAGCTCCCCAACTACTACTATTTGATTAACGTGAGCTTTAAACGTACTTAAGAGCCTGTCCACGACGATATTGGGCTACCCTCTCTCGTTGCTGAATCTAGCTTCGTTACCACAGATGCCACAACTACTCCTGCTGGGGTCCCAACCCTGGCCGCCGTGAGGAGCTGGATTGGCGAGACGTGGTCTCCGAGGCGGAACAGATCGTAGGCTACCCTCCATCGTTCCTGAGTCTACGATGGCTGTTCAACGATGAGATCGCTAATACTGCTATACATTTGAGGAAATTAGTAAGCTTTTAATTGGTTGACATTGACATTTTTTCAGTTTTGCATTTTAGCCAAGTTTTTAGTTCAAGTTTTTCTATTGTCCGTCCCTCAGTCAATTCCAGAGTTTAGAATTACCTACATTACCTCTCAGCTGGCAGAGCTGACCGCCCGGCGGTTTCTCCATACATTTTTAATATGGCGCCATCTAGCGGTGCAGTTGATGAACTAAATTGGTTACAGTGCTACAAAAAGTATACAATTTAACGCGATCTAACACTATTACCAACCTACCTATACATAATAACGAAATTGAAACCGAGAGTACCTATGTCATGATATAAATTAATATTGTAAGTAAGTACCTTATATTACAGGTCGGCACAAACCATCCACTTCTAAAATCAGCCAAGAACTTACTGATCGGTTCAAAGAGCAATCTCCAGTCTGTCGGTTTGACAGTGTTGTTGGTCTCGAAGGCAGCTGGCTTCAGCACCCAGGAGTTTATGAGAGATCAGTACGATTCAGGAGTGCTGCACTCACAAAGGCATGTTGTTATAATGTTTTCATCTATCAAAGTCCTGACTGACTGATATGTATATCAAAGCACAGTTCAAACCAATTTACAGATCGGGCTAAAATTTGGCACACATTGCTATTATGACGTAGGCATTCGCTAGAAAATAATTTTACAAAATTTAAACCCTACACGGACGAAGTCGCTGATAAAAGCAAGTAGGTAGGTACACAATACAAGGTATTTATGAAATCCTGAACTTTGTGAGCATGTTCATGGAGGGCTCGTTCCGAAGACACATAGGTAAATCCTAAATTAGGTTTTAAGACGATTTAATGTGATCTCATGCGAATAATTCCAACTGATTAAAAAAATTGACTTCGACTTATGAATTGAAAGGGCCCTAGCCGAGATAGTCGAGATGAAGAGAACCGGACACATGATACACAAGACGATGGTTAACCTGAAGGAGAAGGAGAAACATGGAGACAAGTACAAGGATCTGTTGTACGGGAATAAGATTGTATTGTTGACCGGTAAGTAGTCATTAAGATACATCAAAAATAGAGTAGGACCTAACATAGAACCTTGAGGCAACTCCAAAGTTTATATGCCAGGGTGAATTTTTAAGTGGATTTCTTAAACTACCTATACCTACGAGTTAGCGAAAAATGCTGAAAAGATCCGCGTGCCCGATATTGACAAAAATTAAAACATATCCCCAGGAAACGAATCTGTTAATTTCGCGAAAAAAAAATCATCTCATATTTTTGTATTGATCGATAGTGTTGCTGATAGAGACCCATTCCTGGAAAAACCATAGCAAGGCAAATGAAAGGAAATGGCTTATTTTTGTAGTTTTCTGCAATTGAAAAACAAGAGGTTAAATTACATAGAGCCGCCGCCGTTCATCGAGCGATTGCTTGAGTATTTCCCATTAAAATGATATTAAAAAACTGAACCATATTTTCTTTTTTATGACCGCCAAAACACTTCTTTAATTATTTCAGGAGATTACCTCCTGGCGACCTGCCTCCAACACCTGGGCGGTCTACGTAACAACGATGTCTTAGAGCTGATCTCGACCGGTCTTCGAGACCTGGTGGAAGGCGACTTCTTCGGGAAACATGACGAGAAGAACAACCCATTGCCTACTTCACCGAAAGGTTAGAAGATCCTAGATACATAAATAAATAATAAATAAATAAATATTGCAGGACATTCCACACATCGCCATCTAGCCCCAAGCTAAGTAACTAGACTTGTGTTATGGGTGCTAGACAACGGATATACTACTTATATAATTTTCTTTTGTAAATATATACTTATAATACATAGAAACGACCAGACCACAGACAAATATCTAAGCATAAATACTTGTCTGAGGCGGGAATCGAACCCGCAACCCTGTGTTTGGCAGTCCGGCATGGTGACCATTGTGCCAATTGGGTCGTCATACAAACTGATATTCTTACCTATCTGTACTTGTGTACGGGCTGTTTTTCCGCAACTAGACCTCTTTGGTTAGGTCCGTTCTGCATGCTACCCTTTCAGCTTAGTCGACAGTGACCAAAGGAAAAACTTGTCAATAATTCTGGAGCCAACTAAGCCGCGGGTTTCACCACAATGTTTTCCTCTACCGTAAGAACAATATCAATTTAGCGCAAAATGTCCTTACAAAATACATTGGTCGGCCGGTATTCGAACTCAAGACCTTCGGAATTAAAGTGCAACATCGCTCCTGAATATCTATTAAACCTGTCTACCCAAGTAAATCATTCTACACAGGTACAAACGAAGTCGAATTACACCGTTACGACTGGGAAAACGAGAACAACCTGGGAAAACTTGGCTCCAGTGAGTTCCTTGGTCACGGCAAAGACGAATGGATCCTACGTACAATGCTGAACACGGGCAGCATCCTCGGCAAGGGCTGCCAAGGAGCCATGAAGCTCGCCAACAGAGGCCAGGACATGGAGAAGGCTGCGTACCAACTCGGAGGACATCTCTCCTTACTCTGGCAACTATACTTGGACATCAAAGACTTCTTTACACATCCATATTCGTATTCCCTAGTCGGAGCACCTGTGACCATAGCATTATGGGAATATCCTCAATTATATGGACATGTTTTGGAATCAAAGATGGATGATAAACCGGTAGAATTTAAGCAGTTATACTACGCGGTTAGAGGTACAAGGGCTATGGAATATCTGACATTGTTCCTCGATGACGAACTGGCTGCGATCATGAAATTGAGTGAGAAGTTTCCAGTTGAGGATGCGAGGAATTCCTTGCAGAAAATGGCTTTGACGATGCATGGAGAAGCGATTGAGTATATTGAGAAATAAAACTTACAATCAGGCAACAAACGTGTAGGTAGACCCACCGTATAATTTCACCGTATTTGAAGTTTATAAGTCGTACTCATGAATTTAGAAGACGAACATAGTAATGAAAATATTGTAATAATTGCAATTTTGGGACTTTACGATAGGTCTGAACTTTTGTTGCCAGCGATTAAGTGAATATAGAAGTATAAATTTAGAGTGAGAATAAGTGATAATGAGATCGCAACACGTTAACTATACGGGCATACGCAAATTAGATCGCTGTTACAAATGACATAAGTAAACTTAACTTTTCAATAAACCTAAGATAATATGTCACGATATGTTGACGCGTCTGATTATTTCCATAAATGTTACCGAGTTGTTATGTTCCATTGGAGATGGCGAAACGAAGGAAAGCTTGCAATTATATGATTTGAAACTACTATGGGTGTTTTCATTAATAAAATTATTTAAAACCGGGATATTTATTTACCATGTTTAATGTTTTGATTTTGTGGTAAGTATCCTGTGGTAATTAAGACGTTTATTGTCACTATCGACGCATGTGACTAGAAGAGTGATGAGTATGAATGTAGAGGGATGGAGAGTAATAGGACGACCTAAGAAAAAATGGACTGACTGAGACAAGACATGAAAGAGAGGAAAGTAAACGATGAGATGACGACTAATAGGAGCTAATGAAAGAAGAAAACATACTGCGCCGACCCCAAATAAATTGGGGCAAGGGCAGGAAGATGATGATGTAGCTACGAGTAGAACCCTAACTAAACATAGGTATATTTAAAACTAGATTTTACTGTGGTTCAAGAGGCATTAAACGAATCCTAAGTTGAGAAAAAAATTGTAGCTTAATTACATAATAAAAAATATTAAAGAAAACCGTATATTTTAACTTAATAAACTCTTATAACTACAGGTAACAATCACAATTTTTCCAACAATACTGCACACATAAAGCTACTTGCTATTTAAAAATACACAAAATGCGGGGTAGAAAAATCTAATATTTTGTCTTACGATTTTTCCTTTTGCCTTATACCTATAATATATAAAAACTAGTAAAAAAAAAAGACAGAAAACAATCGGTAAAATTGTCTCATAACTTTGGTATGAAGAGATACTTACAAAAGATAAGTCTTTAATTTAACCAATATCATTTTATATTTGTTTTTGTTGATTTGTCTGTGAAACTACTGGGCCTATTTTATTGAAACTTGGTACAAAAGGTACATTAATTCTTAATTTAAGGCCATATTGTATCCCAATATTCTTATAGAATCTAGTTTTACGTTACGTCTAGCCTAAGTTAACTATAAAGTTTTAATCAACCTCTTTATAGTATTAACTGGTTCGCTATCACCAAAAACTTCTAAATACTTCATCGCTTTTAACGCATTGTCTTCATAAAGTTGTCGAGTTTGTTCCACAGCATCCGTTTTTAAGACTTCCTCTCTAAACACATCTAGGTCTATATCATTAATATTAATGGTATTTTCAATATAACTATACAATTGTGGGTTGTCGTTCAAAGCAAACAGTACAGGAGCGCTGACTAGCGAGTAATTTTCTTTTGTTAAAGTTATTTTTTGTAATTCTGTCGCTGCTTGCCACGCTAAGCACAAGTGAGAGCCGAATTTAAAAGCTTCTGTTTGCTGTTTTGTACTTAAACCACCAAGTAGTAACGCACCTTGACAGCCTCGACCGAACAATGAACCACCGTTATACATAGTTCTTAAAGTCCATTCACGTATCGGGGAACCTAAAGTATTCATCACTTCTAAAGGTAATGTGTCACTGCATATTGTGTAGGTATCACTTAGTTTAGGTATCGGTTGACCTGGTAAAGGCATGTTTTGCTCATCTCTATGCCCGAAGAACTCACCTTCGCTCAAATCTCGTAACGCTGTTGATATTAAGTATGACAAGTCTTGGTTTTTAAGTCTGGCCAGCATTCCGTTCGCAGTAACTAGTAAATAGTCACCAATGAGAATGGCAATCTTGTTGGCAAATATAGCTGTATCGGAATTGTTGTCTCGTTCTTTTAAAGGTATGTTTAGTAAGCCTCGGTGTACGTAGTGACCAGTTCGGATCATTTCCGTCAGTTCGGCAAGTATTCGTTGGTTTTCCACAATGGTGTTGGATTGTAGTGTGGCATCTTTAGGGGCTGCTGCCTTTGATAGGAGTAGGATTATAAGGCCCCAGGGCTGGAGATTATTGTGTTCATTGTATAGTAACGTCTTGGCTGTTTTTACTATTGGATGGTTGATATCCACCTAGAAAATAAAATTTGAATACTTACTATAAGTTTTGCTACTTTATTTGAACTTAAAAATAATTTTACGAGTACTTGACCTTCTTTTATACTAGAAACAAGGTATCATTTTTAAGTCCAAGGGCAGGAAACAGGTAAATATAAGGAAATGTAATAAGTAGGTAGGTAACCTTGCATTTATCGCGAGTCTCTGACTAACCATTACATAACAAAATTAATTAATTTCATAACTAATTATGCAGTAGTCAGGTATTATAAAGATAAAGACTTCGATACAAACAAACAAACTATTTTTACTTATATATAAGTTAATTTTATTGAGTTTCTGCATTCTAATAGCCTGAAAATCGAAATGGGTAGGTACTTACAACTTTGCGCAAATGCATCGCTAAATTAGCGAATTCGTCACTTAGAAGCCATCGTAGATTCATGAAAGAGGTCGGATATCCCACAATCTTCTCTGCTTCTTTTATAATCTTGCTCCAATGAGGTATTGGAGGCCGAAAAATGTATTCTTCTTGAGTGAGGATCGACATGGAAGATTCACTGCGTATTATTTGCGATAATGCAGCCGTACGGCGCAAATTGCGAGCTAGAGTATACGACATGGCTTATGAATATATTGCGAAATAGTTTAAACACACAATTACATTCAGTTTTTCAGTTATTTTCTTTAAATTATTGAAGAAAAACACTACTTTGCATTCACACACGAGATTATGTCATAAGTAGTACTTTTTGACAGTTAAAGATTCGTTCGAAAACCTTATAACGTACTATTTGATGTGAGCGAAGAAAAACTTTGCTAACATGGTTTAACTTCTTAATTTAGTTATATTTTTTTATTTTAATTTTAAAGCATATTCAGGTAAAAACTATGTAAATATTGTATAAAAATATCTATTTTACATTAAATTTTTACCTGTTATATTTTTATAAAGATAAAAAAATAGCTTCTGAACGCGAACGGGTAAACTTTCAATG
Organism: Idaea aversata; assembly: GCA_907269075.1. Taxonomy (NCBI): domain Eukaryota; kingdom Metazoa; phylum Arthropoda; class Insecta; order Lepidoptera; family Geometridae; genus Idaea; species Idaea aversata. Next base: position 13,339,272 of record OU026100.1, on the reverse strand, counting down.
CGCGCGAAAGTTTAAAACGAAGCATAGAGTTTTGGGGGAAATTGCGACGACAAAAGACGTGTATTTGCTTCATTTTATTTAACTTGAGTTAAATTCATTGACATTTTCGTCATCAAAGACGTGAAATTCAATCTTACAATCTGTCTATGAGCTTAGTTGTTTGTCTGTTATTATTGTCGTAGGGACCTACCTAAAAACAATTTTATCCGACTTCAAAAAAGGAGGAGGTTCTCAATTCTTCTGTATGTTGTTTTTTTTAAGCTATTGCATAGCTTTTATCGCGGACTTTGAGCGAGGCGACCGAATCAAGAAATTCCGTAACGAAAATAAAACCTAACACCCCCCACTCCGCCTACGACGTAGTTTTTTTTCGATAGAGATGATTCTTTTTGTGTTTGAAAGGTGATTCCTCAGGGGTGGTCCCATAAAAATTGAGGTGAGGATATGATGTGAATCTTCGGAGTGATGAACAGAATTGCACCTCGATCGTGCAGAAAATTGCTCAGTTTTCAAGATCTCCAGTAGAATCAACCCTTAAACTTATAGGTAAAGATTGATGGAGCATCTGAAACTACCTGCTCATCACTAAACTCCTCAATAAATTACGATTCCGCGTTACAATTTGAAGAATTTAGTTGAATTTAGTCGCCGGACTGGGTTTGAATTAATTTTGATAGAAAGCCCATACACTAATAGGTACTTTCTGTAGGTACCTATGGTTCAGATGCTCCATTCATATGGAGCATCTGAATGGTTTCAGATGGTGGTCCTTCTCATCACCAAACTCCTCAATGGGTTACGATTAGGTACAGGTAGCAATTTGAAGAAATAGTCGCTTTCGGCTCATGGAGTAGAACTTTCAGTGACAGCGGCACTAAAATTAAGAATTAAAAAAATAAATTAAAATTTTAAAAACAGACTTCAAAAAAACCTGAAACCAAAAACTAAAAAAACTTAAAAGTGAAAAATAATATTTCGAACTTAAACATAAGTACTCACTTGGAAGTCGGACTGGGTTAGATTGAATGTTGAGAGGTATTACTACTTAGAACATGGTGTGTCACCCAGTCCGACTTCCAAGTTAGTACTTATGTTTATGTTATCTGCTGTAGTGACCCGAAATTCGAAATAGATTATTTTTCACTTTTAAGTTTTTTTAGTTTTTGTTTTCAGGTTTTTTTGAAGTCGGTTTTTAACATAGAGGAAGGTTTTGGCGGGAACGAGCCAACAACATGTCGTGCTGCAGTTTTATTTACACGAAACTTAGTTGTAAACCGTGTTAAATTGTATAATTCTGGTGGAAAGTTATCTAATTTAGTTCCGTGAAAGTGCACAAGTGTAGTGAAAGTAAAAATCAGTGTCAAACATGGACTTTTCTCGTTGCCTCCAAAATCTCCTACAAGGTTATAGTAAAGTAGCCACCGCTTTACTATGACCCCTGACTTGACAAACTGTGACTTGACGACTTGACCATCTTGAAACACTTTGAGCCCGATTTCTGTAAATCGGGCCATAACTTGATGCAAAATATTACTTGATACTGGCTATATGCACAAACCGTGCGAAGCCATAACTGAAAAAAAAAAACCCGCTGAAAATGAAGAACAAGATGAAAATGGCATAACGTTCGTGGGGCCAAACAAGAGAGAAAAAAAAAAACATAGAGGAATTTTTTATATAACATCGGTCGCGTCGATTCGCGATATTCCATAGACACCCAGCTATGACATGTGACATCACTTTCACTATAATTTGACAGCCCGCCATTTTGTCATTTTTTTCCGCTCTTGAAAAATAGTTGAAGTTGAACGTGGACTTTATAAACTTTTATTAATAGTGTTCTAATGTATGTGAAGTGTTTTCTATTTAAACTTAATAACTAATAAATATGCGGAAAAGTCCAACGAGTCATCTTTACCTAAAGTTAAGTATTTAATGGAGTCTGAAGTATATGATCGATTGGAAGATTAAGTACCTAGGTACATAGCAAAGTAAATAATATTTGGTTAGAAGACTGAGTGTTGATATCTAAGTAGGTAGGTATCTATTTTATTAAAATACTAAGTATTTAAATAAGTATATAGTTGGATAAGTGTAGGTATATTCTTAGAATCAAATTGTTTGGCTACTCGAGTAATAGTTTGGTAATTATGACTTCTCTGGCTGTAAGAAGTGTAAGTATTTGAGAAGAATGTCTTCTTTGACAAATGGTGTTGTTGGGGCGTAAGATGCCCTGTATAAAGAATTATAATAAGAATTACTCGGACGTAATAGAACCAGTCATATATCAAACTATCCCATGAATGTATTGTTTATAGATTATCTAAAGAGAAAAGAAGTCACCCTGACTGCACTAGCGGTCAACGGTGACCCTCGGTTTAGTGGTGCTGAGTACCGCAGCCTCATTGGTATTTTAAACTTACAGAACTCGAAGCAGAACCCCTGATTTATCCAGACTCAGGAGCAGAGCGGAAGGGAAGATACCAGATAACAAACTTGGGTGAGTGTTAACTTTAATTAAATAAATTATCACCCAGAACTCTTGTGTCGGGATAGTAGTCTGGGAAGCATCATGAGAACAATTATAAATATGTTTATACTTACAAAAACATCCCAACGACATATAACTAACTAAATCGGAGTAATAATTATTATTTGGACGACAAAAAATATAGGTAAGTAGGTAAATAACGCAATCGTTATCTCGCAAGTAAACGATCCGGGGCTCTATTTTTGAATCGCTCGTGTGACAAAGCTTTGTCGTATACGCCTACGAGTCACGCTCGACTTCCAAGTCGCATGACACAAATTTACTGTATTTTTGAATCGTTTGTCGTCGAAATTTAAAATGTCAATTTTTATTCGTTTTACGCAGTTATTTGAAAAGCGGTAATTACCAGCGGACATCCGAAATTATCCCAAAAGATATAAATATTTTTCAAAGACCGTTTCCGAATGTTTGACTATAATTGTTTGATGTTTATTCTACCACTCGCCTGTCGGCGACGAGTGGTGGAGACCACTCGTTACGATGGAGCGATTCAAAAATAGCGAATTTCCGATGTCGAACGAATATCAGTAGAAATCGAGCGCTCGACGCGGGGCGAACAATTCAAAAATAGGGCTCCAGATCAATAATTAAGTACCTACACCTCAAAAATTACACAGCACAGTTAAAACTATAAAAATATTCCTGATACAGCCGTCCATTCAACCAATCACGTGTCGGCATTTCATAACTCAAAAAGCTCAGTTAAGTCTGACCATGTTCCTTGTGCACTTTTCATTAGCGCTAGCGGTTTTGTAACTTTAATAAATTGTTTGTAGTTTTCTTAGTTCTACGAAAATCCGTCCGGTTATAAAACTTGGTGGTTGTGTAGGTACTTGGGCGGCCCGAGGCCCCATGCCGGTGGCGCGGACTGCCGCGGAGTGCTAGTAATTAAAAAAATAAAAGCAAGTGTACGTATAATTTGTAGAGAGTTTATGACGCACCGGTTCGGTCTGGTTACAAAACGAAGAAGATCGATTTTGCATTTTGATACGGTATTGATTGACTGTTGTCTGACTGTCGATGGTATATCTATCTAGTTTATGGTTTTTGTTGAATTAAACTTATAGAGTAGGGCGACGAAGTTACTTATATTTAAGAGAAGATAAATGTAAATCAGTAGGTACCCTTATTACCTATATGCTTTTAACAATATCATTTCAGGCTTCTATCAGCAGATAAAATAAATGTACCTCTTTATTATTAACACGTCGTCGCACAGAAGTTCGCAAAATTCGATTCGTTTTATGGCGGGAATGGAACCCACGACCATCGCGAGATCTTTACGACTATGATACATTTGTATGATCTACTGATATGTTTCTGGTCTGAGTTATTTTCTATGAAAGTTATTATTAGGAATTTAAAAAAGAAAAGGTTTCATGTAAGTAGGTACTATTGTAATCGCTGTTTGGCACACATATTTAAAACACAGTTGCTCAGCTTGGATTTAGAAGGCACTATTTTATCTATTCTTACTAATAATCTATACCTAATATTATAAAGAGGAAAGAATTGATTGTCTGTTTGCATTGAATAGGCTCCAAAACTACTGGCCCGATTTTAAAGAAACTTGGTATGAGGATAGATTGGTTCTTGGGAGTAACGTAACATAGGCTATTTAGCCTGATATTCCCACGGGATCGCGGACTTACGCGAATGAAACCGTGAGGTGATGCTAGTTGTAGATAAGACAGCAGGTAACTTAGGGCACTGCGGAGTTTTAGGAACCAGATTGGAACCAGGCACTCAACGTAGGCGTGGTCTAGAAAATCTATACTATATTATAGAAAATCCATATTATAACGCTGAAGAGTTGTTTGTTTGTTTGAACACTAATCTCAGAAACTACTGGTTCAAATTGAAAAAATATTTTTGTGTTGGATAAATCATTTATCGGGGAAGGCTTTAGGCTACTTTCTATTTTGATATTCCCACGGGATCGGGAATTACGCGGGGCGTAGCTAGGATTTTAATTATGCATAGTATACACTGTATACATGAAGATTTTGTCTATTGAAAATTACCCTTATTTTTATAATGGGCCGTCCTTTCTGTAAAAACATGGTAAAACCACACAGTCAAAAATGAAGGCTTGTCTATGGTCACCGAATAAAACCTTATAAATATGCATGAAGTAATTTTGGAGGGAAGTTGAAATAAGTGGTGCTCAGTAAATTGCTTCTTCGGTTATTACTGCGCATCGCCAATCCTATCCATTTAAAACCAATTATGTTTTATTATAGACTGGAAAGGATACGTGGGTACGAGAAGGATGGACTGACCGGAGACTAGTTAGTTTTTTTTTTTTCAAGTTATTGAAGCATCGCACGGGCGCGCTGTTCGGTCGTGAATGGTTCCTTAATGGACGTTGGGAAATATAAAATTAAATCGAATAATAATGAGTTACATAGGCTTATATAGTACCTACGTGAGGGGTTCAGCGACGGGTCGGTCGTCAGGGCAAGCGATCGCAGTCTACAGACTTTTATATCTGCCGATCGGTCAAATATTTTAGAGTTTGATTGTTTCGAATAGAAAGATTAAGACTTATAACACTATAAGCACCGCTGTAAGAGTATTGGGATAAAAAGTAGCCTATGTTACTCCCGATGAATCAATGTATCCTCATACCAAGTTTCGTCAAAATCGGGTCAGTTGTTTTGGAGCCCATCCAAGTAAACAATACAAACTAAAACAGGAAACTAAAACGAATAGCTTCACTGAAAGGACTTGACTTTTTTGAAACACGAATTCTGAAATTTTTACCATAATTTGGTGCACAATTTATAAATACCTATGCATAATTCTTTAAAAAAACTTCGACAGTCTTTTGTGTTATTGTTATTTTATGATACTTTCATGGTTATTAATCTTGTTTTTATTATAGATAGACCATCACAAACCTATCGGACTTTGTCGATTAATCCTGGTCATAGACATTATTCGTTTTTTCTTGGTTTGGTCGATCTGCCGATCGAAAAGTCTGTTCTCTGCGATCGTAAGGCTTTGTTATAGAGTTCATTGAACTCGACTCGAGTACTAATTATAAATTGCATGTGGTTTAATGACTGGTAATTTTTGGACGTTGATGGTCCGTGTTAATGATGGGTTCATTAATTTATTGATGGGTAACATGAATAGCTTATTTTACTTGGAAAATAATTATATCCGAGATTAGCTACAAAAGAGCTTAGATTAGCTACAATCGGTTTTATAAAATTCACTAAGTATTAAAGTTATTTTTTTTTAATCGATTTTCAAATTCATTTATTCGCATGAAGTATGTAGGTATACAATTTTTGACGTGACATTCGTTACATTTGGCTTTTGTAAGCGTGAGCCCTTACTTTTCTAACTGACCACAAAAAAAATCGCCCTGAGTTTCTTGTGCGAAGGCACAAGAAACTCAGGGCGATTTTCATTGGTGGGCGCGTTCCGAAGGCACACATCCTAACTTAGTTTTTAAGACGATCCAATGTTATTACATGAAAATTGTGTATTCCAAATTAATAGAGAATTTTGAATGTGACACATTAAAAATTGAGTACTTATTCCTTTAAAATAATAGCAACATAATAAAAATAATTCATTCACTTTAACCTTCATATGCGGTTATTTATTTGTTGTGAGCGGCGAGATGAAAGTAGTATTGTTACATTGTACGCTAATGCGTCCATTGAGACAGACAGACAGACACGACGTATGTAAATATATATAATTATGGAAGATTGGTACCTATATATATAGGAGTTTTGGCGGGGAATAAAAAAACGTGATGTGACATAGAAAAAAAGGTCTTGAAAAATAAGCAGCATTATTAATCTATAATAATATTATAAAGCTGAAGAGTTTGTTTGTTTGTTTGAACACGCTAATCTCAGGAACCACTGGTTCGAATTGAAAATTTATTTTTGAGTTGGGTAGTCCATTTATCAAGGAAGGCTATAGGCTACTTTTCATTTTGATATTCCCACGGGATCGGGACTTACGCGGGTGAAACTGCGGAGCGCAGTTAGTTTAAGAAATAAGTAATCTTCTCCTTAGAATAGACGATAGAGATTTTTTTATTGTTTTTAGTAATTGTTCTTGAAAATACTAAGCAGTATGATTAATTTAAGAATAATTATATGTTTAAGATGTTTATAAATATCTACCCTTAAGAAATTATTATCTATATAGTCCAGGGAAGGTTTAAACGGTGAGAAAGATGGGACTTACGCGAGTGAAACCGCGGGGCGCAGCTAGTATTTACATAAATTTATTGCATATCCTACTGTGAAAGTTTGTGTGTTAGTATGTGTGTATATTTGTTACTTCTTCACGCATAAACTACGGGACTGATTACGAGAAAACTTAGTCTGTAGATAGCTCATGAAGACCTGGATTAACATATAGGCAACTTTTATACCGATAGTCCCACGGTATCGGGGTTTGCGCGTGTTAAACCACAGGACGCAGTTAGTACATAATATAGTCCGGTCGCCATCTCCCCTGTAAATACGTATGAAACTTCAGTTCAGAATGTAATTCCACAACATGATACCCTGGACATATCTGCAGAATGGTCAGCAGACCTTTTTTCAGTCTATTTGGGCTAAACTTGTTGCACCTACATTATTAGGTAAGTATTCGACTACATGGCAACATGCACAAATCGAGCGAAGCCATCATATTAAATTCAAAATTTTTTTTTATTCAATAGGAGTTATGCAGTGCATTACTTCACTTTGAAGCGTCTTAATAAATTTAAAAAATTAAAAACCAACTTCCACTTGAATGAATATGTTATTTTAATATTAAGATGCAAACCCCATTATCAAAACCTTGTCTCCCTTATTCCAAAACGAGGTTTAAGGATAGTCCGAGATGCGGATTTAAACCTAAGATTTAGACACAGATTTACTCGTGAACTAAAGTCTTAACACTATCCCTAATAATCTATAGGGATAGTGTTTAAACTATAGTTCCCTATATAATCTATAGGGATAGTGTTAAGACTTTAGTTCACGAATAAATCTTCATGTTAAATCTGTGTCTAAATCTAAGGTTTAAATCCGCATCTCGGACTATCCTTAAACCTCGTTTTGGAATAAGGGGGTGTAATTTTAACAAGTAAGATAAAAAGGTTCTAATTTTTATTCCTATTCTAACACCGTAAGTTAGAAAGTTCCGCTACCATGCAATAGATGGCATTAGTTGTATCGTTCTAAAGGATTATGGATGTAATAAATATTGCAGGACAATGCACACAGCGCCATCTAGCCCCACGCTAAGCAACTAGGTTTGTGTTATGACTTACTTAATGGTAACTAGGCAACAACGGATTTAATACTTTTAAACATTTTGTAAGTACCACTAATATTTTTGTAAAATATTGTGTACACTTAAAAAAAACTTTGAAAAATTTTCAAACTCTAGAGTTTGAGAAATTGAATTTTTGGGTATTTAAGGATAATTTTCCCAAATTAATAAATATTTCATAATTTAACTATGAAACCTTAGAAAAAACCAAGTAAGTACTAAAAATATATTTACTTATCCTTATTATTATTTAGTTTTTTTGCTTTATACCAGTTTTTTTGGGTCAGGTTCGTACAGGGTTTTTTGTGACAACCTGTACATTTTGTAGAATATTTGAACTCCATGCTCTTATGAGTAAAGGAGAATGCACCGACACGGGACGATCCCGCGCCCGCGCCCGCCTCCGCGCTCCGAGTTACGTTTCCTTCATTTCGACATTCCGGCTCACAATCATTGTAGCAATTTTCCGGGGCATCCGTCGTCGGAGACCGGGGTGGTACTCTAAGCGACACTGTTCTATTATTTACATCATTCAAAGGCTTTTTTTACCGACTGCAAGGAAAGGGTTATGTTTTTCGCGCCTATCTTTGTTTGTTTGTAATATTCTTTTTATTAACTTGATATTTTTCGTTATCTAGTACCCTTGGACTATTGATAGATAAGACTATGATAGTAATTATTTCCCCGGGTCTTAATCGCGTTTTTCGAAACGTGGAGGTAAGAAAATAAAAATAAGAAATATGCGATTAAAAATGAAGACGCGTAAAAATAAATAACTTAATCGTGTGAGTTTCATAAGTTTAAGGCTATCATGTTATGGCTATTTATAGCTATTTTAACTTAGGCATCCGCTAAGAAAAGGTGTTGGAAAATTCAAACCAAATTCGAATTGGATTTTACTTAGTTAAACTCACTACAGTACAACCAAGCTTGCTTGGCTTTTGGTTGATGTCAATTTAGAGCAGCACACGGGATGCCCCTTAAACTGAAGGGTAAAATCTATAAAACCGTGATAAGACCTGTCGTCATGTATGGATCGGAATGCTGGGCCGTGAAGAAGAAGGATGAGAGAAGATTGCATGCAGCGGAGATGAGAATGTTGAGATGGATGTGTGGAGTAACGAGGATGGATAAAATAAGGAATGAGTATATTAGAGGAAGCCTGAAAGTAGCACCGATTACTGAAAAAGTAAAAGGGAACCGTTTAAGTTGGTATGGACATGTGATGAGAAGAGAGGAGACGCATGTAACTAGAAGAGTGATGAGTATGAATGTAGAGGGATGGAGAGGAAGAGGACGACCGAAGAAAAGATGGATGGACTGCGTGGGACAGGACATGAGAGAGATGAATGTGAACGATGAGATGACGACTAATAGGAGTAAATGGAAGAAAAAGACATACTGCGCCGACCCCAAATAAATTGGGATAAGGGCAGGAAGATGATGATGACGGCTCCTTTTGAGTGATGATGATGTTTTTTGTTATCACCTTTTTTATCATCATTATATTAGCCTCAGGACGTTAACTGTTAAACATAGGCAAACTCATGGAGTTTTTATTATTTTTTGCGACCATGCTCACAAAGGTCATGATTACAAACATTGTTGGAGTTATTTAAATTAGAGCAATTAAAGTCATGTTCAAGTATCCAGCTGTTCGAATAGCTGGTCAGGGGTTTTACCTTAAGTATAATTCAGTTAATTTATTTCGCCATAATATTACATTGCATAATAGGTACCTAATTTATAGTAAAACTAAAAATACATTTGCCCATATCATTTTATCGTGTTGACTCGGGACTGGCGATTTTAGACCTCAGTATCTGGTATAAATTTCAACTTGCTAGGTCCACCCGTTCCTGAGCAAATCGGTGGTAACAAACGGACAGACAGACAGACGGACAAGAGAGTCTATTATAAGAGGAGATCTTAAAAGGGTTCCTTTTTTGACCTTTTGAGGTATGGAACTCAATAAAAATCATTAAAAATAATGAAACTAACATAAAATTTAAAAAATAACGACTAATTCAAAATTCTAATTACGTCACTTTAGTTTAAGTCATTTTGGTCGGTATAGCCAATATTATCTGCAGCGTCCTCCTGGCCTACAGGGTAGCACGCGGGGTGGCGTCGCAAGCGGGGAGGTTAGAACTGACGCCGCGCGAAAATTACATTCCACGAGCAACTCGCATATCTATCACTCGTGAATTTAACTTTAGTTTCGGAACGGCTGCGCTAAGGAATCCTACTTATTCGGTACATAATAATAGTTTCACTTCCTTAGGAATCTCACTTACAATCGGATACCTTCATGTTAGCTTTTCTGACTTGCTGATAATCATAATACGTCTTGACCGTTTTCTTCTTGGACTTCTTAAGGTTTCCACACCTCGAGAGGAAAAAAACGGGACCTTGATTTTGATCACTAGGTACACCACCACCGGACTCTTGGGTGTTAGAAATTATTAGATAATAGATAGCTAGAGACGTGGTTTGAATATTTATTGATGTTGGATTTTTCTAATACAGCTTTATCTATCAATAGCCTAAGGGTACTTAGGACAAAAACCTGGTAAATCTTTATTTACAAAATCTTAAATCGTAAATTGTAAATCTTTATTGTCTTTACAATTTTTGAACAGTGTCGCTTTGAATCTTTCAGTTTCATAAAAATCGGTCAGCAGAGATTGTAAATGCCACATTTGAAATCGGTTAAGGAAATGAGATTTTAACTCATTAGTTGTCTTCTTGTATTTATTAAACGTATCGTAGTCGTTATTTTAAATGACTTCAAAAGGAGTAAGTTTTAGCGATGTTCACGTCTTACTTCGGCATTTGAAGTCGTATGTCCATAATTCCTTTTTGAATGCTTTTTTTAATTAACCTTATTATCAAGTTATATTTTTTGCATCAAAGTTTGGTCTAATTTCTAGGAGTAGCTCAAAGGGTTTTAAAACCATCACAGTTCGTCAAGTCAGGGGGCTTATAGTAAAGAGAATTATGCACAACACAAAATGACGTATTGTTTAAACTTATATTACGTCTCGGTCACTCTTATGAATATTTCATTAAGTATGTCTCTTTCTAGCATAAACCTTAACCAAGTTATCATTTCAATTAACAGTGGCGCCACTATCTACGTAAGTTTACAAACTATCTCAAATGTTTTTTAGTTCTAATTTTATCCGCTCGAATGTATTGTTGGTTGGACAATACGTGACTGGCCATGTGAATGTTAGCTTGTGGCCGATAATGGCCGGGTTTGACAATAACATTAATTCGATAGCTAGCTTTGATTGGATTATTGAAAGATGGCGCTCGGTGGTGATTTATGCTGGATGAGTTAAGATGGTCGAAATCTAACCTAAACCTCAGAATAGATAATACTAGCAACCCGCTCCGGTTTCGCACGGCTATATTATGCATGTATTATACATATAAACTTTCCTCTTGAATCACTCTATCTATTAAAAAAACCGCATCAAAATCCGTTGCGTAGTTTTAAAGATCTAAGCATACAAAGGGACATAGGGATATAGGGACGGCGAAAAGTGACTTCATTTTTATACTATGTAGTGCTTCGCACTAAAATCATACCTTGAAAAATAATCTCACGCGACCTAACCTAACCTAAACCTCAAAATATAAAAATAATAGTCTCTTAAATTATTAAAATAATTCCTCACAATAATTCTGTAAAGCACAATGTAGATGAAGGACTTGAGACTCATTTGTAGAAACTTAACAGGTGGACTGTCAAAAAAGCGTCATAAAGCCAGAGACATAGGATTTCTAAGTTTCATGCATAAAGGAGGAAAGAGGATGTAGCTAATCTAACCTTATAAAATAATCCATTATATAATAGAGTGATTTATTTAATAAAATCATCAGTTTTCATTAGTTTGCCAAAAGAATGTAACCATTAATAATTTACTTAGTAATTTAACCCCTACTATGTCAATGTATACTAGAAACAACAATACCTAAGTAAACTTTTTGAACTCACACGATTTGTATACATAAGTAAAAATTATTTTCCCCTTGTTCATTAAAAATATAGAAATATGCGATTAAGACCCGGTAAAATAAATTTACTATGAAAAACAATAAGTAGTTATTTGTGCATGTATTTGAACGTACACGCGTGTTGGTGTGGTGCGACCGTTAGAATATATTTTTCAGGCGTCCGTGCGGAAAGTGATCGCAGTGCGTACTCTGATAGCACGGGGTACGGTGTGCAAAAACAGTTTTTAGTAAAATTAATTTATTATAAGAGTAGACACATGGGCAGGCACCCGTGGCGTCGTACAGTCTAAACCCTCTAAGAAGAGGCCCTTGCCCTGTGCTGGGAACTTTAGTGGGGCATAGATAAATAGACGTAGAAATAAAACATAGACAACAAATGACAAAATAAAATAAATAGGTATAGTGAAAGATCATAGAGTTGCAAAAAGGGCAAACTTTTCCAGGCAAATATGTCACAAATATTTGTGAGCTAAGTTGTTTTTTAATTTTCACTTGACTTGTCCTGTAAGTTATGTAAGCTAAATTACATGGTTTTATCTAGGTCAAAGAGAAGTATCCTGTAGGTTTTGTGTGTTTTTTTGCTAGCAGTACTCGCGCGACACGGCCGTTAGTCGCCAGTGTGTCGCGACCGAACGTTTTTCATTGCACGTCGCTTGATGAATCCGTTGCGGCGACGCGCAACTGTCGCGCGGCAGCACAACGATTTGAAACCAACGGTTATAAATGACGCACTGACTGTGCTGCTATGTTCTATGTTGTTCTTCATTTACTTTAAGATTGTTGAGGTTTATGAATCACGATGCATATTGACACGTAAGGGGTTAATCACCAGGATCAAATTTTTTGAAATTATACGAGAAAAAGAAAAGTTTTTGTCTAGTTAGCTAATATTTATTTACAAAACAATTTAAAAAAAAATATTTACAACTGTAAAAAAACACCTCAATTTCATAATAATAAATTAAAAGTCCTATGCAAGGGTGCTCAAAGGGATTTCGTAGCGGGATGCCTACTATCGCACTTAGCCGAGTTTTTTTACATTTCAAAGAATCTGGAGCACAAAGACAACATTACTAAAATCCCATACTATAGATCGCACCATGCCTACTTTTCCCATAACACAAGTCTAGTTGCTTAGCTTGGGGCTAGATGGCGATGTGTGGAATGTCATGCAATTTTTTTTAGTTAACGTCGAATTTATGTCGCAGTCCGCCAGCCGCCAACTTTGCAAAATACACGTTTATTTAATAGTATAATGCATACTTTGGTACGCGTTAGCTCGTTGATGGATGGCAATTGGCGATGCTTATCCGCTGCCCTTTAGTCACCCGAAGCTAAAACTAGTATTCTGCCGTCCTCAAGCTAAAATGCCGTTATGTACAAAAACTACTTTTTGAGTTATGAGCTAAAAACGCGGCAATTTTTTGAAAAGCGTGCTACTTTATAACTATCACTTATAATTGGGATTTCAATGTACTGATGGATAGATCTCACGAAGCACTATCAAATAGCAAATATTTTAATTTATAATAAGAACTTTTAAATAATAAAAATTGTAAAAATGTTTTTTTTCTTAGTATTTCTCTAATTATTAATTCATAAATCCACGTCTAAAATGCCGTTGCGTAAACAATAACGGCATTTTAGTGTTTGGTTTTACTTTGATTTTATAATGATTTACGATACAAAAAAAAATTACATTCATTTCTAAATTAGAAAGCCGTTAAAAGACTTTAGAGTTATTTTAGCTTAGCACCATGATATTTTAAATTAAATGAAAATGCAGTTAAAGTACTTAGCCGCTATTTAGAGTTGGAATTTATGAAAAAATATTTTTATTGATGAAATTTTTACTATACTACAACGCTAAACTGCGGCTAAATACAAAACTTACTACGATAACCGCATTTTAGCTTAGTCTTTATTCTATTTTTTTGAAGGGTATCAAATTAAATACAGAAATAAAACAATTTGAAATAGTCATAAGATCTTTGACATTAATCCCAAACGACCCAGTTTAGAAGTTATGTGTTAAATAAAAATTTGCATTATTATAATTTCAATCATACGGAATTGGGTACTAAGTAACCGTTTCTAATAAAAAAATCACACATCGGTAACTTTGGTAATGGATGAAAAACAGACAAAAAACATAAATTTAAAAACTTAAACATAGCCATAGTAATCAATTTATTTTACGTTCAAAGTTATTCTCGAAAATCTAGTTAATATTAGTTGTACCAATATTTCACATGGTGTGCTCTATCTAAGTATGTATTTTATACTAATATGAGATAATTATTGAAGTGTTTTGGAGATAAAGAATGATTGTATTTTATACCTTATCCAATATGATGATTAAAAGTTTCAGCTTAACAGCGCGAGACCTCAAGATTTTACAAAGAATTTAAAAATAAAGAATTCCATACAATTTAAAAATACATTGACTTGTTAAGAAATACTCATTATTGAATGTTTCGATGTCCTTGACAATGTTTATTATTACGAAAAATTAGTTAAATTAGTTAAAATTTACGAAAAATTAGTTATTATAATTGACCATAACTTCTAACTAAAATGGGGTCAATGGATTAGCTATTGTCGAAATATCAATTCCTGAATATTTCATCTAAACCGTGCGAGACTGAAAGATTTTGTAAGGAAAATAAGTTGTCGTGCTATTGAAATATGAAAACTCATGCTTGTGACGTTTTGTCAAAAATTACATGCTTAGAATCACATGTTATTTCATGTTTCGATGTTCTCGATAGTATCTTAAAGTAGACGTAGTAGGACATTTTTATTATGAACATAACTTTTAAACGGGAACGTTTGGGATCACGGTCAAAGGTCACATGGCTTAATTATTGTTTAAAAATCAATCCTTGAAAGTTCCAGCTTAACCGTGAGAGACCGAATTATTTTATGAAGAAAATATTTTTCATTTCCATACATTCAAAATATACAAACTCTTGTTTTATGGTTTTCTGTCAAAAATGCCATGCTTAAAATGACTTATTATTGAATACTTTAATGTCCCCGCCAATATTACGTACTCATAAAATAGTAAAAAAAAGACATTTTTATATTGACTATAACTTTTGAACGAGAATGTTCGGGATCAAGGTCAAAGGTCACATGGCGTAACTATTGTTTAAATATCAATCCTTGAAAGTTCCAGCTTAACCGTTAGAGAACGAAAGATTTTACGAGGTATTTTTTTTCATTTCTGTACATATAAAATATACAAACTCTTGTTTTATGGTGTTCTGTCAAAAATGCCATGCCTAAAATGACGTATTATTGAATACTTTAATGTCGCCGACAGTATTACATACTCATAGGATAGTCAAAAAATGTCATTTTTATTTTGACCATAACTTCTAAACGGGATCGGTCGGGATCAAGGTCAAAGGTCACGAGGCTTTACTGCAGTCTAAATATAAATCCCTGAAAGTTTCAGCTTAACCGTACGGGACCGAAAGATTTTATGAGGAAAATAAATTCCATTTTCATACATTTAAAACATACAAAGTCATATTTTGTGGTGTTTTTTTTAAATAACAACAAGAATCACTTATTTTTGAATTTTTTGATGTCCCCAACAATCTTGCATACTTAAAACTCACGAAAACACAACTTAATTTTTCAAAATTCCTATGAAAGGCACGCTCAAAATTCCGCCCATTGTGCGCCGGACTGAGCGGGCCCCCCGGCCGACCACCCGCTCCGCCCGCTTACCCCGTCGCCCCGAACATTTCGTCGAAATATTACCCGCGCGAGAGCAGATAGCCGCATTTTAGTTAGGTATTGCGGTTTAGCCGCATTTTAGTCTTGTAGCAACTCAAAAAACATTATCTGAGTTTTTAAAAATCTGCCGTTATAACATTACGGCTTTGTAAACCTTGCAAAAAAAAACTATGAATGCAATACTAAAATGCGGTTAAGTGTCTTTAACGGCAGTTTTGTTTATGATTTATATTTAACGGCTTTATAGTTTAGTACTACTAGAGAACAGAAGCCTAACTAGAGAAACGTTAAGGTACTTTAACTGCATTGTAGAGTACAGATATCGCATAACGGCAATTTAGCTAGGATTATGAGTATATTTTTTTATTAAATACTTACACTATGTACCTTTAACCGCTTTTTAGATTAGCAATGATACTTAAAGGCGTTTTAGCGTTGGAATGTAACGATTTACATGTATATAACGGCGATATTAATTTTTATATTTCGACGACTATAAAAGCTACGAAAATTCTGGTAATACAGGCCGAAAGAGATTTTTTTTCTGATTATGATGGCATCAAAAGGTCAAAATCAACAAAATGTTAGTTAACGGCATTTTAGCTTGAGGACGGCAGTATTGATGGTCTGCTTGCGTAATGAAGTTTTAATTACAATTCGTCAAGATTCCGCTGAAAACCAGCATACACAAACAAAACTGTGAAACATCACCTAGTTTATTCTATGTTAATAATAATGTACATTACATTAAAAGAAAGTTTCCAAGAATCTAAAACCACATAACAATAATTTAAGCTAAGCCGGAATTTTCAGTGAAAAATCGTTAAAACGGTAGTCCAGTGTAGGCGATCAAAGCAGTTATTTGGTCCATTTAACGTGAAATAGTTGCATCGGGTACCAGGCGAGCAGCGAGAGGGGGGAGGTTTTAAAATACGATTTATTACGTCACTGGTTTAAAGCAGATGGACGGACGGTCGTCGGACTTATGTGATATATTCTTAGTATAGTCTACAACTAAACTAAACAAGTATTCTTTTTTGCTTAAGGATGGAGTAGGCTTGCCCACTTCATCCTTACACAAAATGAGACTAAACTGAGAGGGTAGTATAAGTATACTACCCTCTCAGCCGTGACTCCGTGACCAGAGGAATATCGTTAATACGTCTGGAGCCAATTATAAGCCGCGGATTTCATCACGATGTTTTTCTTCACCGTAAGAGCAATGTCAATTAGCACACATACCTATATTTTAAGGAAAATCCATTAGTGTACTGTACGGCCAGCTGGGAATCGAACCAACGACCTTCGGAATGAAAGTCGAGGCATTTACCACTAGGCCAACACCTGTACTTGAGAGGATGGCATAGGATAAGTGCTAGGCAAGCCTATATACCTACTGCATTATCACGCAAAAAGGACCCAACTAGAGGTTTAGTTGCGTAAAACAGCCTGTATACAAGCATATAAAATGCTTTGTCCTGAATGACTGACTGACAGGTAAACGCACAGCCTAAACCGCTGAACGTAGAGACCTGAAACTTGGAGAGTAGGTTTTTGTATGACGTATGCATCCGATGAGGAAGGATTTTTCCGAAATTCTACTCCTTAGGGTGTGAAAAGGGGGGGGGGAGTTTGTAAGGGACAATGTGATCATATTAGAACCATTCTCGACTTCTACGCGGACAAATTCGCGGGCAAAAGCTAGTTATTTATAATTATTTAATAACCATAAAAGCATAAGTTTAGACCTATCTCTACATATAATAAATTCGAAGTTTTGGAAGTAAGCGTTCTACGTCCATAATGATCTTAGCACTATAGAATTCGCTAACCTTATATAGCTCCGGTAGAAAAAAATCTTGCATGCGCGATTCAGGTTTTCTTAAATTTAGAAAATCACAAATTAGTTGATTATTCTTTTTGTTCTGCTTAAAAATTTTGTACACTTATGTATTTTAAGAATACATAGCAATATACACATTTTTTAACTAGAAAATAAAGTAATTAATTTAATAAGATATTTTTTTTAATTTCAAGTAACTAGCGCCATCTCTTCGTTTTCGCGAAACTACCATTCATCTCAGAAAATGTTGATTTTATTTGTTTACCTTTGTTTGTGCAGTCTAATTTCGGGAACTAGGAAACAGATTTTAACATAATCTTCACGAATGTGTTCAGAAAATATCAGAAGAGGTTTAGATATTTCAAGTAGATTTATGTTACTAATTAAAATTTGATATTTCTTGGCGTAAAAAATAAACCATAATATTTTTGCATGAAAACGTACAGAACGTAGGGATGATGTCAAAATTGTCAGTTTGACATACGGAAAGAAGCATCTAGCGCCATCTCTTTTTTATTTATAATTTTACTATGGCTTCGCATTATTACTATCGTGCATATAGCCAGTGTCGCGGTCAAAGAAAATTAAATCCAATGCAGGAGCGTTTTTTGAATTTGGAACATTACAACGCTCCAGCAATTTTGTATGAACATGTGTATGAAGCGGCGTGCTGGGGTTATTAAAAACTTAAATACTCTTTGATTGGATCTCTTTTATCAAAATACTAGCGACCCGCCCCGGCTTTGCACGGCTATATTATGCATGTATTATCTTCTTATCTATATCTATCTATATCTATACATATAAAATCCTTTGTCCTGACTGACTGACTGACGGATCAACGCACAGCCTAAACCGCTGATCGTAGAGACTTGAAACTTGGAGGGTGTGTTCTTTGTATGACGTAGGTATCCGATAAGAAAGGATTTTCCGAAATTCTACCCCTAAAGGGGTGAAAAAGGGGAGCAAAGTTTGTATGGGACAACGTGATTCCTTGGTCTAATCTACTTCAAATTTTGCATAAACTTTTTGACAGAATTAATGGAACACGTGTTTCATATTTTATTGAAATTCATCCTCTAACGGGGTTAAAAAGGGGTAGAAAGTTATTTTGGGGGTGATTTCCTCCGAAGTTGATATCAATACTCCTTTTAAATCACCTACATTTGACACCCATTTCGATTTTATTCAAAAAAGGTTGCACTTTTAGGAGACGGCCTCATGGGGACGTAGAATTCGAAATTTGAAATGGTAGAACATTGTCTCTACATAGTATGAAATATACGAATCATTCTATATTCAAAAGTAGCTGCACCTCGCGGTTTCACCAGCATGTCCCGATCCCGTGGAAATCTTCTTATATAAAAATGAATCGCAAAATGTGTTGGTAAGCGCATAACTCAACAACGCCTGGACCAATTTGGCCAATTCTTTTTTTGTTGTATTTGTTTTAGTCAGGAGAAGGTTCTTATGAAAGAAAAAAATTACAAAATTGCGCAGAAAATTATTACGCGGGTGAAACCGCGGGGCGCAGCTAGTTTTAATAATATGAAGTTTATATTGCTATAGAACAATGTAATGTAAAAAACAACCTTAAACCTTAAAAAAGTTTTCAGAAAAACGTAACTTAAACTTTAAAATTTTTGAATTTATTTTTACAAAGCGGATTAGCCGTGTTTAGTTTCAACAAAGTCTAAAACTATTCCAAACTAACCTCTGTTATGTGACTATCGTACTTCCTGCTGGTTTCTGCTGGCCTGGTGGGTGCGTGTCCGCAGCGCAGCATGACGCTGTCCGTAGCGGGTTCGGATCCCGGCGGCGTATACAGTGCACTCTTGTATCGATCCTTGTAAGTATTGATCGTGACTATGATAGATTGTTGTGTTCGATTTTATAGATACAGGATGTTTGATTTTTATAATTAAAGGGTCCAACGTTCCAGCGACGGGTATCTATTATGAAAGATGGTTGTTCTAGACGTCTGTATGTAAATAATTTTTTTTCTACGAATTTCAAGATTCTTATTATTATTCTTTTATTTTACGAAAAAAGGGGTGAATAAGGGGGGGTGATGTTTACTATGCCAGAATGCAGTCGAAAATAAATTAAATATTATTATTTTGATATTATTTTATCTCAGAGTTAACTGAAACTTGCTATGTATGGATTTTACAAACGATATATAAAAAGCTTTTGAAAGCAAAATAGTTTCTATAATTTCTAGATGAAATAACGTACTTATATTATCTTTATCTAGATTGTTTTGTTTATTCAAACCTTTGATAAATATGTAGCCAGCTCCATTTTTGCTGAACTATCAAATACGTCTTTGGACAGAAAAGTTATACATAGGATGTTTTGATAACGGAATAATATAACCAAAATTGTTCAAATGCGTTTGGTGATCGATTGATAACCCTCTGACCGGTCATGGTGCTTTCAATAAACACCTCTAAAACTTAGGTTCCTTATGCAGAGCGTGCATGAGGTCTTGAACAGTCTGCCGAACACTTATTGCTAGACTATGTAGTACTGGCGGAAATCAGACTTAAGGCTTTTGGTGACGTGAAAAGCCTTCACAAATTTTCATTAAAATTCTGTAGTAAAATTTGTGAAAGTGCTGGATTGGTTCCCGTGGAACCACACGCAACGCCACACGGAGACAAAGTGGCAGGCAAAAGCTAGTTTATAAATGTACGACAAGCATTTTGTGTTTGGCGGATACTGAATAATATTATGGTAAAATTTAAACGCCACTGAAATTATGTAAATTCTCTTATGATTCAGTTTAGAAAACACCCTGTGCGTAAGTAATTTACAAATGATTCATGATTGTGTAGGTAAGTAAGTACACAGTGAGCACTAACAACTGAACATAACAGTAATACCATCGTACCATAATAATATACTAAACGGTTTGAGCAACCAAACAAGTTTTCTAGTTTTGGCATGACGTGCTCTGTATTTTAATTTATTTGATACTAGCGAGAAAGCAACTTTGATACTATGTAGTGATAGTGATTAGCATCACGTAAGTCTTGGTCCCGTGGTAATATTGGGATAGTAAGTAATCTTTATTACTGTCAATGGACCAAATATCATACGAAATACCAAATTTCATCAAAATCAGTCCAGTACCTATAGAAGCTATCACACACATGCATTTTTTTTAATTGTGGATCTTTAATTAATGACCAAGAAATGTTTAATACCTGTTTTGCACTGGCTATATGCCTATAAAAATGGTTAAAACAACCCTTTCCTTGCAGTCGGGTAAAAGGCTAAGTTTTTTTATACCTCGCGCAGCGAATGGTGACCTCTGCGGTAAGTGGAAGGGGTATGCGCAGAACTCGATATTTATATGAAAAATTGAGTTCTGCGCATACCCCTTCTACTTTCCATCAGAGATCAACATTCGCTGCGCTACGTATACCATAGACAAGCAGTTAATAATATAATTCCGGCCGGGCCTCATAAGACGAGCAATATTAAAACAATAAATTGTTTATCATTAAGTCGGCAAGATTATTTCAAATCGGTTTATTAAAGAAAATAAATACGATAAAATTGTAAGTCTTTCCGACTAGCTGATATATCAACGTACAACTCAAACCAACAGACGGATCGGGCTATTTGGTATAAAGATAGCTGTTATGACGTAGGCAATATGCCAAGAAAGGATTTTGGAAAAAATCTCCTACGCTGACGAAGCCGCGGTTAAAGCTAGTTTTAATAAAATAGAATAGAAAATCAGCGTCGATCAGCGCCGAATGTATTTTCATGACTGCCTTACGCAAGTAAAACCGCGGGGAGCGGCTAGTGATATTATAAATCTCAAGTACTCATTAAGTCTTAGTAATTATTTAGTTAATTACCTAGCAGAGCTACTAGCCTGGTTGCATTCGGCATGAGGTACCAGGCGAGCAGCGGGACAGAGGAGTTAAGGGGAAATAAATCGTAAACTTTGATATTGTGGACCGTTCGTTCAGGTGTTTTTGATATTGTACAGATGGCAGATTAGTTAAACATTTAGTTTGTTCGTAATAAACATATTTTGGTTGGATTAACATAAAGGTTAATTTGAAAGTATTTATACTTACTATTCTTCTACTAAACTACTTCTTCTACTACTACTACTTCTATTTAAGAAGAATTAGCTACTTTTTCCTGCCTAGCTTTTTGAGATTTTTTGCTACTGCCGCTGAAAAGAATGAATACCAAATTACTAACTACTACTACTTTTTTTTAGTTTTCGTATAAATAGCATATTCTAGATATTCTAGAATATAATTTCCCAAATAATATTTGGTTTCTAAGAAAAAAATTAAATTTTTTATTCAAATTTAGCATCCCCAGGTATATTTGTATTCACGAAATAAGGCTCACCTAATTACTGTTTTGTAAACGTTACTTTGACTTGTTTGTTTTCACGTTAAAACTTTAATTAACCAATAAACATGTCGCTTTACCTCCACTAATTCAGCCCTTAGTGAAAATTGCGCACCTCCTTGCCCTCCATGCTGCCCTGGTACTGTTCACTTAGATTTAAGTAATCGATTTTAATTAAAAGTTAATTAATTAAGTTATTTTACTTGTACGTTGAATGTAGGTTGACAATAAATATTGTAATGGACGCACCTTTTTAATTATTTAGTGAAAAGATAAATCTATAACCTACCTCCATAAGTGTTTAGTTTTAAAACATATTCATTCGCAGGAGACAAATAATATTTCATGAAATGGTTTAGTGGGGATATATTTCAGCTATTTACAGGGTATTTTCAATGATTCTAACAACTTTAAAAATTATCATGATATTTATATTAATTAAGATTGAAGTTGCTGTTGCTATGTTACAAAAACGAATTAGTACTGTTAGTGTCTTAGGCTAGTGTAGAAAAAAAGTTTCTATCGACTACATATTTGAGATCTCTAAGTAATATTGAGGACATTACAAACAGATCAATTTAGTCGCGAAATCAACTAGATAGAATGGTATGCGCAGTTAGGCTTGTATTATGGTAACCAGACAACGAATAGATTACTACTATAGGTATATCAGGGCGCTCAGTTAGCAAATACGAACAGACCGACATGCATCTTTTTTCCATTATTTTTCGTTCCCAAATACTAGGACACCATGAAACACTAGGACAATAATAATTCAAAAAATCCGATCGACGAATCGACGTCTGTTTCCACGTTTCTTTTGTTGGGGGGGTGGGTGTAGCCCCCTCCAGGGGCTGAGGGGGCTGATGGGGGGCTACAGCTAAGGTTGACAAATGGCCCGCTCCGAGCATCCGCGATACAATCGGTGCGTTGCTTACTGTGCTCCGTTCGAGGAAAAAACGTAGGGTTGTCACTTGTTGGGGGAGTTTGTGCGTGCGGGATAACATACTAATGAGGTACTTGCAGGTAATAAGGGCAACTAAAAGGTTTTTAAAAACCTTGATATTAATGACAAATAACAAGAAAAAACAAATGAATAGTTTTTCAGATTAACAATAAAGCAAATATTTATGTGATGACTTGTTTTTAACAAGGTTTTCCTATTTGTACGAAACATTTAGTTTTTATTTAAAGTGACAGGTGGCCTTTATTACCCGCAGTGTACCTTATTAGATACAAGCTGCCCCTTACTCGCGCAAGTCCCCATATCGTGGGAATTTTGGAATAAAAACCCAAATTCAATGAACTTTTATCCGAGTTTCAGCCATCTGCATACCAAGTTTCATCGCAATCGATTTAGTAGTTTTTAAGTGAAACTTCTAGTGCGTGCTAAAAATGTGATATTATTGGTAACCTAGCAGTTCTTCAAACCCTAGAGAGGACAAACTTACAAACACGTTTAGTCACTTTCTCCTCTCTACGAGACGTGGTTCCCCCAGGCGCAGTAGCTTCATAATATTTGAACCGTTTAGTGGTGTCCCATTTATTTCTGTCTACTACTATAGTTTTAGGATATAAAGTGTAGATGGAGTATAGTGCAGGCAAAATACCCTGAAAGGTGTGTAATTGCTATTGTTTTTAATATAGTGCCTGTAAGAGATTTTTTATTTATTGCCTATTCAGTCTTACTGTAGGGCAAAGGCCTCCCTCCAATCTTTCCAGTGTTTCCTGTCTAGTGCCAGCTGGGTCCAACTCCTCTCACCATCTCTTTTTGGGCCTGCCGGGGCTTGCCTGCTTTTCAGGACCCAGTCCGTGATGGTTTTTGCTTACATCTGGTCGGAGATGAAGCAGATATGGTAGAATAAAAGAAGTTGTAAAATAAGTTATCGTTGTCATTAGGTACATGACTCTTGCAAGAGACTCCCTATCTACATACCGAAATAAAAGCCCCTTTACGTCAAAAAAACCAGAATATTTTCAATGTAGTGTGAACCCTAACGCACGCGTCACTGGACTCGTCCCAGCGTGCCATTACTCACTGTCGGCCGCCATTTTAGCCCCGCCCGCTACGACCGACGCTACGAGATGCTACGGTCGTAGCAACTGCTACAGTTCGCTAGTTAGGTGCTACGAATAAGCTAAACTAAGTATCTACCTACGAATTGATAATACTTATTTTTAAACAGTGCCTTTGTTCGGTTTGTGCATATTGCCAGTGTCAAGTTCATATTTTTACATGGCTGAAGTGTGTTCTCTCAAACAAATATTTATGTAGCAATGTTTATTTATTTATGTATTTACAAAAGAAAAGTATTTAAGTGTTATATCTATTGTCTAGGCTAGATTGCGCAGATTAGCTTAGATTTTTAAATTGTTTTCCCTCTGCGTTATTAGAGAAACTAAAGGTTCCTACTTATACCTTATTAAAATGAAACGAAACAAGTTTTTTTTATGTTTTAATATTTTTTACACAATTCGTAGCATTCATAATGCCGACACTGCCGTCTCCAGTCAGCCCTTCATTACACGGTGTCCTATGTATACCATCATTATTTATTTATAATATTACTCACAAATTATTCAATATAAATTATTATTTTGAATTGAACCCGCTGACAGACGTACAATGCACAATTTACAACTATATTTACATGACTTCGAAAATAATGTACATATTCATAATAATGTTTAGAGAAAATCATAATAAATCTTCGATACATTAATTACTAACAACTATTTTTAAGATTTCCTTTCGATAAAAATATTTTTACATGCGAAATGCTGTAACAATAAAGCTAGGAATGCATATGCTAGTAGGATGAAAACATGCCAGTAACTACCACAAATACATGTTAGGTACCTACTAGCACGAAGACATGCCAATTTATGAAAAAATGTAAATTATTGGCATGAAGACATGATAATAATTCACACGAAAACATGGCAATAATTGGTACGATAAACATGCCAGTTATTAACATGACGACATGACATTAATTACCACGAAAACATGAATAATTAACACGAAATCATGTCAGTAACTAGCATAAAATCATGTCATAAACTACCATGAAATCTGCCAGATATCAATATGAAAACATGTCAGATACTAACATGAAAACATGCCAGATAGTAGTATGAAAATATGTCAGAAACTGGCATGAAAACATGACAATCATTTGCATACGAACATGGTATATCTTGCTTATGTAGCATGATATATCATGTTATGATTTGTGGTATAATTTCTACTGGCATACGCATTCCTTAAGTGAAAATATCAACAAATATTAAAGGGGTGTTTTATTCGTTTGATCTTTCTGAACGATCTTTCAACCCCTAGTGTTGCGAAATAAACATGGTGCTTTTAAACTGTTCCTTTTTTAATACTGAGAAATATAATCGTTATTTTACAAATGAAAATCATGAATAATTGTTTTATTTACAAAAAAGTCAACAAACTTTATTTAATGTGTCCTTTTTGGGGTGCGGTAGGATGAAATATTTTGAAGGTGCCAGCTGCGCCCCGCGGTTTCACTTTATGTAAAAAGTAGCGTCCTACTATGGACTAGCTCTGTACAAATTTTCATAGAAATCGATTGTCGATTGACCGTAAAAAATTTAAACTTTTGCATTTTTTTAATAATAAGCATAATAAAAATGTATGCCATTTACGAAAATTACAAATTTTTAAAATTAAAAGTTAATTTTTAGTTTTTTTTTGCAATATGAAGCGTGTTTTGACATCGAACCGCACCGCAAGGTACCAGGACATCATAATCGATAAGTAGTAACCCTACTAAAGCTTGTTCGGTTAACTATTCAAGACCGGCTAGCGGCTAGACCAATGTTCCATTCGTATACATGAGTTAAGGCTGTAATGCGATGCATTACTAATAATTCTCGTGATTCCTGAAGTATACAATACCTATGAGTGTTTTAATCATCTCTACCGATAACGCAATTACTTTTTCTTTCAAATTAAGTAAAAAAAACGCGACGAAACTAAGATCGTAGAACTGGATACTTATAACATGACAGCTCTACCTTTGTTACGTAAATCGTCTTGTTTGAAAGGAAGGGTAATTGAAAGTAATTGCGTTGATAGGTAATTGTTCTTGTCAACACTCATAGAATAGTCCCGTGGTGGGTTATAATAATTTTATTGTTGTATGTTTAATACACCACAGAACATTTATTAAATCGAAAAATTAAAGTTATAGAAGCTCACATATTTTCAGTCATTCACACAATTTTAATGTTTACATTAGTAAAATAAACATCTGAGCGAGAGAGCTACAATTTCAAATATATCTGTTTCGTTTATTTAAAATGTAGCTCTTGTTGTATATGGTCTCCTGGTAACATAGAAGGCAATTATTAAGTAAAAATAGACCTAAAATCTCTTTAACATTGTAAAATATCATTTATGTCGTATACATCGGTTACAATTGTGCTACATTTACCGAACACCAAGGCAAGGTGATGAATTACATCAAATACAACTTTATAATATACAAATTCAAAGATATGTGTCGAATTACCTGTTCAAAATGAAAATGCGCGGACATCGTTACCAAATTGACATGTTTTTAGAAGTATTTGAGCTTTCGAAAAGTAATGAAATCAAAGGTAATTAGGTAACAGACGCAACACATGAAGTAATTTACAGTTCGAAGGAGCGGTGCACACGTGTGGGATTAAATATTTAGGATTCGGTCTACTTATTATATTCTGTATAGTTAACGCTTATAGTTTTGACCCACAAACTCGCTAAACCGCGTCCATTCACGCCTGTAAGATGTAATGAGTGTAAAGATCGCGGTTATAAATACCGTCTCCTTCTCATACGCGTATCGCGTGTGGTTTGAAGAGTACTATAATTTATCAAAAGCTGCCCTTGTCGCTCCACTCGTGTGCTCCACTCCTTTGATTAACAAAAATATAGTTTAAACCATACTTAATGCCTAATAATACACAACTCCTTTACAAAAAATGTCCAGAGCGCATAGAGTGAGTCTTGCAAGCATTTGATATCGTTTTGTTCGAAAATCAATGTGCGCTACTAACGGATCCTAAGTGAACTAATTCCCATAGCTAATGAAAACGCGATAGAAGGTATAAGCTAGTAAACCAATCTTTTAAATTTGGCCAAAAGGTGGTTCCTTTTTTCCACATTCAAAGATTGGTTACCATTGACGATAATTTTAAAATTCGATTGTAAGTGAGGTCTGGCCGTGTAGCCATAGAGAAAATCCTATTAAAACTCTAGATGATAGTCATATCCTTCTGGTAGTCGTAGAAGGCGACGGATTCGTATACCTCGGACTTTTATTTCTCCCGCGTGGTGGTGGATAAACCATCTCACCATAGTCAAGGAAGGTTGGTATCAAGTAGCCGGCCGCGGCGGCAGACAAGTCTGATTGTATGAACTCGAGGGAAAAGACGAAGAAGTTAAATTCATGAGGATTCTAGCTCCTTTAATTAAATTTGAAATTAATCATTCTGATTGCTTTTGCTAGTATAACCTCGAAGATGACGTTGCTCATAGATGAATAAAGACAGAAGACGAAGAAGTTAAATTAGCGAGGATTCTAGCAACCTTTCTTTGAAATGAATCAATAAGTGCTCGACAAAACTCACTGTATGACTCGAGAATCTATTGACGTAATGTCGACAACGACCCAAGTACTTCCAGTGATAGTTACAACTTACAACTAATCAATTATTTATTTATATTTACGTAATAACAATACACAATTAGCTATAAATATTTATAAGATAACTATCAAACCACTTTTATTGTTATATTCATCAACGTTGCTTGCTCCTATTGTTCCGAGTGATAAAACCGTTTCATCGTTATTTATTTATCATTTTATATTTATTATATTTATAAGGTGATTGCACCAGTTTCATAGCGTCCATCTCACTTGTTACATTTACATAAAATTTTAATATTAAAGTTGACTTTAAATCTTAACTTTAGGAGATCGTATACTGTTTCAAATATTACAAAATGTTTCGCGTTCGTATTGTGTATGTACATAGCATCGTCTCCTAGTATCACGAGGTGTGTGTCGAGACCGCAAGTCGCGCGAGAGACCGCAAGTCGCACGAGAGACCGCAGGTCGCGCGAGAGACTACAAGTCCCGTCGCCCTCACGCCGCAGGACCGAACACGTCATTCATATCTGAAAACAATCAAAAACTTTATTAAGTTTTTGTTCAATTAAATTGCATAATTTCAGCATTTAAGTTCAGTGAAAGTTATCGACGACAGACATTTTGCGTTTAGCCCTTTAAACATGTAAAGTTGTTATCTTTATTTTGGGTAACGATATTTTTCTCGATTTATATCAGTTGTGGTACGAGGGGACACCTGAACTTCAATTCAACAATGCATGCAAGGATGTTGTACGTAAATCAACTACTATATTGGCGAGGAAACGATTACTTTTACTTATGATTGCTGCTACAATCGGATTATGGGAAAAATTCGAATGTATATTTCATATTTTATGAGTCTGAAGTGATATTTTGAAAAGAGGCAGGTATTATTAGTTTGTTGATTGATTTGATTGATCAGATTGGGGTTTAAAGTAAAACTCCGCATTTTGGACTCGTTCCATCGAGTTTTATGCCGTAATTTTAGTTTAGCATTAAGATATCGTTAAAAGAAAACTGGTCGTGAACCAGAAAACAGAGGTTTACCCTCGTGCCCGTTGCATAGGTGACTCGAGGGACAGAGCGTAGGATGCTGGGGTTAAAATAATCGATCTTTCATAAACACAGACGTTTCACAAGTTGGTTTTGCACAAGCTGGAAATGTCCGCTAAATGTATGGTGAACGATAGGTCAAAATATGAAGCGATTGGTCCCCCACGAGAATATGGCCACACAGCAGACGCAGAAGGAAGAAGGATTGACTGGTCTACGACCACGACTAAGTGGTAGAATGGTGAGAGAACTCAGTGTGGCAGTTTAGAATTTTAATATTAAACCACACTGGGACACTGGAAGCTTGGGCTATGCGTTGTCTATCAGTGATTCACTAGAATCTATTGATTGTATTGATAACAAGTCCCTAACGATGGACAGATCAGGCATCCGAACAGCTGGATATACGTCTCAGCACTGGCTTTATATCGGGCAGGAAGAAGTGGATTAGGAGAATCACGATCCTCAGCATTGAAGAAACGACAGAGGAGGAGTTGAAATAGAAAAATTGAAAATAAATAATAAAAATATGTATACTTACATGTACAATATGTTGTGTTGCATTAGAGGTGGTGCCCGTAGTACTCTGCTGGGTAGTGCGCGTAACCCTGATGGAAGGCAGGGTCCGTGGGCGGCCTGTGCATCATCTGCTGGCCGTCCATCATGTAGCCCATCGTAGCTTCGGGGCTGTAGGCGCCGCTCGGTCCTGCGTGCGGGAACACTGCAGGGTAGAATACTGTACGGTTAATTAGGCTGGCTGTACCACTTACCATATATATTGCGTTAGCATATAGGTCTGAACATCATCTAACTCGATAATAAGTGAACATTAGCTCTAAAGCACGCTTGTTTGATAATAATATTAGCCCTATATCTAATCTAAATGATTTATACAGAGCCAGAAACTTTATTCCAGGCTATTCACAGTGCTTCGGACATGTACTAGAATATAAGTAGAAAAATAAAAGGATAACTTTAAGTATTGTATACGTTGTCTGTCATCCATATTACAAGTCTGTTTGCTTAGTTTGACGCTAGAAGGTGATGCCAAACAACAAAAATCTATCTATGTTTAAAAATAAAATTGTTCACTGAAAACACGTTCACCGATACTGCCATAATCAAATTCGCAATTTGCACCAAAAGGGTGACCGAAACCGAAACTTCGATGGTGTTCACCTAACGCCTTTACTCTCGGACATTCTTGCGATATTATTTTTCAAAAAAAACAGCAGAGAACTTTATACATTAGGTATAGTATGCGTTTGTCCCTTGCTCTCTTGCGCGCAATGACGCGTGCCGCCATAAAGGCCCCGTCGAGGCATGCGGAAATCGGAGTCCATAATGGGGGAGCACCATTACTTTACTATTGATAATCCCGTCGAAATATTGCCTTCGGAAGCCATAACAGTTTTGTGGTAAAATTGAGCGGATTTTCTTTACTATTGCAACTTTTTTTTGACAATTGATTTTGAGATATTCGTGTGTTTTGCTCGTTGGCGGCAAGGCTTGGTCGTATTGTGTTCCGGTGGCTGACTCGCTGCTCGCTGTGGTTTACTGCTGTACATACATAGATTTTTCTTGCCTAATCATCCGTAGATGCAAATATACGACCTTGGTCGTGATTTTCCTTCTTGTTTTGTTGGATTAAAAATAAAACTCTAATCTTGAGTTATACAGCGACTTTAATACGTGTAAATAGGTCAAAAGCGTCAAAAATAATAACATATTATCCACATTTCCGAGTCGAAATAGGAAATCTCTAATAGTCCCATTAACATCACTGCAGACAAAGCAAAAAATGTAATATTCTGTGACGCAGTGATGCGTGGGCCATACCAAGGCAGCAGGAAGTAATATCCGAGTCCCCCGGGACGGCCACTACCAGGAAACTATGATTTACTGAGAGGTAATCTTCGGGACGTACAATTGTGTTACTAGGCCTGCATCAAACTTCGGAGGTCAGTTTCGGTGATTTAATTTGCAAATTAGATCGAACAGAACCGACGCATAACATGATGCATAGAATTGAGAGTTTGAAGCGATGCCAAATAACGCTAAAATACCGGGGTGTCAGAAATTTAAAGGAGACACTAAACACCATTTGTGAACATAAAACAAGGCGAACAACGAATGTGAATATCAACCGGTCGGATGTGACCGCTTCGCCAAGTTTGCCGAGCGACGGAAAATGGAAAAACCCGGAGGGTGGAAGGATAGATGGAAAATTGTTTTGGCAATGGACTAAAGAAAATGGCCACCGCATTTCCTGCGGTCAAGCCAAAAGGCGGTTTTCCAATCACTATATTATTTGTCGTGCGGACTTCTGTGTTTACGTATTCCCGGTGCGTGGTCCTCGCATCTCTCGCCTACGCATGCCGCCTCCCGTTTTGGCAGCTTCTATGTCGCTACTCTGAACGACAACTCAATCGGATGCCATTTGTTTCTTTTTCATTATTAGCTCCGCAAAATATGGCTCCAACGATACAAAAACAAAACACGCTCCCAATGAAATGACAATAAGGGTTATTTAAATAAATTAACTCCGGAGACAACATAATCACGAGGAATCCGCAGTAAACTAGCAGCGTTTTGCTAATTAATGGTGTTAGCTATATTTCTTACGCCACACCCCTAATAGAGGTCTAGTGGTTTATTAACACGTCGACAGGTAGTATGTATGCAGGGACATAACATTGTCAATGTGGCGTCGTCGTCGGTCGCCGGTCGCTCGGTGATGGCGCGGCTCGAGTGCTGCCCGTTGGCTAATGAATTTATTATAAGGGCATAAATTGCTCTCTGATGCGACGCCATTACCGTGCCAGTCTGTAAATTACAATTCGTTCGACGGTCGGCCATCGGTCGGCCATAGAGCTCGAACCGATCGTTTATTGAGCTTTTCGACGGGATTAAATCGCGCCTCGTGACGTCATACCTGCCCGAAATGAAAACCGTTCACTCGGAAAAAATATATGGCGATAAGGGCTTTATTTCTAATTCTAATCCCGAATAGAGAGCAACATCCGCACATATCCGTATCTAGATGAAGGAAGGCAGAGAGGAGTGTGGCGGTGTGTGGCTGGCGGCGGTGAACGGCGAGCGAGCAGAGCATACATCGGCGATAGTAGACGGAGGGGCGAGTGATGGATCGCCCGGGACGGGTCAACGAATTCGGACATTATTCTTTTTTACCCTTCTTGCGTTGCCGGCGTTCGCAAGAGTAAGCTCTTTTTCTGCGATGTCCTTTTTTCCCCGAGAGGAATTTTTGTACGCGGGAACGTTTTATGGAGTTTGCTACAATTACAAAGTAAAAATAGAATTGGTCGTTTGTAATTCTATTGCATATCGTCCACGGTGTGGGTAAAAACATCGATGTCGGTCCGTTTTTGTGTAATTTTGCAGTTTACATCGGAGTTCTTGAATGGTTAGCTGTTACATTGTCAAGTTTTTGATCTGTCGAGAATGTCGGCCATGTTTATCTTCATGTCACAGCGGATTTGTCAGACAGCTTTTTGAAGACTTGAAGTCTTGTTAACTCGGTTCGTTTATTTATTGAACTAGATAACATTTAACTTCAGAGAATAAAATAACAATTCTCCGTATATATAGGCAATACGATATTCCGTAATGCAATTTATTTAAAAGCTCTTTCTAGCGTTATTTATTCGGTCATTATTACGGTGAGCAGCTGTGTTCGCATACCAGGAGTACATAACTTGCGAGCGGTCAGCACTAAAAGCCTGAAGACGTACTCATGGGAGTTAGTTAGGTGCATGCGACCGCCTGCATACTGGATGAACCCCACTTTGTGGTCAGCAAACTCGATTTTAGACTTCAAAGTCGTTCGGACGTGCCTCCCAATTTCGAACGGACGGACGTGAGGGCATCGAAGCTTCTATTGTGGATGTTTTGTGAATTATTCAAGTTTAATTTACAGTAAGATGTTACGTATCTGTATCTCTTTTGTACGAGGGCTTTACCCGCCACGTATGCTCGCAATAAAGTGTTTTAGACAGGCCGTAGTGTTGGCGAACATGCATATTTGATCATGGCAGTTTGTGTGCCAGATACTAAAGGTTACAACGTAAATAACTAGATGTACAAGAAATATGTTACCTGCTCTATTTGACTGGTCTATCATTGGCTGTACTATCCTACGTCTTGCATTGATAAACCTGAAACAAACAAACATAATCATTAGGATATTGCACTTGATATTTAGAAACAATAAACCCTCTGGATGCTGTGGGGTAATATAAGTGAATCGTAGGTTCATATTTTGAAGCAATTACACAAGCAATATGTTATTTGTCCGTTGAATAAGTAATCTCCCCGGTGCGCTACGCCCCTGGTACCCTCACATACACCGACATGTCTCGCCCGACTCTGGATGCATTTCCAAATTAACTGTCAACATGAATTTTGTACAAACACACAGACATCCTTCCGATTGCTTTGTTATTCGATTAGTTTTTCGTGTAATTATTATCGTAATTGCTGCATCGCATTGATTCATCAATTAAACGGGTCATGATTAAAATTGGGTGTTGATTAGTTGAAATTACTGCATGCGGTAATAACGTGGATATATAGGTAGAATACAGAGAGCGTCCGGGACTAGTTTATTGTACTAATATAATCCAAACATTTTAATAAACATTAAAATTATCACCAATTTACGGCAACCCTTCAACTGAAAGTGCAAAATTGTCTTTGTGAGCGACCCGAGCGGCTGGGCCTGTTCGGGCCCGAGCGGTCCAACTATCCCTTGTAAGGGCCGGAGTAATTACTTTGTCGAAACATGGCGTGCGCGTCCGATGCGTCTAATGTATTGTTAATATCTAGATTAGTTCATTAACTCTTCATCCTCCGGGATGAGTATATCCCGGGGGTCGAAGGGAGGGTGGAAAAACGGTACATTTTACGACACTTCGCAGTCACAAGGGTATCTGTTAAATCGCGCTTTGTATTAATTTTGACGGTGGTTATTGCTGTTATTTTGATGTTTTCAAAACTGTTATGGAGTTTAAGACATTTTAGATGAGCAATTTTAAAGCGGGAATGGTTGTTTCATTTCCTTAATTACGTAGATTGTGAGTAATATTGCCAGTTTAGTCTCCGACCGACTCCAGAATACGTGTTTAAAACTTGTACTTCCGCGATACTTAATGGATTAGATTAGATTTATAGACTACTTGTCTCTTATGGAGGTTCTAAGAAGTGTAATTAAAATAATACGACTATAATTTATACACCTAAGGAACACCTAAATATACATATTTTTTAATGAAATAAATAAATAATACTAATATCCCACTACGACAGATAGACATAAATTAAAATCAACACAAAACACAACATAACAATACCTTGAACGCGGTCTACAACCAAATTACAATTCAGTCCTCGCATCGCTTACATTTGCATTTCTATAAAATGTATTTATTTTATTTGTAACATAATGGCAGAGCCCGATAACCGGGGATAATAAATCATAACTGTGATCTGGATTTGTTAATTTCGCAGCGTTCGGTCGTATCCGACCCGACCGAGCCGTCCACTGCTCGCGTTCATCGAAGGGTTGACAAACCCCGATGTCAAATGCTCACAATGCGTAATGGCGTGATATTTTTTTAATTCTAAACGCACTCAATGCACATGCGTCGTGATAAATATGTTCTATATGCAAATCTGGCTAATTGTAATAAGATTCTGACGTTAGGGAGACATTACGAACTGTTTTATTAGTTTTAATGGTTACTCGTCTTTCAAATAATGAGATTACATTTTTGGGTTAGTATAGAGCTCGATAAAGTTGGAAGTAGGCCGTTAGAGCGTAGATAGGAAGACATTACGGTTTGTTATTGAGTTAAAATTCGTCGGAAAGCCGGACTCAATTCGTAGCCCCTTAAAAACCGGCATTACAGAGATTGTTACCGCGAAAAATTCAAACGATAATAGTGCGAGCTCTGAGAGCTCATGATGTCCTGATATCTTATTATTACAATTGCGAGATTTTCCCGGCTTTTCCCTAAATAGGGAAAGTTAAAAAGGCAATTTGATCGTGAGGACACGTCCCGCGATCCTGCAGCCCTGGTAATAAGGGATGACTATTCTCGGCCCAGTATAAAATTTAATTTAGACTACCAAGTTTTTGGATTTTAATTACCTGAGAGCGGGAATTAAATAACGAGCTCCCGAGCAGGGGTTGAATTCCTACGTCGAAAATTCAACTCTTAAGAAGGGGGTCAAAGGAGAACAAGACGCAAGAGGAAACGGAGGGGATAATTCATAAATTATTATTTCGGAATTTTCCACGTGGCATTGTGTAATTATTGAAATTCAATTTGCGAACAATTGCAAATTACACGCCATTATTTTATGGTTGTCAGAATAATGTCTGATTTTCGTTTGTTCCCAATTTGTGTTGTGAAATTGTGGAGTCGAATTAAAACCCGAGTTTATCCAATGTTGTTGAGCATAAGGTGTTAGATTTATTGCTTCGTTCGCGGAGATTAGATACAAACTCTCAGTTTACTCTATCCACTCGGATAATTTATTGATTTTACTTAAAATTTTCCTAAAACTTTGCTACCATCTAAGTTTGGATATTTTTGTTCGCAAATAATCTAGAATCATGAGTAGCCTCTTACAATTATCTTTCATTCGGTCTTTAGTACCTCATAGTTTATGCTCTGACAGCTCACTTCATGTATCACCACTTAAGTTTGGATATTTTTGTTTGCAAATAATCTAGAATCTTGAGTAACCTCTTACAATTAGGTATCTTTCATTCGGTCTTTAGTACCTCATATTTTATGCTCTGACAGCTCACTTCATGTAGGTTTTGTATTTTTTTCAAACAAGTATTGCAGTGGGTTTAAAATTTGACGTCACAGTCATGTCCTTGATTTCTTGTAATTAACAGACAAATAATAGTAAAATTTTGGAAAATTAATTAATTTAATACAAAAAAATCGTAGTTATCATTTTTAAAATATTCATATTTTATAGTTACAACTTTGAAAAGTATTACAAGATCCAAATAAAACCTCGAAAAGTAAGTAATAGTTGTAATTTGTTTTTCTGGATGTTTAGCCAAGGTAAACAGCAGGTGGGCAATGGGCAATAAACACAGTTTTTCCCTAATTAAGTCCTAACTCAAGAGGGCGGGTAACCCCACGGGAATGAAGGTAGGTACCTACGACGGGGAAAGAACCGTTTTACTTCGATTGCTAGAAAAACTGTATACTCTAAAATGCAGTAGGTAATTTAGTTGTAAAATTAATTTAAACTGCAGAAATTTTGGAAGAAATTATACATGTATACGCGATTTTGTACTGAAAGTACGATATTTTGGCAACCTTGGTATGAAAAATAAAAAAATAATTATCAAAATCGGTCTGAACATACATAAAAAAACCCTAAGAATTGAGAACCTCCTTCTTTTTTTGGAATCGGTTAAAAAACTGGCAACATTCTTTTAGATAGAGTAGTAGAGATATTTCTAACGAGTTTTAAGAAAGATACACACATAATAACATGGAATAGAGTAAGTCAACACACAATTACGTCTTTCTTATTTATAAATAACAGTGTGGGAGTATATTATATACAGTACATATATGTACGTATACAAAACGTATTTACTAAAATGTAATCTTCTAATATGGATTCGTATCGTGGGCGTGTGATACCCAATTACTTTGGATTACGTCTATTTGTTGCTTAGAGGCCTTAGTGGCTTCGTAAATTGAGTTTTTTTAACGGAATAAGATTTTTCTTTAATAAGTTAATTCAAAATACAGTTATGGAGGTGGCAAGTATTTCGAAATTATGTTAATGAAAAATAAAAGGAAATTTATTTTAGACTAGCTGCGCTTCGCGGTTTCACCCGCGTAACTCCCGATCCCGTGGAAATATCGGGATAAAAAGTAGCCTATAATCTTCCTCGATAAATGGACTATCCAATACAAAAATATTTTTTCAATTCGAACCAGCAGTGATTAGCGCGTTCAAACAAACAAACAAACAAACAAACTCTTCAGCTTTATAATATTAAGTATAGATTTAGGGGGTTTAATGGGGGACGAAAGTTAGTGTGGAGGCAATTGACATTTATGTGGCTAGAAAAATAATAGACATCTAGATTATTTTATAAAAAGGAAAGTTTTTCTGTTTGTAACCAATGAGCTCCGAAACTAGTGGTCCGATTTTAATGAAACTTGGTTTGGTATAAAGATTGGTAATTAAAAACCTTGGGAATAGCATTGGCTACTTTTTATCCCCATATTTTCATGAAAAACGGGATTTTTGCGGGTAAAACCACGAAACGCTAGTCTGTTATTAGTTTGAAACACTTTTTCAACCCCATAAGTTACAAAACATAATTTCATAACCCTAATTATATAAGTAATAACAGTACCGCCATTGTCTATTTTAGTTAATAAACAGTATACATAACATTAGTATGTATTAAGGTTGGTAAAGGAAAGGCAAACGGCACCGAAACACAAACTAAACAGTTAATTTCCTAACATTTAAATTACGGACACGATCCAAAAGTTAGGAAACTTTTATCAGTTCCCCCCACCGGTCAGGTCCGGGGCAAATCCCGAAATCGTAATCCCGGGGTACCAGGGTGACATAGCTTATCGCCAGTGGCCGGAGCGGCCGCCAAATGAAGGCATTAGTTTTCATAAAGCCGTCCCGAGATAGCCCCGCGCCGTGCCTTCACCCGCCTCGGTCACTCGCCCTCTCTATGTCGTATGTTGATATATTGATGGTGATATTTGAATCTTCAATGCCTCTTGGATTGTTGATAACAATTCCAATGTTAATTTTAAACCTTCCTTTTATCATTTATTAAGGGTTCACGTAGCTTGCCATGATGCTAACAAAACGATAGGCAAGTTTTTCTTCGTGATCGAATTTGTAGAACAAAATATCGCGAGCTTTCTTTCTGATGTTCTTTCAACTAGAAATGAATCTATAAACGGTAGTGTATGTATGTAGGATATTGTACACGCTACATAAGCCTGCGATATCAGTTACCATGTGAAGAAAAATTCTCTCGAGAAAATGCTTGTAAGATGTAAGTAATGAAGGATTTGTGAGTCAAGCCACCGTGATATTTATAGTGGAATCACATCAGCCGTATCTACTGACATGGAAACTATTTTTCCTTTCACTCTCGTAATCAAAACAAACAAGATGTACCAGGAGCTCAGCAATAGTCGGAGTTGGAAACACCATGGCTAAGGTCTCACCACACCGACATAATTCATTATTACTCACTTGTTTTTCCCGGGTTGTTTTGCCGCAAGTTTTAGAAGGAAAATAGTAGGTATAGATGTTGGTATAGTGTCGTAAATAAAGCCTACTTCTGGGGCTGGGGTTAACTCTAATTTAGAGGTATGTATATCTTGTCTTAATAAGCAATGTTCATTTTTGTCTGAGTATTTCCTTTGCTTTCGTGTAAATATAGGAACATATAAAATACACACAAGTTTGCCGAAAAATACGAAGAAAATCAGCCTTTTAGGTACGTATATTTTGAATGAACAAATACCACGAAAAATCTGTCAAAACAAATGTAAATATATTAAAATTTCGACGATAGAGCATGAAGTTTATTTTCCCTTGACGTATGAAGCCGGTCGACCGAAACCGTCCGTAATTTCCCATCGACACGCTAAGAAACCCCCCCTAGTACGAAAATATCCTATAATACTATAACAAAAGCGTACATTTCCTGAAGATTTGTAATCGAAACCTTGTATTTGTAGACAGAGGTATAGAAAGGGTGAATAATGCAGGGATTTGCTGAAATTCCGCACAAATCCAGTGTGGTGCCGGACCGCGGCTGTCTTCACAACTAGAGATCTCCTTACAACTTCTGTACGTCTAGTGATTGATGATGGAAATACAAAGGAAATATGATTTTAAATTTAAGATACCTACACCATTTTAACGGTTTTACTTGCGTAGTGTCAATCCTGTGGAAAAATTGAGATCAGGTATTTCTGTAGCTATCACAAAATACATAAAAGTTACTTCAAACTACAAACTTTATCGGCACTTTTTACCCCTTTAGCGGTCCAGTGTCCAAAAACCTTTCTTAGTGCTTACCTACGTCCTAAAAAGAACCCCCATTCGAAGTTTCAGATTCGTAGCTTTTGTAGTTTCAGAGCTTTCTTGATGAGTCTTTTTCTCTTTTATCTATAACTAGCGAACGTCCCGGCTTCGCACGGCTATATTATGCATGTTTTATACATATAAACCTTCCTCTTGAATCACTCTATCTATTAAAAAAAACCGCATTAAAATCTGTTGCGTAGTTTTAAAGATTTAAGCATACAAAGGAACATAGGGACAGAGAAAGCGACTTTATTTTATACTATGTAGTGATTTAATAAAAGATACATTTTTAAAGCCTCAATTTATAGATAATGTTAAAGAAATGTTGTCGTAGGAAAAACAAAAAGGAAATGTCCACCACAAGTCGAAGGCGTATCACGTACAAATAGGTCTAATCCACGCGTATCCCCGCATGGACAATAAATATTTTTCATGAATCCAACCGGCCATGGCGACGCATAGAAACTGCTCTAAATCAGGCAATTATAGGTACGACCAGTAAATATTATAACTAGGGGATCACGACGATTGTTCTCGATATAGCCTATCTGAATTGACTCTCTTCAGACTTTGTTATTGGGTGAAAATTACATTTTATAAGTATAAGCTTTTTTCTTTATCGACTATTACATGAAACTTTATCAAAATATGTTGCGATGTTGATCTTCAAGCACTTATCCACTAGTATATTTGCATATTGGGTATTACATTTTATCCAGATGATTTAAAATAGCGTCAGGAACTTTAAGACATGCTATTCAGGACGCTCTGGTATTGCCTGGGAAATGTATTAGATTAAGTAGGCTTGCCCAGAGCCTATCTATACGCTCTCAGCTGAGTCTACCATGTCCAGAGCAAAGAACTCGTCAATAGGTCTGGAGACAACTAAGACGTGGGTTTCATCACTGCAATGTTAAGTACCGCAAATAAATCGAGAATCATCTAGTTAAATATAGACGTGAACTTGGAGACAGTCAGAAATCGCCCCATAAATAAACGTTAGCGGAAAATGCTTCATTTTAAGGAGAGTTTGCTCCTTAATCCTATGGGCTCCTGGTACCCGGTGGGAGTAATTACCGGGCGCAATATATAGCCGGCCCCACCCGGATCCGCTCGCTCCTCATCACACCAACACATGCTACTCGTTAATTGTTAGGGTACAGATTTCTTGTTTTTATTCTCTGATTGTGAGGGGACATTTTCTTGTGCAATTCATTACGAAGGAACGTTATTTCGAATTCCTAAAGGCCATTAATCAATTTCTGTACAACAATGCTTTGGTATATTTAAAATTAACTATTTCCGAGTGGAATTTGAATTTTGGTTTTCACTAAAGACGTACCAACGAAGTTAAAAAAGTTATAAAATACATAAAAATATTTTTATAAATTACTGTCATCTAATCACAAAAAATAGTTCATTGTAATCGAGTTTCTTTTTAACCCATAATTTGTTTCTAGTCTAGAAACGTTGATTTTTATGATTTTTAAAAATTTAATGTCTAGGATAATCTCCGATTGCCAACTTATTGTAGGCTTTTTATGATCAAGAATAAATACAAGCGTGGCTCGGCCTATACCTACTATTAGGCCAGCTAAGTCAAATGTAAATTATCGATCTGTTTAACAGTGTTGTCACATATGGTGTCAAAACATATACCGAAGTGTGGTAAGGCGAGCCAAATTAAATCTATTATGATTTAGGGTTTCTATATTCTTGGGTTCGCTTCTAAAATGGGGTAATTACGTATATACAGCGTGGTTCATATGAGTGAGCCAATAAGGGTAGGTCTTAGAGCCACTGTAGCTACGAGAAAACGAAGAACTTTTTTGAAGTTTGGTAATTTGCGAAAAAGTTTTTATTACACAAATCGATGTAGTGTGTATTAAGGTAGAAATCACTTCTAGAATCCAAAATAGGTTAAACCACGATTTTTTATGATGACCAAAAGCTCTCAAATATTGTTTAAGTAATGAACGCGAAAGAAACTTTTAATCCATGGTATTTAGGTCGATCATCTATTACAGCATCTATCATCTATTACACAGCTCTTGTACAGCTTAGCCAACTACGTCCAGTGGAAAGAAGTCGTCAATACGTCTGTAGCCAACTAAGCCGCGGGTTTCATCACTCTGGCTATAATGCACATGCTATTACTAAATAAAAACGGAATATAATTTCCTTGTTAGTACATAAACAGGCGTTTGACAGTCACCTAGTTAATCGACCTACCTACACCATTAGTAAAGCGATTAAAATTCTACACTTTATATTTATTGCAGTCGATTTGGCATCACGAATTGTGGCCACGAATAAATATCATAGAATATTGCCAAGTCTTGACACCTGTAGTTATATTGTAAATATCTGTGCCCCGCGGTTTCACCCGCGGTCATTTGAAGAAAAATCTACTTAACATTGGTAGGTTTCTATTCTCCGGTAAAACACCTTCGCACATAGTGCATTATTTTAGAAGGAAACTATAAAAGAAGATAGAGTAAGTCAAATTTAAACGATAGATATTTAATGTCGTGTACTTTTTTAGAAGTTTTAAAGGGGAACAATTCCGTTTTACATGTAGGTATTTTGCGTATCTTTCCGTTTACGCAGCGCATGTATTGAAAAGGAATAATTTTTCAACATTATTTTTTGATGCTCTGCTCCTTTTTGTTCGTAGCGTGATTAAAGCCTTATAGCCTTCCTGGATAAACTAGTATTTCCCGAGATTTGTACGTTTAAACAAACAAACTCTTCAGCTTTATAATATTATAGTGTAAATGAAATAAACATAAGAACAGATGTATTTAATAAATAGTCAACCCTTCTGAGGGCAGCAATCAGCACAATATGGCGCCATCTATAGTCGGGGTTAGATGTTATACGTATTAAGTAATTCGCAACTCGGGCAGGGGATCTCAATAAACAATTAACGTGTTTCGGGTATTACATTTTTTTTGACGTTTCTGGTGCAATTACTGGATTAATGTCAGATTTTTTTTTCTTGTTTTGGGCTTAGGACGATTGACAAGTAAATATTATTTTTGCAGCAAGTAGGTTTAAGTACCTACCTACTTGATGCAAAAATAATATGAACAAGAAAATAAAGCAGAATAAAAAAAAACCAATAGGTTGTTCTTTTTAATTCTTCTTTATTTTCTTGTTTTCGCTAAGGCCAGTAAAAATCTCCCAGTGTAGTTTTTTGACGTAATAACG
Organism: Idaea aversata; assembly: GCA_907269075.1. NCBI lineage: Eukaryota > Metazoa > Arthropoda > Insecta > Lepidoptera > Geometridae > Idaea > Idaea aversata. The sequence continues at coordinate 13,297,340 of OU026100.1, read as the reverse complement.
TCTTATAAATTGGAACACCTGCACTCCCAAAAAAGTGTGACGTCATGCGTTATTGATAAGTAACCATAGCAACGTATTGAAGTCAATAATGTCAATGCTACAAAAGTGTTCATAAGACGTTATCACGTAAAATTATAGTCCGTAAACCGACTTTACAGACATCCATTTTTGTATTGTAAAATGTCACCGAAATAATTCAATTTCATTCAAGATTTACGTCACTTTTTGTTGGAGGTAAAAATCTATTTTTGACCTGTATGTACGTACGTTCATCTGTTCCCACCTAACTTCCAGAACCAATAGTCTGCTGGTTATTAATTAGTGCAGGCGATCATCTTTAGTTTTTTGATTGTTGTTTTTTTTTTCTTTAGGTAAGTAAAATTGTATCATTTTTTGGGATGAATTGAGATTTTTTATGTGGAAAATTGTGCAAAATGCATCTATAATGCACCAGTCCGTAATATCAATACAGCTGGTTGACTTATGGAGTGAAAATTTTCAGTATTTCCGCATGGTTTCAGCATCTGGCTACCAAGAGCACATGAGCGAGTTCCAAGCGACCACTAATGAGCGCGACAGCAGCGCGATGCGGCCGGTGTGGCGGGCGCGCGAACTAATTTGCAGCTGTGATGGATTGCTATGCGTTATGTTACCTCCTTGGATCTTATAGTTTCCTGGTAGTTTTAATTTTAATGACTAGTAAACTATAAGCAAGACTTCTTAGTATCGAATCGTCGCAGGTCGTACGTAGGTCGGTCGCAACTCAGGTCGTCTAAGCAGCGGATGGTCTAACTAAAGCTATTGTCGTCATAAATGCAGGTGGTCTAAACTTCAATTTATTATCTACATTGTATTAATAAATAAATAAATAAATATTGCAGGACATTCCACACATCGCCATCTAGCCCCAAGCTAAGTAACTAGACTTGTGTTATGGGTGCTAGACAACGGATATACTACTTAAATACTTTTCTTTTGTAAATATATACTTATAATACATAGAAACAACCAGACCACAGACAAATATCTAAGCATAAATACTTGTCTGAGGCGGGAATCGAACCCGCGACCCTATGTTTGGCAGTCCGGCATGGTGACCATTGTGCCAACTGGGTCGTCAAATAGTATTTAAACATATGTAAATAGTATTTAAACGTATGTTTTCTTTACATATTAACCTATTTATTATTTTAAAAACGAAACGGTCTATTCTGAGATGTCTACTACAACATTGACAAAAATAAAGCGTTTTAAAACTATCGACATGTTTGTTTACAAAACCGTCATCTCGAACGTTTCGTGTCAAAACAAAATTAAAACCAGAGATTACAATGCGTGCTCGAATAAAATAGCCTAATTGGATCTACATCAGCAAGAAAAAAAAACAAACAATTTTTAAATTCGAATGCAAGAAGAGAGCACGTTCCGTTCCTCGCAATGTCAATTTATCAAAATAATGGTTGAAGGAAAGGCGGGAAACGACGAGGAGAAAGAAAACTCAAGATACTGAAAAGCACCAAAAAACTTGACACTGGGGTGTGCGAATGCACAGCCATAACTTCCGCCTGCGACCAAAAATATATCTCTATAGCTTCGAATTTTACAAGCAGTCACCTGTCGTATCGTCAGCTGAGAACAAAACTAGACATCTCTATTCTATGCATTTTTTGTTCATAATGGCTTGCTCGCGTGTAAAGCACACAAATTAGCGTTGCACCACACTGCACGTTATTCTGCGCGTAGCTTAATCGGTGTGTCGCAATCGTGAACTAACAATGCCGAAGCGCTTTTTCGCTGTTTTTTTTTCCGCAGATAAGGCTCGATTGTTCCGTTTCTAGCGTGCATCACAGTGCACTAACGAAGCCGAACTGTATGAAACACTGCAAGCGAAAAGTCGAAAAAGTATTTTTAACTTGTGGAAAAAATGATAGATGTTCCAAGATACGAGTAATAAGGCGAGCGGAACATAACAAGCGATGCTCATTGGTAATGTCCATATATTTCCTTGTGCATATTATACAGTGTGAAAGAAATGCCTGTAAGCCCTCTTGGTACATATTGTGCCCCGGACCGAAAAATTATAAGTTTAATCTAATTTACTCAGAGTTTAAGGAATTCAAAATGTTACAACTCCAATAATTACCTAAAGGTTTGCTGATACCAATAATGGTGCTGCCACAATTTTTTTTTAGGAAATAAGAGTAATTTTTCCGTACTAATTAGAACCTCTTTTGTGACACACTGTATAAACTAACGTTATCAAAACAAAACATAACTTTGAAACATAAGAATCTATTAATTTCTATACTTTCTACTTTATTTAAAACCAATATGTATTGATGATAAAGTCATTATGGGGAATAAAATTATCATTTTTTTTCTTTGTGAGTGGGTTGTGGTGAAATATGATAAAGAAATACTAATTCTGATTAATGGATGGTGACCTACAAACGGTTTAATCACCATATTTACCTAACTTTAATATTTCAGTTTTGTCAATAATTCATTATATTTCCGAATTTTTTAATGTTCAGCAGTAATACCAAAATACATCAATAAATAAAAATGCATGAGAATAAAAAAAAATGAAGAGGCTGGATATCTCCGCGTTATGTGATTCGATTATAATAATTTTTGTTTATTTAAAGAGTAACTTTAGTTGTTGTTGATCTTATAAAAATCTAGTGAAGATTTAATAAGGAGCTGCTCCGGAGTGATGAGCAGAATAGCTCTTCAAAATGCAAAAGTCTACAGTTCATAGAACTGCAACTGTTTATTTTATACAACCTCAAGTTTTTTAGTTTGTTTGTATAGTTAACTATAGATATAATATATTACAAGATGTTTTAACTCGTCGCCATAATGTAGATTGTAGTACATTACTTTAATGGCGCGGTTGTATGATACCGCACACCTGTGCCATGATGCATTTCACTCTGATATTATAATTATGTGCCTATCTGTACATATGTGTGGCTGTAATGCATTATTTTATACATAACGACCCGCATTGGCTTCAAACGTGTAACTTTTATCCAATTTACACAAAACCTTGATGAAAACTACTAATCCTTAAGCCCTTAAACCTTCGTCATGAATCACTTCGTCCATTTTGGTGAAAAGTAGTGAAAAACCATATGAAAATCCGTTCAGTAGTTCTCTGGGACTCTGTTATAAAAATAAACTCATTACTTAAATTATATAACAAATAAATAAGTAAAAATGAAATATAATTGAAGTAAAAAATAAATACTGGCATTATGCACAAGATGTACGAAACAAACGAAAAAAAAATTGAAAGTTACCAATTCCAAATTCAAAATCTCGCCATCTTGGCACATAAACTCTTTCGAAAAAATGATTGGCGATATTGTTAAATTTCACGCCGGCCAGTTACAATCGTCGTTCGACCATCGACAACGCTAAGGGCCTCTAATGGTGTGTCGCACGCCCTTAAATTTTTACTTTTATTTTGTGCCAAGTATCGTATAGATCTGTTCCTTATGATCCTCACTTTGAAGGATAATTCACTGGTTTAAAAGGAATATCATTTTTTGATGGAATTTTCGTTCCCGTAGGCATAGTCTGTTTTAATCACTTAAATTGCAAAAAAAAAACTTTATTTCATCGATGTCTATCGCTAAAATGTTATATTATAACGAAAAAATATAACTTCTAATGATCATAACAAAAATTAAATAACTTAAAAAATAGTTTAAGATGACTCAATTACTTAAAAAAAATAAACACTGAAATCGAACAATATTATGGGGAGAAAAGAGCTATTTTTATTTTAAGTACGCAGTATCTCTCATAAGTTAGGTAATCTACTCATAATCTACTGTCGTACGAAATTTCCTCTTCATAATATTAGTTAAGATTACGTTAAGATGTACAGGAGGTACTTAACAACACATTCGCAGCTACGGTTCAATATCGCACTAACTGCGAAAATAAACTTCTTCAGGAGAAGCATTTTAAAAGTTTAGGAAGTCGAAAAGTTATTTTTACTGTAAAATATTGTAAAATTACATATTACACGTTATACGGAATATAGTCTTATAAAAAATAGAAGACTTCCATTTTCGGTACAATTAGCTAAACTTTAATATCCACTAAATTTACCACAGCATTATACTTTCAAGCAATTTGTCCACTAATTGTACGTCGATAAAAAATGGTTTTATTTTGTTATAAATATGTGTCAAAAGCAACATATAAATCTGTCGTTTACTACACCTCTAATTGCGAGTTGATTTATGTTGTTGCTATCGGCGATCTTGTTCTGTCATCAGTTTGTGATATGATGGTGGTTGTAATGGACTGTGTGATATTACGTTTAACAAATGCTATAGAGCGCACTAAGGAAAAAATCGGGTAGGATGTGTACTATAAAGTTCAATAATTAATGCCATACAGAGCACTAAGGAAAAAAACGGGTAGGCTGTATCAAAGACGCAGTCGTAGTAGAAACGTAAAATCGTCTAAGAAAAAGTTAAAATTAGCTACACAGAATTTTTGTTTACGTTCCAAGTTACTTCCCATGAAATTTCCGTACCGGGGCGGGGGCTTCAAATCCGTATTTCTTGTTTTTCTTTTCTGGAGAACGCTTTCCAAAACCACACATGTTTTTTAAGAAGTGCTGAATGATCGTGTAAATTAATTTTTAAAAACAACCATTAATCTTGATTTATAATACACTTTGTCTAACAGTATTATTATAAAAAACTAAAATATAAATATTTCCTTTATTTTATTTTAATCTAATCTATCAATATTTTATTGCTATTTTAATTCGCCATAGTCTACTGATACAAACCAAGTCCAATCAATATGCATTTAATATTTTATGATAATCAAAGCAGCATTTTTATGATGTTTAGATAATTTTATTATTAATTTATCTTTAATATTTGCATTGGTAATAGAAACGTGATTTATTATTTACCAAAAACGCAATGGTGAATAAAATTACGTTTCGTTTCATTCAGAAATTCAAATAAACGAATTGGCAGAATTATGCAAAACGTTCCGTTATAGGATTATGATGATTTTATCGTATTTTATTTAATTAAATGTTAATCTTGACACTTATTAATTGGTATACCGTTTTATAAGAATTTTTAACGATGAATATAATCAGTCGAAGCGCGATTACATCGATGGCCGACTCGTTCTGTGACATGTGAAGGCATTAAACTAATCGACAGGTATAAATCACACCAACTTAGAACCAACTTACAATCTCCTTATAAAATAGTTTACCTCACCAGATTCGGGCACGCCCACATTTTTTTGTAGACGCGGCAATGACATTTTTCCTATGAATTTTTAATCTTAATGCTCGATCAATAAAGATTTGAGACGATGATGTTATTTAAATCGCGCATATTTTAATTCAATATGTTATGAATGCACGAGATGGGTTTTATTAGTTTATAATCAGGTAATACATAAAGTTAAGCGTTATAATGATTTATCTTGCCCAGAGCTTTCACAGAAAAAAAATGGTTGTCTGTAAAGTCGGTTTACGGACGATAATTTTACGTGATAACGTCATAGGAAATTGATGAAAAATAAAAAAAAAATTGTTATTCCTTTATATTTATGTTTTTTTATTATATTTTTAATTTTGACTTTTTTTCTTTATATAAGTCTTCTATTCGTCACTCGTCACCATAACACAAGCCCAGATGAGCGATATTTTATTAATTACTTTTGTTTCCTAAAGGGAACGGACGCGTCATGTTACCGGAGCATGACGCATGACGTCACACATCGGGAATGACACTATATAATATTATATTACCATAACACTTTTGTGTGAATTCAGGTGTTCGATCAATTTAAGGTGAAAGGGTACCGGCGCTCTCTCCATACAAACGTAGTCGACTGTTTTCTCCCTGGATAGTGACACCAGCACAAATATATTTATTAACCTATAACTGCCATGACTATGGCTCTATGTCTTGTTTTATTTTTTATTTTCTAATTATCATAGAAATTTAGATTCAAAAAACAAAAAAACAAAACATAGGGGCATAGTCATGGCAGTTATAAGTTTTATGCAACAAAAATATTTGCTCTAGTATAATATTAAGTACCCTTTTCTCTTAATAGACGTTATCACGTCAAAAAACCATGAATATGGTAGGTTAGTATGATTTTGCTCTATTGTTGAGATGGTACAAATAATATAAATACTATCTAAAGTGTATCATGGCACAATATCCATAGATAGTAAAGTGTTGATGTATGTAAATAACTCGCATAAATACACCTACGTTAAGGATGTATAGTTTTAATAAACGAACCGAGCGCCAGCGGACACACTGCCCGATAAATACAATGCGTGTAACGGAACGCGAGCGGATGTGACCGCCGCGTCTTCCTGTCACAATTAATTTCCGGGCGCGTTGAAATTGGCGCGAAAACTGTCGCGAGGGCACGCGGGGGCGGGTGCGCGGGGCACGGGGGCCGCTCTACCGCGGCGGGAATTTTAATTACGCACTCGTATACCGAATACCAATGTCGTCTTGTTTAAATTAAATATAAATTATTCGCTCCTAGGCCCTGCTGCTCGCCTGCTATTGCGAAATGTTGAATAAACAACCGTTGGGTTTTAATTAGTTAGATTTTCTGGTATTACTTCTGCGACAAGTTACTGCGAAAATGTTACCACCATTCGCTTGTATGAAGTATTAAACGACTACGACATCGTCATTAAAATTAGAAACATTTGTAACACAATAACAAGTCACTGAGTGCTCAACCCGCGCAATTAAAATAAACAGTATAGAACTTTTGAGTAATAGTTACACAAAAAGTGCATAAAACTTGGTATATGTTTCAGTCGAAATGATGAAAGTTCTCCGACTCCGACCCTAAATATAACTAAGAGCATCATCAAAACTAGTCTAATTTCATAATAAAACTTCCCAAAACAAACTGTAAACGCAATTAGAGAGAGCAGATGAGAACTTGGGCGCAGACGGGTGCACTTCTTACGGCATTTAACAAACTTTGATAAAAAGATTAACTATGACAGTTTGAAATATAGCCGCACTGCTCGCAGGGAAAAAAACATCGCAAAAGTTTTACGGACCGAGGCGGGCTCCAACAATGAAGCAACTAGGTACGCAGAGTTAATTTTGTAGGAAAGAAAAGCGAGCCGCAGGTGTTCCGACGCCCGCTCGTATTAATTTGAGTCCCGTCTAATGCCTACTCGTATGAAGCAGAGCAACAAACAGACGCTCCTGAATTTACAAGGCAAGTTGTACGCGTCCGTCCGAGCGCACACGCCGCGGTAGGATTTGCCGCCAATCCAAACGGAGCGCAGATTATGACGTCTACGAGTGTCACACCACACATTACGTTCCGTTCCACGCACCAGAGAGGCTTTAATTGTAAATTATGGCGCGCTCGTTTAACCGACGTTACCCATTAACATAATTGTTTCAAAAGAAAATAAGCAAGCGATCTAGTCGAGATGGTAGTAAAGATAATATTTTGGTAATTACGCTCCGTATTTGCATAGTGATGCGCGCCCGAGTGACATTTTGTATCTCGTCGTTTTTCGTTTTTATCTCGTCCATCACGTTCTTAGAAAAAATTAGGGTGTCCATTAACTCGGATGTTACGATTTTTTTCTTAATTTTATCGCTCGTCTCGTCATTCCGGTTTCATAAAAAGGTACTTTATTACAAAGATGAAATGGACTTGATGCCTTTTGATGCGTCAAAACTGTCTTAATTATGATTCTAGAAGTGCGTGGTAATATTTTGTTTATTACTTGTACTACAGTGGGTTTTAGTGCGATAAAAGTCTATTTTAATTGGAACATTTTCGTTTTATCGTCATATTAATAAGGTAGATAATGACGATTTTAATATGGCTCATTAATTTACAACTGGCAGGTCGTAGTGTGGCGAAGAGAACGATAATAATTTGTAGGTAACGAGGCGAACTGTTACGTGAAATATTAAGAGGTTTCTGCATGCCTCTACACATTTGACACAGAATTACAACTGTTAAAGTTTCACCCTTATTTATTTAAGAATTCTAGGTAAATCTCTATATATATAAAATTCTCGTGTCACGGGGTTCGAACTTGAACTCCTCCGAAACGGCTCGACCGATTCTCATGAAATTTTGTGAGCATATTCAGTAGGTCTGAGAATCGGCCAACATCTATTTTTTTTTGTTTTTTTTTTTTGTAAATAGCAAAACAACGTTTGCCGGGACAGCTAGTGTTAAATAAAGGTCACCATATTTTCAGATAATATGAACAATCAATAGTATAGAGTTCCCCATAGAGTAAGCGGGCGTAACCATAGAGATTACAAGTTAACTTTACCGATCACAACACCATAGACAAAGGTTTAAATTATACACGGCTGGCTTCCCAGACCGTCCCTTTGACAATCACGACCACCGGCTGACTGTATGGGGTGACGAATTGTTGTCACTTATTTTGTTTATCTACCAATGAATATTTTAAAGCGTTTGACAATAATTTATTATGCTTACTTCACTTTAGTAAACTTAATTTGGATTATTATGCACTTGGCGAGTAACTCACTAGGTATCGATATAGAAACTATTTGGGCAACATAATGGTGTGTTTAGATAATATGTTCGTTACTGATAAAATATTAAAAGTTAAAAACCTTGTTTTAAACAAAAATACGAGTTTAGCACTCTTAATTTTTTTCACAGAAACGTTTTCTCAAAATAAATAAAATTAAAACGTAAAATAAAGATACCAGGGCAGCAGCGGACACAGCAAGTCGACGGTACACTCGGGGATTGTAAACAAAACGGTCGTAACTCAAAACAGGGCGCTTTTACTGATAAGAAACTTTCATTATAACCCCAAACGTTGGATTTTAAACTGAGCTTAATCAGGCTTTATGGAGTTGTGTACTGTACAATGTACACCTGTATGTTTAGGCACGGGCAAGGGCGCGGGCGGTGGCGGGGAGGGGGCGTGATTACTTTGCGTAAATTGCGTTTGTATTGGTTATTATATTAGATTCTGCGAGGCTGGATTATATTAAAGGTGTTTAATTACACGTGACCTTATCGGGGTATTTCATGGCAGTTTTATAACTTATTGATATTGCTTGAACACTTGGTTAAACTGTTTGCGAGTTGCGTAATAGCTAAACTTTAAATGAAGTTTGCTTTTGAGGATTAGTTGGTCAACGTGACGTGGGATATCTTTGCAGGTTTATGATGTTTTGAAGTTTCATCCTCATCGGAGGAAGATTCGAAGAGTTTTAGTGGAAATACCAATATTCGAGTAGGTAGAAGAGGTAGGTTATAGCAGTTATAGTTGATGTTAAGTATGGATGTGCGTGTGTTTATCCCGTTGTCGCGAAGGCAGTAGTACCAGAGCGGCAGCAGCGGCCGGGAGCTTCCCTAACCCCTTCGCAACATGATAAATGGCCAATTACGGGCCGCGTCCCTTCTGTTAGCTTGTTGCCTATTTTGAATTGCTTTGCTTTTTCGTTTAGATTAATATCTAAATAGGATAGATACGGATCCCGTTTAGGTATTTTACGTTGTTTTTAAACGTAAATTTCGGCGAGGCCATTGTTTCGGACCTTTCTCGTGGCTGCTATTGTTTCAGTTTGAGATCTTTGTTCGGTCTTGTGTGATATCGCCTTGTGAATGGAATATTATCGTGCTATTATCTTATAAATTGATTCCTCTTAAACAACGGTATATTTAAAACGCCTTTACATTTTGAGTATAAAATTTTTATGCACTCGATGCCCATAGTGAGAGTAGCGTGACGATAAAGTCTGGCTACAGTTCCTGGCATAATGTAGAGTACGTGCGATGCCAATTCACTCAGAGATATTAAAAAGTTGTGGTTTGTTTTCGTAGGTAGGTTATATATTTGTAATTATAAACGGCTCAGGTGTTAAATCTGGCGTCCTTAACTCTCGTCATTAGTTGATATAGGATAGGGTACGGTATGGGACGGTATTCGGACCCTCTGTTTATTCTGCCCCAGCATTCAAAGTGGCCATAATTGTGTGCCTACTTAAGCCTATTTAAATTTTTAACTCGCAAAGAGGACAAATGGGATTTTTCTTGTTGTCGTGTTAGGGTTAATGGAAAATTAGCTCCTGTTTGTTCATGAATAAACTAGCCCGAGTAAACGGATGAACGACCGGATTACATTTAAAATGAGAACATTACTTTTGGAAAGTAAACCTACGCTTTTAATGGCGTTAGAATTATGGTGTACCATAAAATATGAAAAAACTAACATACGTATGTTTGCATCTAACGTTACAAAAACATAATTCAAACGTGGCTCATTACCTTTTTTAAAGCAACAATTTGTTACAATATTACAGTGTATGGTAGGCTATTATTGTGATTGTATCAAGCTGTATTACGATGTGCCGTAATGATAATAATATCTATTTCAATTGGGCGAGCGTAACCAATCAGTGTTCGCCGCGGTCGCGCTGGCGCGTAACTAAACAATGAAACTATGATAGCTGTCAAATTTACGTCATCTGTCAAATTGACGCCCGGAGAAATTGGCTGCGGCTGGCTACGATGACCGAGATCAATTGAATCGAAAGCATTCAGTGTAGTACTTTCATAAAGTAGTTTTTTTCGACAATATGTCAGTTGTCGCGTAATGTCAATAAGCACTTTACAACATTCCGCTTTTGGTCAAGAACAACAAATCTGAAAGGTCTTAATAGCCAATTCCATTACACGCAATTAGTGATCGACTAATCAATATAAAACTCAGGTGGGATCGCTAGTATTTTTATAAAGATTAATTAATCGATAAGGTTATCAATGTACCAGGCTATAATGAAACGAAGAAGCTACGTGTGGGCGTAGATCAATGGCCACTCACGGCAGAAACACGCGAAATTAATGGATCGAATCAATACAATAACGCTTTATAACTTTTTAATATTGTTTAGGTATTGTATTGGCTAGCCGATATCATGTTATGTGATGTAAGATTGTTTTTTATCTTTCAAATATATGTTTGTAAATAGTTGGTTTCTAAATCATTTTTTAAAGAAATATAGTTGCTATCAACAGCTCTACCGGTAAAGAAAGAATGAGCGAATAAAATTCAATAACACAAACCAACTAACAAAAAAGATAACGTCAGAATATTCAAAAAAAGAACGAAGCGACACTGTTATTCTTAATTGGAGCATTAAAGGCACATAGATAAAGTCACTCAACGGTAACTTTTTTTTAAAGTTTATCAGATGGCTTACGTTCGAATTTAAAGGTAAGGCAAGTCGGTGCAAAGTTTTAATAGACTCTACAATCTGATTTCACTCACAAAAATACGTAATAAATTGTGGAATTGGATTTTTTATTGTGACAGTACAATTGCTCTTTCTATATCTATCAAATAAAAAGTATTAGATTTCGAGTTGTTGAGAGTTTTAAAGGTAAAATTTAAATGAAAAATCATGGATTTTCTTATTATCTTTAAGCTCTTCAATACGGTTTTGGTAATATGTCTTTACTTACCTACTTGACACTGGCTATATTATACGCACTCGTGTAAAACCATATTCGACAAAAGAAATCCTAAAAGTTGTTGTGAGAAAATGTTCCGGAGTTCCAGCTCCTGATTTCAGCTGAAATAAGAAAATTCCGGCATTTCATTACGTAATGCTTTTTATATAAGTTGTCACATAACGTAACGTAACGAATAACAAGCGGTTTTCCTTTCCGGAGCAAACACGAGAGATGAAAAAAAAAAGAAAATTTGGTCAGTGCGACCGTCCATAAATTCGCGTAGAGTTGCGCGAATCGCTCTAATTCCTTTGTTTGCTAAAACCGAAAACTGCCGTGGACATCCAGCCGATGCCAATACGATATTTCACTCCCTCCCACTTGACTGATACCTCGACGTTAGAAAGTGACAGATGTATTTAACACAGCACCCCCCCTTCCCCTCTCGCAACCCCGCGTCCGCTTCGGAAAACTCGTATTTGTGATTGTGAAAGTGTGTAATCGTTTGTCTCGCGTGCCCAGGATAGTAATATACATGCTGTAGATTTATTAGAAGCTGGTCTCTATGTAATATTCGATGGTTTTTTTTCGCTTTAAGAGCGACATCTAGCGGAGGGTTGAGACTCGTCAATTTTTGGAGAGAAGCCAAGATCTTTGTTAAAAGGTTTGGCGTCGGGTACGGCTTGTGGGACCAGTTGTTTGTTGCTGCCTCGGATAATATAATATTTGACGGGAACTTTCTTAGGTATTTGCACTAAGTTTTATTGCAATATTTACGCAGCAAGTTACTTTTTCATTTCAGGCAACTGCATACTTAAGAGGGTAAAGTTTTAAGGAGAATTCATGACGTGTTTACAGTAGAGCGCAGATGTGTTGCAAAACTGGGGGTATATAACTTTAAAGATAGTGAGTTCTAATGTATATCAGCTACTGAGATTCCGTGCGAACATTTTTCACAAGTCGCGGTCCCAGCCCGAAGCGCCCACACACCATTGTGTGAAAGTTAACATGTCAAAACCGTCATAGTTGGTATCGGTACAATAAAATATAATGTCTGGTGAGGTCCGTAACGAGGTAGCGCAATAATGGCGGTGGTGTACATTAGCCATTGCGGACACAATGCCACATATAGATTTATCGTTTCGACTCGCTCGGATAACGGCGATGGAAAAAGAATTTCCTCGGAAAAACTTCAGTGGAAATAAATTTACTCAATATCGATTGGATTTAAAATCTGTTTGAGGTGGACTATAACACTTTGATTAGATTTCAAACGGGAACACTGACATTATGAGGGTTAAGTAGGGAAATATTTGTACTTATATTAATATGATGATTGAAAAGAAAAAAAATCGGTGGTGACACACGAACAGACAGACGGAAAAGGAAGAAACCCTAAAAAGTATAGTAATGTGTGTGTGGTAGGTAATATGTCTTATAGTCATAATTTTCACACATTTAAGAGTAATATTGAAGATCTTCAAAACACGGAGTCGAATTACAATTCAGTGCGCAGTGCAGTAAAACAGTTGATTGCACCAGAACCGGCTCGTTGCAGCTTTCATAACCAGGATGATATCTTGCCAAATTTTTAATTATTCAAACGAGAACAAAACTCCCATGCCTCCTCTCTCTTACGTAACTAAAAAAAAAGATCAAAGCGGCAACATATCCCGAATGTGAACGTCTCTTTTTGACAGGTCAGAATGTAGTCGATTAAATTATAAACGCCCCAGTGTGTCTCACCTTGGCAGTTTTTATATTGAATGTAACTCCTAAACAGAACGGATATATTATAGATACGCGACGGAGCAGACACGTACAAAATGAAAATAGGGGAGAGGGAGCCCTGGCGGGGCTCGGGTATGGAAATGTTGGTCAAATATATCATCCGGCGCCTGACAGGCCAATTCTCTTATCTGGAGCGCGCGGCGCGGGTAGCAGCGCGATCTAAGCTAGCTTAGCTAATATAAAATGGTTTTAAATTCAAGTTTAATTCGGGCTATCTGCAGCTCTCGGCAGCCTCGTAAATACGACCCCGGCCCACATACAAAGGCGGCGCGATTTACGGTTTTGACGGATTTCGAATATTTTAGCAGAGGACCGGGATTAGACCGAGTTACGCACAGGCTTGTCTTCATAGCTTCACAGCTTTTAATAACTCGAAGATAATTCAGAGGAGAAGTAATATTATCTTGGCGGTGTATCTCGCCGTTTGTCTATGGACTCTCGAGACGTGATTGCGGTCGGTGCGGCGTGTTCAAGAATCGAAATATAATTACAGTTGGGTAGTGAGGAGAGAGAGAGAGAGAGGGGCGGGCGGTTCGGAGCGGATCTGCACCGCATCATTTTACAACACGAGGACGTCATAAAGTGTAAACAATGACGGCGTTTTCCATTACAATATGTTTACCGATCCGTACAGCTTCGCATTATGTATGTTATCCTGGTAGGACGCGCAGGGCGCCGCTCAATTTATGAGACTCTTGCAAATATTTGGCTCTTGGTGTTCGGACGGTAGGTACCTCTACTGCCGCGCCGCTGCCGGCTGACAGCGGGAAGATTGTCGGCAACTGTTTACACAACGGAATATGGTAATTTTTCAGTTGCCTCGGTTAGCGTATTCCGTTCACGGCAGTGTTCCGTTTTGCATCGGTTCGTTTTGGAAATCGGAAGTGTATCCGGCGGATCTCGCCACGTTGCCGTCCGCGCCGAGAGGAGAGAGCCGGCTGACGTTTAGTGTCATTAAATCTCGTAATAGGATATCATAAATCGGCGGAGGTCGGGTGGTAGCGGGCGGGCGGCTGTCATCGTTTGTCAGAGCATTTCACGCATTGTTGGACAATAACGCAGGGCGAGCATTGTGCGCGCCTACCGCCCGCCACCGGCACCGGCCGGCCGTAGAGCGCCCGCGCCGAACGCTAGCCACTGACATAGCAACCATCATGTCTCCTTATGATACATCTTACATCACAAATTAGATGGGCTGCTGCATTCTGATCTTCTAACTGACACATCGCTATGATACTTGATACTTGTACTATACGAACGGTTCTAGCAAGTTCTGTGAGGCGAGTTTACTGCCAAGTTTCGCAGATTCCAATCAATGAAAGCTTGTTATATTAAGATAATCGGATGAACACCTCCGTGGAACACGAGACTCGCGTCCGTAATTCACGCTTTCTCTGCGTAGGACGCGTAGGTAGTACTAATTCACCGCAGTCAGTAGATATTCAAACAGGCACCCGTACGACTATCAAATTTATATCTCCACTCGGAGAGAAGGAAAAAAAAACAACAAAAAGCCATCAAAAATGTACGGTATGCATCCGAGATCACATCAGAAATTCAAGCTTAAAAAAACGAACAGGATTAAAAACTTGACCCCATGTGAGTTGGACGCGTAAATTCGAATCAAAAAGAATCAAATGTCATTTTACGAATGAGGCCCTTAACGATTATCAATTTATGAGAGAATCAGTAAGTGTTACACACTAAAGTTGTTATCTACACGATTCTAACGTTTTATATGTTGTTATAATCGTAAAGACGAATAGATGATTATATTTTATGTAATTTGTTACAAACTTTTAGTGTACTTTAAATAACACGCTTAAATTGGTCTTTATTGTTGTAAAAGTTAAATTCCGTAATGCGGTTTTAAGACGTGTACCTATATTTGTTTATTCTTGGATTAATCGTTAATCAGTTAGGGAATAAAATAAATATTAATTAAAAAGTAATACATTTTAATCGATTATGTTCAAAATCGTCAATCAAATCGCTTAATTAGGTACCTCGTGATCTCTTTGAAGATTCACGTTCGTCGTAAATTTTACTTAAAACGTTTTAATTTCAAAAAAAGGTTTTATTGTCGTAAGTCATTAAATTGGATGTTAAAACTCGATTTATATTTTTTAATTTTCTGTAGATATAAGATGAGATCGCAGCGTGAGCTCCTATGGAGGTATAATCACTTAAATATTTACTTTTATTTTAATTCTGCGAGCCGAGTCGCCATTTTGTAAAATCTTGTTATTGGTAAACGAGGTTTTATCTTGTTTATCGTTTGAAAACGTATTTTTACTCAGGATAATAATATTTACGAAGCATTTGATAAGTATTTTTATGTAGTTTAACAGGTGGTTAATTATTTTCACAGGTTGAATGTATTCGAAGTTAAAAATAACAAAAATATTTAATCATGAAATGTTTTTTTTTCTTTCGAAGTGTACGACCAACTCTACACTAGTTTTATAAAGTTGGTATCACAAAATAAAACTTTTTCTTATAAAGCACAGCAAAGAGGTCTCATACGAATCTCCTCTCACAGACAGATAAATGATGAAAATAAATAAATGTTTATCAGAAACCTCTATCCCTCGGAGTTCGGAGACAAATAAGTTCCCATAGAATAAGATGTTATCTATGAGACGAACCACTATGCTTGTAACATTCATAATTTAACGAAATCGACTCCAATTAACTTAGGAATTGCCACTAATATATAAAAAAGGAGTTATAGAGATATACTATGTCCTACTGGCTGCGACAGACTATACGTCGAGAATTAAAACAAAAACAGGAATACTTATGTCGTGCAGGTTAGAGGCCATCAACTTACCTGAAAAGAAAAAAAACAACGTTAAAATTTTTAAACATCTAGCGCCTCTGGTGGCGAATAGCAGAACTAAAACTAAATGTTCTTAAAAATCACAAATATAATTTCATTTGTTAAAATGCAGATCGATTTTTTGGACGTTTTGCATCAATCTTACGACATTTAAAAACTATAAACACGCCATCATCGGATTTCCCACAAAAACAAAGTTCAACGACCCAAAATTGTTCCAATTTTAAAATTCTAGCTTAACAATACAAAAAAGGCGTGGGTTTCCGAGTTGTCGAGCAATTTGCAGGCAAAAGTTGACACGCGAATCGAATCATTTTAAAATTACTAACTGCACTTTAATAGCAATTTATGTTGGTACCTAATTAGATTATTATGAATAAGTAGGTAGTAGGTTCTTGATAATCAAAGATAATGGCGATTTGTGGTCGCTAATTAGAGATGGGGTGCTAATTTATCGAGGGTCTATCGAAGAATAAGTGTAGTTTACGAGATAATTGCACTTGTAATTGGTATTGTTAAGTTGCCGTTTCACGATTTGTAGAAGGTGGAAATCTAAGCAATTTTTTATGAACAGTTCGCAATTTAATGCGTAATAATTAAGATTTAATAATATTTTTCCAATTTAAGTTGTAAGATTTTATTTGATTTTAGATTTGTAGATTTTAGTTGATATTGATATCACCAAACTCTTTCAAGGAAAAAAACCATAGACATTTTTTTTTTCATTATATAGGTGGCATCGTTTCAGAGGGCATGCAGTCACGGCCCGCCTGCACTGTCACTCAAACCCCGTTCGTGATACGAAAATTGCTCGAAGCGATCTAATTATCCAATTTGTTTCGTTTCTATTGAAATTACAGCTGTGACCGCGCTGTTTCGTGTAATTGTAAATTACCTATTATTGTTGGTTATGTGAAAACATGTAGTGTTGAGTTTGGTGGGAATATACAGCCTGCGAGGTTGCAAGGAGTTTGTGATTCAAGCTAAAACCTCTTTTGTGACTTGATGCAAAAAGTTTTGTTACAGAACGTCACTGCTATGAGATAAATTTTTTTATGGTGAATAAAATTTCACGTGTTAATAGATACCAAAATAATAACTAAAATTGAGTCGCCTTTGTGGACTTGGGTCCTTATATTCTTGGGTCCTTAAAGGACACTAAAGCGTCGCCTACAAAACCCTTGGTTAAAATAATATGTACCATTCCTTAAAGTGAACAAGACCTAAATTCAGAAAAACTAAAGATTAATAAAAATAAACAGATATTTAAGTAAACGTTGGATGAAATTTCAGACATTAATTTATTAAAGTTTACTACTAGTAGACTGAATCGATAGATATCTGAATAATTAAACTTCAGTCGTAATAAAATCTATAAACTTATGGATACCATTTTGTGAAGTCATTTTCATGATCTCCGATGAAAGCTACAGAACTCGATAGAGTACAATTTATAGAAACATAACTTGACATTATAAGCAATCGATATCTAACTTTAAGCCTGTACAATTTCTAGAATAAAACTTATATTTATTTTCAAATTAAAATAATCTACAGAGGCAATAATTTTAAGCTCCTATAATCGAGCTTTTTAAGTAGAACATGTGCACCTTTAAGTTATGTCCGAGTAACATGGAACCTATTACCACGGTAGGTACATCAAAATAATTTTCATGACTTTTGACATTAATAACGAGTAAATTAAGTTGGTAATGGCCACGTTACATAAATAATAGTCAGAGTGGTCGGTTCTAATTAACTGCCAATGAACCGAGCGCCTTCCAGAGTAGACCTCCTTTTTCTTAAGATTTTCCGACCGCCTTGGCATTTTCCTGTTAAAAAAAACCTAGCATTGCGTCCATCCTGCTCTTATGCCTGCACCTTGCACCGAACTATTATTTCCTTTTCGCTCATCGTCACCGGCGTATGCGGACGTCTCGCTCGGCTCACGTTGCTCCGCTCCGCCCATTTATAAAATCGACTGGTGGCCGCGTCTGTGCACCTGTCCCTTTCTCCGCCGACTGATTTATGTGAGAGAGAACGGGCTTGATCGACGCTTTGTTTTCCCGCTTCGACTGTGACACAAGCTGTACCGTTTTTCGAAAAAAAGGCGCGCAACGAGCCAAGGATTAGGTTATACGTTATTACCGGGTGTAAATTCTGATAATGCGCAGCGATTGCGAGGCGAATTCCCGAGTGTCGGGTGTCGCGCTGTGGGAAACGTAATGCCTTTTTGTTTTGCGCGGTAGGTACGAGCCGTTTTGTAAAACTATATTTACGATAATGTTATCTCGCACGGCCGTATTACATTACTTAGGTACGCCGCGGGAACGAGGTGATTAATGATGGAGTAAACGACGCGACCGCGGCGGCGCGGCTCGCCGGCCTGGACCGGGCGCTGCGCCGGGCGCGAGACGAACCTGCAACCAGCGCAGCGCTTCGATATCTCCTCGATACACCACAATAAAAACAATATTATCTAAGAAAACGTTTCAAGAACAAAGAACCTTTAGTTTAACACAACACAACACGACATAATGAAGCCGTTTACAACGCCATCTATCTTTCGATCGAACAAATAATTATTACCAATTACGGCTCTATAAATCGAGGCTTCTTTATCGTCTTTCTGAATTTCGAATTAAGATTTCAATGCGGACTCGTGGTATTTGGCGCGCAAAAACTACCCGCGAGCTTTGACAACTTGAAAAATGTCGGAGCGGTTGGTTTTTATGGTAACTTTTGGCGGGAATGCCATTCTAATCAAAATAGTTTACGCGTCGAGACCGTACCACAGATTAGATTGGTTTTGTTTTGACGGTCTATCGTGGGAACAACGATTAATGGGTGGCTCACTAAACCCCGAAAACATATAAAGTTAAGGGTATTTATGTAGGTATCTCAATATCTTAGAATAGATAAGACAATTGTCACTAAAACAACAAACGGATCTACACTCTGTTTAGACGGTAGGTATTAATACGATCGAGATCCATACATTTTAACCTCAAAACACTTAGAAGAACATTCATAAAAACTAAGTTTGCACTGGAATGATGCATATTAGTCCACAATATTTAAAGTTTCATTGTCCAATCTGAAGACAAACAAAAACTGACAGATAACTGTTGGAACTACCCCATATTCTGTGTAAAAGTAAAGCTGATCTTCTCCCGGTATAGTCTGAAAGATGTCGTTAACGTAAACATTATCAAATCCATGTTAGAGAAGGTACACGGCGCGGGCGCGTGGCTCACAGCTCACGGCTCACGTCGCGTCGTTACAAACTCCACAAACTGTTATAAATCAAAACGTACACAAATAAAAACGCCCGCCGAGGTGAAAACGTTATTATCTTTATAATTGCACGTCAAGGCGGGAAACTGCGCTCCTCTCGCCGCGTTTTTCGCTTGACTTTCTATTTTTTTTAACGCCCCCGGATGGCTATGATATATCGGTCCATGAATACGGGATGTATCGCGACACCTGCTTGCTACCTTATGAATTCCAAATTGCGACTTTTCTCTATGTCATTATATCCTACGACTTACCTACGTTTGTTTATATTAAAGGAAAATTGTACGTTTTATAATATATATCTTAATACTTTTCGTTTATGAATTCTGGCACTAGCTCCAGGATGTCTTGTACTCAAAATGTCATCGTGGCATGATGAAGTAAAATTTCAAAAATGTCCGTAGACTAGTCAATTGATTTAAAACTATTCTCTATGGTAGAGTTATCTGAACTATCACAAAAAGAATAGAGATACGGATAACAATGAAGTAAGACGAGTAAAACCAACAAAATAACGCGATAAGACGATGTCTGGTCCCGCCTCGGCGGTAACGAACCGCACCACTATCGATGTCTCAGTCAAAAACTGTCAAAAACTTGACAGGCGCCGTGTCGAGCTAACGAGGCACGCGGCCGCCTCGACTCACCGTGACGCAGCGGTTCTGATACACCGCGACGCACTACCGCCATCTAGCGTCGAGTAGCGAGACACGCAACGAAAACACAGGAATGCTTTTTTTTTTGTTTTCCTTCGATCTAAGACCGACTATTCTGGCTTCTTTATTACAACTGCCATTGATCAAGTTTTAATAAGTAAAATTTCTTGTTTCTTTTCTTTTTTTAATTTTTTTTTAACTAAAAACTGAAGCAATAACCGAGTGGACACAAATACATAAAGATGCAAATGAACCGCGCCCCCGAGCGGAGAACGAATTTATCGTTGCGCGCGCACCTCATTATCGCTAACAAGCATTCAAACCCTTTCTTTACTCCATAAATATTATATTTTACACCTGCACTAAAAGTGGCTCAAGTTGTCAGTGCAAATGTTACCGACCAACTTTATTTGCAGAAGGTTGCGGGTTCGATTCCCGCCCCAAACAAGTCTTTATGTCCAATGTCTGGTCTAGGTATGTGTATTTTATGTATATGTATTTGAAGTATTTACAAAAGAAAAATAGTTAAGTGTCCGTTCCGTTCGTTGTAACACAACCACCATAATACAAGCCTAGTTACCTGGCTTGGGACTAGATGGCGCAGTATGAAATATCCTATAATATTAAGGTAGATTACTTTATCTGTACAACACGATATCTATAGGTACACAAAGTAAAGTATAATAGTTAGAATGTATAAGTTGTATAAATGAACTTATCGTTGAAAGAGATTTCTTCTACCTTCGAATGGAAAAGGACTGATTTAGCTTTTATGGTAGGTATTTATTTAGACGAGTAATTTGTACATTACAAGAAAATTTTCTCATTACTTCGGCCATTTTAAAATGTAAATAGTGAATGGAAGGTTAATTTGAGACGTGTGTGGTCTCAACGGCTACCGATAGTAAATGAATAACAACCATTTTAAGAGAACAATACTAATTTTAATAACATTACCTTTCTATACAAGATATGTTTAGGAAAGCAGAATAAATTAACAGTAAAAAACTCGCCGTTTTCAGTTCTGCATTGTTTTTAAAAATACATCCATAATCCATTAATGATTTTGTATTTCTATTACTTAAATATTTATCTTTTATTAGGTATACCTATTTGTTGAAGCTCAATCATCTTATATACATATAAAATTCTTTGTTCTCAATGACTGACGGACAAACGCATAGCCTAAACTGCTGATCGTAGAGACCTGAAACTTTTAGGGTGTGTTCTTTGTATGACGTGGGCATTCGTTAAGAAAGGATTTTGAACAATTCAAACCCTAAGCGGATGAAGTCGCGGGCGAAAGCTGGTCTAAAAATATAAAAGAGAAAAATACTATTTTATTAAATTACGAGATCTCTGACATTATATGATTTTTTTTAACCTATGTTGGCCCAATGCCGGAAAGGTCTTCCTTAAGGTGAAAGGGTACCTGCGCGCTCTCCATACAAACGTAGTCGACTGTTTCCTCCCTGGATAATGACACTAAAGCAAATATTTTTGTGCCATAAAACCTATCACTGCCATGACTATGCCCCTATGTTTTGGTTTTTTTCATTTTCTAATTATCATAGAAATTAAAATTAAAAAATTTAAATAAAACAAAAAATAGTCATGGTCATGGCATGGTCATGGCATGGTCATGGCTGTTATAAGTTTTATGCATTAAAAATATTTGCTCTTGTGTCCTTATCCAGGGAGGAAACAGTCGACTACGTTTGTAATAGTTTGTATGGAGAAAGCCCCCGGTACCCTTTCCTCTTAACTGTTTGTCCTAGGGTATATTTGGCCGGCCTTCATTCGAAGCATCGATGAAACAAAATACAGCCGCGACAATAAATGTAGGTAAAATAAATGTTAAATGCATTTAAGTGACCTCAAATAACTTCCCTTCAAACTAAAATAATTGCAGCAACAAATGTCAAAAATCAGTAAAATTGTTCCTAATTCGATCGTATTCAAAGAAAGAACGTGCGTTCGTAAACTACAAGCAATCAGAGTCCATACGCCGTGAATCCTGTGTTAATTCGAGATAGTTTTCATTATGACTAACGTTCGAAATTCAAATCAAATTAATGTTACGAATAACCGCAAGGAAACCGCAATAGTTATTTCAAATTTCGAACCAAATGTCAAGTAGAGTTTAACAAGGATCTTTTTAAAGGCGGCCAAAAGAGGTAATAACACGTAAAAATGTTGAATTGAGGGATTTATAGGACGGTAGCGCCCTCCTTTGAATTCAAATAGATCCTTGTATTGAATATTTTTCGTATACGAGGTGTAATGGTTGCGGTTAGTGGTGATTTGACAATGTGTTCTAATTGTCCGAGCGGTTTTCGTGAGTCGTTCGCTCACGTTATGGGTGTATGGTGAATGCGTTTTATGATGCGTTGCTTCGTTTCGTATTGTGATTTTTAATTGGTTGTTTTGTTGATTTAGCTTCAGAAAGATTTTTGAGAACTATTGACACTGGCCATACTTATGTACATATTGTTAGGTATATATGGCCAGTGTCGCCAAAGTAGGTGTGTTTTTTTAAAATCAAACTGCAAACAAATAAAACATTGAAAAAAAAAGTATTTTCACGTAGATAGTTCCAAATAAATAAATATCTAAATATTGAATATAACAGAACATTCCACACATCGCCATCTAGCCCCAAGCTAAGTAACTAGACTTGTGTTATGGGTGCTAGACAACGGATATACTACTTATATAACTTTTCTTTTGTAAATATATACTTATAATACACAGAAACAATAGTTATAAATAGAAATATATAGTTATGTAACTCTATTTACGATTATGTGACTGAAAGCTCAAACAGCAAAATGAAAACAAAAAAACACGTACTCAATAGTATCCTTCTAATATTGCTAATGTGAAAATTTGTGTGTAGTATGTGTGTATGTTTGTTACTCCTTCACGCAAATTCTATCTGAACCGAATGAAATGAAAGTTGGTATGTAGGTAGCTAGACAAAACTTAGCCTTCGCCGTAGTCGGGTAAAAAACGACATGCAGCTACATTCACATCGATAAATTCTTATTGATTATTATAGTGTGAACATCATCGCAAATTATTCGTTGACAGTTAGGCGAGAGTAGCCGATACAAAAATATTTACCTTCCGACAGGCTATCATGTCTACGTAATAGTCGAACGCGTTTGAAAACTGAAATTATTCATAATCCAAGGGTTATTTACTGAAGTATGTCTGGAAATGGTCGATCTAGGGCGCCTTGTATGTCATGATATTTATATTATACTTCGAAATATATTAGAGGGAACATTTTCCTTAACAAAGCTATGATTTAGATACGAAAATCATTAAATTTGGGAAGTGATAATGCGATGCGGTGATGATGTGAACAAGGTATCTTCTAGGGGCTCGTGCTACATCTGAAATACGTCAGGAAAGACAGACGCAGGCAACTGATTTCATTTCCTTGCTGTACGAATAAGGAATGACGAAGCAAAACGCTTTGTATGGGTGTCTAGGATTTCTACCATTTTATATAAAAAAAAAATGGGTGCGTGTACTTATGTACGCGCGTGAGAAGTTATACTTCTTTGGCATTATTAAAAAAAAAAAAAAAAAAAAAAACTCGTCCGACAAAAAACTCGTCCGGCAAAAAACTCGTCCGACGAAAAGTTCGTCCGACGAAAAGTTCGTCCGACAAAATACTTGTCCGACAAAAAACTCGTCCGACAAAAAACTCGTCCGACAAAAAACTCGTCCGACAAAAAACTCGTCCGACAAAATACTCGTCCGACAAAAAACTCGTCCGACAAAAAACTCGTCCGACAAAAAACTCGTCCGACAAAATACTCGTCCGACAATTTTGTGTGACGTGAGAATTTTGTGTGACGTGAGAATTTTGTGTGACGCTTTTGTAAAATTTCACTCTCATCATTTTTTCATAACGCGCCTAAAGAAGTATAACTTCAAAAATAATAAGTTAGCGTTTCACCACTATCTCACAAGACGGTAATCGATGACGATTATACGCTCGTGACTCAAAGACCCCCAAATAAACAGGGGCCTTCGAAGGACGTGAGTGAAGGTAGGAACCGAAACTTTTCCGATCTGTCCTCCTTTTGTGGCTGCATCGGCTTACGCTTAGGAACACGAACAAGTCCGCTTGCCGATACGATTTTGACCGGTGGATGGTAACAAACTACGGCCAAGGTCTCCCACCAGGAGATAACTAAACATCTAAGTAATTAGATGTTTTATCTATTCTATTTGGTATACCTAGTGTTAGATATCTTCGTTCACCCGTCCTTGTACCCGAGTCGTTTAATTATTCAAAATGTCGACACTATAATGGGAACTGAGTTATAAATATTCAATAGTCGATCGCTCCTCGATACGTTAGCTTTCCTATATTGTCTATGATTTGCGTTGTTATGTTGCCTAATGGTGATTGACTTTTTGAAATATTAATAATGGAAGATGAAGATGATATTCGTAGAGTAGGTACGTTTCATCAAATTTTTCCTATGCCATTATGTTGGCTCCCCTGTCTCCATGAACCATTTCATTTCCAACAGAACCAATTCAAGATAGCATGTTCAATATTCAAGCTACTAAGGCAATACATATTTCCATTGCTGTGAACATAGACGGCATAGGAACTATTAGATGAAACTTATGGTCAAAGTATACATAAGAATTTTAAACCAACATGGTTGTTTTCACTAAGTTATTTATCATTTTTTTAAACCAAGGTTATCTAGAAAAGTACTGCACACAATCAATAACGAAGTAAGGTCGGTCGCGGTGTGGTCGCTGTTCACATTTCTGTCGCTTATGCTGCGATTCAAATACTTATTTAAAAAAAATATATTATATAGCGCGCTCCTTACGCGAGCATAGCGCCGTTAGCATTTTTGGTACGCTTACGATTTTGGACCGGGAGATTTGGTCGTTAACTCTTTAAGCGCTGTTAATTCGATTCGGACCGCAGTTTTCAGACGTAAACTGACAGAAAAGCTATCTGCAACCGACTGGAGCAAGCAAGGGACGATATGAATTTTGACTGTCAAGCGAGCGACGACGTCTGTGGCATTAGAATTTCATTGCATTTTTTCAATTGGATTATGTGCTAATTTAATTAGTTTTGACTTTGGGTTCCAAATGTAGGTATAAGTATGGAGTTTAAGAAAAATTTCATTGGTTTCGGTATAGGTCTAAGTGAGTACAAAACAATACGAGAAAATCGCGCACCCAAAAAGCAATATCAACAAAATAGATCACGTACCAGGCTCGCATAAGCAAGAGGCAGGTGTGTTACGGCACATGAGGCGGAATGCGGTAAATTTTCCGGATGCCTTCCCAATGATTTCCTCGGAGACCGCCGGCCCAGATACCGTCGGATTTCGATACGATAACGCTTTTCTCAATTTCTGTACGCCTGGTAGATATGGCCACGCCCCGCTCCATTAAATATGTATGTTTTTCGATAGTTGGTTATTTTTTTCTGAGCCTGAATTCCCTCGGGATCTCATCTTGGTGTATCAATCGGTTATTCGGGGACGTATCTTGACAATAATCTGCTCTTGGTTGTTATCAGGATTATATTGTTTTTCTCCATCACATGGGTATGTAGGTATTTATTATACGGGGACCAATTTTGTGGCCAAATAGATTGGATCTACTAGCTGAAAAGATCATTGCAGTTTGAGAATATCATCAGAATTCCTGCAGAATTTCTGCACTGGGTGACAAAAAGTGGTGGTCGGATTTTTCAGCCCTGAAGAATTTACAGGACAGAGGTAAATAGGTAACATGAACGGCTACTTAGGTGAACTTGCACAAAAATATTAAAAGCGTTTATAACAATAATGATATGTAAATTACCAACCTTGTGCTTATTGAAATATAATTTGATTTTAGATAACTCGTTAAATGCATTTAGCTAGAATTTAGTTAAGTTTAACATAAGGCATGCAAATCTGCACCTTAATCTTAATAATTTTAGAATAAACCCAAGAACTCGAATCGAATTCAAGTTACAATTATAAAAATCCGAAGTCCATAGCGATGGGGTAAAACTGCGTGAAGCATACGCGATGTAATTCCCTTAATGTGTGTAATTTCTATAATTCGCGTAATCGAGGCGGAGTCACAGCACTCGCAGGCTCCAATGACGTGGTAATGTCAGGTCTGGGCATGCATCGGAGTCCGGAACCCACCGGTTGTATGGAACGTTTATGGCGCGGTTGTTTTACAGAGCATATTGAAAACTTTCAAAGCTATTAACTCAATTACTTCTCGATATAAGAATGTTGAAATTACTTGATTACGCTGGAGTTTTCTGGCCATATCTATAGCCAGCAGAGAAATTGTTGATCGGACATATTTGGTTAACTAGTTTCGAGAGATTGAAAAATAGGAAAAATAGTGATGACATTAGGAAATTTTTCATACAATAACTTGTTTTTATTGCGCAACGTGAGACCTCTGCGCTGAACACAAAGGTCACAGACTGAGCTATTATCTGTGGCTATTATACACTAGTAACTAGTAAGTACAAAATATTGCGAAAAAAAATGATTACTTTGGTCCTGTCTACTTCTGATAATTTTGTGATAGCACTTTTGTTAGGTTTTTAATTAATTTATCGAACAAATTAATTTTTTTGTTATGAATTTGTCTTTTATATCAGTCTGTAGATTAATAATTGCAAAAACCAAATGTAACGTTCAGATGTAACTTCACAAGAATTGAAACTCCTCTGCAACTGCGTCTTGAATACAGCCGATTATTTTTCAGTTGATTATTTATCCGTTTTTTAATTCGCCTAATCATTTTTGCATTCCAATTACTGAAAGACTATAATCGTCTCAATTATTATGGAATTATAGAATTATCCTGACTAGTTTACCTTGTGTAACAATGTTGTCCGCCATTACGTGTTGTTAGGGATGTATTAGAGTAATCATAATATAATTGACTATGACCTTTAGGCTCGAAAAGAAGCGGAGTACTTACTAGTTGCACCCCACGGTTTTACCCATGTAACTCACAAACCCGTTGGAATATCGAAATGCAAAGTATCCTATGACTTTTTGTGTATTATTGACTATCCCTGTGCAGATTTTCATCCAAATCGATTGGGCCATTGACCGTGAAGCAGGGAAAAACAAACGGGCCTTCAGATTTATCTCACAACTAGCTGCGAGGTTTCACCTACATATGTCCCAAATCTGTTAAAATATCAAAATGAAAAGAATCCTCTGTCTTTTTCCATAAATTTTCATCTAATTTTAATTTATTTATTTTTATTTAATTTGTTATAGCATACAAACCAGTCTACAATATTAATAAATACAATGGAGTAGTTATAAAAATAAAGTAGGGCATGGAATAATGAACCATTTTTATTTACTCGCGTAATTATTTTTGCACAGTAAAATGCTAGAACTTCTCTCCTATTACTACAAAATTAATGTAAATCATATGTAAGTCTAGAACGGACATGGAACTGCTCAGCCATTTATGGTGATGCTCGCCGTGCTTGCAAATTGCGACAACACATTGTTCCTTGCCCACGACGGGACTCGAACCTGCTACTAACCAATATGGTAGCGAGATAAGATCGCCTGTATTTCTAGAAAATTGTTTTGTATCTTTAATTGTTAGTTTGATTACTTTATTATCATTTTGATGTTATAATTTTTAATTACAATTTTACCACTAAAGTTATTTATAACAGAATATTTACTATTTTTTTTTTTATGGAGCTCGTTATTTTGATGCCGTTTCAATCACCATTTTCACTGTTGTTACTGATTGTAATTTTGAATTAGTTATATTGAATTCTAGCTTTTACTCGCAGCTTCCTCCATGTACAAGTTTTTTTCCAAAAACTTTTTTTTAGCTAATGCCTACGTTATAATAGCTATCTGTGTGCGGAATTTTAGCCCGATTGATCTGTAAGTTGATTCAGGACTTTTAATTTTACATTTTTAGATACTATCTGCGTCTTACGGTTTTACTCTTGCCAATTCCCGTGGGAATATCAAGGTAAAACTACACTCTTTTCTACACTATGATCTATCCCTTAACAAAGTTTTATCAAAATCTACCGAGCCGTTTGACGGTGCAAAGAGTTCAAGTCACAGGTGAACAGGTATCTTGTAGGCAAAACTTGCTAGACCACATCATCATCTACCACCAGGCAAGTGTGATAATGGTCAAATTCGCTGACCCATCTAAAAACGATGGGGAGCCTTAAATAACCTTCTCAAAATGTTGGTTTATGGAAGTTTAAAGTGTAAATTTTACCTTGATAAAGAAATATAATAAAATACTTAATTCTCTTCAACAATATAAAATAAAACAGGCACATAAAAATTAGATAATAAAAACTGTTTACGAAAATAGTAAAAACTCATATAGTCTAAAAACGTTCCGTTAGATGCAGAAAAGATTTACGCGTACCCACTCAAATAAACATCTGACGTTAACTATCTAACAAAATGGAAAAAATAACTTTATAAAAACCATAAAAAAAATCAAAAGAGATTAACTTGGAGTACACAATATATCATGAAGTCCGGTAGTTAACAAATATTTTTCCATCTGTCTCGGTTATAGGGATACATCAATTTAAGTAGGTATTTTTATGTGTCGTAAATTATCCCGTTTGTGAAAACAGTGATTCTTTTGTAATAGTATATGTTGTTAAATTTAGGGCAGTAAAAACGTCGTGTATTGGAACGTTTATATTTTGACAAGTGACACGTTGTTCTTTTTTGGCGCCACACTGGATTTAATTTCGGAATGATTTACCGCTTTTTTAGTGAATGAAGTTTGAAGTTTTGTGTTTTGATTGTTTTTCGGTCGTTTTTGGATTGGAATCGAATGAAACATCAAATTACTTCAGAAAAATTATGTGTGGCAGTCCCTAGCAACTCTTTAGTCGCTTAACGGTTTTATTAGGCCCTCTTATTATTGCCACTAAATAAATATTGACATTGGTATATCGATTTGTCATGTTTTTAAAGTGTTTTTACCCCGAGCCCCCGAAAACTACGAAAAGACTTATCATAAAAATGATGCGTCGTATAAGTTAGACTGATTTTTAAGACGTGTCAATGCGATGTCGATTTTGACTTTGACTGCAATTTTGTTCTTCACTCCGAAGATCTTTAATCTTTACCAAATTTTTATGGAACCACTCCCTTTTGGTACGGAACCCTAAAACATACAGTCGAATTGAGAACCTCCTCCTTTTTTGAAATCGGTTCAAAAAGGAATTTCATTGACCAATACAAAACATTTTTTTAAATTCCCCATTGCCCGCAATGATTGATACAATAGTAACCTTTGTCAAGTCATGTAGCACCTGTAATTACAGCGTAGGTAACACCGTTCTAAGACAAATGGTGCTTGCAACCCTACCGCCTAACTTATGCTGCAGGGCGGGCGGTTAATAGCTAATATCGCCTCCTAATGACCATACTCGTCTTGGGCGTAATGCGCCACGCGGGACCACCTCCCGGTTATGCTCTCCTGGTAAATTACTATTTTCTCTATTGCTTAAATTATGTGTTTGGTGTGTTAGTTTGCTGTACCTCTATGTTATTTGTGGTTTTAACGACTGTTTAATTTAATTGAAAATTATTTTAACTACATAACGGATCGCTTTCTTTTTTGTTAGAAATTTGACGTTTCGAGACCTTCACAGGTCTCATAGTCACAGGTAGACTGAGGTGACATGTGTCTTACAAAATTATTTGAAGTATACACTGTTCAATTAAAATTAATAAAAACGTTACCTTTATACGCAGAATTGGCTAACGGTGAGGTTTTGCACCTGTTATTGCCAAAAATCATGAGTTTTTGAGACTCGTCTAAATTAACGGTGCTTCAAATTTTTAGAGTATTTGAAGAAACTTCGTTATCTTTAGTGTATTGACCTAGTGCTAGATGGACTTTCATTCCGAAGGTCGTCGGTTTCAAACCCAACATTGCTTTTACGGTGAAGGAAAACATCGTGATGAAACCTGCGGCGCTTAGATGACTCCAGACGTATTAACGAGTTTTTTCCTGTGGAAATGGTCAACCTAGGTGATTGGCAAGCCTACTCCATCGAATACATGTCTCAGGCACTGGATTAAATTTGCTGGCGCTGTATATCACCAAAAGGCCAATATTATACTTAGTAGTGATATAATTTCATTAAGTAAAAGGTTCCTAACAAAGAAATCATAAAGCAAAAAGGTCCAACAGGTGTCTAAAGCAACTACTTTACCGAGTATGACCTCATAAACCGACCGTAACATCTCAGACGCACTTGATTCACGGATTCACCCGCCGATTTCACTTTATGACGTATTACTGAGACGTCACAACACTTTTATAGCGTCATAAAACGACCTATGTTCACTTGTTGAGTTTAATACCTCGATAAATACTACAGCGCCCTTATTTGTTAGGTTTTAGAGTCTGTTTTGCATCACTGGAGATTTGTTTTATTTCAATTTGACGTTTATGCGATTGACATTTCGAAATTAGAACGAGAACACAGATCATATAATTTTTATTAAAATGGAATAGCTTCCAATTCTATGGAATACCTTGTTTGTTTTAGTAAGTTCCTTGGATGTATGATGTGTTTATGCCTTGCCTAATTCAATGCCAGGCAAAAGCGTTGGGTTTAAAAATCGGCCAAGTGCGAGTCGAACTCGCGCACAAAGGGTAAAATTATATTCTGTTTTTGGTATTTGTTGTTATAGTGGCAACAGAAATACATCATCTGTGAAAATTGCAACTGTTTTTAGTTAAACCACGGAGATTTTCTACTTATTTATTTGATTTATTTATTTATTTGATCAAACAACCACCCCCCATTTTGATGCAATAGCTAAAGATCGCGATCAATGGAGAAAAAGGAGAGAGACCTTGCAGTGGGACAGCGTGGGCTCTTAATATATATTAAATCTTGTTTTGAAACGAAACAAATGGAAACTTCGCGACTATTAGGTATTTCAAAATAAATGTTGAAACTAACGCACGAAGCTAGTGAAAATACTAGCGTAGACAATTTGAGCGGTCTCTTTGTGACGTCAGGGGACACCCCCCTCCCCGCTCACCCCTGTACCCCCCGGGGGGTGAGCGGGGGGGGATGATTAATAGTCTCCTAGGGGGGAGACAGCGAGTGGCTTTCTTGCGAATTTCTATTTTTGTGATCAGCTCTGCAGAAATCAATGGGTACGTACGTAATGGTTTCTATTAAAGAATTAGATATAACTCTTCAGAATAAGGTCTTGCTTTATGTATTCGGATAGAACGGAATAGAAATTACTATTTTGTTTACGTATCTTATATTATTTCGTATAAAAGACTTCAACGCAGTTTTTGCAAAGCTTTTTGCTACGATTTCCGTAGCAATCTCTACGAAATATCAACAAAATTATTGGCTCTTTAAAAGTACTTTTTTTCTTTTGAACGAACATTGAATGAACGTAATAAAGACGATAAAAAATGTTCGAAATTTGAATGAGTGTACCGGAAGCGAGCGAACACGACCGGTCTCTGCCGAAAATTACCGAAAGGGGACCCGGAGCAAAATGTGATGTTTGTCAAATGGAAAATGAGATAGGGAAATGTCGAGTTCACTGTGGCAAAGTTAGCTGTGCGGGCGGATTTTTGAAGAACTAAATACAATGAAGGCTGTTTGATTTAAAGCGTAGACAGTAAGCGCCAACTCCGCCTGCATAAGTAACTTTGTCGAAGCAAAGCTGAATTTGCAGCTTTTCCCCTTGTATAATGTATATCATATACAATTATAGGTACCTATAGTTTTGTACTAGTAAAAAATAATTAAAAGTTGCTATTGCGACGGAATGTTGACATTTAATTAAAACAACACCCGTGTTTACGTGAATATATTTTATTTACCTACTAGACCACCGTGCGTGGGACCGAATCAACGATTAAAAATAGGGCAACAAGTACTCGTCGCACATGGCACATATTACAAATGGGCAATCCTACTAATATTATAAATGTGAAAGTTTGTGTGTGTGTGTATGTATGTTTGTTACTCCTTCACGCTAAAACCACTAGACCGATTGCGATGAAATTCGGTATGTAGATAGATGGAGACCTGTATTAACACATAGCCTACTTTTTATCCCGATATTCCCACGGGATCGGGACTTACGCGGGTGAAACCGCGGGGCGCAGCTAGTACTATATAAAATTTACTTTTTTTTCTAACTAGGTTTGAATCTCTCGATAAATGGGACGCTCTATAAGAACCACGGACTTAAAAGTTGTATAAATCATATTGAAGCAGCGCTCCGCAGTTTCACCCGCGTAATTCTTGATCCCGTGGAAATATTGGGATAAATAGCCTATGTTATTCCCAATGAATCAATGAAACCTCATACCAAGTTTCATCAAAATCGACCCAGTACAGCTTATACGTTACAAACAAAAAAACAAAACTCTTTCTTCTTTATTATAGTAGTGTAGATGTTGATGGTGTAGGTATAGATGATATGTTTTTATCCAATAGCTGGTAATATTTAAACGGTGTTGCCATCTATCAAGGTATAAAGAAGTTATTATATTATAACTAACGACCCGCCCCGGCTTCGCACGGCTGTATTATGCATGTATTATATCTAAAAACCTTCCTCTTGAATCACTCTATCTATTTAAAAAAACCGCATCAAAATCCGTTGCGTAGTTTTAAAGATATAAGCATACATAGGGACATGGGGACATAGGGACAGCGAAAAGTGACTTTATTTTATACTATGTAGTGATAAACGAATCTAGTATTTTTATAGAAATAGGATAAAACGGTCCGTTTTACAACAGCCTCGAGCCATTCGAATTTGAAAAAAGCAAAAGTCAACAAAACTGCGTTCGGAAACTGGTTATATTCTAAGTGAACGGGTGCGTTAATAAATCTAACTCAGCTGATGTACAACAGTATCGTCTGGCGGACAGGGCGTGTGTTCCACAGATAAAATAAATGGAGAAATTGTGAAAAATGATGACGCGTCGGCGCGGAAATACACTAAAAGGGCTCTCTCTACTGGGTCAAATGTTTTGTACATGCGTTTGAATTCGCTTTAAAATATATTAAGTTGTTTAAACTAAGTTCGTGGATTCGATTTAGTGTTTTTGGGGGGTTATTGTTAAAGTTTATGATTATTCAAAAGATACCAAATTTTTTATAATCGTGAACTTTTGTGAGCTTGGTCACGGGAAATATGAACTTCGTGAGTTTCTTGTGGTTATATTTTCATAGAAGACTGCGTTCCGAAACTTAACATCCTCACTTAACTTTAAGTTTTTAAATATTTTAATCTTGAATCTTGTAGTTTTTTTAAGGTTCCGTATCTCAAAAGGTAAAAAAGGAACCCTTATAAGATCACTTTCTTTTTTTTATAAAATATAAGTCAGCGTTTGAGCACTATTTCACCCGATGGTAGTAACGATGCGGTCTTAGATGTAGCACGCTTGAAGTCTGGTCAAATATGTAGAGCCATTCTAAAACTAAAATCATGATAGAACCAAACTTTAAGAATTGAAGGCAACTATTTGTTTATTTTCAATAGTTTTTTAGAACAAATAAAGCGTTTTGATTTTGACTTTGAAGTCTAAATGTTCAATATCATCCGAGACAGTTACCACTCTGTTTTTACAACCTCAATGATTTATGAATTGAATTCAAAATGGCGGCGTTAAAACAGTTTCTAGAAATTTCATGTGTTAGATAAATGTTATATATTGCGTTGTTATTATGATAAATGTCTAAATAATAGTGTTTTTAGGTCTGTGAAGTGAAAAGGCTGGTTTTTAGCGGGCAAAAGATTGATAGATAACTTTTTATAGAGTAATTTACAACTATAAGATACTAGACAAACGGAAAGTGGCAAGCGGTTTGATGATATCACAGAGGGCTTTCAACAGTAATTTATTTATTAGTTTATAGAGATCCTTGTATAAAGTGTCAGTATCAGGGTACCAGGACCTACATAACCTACGTCAAGTTTCATATAAAATAGCCAAGGAATCCTTATTTGACTGGAAGGGAAGGTCCTCAAGGGGTGACGGACATTACCGGGCTCGTAAAGGGCGAAAGGAGGTCGGTTAATACGGCGCTAAGTGTCCGGGGATCATTCCAACTCCTTGCTGTTTCACGCGCCCTGGTACTTGGATGGATAACCTTTTATGGTGGATAAATTAAACCCACGGACATGTTACATGGTTGTTAAGTTAACCCACCTTTTCGGGATAGTTAGGTATGTCACAATTTCATTGTAAATTAAGCGCGTAAGTCGCCTTTGAACTACTTTTAACAAATTACAAAATGATCATTATAGACGCCATTTTGAAACGATATGTCAGAAAAGTGATTTTTAAAGTTTATTGCAAGACACCCTTGGTATAATTCACTTTAAATCCCTCAGATAAATCTGCGTACTTTATTTGCCCTTTTAAATATTAAAAAATAAAATAAAAGTTAATTTCAGGAAATAAGCAGAAAAGCAAATATTTAATTTAATTGCCGTGAAACAAGAAAATGCACTTAAAAACAAAGAGTAAGGAAAAATCCTATTAAAATTACAAAAGAGATGCCAACTCATAATTTATTCTGTGAAAGGATCTTTTTAATTAATATTTACAAGATGGCACGTCTCGGTTCGAATTGACCCGTACCGCACACAGGTGTTTATAAAAATAAACTAAATTATTCTTCAAATGCATTTAGTACTTTTGTTTAAGTACATATTTCTATTAGAACGTATTAATACATTTTTATGCCGTTTTAATCGACTTCAAAAAAAGGAATTTATATATTTCTCTTCACGTATTTAGGTATATATTTTTAAGTATGTTCACCGATCGATGATCATTCGAAGACGGCTCAACTGGAAGACTCTTTTTGTTTTATTTCTAAAATAATGCTCATTGTTTTTTAAAGGATTTGTAACGCAGACCTAAAAATAAACCACACAAAAAGGAAAAAAAAGAAACAGCCTAACATCAATACGGGTAAACCTCGGAAAAAAACGTAAGTAGGTAACCATATAAGTAGATATAGCTACCTATAGAGTATGGGTATTTTCCGCATCCCAACGCGGCGGTCTATAGATACTATCACCTATTCTATGTCGGCGGCAGGAGCGGGGCGTCGATCTCAGCACCGCAGAACGGGTACAGACTCCGAATAAAGGTCTTTAAGGGACTCCCCAAGTTATCTCCCGTAGTACCCTCGTAAAATAAAGGTTTACTAGACCATAAAGAAAATTAAAATGAATTATTTTGACGAGTGTAAGGGGGTTTTGAGGCTTAGCCCCCGGTTTACGGCGCCCGAGGTGAATTGTTATGACGCTATAAGGGGTAATTGTTTTTCTTGTAATTCAAAGCTTGTTTTTGGAGTAATTACGCGTTGGTATAACGCTTTGTTAGACGTTTGATTGTTCACTTGCGGCTGTTATCTTTGTGATAGTAACTTTACTAGTGCTATAACCTCAGATAATTCGATAAAATAACGATTTTGACGTGTTTTATTGTCTCGTATGGGTTTTATGTGGTACATATAGGCGTTTGTAAGTGCAGCGTAAAACAGCGTTCAGGTTGTTAATTTTATTGTATTGAGGTAATTTTAGACCATATTACAACTTTAAACATGTCGATTTTCTATTAGGCGCAAAATTGATTAGAAATATTCTTTAAAAACATTCATATTTTGTTAAAAAATATTCTTTGGAGTGTAAGTTCTGATTCTTTTTTTTTCAGGTAGAGTAAGAAATGGTTTATTTATTTTATTTCTTGTTTTTTTTTCCTGAACATTGAGCGTTACCAACGAGTAAGAAAAATGCATTCAACTTTTTTGTGCATTTTTAAGTGTTTAAATCTGGTCACTAGTGATCAGATGGGAAATGATTTATCTCAAATCAACTGACCATGGTAAGTGAAACCAACAACGGAGCACACGACGTGCCTTCTAAAGCAAAGAAAGAAAACATTTTTACAACAGTGTTATCCGGTTGGCTTTCTTTAAAAATCCGAAATCCCGTAAAATGGTCCCGGTATGAAAATGTTCCCCGTAACGTAGATAACATTATTTCGCCCTTTGCGATACTGATCGCGGGTAAAAATTCAGATTACCATTACTGCACGGAAATGGTTGTTTTGTCACAGGGCTCCCGTTACGGGAATATAAGGGGTTCAATTCGGAAAAACCCGCAGCGAATGTGTTATTTTTTGAGTTCACTCGTGTAAATAGTCAGATAGGTAATTATTTGGAAATATGAACAAATAGGCTGAAAAAAACATTTAATCACTGTAAGTATCACTTTTTGAAAAGTGAATCAAAATCGATTCAGTAATAACGAGAATAAGGATTTATTATAAATTATTTTTTATTTATTTTAATTCTATTTCAGAATCATGCCTCTTGACTATTAAATGACCTATGAAAAATCGTGCGAAGTCAAAAGTTATAACTAAAAAATGCTTAAAGTAAATGCTATATTTTCGTTCAAAATCCCGTATCGTGAATCTCCTACCCCATGAAGGGACCACCAAACGTTCACCGGAGGTGCACTAAACGTGAACACAACTTCAAAACACCGTGTTTTCTTAGCAATATGTAGATTTTACCATTCTACCATCGTAGGGGTGGTAACGATACCATTCCGAATCGATTCAATACCATTTGATTATTCGGATTACGACAATTTGATTTCTGTTCCCGATTTAATAGAATTTTTAGAGATGTTCTTTTTTTAAACGAGTGTTTTAACTAAGTATAACCTTTTTGGAAGGTCCTTTAGTTTTGTTATGTATTGGAATGAGTAGTTTGTAATCATGTTCGCCTGGTATTTTGTAGATTAGATAGTTATTTTTTTACCCTTTAAAATATGAGCTATTCTGGGGATTTAGTTTTTACTAAATAAGCATTTCATAGATAAATAAATAATATCTTGACTGGTAAAAACCCCCGAAAAAGCAATTTAAAACAGTTAATTTACCTAAACAATAAAAATTTCACGACTCAATTAATACTTACCTACAAAATCATACTAAAAATCTGTTAAATTTCCAAGGAAATGGGCAACAAAACAAAAATCCTTCGGTATTAAAGTTAAGTGTCGTTCGCGCGTTGTTTTACGGTCGTCAGGGCTCGTAAACCCTGGGACGGGCGCATCAGTGATTCCTGATGGACTATTTGAGAGCTCTTCGGGCGATGCTGGGGCCGCCTATCTAACAACCATCTCGATATAACGTAACCAATGTAAACGAATATTGTTTCAAGTGGGTTACTTTCGTACCGCAGATACGGAACGCGCCTCTACAAAACGCATAAAGACCTTTTTGAATTTACAATTTGCGACACTGGCTGTCGAGAAAAATAGAGTTCTATAAAAAAACTCGTTGTTCTTTTACCGCGGGTTACATTTTTCTCTATTTTTTTTAATTTAGAATTTGCAACACTGGCTATTTAGAAAAATATAGTTCGTTTTAAAAAAAATCTTTTTAAACACCGAGTTTACGCTCTTCGTCAACTTTTGATTTAGAATTTTATTTGCGACACACTGGCCTAGCTGTTAAGATATAAAAATCTTGTTTTTTTTTCGAATAGGCAGCGTGCTGCGCTGCTGATCGTTTAGACATTTTTCTTTGTAGAAAAAAATTGAAACTTTTTCGCCTTTAAACTCAATGCGGATAACGCACTCAGCCAATGTTTTCCGTGTTATTTTTTCTCTTATTTCCCAGCCTTGTTACTAAGAATGATAAAACTCGAAAGTAAAGTAGTGTAGGTATATTAAGTGTCAGAGAGGTCCGTATCCGGAGCCCGTGTCACAGGTGAAGCTAATGTAATTGTCGGATAAAAATTTCGGTTTTATTATCTACGTAGTAGGTATAAGGAGGGTCTTTGTTTTTCTTCGGAAAATTGAGTATTTTTATTTAATCCGAAGAAAGGGTGAAGGGTTAATTTGTAAGACAAGTTTGGAGCAGTTTTCCTTAAATGTATGTGAAGGGTATTTCGCTTCGATAAATATTACTAAGTAGGTGTCGTCTACCTACAAATACGAAGAAAGGCAAATCCTAATTCTTAACTTCACTACATAGTATAAAACAAAATCGTTTTTTCTGTCCCTATTTCCCTTTGTACGCTTAAATCTTTAAAACTACGAAACGGATTTTGATGCGGTTTTTTTAATAGATAGAGTGATTCAAGAGGAAGGTTTATATGTATAATACATGCATAATATAGCCTTGCGAAGCCGGGGCGGGTCGCTAGTATATTATAAATCTGAAGTTTGTTTATTCTTTCGTTTGTTTGTTCCCTCTGCACGGTTAAACGACTGGACCTATTTTGATGAAAATCAGCGTAGTGGTAGTTTAGGGGATGGAAAAGGACATAAGATACTTTTAGTCCCGAAACTCCCGTGGGATCGGGATTTATGCGGGTGAAACCGCAAGGCGCAGCTTTTTGCAAGAGCTAAGTTAAGAGCTGTCAAATGTCTATAAATTGTTCTGCCCATTTTTTTTGCGTTCCTCAATAATAAGGAAGATTTTGGTACGTTGAATTTCCTTTTCCGAATTATTTTTCAAATTTCTCCTGAAATCGGAAAGTTCTTATTTATTAAATATGATAATGTCGCCAAGCAACGAGCTATTTACCAGATTAAATCAAAGCTACCGAGCTATATTAAACCCGAAACAAACAATACAGCCGATCACTAATAATTATCATTGGCATTAAGTAAAGCCGCACATTGACTACTAATCAAGTGGAATCCGGTTGTAAGCCGGATAAGCCATCGGTCGCGATACTAGCGTCCTATCCGGCTAACGACTAGGGCATCCAGCCGGAAGGATCGATCAAGACGGACGGTATATCTGGCTGGACAGTCTGGTATATAGCTAGAATCATGTTATCTAATACATTATCTACTCAACTTGAAGTTAACGAACATAAACTTAATGAATTCCCTATAAACTTATATGAAATTCTCGTGTCGTGGTGTTAGTTACCAATCTCCACCTAAACGGCTGAGCCGATTTGTATTTCTTGTGTATATTATGTTTTTTTTGATATAGGTCAAAACAACGTTTGCCGGGACAGCTAGTAAGGCCCCTCGCCCACGGCGACTTTTTGTAGCGATGCAGTAGCGATGCTGTCGCGCGTTCGCATCGATACAGTCGCGATGCGATCGCTAGCTGTGTGCCCTCGCCCACATAACCACGATTCTGTCGCGATGCAAACGCGATACCGTCGCGCTTCTGTCGCGATGCAAACGCGATTCAGTACGGTTTGTATGACTTATTCGACGTTTTGCCGACACGGTCGCGCGTTTGCGTCGATACAGTCGCGATGCTGTAGCGCGTTGGCATTGCGTATGTAGCGCGTTGCAAATGCGACTAACGCGCGTTAGTAGTGATGCTGTCGCGCGTTGATGAAACGCGCGTTTGCATCGCTACAAAAAGTCGCCGTGGGCGAGGGCCCTAACTTATAAAGCTATTATATTTTTTACCTATTATTGTACATCCGTAAAGGATAAACTGCTAGGCACTGTATAATTTTTTTTTGTTTTGTCACTGATTTTTTTTAAGACGTTTCTATGTGATCTGTGTACAAAATGTATTAAGCATCCAAAGGAATAATTTTTTTGACTTTGACATGTAAAAACCCCAACACCGTTTGTACCCAGTTCTTTAATAAATATTTTCTGATTCTGATTATTACATGTATGTATAGGGTAATACAGGGATAGTTGCCACACTTTTGGGAGAATAGCTGTTATTTCTAAATTAAACATTTCAACGGGTAGAAGTATGGGGGTGTAAAAAGCAAATGATATTGTAATAAATAGATAATACAATAATAATAAATATTGCTGGACATTCCCCACATCGCCATCTAGCCCCAAGCCAGTAACTAGACTTGTGTTATGGATGCTAGACAACGGATAATCTACTGATATACTTTTCTTGTATAAATATAATAATATACTTACAATACATAGAAACAAGCAGACCACATACAAATATCTAAGCATAAATACTTGCCTGAGGCGGGAATCGAGCCCGCAACCCTGTGTTTGGCAGTCCGGCATGGTGACCTGACCATTGTGCCAACTGGGTCGTCATCGAAATTGGCTTAGTGGTAGATACTTCGACTTTAATTCCGAATACTGTGGGTTCGAATCCCAGCCGGATCCATTGGTGATTGAAAAATGGATTTTTCTTAGAAGAAATGCGCCATAAAAACCAATTAGCGTACATAGCTAATTGGCATTGCTTTTACGGTGAAGGAAAATCGCGGCTTAGTTGGCTTCAGAAGTATTGACGAATTCTTTCTTCTTTAATACGGTCAACTAAGCTGAGAAAGTAGTAACTGCTGGGCAAGCCCACTCTATCCTCTCGCAAAAAGGACCCAACTATAGAGGTCCAGTTGCGGAAAACAACCAATAGACAAGTACAATACCTGCGTCATAGACAACAACTGTAATACATATCACCATAGAATCAATATCATAACTCCACAAGAGTCATTGTCTCCAGGCACCCCAAACACAACACTATTGTCCACATCAGACTATACCACTATCAGATTTCAACTCGATTGTTCTATTCGAGCTGTTGTATCGAATATTGTAATCGATACAGTATCGATGTTTGAATCGAGAGAGTAATTAGGATAATGGATTCAATTATGGCGTGTAAGACGCGAAGTTATTGTACATTTTGATGATTTATTTTTACAGATTATTTTTAGGTTTCAAGCTGAAGAAAATGTTAGTCGATTTAACCAGTGTTATCATATTAGCAAACGGTTGAGGGCCACGTCTGTGCACCTAAATAAACAAATTTGATCTACGACTTTTGGAAAATGGAACATTTTTTCTATAATTTTTAGGTTATGTTTACCTGACACGTGTCAGGTAAACATAACCTAAAAATTATAGAAAAAATCCTTACTTAAAAATTAAGTAAGGATGGGAACCAATGACAAGAAAGCACAAGAAACTCATGGGTTTTTTTGTGATCATGGTCACAAAGGGAAAAATTACAAATATTTGAAGGCATTATTTGAAATGGCCATACCATAGACAGGTCCACTTGTAGTAAGACGGCCGAAGAGTTCATGTCAATAGCTACGTCACCAAGTACACAAACCTCTTTTTCATCGTCTCGGTTAAAAATAATCAGGTACGTAGATCTAAGTATAAATAGCTGCTTACGCCTGATGCATTACCATTGAAAATTACTAAAGAAACCCGAAAATGTAATTTAATTTAATTCTAAATTTTACCTCGAAAACTCGATAACGCGTTTAAAGTAAAAGGAAAATTCGAGGAAATCCATTCATTCCTCCCGGGGCGTAGTTAAAATGCAAACGATGGAGCCTTATCAATTACAAGTAGGTACCAGGAGCGCAACAATAACTGGCGGTGACAATTCTTGGTAGGTACCTATTTAAATTTGCATCTTCATACAATCTCGATTAGGGGCCAATCCGCATGGGTATCGTCTAGAGATGGGATACTCTCGCATCTCGATTATGTTAACGATTAAACTCGAGATATTATAAAGAAGAAGCTATATACTGTAATTTCTGTTATTTTAATTTATTTTTTAAACTCGGCCAAGTAAGGCAGTTAGTCACGTCGGCGTCGTCATTACAAACTTCTTTGATTTTTACTTGGTCATAAACATATTTCAGCTATTTTTGATGCTTTCTGTGACGTAAAGATGCTGCTGCCATCTATCTAGGCATTTGTGACTAGTCCTCTTTTTAGTAAACCTAGGTTCATTTAGTAATAAAACATGCATACAACCGAATTG
Organism: Idaea aversata; assembly: GCA_907269075.1. Taxonomy (NCBI): domain Eukaryota; kingdom Metazoa; phylum Arthropoda; class Insecta; order Lepidoptera; family Geometridae; genus Idaea; species Idaea aversata. Next base: position 13,255,388 of record OU026100.1, on the reverse strand, counting down.
AGAACCTCCTCCTTTTTTTGAAGTCGGTTAAAAATCGATGAAAGTGTTTTAATCGATTGAGTTAGACATCTCTATTCCCACAGCACCGGGCCATATCAATTTGACGTAGTCCGCCTTGCCTTGCGAGGCTAATGTAATTATGGGACATTTGCATCAATGTTATGTTCGCCTGGTAGGCTGTTAGCAGTTACTTTCAATACGGCGAAGGAAATAAACACCAGATTTACTGTTTTAATTAGAAATAAACAGCGCCCCTATCGTCTACTTCGATTACTTTTCCTTTTTTTTCTAATTATGGCTTTCGCATATAGCCAGTGTCAAGTTTTATTTATTATTATTTAAGACTTCGCACGGCTTGTGCATTAAGTTATATTTTGCATCAAATACTGACCCGATGTTAAGGAATCGGGCTTAAAGTTTTTTAAAACAGTCAAAGTCATAGTTCGTCAAGACATGACTATAGTTCATCATTTTGGAATGATAAACGTCTATGTTCGACACTGATTTTTTAGGGTTCCGTAGCCAAATGGCAAAAACCGGAACCCTTATAGATTCGTCATGTCTGTCTGTCTGCCGTATGTCACAGCCACTTTTTTCCGAAACTATAAGAACTATACTGTTGAAACTTGGTAAGTAGATGTATTCTGTGAACCGCATTAAGATAAGTAAGTAAGGTAAGTTGTTTTTTTTTAATACGTCATAGACCGTAAACCGCCATTTACCCTTCATTCATGTATTTTTATGTGATGATAATGGTACGGAATACTTCGTGCGCGAGTCCGACTCGCACTTGACCGGTTTTTAACCGACTTCAAAAAAGGAGGAGGTTCTCAATTCGTCGCGTATATATTTTTTTTACTTTCAGTATTGTGCATTTTCATGGAACTAAATTGGATAATATTTCACCAGAATTATATAGGTAATTCAAATTGGTTAAGTTTCATGTAAATAAAACTGCAGCACGACTTTTTTTGGTTTGTTCCTGCCTAAACTTTCAACTGAGGCAGGTTTTGGAGATTTTAAAAACGTTCTCACGTGAGAAGTCGCGGAATCCCCATAAAATAAAACGTTTATAAAACAATAACATTGTACCGTATACCCTCTTTATGGATCCCAGATGGACACCCCATCAAACACTGGAGTGAACAATCATCCCCGGAGCCCTGCACCTGTTTACACAGGGGGCGGAGGCCTAACCCTTCTAATGGTTTTACTACTACTAAATATATTTAACTCGCATTAATCCTAAGTGTTTGTTAGGTGTCTTTTGGTTTGAATTTTTTATTAACGATTAAGTTTTTCGATGTCGGATCATGGTTTGACTTTTTGAAAAAGAAGGATTTTCTCAGTTTGCGTATATCTTTTTATGTATGCTCTCCGATTAATTGAAGACGGCCCAACCGTTCGAGATGATTCTTTGTTTGTTGGGGACATGGGACACATCATTTTATTTTGTTACTAGCGACCCGTCCCGGCTTCGCACGGCTATATTATGCATGTATTATACATATAAACCTTCCTCTTGAATCACTCTATCTTTTAAAAACAACCGCATCAAAATCCGTTGCGTAGTTTTAAAGATTTAAGCATACAAAGGGAAATAGGGACAGAGAAAGCGACTTTATTTTATACTATGTAGTGATAGTGAAGTGATTTATGTAATTGATTTCTAATTGGATAATTTTAGGAAAATATTATATTTTTCTCCTCCAGAAGCATTGCACAAGGATGCTGGTTCGATTCCCGCCGCACATAATATTTGTTGTGGTCTGGGTGTTTCTGTATATAATATGAAGTCTTTTGGCCTTCACTTGGGTTGTCCTCCATGATCTCAGTAGGCGTGAGTTGTCGGGTAGGGAGATAATATTTCAATGAAATAACGCTTTGGATTACCACTTCACTTATAATTCAAGATTATACAATCAACAACTTAAAGAAATGATTAAAGATGACTTAGATTTAGTTAGATTAAGATAACGTCCACCGAACACGTGGATGCGTGCGCGCTCTGCCTCGACTCAAACCAGAATGACACTTTAACAAGATGGCCGCCTCTCCAATGTTCGGTGTTCGTTGTGACGTTGACTGTCAATTGACCGTCTGTATTGCGGATGCGCCGACACGGCCAACCCTGACTATCGCACGACCTCGTGCGAATATGTCGTGCATCCACAGCACTCTATGTTACTGCTCTCGACCTGTCCAATCAGTAAAGATATGCATTAACACACGTTCGGTCATTCCTGACGAAATGAAACTTAGTATCATTGCGGAGTAATGTGGACCGGGCGTGCTAGGCCCCTTCATCCAGTTACTCAACCATGGTCCGGGCGCGCTAGGCTCCATCAACCATCCCCTGTAGCGTGGCCCGGGCGTACGAGGCCCCTTCAACCAGCTACCCATGGCCCGGGCGTACTAGGCCCCTTCAACCATCCCCCGTAGCGTGGCCCGGGCGTACGAGGCCCCTTCAACCAGCTACCCATGGCCCGGGCGTACTAGGCCCCTTCAACCATCCCCCGTAGCGTGGCCCGGGCGTACGAGGCCCCTTCAACCAGCTACCCATGGCCCGGGCGTGCTAGGCCCCTTCAACCATGTCCCATAACGTGGCCCGGGCGTGCGAGGCCCCTTCAACCATAACCCGTAGCGTGGCCCGGGCGTGCGAGGCCCCTTCAACCAGCTACTTGCCCGTGGCCCGGGCGTACAAGGCCCTTTCGACCAGCTTACACAACAAACAAAAATTACGCAAAACGTTAAATCTAAAACTAAGGTAACTTACTTCGATGTACTTGAGCGTGTTCAACAGTAATCTTCTGAACCTAAGAGAGTATCGGAACTGGCAGTCAAGGTCTCTTCGCTAGCAATGGCAGTTGTCTCATTATCGGAGTCCGAAGACTCTATTAGGTCGGTTCCGTTTCCATCTACCGCCGACACGTCATCCTCGTCATTGATTAGTGTTGTAAATATTTCTACTAGACTCTCAAATCCTCTGGGTACCGTACGCGAGTTTTTGTGAGAGAACTTATAAACGCGACTAGACCTATTACGGGATTTTAGCTCTTAGCGGTTATTATCTAAAATCTTAGTTATAACGAATGGTCCCTTGAACTTCCTAGCTAGTTTTGTCTGATTACGCTGGCTACATTTGATAAAGACATAATCACCCAGGTCAATTGGTTATACCGTGGCCTTACCCCGATTGAACAGTTGCTCTTGTGCACTAGCTGCCTTAAGGATATTTGCTGCAGCCTGATCCCTTATAACGTCTAGATTAACGCGCGAGGGGGTGCTATCGTTAGGAGCGATTTGAGACAACCCTAGAGACTGGGCGCGTACGCCGAACATTCTCTGCATTCATAGCTCTGTTGGTGTAAATCCTGTAACTCTAGACCTAGTGCTATTTAAGGCTAATTTTACTTCGTCTAGCTCGTCCCTCCAAACCTTATTGGCATCATTTTCAATAATGGTCAGTAAGTTTTTCAGAGTGCGCATGACCCTCTCTACCTGACCGTTTGCTCTGGCAGAACCAGTTGCGATGAGATGTAATTCTATGTTGTGATCAGTGCAAAACTCTTTCAATTCTGCACTGATGTAACACCTACGTTGATCTGCAATTATTCCTTTAGGGAAGCGAAAAAGGTGCACGGCTTTCTTTAAAGCTTTTACAGCACAAGCTGCGTCTAATGATTGGGTGTACTCTAACAGGACATACTTCGTATGTATGATGACAGATGCATATTCTTTACTGCAAGTTTAGGGATAAGGGTGTAATATTACCTGCTGTGCTCCTGAAGTACCTTTAGAGGCGTTGCATACTATGCATGAGTCGATAAATCTGTGAACATTTTTTGACATCTGTGGAAACCAGTATCATTCATATAATTTGTCGGGAGTTTTGTCGTACCCTAGATTTTTGATTTCTGTATGGACATGATTTATGAGTGTCCATACCAAAGAACGTGGAACTATAGGGAGCCAGCTACTTACCTTGTTTCTTTCCACTTTACGGCAGAGAATACTATCTCGGACATCGTAGGTATTAGCTAACGTTTCGGGTAACTCACCATTTTCGTGTTGCTGTATAAGGTTTTGGATTTCAGGATCCCGTTTTTGTTCGACCTGCAACCAACTACTGTAAAGTACGACAAAATTTACTATTTTACGAGAATCGACTAGGGACGTATTGGCTTACTCATCAATATTTGACAAAGACGGCAAAGGATTTCTGGACAAGAAGTCGGCATGTGCCATACTACGGCCCTCCTTGTATATAATGTCAAAGTCGTACGCTTGGAGAAAGGCCCACCATCGGTGGACACGAGGTGACAAATCAATCTTGGCTTTAGAGGTTTTTAGAGAATTGCAGTCTGTGTAGACTGTGAAATGTTGGCCGTAGAGATAGTGACGAAAATTTTCAACCGCCCGTACCACCGCCAGAGTTTCCAACTCATACGAGTGGTACCATGAAGTGGTACCTAGACTCTACCTCGGTTGTACGGCGACTAAAATATGCCACCACATGATTCACACTCCCTTCTCTTTGGATTAATATAGCACCATAGCCGTTAAAACTAGCGTCAGTGTGGAGTTCTACAGGTTTATCGGGATTAACGATCGTCAATACGGGTTCCGATGAAAGCATTCCGATAATTTTCTTGTGTGCTTCCGAATGCTCTTTTGTCTAAGTAATACCTACGCCTCTTTAGTTTGTTTAAGGGACTAGCAATATTGGCGAAGTTGGGTATAAAACGGCATTTCGCAACCCAAACGGCATAGATATTCAAACTGTCCCTCACAGGTGACGAAAGCGGTTTGCTTAACTTTGCTCTGGACTCACCTTCACCTGATGGTAGCCAGCAGCCATGTCCAGTGATGAGAAGAAATGCGCTCCGTGATCCACCTGCTCCTCTATCCTAGGAAGGGGGTAGTGTTCAGGTCGCGTGTTGGCATTCAGCTCTCTGTAGTCAACGCATAACCTATCTGTACCGTCTTGTTTCTTCACCAGTACGATAGGGCTCGAAAAAGGAGAAGAGCTCTTACGTATAATGTCTGCATCTAAAAGAGACTGTATTGTTTCTCGTACGATTACCTTCTCTGCTGGTGACATTTGATGTGGACTCCTTTAAACCGTTTTATGGGGGTCTGTAAGATCAATTTTCATCTCACCAGTAGTGATTCGTCGCGTAGGCATACCCTCTATGAAATACTCGCTATACTTGCGCAAGATATCAAACAGCTGCTCCTTTTCATTGCCTTCTAAATCAGTATCGATAGAATTAAAATTTAAATGACTAACGGTTCGACACGTGTTGATAGCTTTGCGCGATGAAAACTTAATTGCATCACTGTTCATTTCGACCTGAATACCTTGATCTAAAATATCCCTCCTGATAGACTTGACTAAACATGATAGACTTGACTAAAGTGGAATCTGGAACCACTGGAATAATACACTAACTTGAATACCCTGTATTAGAACTGAACTGAGAATTTGATTTGAGCATTTTATGTCTTCACTACCTATACCTATCAAATAGACTGTGTCATTACGTGCGGAACCAGGAAGTGGCTCAACTAAGCTATTTTTGATCAATGAACATGCCGAACCACTGTCGTATAGAAACAAAACTGACTTACCAGTTGATTTGGACAGCGTACCTTTTGCTAGTCTGCGTTCACAGACATTTACGTCCTTCGTGTTTGGAAGTTGCCTGCCTTGTTATTGGGACAAGCTATACCTACTGATATGCCCAAATTTTTGACAGGTAAAACAGATGACAGTCTTTACTCTCTCCGGCATCCTTGTGACTGCGGCGCTGCTGTCCCGACGTTTGCGGCATTCTTCGATCTTAAGTCCACGGTGACCGCAAACAAGTTCCTACAAATTTTGCATCTGCCACCGTACGCGGTTACTTCGAACTAGAAGGTTGTTCTTCGTTATCCAGTCCAGGCGTCTTTTCAGCGATATTCCATTAAAGGCACGACTCAACTGGGCCCTCGTTGTGATAGTGTACGAATTGAGCTCTCTGCGTAACAGCGAACATTTTGACTAAGGACTGATATGACGAATCCAGTAATTACCTCTTCAATCATCTTAACTTTTGGTATACGGTCGATAAGGTTCCACAAATGTAACGCTGCTTCAGAAGCCTCTTGAGAGCCGATTTCGAATCTCATTACACTATCAAAGTAATCCTGCATAGCATGGGTTTTCCGAACTTCGCAAGCAGTAACTCCTTAATTTGAGGCCATTCAATTTCTGAACTCTTCAACTTAGTTAGACAAGCTGCGGCGTGACCCTTCAGTGAGTTAATTAAAATAATCAACAGCTCAGTTCCCGCCAGCTTTCTACTAGTAACTATGATGTCAGTAATTCTACACAAACCTTCAATGTCGGCCTCGACGTCGTCGGGATTAAATTTCACCAACAGGATAGAAGAATGTTCCAACGACGCGGGCACTGGCGGCTGATTGTTACTTGCAGTTGCCGCCAGTATTTTACCCAAAATTGACTCTATTCCGGCAAGAAAATCATGGGAAATCGGTGCATCTCTATTTTATTGGTTGCTGGCGTTGGATACTATCTCCTCTGATTGATTTAACCCTTCGCATCCCACTTCTGATGAAGTCTTTTGGCCTTCACTTGGGTTGTCCTCCATGATCTCAGTAGGCGTGAGTTGTCGGGTAGGGAGATAATATTTCAATGAAATAACGCTTTGGATTACCACTTCACTTATAATTCAAGATTATACAATCAACAACTTAAAGAAATGATTAAAGATGACTTAGATTTAGTTAGATTAAGATAACGTCCACCGAACACGTGGATGCGTGCGCGCTCTGCCTCGACTCAAACCAGAATGACACTTTAACAAGATGGCCGCCTCTCCAATGTTCGGTGTTCGTTGTGACGTTGACTGTCAATTGACCGTCTGTATTGCGGATGCGCCGACAAATATTTATTTTTACAAAAGAAAAATAAATAGGTACATTATTCTATCCGTTATCTGTCTACAAGTCTAGTTAGTTAGCTTGGGGCTAAATGGCGTTGGTGGAATGTCTTGTGACATTTATCACTACATAGTATAAAATAAAGTCACTTTTCGCCGTCCTTATTTCCCTTTGTATGCTTAGATCTTTAAAACTACGCAACGGATTTGAATGCGGTTTATAGATAGAGTGATTCAAGAGGAAGGTTTATATGTATAATACATGCATAATATAGCCGTGCGAAGCCGGAGCGGGTCGCTAGTTTATTTATATTTTCAAATAAACGAAATATGTAAGTACTTATCAGCTATTAAAAAATTAATAATAATTAAATGTTAATTAATTTATACATGTTCTTAAGCCAATAATTATATAGCGGTACTAGAGTCTAATAACGCGTAAGATATTAAAAGACGTCTAACTAATCAACCTCTAACCTCGACTGTCACTCAAAGTACCGTTGTCTTGTACCAGGAGGTTATAAGTTAATGAGAGGTTCGGAGACAATGACTGAATATAAGCAATCATGAATGGTAATTCAATACGCCGTTTTTCACGAAAACGGTTTTCTTGAATAACTCGAGAGACGCAAACTTAATGCAGCTTTATGAACATGATTTACAACTATGCAAACAAAACATCAATGGTTCGATTCAAATTTCATGTCGTAGTTGGGTTTTAGGGTTCCGTACTCAATGGGTAAAAACGGGACCCTATTACTAAGACTTCACTAACTTCACTGTCTGTCTCTCTGTCACCGGGATATATCTCATGAACCGTAATAGCTAGACAGTTAAAATGTTGCCACTAAACAAAAATTATTAAAAACAGAAAATAATGGTCCAAAAAGTATCCGAGAGTAGAGTAGCTCAAAGTACTCTCAAAGTCAAAGGTTTTGGCAAAAAGGTATTTTTTGTAATAGAAATGCAATCGGAATGGTAAATGTAATTTGAACAATTTTATTTACGAGAATTTGCCTTATGATCGTCTTTTGTTCTTGTTTCGATCATCTTTTGTTCTTGTTTCGATCGTCTTTTGTTTCCGTTTTGAAAGTTGTAGTTAGCTCAAAACCCCGCACTCGAACGGACGACTGGCCAACTTGCCCTATTAATTTAATGTTTTTCCAACGTAACTTCCACTGAATTATACGAAGTTTATAATTAAATAGATATTTATCAGACAAACAAATAGTTAAGTGTATATTATAGTCCAAGAGGCCGCTGTCAGATTGAATAGACACACCGAAAGTTAAGGATCATCGAGCCGTTGGAATAATGTTTACTTTTTTTATATCAATAACTTGAAGTGATGATAACGGACTGCCGTCTTGATTTGTGAGATGATTTTTTTATACAAATAGAATGACACATACACGAAATTGAGGTATCTACTTCAATTAACCGTCAATGATTAAATTATTTTGTAATTTTTTTTTATCGTGGGAAAATAACTTCTGAAATAAATAAACTAAGGATTCAGTTGTCTCTCTTCGTTTTATTTACTTGTCAGAGCTGTCTTGATTGTCAGACAACAGATATTGTGTGTAACTTATTTTGCCTATTTGTTAACTTACAGTTTGCTTTAACTATTGCTTAGGTTCCGCTGAATTATCTTTTACTTAAGTTGTTATTTTGTAATCTTAGTAATATAATAAATTTGAAGGTTTGTGTGTTAGTATGTTTGTTATTTGTTATTAGCTTGTGACCAAAGTGCTGGCTGCTATTTTGGCCAACGGATCGACATTCCCATCCAAAGAGAATTCCCATCCTACCCACGAAAACTCATTTAGATATTATTAATAACATTAGACAAATTAACTAGTTATTATGAACTCTTCAAAAACGACTTGTGTATACATTGTGTAGAAACTTGATATGGACTATGGAGATAGCTGAATCCAAGACTAAAACATAATACCTATATATTTTGACGTGACAACGTTTTATAAATTGGTTTGCCGGGTGACACTTCAAGAAACTGCGTTACGCTCCGCTGACGTTATGCGCTCACAATGAGAGCGAGTGAGAGGCACGCGTCCCTTCCACTCGGGCATGGTTAGCCCGCCTAAGAGCGAGAGAGACAGACATAAAAAGTGAAAGACACGCGTCCCTTCCACTCGAGCACAGTTGTTGTCACGTAAAACTTTCGCCCGTATACCGACTTTACAGGCAACCAGTTTTTTCTGATCGATACGAGTGAAACCGTAGGACGAAGCTAGTTCACTTCAAGATCTCAGACCAGACATTATATTTAAGTAACTTAAATGTAAAATTTAAATATAAAAAGACACAATACATCACGAAATCTCTAGAACTTCGAGAGCTACGAGTCTGAAACTTCCCTTAAGGGTTACTATTAAGACGTAGACGAGAACTTAGAAACTATTTTAGAAAATTCGACCTCTAAATGGGTAAAAGGGGCTGTTAAAGTTTATCTTTTGTAGTAAATAATATATCATTTTTAAAGAAACTGGTAAAACCGCGTGAAACAGCTAGTAGTTATATAAATAATAATTCGCAGTTTCCCACGAGTTATCCTTAAGATATCTGTTACCTTTAATACTGGACGTGAATGCGTCCCGTTTTACTTGGTAACGAGGCGGGAAATATGGCCAATATATCGGACATTTTATGACATCGACATAATGCGTCAGACACCCACCTAACGATACTTGTATATATTGATAAAATCAGAGATATTTCGCGCATCGAATCGTCGTTTATTGACGGGTGACCTCTTTTACTATAAATAATTATTGCTGTTAAAATTTTGCAAAACTAAAAATAATAATCTGACATTAGTTTTTTTAAAGAAAGTTTATGTTAAAAAAATTACTAACTGAGGTAAGTTTAGTTAAAAAAAGTGCCTTATTCAATTCTTTCTTTGGTTTTATGAAAAAAGAATGTTAGCTCTAGAGGCATTATTCCGGAAGGAAATAGGACGTGTTTAAAACAAGAACTAAATGAATATTTTTTAAATCTTTTGAAATATTTACAGTTACTCTTGTCAGTTTTCTTTCCATAGATTAAAAACGTGCCACAATAATAATTCGAATACGTATAGATTATATTTATAGTACCCGAAGGTCCTTATAATACTTAATGCTAGGTCTACCTCTTAGCTCGTAAACTAACAACTTTACATCATACAACTCACGAGATAATGTTTAAACCGACCAACTTACAAAGGCACATCGATGTATACCTTTTGAATGTAAACATGGTACTTCAGTCGAAGGACGAAGTGTCTTGTTAAAATGGTAGATAGTCCCCGTCGATTGCGCAGATTTGAATAAGAGACAAAATGTCTGTTACGTGATTTTATTTGTTTAATTTCGATGTGAATTGTGTATTGTGATAAACTGATTAAGTGGAGTGGGGAAAAATATTAGAAAATAAGGGATTTTTCTTATTTTTGCCAATCAAATATGGCGAATAAATTCGATATCTACGTTTTAAAGGCATTTAGACAAAATGCCGTGGTGAATTTTGAAACTGTAATCCTATCTATAGAGGGCATTACTTCGACTAAATAATGCCTTATTATTGTAAACAGTAAAACTAATAGAAAAAATCACCGATGAAGTCTTACTATCAATAGGTCTATTTGGAAGGAAACTCCCAGTAGTTCAACTCAGTAACACTACTGGGAACGGCTGTTTATTTCGGTGCCATCTTAAGTCAGACAGAAATTCAAGTGCAATCTAAGATAGGTATTCCGTTGACTGAAAAAAGTAAAAAAAAATGAGGCCCTAGAAATGTCTATGGTTTTTTTTTCAAAACCTTAAATTTGATCAAGTCTTAACTAAGAAAGACGCTAATTTTCTTATTGATTACATTAATGTTTGAAAGAAATATGAATAAAGAAATCATCAGGGTAGGAGAGCCTTCATGATTGAGGCTCGATGCGCGACGTTAGAGTGCTTAAATAAGTTAACTAAACTTACCAATTATTTACTTGTAGTATCGTTAACCCTGTATCTTGTGCTAATTGTTTCTTTTGGTCTTCCGAAGGGTACGGATGCTGCAACAAAAGAGAACAAATACAATTTACATTCGATTACGTTCAATCGATACATAATTCAATTTGGTTTTCGTTTCTTTTTCGATTTTAATGTATTCCTGTTCTTATAGACAAGCTGTTCTTCCGTAACTAGACCTCTATTGTTGGGTCCTTTTTGAGTGATGATGGAGGAAGCTTGCCTATAGTTTTGATAGGAAAAATGATTGTATGAAATGATGACAACTTAGAATAAATATAAAACAAGTTATATTTAAGTACCATTTTAAAGAAAAAAATAATAATCTTTTTATTTACACATTATGTTAAGGATCTTTGTGTCTTGGACAAGAGTACCGAACTAAGTCTGAGCTTTCAAAAATCTGTTACAAAATTGTACTAGATTTCGCCCCGGTACTTCAATGAGTAGAAGTCTAATTGTACTTAGGTTAATATGCTCCATCGTCAAAATGTATAATATGTTATGGTCAAATTTTCTCCTGGCCTTAAAGATGCTGTGACAGAATTTTTATCTTTCTTGATTCTCGTACGGGACTGATAATCTTTCTCGTACCACATGTAGCTACTTCACAAACATGTATTTTGTTCTGATTTGTTCATGTTAGATTCAAAGTGAGAATAACCGATAGTGGACGATGCTGCACCGATTTCAGTCGAATACCAACCTTTCAGTATGATGACTTGTTGATACCTAATCGTTACCATGAAAATTAACTTTCAATAGCTCCATAAACTTAACAAAACAATCATCAAAATAAAACATCATGAAATGTCATTACGATCGGTTTTTTATGTGTTCCCGTCTTTGAAGTACCAGGGCGACAGAGGTACGTAGCACGTACCAACCTAATGTTATTGGTTTTTGGCGTGCAACTCCGCGGTAACCCCGAGAGAGTACCTTTACTTTATGCTACCTTGGTAAGGCCGCAGGTAAACCGAGTGTAAATTATTTACCCATTCGGATTCCCAAGTCGATATCAACTCGGATGTCAGTGGAATATTCAAAATAATATTTATTTATGTTTTAGGTTGTTTAGTGTTTTCTTAAACTTACTTCATTATTTTTAAGTAATTTCTTACGATTTTACAACACAACTATGTTCGTCCCGCGGTTTTACCCTCGGTACTGGGATACTTGGTCCCCTAGGTACCGAAAGTTCTTACATATTCAGAAAATATTCACTTGTACTATTATTTTAATCAAGCCGCGGCTTAGATTTAGATATATTGACAAGTTCTATCCTCTGGACCTTGAATAAGCTGAGAGTATAGGCCTACTCTACTCCATAATATGTCAGGCAGCGTCCTAAATATCATGGATTAAAGTTTCTGACGCTCTATTGCAATCATCAATCAAGCAAATCAGAAATTTCGTAACCAAATGATAAAATCCTTCCATATATTGAGATTTAAAAAAGAACAGTCGAAAAGATCCGAAAATAAATGGTCATGTTGCGCGTGAGTTGAACATGTAATGCATAACGTATCAATTTCCTTGTATACGATGAGTTGTCGTATCGTCTCCGTATCATCTCCGTATCGTTTACGAAATATTGTATCGCAACCAAATACTCTTGACAATCAGGTTTCTTCTCGTTTAAATAAAGCGTTGTTTTGATAAACTTTTTTAGAGTTTAAAATAGATTATTTTTGTAAAATATCAAAAACCATAGATCAAACTTCTTTATTAAAAAAATAACATCACCTCGCGGATTCACCCGCGGTACCTACTTCCGATCCCGTGGGAATATTGGGATAAAAAGTAGCCAATGAATCAATGTATCCTCATACCAAGTTTTATCAAAATCGGTTCAGTAGTTTCGGAGCCTATTCGTTACAAACAAAAAAAAACCTTATAATAATATTACGATATAGATTTGCTTTTTCCAAAGGATATTTTCCTTTATTTCGTTTCTAAACAAAGCTATTAGAGCAATTTTCATAAAATCAAGGTTAGCAGTATACATGCCCCTTTGTTTCTCTTACTCTAACAACTAAATACTAAAGGAAATATGACTGGGGATGCGAGTTCGAGTCTCTTTTCGGTTGCAATATTTGAGGACACATTTTTCCTTAAAAATATTTTCAGATAGTCCAGTGCAGTTCATGCACATTAAAAAATAAAATATCATGGAAATATGACCCATTTAAAAATGTAAGAAAAAATGAAAATCACAGACACATAACGTAATGACATAAAACGACTATTTCTTGTCGTTTTTGAAAATGAAAAACTATACTTATCATTATATTTTAGCGTAACATAGTTTAAAGCGTATGCTTCTTGTTAAAATGTGGTTTCAAACGTAAAAGTTCCATTGCAACCCGTTCAGTGTCAATATATTGACGCGGTAGGTCGATCTTGTTTGTTATTACAACATTGTCGATCGCTAATGCATCCGTAATGCAAGGATGTATTGTTTACAATAAGTCTTGTTTACACGTACCTACTCGTACGCAACAACTTTACACTGAATTATCATTATTGTTTTACAATTTGCAGTTTACATTTCACATTAAGTTCTACTTCTTGTCCATCCATCGAGAAGAGATCGCTCTGAGCGATAAGGCCGCCCTTTGTAACACTTAGACTTAAGTTATGTTTTTTTTATATTTTATGTAATTTAAAAATGGTGTTTGCAATAAAGAATTTATCTATCTAAGTTAGGGATACTTTACACTAGCTGCGCGTCCCGCAGTAAATCCCGATCCTGAGGGAAAATCGGGATAAAAAGTAGCCTATGTTACCTACTCCTAAAGAATCAATGTATCCTCATACCAAGTTTCATCAAAATCGGTCCAAAAGTTTCTTAGCATATTCAAAGCAAACAAATTACCAAATCTTTCCTCTTTTTAGTTAGATAAGATAGATTATCTATAGGTAAGTACTAATATTATAAAGCTGAAGAGTTTGTTTGTTTGTTTAAATGCGCTAATCTTAGGAAATAATGGTTCGAATTGAAAATTATTTTTGTATTGGATAGTCCATTTATCGAGGAAGGCTATATTCTCTATATTTTCTCCGTAGCGTAGTTTTAAAAATTTAAGCATACATAGGGATATAGGGACAGAGAAAGCGACTTTGTTTTATACTATGTAGTGATATAGCCTATTTGTAATTTGTAAGCCAATATATATTTGATATTCTCACGAGATCGGGACTTACGCGTACTAACGTCTCGCGGTTTTATTCGTGTAAGTCCCGCGGGAATTTCGGGATCAAAATTATTCTATATTGTTTTCCATCCTCTTTACTACCACTATGCCGACTTTCGTCCAGATCGGCCCAGTCGTTTGACCGTGAAGAGGGAACAAACAAAACAAATAAACTTTCGGATTTATAATAAGTATTAAGTTTGAATTAAGTAAGTAATCATTTTTTATTTCTATACTAGCTATTACCAGCGGCATCGTCCACGAAGGAGTTGATTTATTTTAAATTGTTTCTTAGCGGATGCCTACGAATAACAGCTGTGTGCTAAATTTTAACAATTTTTTTTTAGTTTGAGCTGTGGTAAATTTTATATATATGGATTTGAAGCGATATGGGACAAAAACTTTAGTACCCCATCGTGAACTTTTAATTTTTTAGTCAAATAAGTTTACGAAACTGTTTGTTAGGTACTTATCTAAAAGAAAAAGTGAAAAATCGATTTTGACCAACAATCGAATCGGTTTGTGACGCAAAAACGCGTCATCAAAAATTTATGAACGCCATTAAAGGTGTTCACAAAAACTGAAAAATGATAAATTCGGGTTCCCTCCCGCTTTCGTAACGGGATTTGTCAAATTTATACGGAACCAAGTGGTTTTTGCTTTGATAACTGTTTGTGAAAGTTATGGGTACTTATATGAAAGGTAGAAGATTGACCGGTTCGTTTTAAATGTCCTTTGGAAGACCTTGATATCGCTTGAATTAAAGTTAGCCTATGAGATTATGTCTAATGCGCTTTTGCGCATTTAATAACCTATCTTTGCTTGCTACAGTTGATCGCGTATCACTTCTGTCACAGCTGTAGTCCGTAATTGACAAATAGAGCGCTCCATGCATTTTTAGTACTCAGAATGGCGGGTGTCGATTTAATCGTTAACAATGTAAACGCTGTTCATTGATTCATCGCAGTTTTAAAGACGTTAAAATGATAGAAAAGATATCTGTAACCGACAGGAGCTAGCGTTATAAATCTCGACTGTAATTCAGCCTATGAAAGTGTCAGCAGTAAGATAGGTACTACTTAGGATTAGCGATACATGGTGTCAAAAACTGGGATTTAAAAAACGTACCTATAACTGAATTTTATTTTTATTTGAAAACTCTTTCATCTCAATCAAACCCAACCCTCTAGAGAGAGATAAACATAATAAAACCAACCGATAAGTATCCAAAATCCTTTCAGTAGGAACACCTATGCACCAGGGCATCATAAACAGTAAGATATCAAATATCGTACGAATAGGCAATAGTCCCGACCGTTATAAATCAGTGTGAACGTTAAAATCACGATTACTTTGCCCATAAGTTGTCGATAAATCGAAACTTGACAGAAAAATGTGGCAGGGTTGCGGTTCAATCGGTTTGACAGGATTTTTCATTATCAAAATGGAAAATTGCTACGAAAATATCAAAGCTTACTTTTAAAAAGAAAGCAAAGGAAATCCACACGAAAAAAGACAAGCCAATCTACGTTATTTTGTAAACAAAAAAAGTAATAATAATAATAAAAATGTTTATTGAGTTCTCCACAATAATAATAACAACAACCAGTTTAAGATACTTAATAGTAATTTTAAAGACATAGGTATCTATTGCTATATAGGCTTGGTATGGTTATTGCGGAGACTGGAGCCTGCACTAAAGTTTTAAGGGGAAAAGAATCACCTTTAATTATGTGTATTTCTTTGAACAATTATTTTTTGATAGTGTTTTGACAGTTCTAATTTTAACTTTATTTTGTCTAGTTTGCCACAGTTGCCAGTATTAAAAGACTAACATAAACAAACAACAAAAACCGTTAAAAAATTCATCCAACATGTTCGGCGAAAAACCGAAAATTCCCTAATGATATGCGTATCCAGACATAATTCTTTTGGCGCGAACGCGGCGCGTATTTTACAATTTTTCCCGACGTTCGGTGTTGCCATAACAATAATAATATATTCAGGCCCTGGTGATTTCCGGAGGTGTCGTAAAAATAAAAATCATAGCATTCGTCTCTGAGGAGCGGGTTGTCTTGAGCCTACTCTACTTCACATTGAAGAATTTCGAATTATTTTTCGCAGTTTATGAGTTACACAAGTTGCCAGGGGAAAAATACTTTGATAGACATTGCGTCCTATAAGTCAAATATTTCTCAGATATATCCGTATCGATTTGTTTTTCAGATCAGCTACAGATCTGATTTTTACCGATAAAAGTTTACCTTTTCCTTAAAATATCAGATTCGAGTAACTACACTACGCTCCCAATGTCTCAGTATGTCGTATAGTTCTGCTCAAAGGCAAACGAATGTGATGGATTATATTTTTCGGCACAGCGACGTGACAGCCTCGGATTGAGCTTTAAATTATGCATGCTGTGTCTGTGTGGGAATACCTACAGAAGAAAACGTGAAAGACGAATAAAATATGTATCCCTCAAACTCCAAAGAAACTTTAAAATCTACAGCATAGATTTAACAAAGCGTGTTTCATCAAACCTTACTAGAGTGTGTTTCATCAAATATTTCCTATGCCGTCATGTTGGCTCCTGTCTCCCAGAATTCAAGGTAGCACATGTAATAAGGCAATACTTATTTGCAATACTACCAACATAACGGCATAGGAACTATTTGATAAAACGCACAGTAAATATTTTTTTATTGATATACCTTTGTTTTTACTTCAAGCTGCTTGATTCAAAGCCAATTTTACTCGGTTTATGCGTGTTCATGTTGACCATACAAATAACTAAATACTCTTTAGGTAGAAATTTGGTAAACAAATGAAACCTTTTACACAAACTAAAATAGTTTACATAGAAGTCGTTAGAGTGTTGGTGGCGACCACAAATAGACGTCAAAAAACTAGGGTCCCGGCTAGAAGATCTTTATGTCCCACCAGGGACACATAAAGGTGTAGAGGCCCTAACCCTATCGAGATGTGACCCTGTGATGGATGGCACTATCGCAACCCTACGTCCTTCTGCTTTCTGCTATCCTGATCTCATCGTTTATTTATTTTTGTTGTTTATGTGTGAATGCGTTTTACAATTACGTTTGTTGGTTGAATTATTTTATTTACTACACACGCACGCTAAACCAGAAATTCAAAATGTAACAAGAAAAAAACCTATTTTTCATTATAAGAACAAACGAACGAGAGAGAACTAGAAATAAAACCCAATACTTTTTTAGCTTTTAACTTTAACACCAGTTTGAGCACATATCAAGATAAAATTGAATAAAAGCGTACTTGATTTACCTATTAACCACACTGTTATACTACTCCAGTCATCAGTGTTTAATTGAAAGACACCTGTCAATTTTCTAGATACATTACCTACCTAAAACAGAGGGCATTTTTGAATTCCACGTGTATTAAGAATTCACGCGGTCGAATCGAGAGTCACAGCGACAGGATCACTCTTAAATTATTCAAATCTGTAATGGACATAGCGGTCGAAGGTTTAGTCACTGAAATAGTTCTTTTTACTGTATGCTATCCTAGTAGCAAAGAATTTAGGTATCGTGTAAATTTTCAATTTGATTTTATACCTACAACAAATTCAAAAGCGTCAAGAAAATCGAATTAAGTAAGACAAAATATACCTATTGTGCTCAAAATGTGCGTTGGAAATTCTCTTTCTCAATTTTTTCTAATAGATAGTTCGCAAATGGAACAGTCCGTTCGAATTTTTCGAAACAATTCGAACCCGTTCATGAATGTTGCAATAGAACAATGGTGGTGAGTAGTGAGCTAGTGAGACGGTAAACAGCATCGATACTAATCTGCGAGCCGGAAGAGGCCGCGTTGACGGCATAGGAAACCACAACTGGGCTAGGAAATGAGATAGAGGTGCGTTCACAACTACCACTGTTCTCTGCTACCCTGGTACCTGACGTTGATCGAATTGGGACACTATCACATACGGACAATGCTTTTGTTTACGTGTCCTCTAAATGCATAATCGTGCTTCGATTTGCAATTTGTCCGCCATTTTGCTTGTGATGTAGATGGGAAAATCTGCAGCGTAGGTAACTAAGGTACAGTCCACACTAAAGAAGTTTCTGCGCCAATTTTAAACATTGATTAGATCTAACATTTTAAAAAGAGAAAAAAATAAAGACACTGGAACAATAAGATTTTTGCATATCAATCGCAATATCAAAGAACCGTATCATTAACTCGAAGACAAACCGCCAATATTGCAAAAACATTATCTGCTTTAAGAAAGTGATTATTACAACGTGGTAGAGTCGAGATTGGCGTGCACAGTCGATCAGAGTTGCCAATTGTACGAAATAATAGTGCATCGACTCGGGCGCAGGCGGTGAGTTCAAACGGTTGACAATATATGTAAAATAAATGTAAAAGAGTCAATATTCATGAGGTGTTCGCTACAGATGCTGGATCAAAGTCAGGGCTGTCACATATATACAATATATTTTTAGTATTTTGCACTGGAATCGTCGGTGAAGTATAATAATTCTTTTGAAATAGATACCAATATCTCATGTATTTCATGATATAAAGTGGTTGAAAACGAAAGATTCATACCGTCTGCTTTATTTTTAAGAGCGGGAACCCTAGCTCGTGTCAAGTCAGCTTATATTTTGCATACGAGCCGTAGCAATAAATAACTGTAGAGTTGACAAAAACGCCAAAAACCAGGGCATTGTGCCTCAATCAACAACCGGTGATGCCACGCTTAGATTGCAAAAAACTTCTAAAATTCTGTCTCTCAAAGAATTCGACTCTGCACCTGTTACGTTTTTTGAGTCTTTTTAACAAATTATTTATTGTTTGTTTTCTATTTGTGTAAATGTTTTAAGTTCTTTTAGTTTATTTAAACGAAAAGCTTTCTGATATTTATTGTCTTGCGTGTCTAAATAAATAAATTATAAAATGAAAATGTTGAATTCAATTTTAATCTCAGTTTGAAGTTAATAATTGAAATCATCTCATTATAATATAAATCGATTCTAATTTCGAAAAACATAATTTAATACAAATTAAAAAGTCGTTGACCGTTTTTTAAAATATTTCATTCATACAAAAAAAGAATAAAATTAAAAACTCTCCAAATCTGTAATCCGTAACGAATTCTATGCATAAATTAATCGTGTGTCGCGCATGATTAGCGATGCGAGTGAATAAATAATATCGATACATTCGACTCGGTATCGAATCGTATGAATCGAATCGAAATAAATCGGTTGCTGCATTTACACAGTCAACGGCACGTATCGCGTATGAGAGATAAACCACGTTGCATTCATGTTTAGAACATTGATTTAACCGGTGCTCTATTTCTAAATTCAAATTAAACTATCCGATCTGTGAGAGTTAAGTTTAATATTTACTATCGTTTTGAAAATAATAAAATTGTATTCATTTTTATTTTACGGTTTCAAAAGTTCAGTCCAGTCTAGTATACATTTTAAGATTTGATAAATGATTTAAGTATTTTGTCTGTTTATCATTTATCATTGCAATCATCAAAAACATAACCGACAAGTATCAACACTTCGTCACTTACTGCCAAACTTATTACAGTAGGTATATCTATAGTTTTACATCAAATCAAAACATCAAAACTAAATTGCGTCCTAGCACGTGTTCCTTAGGAACAAAATAGAATAACACAATTAATCACTTTAGTAGACCATCAATCTCGAACGTTGGTTGATGTACTTAACAAACTAAACAGCAGACTGCGCACCGTCCTGCATAAACGGGCTCTGTATCTCGTCGCTTGACAAATTTCATATCTAACAGATATCGATGCCGCGTAAATCATCGCGAGCTCTCGCAGCACTGTGCGTCCTCGGTCGCCGGTCGTACCGCTGAGTTATTGGTGTGAACGCGGCTTTATTTTATATGTTCGGCGCATGAATCGCATGATGCGTGAACGATGAGCACAACACTATTGTTGTTCCATACTTGAATACGATGTATGAATGATAGATTTCAATGTTGCTACGATTAGAAATTATTCGAATAGCACCTTTCAAACGCGTAGTAAACAAGTGTTTCTTTTGTCTAGACTAGACTATTAAGCAGTAACCTAAGTTACGTAATTTATTTCACAGTCGTTTGTTTTTCTTTACATAAGAAAATGATAAACAAAATGTAGGTAGAAAATGGGAAAAAGAAACAAGATTGGAAAACCGCCCCGAGAAAATTTATATGATACCTATTGCAAGATACCAGGATTACATAATGTAAAACAACTAGAAGGAACGCAAAGGTTCGTAGAGGCGGGGGCCTCGCCCGCGACCGCTGCAAATATTTGAGCAATCCACCCCATGTTTGCCTGGTAGTTGCGATACGAGCTCGAGTTTGATTGCTGAATTCCTGGTATTAACGTACCTATCTACAATGCCTACTATTTTTCGAAATTTTACCAACTGGCTTCTTTCAAATTAATGTTTGATAAACAACATCAGTATCTCTCGCCTGCCAGTGATCCGGGCGTCATCTACACGTTTCTGGGCGCCTTGTACACGGCCACGCCAAATCTGTGTTGTCAGCGGAGCCCGAGGGCCAGGGCGGAGCGCCCGCCCTCGCACGCGACCCCAGGGCCCCCAAATTGGTCAATACCAGTCTAATGGGCAAAACGTGATATAAACGACATTTGATTTGCTGAGAAATTTCTCATTTTCTGTGCACAGCACTTGAGTTTACCAAGTTCAACAAAAAAAAATGGCGTTATAAAAAATCCTTGTGTAGCGTTTTTATTTAACTATATTTTATTTCGGCCTCCGACTAGTGACTAGATGGACGGACGACTTAATTAAGGTCGCGGGAAGTCGTTGGATGCAGAGAGCATGCGACCGATCGCTCTGGAAGTCTTTGGGGGAGGCCTATGTTCAGCAGTGGACGTGTAGTAGCTGATATGATGATGATGATATTTTATTTTTATTTTTTTGTATAGTGGACTTTTACATCTAATCTAGATGATTTACTTCAACTTTTATCCATGTTATTTACGCCTCGGTAGTGCCTAAGACAGATATAAGATGGATTAGGCTAGCCCACCCTCTCAACTTAGTCGACTGTGTCTTGAGAAAAAACACGTAAGTATGTCAACTTTAGTAAGTAATAACATTTTTCAGAGACAATTTCTATTAGGCTTTAATTCTGGCCCCTTACAGAGTAATTTTTTTCCCATAATAAATCTCTACTTTTCTACGATTTATCTACATTTTATCAAGTAGGTAATTAGAATTGTAATTAAGGAGAACAACATTAGAAGCGTCTCGGTCATTATTTACTGAGAGACCGGATGCGATCGGCTACCTCTGATTTATACGACGTCATTGCTAAGTCTTCAGACATCTAGATACAACTATAGTATATTACCTATACAAATGGAGTAAATCGACAGGCGTTACTGTCGATTTTCCGAAGGATTTTAAATCTTTTCACACGGCCAACGATCCTACTCAGATACTAAGTCTTCTGGTCATATGCGCTAAATTATTTCCTTCGTTCAAAAATCACGGCCTTATTTTTTTTCGGCAATTGCCAAAGTTGAAGTTGATATTTTCGTTTTAAATGTCATTTTAGTGAAAAAGTTGATCTTCTACGACTCTCACGGATAAAGATAATAAAATAAAAACTAAGGTTTACAAACATGTCCAGAATCTTGAGGTTCTGTTTTAAGCTCGTGTCGTGTTATTCACGATATTCTGTTCCGAAATTAATTATAATTACCACTACAAAACGAGTTACCCGTGAAACTGAGAACTCTGTTCTTGGGAAAATCTAAAAACAAAAGGCCTAAACAATGTAATGATTTGTAAATGATAACTCTTAACATCCCAAATATGTAGCTAAAGTAATGACTGACATAAACAACCCGTTCATTAAGAGAAACAAGGTAGAAATTAGAAAACAATCACATTGTTAACTAAATTCTCTCATACGAATGGCCGCGCGTACAATTATGGAGCACGAGCCCAATGACTCGAAACATATTTTTTTCTAATCCCTTTCCCACGCGCAAAGCTCGCGAGTAATTACAGGTTTAGCTCGTAATAACATATCGCTTCAATAAAATTGTATATCATTTCTTTTTCCCGCGAATGCTCCGGATGATTAGCGCGGCCATCTTGTGGGCGGGCACACCCGAAGGCGACACGATCTCCGATTCCATTTTCAAAAATAACACTAATCGCGAAATCGAGCACGCGTACGAACAACGAAAACGTGTGTTTTTCAAATTGGGAACTAAACGAACCTCCTTTACCGTTATTATATTAACCAATGAGGATTTTACTGTGGAGGTACTGACTGAGTCACTTTTGACAGCTGTGATTGACAGTTATAAATATCGCAAGTCAAGTGCGAGCGAGCTTATCAAGGCAAGCATAATTTGTACCACATATTTAGAGACTTCGCGACATTTGACGCTGTTTACAGTGCAAGCATTATTGTCTTAGCTAAAGTTATTTATATTTCCTAGCATTAGCAGCTCTTAGTAAAGTCCTTAAAGACGTAGGTATATTTTTTGTTTCAATATTGTTACAAAAAAATCAATTTCACGATGGTGTTGCGTTTTAATTGGGACATGTATCACTGTTCGGGTAACGAAGATGAGTGCATATTGAAATGTCAAAAATGTGTTCTTTTAGTTCTCATTTTGGGCCAGTAGCCAATATCCTCCACGTCATGGGGAGACAGTCGCGGACGTGTAGATGTAATAGAAAACCGGCTGTTTTACCAGGAAATAGACGGGGAACTGGAATTTTCAATTTCGTTTTCATCAGCGCTTACTTTGTTGCAAATGGACGATCGCTGATGTTCGTCGATGGGAAAAAAAGAAATTTTAATTAAGTGCATTTTTACAGTTTAAAACGGAAGCCATGGATGAGTCAGTTTTTAACATACCTACTACAGTGTAATGTGAGTAGATAATAAAATACATACTACATACATACGGCATAAAAATTGAGTTGTTTTATGATGATTAGGGGGTTCCCAGGTGCTTCATCAACCTAGCAATTAAATGGCCGATTCTACTAACTAGTAGATATTTAAAAAAATAAGCGATTTACTAATTATTTATTTTATTATTTTAAGTTATTTTTCTGGATTCAACCATAAAAGGAGGGAAGCAAATTTTCCAGATTTGAAGGATAGAAGACGCTTCGCTTGCATTGTCCATTAATGTGTAAGCTTTGTAAATCTGATAATATTTGAAAAGTTCCACAAAGAATGTAAACGAGCTGATATTTCATAATTCAATTGGCATCAAAAAATAAAAGAGGTTAAAACTTTCAACAAAATGAAATCCAACAGAATGGCGGACCGCATCAAAAGTTTAATCCAAGAAGCGAACAGAAAATCATTCATTCATATTCATAGTGGAAACGGGCGAGGCTTTCACGAAAATGGTTTCGTGTTCCTAGGAAGAGTCAGATGAGATGCATGAATATTAACACGGTCCGGGTACCAGGGAGCCATAACTATATTAGAGGTAGAGCGTACCAACTCGCGCTGGAGTCGAGTCGCGTTCGGTTGGTACACTGCATGCCAACGGTATACTAGGGGCACGTTTGAAGTTGCTGCGCCGAGCTACGTTCTGAAATTTGACATTTTGACAGCTCTCCGACGTCGGCTGCCTTGTCTCCCTTCCCCCTCGCACTCCCACCCCCCTACCTAACACCATCCTACTCCCACAATAATAACATTACCTATATGAGATTCCTGTTTCTGCTACGTCTGACTTCTGATATGAATTGTTAATGCATCGGTAATTGATATTATAATTTTGATAGACCATTTTGTTCTAATAGCGGTGGCTTTTAGTCTGAGAGCATCTTTGTAAACGTTAAACACGTCATACGATATTGCTTTTATGTTGTGTTTCGATGGCGTTGAATGTTGCTTTAATTTGTTGTTATGGTGTTCCCAGAATCTTTATTATTGTATCTCTTTTATATTTAACATTAGTAGTTCAATTGAGTAAATGTTGAGTGCTTTTGAAAGAACTGCCAACGAACGTCTCAGTATAATTTTTGATCTTTCCGTGTAAAATTTTAAAGAGCGCAATTTGGACAGTGACGGACAGGAAGGACGACGACGACGACGTGTTAGTTTAAAACTACAACTACAATGTCACAGAATTTCAAAGAGACGCTAACGTTGAACGCTTGTATGTAAAAAGACGTTAACACAACGACATTGGAGGTACATGTACTGACTAATCACTGCCCAGTCTAGACTTAAAAATAAAAGATGGAGATAAAACGCAGCGACAGCACTGTCAATCGCGTTATACGCCGCGCCGCGGCTGGTCCAAATAAAACCTCAAAAACCACGATAAAAAGTGTATTTAAAGGTTAAAATAGAACGTCAGTCTAGCCTTACAGGTTGCTGTTAGCTATCTAACTTCACACCATTTGGGGGATGAGGGAGAGAATTGAAAAAATGAGGAAATAGTGTTGGAGAACAGCGCGGCTGACGGCATTGTTTTACTAACGAACGTTTCGATTGAATGTTGTTCTGAATAGCGATAGCTTTTAAAGAAAATTCATAAAGATTTTCCAAATACAGTATGGATGGAAGTATAAAAAACGCACATTTACTTTACACATGAGCGTATTTCCTAAAATACAACATAGAACTATCAAAACAAAAAATAAACCTAAATTCATTTTTCAAACGAACGAAAACAGTTGAAAATGCATCGTGGTTTTATTCACCGCGAGATATCACACGGCGCGCGTAAACATCAAATTTTATTGACATTCACGCCGCGTGTGACAATTTTTTGCTCCAGTACGTTTGATTTCAACTATTTTGCTCATTTGGATTGTATGGATTTACCTATCTTTTTAAGTGTTCAGAGGGTAACTAAAAATCTAAGTTCTGGCTTAAGATCCTTAAATCATCTCCCAATTCAGGCACTCTTCTAGATTGCATCTTATTCTAACCATGCCAGTGAAGATATTAAGATTCTATCACCGATTAATAGTTAGTATTTCTGCCTTTGACCACATCCAGGACTTATGGGGTTCCGAGATCATAGTTATATTTTTTAAATTATTAGTTTTAGATGACCAATGGGCTAACTGCTTCTTTGATCAACAGATTGACATTGTCATTCAAAGACGCAAGACAGCCAGTTTTTATGGCAAATAGGAACTTTGACTTCGATTTTTATTTATTTATGTATTTTAGAAAATATTTTGATTAGGTATTTTATATATTTATTTGTATTTTTATATTTATTCTTATCATTTTTACCTTTTAGTTTGAAGACCTGTCACATCATCTCAAAATTACCAGGTTAGCAGAAATCGACAAGAGCAAACGTTATTATCAAAGCTTTGATTTGCGAGAGTCTGTACAAAGGTAGATGTTACAAAGCGCGCCCCGAGGCCAGCATGTTAAGAACGGGTCTAATCAAACGGACTCGTTTCACTTTGTTCGTAGTTTCTTTGAACTCCGCGTTGATATGACGCCCTGGTACATGAAATTTCTAAGGGTTTCGAAATTCTGAAGGGCTATTCAGGAAAAGCAATTTTAAACTACTCAAGAATTTTCAGTTAAACTAGCGACTGAAAGGGCTGATATAATGAGAAATTCTTATCTAATTTAAGTAATGATATAAAGAATCTTCACGAAATTAAAGCGAGTATTTTCGAGGAACAATTACCATGGATAACACCGAGATAACTGGTGTTTATTGTGAACTGGAACAATGCCTATCTCTCCTAAAACAAGAGATTTGACAGTTTTGTAACAAGACATTAATTAAGCAGGGGTATTCTGGGGTATCTTGTAGTGGTAGGTACTCGGTATTGTAAGGTAGCGGACACACTGGCGAGCGATAAACCTAATCAACGTAGTGAACATAAAGAGGCGTGTTCGCTAGCGGAATTCACGATCACATTAACAGTGCGATGGCGCGGCGTACGCTTGCCGCAAATACAAGTGTACAGCGATTTAATAAAAAAATAACATTTTAACATTTAAATACCTCGCGAATTGATGTTAGTTTCAAATTAATGTCAAACAAAATAATTTTGGTTGCGTTTACTTAAGTATATTTTTAAGCTATATTTTACAAATTCTTGAGAAAAAGCCCTGGGAGACGCTCTCTGTATTAAAAAGGTCTATCCGGATTTTTTTTTTATAATATTGACTATGAAATAAACTCTTATGTTATGACTACCCACGCTCTGCAGTTTCACCCGCCTATACATAGTCTATATCCCTTCTCCACGCTATGCACTACCTCTTTAATATCCAAATCAATCGAATCTTTAGATCATAAAGAAGAAATAAACATACTTTTAGCATTTATATCATATGGATTATGATATACAGAAAACTTAATATAGAATTCCTCGATCGACAACAATCGCAACGTCATAAACAACAAGATTTGCTAGTGTTGTAAATCATCCTTTATCCATATTAAAATAAGTTGGCAAGTCCTTTTGTTCTGTCATTATATTTCAGTGGTTTCGACCTTGGAATGACCTCAATAATGGCTGTTAAGATAAACATTTCGTCTCGAGCTCAATTCTTGAGCAATTATATGTCCATTGGAGGACATTGTTTCAAGAAGATATTTAGCAATATACTTGATTTGTGAATGTTATATTGTTGTAGTTATTAGATGAATACCTACAGCGATGGTATAATAAACTGTCTGAAACTGAATCTGCCGACTTCTTTCTTGAATATTTATGTCCATAAGACAATATTGGATAACAATAACAAAATTTGCAGTTGCAGAAAAGACTAATGAACAAAACGTGAAAAATGCGTTTTGTTCATAGTCTTTATAGTCTTTTCTGGAACTACTTTGTTAAAAACCTTCAATCAAAATTATGCTCAATACATGAAAAATGAATCTCATTCTTTGTACTTATTCAAAAAGTGACCTGTCACTTTGAAGACCTTTGTGGCGCAGTGGGCGAACGACTTAAAACGCAGAGGTTGGTGCTTTGATTCCCGCCATCGAAAAAGTATTTGTGTGATCTAAGTGCATGTTTAATAAGTAGGTTTGTATTTACAAAAAGTATATAAATATTCTATCCGTTGTTTGGCCACCATAACACAAGCATAGTAGCTTAGCTCGGGGCTAGATGGCACTGTGTACAACATTATGTACTATTTATTTAATTAAATATAAAATAGTATTGTTTATCGTTGTTCGCCACCTCTCGGCTCTTGTTCGGCTGGTTACCGCAGTCTCATTGTACGGCGCGTCCGATAACCCTGTCAGAGGAGTGACGGAGTGGCGGTGTTATCGTGCAGGCATTGTCCGCGCTCATTGTTGTGCGCCCTTCGACGTCTTCATGCCGCCCGACCGCCCCGCGTCCGCCCGCCACGTCTGCCGTTACGCTCGCCAGTGTGCCCGCTGCCTTATGTTCCAATTATTACGGATTTACTACATTTTTTGGGCATTTTTGTATGTGATATTGATTTAATATACTACAAAGGGCAGTGTCGAAAAGAATAAGTTTTTTTTTTTTTTTTGCAAAAAAATAGTTTTTTTTTTTAATTTATGGTCATGGAATCAACGGCACTTATAGTACTGGTTACAGCAGTATTTGACGTACTTAAACTTGCATAAGTACGGGTTATTTTGCGCAACTAGGTCACACTAGTTGAGTTTTGCGTAAGGTTCTAATTGTCAGAGAGAGAACTTCCTTGAACGCCACTAGACTAAATTTTTATAAAAAAAAAATTGAAAGGCTTACTTACCTATAGTGCTAACGTCTTGTACCTACTTTTAATTATATACGGTCTGTTTTCCTCAACTTCTCTTTAATTGGGTCAATTTTGGAGATAAAAAGGTAGCGACTTGAATTGGTTTTTAATAATAAGTTGCACGCTAATTATTAATCCTTTTAATTTTATCAATAAAACTGTAAAACGCGATTGTGTTTGTGAAAGGTTTACCTATAAGTTCAGTTCACTCGGAAGTGTTTACGTAAGCACTCTACCCTCAAACAGAGTTCTTCACTTAATAGTTTCGCAACGAGCGTCCAATGGCGTCCATATAAATCGCATGGTAAACGATAAATTCCAAAAAAGTTGTAACTTGAAACGTCTATTTTTAATGTGAGGCAGGTGCAGTTAAGTTTGAGTCTAGAAATATAGAGTACGTCTCGTGAAAGAAGTCTCGCGGCTCTTGCTGCAATTAATAAACGTTCAGGATTTTAAACTAATTAAAACGTGATATTTACCATGTTTTTGATTTATATCCCGTTTAAAAAAACTTTAGTAACGAACTTTATCGGTTCCTAGAAGTTTTCTAAGAAATAAATCTGTTTGCGATGCAATTCTTGAATATGCATTTTTCTTAGAAAATATTTGGAAATATTAGGTACACGGTTTTCTATTATTATTTAGGTGTTTAAATTTTTGTTAGAATAGTCTTAAAGTTAGGTACAAAATTAAAATACAAATCCAAAATAGGTATTTAGATTTCAAACGGGTCCATTTTTACAATTAATACTAATAAACCCACTTTTTTTTAAATGCTATTTACAATTTGTTAAAAAAGATTTGCTACCGCGACTACTGTACTTTACGCAGCTTACGCAGCTTTACGTTCTGCGGAATTTCTTTAACAAAACTGACTCTAAGAGTCTAGTCTAGACTGAAATGCAGGCGAGGCTGAATTTTAAGACGGCTTTGAATTATAGGCGGGGCGGGGCGTTAGTGAGCTAATGTGCTCGCTTTGTGTGAACTACCTCCTTACTGAGTTTAACGGTTATAACCTTCATGAGATCCGCGCCAAATTGACGTTTGAATTTGGAAATTACTCGAGTTTTTTTTTGATAAAATGGCGGTCACAAGGGGCCTTTGATTTATTTTTGTAAGACTTGTACTTGTAACGGACTATTTTTCCGCAAATAGACCTCTTTAGTTGGGTCCTTTTTAGAGTATGCTTATCCAGCACCTAAAATACCCTCTCAGCTTAGTTGACCGTGTTTAGAGGAAATAAATTGTCAATACGTCTGGAGCCAACTAAGCCAAGGGTGTTATCACGATATTTTCCTTCAGACTAGAGTATCTTGTTGAATTATGAAGAACAACAAACATTAGTCTAAACACCTATAGTCTAAACACTATCCCTATATAATCTATAGGGATAGTGTTTAGACTAGTTCACGAGTAAATATGTGTCTAAATCTAAGGTTTAAATCCACATCTCGGACTATTCTTAAACCTCGTTTTGGAATAAGGGGGAGGGTGTTAAAAACATTACTCTCTCGTGGATCGGGTAAAAGAGGGGGTGGTATTAACATATAAGTTCAACCCCTATACCTGTCTGCAATAAGAATTGTAAATAAACAATGCAAAATGCAATTAAGGTCGGCAGCCGCCAACGGCTTGAACCCGTAGTTACCTACAACTAAAATTATTAATTACTAGCAGCGCTCAGCGGTTTCCCCCGCGTCACTTTCGATCCCGTGGAAATATCGGGATAAAAAGCCTATGTCCTTACGAATCAATGTATCCTCATACCAAGTTTCATAAAAATCGGTAGTTTCGAAGCCTATTCGTAACAAACAAAAAAAAAACGTGACAAAGTAATTAGAAAACATTGCTTGTCAATAACGGAACGTTAGCGATGACGTCACACTTTTTTGTGAAAAAAAATCCCCTTTACTAAATTAGTGTTGATTGTATAGTAATAGAACTATTTTTGATGCAATAATAAATTATTTTAGCTACAGGTGAAGTTGGGCACTTCACCTTTGGTACCTACTGCGCATTGTATGTTTTTTTAGACATTTTTTTTTCAACTTTGTTATATAAAATTTCTTTGGTATTCTGAAAAGTAACACCAACTTAACTCAACCAATTAGGATTCATTTACACAAGTAACTTGGATCTAAAAGCTTAGGTACCTATCTAACTTTTTCAGCAAACAAGAGATTTTCAGCAAATCGTCTCAAATATTGAAATGTGAAGACGCCCTCGGACCAATGAGAAGGCAGCGTTGGCAGCTGGCCAATCAAACGAACCCTGAAAACTAACCCGTTGTTGTCTAGCGAGATCATATCGAGATCGACACATCTTCTATTTACTTATGTTTACCTAGTACCTAAACGTATAATAAGTACTTCAATTGCTCTATTTCAAAATATCTCTTAAAAATATTTGTAACCTTGACCATTGTGACCATTATGACAAAAAAAAAGAATTAGTACCCCATAAGTTTCTTGTGTCTTTTTCTTATGAGAGTGCGTTCCGAAAACAGACGTCATAACTTAGTTTTTAAGATGATTCAATGTTATCTTTCTCATGCCAATATCTTTAAACAAAACGAAATGAAGTTGCTTATTTCCGTCGACGACCACGTCCAAATGTGTATTTTTTGGAAAATTAACGAAAAAGTTTAAGATTTATTTCTATCTAGTCAACTTTTTCTGACAGTGTTTCGATTATCAAAATAGTGTGTTTTGTAAACATTTACTAAATATTTTTTTCTGGTTAATCTAAGCTTATTATAGCTGAGGTCCAAAGTAGTTCGATTTGAAACTCACTTCATCTTAAGACAAAATGCGCCGTACTGTGCATGCGGCGATCTGTCACTCTACTATATATTTTGTCGCTCTACCTTAAAATCTATAAGTAACTTGCTATTAAAGGAGCAACCCTTCTTATGTCCGAATAATAAGGTGGTCTTACCACCACCTGTGCCTTAGTAAGCTAACTCGCTTGCCAGTTGGCAATTATTTAAAGTGTAAAGAACTAGGGAGATGCATTATGAAAATGGCGGATGCCTCCTTGCTTCCAACCCACTCGGAACACCCACTTTCAGGTTAAGTAATTGTTTTGAGAAAGTCTTGCGGAATAACTTGCCTACCTACTCGAATTGTTGATTGTTCGCTTTTTAAAATATAACAAGAAGTATGTTAATACTCGTAGGCTAATGTAAAAAGTATGAAACCTTTTTGGTGTGAAAAAAAAAGCATTTTCTTTAACAAAAAGTTTTTTTTTTTAATTGTCTTTTAGATTTAAGTACCAAAAGAGCCTAGGTGCTTACGAGTACATGAAACTTGTTTGTATAAAGTTGGATTAGAAAAAAAAAGACAATCGTAGCATTTTCTAGCCGAAAGTTTTCCGATTAGAATTTTTAGATACACCTCGCTAATCTAAGTCAGAGATTATCTGTGGTCAAGGGCCGAAGAGTTCTCATTGTTACAAAATATTGATATTGACTATGGCTTGGATTATCACGCCATCTTTCGAACCTTTGATGACAAAAAAGACATTAAAAAACCTCACATTCAATATTCAACTTTAAAAATATTTCTACACGAAAGCATTCGTCCGATTTAAAAATAAATGAATTCCAAATTCAATTTTAAAGATAATTCCGTTTTCTTTTTTAATCCACCATCAGCATAATTTGAAGCTCATTTCAGTAGAAACCGAAATAGGGCAATATATCCGGTTCTTGGTGAAAATCCGGAATGACGCAGACTCCTACCAATTCCACTAATGGCGTTTAAACTTTACTTATTTCTGGAGTTATGAACTGGCGCTCGGAAAAACGAACTGAAAAGTATACTGGAGGATATACTGTTTTGGCACGGTATTGCCAACACGGCAAATTTTGCACGATGCATAAATATTTTCGTAACTTATTTTTGACGAACAAAATTTTGAAAGCCTTAAATTATTTTGAATTAGGGGTTTGTATATCAATCAAAATTACATAAAAAGATTTGTATTTGAAATATAGGTACGTGTAAAAACAATAGTAAATAGAGTACTTAGCTGATACTAGATGTCCTGAAGTAAACTGAGAACTTACCTGAAAGAAATAAAAAATAGAGTTAGCGAAGTTAATTAGAAAAATTGAAGCGAAAAGTGCTTAACGTAATAACTAGCAGTCGCGAGTGTCACTTCAACGATCCTCTCATTAGATCCTTACCAAAATGTTGTAAGACCAACTTAAAATTACCTTTTAATTAAAAAAGAAAAATGGAAATAGGATTTAAATAGCCGGAGATATCCTTCATATTCTTCATGATTCAATAGCCCCCTTTTTAAGGGAAATACCCTTTCAAATCAGGAATCCCAGACGACCAAATTTTTTTTACAAAAGCGTAAAACCTGTATACCAATTGTAAAATACGACTTGTAAAGCAGTACCAATACTAACAAACTAATAGAGAAAAGCTTTGAAAAATTTGAAGCAGATGCGCTTAGTTAGCTTTACTAAAGAATAAAATTTGTGAGAACCATTTTACTAAAGAATTTGACTGACAAATGATAGATATCAATGACATTCTGTGCCAATTTAATCGACTTTAACCATAGATTTCTTGATTGCAAGATCCATAACTATTGTCATCTCAACCTGCGAGTTGTAACCACAATCATTTGCAATACCACAGCTATACTGCGGCAATACTCATCTGATATTAACATATATACTGTATACATAGGTTTTATATCTTTGGAAAGCAAAAGATGTTTAAAAAGCACTGGAATAGAGTGATTAAACCTTTTCAACAAAACTTTGACTTAGATCCAAAACTTTGTCCTAGTAGTTCTATTATTTATTCATGTGCTAGTAGTTCGGTTGGCCAAACTAATGCAATTTTTCAGTGTCTATGGGCCGGTTGGAACAAAAACAAAAGACCATCGGAAAAGATGTGTCAATCTTTGGTCTGTGACCGAAAGCTATGGCGTTTCAGACATTCACATTTGAAAGATTTTCGAATAAATATGACAATTGACATCAGAATCAGAATTATTTATTTGCATCTTTGGACCCCAAGAAGCTTTAGTCGGCTCTTGATCAGGGACTATTTCACATTTCGCTAGTACCATCATATTCTATCAAGCGATTCGGATATTATATTATATTTTTGCGAATAGTTCATTTTTAAGTCCTTTATCACCTGAAACATAGGAATTCCTAGTTCAGGCATATGTGTTATTTTTTGTTCTCTTGTATATTTAGTGTTCTAGTTTACATTATAAAAATGCGTTTTTATTAAATAAGTATATTTGATTGTTTTGAATAGTTTTTATTAATTATGCAATCGCCATTACCTGTCACTAGCGTCACAAGTTGATGTATTTTAAAGTTTTATATTGAGGTGTTCTCTCTATTACTGAAGTAATGTTTTAAAACTCTTTGCATATATCTCTAGGCGATTGAGTCGCAGGCTCAGGACCGAATGGCGATCTTAAAATACGACACATACCTATTCGGTTTATTAGTACTTTAGTAGTTATGCGGTTTATGTCTCGTAATCAATCCATTGGGCAGTTATTTCTTTGTTTATGTGGCTGAACCTTAACGACTTAAAGGAAGGCCATTCTGATAAAATCACTCACAACTTCATATTTCTAAATTCTAGACCCAGCGGTTTATGCTGTACGTTAATCGTGTCTATCAGTTAGTCAAACTTAGCTTTTACAAGTTTAGATATACTTTTTTTTCTATACTTGTTCCTACTTGCTAAGTTAGACTTTTACCCATTTTTTTCATTTTTATTTACCTTTAATTTATCTTAAACTTATTTTTTACAGGAATTTGAATAATGTCTTGTTTTGAGAAAATCTTGTCTTTCTTAGCAAATGTCTACGTTATGATAGCTATCTGTATGGCAAATTTTAGCCTGATCCGATCTGATTTGTTTGAGCTGTGTGTTCATATATCAGTCATTCAGTCAGTCGGGACATTGAATTTTCTATTTTAAAGATGTTCGTTGAATGAAAACAAGTGTAATGAAGCGTGTTAGAGGTATAAATATTAACGAAGCATTCACGCATCGTGATCTTTCATTAAAATTATGCTAATTAAACCCTTCATTTAACTATATTCAAATATCAAATGGTGCATGGAAAATCCGAGGGTTTTATCGGGAAATCTCAAGGGTAGGATACTAGGCGAGCAGAAGTCCGGAGTGGTCAGCGTGGCCAATCGCGCGAGAGGCATTATCTACTAGTCTCGGGTTAATCGGCCGGCGGCTGTGATTAGCTAAGCTCCTACATTATCTGGCCCCCTGGTAGCAGGGAATTATGCAGGCACGACTTGCCTGACCCCTGGCCTGGGGGGACGCCAGATAGTGGTAGATAAAAACTCCCCGTGAATACACTTGATGGCAACGCGGATGATTTTAATGATTTATTGTTATATATTTATTACATCACAGTGTTATTATCAATGGGGGAACTTTACTGTGTAAAGTCTTACTGTTTGTATTAATAATAAAAGACTAAAAAATAAATAGTACGAAATAGTACCTACTCTATAAATCAACAAAGTTTTAGTTAATATTTTTTTTCGGGTCTTTGAAGTTAACCCTTAAAACCCTGCGAAAATATCTAGACACATTGCGTGGTGACTGAATCCTAAAAACGCTGAAACACGAACACATTAATTTCCGCACAATTAATCACATAATACCAACGCAATACTAAAATTCAGCATGAAAATGTCGTCGTCACACCACCTGCCGTATAACTCATGTTCAATGCAAATATAGCACATTATCTGTACGCCGCACCCGCTCACAGTTTGACTATGCAAATCTACTGTTTATTAAAATTAAATAAATACAGCTCTACCCTGTCTGGGTGCGTTTACCCTTAGAGCCTTAGCAGACTAAGCACTTTAATCGAACGATCAGTATGAAGCGACCGATAAATAATTGACGATGATTCGGTAAACTTCCTCCTGCATCGCTTCATCGTAAAGCCGTAGTTACTATTTTTCCTAATCGCTTAATTTTATTGTTAGTCAACACGTTGAGGTAAGTAAAATATGCGATTAACTAAATAAATCCTAAGAAAATAAGTCTTGTCGAATAAGGGTTGATCGGAATTCAGTTTTTTAAATTGTAAATTGTCGGCGAGCTATCAGCCAAAAAAGTTTGTAGTCTGCGGGATCCTAAAGGGATTTGACACAGATTTTGAATTTAGTAGTGTTTAATTTTGTTGCGGGATCGAGATCAGAATGAAAAATTGTGGTAACATTTTGTGTTGACTGCGTGAAATGGGTTCGTTTGTTTAGTTATATGTTAATGTTTTATCTATGCTTACCAACCGGGAATGGATAGCATAAACCACAGGTTCTGGATTTTGATAACACATGTTTTTTTAAGGGATACCTACTATATACCATGGGCATGGCAGTAGGTAATTAAGAAAGCAAACTAGCATGCGACACCGATGAATAGTGGTAATTCCAGATACCCAAAGTTACTTTGTCGTTTCTCATTCGTACTGTATATCTCCTGGTCTATATTTCCTGACATGTACAATTTGGGGGTCTCCAAGTCGCGAATGAACAGATCTCATCAAGATGCACATGCTACATCTTTGACCGCATCTTCACCTACTAACAGGCAGCTGGGACAGTGGTCAATAGCTGGCCTATTACTTGTAACAAAATCATAATAGGTCCTACCAAGTTGGCACTAAAAAATTCAAGGTTCAATTTCCCTAAGTCTAAAACTCCCTTTGCAACATACAACTCGATCACATATCAACAACTTTACTTTCCAATACCCCACTAAAAGGATACGAAACAAGTTAACCCTTTAAGGGGTAGGTGTATGTTTGTACCCGACCGCAGCTGAAGGGTTGATATCACATTAACCATTCATAAGGCGAAACACTTCGAAACACTTCGGTACACTACGGCCGTCTATTAGGACGCTCCCACACGGACAGTCAAGCTGAGACAATGAATTTTTAAAATGCCCTCCGTGAGTTATTGTCGAATATCGCTTAAAATTGAAAAAAACTTTGTGATGTGGTAATCAATAAATTGATAACGAAGCTTAATGTCTCTTTTCACTGCATACTTTCAGAAAATCCCCTCAAAGTCTAAAAATTATAGGTGCCTTTTCTTATTCAAAATCTAAACAAAAAGGGTGACTTTGTATTACTGCCTCTTTAATTTAATTAACAATAAAAAAGGGCACAATTTCTTCTCCATACAGCCTGCACAACTGCAGTTTCAACAAAAAACATAGTTTCGGAGTTAGCCCGAAGTTGCACAATCTAGATATATGAGGAAGTTAAGATGTGCATCTAAATAGCTTTGCGTCCGCGTCGCGGTACCTAAGTTTAGATTACTTGGACCAACTTTTGTTGGTAGCTAACTCAGCTAAGTTAGCAGGAAAAATTTCCTTGTAACCCATTCGCTTTGACTCAAATTTACTGGCAAAAGTTAGATCGCCCTCGGGATCATATCGGTTTCTGCTGAGTGGACGCTTTGGTTTATATGTGTCTTAGAAAGTACACTGATTCATGTAAGGTTAAAAATTATGGGTCTTTATTTTAATGCATATTTGCCGTTTTAGCCGACTTTAAAAAAGAAAGAGGTTTTCAATTCGATTGTAAATTATTTTTATGGCTGTTTAGGCATAACTGTTGTTTGTAACCGACTTTTTTTGTGTTTTTGTCTGAATTCGTTGTTAAATCAAAGTCGTTAATGGTTATTGCAACTTATAAAACGCTAGCAGGACCCGGCGGTTCCACTCTCGCAAGTTCTCTGGGAATTAAAAAAAACCTACCACGACTTATAAGAAAACACTTAGCAAGAATAGTCTTTAGATATTGAAGCTAAGGTTCTACGTTTCTTGCCAGTGAGTCAGTAATAATTTTAATAAGTATTATAACTTTTTGAAGTGAAAACTTCTTATGGCGCGTTGGGCACTTTTGTGGGTGAGCATTTTCAGCCGTTCTCGCGACAGATTTTGACGCGACAGATGAGATTTTATTTGTGTTAGTCTTTTTGTTTAACTTATACTGCCATCTATTACACAAGTTGAGAAACTTAGTTTCTAGAAAGACCGCTATTCGAATGTAGATGGCGCTGATTTAATTTTTTTACTGCCATCTAGCGAATAAAAAATAAACTATATTTGTTTAAGTGAGTGCTAATAGATGGCAGTAGCAGATCGTTTCAAGAAATATTCTATGAGAAATAACAAGTTTATTGTTTTCACTTCTGCCTGCACTCCCGGAGTGCGCTGTTTTTTTACATTGTTAGTAATATAAAAAAAAACTATATTTTATAAGTAAATAATTGAGACTTACTACATCACGCAATTAAATTCCAATAAACATTTTTAACACAGACGTGTATGACATTTATATAAACGCAGGTGTGGGCCACATCTTTATTTGTCCATATAATTAATGAAATGTTAATTGCTGTTACAATTTTTTATTAACTTTTTATTTTTAATGGCAGCGATGACACTGGCAATGAAACGACGTGATAGTTAGGTATTTGACATTTATCACCTGCGAATTAAATAAATTATATAACTGGCTTTATGTAAAAGTTGAGAGAAGCCATAATTAAACAAGTTATCCCATCAAAACATGACGACTAAGTTTCTCAACTTAATCCCTTCACCGTAAAAAGTGGTTAGGTGTTATGTAAAGCCATGTCAGATAAAGAAAAAAGGAAGAATTTCAAAACGTCAGTAAATATTTCTTGAGACATAATCGTAATATTACACAAGTAAATTATATTAAAATATATGTGATATGCAATACAATACAGTTGTATATCCAAAAACACATCACACGCAGGTGGGTTATACACATAAATACGTTTTTAATATAGCTCGGAGCGCCCGCCATGATGTAAGGATTTTGGCGTAATATCATTGTGACATCGGAATGCATTAATCAAAATGGAGGATATTGCAAGTGCTATATTATTCGAGGGAAAGCGGGATTTTAGAGGTATCAAAGTGGCAGGTATAATAGAACTAGCTTCTGCCCGCGACTTAGTACGCGCAGGAGTTGAATTTTCCTAAATTATTTCTTGGCCTACGTAATAATAGATGAAAGTCGAGATGGCGGGTTAACAAGTTAGAGTCTAACTTGTTAACCCGCCATCTCGACTTTCGAAATGCTTTGAAGACGAGTTTCAAGTTGCGTTTTAGACGAGTTACTATTTTAGACTACCTAAGTTTGCGACGATTCCATACTTTCTCAACTAATCTAGTAATAGTATTCTCATTAATAATTTCTGTTCCTTATACGTATTTCTGTTCGGGTCGATATTTCGTTCGGTCGACTCTGAAACCAATCGAAGGTCGTGGTTTGATAAAAGGGGCTTAGATTTTTAAAAACCCTTTCCACATTCTATATGTCGGTGGTGTGTCTTTCGCAATAGAGTTAAAATAAAAAAGAACAATGTTAATTCACAAAACAAATGTCAAACGACTTTTAAATTTAGAACGTACTTTTTTTAAATTAACGAAAGAGATATGTGGGTAAAATATGCATCCCGTATCATGCACGTAATCCAATCTCTGTGAACATACGTGAGGCAAACAAGTTGGGGCGACGCGCGCGCCGAATAACCACGTAGCTGCGAATTTTTCATAAACAAGTTTTTTTTTCTTTTTTTATGTTTCGTTTTATTCGAAGGATGACGTTGGAATTCGGAATTTGATTCGACTGATTAAATTGAAAGGAATGTTTTTTCCCCAATTTGAAATTTGTTTTTTTTTCAATCGTGTCATTTTAACTTGATTAAAAGATAAGATGTATAAATAATTTCTGAGTGTTCTCCTACGTCATAAAAGGACACGAAATTGGGTCAGCACACGACTCCTCATATATTTTGTTTGTTTTTTTTCTTTACCACTTTTTTTTGTTTTGTAATTAATTTTCATTGTCATGTTCATTTCTTCATTCTTGTGTTTGTCGTGTGTTTGTACTCAATAAATGCTTTCTTTCTTTCTTTCTTTCTTTCTTTAAATTTCAGACCCGTAGCTCTTGTAGTTTCAGATATTTCTGTAGTCGTAGTCTTTATCACAGATTTTACAACGGCAAAATAACTTATTTTTTCACTATATATAGTTATTTAAAAAAGTGATATTTACCATATTTTTATATTTTATTTTGTGGAGTTACATCTTTATACATATGCTGTTATAAGCACCATTTTCACGATACTAGAGTTATTGCGAGTAGGAAAACGACCATGGAAGTTTAAAATCATCCAACTTTACTTTTTAATGTATTTAAATAAATAGGTAAGTACTAAAACTAACAGTCTTATTTTTCTTCTACAGATAATAAGCAAGCCTGTATTTGTCCCGAATATTGTGAGTATTACATCTAATTTTCTAATAACTATTACAAAAAAAAGAAAAAAATCGTCATATAAGTAGTTCTCAGTATCAACATAGAGCTGTTTCTGGTAACCCGATCTGTGTCCACTCAGAGAGATATGAAGTTATCTTAACGACCCCCCCCCTTACGGGGGTGGCACCCTCGTCATCCTTTGACCTCGATCGCCTGATATGGACCGGCCGGCCACCGGCCAATTTCGGACGTTTCACTAACACGTCTTACGATACTTGTTGTTTTATGATCGCCTGGTACTTGAGGTTTGATAACATTACGATAATAACACTGAATTAATTGTTTTAGTCATGACAATATCCATCAAAGTTTTCGGCCTTTCTGATTACAGCCATTCTCGGTCACAATAAATTTAGTAGCTGGAGTTAGCATATTATCTTGTGCTCAAACATTTTTCATTACTTGCAACCCTAATCCCTAAATTCTGGCAGCGTCAAACCCCGATAAACTTCTTAAACAAACGATTCTATATTTATCATATCAGAGAACACAGGCGAAGTCGGCCGATATGCTAGTATTTATAATACCCCTAAATATTCCGAAGATCCTAAGCAAACTGTAGTAATCTATCCGGGAGCCAAACCCCGTACCCTCGCAAACATGGTAACCCTTTCGCCAAACTTTGGCCATATCAAATTACTGTATTAATTATGTTCTTAAATATTTTTGTTGGGAAATCTTGGGTTAAAGATCTTGCAAGAAGTAAAAGAACAAAAATTAGCACATTTGCATCATACTTAAGACGTTTTAGTATCGAAATGGTTTGATCTTAATATTCACTCCATTACATATTCCTAAATTGTCAAATAAGTATCAAGAGAAATCCCATAAAGGACGACAGAAATCATTTCCGTGCATCCGGCACAGAATCCAAAACTACCCACTTTTTAAGACGTAGCCGGCCAGTGCCGGACTGCGGAAATCTACCGGAAATGGAGAACACGTGAGAAGGAAATAGAACTAAATAACGAGTTAGAAAGAGAAAAAGATATTCCAGTTGTTGCGACTCGAATGCGATTATGAATTTCGAACGTTAAATTGACAGTTTTGGGGTAATAAAAAGTGAAATGCGTTTTGTTATCAGATTAATAGCTTCAAAAAGGTTTTCTTGATATTTTTTCGATTTACAGTTACTGTTAGAAAATGTTATTTTCAAAGGGTTTCGTCGCGAAATTACAAAGATAAATCAAATTCGAAAACTTACCGAGCCGTAATCTGGATAGAAATCATATCAAAAGAGATTTACTTTTAATTTTTCAAAATGAAAATAGTTTCATTTTCATTTTTAAAATTAGGGTCTGAGACTCTAAATTCCTTAGTGAACCCAATCCAAGCGAGGCTACAGTATAGTTTCCATTTCACTATAGGTAAATATCCATTTTTGTGGAAACGTTCCCTTATTTAGGGCGGCGAAGGGATCGTAAGTTCTGCTTTTGGACGCCCGTGGGCAAATTGCACGAGAATCCTTACGATGAGAATTTATTAATATTGGGAAACGTCCGACCCAAGACTGAATTAAGGAGATCTTTATGTATTATAAATATACGTGGACGACTGTTTGTTTTATATTAATTACTAGCCTTTACACGCAACTTCGCCTGCATAGAGCTTTCTTATCGGATGCCTACGTCATATAGCTATCTCTATGCTGAATTCCGATCCATCCTATGGTTTGAGCTGTGCGTTGATATATCAGTCAGTTAATAAAAAAAATCTTTTATGGGTTTTAAGCGTTAAAGTTCCATAAGAATTTGAAGGTAAAAAGTATCTTAAGTAATATTTCTGACTTCCAGCTATCGACAAACCTAGTTTCATCGCAATCGGTTCAGTCGTTTTTGAGTGAAGAGGTAACAAGTAGAACACCAGGATGCCCCAGCGTGACTTTGTCTGTTAGAACGAAATATTTGCAAGCTCTACATAGCTCTACATAGAAAATTTCGTGAAGAAACCGAATTGTCTCACAAATTACCACGGTTCGAAAGCTCTGTCTCATACTCTTTCTAAAGACCCGTGCAAATTAATGATGGCATGGCAATACTTGAGCATATACACAATTTAAAAAAAAAATTAAAATTATCTGTTTTTCTAGCTTACAAAGAAAATAATAGTACTTCGTGAACTAGACGTGGAAAAAAGATATAAGCATTTAAAGTCACGTGATTTTCATTTTCTACATCAACATCTGACGCCATTACAGACATAGGAACTTTAAGAACCAGGTTAGGTTCTTGAAGTTCCTATGTCCAGGTTAGGTTCTTGCAAACAAATAATTTTTATTTGAAGTTTTGCCATTATTCTTTGAGGCAGTCGCTAAGTAGATACAAATTTAACAAAATATTGTAACCACAAGATAAATTCTTGCACATTCCACCAGTATAGATATAGACGTTACACGAGTCGTCGGCGATATTCAAAAGATATCCGATAGGCAAGTAATTCAACGCGGTCAGCTTAGGAATTTACTTAGCTTACCTAAGTACTTGAACCACTATTTAAAGAAGTAGTAGGTTATACACGATGAATTTTTTAATGGGCCTTTTTAAAAATGCTAACAGGAGTTGCGTTCTCGATTTTGACAAAAACTTAAAGTGCATAATTAGATTTTTCAAAAAGTTATTACCCTAACCAGGAATCCTGTTAATTTCCCTATATTTTTGTACTAATCGATTTTGTTGGTGATAGAGAGGAATTCCTGAAAACAAACATAGTATGGCATCTTTCAACTCAAACATCTTGTTTGAGTTGAAAACGTTCTAATAATAGCAGTTTTGGAGCTCTTCGGTGGGTCTGC
Source organism: Idaea aversata (assembly GCA_907269075.1). Lineage (NCBI taxonomy): Eukaryota > Metazoa > Arthropoda > Insecta > Lepidoptera > Geometridae > Idaea > Idaea aversata. The sequence continues at coordinate 13,213,255 of OU026100.1, read as the reverse complement.
AATTGTGACTCCGACCGTACCTACGGGTAAAAAAGGGCTACCTGCCACCTTAATTCAAAATGAAATATTTCGCAAAAATAGTTGAAACTACTAAACAGGACATTAGGTAATTTCTTACAATTTTATAGAGAGCAGTTTGTTTTCCTAAGAAATAATTAGATATACGTAGCGCAGCGAATGGTGACCTCTGATGGAAAGTAGAAGGAGTATGCGCAGAACTCAATTTTCATATAAATATCGAGTTCTGAGCATACCCCTTCCACTTACCGCAGAGGTCGCCATTCGCTGCGCGAGGTAATTGTCAATCTGGAAAAAAAATATTCGTTTATTTTCGTGTTATTTTGTCACGAATATCAAAGTTTTTAAAAAACCTTATTTATCATAGCATTTTTCTCTAAGTTTAATATAAAGGCTGCATCTCAACTATGTAACATCTAATTTTACTTAGACTTACAAATAAAGTTATTGTATCGAAGGTAGGTAAGTATAATCATTAGCAAACAAGGTAAGTAATTCTACACGACAAACAAACAGCCAAGAAACTTGGTAAAGCTTCGGAGTACAAAAACAATATCGAAGCAGGTTGTCGGTCGGGCGATGTCGCAGCGGGAGCCTTGTCGCGGATTACTGCAGACTTATAATTATTTTTAGCCCCCCGAAAGGGCTTAAGGTCGCAACGTAGGATTTGTCCTAAGTCTGAGACGTTATTCAATATTATTTCTTTGGGGAGCACGTCGCAGGTACGCGCAATGCGCATTAAGTGAGATTTACAGCGAGGCTGCGCGATTAACGACGTTACTCGAGATTATAACACGCGTTTCTATCTCTTTGATGAATGTTTTTACGCTATGATTTGACGAACTCTGTGGCGCGATGGGCGATGAAGGTTACGGGTTTGAATCACGCCTCAAACTAATATTTATATTTGTTTCTAGTCTGGGTTTATTTAAGTATGTATTTACAAAATAAATAATACTGACCTTTACATCTGATCTAGATGGTTTATACAGCGTCAGCAACTTTCATGGCTATTTAGGGCGCTCTTTAGTGTCTGGGATTTGTATTAGATGGGGTAGGCTTGCCCAGAACCTATCACTCTCTCAGCTTAGTCGACCGTCTCCAGAGGAAAGAACTTGTCAAAAAGAAAAGTATAAAAGTCTTCTATCCGTTGTCTGGTCACCATAACACAAGCCTAGTTTCTTAGAGTGGTGCTAGATGGCGCTGTGTGCAGTGTCTTTAATATTTATTTATTTACGATACGTGGTAAACGCATGCAGAATAGTGTTCGGCAAAGACACTTGTTTACATTTTAAAATTCAAATAGATCTCATTCAGCTGCAGTCGACAAACGGACTGTAACCGATATCGCCTGAACAGCGCTGAATTTAAATCGTTTGCATTTCTACGTTAGTATTTCCTTTTTGATGTCAGTCGGTGAATTAATTCAAACGTTTCATAGAGCGACATCACACAGGCGACTGCAAGCGGCTAGGTGGCTGATGATATGATACTCGTACTGTAATAGCGGTACGTTGCATGAATACGTGTTGTTCGATAGTTGACCCTCGGTCAAGGATGTAATGCGAAATTCGACTCTGTTATCATTTGTTTTCCACTGGAAGTGTACCGCGGCAGCATGCGGACAGGCTGGCAGGTGCCGCTCGTCAAAAAGTGGCGTTCCATTTCCCGCGGCTCGTAATCGAATGAATATTACAACCGTCACGTTGACAGCTATGCAGTTTCACGCCCCGATATGTAGGTCGAACGATCTTTTATACCAATTTCAGGCATTGTCCATGACCGACCGCATTTCGACACCGCTAGTGCCGATCCGATTATCCCGACAAGCAAACAATTTAAATCCAAAGGCAAAATTCACAAGAGAATTTACGCGATGTTTAAAAATGGATTAGGGAGAGCTGTAGAGTTAACATTGACATATCCCGACCTGCACCGGAACTGTTTTACAGGGAGACCGTAATGAAAGCACTTAACGCTAAGCGAAGCAATTATAAGTAATTTGGAAGCCAGTAATGGGCGCGGACAGCGCAGCGCAAAAACGCGCTAAACTGAACGGTAAAAGCTCCCTAATTCGATTGTCGACGGTTACTTTTTAAAGTTCGAACACAACACTGCCTGAAAATAGAGATGTAAGTTTCAATTTTCTGAAACGTAACTTTTCGTATTCGGAATGTGGCGCGTCTCCTCGAGGTAGATATTTTAGGCGCGTGGCTAATTGTAAAAGCATCGGAGAAGATCGTAATTAAAACTCTCGCTTGTAACTCGAGGAGAACGTGCCGAAAATTCGGAGAATTCATAGTCATAAAGAAAGCGGGATTCGAGGTTCGAGCCGAATGAAACAGAAATACCCGGCTCAGGCGACTTTGTGAGCGTCACCTGAACGGAGCTGAAGCGCGCGCCTTCTTCGGCCCTGGTGATTTATGGGCGCGGATCCGGACCGGTAATGAAATTGCACCCCAGCCCCGTCCCGCGACCCCCTCTGCCCCCGCACACCCTCGCCTACCAAAACCCATTCGAGAAATTACTACGCAACACTGAGAGCGAGTCGAGCTGCACTCGCGACACTAACCGACCGACGACGACCGTTCTACTGAGACATCATGCTAATGTTCCATTTGAGATTCCATCAAAGTAACATTCTATGGAATATTTTAAAAAGCGCTCGTGTAATTGTATTGTAGATGTCTTTTGAGGGAGGCTTGTAAAGCGTTCTTTGTCTACGCAATGAAAAATTTATTGGTCCCGCTGGAAATTTTAATTGAAAATCGTCGGTTCGGTTCGGCGAGCCGCACCGAGCGCTCCACAATAGTAACGGAACTGCGATCCTCAATACCGCATTGTGAATGTTTTTTAAACTTTACACTGCCCACTTGTTTATTTGCTGCAGATTTTTACTTTACATTTTGATTTTGCATCCGGGTATTTTTCACTTAAATATCAACAAATCAATAACGAGTGACCAATCAGTCCTTAGCCCAAATATTCTTTGACGCTTAAGTACTTAGTCTGAAAGTCTTAAGTAGCAAATTAAGGTCAAAACTTACCGTTAAATGTTGAAACAGCCACGCCCTTAAAATGTTAGTAGCGACCTTTGGAAATATCCCTCTCTTCTTTTGGTTCTTCTTGCCGTTTGTATCGTCGTCTTCCTCACCGGTGCCTTCACCAGAACCGATACTCGCGTTACTGGCATCACCTGAAACAAACATTGGAAATTAGAGTCAAATTACGGTAATTTCATAACATCTCAAGCTCTACGCCATTACCCTTTTTCGCCCATGATTTTGTACAAAATGTCACCAACCAACGGCAAAAGAAAATCGCCAAAGTACTGCGATAACTGTCAGACCGTAAAAATCTAAAAAGATATTCTGCATTCTTGAATTGTGTAAAATAAAAAGCAAATCGATTAAGTATTAAAGCCAGATCGATCAGGGTTTTTAAGCACATCAATCAATCTGGGTTAGGTAGGGTAAGATAGAGGGCAATAGATGCAATCGTTGAGGTCTCTACAAAGGGGAACTCTGGAGATCCGCTCTAAAAGTATGTGCTATTTTATGGCAGCTAAATGATGTGTGCAAGTATACTCAGACAAACTGCACGTAATACGCCTAATTATAACGTGTTAATCGTGATGTACCAAACGCGCAGCAATCGTAGGAGATGTCTCGTCGCCTACAACCTCCTTATCAACCGTGCGTCTGGCATATTAATTAGAAACGGCAACTTGTATTTATTTAATCACCTGCCACAGTGATTCGTATCTCTGTGCTATGCTTAATTAATTCTGAGTACGTACCGAGTTATGAGCAGTTTACGTCGAGATCAACGTTCGGAGATACGGATATTTTTGCAAAAGCTTGTTTTTTGTGAATAATTCACGACGTATTCGGTGCCTGAGTACCAGGAGGGCAGAATGCGAACACGATAAACAAATTAGTGTGCACTGAGCCGCATCAAATATTCATCGCAACAGGAACAAATCGAATCAGTACGGAGCGGGGTGTGAGCTCCATCTTATTTCTGTGCTCCTTGTACGAGTAACGTTAATAAAAAACTAGATGCACGTTCTACTTGTTTATCTTACTCCTTTAATTCTTTCAAACAACAAATGTTTGCTCGTGTTGCTCTTTTTGAAGCGAACGAGGAAACGATTGTGGAAATTATTACCGTTTTAACAAGTTTACCTACATTTTAACAACGAGTTCCATTTGTGTTTCTTTTACATTTAAAGCGATACTTTTTTTAGGAATAAATAGAAATTTTGTTCAAAATGTTCTATCAAAAAGGGTTTTTCCACTTTAAAGTTCAGGTCCGCGACGCTTTAGTGTCTTTTAAGAACCTGAGAATAAAAGCACCCAGGTCCTTAAGGACACTTATGACGTTAGTGTAAAACTATCGACATCGACTTTAAAAGTGTTCGCGTAGTGATGTGCACGTTCGCAATGTACCTATCGATATAACGCGACATATCCGCGTATCTCATACGACCGGTGGCACGGCATTGTGATGGTAATAGGGGCAAAGTAATAAAATTACTCTTAGACCATTACCCGACCCCCCGATGCAAGTTACCCCTACATAGGGTGTTCGAGATACAATAAAACAGTTACATTTTCAACGAAAAACAATGAAATTATTGTCTGTGTAATTGTTTTACGTGTTCTGTTTTAATCTTACTACCAAATACAGAATCTACATATTCAATACTAGCTTTTACTTGCAATTTTGGGCAGGTTTTTTTTATCTTTTCTTAGCGAATAACGTTCATAAATAAAATAAAATAAAAATCTGGATATAAAGCTGTCTTAATACAGTTATCTGAAATTAATATAATAAAAATCGGTTCAGCAGTGTTTTGGCGATGCATTGTGAAAAATTCATATAGGTAAAGATACACTGCTAGCGTCAGTATGTTGCTTCTTTTGTTGTGTATTTTTTGACGTAAAATGTCGGTCAGTGAGGGTTAGGTAAATAGGTCGTTTATTCCTACATCTATGTTAGGAGGTATTTAGTAAAATTATATTATGTAAAGAAATAAAGTATGACAAGATCGCTTATTAATTTGGAAGCATAGAACCTACTGGAGATCAGAATTTGTCATACCAAACAACGTCTAACGCTATCAATATTTCACTAATTTCTATTTTTCGAAGTCACCCTGTAAATCTGAGAGGGTGTTACTGTTAAATCAGAGTGCAGTAAGCAGTTGCATGATGTAGTAATCTCTGAATTCATCTGTGGACCACGCACACACATAGCACGATGCTGTTCCCTACCGATATGGGTACCTTCACCCTAATGTGTGAAAGGAGACTGCTAACTTTTTGATCTGCCGATACTGGTTGTTACTACGTGACTTTCGCGGAACTGTGATCACACACAGGCCAATAAAAAGGATTAAAAAGACTTTTCTTTTTGCAGAGGTTAATCTACCACAAAATAAAACCTAAGTTAACTATGTAGGTATAATTCTCTTTTTTGTCACTTAATTATTATTTTAAACTGTTGTAATTGACCACATCGTTTTTGGCATAAATATACAGGAAAAATATTCGCTACAAAAAAATTACCTAAAAGACTATTGTTACTGAAGCAAAAGACGATCGAAACCACAACAAAAGACCATCGTAATTAAAGCAAAAGATAATCGAAAAAGAAACAAAAGACGATCGAAACAAAAACAAAAGACCATCGTAACTGAAGCAAAAGATAATCGAAAAAGAAACAAAAGACGATCGAAACCACAACAAAAGACCATCGTAACTGAAGCAAAAGATGATCGAAACAGAAACAAAAGACGATTGAAACCAAAACAAAAGACCATTTTAACTAAAGGAAACGACAATTGTAATTGAAACAAAAGACTATCTTGTTTCTTAGTCGGCCGATCGTAAAGTATGTCTGGAGTCTGCGTCCGGTACCCTCCCGATTCAGTACCCTAATGTGTGTGTACAAACGTAGTTGCGTGCGAAGAGTCAAGAGACTGACTCTTGCAAAACATTTAAGTAACGGAGATTAATAATGTTAAGTGTTGATTTCGATTGTTGTGCTATTTCTTCAGCTTTGTCTTCAGAAGTGTTTTTGTTTGATTAGATTTTTATGTTTTTATTTTCTGTACAATAGAAGGTTATATCAGATACTTTACTTTAGTAAACTGCTTCATGAGTTTGATGCATTATTATAGATGTTTAAATCAATCTGTAAAGGGATATATTTATTGCGAATTCATCCTATTTCTTAAATTGATTATATATTTACGTGTGTAAATAGTTCTAATAAATATTTACCTTCACACATTTAAATGATGAAACATTCTTACTGAACTGTAAATTCTCTACCTCTTTTTTCTTATATTAATGAATCTAATTACTTAATTTAATAATTATTTAATAATCTTTTACATATTTTACTTCGCAAAAGGACTGGGAAAAGTTTGGATTTCATTGGCCCATTTGCCAATTAAATCTCCTAAATGGAACGACCAATAAGACCATACTTGAGACTGAATTGAATGACATAAAAGAAATGTCACAAACTCGATCTCAAGTTTGACAAACTCAAACTCATAATTTCTAATTCATTTAGAATCATGTACAGTGCATGTGTTCACTTTGAATAGTCTTAAAAACTAAGTTAGGTTGTGTGCTTTCGGAACGCGCCCACCAATGAAAAGAAGGCACAGGAAACTCATGGGGTTTTTTGTGAACATGCTCACAAAGGTAAAGATTACAAATACTTTTGGATGGTAGCAAAATGGTAGCAAAATGTATTTATTAGTAGATCTTTTTAATTGCCACAGCTTATTTTAAGCAGTTTTTATACTTATGAAAATATTCTTGCACCGAGTTTCCCACAAAACCCTTCTCATTAGCTAAATTTGTGCACCACGTTCGTATTCCCACATCCAACCTGGGTACTGGGTACTGTGTAAGCCGATTGGGAACCCGACACCGTCGTACCCCCGGCGTACTCTTGGCATACCCCTGGTGTACCCTAGGCTGCGTATTGCACGCTTCGTGCGGTTTGCGACTCCTATTGAAGGATTCGGTGTTACCCGAGGCAATTAGAGGGAATAACGCTTGTTTGTTATCGATTGAAATACTCGGTTGTATGCGAATGTTGAACGGTGGTTGGTTTTTGGAAGAGTTGAGTATTGAGAGAAAGCTGATTATTTTTTGGTTCGTGCACGATTGTTTGTGCCTATTTTTTATTTCAGAGATATTTTGTAACAAATAGGTTTTGAAACTACTGGAATGATTTTGATGAAACTTGGTCCTTTTTATATCTGTTTAATACTTTTTATCTCAAAATTCCCACGAAATCGGGATATACGCGGGTAAAATTGCGTTCATTACTAGGGCTTCTAATAATTTGGTGCAATTTGTAAAATTTTATATTTATAGAAAATTATTCAAAATCCATTACAAATAGATAAGTTTTAAAACAAAACGTTCAGTTTGTTGTTTGTTATTCTAAAAACAAACAATGTACCACCACAACTATGCCTCCGTACCACGTTAATAGATTCTACCCTTCATCATTAGACCAAAACAGTTTTAAGAAGAGAACCATGGCATTGACACCGTGTCTCTCGTGAGATTTATCGCGCTACCCTACGTTAGTGCGGGGCGCAAATGAGACAGTATCGAGTTACGCCAATCAACTGAAAGCACGCGCTTACTAGTGAAGGGATTACTAAGTTTATCGATAATGTTTTAACTTCAATGTACGCTCATTAATTAATTATAACTAGCTTTTGTCGCAACTTCGTCCGCGGAGGGTTAGAATTTTCCAAAAATTTTGTTTAGCGGATGCCTGCTATCCATTGGTTGGAGCTATTCGTTGATATATCAGTCACTCAGTGAGTTAGGACTTTGAATTTTATTTTCGTAGACAAATACATATTCGACAGCAGGAATCGAACTCGGAACCATCTACGTCCCAAGCGGGTTCGCCCGTACCGCGCCACAGAGCTCGTCAAATACAGGACCCTAGTTAATCCCTAAAAGCGACGTCTTCCAGGCAACCATTAAACGAAGCAGGGCTGTTTTAGCTTATTTGTTGGTATAGAATCGTTAAATATGCGAATGTCAAAAAATATATATTTTATTTTATCGACAATGGCAAAAACAATATTATCCCATCACTAAAACGCGACAAGCGTGGTGTCGTAATGCGTTCACCGATTTGATGGATTGGCTTCTTTGCTTCCCTCCTATTTGCAAACACCCTTATCTACCAAACCCTGGGGCTAATTAAAATTGGCAGCTTTTATTTATCACAATAATCAATCTTATACTTTGACGATAAGGTCAGTTTTTCCGTGACATAGTCCGGTTGCACTATTCGCCCGTGACGCAATAGTATAGGAAGCCCTCGGTTTAAGAGAATTGAGTAAAATTACTTAATTTGTTAATGTAAAAATGTTAATGTTGTGATCGGATTAGAGGTATGGTTCGTTTAATGTGTTAATGTGCTTTTAAAATTTGGAACTTTTGTACTAAAGTTATTAAAAAGAAATGAACGTGTCGCAGGACACGCGTTTGGAACGAAGTCCCTTTACCTTTATTATTTTTTTAATTACCATTTTTCTTTAAATATAGTTAAAATAAAGGGTTATTGGTAATCATATGAGCGTTTGAAGGCCACTTCTCAGCAACTAAACAAACAATTTTTGTTCTACGACTTTTTGATATTTGAACATTTTTTGAAAAACCTGAAAATCGGCTGTTGCTTACACGGAGAGGTCATTAACCTTAATATTATACTTATTTATTAACTTTTATCTACTGTTCTAAATCAAAAAGACCTCTGTTTTAAAAAAAATAGCGGATTTTCAAATGTATATAATCTCGTCGTAGAACAGAAATTGATTGTCTAGGTGCACAGAATTGCTAATATTGCTAAGCTTGCTAATATGATTACCGATAACCCTGTATACTTTACAATCCTTATTAATTCTATGGAAATTAATAAACTCCTACTTGACTTACCTATAGAGATAAAATCAGCCTTAAACGTCAAACCATCCTTACACTACCTAATCTAAAGAACCAATTCGTAGACATACAAAATAATATAAAATCAAAAGACATCAAATCGTGCATATTTTCAATACCAGTAGCAAACAATACTGCATATTATTATCATCCACGACCATATCATACAAGATTTGATTTCCATAACATATCACATAAAAATGTACAAAATGTAAACTAGAACATAAATAAAATAGTCCGAGGTGTCACTGTATGAAACACGTCGGAATTATCAGTGAATATGTCAAACTACGTCTTAGGAATAGAGTCGGCAAAATGAAACTGTCAAATAATGATGAATTATCTAATTGACTTTATGTCAAAGTTTTTTCAAAGAAAAATGCATCTTCTCAGTTTAGCCGCGGCGAGATTTAAACTCGAGACTAGTGCGGTATGTGTGCAATTTTTACCTAGTGGGGGCTAACTCACTATTAAAAAAAATAATTAAATATGAATAATAATCAAATAAAATAAAAATGTGTAGATACCGAGTTTCAATCACAATCGATTTAGTAATTTTTTTTGCGTGAAGCATCTGCAATGATTTTATCCGTCCAGGACTACTCCTGGAATAACAAATAAACCAAAATTTACGTTTAACACGGGATTAAGACATACACGGGTAAATCGTGAGGCGCAGCTACTTAAATAGACAGAAAGCTACGAGTATATTGTACGCAGGCCATCTAAATAGATTTACAATTCAATTTTAAGGATAGATGTGTCTTTATGTCATAAAATAATAATATAATAAAGTGCTATCGAGGTGTACAGATATTCCCAACAAGTTATTGCTGACGATATGCTGACGTAAAACGCTGACGTCGTAAAAACGCTGTGTCTGCTTAATTGCAGCGCCGAGGGAGCTATGTGAAACGCACGCACCGCGGTTTGCTTGATGGCTCGACTTGCTGAAATAGGCTTCGTTTATATTTTACGTGTTAAACAGAGTTATGTTGAATTTTATTATTAATTTAAATGTAGTGTATTTTCATTTGAACTGAATTTAAATAAAATTAAGATTATTTTAAAATTGCTTATTCAGATAGTATTGGACCCATAATTATTTTTTTACTGCACAATAGATACTTATTACCTAGTTAGCATTTTTTTAAATACTAATGATTGGTACCTTTACTTAAGTAAGTAGTAAGTTTCAAAGTAATTTATTTTCATATATTTTGGTTTTAATTTATAAGTTTTAAAGTTATTTAAACATTAATTTTAATAAAGCAATTAAACAATAGCAGCGCACCTCTAAGATTGCTATAACCATGTTCCCAAATTTTTTACATCTGGCAATCTAACCCTTACGGTGCGTCAGCTCACGTCTGACGATTACGCGCCATTGAAAATTAGTTTAATATCTCAAATTGACGATTCCGGCCGGAACGACCAATTAAGAGGGAATAACACTCGAAGTGATCCTCCAGATATCCGAATTATGGGGTGCGTTTATGGACCATTAACCGTGTAGATCTCGAGAACTCTGAATATTTTGTATACAAAACGTTTTGAGTTTGTTTTACGATTGTCTTGATGAGGTTGGCTCGGGGCCGTGACCGCCCGGACTAGACGGCTTGACGATCGTAATTACCTTACTTTTATGGGTTTCTAGGTTAACGTTTATTTGTTATGCTGAATTATACAAATTATTGACATGGCTTAATACTATTTTGACAAGGAAAACGTTTAAAAAATCTATCAATTAAAAAAATAAGATTTTGATCATTGCTCTTAAATTTTTATCAGGCGTCGTCGTATAAATAAATCTTACAGGTAAATGAAAATGCTAGCAGAAAGCTATTATCACTACATAGTATAAAATAAAGTCGCTTTCTCTGTCTCTATTTCCCTTTGTATGCTTAAATCTTTAAAACTACGCAACGGATTTTGATGCGGTTTTTTTTAATAGATAGAGTGATTCAAGAGGAAGGTTTATGTATAATACATGCATAATATAGCCGTGCGAAGCCGGGGCGGGTCGCTAGTTACCTATAAAAAAACCCGTAAAACCTGAACTGAAAGCCTTAATTTCCCAAACCAAATTATAAGATTAAACGAGTAACGAATCCCCAACCCTGCAGCAATGGCCGTTCATCCGCGCATTGATTTCAATTTGAATTTTAATTGTAGAATATTATACAAAATTACATTGCTTTATATTCACCCCGAGCGCTGATTTTTGCATATTTTTAACCCCGTTTGGGGCCGGGTAGGGTAGGATGGCCGATAAAAATCGCATACATTAAAGGCTAACGCAGACTCCCACTTTTAGATCTCCCACTTTTAGATCTGCTGATAAGTCGCAAACCATTCAGTTAAAAAGATGGTCACTTAAAAATTAACACAAATATGATAATTTTCTTTACCAAAGTTATTTAGAACGTTTGAGTTCAGTTATTTGTTACCTCTTATTATATTTCTGTGTTTGTCACTTTTGCTGTTGGTTTTCTTTATTTTGTTTTAATCATGATCGTTTTGGTTGACAATGACCTAGAAAGCCTATTATGCTAAAAAGATAAGTGATCTTCTTTTAACGTTCATTCAGTACCAAAAGGTTCATTATCCAAAATGTCAATTCAATCTTTTTTGTAGATTTATCACTCGTTTTTTGTGGGATTTTGTCCTAGATCCCTAGATACAAGTTATCCCTGGGTGGTGCTAAAGAAGTAATTTTCCAGTGGAAGACCGCAGCTATATACGTCGTATAGTCCAAATTCTGATACAAAAGACCTGTGCAGTCACAAAAAGAAGATGGGGAGCCTTCCTACCTTCACTAGCGTTCCTCAAATGGGAGCCTTCAAGCCACAAGTGCACAGGTATCCTCTAGGTAAAAGTGTTGCAGAGTCATCGCCCGATTTAAAAGTCTCCAGTCTACGTTAGCGAGAGCCGGATTTTGTGCGGAGATAGTACGGTTTTCATTAAACCCGATACGGGAGATAGGTGCCGTATTTTATTGCTTATCCTTTACTCGACCGTTTTAGTCGTCTTAAACATTGTACGGTAAGAGATTTCCACTCAGATCTCGGATGTTTATTCGGTACTTTAATTACGGCTTCGTTTTAATGTTGGGTGACAATTTCAGCTAGAAATTACATTCATTTTGAACGAAATAAAAAGAAATTATACAATATTTAGGTGCAAATCAATATAAAATTCTGACTAACTGATATATCAACATACAGTTCATACCAACGCTAGTATGACGTAGGCATATCCGCTAAGAAAGATTTTTGTAAAATTCGACTCCTACGCAGACGAAGTCGCAGGTAGGTATAAGCTAGTAATAATAACTGGATGTGGTGCAAAATTAACACGGTTCGGTTATTCATGACAAAAAAACCAGATTTGCCCAATCTATAAGTATAAAATTCAAAGTCTAGACTGACTGAGTGACTTCTATATCTGTTGTATCTGTCACTGTCATAATATAGGTTAGGTGTCATTTTTAAAAACGAGCATGTGGATTATTTATTAAAGATGGCTACTTTGTTTTAAGTTGATCTTTTATTTTATAAAATATAAAACAATATCTACGCACAGCTCAAGCTAATAAACAGATCGGGCTGAAATTATATAATGAAGTAGGCATTTGTTAAGAAATGATTTTGGAATCTTTTACCCTAACGCAGATGAAAGTTGGTTAGTATAATATTCCTCCAAGATACCTCTACTTATTCAAATCGCATACACCCATTAAAGTTACTGTGACGTGTCAATGTTTGACAGTTGTATAATTTGACAACAATATGCATAATATGCATTAGGTGCCATAACTGGGGTTAAATCCTGTTTAAACGTACCCTAAAATTACATGAAGATGAACCGATGTGGCGAAACTTTGATTTGGTGCATATTTTAGGGTGTTGCCATTATTAAAAATGAGTTTAAACTTTGGTTAATGAAAATTGTATAAATAAATTATATTATGAATTTTTATACTTATTTACGCAAAGGTTGCCTGGAAGAGATCGCTTTTAGTGGACCAATTTAGATGAAATTTTGCATAGTGATAGTTTGGGAAAGCTGAGTGTCATAGGCTATTTTTTATCCCGAAATTCCCACGGGATCGGAACTTAAGCGGGTGCAACCGCGGGGCACAGCTAGTTTTTAATTGTATTTTCTTATTTGATACAATAAAGCGTATGTATTTAATCTATCTATCCTCTTTAAATGTTTTATTTTAGACTTTTATATTCCTTCAATAAATTAAGCAAAAGTTATGTCACAGGTTATGTCTTGTGTAGCCTTGAAAGTTTAGTTTCTTGTGTATAAAGAAACTAAACTTTCAAACTCAAAGATATTAGGGGGTTCGAACCTCGGTCGACATGATTGTACCTACTACATTGTTAGTATTTATAATTTTATTTTAAATGGTAAAATATTTGAATTAATAATAAATTTATAATCGATCAAAATAACTAAAGTATCGTAAAATAAAAGCTCCAGGGGGTCGGAAGCTCGGTGCATCGTCCTGCGCGGGCGCATAGCTTGTTAATGCCCTGATCAATTTATTGTACACCTTTATGACTGAATTTTTATAACTTTTCTTAAAATAAACTTAAATAATGAACGAAGGTAATTTTTTTCATAATTTTAAAATAATTTCACATAAATAGCATTATCTTTCGGCACATTAATTTTCTTTCTATATTTATTTAACTGTAAATATTTATTTAATCAAAAGTTTAAAGACAAATAATCACAAATAATACAATACTTTTTACATAATTTAAAATAAAAATTAAGCGTCATTCAAATAAACAGCCCCTGACCGCACCCGGTGCAAAGGAGCCGAGAATACTGGCCGCGTTACCTCTTTGTATGGCGACGGCTAACCTTTGCACCAAGAACGATCCGGAGCGTATATTTATTTTCCTAAAAAATTACCTATATATTTTAAACCGCACGACGTACCAGCTAATCAAAACATACCCTCTTCATCCTAAGGTTTCCTTTAAGAAATCGCTTTAAGCGAAAAGGTCACCAGGTGATTGAATAGGTATCGTCTAGGAAAGCGTGCTACATCTTAGGCCGCATCGTCACCTACCATCAGGCGGGTGTGACAGTTGTCAAACCCTGACTTGATATGTAAAACAACCTGTACAAATTTTTCGTTGAAAAGCTTTTCGTTTCTTTTTAATATTACTTAGCGTTTCTATCTATCTATTATAGTATTTTTTACAGTTGCTTTCTTTTTTCAAGTCTGGCAACTCCTGCGCAGCTCTCAAACATGAAACACTATAAGTTCATACAGATTGTCTCCCCATTAATACAATATTGCTCGGTGTTAATAAAGAATCGCCTACGCATCGCTCCCTGTACCGCTGGACAAGAGATATTAATCCAAACGCCGTGTGAGGCCTCAGACATACATACAACTATTATTACATACACTGTGTTTTATGAATGTATCCTGTAGATTGATATGATGTGATGTGAAATTATTAAGCTTACTAGCCTTGCCCCGCGGTATCACCCAAATAAGTCTTGAACCCGCGGAATTTCTGGATCAAAAGTATCATATGTCCTTTTCCATCCCTGAAACTACCGCTATGCCCATTTTCATCTAAATCTGTCATAAGTCCGTGAAGACAAACAAATATATAAATATACAAACATTCGTATTTATAATATTAGTTATTTAGGATTTTATTATGCGGTTCCTATACAGTAGTTTTCGATGATCACAGTCAGGTAGTCAAAATCCCTAACTTTAAATGTCTGACTTTAGTCATACTCATGATAGAGCCTAACAATGTTCATATAGGTAGGTATTGACAAAGTTACCTTCAATTCGGTATCAAGCAACCACATCAAGCATCCAAACGTATCAGTTCCATCTCTCCGCGTAAAATAATACCTCACAAAAAAAGAAACACCTTCATATTTATCAAAAAAACCTTAGTGTCATCGGCCCGGACCGATCATTTGATACTGAGTACACGCAGGCGATATTATCTCAAAACAAACCAAGGGATTAACCACCTTATTTTATAAAAACAGAGTTTAAATTAGGTTAGTGTTTGAGAAGGAAAAGAGAAGGTTTTAATTAGCCTCGTTGGAGACGATCAGTCAATCATGATGCTGTGCTAGCTTCATCTGATGGGAGAAGCGGTTCACTTTGTATGTTTGTTTACTTTGAAGATATCTTTGCTGAACGGTGGGAATTCCGAAAATAGTCTTTCGTAATACCTCCTTGGGTCTAAAAAACTTGGAAGTTCAAAGAGTTTTGGAGATGTGTGTTAATACGAAGTGGGATCGATATGGGTCTAACAGTTAGTATTTATATTGTCATTGAATATGGCAATGTTACCAGGTTGAGTAATTAAGAAATTTTGTTTCATTAAAGACTTTGATACTGTTTTGTATTAGTAGTATCTTTGCAAAAACTAAAGCAACTACTGCGATAGATCTTTTGCCAGTCTCTTTAAATGAACTACCAAGACTAGACAGGAATGGAAGAGTTGGACAGCAGAGCCAATGCCTTGCCTAACAGTGGGACAATTGTCTATCCAATAATAAACATTAATTTTTATTTATTTATTTATTTTTAGCCCATTTCGTCCTACTGCAGGTCAAGGGCCTCCCTCCCCTCCTTCCACTGTTCCCTGTCGAGTGCCAGCTGAGTCCAGTCCCTACGATGCGAGTACAAAATAATAAAACACAGTCCAAAATGGTAAAATATAATATGTAAATATTGTCGTTTAAAAATAAATGTATTTACATGTGAGACATAATAAAAGTCCCCTGCTTATGGTCAAACCGACATGCTACTGTTACCTAGACCACACTAAATCCTAGAAACTAATTCCCAATACAATCACATAGACTTATTATAAAGATTTATTAGACCCACAGCGTTCAGTGATTGTCATTCGATGCGTGTACGCAGACTATTGCGAGGTTAATGGCGGTGGTATTTTGCTCATTATAATTACAGACGATTAGCAGATTTAATTCATGTTTGGTCATAAAGTTTTACTGTCTATTGTTAAAAGCCGGATCTGTTAATAACATAGGTCAAAGGAGTAAGATTACACACCCATTTTAGCAACTACACTTCAATATGTGAGAACAATCGTAACGTAATAAAATGTCAGAGTCATGATTCTTACAGTGGACGTAGATTTTGAAAATATGAACGTAGAGTCTAGGATCTAAAAACATGAGAGTAGGTAATAATAATATTCAATTAAATTTGAAGATTATTGAAACTGTAAAGCTTCCAAAACATCAGGTTAAAGAAACACTATTGCCGGACTGCCAAACACAGGGTTGCGGGTTCGATTCCCGCCTCAGACAAGTATTTATTCTTAGATATTTGTCTGTGGTCTGGTTGTTTCTATGTATTATAAGTATATATTTACAAAAGAAAATTATATAAGTAGTATATCCGTTGTCTAGCACCCATAACACAAGTCTAGTTACTTAGCTTAGGGCTAGATGGCGATGTGTGGAATGTCCAGCAATATTTATTTTATTAATCAGTATAAAATAGTTTACGAGTATAAATTGCAAAATCTACGAAAACACTGTTACGAGAAAATATTAATAAAAGGCCTTTTTGTATCAAATAGGCTCCGAAACTTCGGACTGATTTTGATGAAACTTGGTATGAAGGTACACTAAATGCTTTGGAGTAACGTGGACAATTTTTATCTTCATTTCCTATAACAAAGATAATTGAGCCATAGACTATTATATACTCTGTGGCCATAGACAGAGACATCATCACCATAAAGCGGTCATTTTACGAGCCCTACAACCGGGCTATATAAATCAGACAAGGCGCAAATATTACTGTCTCCTCGCTTCATAAACGAGACCATTTATTTGCATCAACAGAAATAGCCGCAGTTAAATGCATTTCGTGAATAATCCACCGATTAACGTGGATTGAGACAGTCATCGTAAGACGGTTGCGTGGATAACAATTAGTAATTACTTTATTTAATAGTAAATACTTGCAATGACGCGAATTTCAATGGGTTTAAAATCTTTCGAAAACCAAATATGCTGACACAACGTCATAAATACTATCCTAATATCCTACTAATAATATAAATGTGAAAGTTTAAAAGTGTGTTTGTTCCTCCTTTACGCAAAAACTACTCTAGCGATTACGATGAAACTCGGTATGTAGATAGCTAGAGACTTCATAACACATAGACTACTTCTTATCCCGCTTTTCCCACAGAATCGGGACTTAAACTTGAGACTTCTTGCACTGACCTCGAATTAATTGGCATAAAGAGGAAAAAGATCACAAATTATCCCAGACATTTCAATGCCCTGTTCTTTTCCTAATCAGAATCCACATTTGGTCTTGTCTTGCCAACTCCAGCGACGTCATCCACTAGGCAGGTCTACTTTAGATTATTAACTGCAGCTATTATTATGACTCCTGAGATGTCATGCTTTCCTGGTAACCGTGATTAGAGAATGATATATTAATGAAGTTGGTGTTGTCAGAATTAGTTCGTAAGTAGGTAAACTATGTTTTTGAGTTTAATCGAGTTTTATTTAAAGGAAATCCGTAATTAAGTAACTATACATAGGTACTTGTATTTAATATTTTAGAATCTCGAACCTGTGTAGATTACATTTTGAGAATCTAGGTTCAGATAACGGATTGAATACTGGGTAGGTGTCTGTATGAATTAAGTAAGGCTATCTATCTTACCCTATCTTTGCCAACTTTCCGTTGCCCCAGGACTCCATCATCATCATATCAGACGTCCACTGCTGAACATAGCCTCCCCCAGACTTCCAAATGGACCGGCTGCATGTCCTCTACGTTTGGATGAAACCCCTAAATTGAAAATCAACACAGTAAGGCTTCAAAATATCGTCATATTTTGCGACAATTTCAAGTCTATATGAGTTTTTATACGCAAAATGAGCTTGCATTTGACACTCTAGACTTAAGTCTACTAAGTAGGCTCCGAAGTTAAAGTTTTAGGGTAACAGCAACGCGTGCAGAAACTTAGAAGAGTTCCATTATGAGAATGGAGCGGATGCGTGACGCTTTCTACGAGGAATTAAAAACC
Source organism: Idaea aversata (assembly GCA_907269075.1). NCBI lineage: Eukaryota > Metazoa > Arthropoda > Insecta > Lepidoptera > Geometridae > Idaea > Idaea aversata. The sequence continues at coordinate 13,195,140 of OU026100.1, read as the reverse complement.
CTATATGATTCTTTAGACATAAAATACCTAACGTACATTAATTTAAATAAGCCTTTTAATTATGATAATTTAGTTATTAATTTAGAAGACAGTGCGTGAGCAGCGAGCGCGGGGCGGATCGTATCGGTTACTTTACAAATGGCATTATCACACGGGAGCGACAAAAACCGTGAGACCGCCCACTTTGATCGGTACAATGCAATTTGTATTGTGGGCTAAAGGGTTACCGTTAGCTTTTTTAAATATATGGTACTAGCGATTGACCGTAGCTTCGCCCACCATTTGACTCTCTTAGGAGTGGAATTTAGAAAAAACCTTTTCTTAGTGGATACCTTTCACAAAGAAATTTCATGTCTCTGGGACCAGAGGTTTAAGCTGTGCGTAGATATATCGGTCAGTCAGGACTTTAAATTTTATATTTATTTATATATTTGCGTTTGACCGCTATTTCACCCGATGGTAAGTGACAATGCGGTCTAAGATCTAAGCGTGCTAGAAGATACCGCGTTCAATCGCGGCTTGAACATGCTCAAATTGTACACGTCAGGAAAGACAACTGATTCCATTGACTCAAATTATGTATGTTTCGCTCTATGGGTCTTTCTAGTGAGCAATAAAATAATATTCTTTTTAGGCTCTCCGCCCACATATTTATTTTCGCACCGGCCCGAACCGACCCAGAAAATGCATACAATAATGAAAATATCGCATAGCAAAGACCAAAAGATGATCAGGTAAAGTGGGCGGAGACTCTTAGATTTCAACACTGAAACCTGTGTCAGAGAATAGTGCATAGTGAATAATTTCAAATTTCGAACAGCAAGACGTATCATGCTATGTAGTGTATTTAGGTAGTCTGTTTGTTTCCGTTGTCCATTTTTTATAAACGAGGTGGTTGCTTTAGTTCCGGTTCAGTGGGATTAGGTAGCCACAGACCGTGTTCCAGGACATTGGAGGTAGAAAAGGTGCTTAAGCTTATGTCTAGTCTAAAATAAAGCATCGGCCGCCTACCTAAAATTCATTAACGTCTTTGTCAGGCTTTCTAGGCATAAGAAGCCTCAGTTTATTCCGGTGACTTGGTCATTATTATTCTGTCATAGATATTCATTGTTGGTATTTCGAGGAGGTACTGTTCATCGCTTCTCGTTTTAAACCAATACGGTTGTCAACTAAGAATATCACCGAAATTGGTTCTTAGATAAGTGACAGCCAGAAATGACCGGTCAAGCCTCCACACTCTTCACTCATAATAAGTGTTTTAATTACTTGTCTCGTCCACACTAGCTGAACTCAATCAAGTCGACGATTGACGTCATCGACGTCGGCGTTGGCGACGCAAAATAAAGCTTCGACGTCCACTGACGTGACACTGTGACGAGGTACCTCAACGTTTGACGTCAAGTCAATAATTGCACTTTGAATTTCGAATCAGTTCAAGTCTTCGGGGCGTATTTTCTATACGAGAATCGTTATTACTATTTTGAGATTAAAATAAACTGTATTTATCCATTTAAAACATAGGTGAGTTCGTTTTAAAACGTTTTAAAGGCATCTGAATCGTCTGTCGGCCATCTAATAAAATAAAATTCCATTAGTATCGAAGTGTGTACGTAATTTATTTTAAACGAATCGCCCGAAGCGTCTCGGAGTCTCAGCTTGATTGGGTTCGAACTCTTTTGTTCGAACTCGTTTCTAATTTTGTAATAACTGTTAGAGCGTCGCGACGCGAACGCCATGCGCCGTCTTGTCGCCGGTTAAAATGTAAATTTATGCGGAATCATAGAGATTTATAGGAGTTGTCTAATGATGTACAAACACTTCGTCGAAACGCTAAAATGTTAGGTGTGAACCGTTGTGGCTGGATTAAGATTATCTTCAAGTTATTTATGTTCGTTCTGAGTGAATGTCACCGCCTAATCGGAGCCACCGGGCAACGAGATGCTGTTGTTAAAGTCAAACCAACGAATACAATGTCAGAAAGCATTTCTTCAAATACGTTAATGAGTAATGTTGCAGTATTTGTTTTGTGTATCTGTTACTCTAATCTCGAATTATTTGTCGTCTTTTTCTTTTTATGTATTAAGATTTTTACTGATGCCCTAACAAACTGTTGTGTCTAACAAAATGATTACTGTTTCATTGACAAATCAAAAAGTTTTAAGAATACAATAGTAAAAACGGAATAACCATTGTACTATCAAACAATACCTATTTTTATAACTGGATAAAACGTTAACAAGATGTAAACAATAACATAAATAGGGCCTGGTTCCACCTGCACAGTACGGAGGTACTAGGAGACCATAAATATTAAAGAGATGGCGAGCTCGCGCCGGCATTTGCATACGATGTTCAATTACGATCCGGGAATATGGAATGCATTATTATAACCAGTTATATTGTTATGTTTGCCTGGTGAACCGCCTTCGTACTGTTTCCGTGATTATCTTCTTTTTAACCGGCTTCAAGAAAATGAAGAGGTTCTTCATTCTTCGCGTATGTATTTTATATGTACTGTTTAGAATCTTTTCTATTTATAAAAAAAAATATTTTGATAAATGGTAAAGTCGATTGTGGTAAAATAGTAAAATTAGCAATGATAAAATTTTGTTACATGATGAATGTAACTTTATACAAGTTATCCTTATCACCCGCATCAGAATAACCCCAATCATATTAGAATTTCACAGCGCCATCTGCTGGCGAGTGGCGGAACATTGTAATAAAATCTATTCCAAACAATTAAGCCCCGAGACTGTTCAACCGCTAAGTGCACTCACCCGGGGCTACAATTTGAATATCTAGTTAAGGTGCCTGTTTACTAGTTTTCTTTTCTCGCGGCTTGCGGTCACTTGTCGCAACCACAACTATTCAACATCTCGCGGGCTCTGCTGTCCTATTATAGACCTCGTTAATAATATCACCTCTTTGTTTTATTGTTTTCTTATATATTGCAAAGCTCAGTGTTTGTGGTCGCCATCTTAAAATCGCGCAATTTAACCTGCGGTATATTCCATAAATAGTGATCTAAGCCGGTAGATATTGATTAAATGGTTACACAACGGACACGTAAGCTGCGTGATTATTTCAAATCACCGACACATTACATTAGAGGTAATCTCCAGTAATGGCGGCCATGATGGTCTGTGTTGCCAGTTAACTGCGAGTTCACCGAATTGTGGGAAAATAACACGATGTAAAGATAGATTTTAAATTGGTCACTCCATTTGATATACATAATCTAACTTTTATAGATGTTAGTTTCTGTTGGTTTTCGTTTCTGAACATTTATTTAAATAAAAATATTCATATTGACAAATCGATCATTTCTTTTAGGTGTTTTTTATTATGGACGTTGATTATTCTTAGATTTCATTTATAGAATATTAATAAGATTAAGCATTTTACGTTAGCAGAGACACTTCATTTGATTTAGATAAAAGAATATGACTAAATTACTTAGTCATCTTCTATTACAATATGATGCTTGAAATTGATGACCGGTTTATACTTATAAGAATATTGCGGATAACGTTCTCAGTAAATAAAATTTAAATGCCATTCTTGTATATGTTTATAGAAGGATTCAGTGTCAGGATTATGTCGCACGATGAATCGAAGTTACGCGTCGCAATCTTTAATAAAATAAATATATGACCATAGCGAAAAACCAATAAGATGCATGTCAAAAATTACTTGAATTACAATTTAAATCTTGTCAAATCCCCATTTTTATTGTGATCGGTCGCTCCTCGTACGGAGGACGTAATTTTCGTTTTTCAAAGTATATTTAATAAGGAGTTCTCGCTATAAGAAATCATATTAAGGACTGCGGGGACCCCGGTGAGGGTTGAGGCCTCATATAAATTCGCAATTTTTATATCCAACTCATTATTATTTTTGAACGCTCGAAATGGCCGCTTATGAATAAAAAGTTGTCTTTATTTTGATGCAAAAATATTGTTAGCCGACAAAAAGCGAATGTCAGGAGGCAGTGTGTAGGTGCTCGAGGATGCGGCCCGCTTTATCAATAATATAAAATCGTTTAATAAGAAATATTTTAACCGACAGTGTCTTTTGTACCGTTCCACTCGCAAAAAATACATATCAACTTCATCCGAATGTAAGAAGCTAGTTTTTACAGTTGATTTACTTGAAAAAGTACATTGCAAATTTAAAGTTTTATTCAATGAATCATTCGACTCTAGGAATCGCATTCCTGACATACTGCGATTATTATAAAACGCCTGTTTTCATCATAAAGTTTTTTAGACAACGTTTATTTTAAGTAGATGGGTATTTTATCAAAATTACTATAATTTTGGTCAAACAAAACTACGAGCTGTCAAAATTGACGTCAGTAAATCATCAACTTGACCCTTTTTTGTTAACAACATTAATAATTTCGTTAAGGGCTTTTTAAACGGGCAACATATTTGGAATAGCTGCTGGTACTTTATGGTTGAGATCATTTGTATAGGAATTTAAATGGGGCCGTCGTTTTAAAATTGGATCATAATAAAATTGAGGAATACCATAAGGTAATTTGATCTTTTCAACTCACTCTCGAGTCCGGTGGCTAACAAAACGACTACGACTATCGTAACAAGGATGAAATAGCTTCAATTGGACTCCATAAAGCTGTCTAATGAACGTTTAAAAAACAAACAACTCAGTGAAATCAAAACAATACTCAACAATCAGAGTAATCGTCATACAGTGACGTATCAAAGCACAAATTGCCGATGGCGTTCCAAAGATAATATATCTTTCTATCTCATTATTCATATCTCAACAAAGAGGGGCATAAATTACTCGGCCGAAAATATCTAAATCCTAATCCATTCGCCTCGGCTGTCCCCGACTGAATCCGATTTTAAAATATTTATGAAAAGGCAACAAAAAAGAAAAGAAACACAAGTCCAGAGACAGAATTAAAAATAATAAAAAATACGCCTCGAGAGCGAACGTCGGAAAAAAGTTAAAATGATTGTAGGGCATCTCAACGGAGTTTTTTTTAGCGTATCCCCGTTTCATTAGATTCGTTTCAATTCTGTCGGGATTAGTGGGAGAAAGGTCTCTTAAGGATAAAATGCGATGTCCGTTGATTTATAAAGATCCTTTTCGTCGGAGGACGGGACGTAATTAATTGTTCTGTGTGATCTATTGTTGGGTTTTTGTTGCAGGTGATAGAGTCGGTATCGTATCGACGAGCGTATGACGAGGTTAACAAGTCAATTGTTTCGCGAGTGGAGCACTGAGCCAAGGTCTGGCGTCGACCGCTGGCAAATACGTCCACGTGGCGAGCTCGCTGCCAGTGACAGCTCCCGAAATTAGTCACGTGGCCATTAATAGCCCCACGGGGGAGGCACTCGCCGTTTTTTCCAGCTCTCGAATGGTTGTTTACAACAGTTGGTGGCTATCGATCCGCTTGCTCGGATATAGACGTAAATACGGCGTTATTCATCGAATAAAGGCCAGTTTTGTTTGCCTGCCGCCCCCAATTTTGTCGTCTCGACTGTTTTTCATCGATTTTCCGCCATCCAGGATGGCTACCGGTAACCAGGACAGTGGTAAAGTTTTCACTGACCGACGACGTATTTATGGAGCTATGTGTATTTGTTGCATAAGTATCAGGAAGATGATTCTCGATGCGATCCTAGATGTGTTAGTTCGGGAGGAGTATGGTGTGTGTGCGTGTGTCCAGCTCTCGGGGCAGAGTGCTCGATTAGCGCGGCCGGTACCGCCACGCCGCCTGATTGGGCCATCCATCACGTCACAGCCCGCGCGCCCTCGCCCTCTACTCTCAGTGAAATCCCCCAGACTCTCAACCTTCCGCCGCTTGTCCTGAGGTCCGGTTTGCGACGTCTCACGATACGTTAATGCCGCGACGCGCGCAACAGAGATCGAGGCGTATTTTTAAGACGGATACTTAGTGCGTTACATTATTACTCTTTTGTTTTTTTTTGTTGTTGTCCGAGGCGGGCGTGTAACCCACACGGTTCGTGTTTTCATATGGCGGCCGGGTCGACGCACCGCTCCGGTTATGATACTGAATGCCTTTAGATTTTTGATTGAGGTTTTATTTTATTTGGTGCGACGTAGTCCCGATTACGTTTCTCGTATTCGTTTACCGCTCGGCCGGTTTTTGTTTCGACGCGTTTCATTGTTCGTAACAAGATCGATTTTAGCGATAAGCAGTACTTTTAATGAAGACGTGGGTGTGCTGCGTTTTACTGAATTGCGCTTTTATACTTTCAAGGCTGCAGATAATGTCTGGCTTCGATACATTCGGAGATACACCCACAAATGGCAGCCTGCCATAAAACGATCGGACTAGTGTCAGGAGGTACTCGAAGATTTCGTACGACAAAGACGTTAGCTATAAACATGGAAGGTTATGGGAATCCTCATCGTAGTCGTTTGCATAAACGAAAGTTTATTCGTGTATTAGCATATAATCGGTACGGGTCGGGGGTCACGCTCGCCGCCCGGTATATACAAATTGCATTCTCACGCAACGGACCACCGCGCCGATCGCAGCGACTGGCTCGAGTCGAACATTCAACAAATTAAGATAAACGCACAAATTCGTCGTCGTGATCGATAGGTCGCGACGCGCCGCACACCGGCCACAATTTTTCAATGCTTCATAAGGAGATATCAACGAAATGGATGGTCATTATTAATATTGCCAGTTTTACGACATTTTTACGATCGCGCGTCGTTCTTGCTTACTTCACTTCCGTAAACGAAGCGTTTATTGAGTTACCATGTTGTGCGGCTGTCACGTATTATTTACGACTGTTGAGTGCTGCCCGATGCCCGATATAACAATAACTGTTTACTATTATTAAAATCAGGTCCAGAATTACTATCAGTATTGAATTATGCAGAAGGTAGTATATACTTAAACGGTTTTTATCTTAAAGGATACAGGACATAAAATTAGGTACCTAATTACAATAACAGTAAACAACTGGCGTTTGAATAAGTAGAATCGCTTGTGGTATCGATTTCCGATCGATACTCATTACAATGTAACGTTTTAACGCTCGTTTAGACGCCACAACCAATCACGGGTTGTTATTTAAATCGTTCTAGAACCGAGAGTAATTTAACTGGAGAAAAACTGGTTCTGGAATGAAATTCGCGCGCTATCTCATCCTTAGTGGTATCAACTACGATCTAGAAACGATACTCTGGGCTTAATAGCACCATTTGGAACATTATAAGCTAAATAAACCTCTGGTCATTGTCCTTAAGTAATGAAGCCACAGTTTTCGCGCAAGGCTGACCTCTCGAGCTACATGGCACAGGCAGAGTTCGACCGTAATCACCGCCCCGGGACTGCTACACATACTATCATATTAAAATGCATTTCTCTGCACTACGTCGGCGTCGTCGGTAAGCTTTGACTTTCTTGATCGAGATAAACAAACTTGGGAGAGTCTCTATATATCTACATCATATAGGTGTATTTTGTGCGTGATTTCCATGTCGCTTAAGTCTTTGTAGCTTGTGGTGGTCCATAACGAACGACGATACTCGTTCTAATTTGCAGACATGGCGAGCGATCGATCTCACTCGATTTTTTCAAAAAGGTTGTATGGACCTTAAAAGCCGAGCACAAATTGAGCAATTTAGTGCTTGCCCGCTTCCACCCATTTAACTTCGATTCCCCATCTCCTAATATTTATTTTTTAAGTCTTGAATAGTAAATTAGTTCATTAAAATTTGAGTTCCTTTTTTTAATTTAGTTTTAATAATGTTATTATATTAATGAGTGAAGCTCTTGGAACGAAATTAAAATTGAAATAAATCACACCAGAAAAAACCTATTTAAAACTACACTAACTAGAACAGATGTTTAGGGCTTTAGGGTAAAATTAACAAGAATTATTCATTACCCTCTCTTGTCTAATGATGTTTTTGTTACTAATTTAGGTAAACATGTGTATATGAAGCGGGCAACCCAGGCTCACCCATAGTTCTGTACGGGCATTCCAACGCACCAGGTCGCCATAGTAACCAGCCACCGAACTTCGCGCCTTTCTTCCAATCAACAAAAAAAGAACCGTATTTTTAAGTACGTAAGGTTTGATCTGCGAGTACTTCATCAATGAAGTTATAACATTCCGTTACAATACCGCACAATCGTCAATACTCAATAATAACAATGAAACTGCGACCTTAATGTCTGCCAGTAAAGTGCCATTTCGAACGCGCAAACGACTTAAGAATAGCGACATAAGGAATTGTTTTATCTCTTTCGCACGTCGTAAAAGCGGCATCGCTTGTACTCTGTCTGCATTCGATACTTTTCTTCCTGAAGACGGATTTGATTCGTAGTAAGCGTCTCTTTCCGTCGCATTTTTTGTTATATCCTTTATCCACTGTTAATCCGTCTTCGCCGTTTCTTAACGTTTATTGAAAAATTGAGAGCACTATTTTTATTGCGTTTTCTATCGGATTTTCCGGATTCGTTTCAACTATTTCTCTAAAAGGAAACTATAGGATTTTCAATTTACTTTGTAGATAAGTTAAATTGCTTTCTTTATAGTCGTGTTAATTTAAAAAAAAAAGAAAATAGAATAGTAATCGCAGTGAGTGCACAAACAGTGTCGGTAATTGATATAGGGTATAATGGAAACAAGCAATGACGGTGACGTGTTAAAACAAGAGAGAGATGGATACCAGACATTACGTACGACAGAATGAGACAGACATATGCGTAACATTGCAAGTGCATTTCGCTGTCAATGTAATTGAAACTTTATATGCATGCAATAGTGTTTAATTTGGAGCACTAAAGGAGAACGACCGAGAGTGCGCTATTTGGCTCGATAGATGGCGTTACTGTGTTGAAATTAAATACACATTCTGAAAACAGCTTTGGTGTTGCCTGTAGAGGTTACACTCCACATTTTTTGGGGTTTTATAAATTATAGTATCATATTTAATTTAAGGATACGAAATTTATTGCAAATCACCCTTTGCATCAAGGTGTCGCGGGTTCTAAAAATCTATTGAAGCATTTAATCTTTACCTTAATTTATTACTTTAGCAAGATTTTGTTTAAAACGAATAAACTCCAAAACTGCTAGACCGATTTTGATAAAACTAGGTATGAGGATACATTAAATCATTGCAAGAAACATAGGCTATTTTTAACCCCATATTCCCACGGGATCGGGACTTACGGTCTCTATTATTTGCTCTACTATACGGCTCTACGAGTTGGATGGTGTTTTTTTTTTAAATCGGCCTTGGTTTGAGACGACAATGTTTCAAGATAACAAGATTGATTGATTGTGTCACATGCCAGACAAGAGCTATCTCGAAGTACTATGTATGTAGGTAGGACCTACCTACTATTACGTCATACAGCAAACTGGGACATCTTAAGAAAATGCTCTGTAAATTCCCGATTTGGTAGCTCCAAGTTTTTGTAACATGGCAACACTGGTTTCTTTATGTTTTGGTTCAAGTAATGGATTTTTTTATACTATAAAGTTTATTCGATTTCAAATTCTATGAACAAAAATGAATAGGTACTAAATGAATAAGTTCAATGCAAGATTTTTTTTCTCCCAAGTTTTTAGTTCTGGATTTAGTCAAAATAGGATAAAAAGCGGAAAAAGCGATACACATAAATAACACAACATAATAATATTGTTGCAATCACTACATAGTATAAAATAAAGTCGCTTTCTCTGTCCTTATTTCCTTTTGTATGCTTAAATCTTTAAAACTACGCAACGGATTTTGATGCGGTTTTTTTTTAATAGATAGAGTGATTCAAGAGAAAGGTTTATATGTATAATACATGCATAATATAGCCGTACGAAGCCGAAGCGGGTCGCTAGTTTAAGGGATAAAAATAGGTAAGTATTCCCGGGAACGAAAATTCCATTGAAAAATGTCATTTGTAAGAACATCATCTTCTGAAGTTAAATTTTTATGTAGGTATACTTCATACCTTCAGTAAGAACTCAACTTAATTATTTTAAAGCTCTCAGACCAAAAAATCTTTTCAGTATTTACAGAAGCTATAAATAAATACCAAAGTAGGTATATAACCTATAAATAAAGATATGCTATACCTACCTACTGTTATGAATGTGACCTTGAAAACCGTCACGGGGTGATGGATGGTCTACCATTTCTCTGGTGACGTAGTCACACCGGCGGCATACGCGGTACGTTGGTATAGATTCAAATAAAAATGGATATGTTTTTTAAAAGTTTCGGCTTCGTACAATTTGTGCATATTATTAGCCAGGAGCTTTTTGAATGACGTGGTTGATATACTTATTTATAAGTGCGTAATCCTGCAATTGGTATTTGTAGAAATATGTTAATGTAAAACAGAAGTAAATTATAAAGATATTTTTTGTTAAGACAATTTTGTTCTTGTCCGGACTTAACATACTGAGTCAGAACTATTGGACTGATTTTAATGAAACCTGATTTAAATAAAAATTGTTTCTTTGGAAGTAACGTGCTCTCTCATATTCCTACGGGATCGCGAGTTACTGTGCTAGTTAACCTATAAATTAAAAATCCTGACTGACTTAATATCAACGCACAGCTTTTAAGCCAAAATTTGGTAAACAGACAACTTTAATGTCGTAGGCATTAACTATTACAGCATAGGATTTTGGAAATTTAACTCCTACGCTGACGAAGTAGGTGGAAGATTGTAAAATAAAATATGTTGATGATCGTACCTGGGTACTCACCAGGGCTGCCCAGGAACACGGAGGAGTAGACCCGCCGCGCTACGTCAGGTGGGGATGACCATTCTCGCCTTGACGGACACCATTTGCCTGTAACAATACACATAATTATATAGTATATCTACGATTTATATTATAAAGAGGAAATATTTTTACCCGACTACGGCGAAGCCAAAAGGGAGGGTTATGTTTTTCTGTTTGTAACGAATAGGATTTTGATGAAACTTGGTATGAGGATACATTGATTCACATGGGCTACTAGTTACAAACCATTTGGTACAATGGTCACCATGCCGGACTGCCAAACAGGGTTGCGGGTTCGATTCCCGTCTCAGACAAGTATTTATGCAAGTATTCATAGTGTATATTTGTGTGTGGTCTGGTTGTTTCTATGTATTATATCAGTTGTCCAACACCCCACAAGTCTAGTTAGTTTGGGGCTAGGTGGAGATAATATGTGGAATGTCTATTTTAATTAGTTACACGGGTGAATCCGCGGAGAGCTACTGGCTACCCTTAAATAAATAAATTATTGTTACAGCATTGGAAAACGACAGGGTACCGAAGAAAAGCTTGTATCAGGGAAGCAGTTAAGGTAAGTGTTCCGTTACATTCGGTTTATGCAAGAGACTTTATTGACCGTTTTTACGTCATAATTAGATGATGGTGCTGCTTAGAAGACGACGAAAATGAATAAAATAAAATTGGACTCAGAAAAATAATTAAATTCTAAATTGCATCGTCCTAATAGATCGAAATATTTGATGGCCCTTAGTTGTCAAAAATAAGGCTTTTTAATAAATGAAAAATGAAAAAAAAATGTTTTTGTGCTGGAAAAGGATTCTATATTATTCTTTCGTCAAATGTTGGTTTTGATTTTAAATAGGTAACGTAAAGTTATAGAATTTTAGTTTCCTTTGAAACAGTTCATAGGAAATCATCAATAAGGTCTAACACATTTGACGATTCCAGAAAAAGGAACATTAACCGAGCATTCCCGCCTATCTAATGGATTCATCCAACTCTCCCAGGGACCGTACCATCATTACGCAAAAAACACATAAAAAAAACGAAAAATATACTCTGACTCAAAAAAATACCTCTTGGGAGAACGAAGGTGTTACCACCCTATTCTTTTCTTACCCCAAAAATAAGGGGAGGCAATATCATACACCATTAGCAATTTCGCTACTTTTTAACGATGTCACACTGTATAAATATAATATTTTAGCCGATGACGTAGCACAAGACGTGGCCGATTCATACGTTAAACTAAAACGATGCTCTTTTAATATTATTTTAATTAAATAACAATTATGTTAAGGTGGACTCGGTTCGCATCGGGCAACACCACGGGGGGTAAATTCCGAATTTAAAAAGAACGAAACAGCCATAATTCTGCTTTTGTTTTATTCCATTTTTAAAATTGGTAATAGGAACAAAAGCGCGCTGCGCAATGGTGCATACATGATTGATAGCAGCGCCGATGACGCCGCGCGCTGGCTCGGACGGCACAAATGAACAACATTTTATCCAGCTCGAATATACACTTCCTTGACCCTCGCAACTCCAATCTCTCCCCGAACTTTATCTAACCTTCTTTACGACCAATTTGCGTTTTGTCTTTTCGCCCAAACTGGAAATTTAAACTGGTAAGTATAAAGTAGAATAACGTCGTTGGTAGAAGCGAATATTGCCCTACAGAGGTGTCGGGGTGAAAGTTGATGCCGTAAACAAATACTAAAAATCTTGTAAGCGAAATAAGGCGGCACTCTAAATAAGAATTACTGTAAAATTGTTGAGGTGTGACTCCCTCGGCGTAGGGGACATTACGGGAGCCCACGACGATATTCATAACGCGAAAAATTGTAATAACCTGGCGAATTCGAGAGGCCCGCTCGTTTGTGATATAATATTTATATGGGGGCGAGACCTTGTGGGGGATTTGTTGAGGAAATTGTCTAAATATGCCTGTTATACTGACACGTAACAGTTACGTCTTTAAACACAACGTATGCACGTACTTACCTACTAGCCATGGTTTAGTACATATAGGACCTATTCGTAAAATGGCTTATGGCAAAAAAGGACCTGTTCTTGAAATGGCTTATTCTTCATAATACCTCACTCTTAAAAAGACTTATACGCTGTCTCAAACGCAGTAATGAAACAAAAACGCAATCCTTGACTCCAACAAATTAAAATAAAAAAATATTAATAGCTTAGGCAACCTATTATAGTTTGTGTTCTACAAGAACTTTAAAATGGTAAACTACGAATAAACTCTACAAATAAAAAACCATCTGATTGGTCGTACAAAGCTAAATAACCAGAATAAAAGAATCAGATCCACAACCAATTATTAAAACCCAATTACAGAAACAGAAATTAAGGTTCGAAAAAGCCTGCAATTAACATATTAACAATGTTTTCCAAATTATAGTGGAAGGTATCGCAGCAATGCACCTTTAAATATTAGAATGGAGGCATGAGGAAGGACGAAAGAGCAGAGAAACTACAGACAGTTGCCGATACTGCGTCAATTTTAATCAAACGTAGTATCTTCCACAACCTGGAGCTATCTAATTTAAAGCTATAAATACAAAAGTCCTGATTGACTGACTGATGTATCAAAAAACCGCTGGTCCTAGAGACATGAAATTTGGAGGACCAGTTCTTTGTCAAGTGTAGATAGGTAAGAATTAAGAGTGTGATATGGCGTAGCCGCACGCTCAAGATAGTTGCTAATTAGAGAACTAAGCTGAGAATCAAGTACCAGTCGCAAGCATAAAAAGGGAGAGGAGCTGATCAGGTTAGGTTATACATACAATAATAGAACCGTTGCACAATTTTGTTACAGGTGGTTGAATCAAGCATTCACTCTTCAATTTTTTAATTGAAGCTTGATTTGATTTTGATCGTGTCAGAAGCCCTTTAGAAAAAGTTTTGTGTTTTTTAAATACTTAATTTAGCTTGTTCACTAGTTTCTTTTGGTTGTAAATGAAATACTATTTTCTCGAAATTGTTACCAGAGATACCACTTTAGAAAAACTTAGTCTTCGCCCATTGTTGAATCCAAGATACGATCGTGGTTACCTTAATAATAGTTTAAGATACTCCGAGGCGTAATTTACTTAAAATTTATGCGCTTCTAATAATTATTGTTTTGATTCGATGATGTTTCATTGTGTTTTTTTAATTACTGTTATTTAAATGTTATGTTTTGGTGGATTTTTATTCGGTTGTTCAATTTCATGGTTTTGAGTTCATGTTTCTTTTTTACGTATCTGTTTAGTTTTGACACAGATGTTAATCTGATTAATGATGGTTTGATGATGTTGAATGCTTGAGGTCAAGGACTTTTCCGGCTAGTAGAGAATAGGAGTTGGTGATTTCATGAAGTGGCCATTCAAGAAGTGTTCCTTTGTAGAAGTTGTTAAATCATGAAGTTGTCTTAAAATGGCACACATAAGTTACAAAATACATTAAAAACTTAAATTATGAAAAGAAACAGTGGCTCAATAGGCGGCCTTTACGCTGAAAGCGATCTCTGCAGGGTTACCATAGGTTGGAGAAAATCATACGAAAGATTGAGGGTAAGTTGCGTTAATAAGAAGAGAAGTGCTTTTGTAGAAGTAGTTAATTTTACGAATTGGCCATTTCAAGAAGTGTTATTTTGTAGGTCTTGTATAAAGTTTTAAATATATAGGATACATTTAGCACAATGCCATATTTAGCCCTATGGCTAAGCAACTAGGCTTGTGTTATGTTGACCAGACAATAATACTTTTTCAAATGAAACACTAATTATTTAAACATATACAAACACCCAGCCATATTATAACATAATATCTACGAAAAACTGAAGGTACTAGGTACCTTCCCAGACGTTAACACACCTATAAGTAGGTACCTACCCACCGTCGATTGGGGTTCAAAGGCAGAGAGCTATCGCAACGCCATTAAGGAAATTGCTCTGTGACTTGTCTACATAACAAGTCACAGATATAGAGGTAGGTACCTATAGCACCGGTAACGTTTAATGTTATGGACTGTTAGATGGTTTATTGTTACTCTACAAGGGTGTAAGACTATGAAGAAGGATGGAGAGGAACAGGACAAACTAAGAAAAGATGGACTGTGTGTGACAGGATATGAGAGAGATGCATGTGAACGATGAGATGATGGCTAAGAAAATGGAAGATGATTGACCCGAAACAATATGAGTTATGAGTATGAGTAAAAAAAGGTCTAAAGACATAAATTTAGAGAAATGGAGAGGAAGAGGATGACCTAAGATGGACCTTATATGAGACAGATTGATGTGAACTTATGAGATGATGACCAAGTGAATGAAATAAGAAGTATAGCATCGACTTCAAAAAATTGAGTTATGGGTAAGAAGGTCTACAACCATGAACATAGTAGGATGAAGAAGAACAGGTCTAAGAAAATATGGAAGGACTGTGTGAAATTGAATATGAGAGAGATGGATGTGAACGTAGAGAAAATGGTTCAGAGAATGGGAGAAGAAGACATACAGCATAGACCTCAATCGAACCAATTAAGAAAGTCTACAACCTTACAAGTAGAATGATGGAGAAGAAGAGGATGATCTAAGATGGATGAACTGTATGAGACAGAATATTACAGAGATGGATGTGAACTATGATATGATGACCAAACGAATGGAAGGAGATTTACTACATCGACTCCAAACCAGGGACCATTTCGGTTACCGAATGAAAGTGAATGAATGAAATGCCATAGTATGTAATGGATTTTGATAATCCAACCCTATTGAGTTATTAAGTTGATAGCATTAAAATGATAACTGTTTTGATAAAACAAGACGTTTTCACGTCTCTGCAACGGCTGCCTTCTTACAGTCTAACCCATTTTTTTAGGTTTCTTTGAAGTATTACAGAAAACCATAAAACATTATGCGCCCCATTTTTTTTTCAAATCAATATAAATATGAGAAATTCGAAAACATTATAAAATACGAGCACAAAATAACCTGAACAGACATCGAAATAAAAGACAGAGATATCGTACCGTGTACAAGGATAACATAAAACACGAGGAGTTTAAGAAAAAAACGAGTGATTTATCGTGAGAATGGGGACTTGTCTGAGGGCAGGTACCGCGGACACGGCAGGTGAAGCCGCAGTATGTACTTACTAGCTACTGAACGCGGCTTCGCCTGACATTTTACTCTTTTAGAGATGGAATTGCAAAAAACTCTTTCTTAGTGGATACCTAAGTATACTTCAAGAAGAACACACCTTTTAAATTTCATGATTCTAGGACCCAGGATGTCCTAGATTCTGGCTACTGCTTCGCCCGACATTTAATTATTTTAGGAGTCTAATGTAGAAAAAAAACCCTTACTTTACAAAGAAATGCAAATACATGAAATTTAAAGGGTGTGTCCCTTTAAATTTCATGGTCCAAGGACCCAGAATGTACTACATTCTGACCACGGCTTCGTGAGCCTTATCCTTTAGGGTTAGAACTTCAAAAAACCCTTTCTTAGTGACTCTAAGACCAGCGGTTTAAACCGTTGATGTATCAGTCAGTCAGTCAGTCAGGATTTTAAAATTTATGTTTATAAAAATAGGTTTTTTTATGACATGGATTCTTAGAATGAATATGTTACCCCAGGATCGTAATTTCTGCGAGAGAATGAAATTAGTTGCCTGCGTCTGTCTTTCCCGACGTGTACCATTTAGGGGTTCTTTAAGTCACGAGTGTATTGATATTTTCTAAACGCGCGTGCTATATATCGTCACTTACCTGGCAAGTGTGATAGTGGTCAAATGCTGACCTGTTAATTTTAAAAGAAACGTATAGCCATAAAGAACTTCAGCTGATTTCTTTATGCGTTTTTCACGTCACTAATTGAGCTCCGTCTGACCCATCCCTTAAAGAGAATCCCTAAATATTTACCATACAAATATTATATTATCCTCGTTACCATTTCCCGTCATTTCCTTCATACCATAAAAACAATAATAATGTTCAAAAAACGAAAAAGCTGCATTTTTAAAACCGTTCGAAAGCAATCCTAATTGCTCCCGCCCAAGCTAGGGCGGGCCGCCCGCCCAACCGTTCTCTACCCCCTCGACAATAAGAGCCGTTTTCGCTCAAACCCTAATGTCTTTTACTGTCTTATTCTCCACATAACTTGGTTTAGCAGACTTGAAAATGTCCTAAGAAAAAGTTGAGCCGTCAATGGAAAATGTATCTTGTGCTGTGGGGGGAGGATTGTTATCGAAGCGAGGGGTGGAAGGGTCGATGGCTTGCCTTAGGGGTGGGTTCCGTAGCATCTGACGTATAACTCATCGTAGGTACAGACGGACAGATCGATAGAACATACCTATTAGTATAATGTTTGTTATTCGCCTGTTTCCTGCCTCGTCTTTATGGATTGCTTTCAATGCCTCCTGTCCTTGGTGGTACAATATTTACTGAGACCATTTTACTTGCGTTTTATTGCTGTTTCAATGAAGGAATCGGCTTTTTTTACCTCTACCTTCGAACTAAATGTGGATCCATATTATGTAAACTGGTATCTTTAAGTGAAAGAGGTTTGTTATCGATAAAATGTAGAACTTGTTACTCTTTGATTAGTTTAAGTT
This sequence comes from Idaea aversata, assembly GCA_907269075.1. Classification (NCBI taxonomy): domain Eukaryota; kingdom Metazoa; phylum Arthropoda; class Insecta; order Lepidoptera; family Geometridae; genus Idaea; species Idaea aversata. The sequence goes on along the minus strand of OU026100.1, from coordinate 13,177,754 downwards.
AAAGGAGAATTTATGGCACTGTCAAGAGATAACAAGCCACGAGATCGATCCAGTCGTAGCGACTGTCTCAACAAGTGGAACATCAAATGCATCAATCAACCAATTCCACAATAAAAAAATCGACCAAAAGTTCGGCGACCTCACACAAAAATGGCGGCCCGCACCAGCCCGGAAGGCTATCCATTACGGCTGACAGCGTGCGTTTTTCAACACCCGGCCTCTGACAGCGGCTGTCAGATGCTCGCGCGTGACAGCTGTCAAACGCGCGGCCTTGACATTGGCTGCACCGGCGCTTGACAGTCCGTCATCGATCACGGAGCGCGCGAGCGATACGTCTTGTGACGTCACGAGCTGAACTCGCGCGACCGGGGTCAATAGCTAGGTCATACGAACTAGGTATTTGCCTATAGATAGAGCTGGGACCTACATCTGCCAACCAACACACAAAAAGATTTCAGGAAGTGAGAAATAATTATCTCCCTAAATATTCATAATTTAAGAACATTGTTTTTGAAGAATACTGCTTGTCATTTTAATATTTTTTACCAAGAAATTATTCTCTCTGGTCTATAAGGATATAAATATGTCTCACTTCAAGAAATCTTTTTTCAGTGAAGGCTTGAAAATTGATCTCATTCAAATTGCTGACCCGTATAGTAAAAACATTGATGCTACAAAAGCGAATATTCATGAACTTGATGGAAAATCGAAGGGGAGAATCTAAAAAGGAGGGAAAGACAATAAAACAAGTGTCAATATAGCAATAGCTGGTAATGACTGTACGAAACCAGAAGAAAAAACTTAGGGTGCGTAATGAGGTTTTGATGGTGAGAGTTGAACGTTGAGCGTACGATGGGGGCAGTCGAGTACACGAGTGTTCTGACTATGTTATTGTAGGTGACTTGCACTTTATGTCACTAGGTCGATCGAACTATTTAACTTCAACATCTCTATTTTGTGCTGAACTGTATCAAGGCGATTTGAAAATTTGCTTTAACGAAAAAAGCCGCCCTATATAACACTTAGACTTAATCTTCGTTTTTTTTTACATTTTATGTAAATTAATAAAACAATAAAGTATTTATCTGTCTATTCAATAGCTAGAGATTGCAATCAATGGAAGAAAGGTAGAGAGGCTTTTGCCCTGCAGTGGGACAGTTAAGACTCTTAATAATTAATTATTAATAATAAATGTTTCATATATTATAGTTCAATCCCAACCGGAGGTTGTCCTTGGCTGCATTTTATAGTGCAGACAGGAATAATTGCCGGTTTTGGTAGCCATATCATACTTTGCCATTAAACTTGTTATTTTAAAGGGCCTCTACGTGTTGGTTTCGGGCCCACATACGACTACCAAAGGTCCGGGGCTCCATAGCCCTGTGATTAGGACATATATTTTTCTAAAGGTATGCTTATATAGAACATAAAAACGAAGCTTTAAGAGACCAAGACGCTGCAGTCGATACCTTATCGATGAACAATAGATTCGCCGTATTCAAATACACTGTCGGCATCACACATCATTCCAAACGTTCCCTTTGTAAAGACACACCTATAAACACTACAACAGAGTACGTACGTAGGTACCTACATATTACCACAGAAATGTAATAAAAAAAGCAAAAATACACTCCGATACAAAATTGTGCCAGTCACGAGGGTTCGAACATACACAACGCAGGCCCCGTCATTTTCATAAATTTCACAACCCTACCGCACCCCACTTAAATATAGACTTTATCGTTTAAACGTTAAGGTCTGATTTTGATTATTTATAGCTGTGTTTTAGGACGTTACGTGGACCAGGGAATGATTCTCGAGTAAATGCGGAACGTATAGAAAAATTTGATTATTCATGCCGACTCGTAGGAAATATAACAGCGCGGTTGTAGGACACGGGCCGGGTCGCGGTATTTTATATGTTTAGTCGAGGACGTTATTCCATCTAATGCGATATGATATACGTGTTATTTTACCCTCAACTCTATTATTATCGGTTTAGACATTTAAATCGTTGAATTATGTAATTCTTTAACTTCGAAAGAATTGTTAATTCATACATTTTGGAGGCTCTAGACTTAAGGGGCTTAACCACCTTCGAATGTTTTTGGTGAGATGGTACAGAAAATGCTCAAGATACGAAGGCAGAGTGATTGATAAGTCGAGTGAGATCACAAGGATTCCCTAACCCGATCCCCTAGGGGATCCTCAGCCTCAAACGATCAAGAGGATCGTGGTGAACTTGAAAAATTGACTAGAATCCCCGATACATAAAACAAAAGACAATCGAAACAGAAACAAAAGACGGTCGAAACAGAAACAAAATACCATGGAAACAGAAGCAAAAGACGATCGAAGTAGAAACAAAACACGATCGAAAAAGAAGCAAATGACGATCGGAACAGAAACAAAAGAGTCTGCTTAAAATCAACTTAGAAGAGTCTGGCTAAGTTATCGCAAGAGAGACATTGATATTGGTCTGGCAACACCATACAGTAAACTAGTAAATATTATAATCCTAAATTGGCAATATGAGTACATGGAAGTAATTACCGCAGTAGCTAGGTAGGTATATGAGAGCGGCTGGTTGTGGCAGCAGACGCCGCGGGGCGTCTTCGTTATAAAGGAGGATACATCGGAACTCTCACATTGTCCTGCTAGCCTGGTACTTGTCGATCGATAATCATAGAGTTTTGATACTCTATGACTATACAAATAAACTCACACGATTTTTATTTATAGTAATTATTGTCTGCTCCAGTCTCCTCGCGACCATGACCATTGTAACATTGTCGAAACATTGAGGTAAGATAAATAAAATACGCGATTAAGACACTTGAAAATAATTACTATCTACATACCTACTAGAAACAAATGTAACGAATATATTATGCAGTTTTTCGTAAAAATTACCAAGTTGGAAATCGATTTTTTACATTATTTTTCATTACTCATACTCCGAAAGTAGGTGTAAAGGTGCCTGAAGAGCACGTAGAAAGAAAAACTTCCAGCCCTAGGGAAAATCGCTTTCACTGACAGCTGTCATGTCAAATTATGGCTTCGCACGGCTTGTGCAATGTGCATGTAGTCAGTATCAGTATCATTACGCATTAGGAACTTCAAAAACCTAACCTCCTTGCTTTAAGTACATAACACCAAAGAATAACACTACATGTATATAACCTCTTTGGTCCCAACCTTGTAAGAGGATCAGGTAGTAAGGAGTCTCTCATTCACTCTCGTTATTATGAAGATTTTTTATGTATTATTCGTAATGAAAAGCACAGTGTTTACCTCGGGTGAAAGACTCATTTAGTCCCTCGAACTATTAGGGCCCTCGCTACGCTCGGGCGCCAAACTACGTCTCGGGACTCAATGAATGACTTTCACACCTAAGGTAACAATGTACTATTATCAACCGCAATTAAATATTTATCTTACTATTCCAAAAATAACAGTGAATTTCAAAAACGGTGAATTTATCAACGACCTAACAACGCTTTTATTTGAATTTAGGATAGTTAAGTCAAATAAAGATTTTTTTTGGTAGCCTATATTGTCCAATTGCTGGGCAAAGGCATCCCTAACTTTCCAAGCATTTTAATCCTGGGCTATTTTTATAGCCAGCAAATAAACAATTTAGTAGTTAGAAAATTATTAATGCGTAGTTTTCAAAATAATTTTAGAATTCTATTTGTAATTTCGTAATTTTTACGAAAAACTTAAACTTTGATATCATCTTATATTATCCGCCCAGGTGGGCGACTTTACGTATCTTTTTTATTTTTAGGGTAATTCAAATATTTGTTCTTCCATATTTAAACTCTGTCCGATTTCGGTTAAACTTGACGTATAAGTTTAACATGACACTGCAACATACACAAATCAATCCAAAACTTAAAAAAAAAGGTAAAGCTCTGTACACGCTATAAACATTTGAATCGTATCTGTTAATGACTATAAAATTCTACAACTAGCTAAAGTAGTTAGGTATCAAAAACTTGCTACATTTGAGTGTTGGAGGGAAGGGGGGGGGGGGGGTATGGCAGGGTGAGAGGGGGAGGGGACCCTCTGTAACTAAATTTTCAACTGTCACGTAGATTAATGATGCCAGCCCGTGCGATACGCGCTAATGCCTGCCGCTTATTGTGGATATGACGGGGTATTTTTTTATTTATTTATTTTATTATTTGTAGAATAGAACCTATGGGGTGCGGTGGGCGAAAATCCACCTGCGACGCAGAAGGTTGCGAGTTCGATTCCCGCCTCAAACAGATATTTGTTTCTGTATTTATATTTATGTCGTTTATTAGACATTAGCGACCCGCCCCGGCTTCGCACGGCTATATTATGCATGTATTATACATATAAACCTTCCTCTTGAATGACTCTATCTATTTAAAAAAAACCGCATCAAAATCCGTTGCGTAGTTTTAAAGATTTAAGCATACATAGGAATATAGGGACATAGGGACAGAGAAAGCGACTTTGTTTTATAGTGAAGTAATTTAACATTATAATAAGGAAAATACAATGCACAGCGACAAAAAAAAGAAAGGAAAAATCAGCAAGTATCATAAAATCGATCGAGTTATTAGCACACAAATACTTATTATGACGTTGCCATCCACTAAAAAGGATTTTGGAAAATTTATACCTAAAAAGCTATAGATCCGCAATAATACCAAAGATTTTTAACTTCTATTTCAAAGTCGTAGAGTATACAAATTATTCTGAAACATAGAACAATATCCACATTAAGACTACCATTGCGCGGAGCAGCGGCGCGACGAGGGTACAGAATGGATTTCGGAAATCGATTGCTTCCAAAAATATTTACAGGGACCACGTGCGCGGTACGCCTTCCGTGACACGACACGCACCGAGCAATGTATACGCACCTTTATACCGCTACTAACTTTATTTATTCTATGCTCTTTGTATTTCGTATTTGGAACATGGGAGCTTTCGCACGTAGCTCATAAGTAGGTAGCTACAGTCAAATTATCGAAATCAATAACCTATCCTATCAGCTATCAGAGGTTACCTTCATTTTCCTGACATTTTTTACCTATAGCAAAACTGAAAAAAAAATTACTGTTAAACCCTTGATAGCTGATATTTCACATTTTATGTAAATATCAGCTGATAGATATCAGCTATCAAGGGTTGAACTGTATTTTTTGTTGATATCAGTTATTAAGGGTTTAACTGTAATTTTTTCTCATCTATCATATAGCAAAACTGTCAGAAAAATATCAGTGTGTAATTTTTTCAGAGTAGCTGATAGAAATGTTATTGATATCGATTAAAAATTCATAACGCCCCTTACTTGCTCCCATCGGTAACGGGTATCTTTTCTGTCAACTTTACGTCTATATGAAGGCTGCATTCCGAATTAGATGAACAGTGCTTACAGTATTAACGATCAAAGCTCACGGTCCCAAATTGTGAGCGCACTAAAAATGCTTGCATATAACGCGCTTATAGTATCCATTTCGGACCGCACAGCACAGTCACCGCAAGTGACAGAAATGATACCAGTAACCGACGAGAGTAAGTAAGTAATGGTACGTTATAGATTCTGCGCGTGGAATAGATATAAAATATACATTTTCCAACTTGGCTAGCGCTACTAGCGTAGACTACGGACATTAAATCGCCCGATAGTTCATAGAGTATGAAACATAAAACAATACATTTGTTTGGAGTTGTCTCTGCAGTCTGCACTTAGGCCGCCCATTTGTACAATTTGAACTTTCTAGCTATTAATTTGTGCATATCGTGTTCTATGTTCCTTCCTGTGTTGTACAAGTTATCTATCTACCTATCTAGTTAGGCTGTCCTAGAGGATCATAAAAAGTACTTACGTAAAACTGTTATAAATACTGAATAACATCAAATAGACTATTTCACTTCAGGGTAATACAAAATATAAAAGTTGTCTTTAGTTTTGAAACAACAGTTAACACCTCGAAAGCGGAACGAGCCTTAAATCATTAAAGCCGCCAACGATTATTTAATAACAATTTATTGATTAAATATTTCATCATAATTACAAGCAAATGCCGAAACCGCAAAATAAATTTATCGCAACCATTATCTAAAATACGAAAACATAAACTGACCTGCCCGAATTAAAAAATAAATTATGACACTACGTCATGACGATCAGCTGATCAAATAAACAATAAAAAGTGAAAATGAAACGCTATTTTCCTTCTCTTTCCCACTCACTTTCGCTTCGTAACGATGACAGGGAGAGAGATATAAAATGATATATTATTGTCAGCTGTTAGGTGGTACAAAATAATAGATGGTACATAATAAATAAGTTGCATTTTGCTAAGGAAACTCGGACGGGCATCGACCTCGACCGTGGCGCGTAAATCACGCCTGATATACGAGTACGACGCCCGCCATCTTGGAGCGAACGAAATTTGAATCTGTGCTTGATTGGTTTGTTCGAAATTTGATTTTTCAAACTTTTTTGAAATTGTGATATTGAACGGTTAATTCATTCAGCCCAATGTAGCCCGCAGTATATAGCAAGATAGATAAGTGCCTAGATATGGTAGACACATACATTTCGGTAGGGGCGTTACATTTACAACAATAAACCGTTAGGTACCGCGATATCTACCTATTTGTAATTAACAAGTAATAACAAAAGATAGAAATCAGTATGTCTGACCTGTTAAGAACATTAATCATCTTGGAGTTCCATTAGTACAATCAGCTTTTTAGTGATTGTCAGTTGGTCCAGTATTGGTCACCAATACATAAGGGAAAACTCAGACTAAAGACTATTACATCGCTCAATAGATGCCACGATTTCAATTGTCATATTGAAAGAAATGTCAATGTCAGTTTAAAAACGATTTCCTTCACTTTTTGCGTTCGTAAATCTTTCTCGACTACGTGACTTTGGCGGAACTATGATCACACACAAGCCATTAAAAGGATTAAAAAAATAAAATGTTTGAATTTTATCTAGTTTAGAATTTAGAGATTTTTCGGAATTTAAAAATCGCTGGTCTTATTCAGCATCATATATATTGAGCATAGTGGATCTAATGATTCAGACTTCCTAAACAATGCAAAGTGGGTATTTTTTTGGGGTTAAATTAAAAGGTGATGTATTAGTAGTAGTTTTTTTTAACTCTATGGGTAGGTAAAGACAGAGAGTTTTAAATAGAGATTACATTACAACATTTTTGTTGTTTTTATTTTCATTAGATCACAAATGTCGTCATCGATTTTGAAGTTTTTGCAACCAAAGTTTGTTACTGTTGTCCGGTCTATTATAAATTAAAAGTCTTTGGGTAGAGGCAATCCCAGTTGACGCGTTTCACAGTTCTATCAGTTTCCAATTTTCGTCAGTCATACCTCGAGGCAATTAGTTAACGTTAGTGATTTACATCTCAACGGTTCCATTACTGCTGGAACCATTAGAGTCCGAACAAGAAATACTAAGATCGCAATCAAGATGGAAGAAACAAAGCTCGTTCTCTCAATAATAATTAATATTGTGAACCGATACCGACGAACAAATCAACAAACGGACAGACAATACGATAACACGATTTGAAACAAAGAAAATAAGTATAACCAGTTTTTTATCCCGCTCTCGCTGTGTTAAATGGAGTTTCGAAATGAAAGAGATACGTGATTCAAAGCTCTTTTATGATAAATAGCGGAATGAACGGCAGAGTGTGTTCTCGTGTTCGATTGATATTGTTTGGATTTAATTTATTTTATGCATTCGGATGGATTTCGCGCCAAATGAATACGCTGTGTCCGAAATACTACGAAACGATGTTCAGTTGCCATTTCAATATTCCATTTTTAAAAAGCAGTATACGTTGAATATTTTAGAATGAATATTGCAAAGTGGGTTAGCTATTAGCATGATATTTTTGGTACCTTTCTATGCAAGCTCTTACTTTCTGTCCATGCCACTTTAAGCATCGCACTATTTACGAGAATTGGCCTTCAGGTGACACTTTGGTGTGCTTTGGGCACCTGAGATAATAAGCACCCAGGTACTTACAGGAGACTCCAATAAAATTATTGTTTTGTGTATCCGTTAATCTAATGTTAATTAACACAAGCTCCCAGGTTCTTAAAGGAGACTCGTCACCAATAACTTGTAAATTCATAAAAGCTACCAGGTCCACAAAGGTCGGTCTATATGACGTTATACCATAATACCTTTTAAGTATTATTTATATATTTGTGCAGTAAATACTTAACAATTTTCTTTGTGTAACATTAATTACTTTGCCATATTTTCGATTATACACGCCGTCAAATCTTTAAAACGTCATAAAACCCTACTGAATTTCGGACGAAAATGGACTGAAGCGTCCGAGTTTTACGATCGATTTTACTTATAGCAAAACGTAGGCCGAACCTGGAGCGAACGCTAATAAATTAACTCACTTTAATGACCTAATCAAAGTTTATGATGCGACGCGAATCCTCGACTCCTAGTGTTAGTCAATTGACTTACTGTACGTTAAAAATACTAAAGTGAACGCAGGCAGTCAACTTTCTGATCGGCCGATTAGTGATGAGGATGAATATTGAGGGATAGAGAGGATGAGAAGTATCTAAGATAGGTAAATGGATTGTGTGAGATAAGATATTAGAAACGGATGTGAACGATGTGATGACGATGTGATCATGAGAAAGAATGGAAGAAGTAGTAGGTCCAGACGATTTTAAGGAAAAAAAAAACAGAAAAAATGGCTAGGATGTATTAGCTCAGTAGAGACGTTTTTTTAAACCAAAGAGTTATCATTTTAATGCATTTTAACCTAAAGATATTGGAATAGCATCATTCGTTATTTGTAATTAATTTTATGTATGACGTTATTTTAATGTATGACGTCATAATGTTTTAATGTTCTGTATTCAAACTCTATTACTTTCAACCTCAATCCCAATCTATTTATGTCTTCTTCTTCCATTCTTCTGTATGAGTATCTCTCATATCCATCATCACATGGTCCATCAATTTAGGTCGTTCTCTTCCTCTCCATCTATATCTACAATTCATGCCCATCATTTTTCTAGTCATGTGTTTTATTTATTCGACTGTAATTTTAGTGTTATGATATAAAACATCGATAAAATAGAGTTGTTTTTTTTTCCAAAAATCTGTGAAGATCTGGAAATACTGGTGAAGTTTAAGCCCAGGATCCAGGATTTTACCGTGACGTTGCTCTAACTAAGTAAGCTATCGGAAACAAAAATTATACTGGATCAAAACGCTTTCTAAATTTCCTGGGTGTGGGCTAAGCACCAGCGAGAGATGTTTGACGAAAAGTTTCCATTCTACGGTCGCCCTAATTATTTCTCGTGTTTTATGATTTTTATGAAGATTGGAATTTTTAGTGGTTGTATTGATTTATAGTGTTTCCTGTTGTCTCTGTCCCGCCATATGTGGTTGTACATACAACTTGAACTTACCCATTGCATCTGTAACAAAGGAAAAAACACGTTAAATTACATTTTTAAGGAGAATAGATGGATGTAGTAGGTACTTATACAGAATAGAAAAGTAAAAGGTTTTAGATTTTTAGCAAAATTCAGCAAAAAAACTTGTTAATTACCATAATTATATATCGATATATCTTAAACTAGCTGCGCTCCGCGGTTTCACCCGCGTAACTCCCGATCCCGTGGGAATATCGGGATAAAAAGTAGCCTATAACCTTCCTCGATAAATGGACTATCCAACACAAAAATAATTTTTCAATTCGAACCAGCAGTTCCTGAGATTAGCGCGTTCAAACAAACAAACTCTTCAGCTTTATAATATTAAGTATAGATTAAAAAAGTAAAGCTAAGATGATTTTTTGATAGCAGAATCTTCCGAAGTAATTATTAACCGACTTCAAAAAAGGAGGAGGTTCTCAATTCGATAGGATATATTATTTAACACTTCGTTGTTTATGAACAGATTTTGTAATGCCAGTAGGTATTTTGTGATTTCGTCTTCGTAGGAATTGAATCTTACAAAATACTTCTTAGGGGTTCATACGCCAACGACCTTGGTACACAGCCTACTAAATAGTTACTATTGGCACCGGTCGCCTTCGTTGGTGAAAATTGTTGATTGCTACGACTGTGTTTTGTTTTTCTCAAAAGAGCTGAGATGGAATTGTTGGTGAAATTTTTACTGGCATTTTGGTGTGACTTTTAGGCAAAAATTTCCTGTAGTTTAGAAGCTATCCTAAAATTAAGAATTAAAACTAGTCTAGCTTTGAAATGACAAGGAATTACGCCAAAATAATGGTAATTTTTTTACCTACAATTCCATCTCAGCACTTTTGTGAAAAACAAAACACATTCGTTACATAATCAACAATGTTAGTTGTAAGCGACGCCGACGGGTATTTCTGCGTTGCGTTTGGCAGCATAAGCAAGCAGCCTTAATACTTAATAGATTTTCAATTTTTTTTATGTCCTATGTAATAACTATTTTATTTCTCTTAAAGTAAATCATTGTATTCTTATCAGTAACACTCGAAGAATTTTTCCCTATTTATCATCTCTTATCATGACGGATTTGACACTTTGACAGCTGATAATTGTAAAATTTGACATTCTGACAGTTGACTGACGTTAATAGAGCATACGTAATAGCAAATAAGTCTTGATTATTTTGATAAATAAGTAGGTAAAGTTATATTAAATGTTTGAAATCAAACTGCATATATAAATGTTAGGTGTATAATATTGCAATAATATTTTCACAAACATAAGTTCCTTTGGGAATATCGGAATAAAAGTAGCCTATTAGTCTACATGTTTCCATGTATCCTCATACAAAGTTCTACCAAAATCAGTATAGTAGTTTCAGAGTTCCATTCATTATATATACAGGGTTATTGGAAATTATACTAGCAACCCGTTAAGGGCTACTTCTGTGCACCTAAACAAACAACTTTTGTTCTACGACTTTTGGATATTCGAAAAAAAAAATGAAATTTTTGAGGTTATGTAAATTCGGAAAACAGTTGATTTTTCAAAACAAAGGTCATTCAGACCAAGAACAGTAGATGAAACTTAGAAAATAAGTAAAATTTTAAGGTTACTGACCTCTCCGTGTAAGGAACAGCTGATTTTCAGGCAAACCTAACCTCAAAATTTTCGAAAAAATGTTCGAATTTCCAAAAGTCGTAGAACAAAAGTTGTTTGTTTAGGTGCACAGAAGTAGCCCTTAACGGCTTGCTAGTATAATTTCCAATAACCTGTATACCTACAGATCAAATATTTTTTCTTTATAATTATTACTTATAGTTTATGAATTCTATAAATGAGATTTACACGGGTAAAACCGCAGGGCGTAAATAGTATTTTAACCGACTTCAAAAAAAGAGGTTCTTAAGTAATCATGCTCCAGGTATGTTACAGAAAGAATTTCCCGATCTCGTGAGCTTATACACTTAAGTTCTTACAAACAATTTAGGTACCGTATTATGAAATACAATCGGAATCAAACCTAACTCAGTGAACTCTACACGTCTTACGAGACCATTGCGTTGTTGGCTAACCATCGCTCGTTATGTAGGGTTAGTGAAAGGGTGTGGGAAAGTAATGGGAACAGAAAGTGCGATGTTATTAAAAATGGTTGTGAGATCGTCGTCGCGGGGCACGGTCGGCTGAGCTGTTGTGTTTCTATTTACATTCCAGTGCCGGCACGCTAGGGACGTTTGCACCGAGAATTGTTTTAACGTTTTTAATCTATACTTTAATATTTAAAAGAGGTAATAGAGAAAAAACTGTACCATTGTGCCATAAGATAATTTTAGTTTATATTCTTCTTTTCTAAGATATCCATTTATTTATGTTAAAATTAAATTTCTATTTATATTAATGTCAGGTTTAATTTGCATAAATACATGAAACTTGCATTTATCTATCTATCTTTCTGTTTTAAGTTTGAGTAAACGAATTAAAAGAATACATTTAATACTTTGTAGCAACATAAGCCCCTTTATCCTTATATTTTTACGGGATGAAGATTGGAGACTTACGCGGGTGAAACCGTAAGGCGATCCTACTAAGGTATAAAAGTACCTAATCAAAACAACAAAATGTGACGTCACATATTGAACTTAAACACGGAAAAAGATTAGATAGATATTGTTTGAAAACAGAAAAAGCGATAAAGATACGTCCAAAAATAGTGTGAGAGTTACTAAGCAGACTTTGCTAATGTTTACTTGTAGTTTTTAGGTAACTTTTAATTTAAGAGCTGTTTTCCGCAACTAGATCTCTTTAGTTGGGTCCGTTTTCATACCAGATATGTTTTCATAGAAAGTGAAAGATTAATTATAATTTAATTTTCATTAAATGTAATTAAAGCATGGTCAGTGTATAAATACCGTGGATTAAATGCCCATCTACTCCTGTCACCTTTTTTCTTTAAGAAAGTTTAATTAGTAAATTGTCTGTTAACGCACGGTGCAAGTGGCCCTTGCGCTGTGACGCAGCCATACTTGGAAATGTACGTACAATTCCACTTACTGAACACGCTCGGATTACATGACGGATTTAGTTAAACTCATCATTATTTTTAAGACATATTTCTTACCAATTTAAAAAAAGATGCAAGTACTAACCCACATAATTCGTATACATTTGTATTATAAAGTTGTTTGTATGTTTAAATGCATTAATGTCTGAAATTATAGCAGTTAACTTAAAAAAAAAATGCCATTTAGATTCCAATTTTCGATAATCTGCTATTATTTTTTTCAGACCTCTGAATTAAAATATAATTATGTTTCTTGTTTTTTTTGGACTTTATTTGTTTTTTTCTGAAAGTTTAGGACCGATTTTAATTTTCAGAGATTTAATTTCCGAGATCAACTTTTCAGTTTTGTTTGTAATTAATATTCTGCAACTTTTTAAAACTTTTTAATCTTGATATTCCCAAGGAATCGGTACGTAAAGTCCCACAGGATCTTAAGCGGGGTTCCCGCGGGGCATTGCTAGTAGAAAGACTAGATTCAACCGTAACAGTTCTTCACTACATAGTATAAAATAAAGTCACTTTTCGCCGTCCCTATTTCCCTTTGTATGCTTAGATCTTTAAAACTACGCAACGGATTTTGATGCGGTTTTTAATAGATAGAGTGATTCAAGAGGAAGGTTTATATGTATAATACATGCATAATATAGCCGTGCGAAGTCGGGGCGGGTCGCTAGTTAAAAATAATATCAGACCAAAGTTCCTAAATATGGAATCTACATATTAATGGTACCATGTTAGTAAGATCAATAAATCACATTACGTTATGTGGGTAGGTACAAAACTAAAATAACTTCAAGTCGCATGATAACAACTAATAAAGACATACATTCCGACCCAATACATATTGGTTCAGATTTATGTACTATGCTAATGTTATTTTGGACAGTCATATTCGTAAATAAATCGGTTTCTTTATGTTGTATTGCTAGTGCCTAGGTACTTAGTTTTTAATTGACCGAGAGAGCGAAGCGTCTCTGCTTTACTTCTGGCTAAATTTGCTCTCCTTTGTACTGACAAAGGAGAGCAAATTTAGTATTTAGTATGTAAATGTATGTTTGTTGGTACTCCTGGTCGTATTTTATAAGCGATCGGAATGAAATTTAATTGACATAAAGTTTTACGATGAAGGTCATCAATGTGCTCTGGCTCGTGATTGGTCAAATCAAGATCACCGCGCCCCGTCTCGCTAGCAGCACACTGCTTCATAAACGGTATAGCCGTGTCCTAAGAAACAAAACGTATCTACAGGTTTTCTTATAAATATACTATATTCTACTTTTAAGACCTTTTTCTGTACCGTATAATTATAATCTCTCGATGTACATTTTTGGTATATTTTTAAGCCAAAAAAGGGTCTTTTAAACTAATTTGTTTTGGTATAATAGAAAAAGAGATGCCTATAAAAAAATCTAAGCCACCATGTAAACCAATCTTTCTCAGCTTGCGTGCTTCGTATCGAGCAGGAGTCAGTCTTAATAATCCAGCTTATACCAACATAATGCCAATGAATGCATGCTTGTACTATACGGTACCAGCGTTTTACCCACTATTCCGGATACATCACGGACCAGGATACACTCTGTCACATTTTACTGGAATATGTCTGTGACGAACCTGACACGTGACGTCACGGTGACAGCCCGCTTGTTCTGGCAAATAGGTACTAAGGTTTGAAATTTGGACATTTTGTAGTTTTTACTTTACGAAGCGGTCTATATTGATTATTATTCTCAAACAATTGTTTTTGCATCGGGGCCAGTACAGTGGGAACAGATTTGTATGTACCTCTGAAATTCTTTGGAGCCCATTGGAACTAATGATGAGAAATTACCATTTGAGAGCAATATACTTGAAGCGCATAGGAATAAGCAGAACTTTTTTAATTGGGGTCACTCGCAAAATCCAAAAATACGTCATAATTTGTAACGGTCTAAAAACCATAATGACTACTTAGTTCAAACAAGATGTTTTAAGTCTCTAATATTGCTGAAAATGTAGTTTTTTGTCATCTTACTAATTCAAACGAATCCATAGAGGGAATAGAGATAAATAGTGATTAGTTAATTAGTTTATCACGATGTTGCCTAGATATGGCTATCTAAAGAGCTTTAAGCTAAGTTTAGCATCTAACTATGTTTGTATAAATACAGGCAACGTATTTAAATATTAAAATACATTAATCGAAGTGACCAGGCGGGCAGCACAGCGAAGAGAGGTGTCGTCTATAATTTATTGAGTCGGCGACGCGGCTAATGCAGCGGGCGACACAGCGCCGCTGAGTGATAGCGCTGCAGCGCGATATGATACGAGTGACGCGGTTAAGTGCGATCGCTTGTACGCTGATACCACCGGGATTCGCCTCCTATACGATCATGCGAGCCTGGTACCTACCTACAAGCCGTGTTCATTATTTTTAGGATGATACCCTATTCTTATGGGATTTGGTACGCTATTTTCGATAAAAGGAGCGTGAGCTTTTTTATATCATATTTTATATTCCCTTGGATTTGTCGTCAGTCATCAGGTCACGTCGTGAACTATGGCTGTGTTTGTCCTCAGGGATTATACACGTCATAAATATTACACTTATTTTCACTAAGAGCTTCCCGAAAAACAGAAAACTCTTTCAGAGCTTTAGGGTTCGTAAGTATGCAATTGTTTCTTTAAAATTCAAGTGTCAAGAGTGGATTTCCAACGTTAATTTATAATGTGAAACTATTCTCATACAGCACCTGTTAAAACAACCCCCAATAATTCAAGTAGAGCTTCCAACGAAATACTTGTAGAAAATGTATTTTAAAAGAAAAAATAGGGATCACATATATCCCCAGCACATATCTTTTATCATTTCGGGTGTAGGACGATCCGGGAGCAAATCCCCGTATCCGGGGTTCCGGGAGAATCCGGTAATCCCGGTTAATAACGCTCGCGATCCGACGCGGCGACGAACGCCAGAACGACGATAATAGAGCATTAGACGGAGTTATAATTGCTCGGTTATTATTAACCATTGATTGTCGGAAACTGCTCCGCTCACATCGCTCGCTCCTTTGTTACCTAACTATGGAAGAAAGTTGTTATCCTAATTACTTGTAAATATAAATGGAAATTAGATTATTATCTTCGTTAGTATGCAATTATAGCAATATCGTTCAGTGAAAGCTTTCCGAGTAAACACATCTCGTCTCATTTCCCTTTATCACCTGAAAGAACAAACAAGCAACATTTGGAAAACATAAGTTCCCGCGAACGACTCGAACAAACAATGAAACTTGTGTTTCACGGAAAAATAAAGGAGAAATAAGATGAAAATCCCAGTAAATTCGGCTATAGTTGGTAGCGAGGTACCAGGGCCTCATACGGCTAGAGAGGATTGTACGGCTAATGATTGCGCGCGGAACGGCCAACAAATCCCCCCAATATGGAGTGCGGAAAATACCTGGAAAATGGGAAACGTTACCCTCACGCGTTTCAACCGGAGTGTAACGAGAAAGAAAATACTCTGTTACTTCGCTTTTACTCTACTAAGTTGTTACTTTTAATTCACATCAACGTTTTATCACCGCAATGTCTTTTGATCTCGACCCATCTGTTGAGAATTCGTCGTAAGGGCTGACCACACACGATCGTTTACGATTCCTAACAGTTTTACATTCAGACAAACAAACAAACGGTTCCAGCAACGCTGTACTGTAAGCTAAACGTTTAAATCAAAGCGCGCCGAATTTCACTCTTCCTAGTAACTACATACAAATACAAACTAACATTTATTACAGTTTTTTTTCTTCACTCTCGTAATTTAAAAATAATGATGACATCGCAAATTATTCATTGATACAAAATACTCGATGTTATTTTTGGTTGAGATTCGAAATATGAATAAAGGATTAAAAAATCGTTCCAAAAAAATGAAAATAAAACGCGCAAATAACGATAAGTTGATGCGTTGTCTCAATACAAAGCCGAGTGATTTACATTTAAAACTCTGGTAATAAAATGAAAATGGTGCCATTTCGAGTGGCGGTGAACATGAAATTTTCTATCCGAGCGGACAAAGGGCACAAATTAACGGGCCATTGTTCGAGGGATGCTCTCACTGCTACGATTACTTCATTATTATTTAATTTTATGTGAAACACCAACTATAGACGCGGAATTAGATATATATTTTCTTAACAATCATTATTTTAATAACATTTTTGAAGTTGATATATGTACGGCTGTCTATTTTTATTAGGTTTCTAGTTATTCAGAGTTTTTCGAAAGTAATTGGATCTTAATTATGTTTTTCTCTATATATAGATAAAATTCAATGGTCCCAAAGACATGAAAGTGTTCTTTCCACTAGGAAAGGGTTTTTTGATCCACCCACAAATCCACCCCTAAGAGGGCGAAGCCGCGGGCAGAAGCTAGTACTCTATAAACAAGAAAAATAAAAAGTCCTGCCGTTTTTACTGATAAAAAAATCTGCCAATTGCGAGTTTTACTCGCGCATACCGTTACATGTATGGAAGACCCACTCCTTTTTTTCGTTTTCAGTTTTTGAATCTCTAAAAAATTACGTCAATGAAAATCAATTTTCACTTTTATTTTCAGAATGCTTTTCAATTTTCAATTAAATTTGTAACACCAAGTACCAGGGCGGAAGCATCAGATAGGAGTTGTATTTATTATTAGTAGAATCAAAGCACGCGTGAACGGCCGTTCCGAGAAATAGTTCCCTTTGTTCAGCTCAACGGTCGCATGTTACTATTTATGTTGAGTATTGGTATTTTACTAATAAAACGCTACTGAACTTCATGTCCGGTGATTTTATACATCACTGGACTAGTAATAATCGGTCTTTATATCTAGTCTAGACGATTTAAACAGCGTCAGCAACTTTAATACATGCTATTAGCGCCTGAGACATGTATTGGATGGAATAAGCTTTCCCAGAACCTATACAACCTTCTCAGATTAGTCGACCATGTCCAGAGGAACCAACACGCCAATGCTCTGGAGACAACTGATCCGCGGGTTTCATCACTATGTTTTCCTTCGCCGCAAGAGCAATATGAATTAGCGGACATGTATACATAAATTTTTCAAAACAAAAGTTCATTAGAACACGGCTAGCTGGGATTCGATCTGTCGACCTTCGGAATGAAAGTCGAAATATATTTTACTAGTATCTACGTCAAATACAAAAAATCACTGGTTGATACGTGATATAAAAAAATAATGTTGCCAGCAATGTCTTGCTCTCAATTGCACAACCATAGTACCTATCCTGTATTAATGTTAACCATGAGGTTAAGACAGTGATTCCCAAAGAAGGCTGGACTATGATCCATTTAAAAAATCATAGTGCGCGACTCAATGTTCCCAACTTAGTTTTAATATTGAACCTTTTTTTACGTAATATGATAGGTCAGCGCTTGACACCTATCACACCCGCCTGATGCCAACTGACGATGCGACGTAAGATGTAGCACGCCTTTCTAGACGATACCTATTCACTCCATGCTACCACACTAGGCATGCTATGAAAATCCCACTTCACATGATTATCAAGATATAAGAGGCCTTTCATGATCTCATTAAATAGACAATGTTAGGTCTCAGCTACTAAAATCTAGAATTTCGATAGTTTATTAGTGAATTATTTACTGATACTCAGACCAAATCGTAGGCGAATTATTCCGGCTTACAAATAAATGGGAGATATCGACGACGAATGCAGTTCGCAGTTTCATGGGCCAATAAAAATTTACTCGATGAATTAGTGAGTCGCGACCCATAGTTTGGGAAAGACTGGGTTAAGATTTAATTATTTTATTACGTTTGATAAAGCCAAGACAAAGATAATCAAGTCTTCTAAGAACATGTATGAACAATCTAATTTCTCAAAATTAGCTATAACAGTTGTGATAAGAGAATCCCGGACTGTTTGTCTAGTGGCCATTACCCTGCGAGACTAGTGTTTGCACGTGACACCTACTAGATTAACCATAGAGTAAATAAATATAGTTAAGATAAACGACAACGACTACTCGTTTTTGTTGTACAAATAAGATAGGGATACGAACTTTTGACGGTTGGTAGACATTTTGAAAAGGAGGAATTTCGAATTTAGAAGCAACGAAAACATAATCATTAATTCCAATGCGAAGCTATAGATAAAAGACGTAACAAAAACAGCTGAGTTTTGATAATTCTAAAAACATCGACCTATCAAAAGCCCAATGAATTTCTCCTTCTTTAAAATTAATTATTCTAGATATCGTCAATGAGACCCCTCTTGACCCAAGGATGCATCACTCCATCAACCAGCATCAAACACGAGCTGTCGCTGCAATTACCAGGCTGGCAGAACCAACGAGGAGCTGTTTGCCTCGCTCTTTGATCTGCTTAATTAATGTATCAGTTACTGTTGCGCTCTCATTATGTCCTGGTATTTCTGGTTCGTATCACGTTTGGGACATCGGGTTATTTTTGGGGCGAGATGCAGTTTTTTTAATTGGGATTCATGGGGTCGATTTAGAATTAAGTCAAATGCTAAAAATAGTTCAATGTTGCCAGAGATATTGTTTTTCTAATCAAAATATAGGTAAACACAGATAATATAAACCACTTTTGGCAAAAAATTAAACTTGGGAAAAGTAATATAACTTTTTAGCTCAAGGCCCCAACAAACACTGCCGTTGAAAGAATAGAAGACATCAAGTAAAAAAATACGAAGAATTTTTAATCAAGTACAAAAGCAAGTTACCTCGGCGTTCGCGTGCATCAATATAATTGCTTTTAACACCACCTCGAACCGCCCCGTTTCGCTAAAATAACTAATTAATCTATGTTGCGCAACCACGCTGTAGGGGATGAAATGGAATGAGTATTTTTAAGCAATATTACAATTTAGAAGACGGTAGAGTCTCGTTAGAAATTAACTTTTAACGGTGCATTTTGATGCTATGGTTCTTTTAAGTAATCAAGGAATACTATATTTTTAAATACTACCTTCAAGAAACTCTATAGACTTATTAAAACAACAAATAATCAGAGTCTCTTTACATATTCAATTTCGATGTATTAAAGTTGTGAATGAAACAGACACACACCCAGACACGTCAAACTTATAACACCCCGTCGTTTTTGCGTCGGGGGTTAATGAAAATGAAACCACATATTGGCCTTACTTTGACGCATTAAATATATCTTTACGACACGACTTTTCATGTTTTCAGCAGATTATTTGTTTTTCATCTATAAGAAACTAAAAACCACTAAACAATACCGTAGAAAGTAAACACGAGTGCTCCCTAAGTTGGCACTGCTAATATAGACACGACGGCAAACAGCAAGCATCGCATGCTCGCTAAAGCACTGGGCGGTCTGGACACGCCTACAGCCTGCCAGCTACTTCGCCTTTACGACTTACACTCAAATTGCTTCACCTTCATAAAGAATTAAGAAACTGTAAAGGTTTTTTCGTAATTTTGGAAAATCGTGATACTGATAACAATGGTGTGAGGATAATATTGGCTTTTACATCTAATCTAGATACAGTATCTGCAATTATAATCCATGCTATTCTAGACTTGGACACGTATTAGATGGAGTAAGCTTGCCCAGAACCTCTCAGCTTAGTCCTTGAAAATATGACCTTGTAGTAAAAAAATTAACCAAGAGACAAATCATTGCGTTTGTGAAGAAATGACAAATCACTAGAGCGATGAATGACTGAGATTAGAAGTTGGCACGCAAGAAATCAATGACTATTGCAAAAAAAAAATGACTAGGATGTCTAATCATGTTACAGAACTTTCAATAAAAGCGATTATAAAGTATCTAATTGATATTATCCAAGTTAATCCTTGTAATGATCCCACAGTACAATAAATATACTCTCACGACCACAAAGGCGTGCATCCAAATCCTGCAAATATAAATTACCGTCCGACTGGAGTTAATACAAGAATAATGAAACAATTATCCGTATTGACGGGGTTTGCGTGTCCAGGGAAGGTGAGAGGATCCCACGACAACCCCCGCCAACCAGGGGTGCATAAGAAAAAAAAAACTGACCCCATACAAAAATAATTTTGATAGACAGTTTGCGTGCAAACGACAATTACGTTACGCCGCCCTCTGTAATACCAATTTAGCACATTATCGGCGCGATACCGATTATATTCGAATAAAATAAATATTCGCACCTTCGAGTAACGATGTCATTATGACATGTGTTACGGAAGTGTCGGGACAGACGATAGGTTCTCGTGACGAGATGTTAGCTGACAGTTATCGATTATGACACGGAAATAATCGATATACTTAACGATTACTATCACACAATAACAAAATTATTCACAACCATATAATGGACTGTAATAACACACTTTCTAAGATATTTTTGTTTTTTTTAGCTTGTCTGTTGTTTCTCACTGCTGAGCAAAAGCCTCCCTTATTTTCCTCCGTGTGTTTTGATCTCCAGCTATTTTGGCCACCCTGCGTCGACCACTCCCAGGTGACTTTGTTTGCCCATCTTGCATTCGGCACACGTGACCAGCCTAATCCCACTTAACCAATTTTTTTAATTCATTTGGAATCATTTGCATGAAACTATATTGAAACGTCTTAAAAACTAGGTGTGCCTTCGGATCGCGCCTACCAGTGAGACGAAATCACAAGAAACTCATTTTTCTTGTGATTATGCTCACACAGATCAAGATTACAAATTTTAAAGGTGTATTTAAAATGGAGCAAATAAAATCATGTCCATGGGTTCTTATCATTAAGGTATCATTACCGCACATTTTATGCTTTATATAACTTTTTAACATCTAATTGGACATGTCATATACATCTTTAGGTAACTTATAATAGAGCACACATGTGTTATTAAACAACCCATTTAAAGCGTCACGCATCCGCTTTTCTCGTGCGCAGTGCTAAGAAGTGGAACTCTCTGCCCTCGTCACTGTTCCCCTAAAACTACAAACTTGAAGACTAGAGTTAAGTCTAGAGTGAATAGGTACCTTCTAGGAAAGCATGCTAAATCCTCGACCTCATCTTCACCTCCAATGAGATGAGGTAAAATGCAAGTGTAGAAAAAATTAGATTATTCTCAGGTAGCTTGTAAAATAGAGATGTTAAAACTGATAAAAAATATAAAATTTACAATGGAAAGATCCAGTGTTGATATAGGCGGTAGCGTGTGTACATTACATCTTACGTCCTCAGCTTCCATCGTTATCTAATCTACGGTCACTGTTTAGAAACTGCTATCTGCCTACTACATACTGGATAAACTAGCCTCTTAAGATAGGCGCCATTAATAATATTAACAAAATTCCTTCATATTTTCAAAGACAAATCAATATTTTTTCACATTGAAACTAAAAAACTACTCCCTGCAACTTAATTCTGGTTAGTACAACTTAATACTACAGCAACTTTTCCAATTAAAAAAAATCATTTTTATTATCGAGTCACCATAACAGAAGCCTAGTAGCTTAGCTTCGGTCTAGATGGCGTTATTTACAATGTCCTACAATTTTTGTTATTCTTGTTTTCTTAGATTTTCCTGAAACTGAGAAGCCATTTGAACTATTTATATTTTTACCAGAGGGGTTCATACTCTTGCTGCATTCGTCGATTGTTCAGGTTAAGCAACGCCTAGGTACTTTGATGGGTGACCCATAAATAGTTGGTCTTATATGATTTATTTTCTCATCTGTGCTTTGGAAGATACGTCTTACGGTAAGCCGTTGGACTTTTATGGATTTTGTGTAATTGTTTCCGATGAACTACTGAACCTATTATAAAATTGTGTATGAAGATTAATTGAATCTTTGGGATTAAAATGGAAATGGAGAAAGGATAGCGTAGAATATTTTCTAACTCTAAAGACTAGTAATATTACTAAAGAAGTTTAAGTAGATGGAAAAGTTTTTTGACATGTAAAAAAGCCTGTCAAAAATGTGTGAACATAAAGTTAAAATGACATTAAGTCCACACGATTGTTGGTACAGATTACTTCAGTAACATGTTTGTAGAGCTCATTGACAGTGAAGTGGTTTTAAACAAACAGCATTGAGACGGGAGAACAGCAGACCTCTTGTGCGCTCATGATGTCTTGGTAAACAACACTTCACATTTTGTATTTATTTTCAAAAATCTAATCTTGAATACTCGAGTGTTTTATCTTTGTATCCGGTGGGATAAAACTGAGCATTTCAAATTAAATAAGTATATCTGAAGATGAATTTTTGTTAGTTTTCTCACGATCAAGAATTTACTAGACTTTATGTTTAATAGAGGATGCCATTTTAATTTATGTTGACGTCACATAGCCTGGACGATCAAAACGCTTCTAATGGTACCTTAATTGACAAATTATAATAAGTAATTAAGAAGATATACGGGAACAGATGAACACATAATATACACAGTACCCACTCATCTATATACTACTGATCAAAAACATAACCCTCCCTTTTGGCTTTGCCGAAGTCGGGTGAAAATAAACAATTAGTGGAATCCATGGTTACAAAGCTTGTTATATAATTTGCCCCGTATCTCATTTGGCTAGAGAGAGCATCTCCATAGTGATCAATAATTGCATTGCAATTTTCAAAAAGGCATTTTTTTTACTACTTACTTCGGGGTTAAAAGTGTCAAAAATCGCAATAGAGATTTATATAGAGGTGTTAGAGGCATTAGAGGTCGCTCAGTCTGTGTTACTGTCAGTTTTAGTAGAAATGAACCTCTTTGAATTAATGAATCCTTTATTTTTATCACGATTTAATGAAAATAAAAAATCATGAGCATTTATTGCTAATCAAGATTTCTTTAATTCCAATTAATAACTTGTTAAAAGCCGAGAATATCACATCCGGTGGACAATTCGATAAGTCATATTTTTTTTATTAAAAAAAATGTTGTACAGTGTTAGACAGCGTTGATTCGTTTAGAAAAATGTAATTAATAGAAACATCTAAGACGCCTTTCAGAAGAACGTCAAAGCATTTTAGTATGATAGACAAGAAAAATGAAATACAAATGTCTCTTATGTTACGAAACGTAATTTCTAAAGCTTCTAAAACTTCTAAAGTTAGTTAGGTTCGTAACACCGACCGAAATTAATTACATAAAGTGACAGTTTCACACGGAATACATTAGAAACGTCATATCATTATTCATTCCTATTTTCGATTTCAACTTTTTCACTGGAGGCTGCCAAAAGTCATGTCTCCTGTTGTTAATTAATTTTAACTGACGCACACTTGTGAATGGATTGTGTTAACTTAAATGAGTATCTATTTCAAACGTGTCATTCGTTCATTGAATTAATGTAGTGATGTAAGCGTTCCATGTCAAATGATCATCGATTCAGTTCAGTTTCATTCGATTTTTCGTGCAGAACGAAACCCGCAAATCCGACATAAATTAAATTTACAATCGTTCGTATCATAAATAAAACATAAAACCCGCAACTTAGATACAATTTGCTAAACTGTCTCCCGTATTAGTATTCGACTCTCACGTCAAAATATTCAAATTGAATTGTGTCTCGTCATCGGAATACTCAATGAATCGAATCAGATTCGAATCGTTTACAACGTGTTAGTTGCTTGTATCGTTTTCGGAATCGATTATTTTTGTGACGTGTCATATTGGTATAGCATCGATTATGTTTTATACGTCACAATACAGCGCATAGTGAATTATGATGTGAATATTAAATATGTGAGCGAGTTTCCTAATGAGAGTGGTAATGTTCTGCAAGTTTCATCGGATTGATATGTTCGAACGCGTCGACACGTCCATCGCGCCATATTTAGCTGTTTTTGCTCGTGGACAGACTGGCTCACGATTATTTTTTACGATCTATTTGTCGCCTTTCCCGCTAACGGGAAAATATGTAAAAAGATATTCGGATGGAGTGAAGCGTCAGATTATATGGCGCCGTAAAGCTAGTCGTCCAAACTCTCGGGTACTTTTGCATAATCTGAGTACCCCCGAGGCAACAGTAACGGGCCCTCGCAAAAATCGGCTAACAATGTAACACTCGGCTCAAGTGTCGCCAAGTGGCGGTCTCCAATTCGATTACAGACTAGTGTTGAGGGGACTCGATTCTAAATAACTTAACGCGTTTCACTCGAGTGCCCGATTATTCGATTATAATACATAAGTGCTGTCGACAGTTTTGAGGTTTACGATATTTTTTAGCTTTTACGAGATTTTTCGGTGAGTGACTCTAGTCGGCCAAGGTCGAGAATGTCGTTTTACATTCTTAGTTTATCCCTCGCTTTAAATTCATAAAGACAAGTCTAGGTTACTGTTATTTGCGTACTTTCCACGTTCTATTGTTGAATATGTCGCGTTGCTTGTAAGCTCATTTTCATACACGCGGTTATTTTAATTTTAAATGGCGATGTTTGCCATAGCCGGCCGGTGTCGTGGTTTGCTTGCAGAGGTAGAAATAGAACATTGAATTTTAAAATGAGAACTAGTGATGTACTGGAAACATTCCGGATACGGATCAAGCATCAAGTTTTAAGCGTGACATTGACATAAGAAGTATAATTAGTATAAAGGCAGCGTCATGCAACAAGTTTACTTATCATGGGATTTCAAAAATCCTATCCTAAGGAAAATTGTGCAAACCCTTAAAAATTCTCACTCATTCCTACTAGCTGTCTTGGTTTCTAGACCCAGCTGTTTAGATTGTGCGGTGTCATCCATCAGTCAGTAAAAGTTACTGTTTGTTACGCGTAATAACTAACAAATAAATCCATAAAGTAATCGATTGTATAAACCCTTCACATAAAGGGTTCAAACACCGTTCCCCAATGTTTAATTACAGCTGCTTTTCCAAACAAATTCACCATCAGAACATTGCTTACAGACCCTCGAGGGCTGAAGGGAGTGAAGGGTTCCTCAGACCGTAAGACGCCGTTGTATAAAATCAGTAAGAACGTTAAATAAACCTCGAACGAGCCATAAAACACTCTCATCTTTACTACCGCCATCTTTGTTTAGGGCCAACTAGCGAGCTATCAAAGGGAAGACAGACAATATACTTCTAATCGGCCGATGCCTTCCCAACTTTGGTCCTTGTCCTGCAATATTAATTTGCTAGCTGCGTATGTTACTTCATTTGTTTGTATGTTTGTTAACATTGCTCTTACGGTGAAGGAAAACATCGTGATGAGACCCGTGGCTTAGTTGGCTCCAGACGTATTGACGAGTTCTTTCCTCTGGACATGGACGACTAAGCTGAGAGGGCGGTATGGGCTGTGGGCAAGCCTACTCCTTCTAATATATGTCCTAGGTACTACAGCGCCCTGTCTAGAAAGGATTAAAGTTGGTGATCCTGTCTAAATTATCTAGACTAGATGTAAAGGGTCAATATTTTTTTAAATATTTAAATGCGTTCACTTGTTTGTGTTCAAATGCAAGTGCTTCAGGTTTGGCACAATCGGCCGATGCGGATGTCTGTTGTTTATATCCCCTCGAGCCATCACGATTAACATTTATCTTTGTATCATTTTTGCGGTGGCAATTAAACTTTTATAGCTATTGGTACCTTAGTACGGTGATTTATTGATGCTTTATGAGTGTAATGAAGGTTAATCATAATATTGCCTATTAGATTTTGGTTAAGTGTTTTTTTACGGTTTGACTCTTAATGTGATAAGGCATAGAGAACGGGTGTAGTAGAAACACGAGCACAACCTAAATTAAATTGTTATGGTGAATAGTGGCTAAGAAAAACCATCATTGGCTGACCACAGCACCGCTATCAAATCTTTTGTATCACGCTACGCGTTAAATTAACACCTTTTTAAAGACTTTTACATTATAAAACCACATAATGAGTTTTAGCTGCCGAAATGAGATTCCTCTACTTTACTTAATAGCAGTACAATTGAATTGTCGCAGGCTATGGTCTGACAAATTCGCACGCCCTCAACATCGTCTTAAACGCGCACTTAACTTACCCTTTCCGGCTTCACCCTCGGACGCCTCCATTCTTTTTATATCGCAACTTTATTAACGCATAAAGGTCTGGTGATGGCCCTTTAAGAATTAGGATGCGTCCCACAGCCGAAGCAGTGATCACTCGAGCCGAACAAATGGAGTGTCGGAACTTCGAGCGAGGAATACGTCCGCAGCGGACACTGTCCCATCCCTAAACGCAATTAATGGTACTGTTATCACACTGTTCGCAATTTGAATACGGATTCTACCGGATTTCGCTCCGCTCGCGCTCCTCCAATCTATTCCACTTTTAAATTAACTTTTTAAATAAATATACGATCTCTTTTTAAACAAGGAACTTTTTCTATTAGGGATGTAGTAGAGCCGGTAATAGCGCGAAATGTCGATTCGAACGAGTATCGACGTCGTGAAAGCAATCGGATTTACATGTCTGCCGATGTGGTACTAAAACGAAATCATGAATGAAACGCAGTATAGGAAACCCAAAACATTATCCTTATGCTCCCATTTTACGACCTTTACCCCCATCGAGTGGAAAGGGTCACATGGGTACGACACGCTGTAAAGCGACACTGTCTCTCTCACACTCAACTATCTACCGTAAAACAGAGCGAGATAATCACGAAGATGAGTCGAAAATTATTTTTTTTATTATCACCATCGGCGGTGCTCTTTTATTTCCTTTTTACTGTCCGAGTACCTCATAAAAAGACAATAAACTTACTATTTACAGACCATCAGGAAATTGTTAGCCGAAGAGGTCTCTTTACGACACATGTTCGGATGGTGTTGCGCGAGATCGAGACCGAATGATGCACTATTTACGATTGGTGCGACCGTAAAATGAACGAATGATACATTTTATCATCTTGTATGAGTGTATCAGATCCAAATCATCTGGTATAACGGTTTATTGGCCATGAATATCTGAGCTTCGAACTTCCGGAATGTGTGTTTAGCATCTTAACAATACTGCAACAAACTTTTTTATTAACAACATATTTGCGGATCATATTCTACTAGTATAAAATTATCAATTTAACCGCGTAAAACCAAATGAAACAATGCATTCACTATCTAAAAGAATTCTGTAAAGAATTTAAATAATAGTTATTAAATCCCTTGTTACTTAAGTTTATGATTTAACACTGATTCCTCAATATTAGAGGTCATAAATTACGGTCCGGATTACTGTTTAAATTGTTTTACGGTATATGTTCTTTGTTTATGATGTGTTTTTAGAGTGGTAACACTGGCGGTGACGTCATCGGGACCGAATGTAAGAATGAACGGTGTTGTCCAATTTATAAGTTTCGTGTGTTTATTAAATTGGTTGTAGATTGTAGTGTAATTTATTTTTATTATGTAATATTATACTATCGGATTTTTTTTTCAATCAATATGCACGGCGTATGTTGTCGTCAATAAAGCTTGAGTCAAACGGTTTGATGGAATTGTTGTCAATCCGTGGCTTTAAATTTATTACTTTCTTTATAACTTTGCCTTATTTTAATAGTTTTACACTTTTTATGGTACCGTACCCAAAGGGACTGAGACTGTCTATCTGTCCGTCGCGTCGTCGTTCCGTTTGTTTGTATGTCTGTCTGTCACCAGGCTGTCTCATGAACTGTGTTAATTAGACAGTTGGAAATTTCACAGATGTCGTGCCCGAGTCCGACTCGCACTTAGCCGATTTTTTTAATATAAAATCTCTTCAGAATTCAGAGCATTAACATTCCATCTCTTATAATTATGTAACTATTTGCTTATATCGTGTTAGTTTGCAATAACCACGACGTGGGGTAGTAATATCTGGGTACTAGGGCGGCAGCGCGCGGGGGAGCTCTAACCTCAATATTGTGAATTCCAAGGATGCTCTCCTGGTGCGTGTAATGAATTTCAGGATTGTTTTGTGGGTTTTAGAAGTTCTGAAACCACTCACAGAAGGCCTTGAGTACTCGGAATAGCTGGGATTTTATGTAGACTGGCTATCTTCTAGGTTTTGTTTTGTTTTGACCCTGTGCCTTTTCTTTAAGAAACTATGTGTAGGGCGGGTGTGGATTGCTCGCTACTGCAACGGGAAAAAACGGGACCCTTTCACTCGACTATCCGTCAGTATGTCTGTCTATCCGTCACGAGTCTGTATCTTATGTACCGTTAAAGCTAGACAGTTGAAAATTTTACAAATTATGCATTTCTGTTGCTGCTTTAACAAAAAATAAGTACTAAAACAAAGTGTCACAATACTCGTGTATAACGTGGTAGTATGTAAGTATCTACGATACAAACGACTGAGTTACCAGTTAGCTTCGACCAGTTAGTGGTAATCTTGATTTTATTGTATTTTGTTTTATTTTATTTTAGTCCTTAGTTATTCATTATTAATACTACTGTAATATGGGTACATGCCTGAATTAAATATTAAAAAAAAAAATAAGCACGTAACCCTTTGTGGGCAAGTCCTAGTCGCACTTGGCCGTTTTTTTTGGCATTCGCGTAGAGTAGACTGTACATTATATTATTATGTAGATAGGTAAATAGGTTTAAAGAATTTGTGTCGTTGTTTTCTTTCCTAAAAAAAAGGTACATACGAGCCCAAACGCGATACCGTAGTTATATCCAAATATATGATAATAAGGGTATTATTTCGGTCGGCCATTCGTATGGTAAAATTGAACCACTGATATTTGGCCGAAGACAATTCCTATGGAGATTTCGGTCTTGTTCCTGGGGCTGAATCTGTGCAAGGGATGATATACGGACGGTCGAGTTTTCCTTTTGGCGAAAATATCGCACAAACTGGAAGAAATACGCGGGGATTATATTATGGTTGAAATGTGTGTGTTATGCGGATTTGTGTGGAATGAACGCTGGTTCTGCATTATCCACATTCTTTGGGCACGGTCAGCATACGTTATCCGGATATAATATTGCTATAGTAGCCGGAATAGCCGGAATAACCCGGGTATACCCGGACTGGACCGTATTTTAACATCTTCACGGTCTGACAGATATCTTCGTCACTTTATATTTGGTTTCATACAAAATCAGCATCTTCTGTGGTAATATGTTATCATTTTTATAGGTTTAGGTACTTTCTACTGGCAAGAAATCACTAACGTTTCGGAAGTTTTTTTTCTACAAATTTTGATAAGTCAGCGTTTCAGGATATATTTGGTCAAGGGAAATATTTTTTTTAGTAATAAGATACTAAAACTCCACTGTCCGTCTGTCTGTCACCAGGCTGTATCTCATGAACTATGGCACGAGTAGATAGACAGTTCAAATTTTTCACAGACGATGTATAACTGTTACCGCTAGGTATAACAATAAATACTAATACTACACCTCAAGAGGCTCTCGCTGGATGGTTGGGCCAAGGGTCAGATCCAGAAGGCAGTCATCTTGGATACGGCACGTATTGTCAGAAGATTCCTCTCTCTGCGGCTCTAACCATTGGTAGCCTGGGCCCAGCCTCGCTGCCGACGGTCTTCTAGGTTTAGGTTTTTATAATGATTTACTGTTTTATATGCAAAATTGAATATTTAGGTGTTTAATAAAGTTTCATTAGGATTATTTTAGATAAAGTAACTAAACTATACTAAATAACAATTAAATAACGAAAACTTAAATTAATTAAATAAACTACCTACTTACACTAAATTAAAAGTCCAAATGGGGATCCCTAGGAAGTGTGCCCAAAAGGCTGGCAGCGTTACCACGTTGGATGGCGATGCTTATCCGTTGTCCGAGGTACGAGCCAGCCCTTTGGTCACCTTGCAAAATTTATACATTATTTTTAAGACTTGTAAATTAAATTTTATTTATGTTAGGTATTCAAGCTTAGATAGAATTATTTTATAAGTTTTATAGTGATGTATATATTTTGTAATCAGTTTGTTTTTATAAAAATTTAAATTTAAGAAAAATAAATGAATTGGAGAATACTAAAACAAAATATCATAGTACGGAACTCTTGGTGCGCAAGTTAGACTCGCACTTGGTTGATTTTTTTTTCTTAATACCCTGTCAGCGAAGAAAAGATTGCTGACTGAGCTCATACAGCCTTGTCTTCGTCATAGACATCTTTCCGGCTTTTTTTCAGCGCCAAGATAGTGCTGCCATCTGTCAAGGTATAATGGAACTATTCTTTTTTTTAAAAAGCCCTCTTTTCAATAATGAACGTGGTTAGTATCTCATTTCACCAAAACCATATGAACAAAAGTTTTTTTATTAAAGTTAACCTCAAGGTATTCTAATTAAAACCAGCCTCGGGTTGATCCCTTCACTTTAAAAATAACCATTAGATTTCACCTTTAGTAACCTACTGTTAATTGGTGGTTGGTAATTATGATTTTTTATACATCCAATATGTAGGCAGGTTCCGTATGTAGGCAGGTGGACAGTAGAAACACCTAAGTACCAGGGTAGCAGAATTACTAGAGGGTTTAGGACAAAGTTACAACTCAGTTCTACAGCGACTAATCTAACTAAAGTCTTCTTTAAGGGCCTTTTGCAGCAAAATTGAAAAAAAAAACGCAAATTTAATTGATTTCTTGTCATGTATAGAGTAAATCATGGTTTAGTAAATACGAGATTTCTGCAAGTGTAAGTTTTTAAGCCTTTCGTGGTATTTTTAAATCTTCATATTTTTGGTCTGGATGGTGGTCGCGCTGAGACGCAACATTTTGTATCAAAATATTCCATGTTACTCACTTAAAATATTCAAAGCACATGTTTTTTAATTTCCAATACTTTCATTAGCATTTATGACAATAGTAACCAGGCGTACAGAAGCGCGCTCGCATGCCCACCGCTTTGTTTCTCTACGTATGCAAATGACAAAGTGCACCTGTGCCCCTTTATGTTACCCTGGTATTTCCAACTTAAGAATGAGAAGAAATTCTTACTATACTCGGTTGTTTTGTTTGTTTGTTTAATTAAAAATGCCTGGTTCTATGTTTTATTGCATTTCTGTGAAGTTATAAAGGTACAACATTTTTCTAAGACTACTTGGTAACATTTTGTAATTTTCATTTCAAAACATCTACAAGTAGGTAAGTTTTAGTTATAGGTAGGTGTCTGTACTTAAATAATCTTTGTCCCGCTTCCGCCACGTGTTCCGCCCCAAAGATTTAGGTACCTACTTTAAAAGCGTAAGCACAGTAAGTAAGTAAGTACAAAGTTGTCGTAAGTTCACTACGCTCTGTCGAGCGGCTAATTTTAAACTCAGTGCTGGAAAATTCGTATTACAGTGCCTAAACGTCTTGCCGCAAAGACGCGGGGGAAATTCAGACACGAAAAACTCGACTCAAGACCAGTTTCCCCTTGAAACTTTACTGATCTTCGCCGAACTGAGCCTATTATTTCTAAAAACTTCAACAAAGGGAATTTGAACTCAAAAAGACTGGACTTGAGGCCAGTTTGATCCACAGCTGAACTGAGTCTGTTGCCTGACTACTTGAAGGTCTTAAAGTCACGAGGTATCTTCTAAGCAAGCGTGTTCACTTAATTTATCATTAAAAAGAAATTGTGATTAAAAGCTGGCCCGTGGATAATCATAGCAGAACTCGCTCCTCCCATACCGCCCTGTGCTGCCTAGAAGAGTCATTGCAAACAAATTTAGAACCACTTCTTTTAAAAGTCGGTTAAAAACAAGAACCCATTATATTCAAGACCACCATCAATGCTAAATAAAATTAGGCGCACACTATACAATACATCGATTTGCAAACAAGGCCTGGTGACGATTGTATGGTGATAGAAGACATCTTGTATACGACACGTTTCAAGATAAATTTACATGAATTTTGATGTCACACACGGCACGTAGAGAGTGGACTCAATAGTGTCATAAGACAACGCTTAAAAACCATACAAACTGCGCTTATATCCCCTATATCACTCCTGAAAGTACAAGTTTGACAATCCTTAGGTATCTTGTTAAAACACGGCTTTTTCCTTTAAAAACAGTGTGTGAACAAGAAGTCTTACACAAGTCTGACGAGCTGTATGGAATCATCAATGACATAGAAATCGTAAATAAAATAATTTTTGTTAATTTATTAAATTTTTGTTAAATTTTGTAAATTTGTGTCCTTTAAAATGGCGACTTTTGATAGTATTGCGCATATTTTGTTGCTTCTATATTTTTAACTTTCGACAGTCATTGTGATAGCACAAAAACTTCAAAAACTTTTTTTCAATTAAAATAGTGAATTGATCGCAAAAGATTTTAGATAAAATAAGATGCGCCCCGCGTTAGTGTGTTTAAAAAGTGGTATTAAGCAAACTGCTTGTCATTCATATCGCATTTCAGGCATTCTGCTTCAGTGGCATCTCTCGCTTAGGGCAAAAAGCTTTCCAGGCAAACCTTCCATTTAGGCATAATGCCTTCATTGTTTAATCACAATAACTAGTTGTAATATACTAGCCTAAATGTACCAGGTCTACAATAAGTTAATTCTTATCCATTTGCTCTTATTATCGTTTCTTTAAATAATTTAAAATGAAAAACGTGAAGTAATTTACCCCCGCAACGAAATAACCAAAATAATGGTTCCCAAAATATCTGAACTATTTATAGTCGCATTGCGGGGTGCTTTGCCCTTCTTATAACATACTTTAACATACAAACGGGTAAAATTTTGTATCTCTTACCATTAGAAATTAAATATTGAAAGTCTATAGAAGTCTTGTGGTTTTTATACTAGCTGAAAAATTGGCGGAACGAGAAAATGATATATTGCTTTGAGAGTTACGAATACAAAATAACTTTATTCACCACAATAAAAAATAACAATTATGCGTCTCTATTTTTTGTATGACTAATAACTGTGTTGTAAAAGACAGGTCCATAGAAAAACAAATTAGTTAGGTTTTTTGCCACTTCATAGATGGAGAAATGGAACATCCTTTGCATGGTTGTAATCCATAAAGTCCGAACCCAGAAGTCCTAAAATACAGAAGTGGAAATGAACTACTGACACTGACTCCTTGGTGATAAATAATATTATCAGTTTTCCGGTTTGCCGTTTTTCTCTTAAAAACATATATCTGCTCAGCAGACTTTCAAAACATGTCTGTATAGGCACTTATTTAAAACGAATGGCAAAATTATCATCAAAAATTAAAGCTAATCTAACAAAAACAAACGAATGGACAATCTTACAATTTAAAGAGTACACCACAAATACATTAAAAGCCTCTGTCCGTCCCTAAAAATCTAATTTCTTCAAACAAAAAGTTAATTATCTTTTTTCTTCCAATCTCAAAGGGCGAAGATAAGGGAGCCCTATTTGAATCGTTATCACCTCGCTTTCCTTTTGCCCTGGTACTACCCTCCCTCGCTCCTTGTTTTTTTTCTTTTCTACCCTCTAAGTGACGTAATTTAAAGATAACTAATGCCCGCAGTCATTAGGAAGCTTCGATGGAAAATCTTGAAAAATGCAACCAAATGCATTTTTAATATTTGTTTTCTTACTGAACAGAGTCGTATTTGATAGTCGATTCTGTATAAGTTAAGTATTTTAGTTATACCTACTATAGTATTTCCCTCAGACTAAAAGAATTGTAGTCTGAGTGTATTTCCTTAAAAAAATAATATTGGTTTGACGTTGCCGCAAATTTTTTGACAGGCGTGTTAAAAATCGCTATATTTTCGGTTTGGCTTTTCAAAAGTATAAAAGAATTAAAAATACATATAATGTTATTATTAACTAAAAAAGAAGCTTTTTATTTCAGCTTCAGCTAATCAAGGAAAACCAAAGTTAAACTATATTTTAATTCAGTCAAATTGACTTCATAAAAAACAGAGCCATAAAGTTGATTTATGCGCTCATAAATGGTAATAAACCAATTACTCTTATAATTACTTAAAATGTGACGAATTTGAAACTATTTCAAACAATCACTGTGACAAAAAGCTGTTTAATTATTTCATTGTAATATATTTCAGGGCTATTCGTAGATGTCAAGCGCGAAATACTACTTTAGCAATCGATTGAATTTAATAAAATATACATGGCACTACACAAAATAGATATAAAAATGCATTTTTCACTACTAATTTAGACTAAATCACATACCTTAAATGAGGTTAAATAGCCAAGTACTTTAATACAATTTTGACAACTTATTACTGTATTTACTGTGAATAAATGATTGATTTGATTAAATACCTACTAAAGGACTATGTTTGTCGATAGTTTGAGTTAATTTTTCAGCAGTTTATGGAGGAATATTCATGAAAAACTTCGTTCTACTTTGGGATCTTTTTCTGTTTTAAGTTTTCTGTTTTTGCATTCTTGTAGCATTTTTTAAGTACCTAATCATTTATTGTTTGTATTGTTTTAATGGTGCAATAGAGTGTTTATCTATGCATCGACATTAAAATAAAGCCAATTTCCAGAAGAAGTCACTGTGTCAAACGAATTGACTATTGAGATATCGTTTTCTTTTCTGTGACTTTTTTATACAAACTATGTCTTCTAAAAGTGCTGTGTAGATACGGTCCAATATTGGAATTATTTATCCCTCAACAGCCCCGTGGTTGAGACATTAAACAATATTTATTACTATACTTAACGACCCAATAACATTTTTAATTAAAATTCTCATAGTCAATGTCTAATTGACCCTAACTTGATACGCTAAGGGCTTTAACAGACAACTAATGGTCTGTCGATCGAAATTTAACACTTACTAGCGACCCGCTCCGGCTTCGCACGGCTATATTATGCATGTATTAGAACGATACGAAAAGTGACTTTTTATTTTATACTATGTAGTGATAGTGAGATTGATGATAGTGAAGTGATGAAGTGCCATCGTACTGTCAGAAATATAGCATTTTAAACAAGTTAGGTTATTCCCACTGTTAATTAAAGATCGAACAGTCAATTTGACATTGACAGTCAGTTAGTCAATTTGATCGTTCAGTCGTTGTAAAATTGGCCAAATTAACATCTAATCTAGATGATTTATACAGAAACTGCAAACCGATATTTTCCTTCACCGTAAGAGCAATGTTAATTAGCGCACATAAGTTTTTCGTATGAAAAATCCTTCGGGATGAAAGTGGGAGTAATCCACCACTAGGTCAACGCCCTTCATCAGTCGTCTATATAAATATTATATTCAAAATCCTGACTGAATTAATATATCACGCAGCTTAAACCAATGGACGGATCGCGCTAAAATTTGGCATAGGTACGGATAGCTATTATGACGTAGGTATCCGATAAGAAAGAATTTTGTGAAATAATTAAACTCCTACGTAAGTTAGTTTTATACATAACCAAACTATCATCCCACAAAAACTCTTCAGTCTGCAAAGACTCTGTCAACTACAAAACGTATCCAAAAACTCTTCAGTCTGCAAAGACTCTGTCAACTACAAAACGTATCCAAAAACTCTTCAGTCTGCAAAGACTCTGTCAACTACAAAACGTATCCAAAAACTCTTCAGTCTGCAAAGACTCTGTCAACTACAAAACGTATCCAAAAACTCTTCAGTCTGCAAAGACTCTGTCAACTACAAAACGTATCCAAAAACTCTTCAGTCTGCAAAGACTCTGTCAACTACAAAACGAATCCAAAAACTCTTCAGTCTGCAAAGACTCTGTCAACTACAAAACGTATCCAAAAACTCTTCAGTCTGCAAAGACTCTGTCAACTACAAAACGTATCCAAAAAAAACTCTTCCTACAAGAACGCGACATGTTATTTTTATGAACAAAAAACTTGAATCTCAAAGCTGTAAAATACTATCGGACATTTACGACAAATTCACACAAGACCTACTTAATAAATCTGACAAAAATCTTGAATTTATGCCCGCGGACGCAGGACGAGAGAAAAAAATATTTTATTAGTCATAAAAGTGTTTAGAATAAGACCCTGCGCGGTTGAAACTCGGGAAAATTCATTTTAATTATCATATTTTTATGATTATTGTGATGAAAAATTATGAATAATGATTTCCTTTTAATGGTCTACTGAAAATATTTGAAATTTGTTTTCGAATTTCTCAAGTTTACACCTTAATTCTTTTTTAAATATTATATTTTAAACTACCATAGTTATTTTCACTAGTAAAAGTGTATTTTTAGTTTTTATTTGGTGGAAAACCAAAGTTAATAATATCTAAATTGATTGAATTTAGTATTTCTTTTAATATTGTTTAGTATATGGCCCATATCACGGGTCTATGGAGCCACGGGCTTTTGGAAGGCGTGCTTGTAGCCGAAGCCAACACGTAGAGGCCCAGTGGTAGGACAAGACACTTTTATGTGAGCTTTCAATATTTATCTAGTAGCGAAAGAAAAAGGATTGTACTGAAAAACATTATAGGTACATTTGAAACTGATAAATTGATTAAAATGAAAAGAAAAACAACAACTTTTAGGCAAAATAATAAATTGGTATTTGAAGGGTTTTTGCAATAGTGGTCAAATTTTTGGATGATACAAATAGGAACTTTATAAGAATTAATTGTATTATTAATAGGTAGATCATTAAGAAAATAAAATATTTGAACGTCTTATTACATGTATCGGTTGAACCATTTTTCATGACTACATAGTAGTCACTTTTCGCCGGCCCTATGTCCCTTTGTATGCTTAGATCTTTAAAACTACGCAACGGATTTTGATGCGGTTTTTTTTAATGGATAGAGTGATTCAAGAGGAAGGTTTATATGTATAATACATGCATAATATAGCAGTGCGAAGCCGGAGCGGGTCGCTAGTTTAAAATATAATAATTATGATATGTTTATTGTTTTATTTCTGTAAGAAAGTGAAAGAAGCAAATACCTATATTTAGATGTTTTTTAAACATTTCGTGTTCAAAAGATTTTTTTTTACTATGTTTTAGTCAAAGTCAAAAAGCAAACGCCAGGTACCTATTTTTTAATAAACTTTGAAATATTACGAGGTCGCATAAGGAATGTTAAAACTGTTCCATGATTAAATAAAATGTCCTTTGTTAAGGGGGAGGGGGGAGGTACCTACGTGACGAAAATAAAAACATTATTTGGGTACTTACCTACTTATTTTTTTAAGGCGGAAAAAAAATTGTACAGTCTAAGACAATAAGTGCATTGATACCTTTTAGAAGATCAGTTTTTTAACAAGTATTATAAAAAAAATTACTGAGCATTTTGTTGTAAGCAGGCCTTCCTGATGTGAATTTCCGAAGATCCTCGTCAGATCCTCACCAGATTTTTATGGGACCACCCTTAAGGTCCCTTTCCAACAGAATCAAAATCGGTTTATAAACAACGAAGTAATACCCGAACCGCCATAATAACTCCGGCTTTTTTTGAAGTCGGTTAAAACCATTAGTATTAAAATGTAAGCACTAAATCTTGGCTTTTAATTTTCATACTAAACTTATAACTTACCTACTAACAGTGGTGATTGAAGAGTAGAATGAACCTTTATTTAGCTTACCTGTAAACAAATAAACATTTTGTTAAGAACAAATCAAACGAATCAAATCAAACTTAAAATATAAATTCAAATGATATAGAACGTTTGTAATCTAAATCGTCATTTATCGAGAATGTAAAAATTAGGAGTAGGTAGGTATAATCGTAGAACGAATGGTAAACTGCGTAGAACGTAGATTATGTGCACTATCGGTTCTTGACTGTATTTTTTTTAACTCCGGTCTGAGACCGAATATGCTGACTCTACATTAATTCATATTACTGCACTTTTTGATGTCAGTGTCATTGCGAGTAGTGTGACCATGTGTTGATTGGTAATTGAGACTTTTCTGACAAATGTGAGGTCCAAAAAATTACTTTTTAACTGTCTAAAAATAGTTATTAAAAATCTTTTACTAAAGGTTAGTTATTTGATCCTATTAAAACTCTAAGTTTTCGCTTATACCACTATTTTTAGGTTTCCGTACTGCAAAAGATAAAAAAGGAATACTTATAAGATCACTCTCTTGTCCATCTGTCTGTCTGTCCGTGTGTCACTGCCGATTTTCTAAGGAACGGGTCGACCTAGCAAGTTGAAGTTTATACCAGATAAACTTAAAGAGACATATACAACACATAACATGTAGATATAGAGTTTATAGTCCCTATTATTTTCAGTCATATTCGTAATTTTATACTCTAGTTTGTCTGTAAAAGAACTAAATAAATAAATAGTTTATTGTGATTTTATAAAGAAAAATAAACGGCATAAAAATACAGCTCAATTATTCAATCATAATAACAAGACAAACACGATCAAGCTTTTTTCTGGTTACCGAATAAAAATATTCATATCTAGCACACTTAACTTTTGTCGCTAACTGACAATGGATAAATTAACGCCGAAGGGGACCCGAAAAATGTTTTGATTAAAAAATATCTACCAGTAAAATATGGGGTCATGCGAGCGAGAGCCCCCCCGCCTGACAGATGTCAATCTGACAGAGGGATGCTGGTGTCAGAAGAAACGTTTTAAAGCTTACACGTATTTATTTGATATATTTTTTATTTGAGGGGGGTCGGTTTTTAATATTTGTTTGTTCAAGACCAGTAACGTGTTATTGTCAAAAGCTTTCTGTCACCGTGGTTATTAAAATTAATAATTTTATAGAAATTGTCTAGCAATGTAACTGGTTAACAGAAAAACCGGCCAAGTGCAATTCGGAGTCGCTCATAAAGTCATATAGAAACAAACATACCTACATACAGTCGGCTGCATAATTGCAGCCCCCGGTAGAGTTCGAAAATTACTATTATTGGAATGTTTTCATTATAATAATTTTTGTTTGGTAAATTGATGTGTTAGAAGACTATACTTCAACTAAAGCAGGTGTCTAGAATCTTGCTCGTGTTGAAAATATTCTTGTAACAGGCGTTTTGGAGCTCTACGGTGGGTCTGCAATTATGCAGCCGACCGTACATACAGTAAAAAAGACAATGCTGCAATTAATTCACCACAAAACACCGGACCATTTGACCGTTAATGCAATATATACAAGCTTAAAACGCGTAAAAATTATGTAAATACCGTAAGACACGCATAATTTAGAAGCCATAGACAAACACAAGTGGTAATCAGTATCCATTGGACACGGGTCTCTTGTCTCTTTGAATATTTATGTGAAGTTACGCGGTAGTCGTTACTTCTAATAAGTAATAACGCTGTAACATGGATCTTACTGAACATGCTCGAAAGAAAGTACTTATATATAATTCAAGAAAAAAAATGACTATAATAAAGTGCTGTTAATAATTTAATCTTTGATATATTTAATCTATGGTGAATATATTTTTTGTATTTGACTTGGGTAATGTTGGCTATATTACCAATGTTTTACGATTTGCTATAAAAAAATACTTTAAAATCCCTTAAAAGTAAAAATCATTGTTACCTTAAGCGATTTAGTTGCGAATCTCTAATTACAGGCTAGAAACGTATAATTCGAGAATTAAAAGTCGTTTTTAATTTATCATCTACATTGCTGTGTCGCCGCTATATTTTTAACTGCAATTTAAAAGCATAGCAATTGACTAGTTTGTGTTTAAATTCAGAATCGAGTGTAGAATGGAGGTCCGACTATTCTGTTCAACTAGTTGAACCGCGGGACTTAAAAAAGGCCCGTGGTCTTAAAGTTGGACCACGATTCCTTTTAAGAGGTTCGAGTGCGAAAGGGGTTATACTGTCCAACTAGTTAGATTAGAAAGAAGAATTAGGTACAAGCCTAGTTTATACTGAACTAGCGATCCGCCCCGGCTTCGCACGGCTGTATTATGCATCACTACATAGTATAAAATAAAGTATATTATATCTAAATACCTTCCTCTTTAATTACTCTATCTATAGTTTGGACACCTTACCCTTCACCTTCCTCAACTTCTTGTCCATCCAAAGGTTGCCTGGAAGAGATCGCTTTGAGCGATAAGGCCGCCCTTTGTAACACTTAGACTTTAGCTTTGTTTTTATTTTATTTATTGTAATTTACAAATGGTGTTTGCAATAAAGAATTTATATATCTATCTATTAAAAAAAACCGCATCAAAATCCGTTGCGTAGTTTTAAAGATTTAAGCATACAAAGGGCTATAGAGACAGAGAAAGCGACTTTGTTTTATACTATTAATTATAACAAATACTTCAACAGTAAAAATTTCAAATGGACGGAGGGACGTAAAGTCTTAGTAATATTGTCCAGTTTTTACCCTTTTGGTACATACCATAAAAATAGAAGAAACACCTAAATCTTACAACATTAAAAGAGAAAGAGCTATTTCTTACGCGGAATCTGAACCTTTACTTAAAATAAATAAACTTAAGTTTACAAAAGGAAGTTGAACAGAACGAATCTAGTTGCAAACAGAAATAAGTGCTATGAAGTTAGGTGTAGACTGAAATAATCTAGACTGTGGATTCCACTTAGTATCTATGTGGTATGGGGAGTTAGACAAACTCGCTTGCAACAAGAATGCAATTTTGTTAGAGACGCTTGGATTCCTACATACCTACCTAACATGTACAATATGGTAACAAAAATGCAGACCCAATATAGAGCTCCAAAACTGCTATTATTGGACATATTATTGTACGGAACCCTTAGTGCTTATGTCCGACTCGCACTTGGCCGGGTTTTCTTACCTACATGTACTAAGAAAATTCTTAAGTACAGAATTTCTTAGCTGTATACAGGGTGTAAAAATGAGAACGAACGCACATATACTTAACTCGCTGTCTGTCGGCACACACACACTCACAAACTTTCACATTTATTAGTGAGATAAGTAATTAGAAAATTATACGAGATCAATATTCAATGTGACATACTCTACTAACTAATCAGCATAAGACAATGACGGTAGCTACTGTCTCTATGTTGTAAGGAAAAAAATAGGAAGCTTTTCGTATTCAACTTTTGAAGTTGAGTTATTGAGCTTTTGAACCTATATCGCATACTTTTCCATACGAAAATAAATAGCTCGTTTCTTCTCTTAATGTTGTCCGATTTCGGTGTTTTTTGTGTAATTAATTCATTATAAGGTTTCTTAGTTCTAATTTTTTAATCACTTTAAAGTTGTAGGAAAATTTTAAATGTAAGCCTACAATATAGTATAAGCGATTGACATCAATAACATAACATTTTATTGCGTTTGAAGGGATGAAAACAGGCAGGTACTTATGCTCCAGAACGATCATTTCATAAAAAAAATATTTTGTATGTGATCCTCTTAATTGTCCTTACACGTTAAGTTCTCTTTTTGAAAACAAGGCGTTTTCACTATTCAAGTTATGTAAGTAAAACGGAATATTTACGATATTTCAATGTTGTAATGCTATGCCTATTGAAAATAACCGTTTGTTTAAAATCCTTAGACGTTTTTAATACGTCTGCTTACCAAAGTGAACAAAGCTAGCTAGTTTTGTAACAAACAAATAACAATTGCACTATTCTATTCATTACATCTTCCCTCTCCCTCACACACGCAGCTGTCATATCTATGACGAATCACTTTGTCATTTTGACAGCTTTCTGTGATGTCAAATGTAATTCGCGCCCTTTTCATGTAGGTACCGCTCACCCGTGATAATCGCCAGTAATTTTATTATTTGAAGTGTATGTAGTTATATTATTATAATAATAATAATTTGTAGTCATTGTGACAGGCAAAATAATAATAAGTAGGTAAATAGGTCAGTTTTTTTTGGAATAATAACCTAATTTTATGCCTTGTGGTTTTGAGTTAATTTTATTGTGTTTTTTGACAACTGAAATATAAGTGTAGTATCCAATTGTCATTTCCAAAGTTTTTATAATTTTGCTTACGTAAACTATAAATTTGAGGTACTTTGTCTTGTCTGATTATTATATGTACACCTTTACAATGATTTTTTTACTTACCTACTTGATATTTTAAATTAAAAAATACAATTCAAAATTCTGACTGACTCATATATCAATGCACAGTTCAATACAATGAACGGATTGGGCTGAAATTTGGCATACAGACAGCTATTATGACGTAGGGTTCCGCCACGAAAGAATATTGAAAAATTCAACCCCTACGGATAAATTAACGGACAAAAGCTAGTCGTAAAAAAATTAAAATAATGTCAAATTTGTGATCACAGTTACCTAAAGATATGACCGAGGGAAATTTCTAAAAATATACCAATCTTTAGTAAATATGGAATTCGTATAACTTCCTCTCTAACCCCGTGCTCAATAAACATTGAGCTTAGAACACCTTGTATATTTTTTTGGAATAAATAGCTTTACGTAAAAAATGTTATAACATCAGAAATATAAACATTACTCTTAAAATTAACGAATTCCTTATTACAAACGCCTAAAAAATACAATATTACACCCGCAATGTTTGTTTCAATTGTACTTTTCGACCATAGACACAAAAGTATTAAATTCCATAGACTAACACAATAGATTTATAACACTGTATGATTATATTGTAAAGCAACCCTTTAGGGGTTGTTTTCGAGCTTATCCTTTAATTGTGACTAAAATCTTTAAAGGGGTAATTTTAGAATGTTGTCAATTTTATATGCTCTATGATTTTGTATTAAAATTCATTATTTGTTAAAAAGAAACAAAATTTTGCGAAATATTTGAAGTAGGTACTTATTATTTCAGAAGAGTATATGATTTATAATTCACGATGTTTACTTATCGTGTGACGTGTCGTAGGTAGGCACTGTGACATGATAAATCTTAGACATTCGTTGAATATTAAAATATCTATATCTATACCAATATTATAAAGAAGTAAAGTTTGTTAAAT
Organism: Idaea aversata; assembly: GCA_907269075.1. Lineage (NCBI taxonomy): Eukaryota > Metazoa > Arthropoda > Insecta > Lepidoptera > Geometridae > Idaea > Idaea aversata. Next base: position 13,134,424 of record OU026100.1, on the reverse strand, counting down.
TGTAAGGGGTAATCTCAGGATCTACTGAACCGATTTTAAAAATTCTTTCACCAATAGAAAGCCAAATTATTGCTAAGTGTCATAGGTTATATAAAAAAACCGAAAAATAAAAAGGCTTTTACGTGGTAGTCCGTTTTGCAAAGTGAATCGGAGAAAAAACGGTCGAATGAAAGCGTTTCTTATGAACGCTGCCTTAACTATGAAAGATTTATTTTTGAGTTCTATAGAAAAGATGTAGAGCTTGAAAATGCCTACAAAAAAGTCAACGACAGCATATGTCTAACTTTTATATTTAAGTTACAAAAAGTATTTTTTTAAATATTAGTATAGATAATTTAATTTTTAAAATTAATAAAATAAATGCCCAACGAAGTGGGCACGGGTCAGCTAGTAGTTAAATATACCAATACTAGCGAACCGCTCCGGCTTCGCACGGCTATACTATGCATGTATTATACATATTATAAACTTTCCTCTTGAATCACTCTATCTATTAAAAAATCAAAATCCGTTATAGTTTTAAAGATCTAAGCATAAATAGGGACAGACAGCGGAAAGTGACTTTGTTTTATACTATAGATGTAATACTCGTAATACTGTGTGCCCTGTTACCTTGTTGTTCCTCTGAGGTAGGTGTAGGACTATATTTACACCCTAGGAAATTACCATGAACATAAAAGAATTATTTTAATTTTATATTCGGAAAAATTAACCTAACTTTCTGGAAAAATAAAGGAATTTTTAATGTGACAATACTATTTTTGGAGCGGGTCTTAGGTAAATAATGTTGTTGTCAAATTTTGAAAATATCCCAAACTCTGTCATTTTTTCCAAAATATTTATTTGTTATTTTTTATTGTTTTAGGTAAATCCAGGCATCCAGGCTGAAAAGGATTACAGTGTGTTTGTTACACACTGCATAAAATACTTCAGGTTAGTAACTTTAGTCAGTTATGTATATTATTATAAATAACTGTTCTGTATAAGTAATCTATAAGTTAACAATATTCGATATTTGTTCCGTAACAAACGTCGCAGCTAAAAGGATTTTTATGTATTCAGAACAACAGTGATAAAAACGTGAATTTTATACGACGCGATACGTAGTAGGTACCGCAAGAGAAACAAAAGGGAGAATACGATCCGATAATATATCGAACGAATGTGAAAACTTCGATCATTTACCGATCGGACTAATTTAACGAACGACAAAAGGTCGTTACTCGTAAATTTCCTCATTTCCAAATGAACAGAGGCCACCAACCAATCATAATCGTCGGAAAACTCAGTAGGTAATAGGTATAACGGGAATCTATCACGAAGGAACCACGCCCGGCGCCCGCACCGCTCGCGCCTCGCGCGCCTAGAGGGAGCGCGGCCGAAACGCACCCCTGACTAATCTAATATTAAACACATTCGGATATTAGATACAAAGTGAGCATTCACAAAATTTAATAATCCCACTCCCACACCTATAGGTAGAATGTGCCTTGTCTAACGTATATGTGTGTCTCGCTCGATCATGAATTATTAACAACAATTTTATGATTACATTTAGCATTGAGTGTAAGTGGTGGTGCGACGTGATACGAAACCCGAATGGCCGGTGAAAAATGGCGGGAAAACGTTGCCAGTTAATATTTTATTGGTTTCGATAGATTTGAGTTATGTAACTTTGGCTGGGGTTCCGGTAATTTTCAATTTTGTGCCTGAAATATTGATAAGGCAAAGTTCTGTTGAGGTCTCCCGAGAACGGTTATTGGTTAACTTGAGACTGACTTGAGGTATTTGCGGCTAACGGCCTCTGTACTCTAATATTGGGTTCACATTATTTATTGTTCTCTCTTTTTGGAATTGTTATGTCGTAACTTTAGAGGTCCCGAGGCTATTTCAAAGTGATTAAACCAATCTGTAAGTAAGTTACTCGATGAAATTGCGTCTAATGAAATATTGAGAACCTTATTCTAGAACCTAATTTTAATACAAAATTATAGAGGTACTGCTACCTACTGACGTGATATCGATAACAAATTAACATCAGAAATACAAATGAGCATCGGAAAGACGAAAAATACAGTTGCACATCGTAAAGACAAATGAAGGAAGGAAAGAGCATATTAACATTGGATCATCGGAAACATAGATGAGCATCGCAAAGACAAGTGGATAATGAAATATAATTGCTCTGTACAAGAAGTTTAATAACCAATCCCTCTACAATAATACTCCTTTCCTTACCCATCCCCTTCTTTAATTCTTATCCATCCAAAGGTTGCCTGGAAGAGATCGCTTTTAGCGATAAGGCCGCCCATTGTGCCATATTGTTTGTTTATTATTGTTTTTATAGCAGGAGTTTATGTTAGAATTTAAGGTTTAATGTGGTACAATAAAGAGTTTATCTATCTATCTATCCTTAGATGCCTTGAGATAGCTTACTCTAGGTAGGTATGGTCATTAAGCTTTAAAGTTAACACTAACCTATAATAAACGCAAACGGACGAACGATGAATAATCGAGACAGCCGTATAAAAAGCGAATCGATTTGAATGTTTAGTTCCATCGAGTCGAACTGAGAGCCGTGACGGTACCAATGTAATCGAGTTAGTTTTAATTCGATATCTCGATTTGTTTGCGACGGTTATTGTAAAACACTATTGTTACAAATAATTTAATTAAAGTCGAACTAATGGGAAACAGTAGTTTTTATCGGCATTTGAATTTGATAAGTATTTTCTTGTTCTTGACTCACTTAAATCAAAACCTTTCGTGAACCATTATCTTGCAGTATATTAATTGACTTGTATACATGCTTTTTTCCACCACTAGACCTCTTTAGATGGGTCCTTTTTATGGAGTAGGCTTGCCCAGCACCTACTGCCCTCACAGCTTATTTGACTGTCTCCAGAGAAACTTGTCAAAACACACCGTATATCGGAGCAATGTCAAATTAGTGCACTTAATTTTTTTCCAAGAATGCACGTCCGGATTTGAACTCTATTTTGAAATAAAAGTCGAGGTATCTACCACTAATCCATTACCGCTCTTGAAGTTTCTTGTATTTAACTTAATCCTGATCAATTTCTCAAAGGTCTGTTCCGATAAGCACCTTGAGATTCACTTACGCGTTTGACATGCAAATAGGTAAAACTTTAATGATCAACAGAAGTTTCCCATGACTTTGGCACGGTAATAAAATTCGAAATGATGTTAATGCCGAAATACCAATGAGCCATAAAGTAGTATCGCGAAATGTCTGTATTAGGTATTACGCAACGTGCGAAATATACCAAGATTTTTTTCAACCTTGCAGCTAAGAGTTTTAAGGTCATTTTACTTTATAGATGTTCTAATGGTATGGTTAAGAAAATCGAGTCATAAATGTGGCTACGACCCGGCTTAAGTACGAATTAGACAAATTTCTGCGAATTCTACGCGCATCTTGTCCGTTCAGCGGTCACTACGGCTGTGACTAGCATCCATAATGACGAATCTAACTCAAGGGGACTTATGACGAAAATTCAACCTAACAAGTGGGGAGACATAATTTTATTTAGAATTTTGCGCCCCCGAAGCGGGGAGTTAATGCAATAATCTTCATATTTTATACTAATTTCTTCTCAGGTTACGCTTGTGAAATAATATAATTCTGATGTGGTATTAAGTAGTTCTTCTTTCTTTGTTTTGAATAGAATATAATATACCTTATTTATTTGAAACAAAAATGAGACAAAGTAGGGGTATTATAAAGTTTAAGAAAACGAATTGTTGCATTAACTGAGCGAAATGCTCGTCTTTCGATTAGCGCTGGTCTTCTGTTGAGACCGTGCCGGGCGGGCTTCGAAAATTATTGATGTTGGTTTTAGTTGATGTACCGAAATTCAATTTTAACAAATACGTATCGTATTGGACTTCACTATAAATTAAGTAAATAAAATACGAATTTATCACCATCCCTTGGATTAATATTGGAAAAACGTGTAAAACAATTTTTGACAGCGCGAAATTGCAGCCGCGCGCCGCGTCCGAACAAAAATATCCGTCGCGCTCACAGATTGACAATTAGCGGAATCATCTCGTCTCATCCGAATTTCATCGCATAATTGTCACTTGATAATTGAAAAACGTAATTACTGCCACCGAGCGCGTCAGTTAATTAATATTAAATTCGGAAATAATCGGCCCTCCCCGCCCGCCTCTCCCCCGGGACGAGCGGGACACGCGCTTTGATTGAATTATAGGGAAATTTTGAATTTTGAATAATTCAGAAACATGAGTTAGCCCTTTATGGCACTCGGGGTGAGTCGGGGATGCAACGCTCCCAGCTCCGGGCCTTAATTATTATTTGATTAACTCGTTAACAGTAAAAAGTACAACAACATTGTTTGTTTTATTACAAGAAGAAATAGTAGTTAAGCGTGCATTAACATTTAACCTTAGCCTTTGTCATTTTATTAATCTATAAACTATTTATTTTCTGCTTTATGTAAGTTCTCATGTTAAATAAAAACAAAAAATCGTGTTTGTGAAATGAAAAATAAAACGGTTAGTTACAGAACAGGGGATGGTCCGCGGCTCACCAAAATTCAATTTAGCCGGTATTTCGTTGCGCCACCCGACAAAACCGGGCGACAAACCAAACAATTATACATACATGTGTCGAATACATAATTTTTTCACAAAAACTACGTGAAAATGTTAAAAAACGGCTGCCTGATGACGCTAGTTTTTCGCGCCGAACGCGTCTCTATTTTTGGCAGCTGTCAAACGCTGCACTATTGATTGCGTCTTTTGTAGTCGCGCCTGTTCGGTATCATTTTAAAATCGTCATTTAAAAACCGGCCAAGTGCGAGTCGGGCTCGCGCACGAAGGGTTCCGTACCATAACATTCTGTTTTCAGTATGTGTTGTTATAGCTGTAAAAGAAATGCATCTGTGAAAAATTGAACTGTCTCGCTATTACGGTTAATGAGATACAGCGCAGCCTGATGAAAGACAGACAGATGGACGAACGGACGGACAGTGGAGTCTTAGTAATAGGGTCCCGTTTTTACCTATTGGGTACGGAACCCTAAAAATTGAAATCGAACTGAGTCTAGGTAGACCAGGTATTTTTTGTCACATCACACGTTAAGACACTATACGTAGCATCGACATCATGAATCGACCCCCTGAATATTCAATGCAATTTGAATAATACACAATGTAATCCCACACATATTACCAGGCGCATAGGAATATGAAAGCGATCATCACCGGAGATACGTCGCCGATACGCGCATCTGACTTCAATACCTATTGTAATATTGACAAGACACAAAACGTCGCAAGTGCCCATTCTACGCAAACCCATCAGTCATTTCGTGAATGAACACGACAGTATTGAGGTTTGTAAGAATCGTAAGGTAATATGTGATTTGTGGTGACGAATGACGACGTATAGATGTTGAGAATAAGGTACCCAGTGACGTGTCGATGTGGGCCTGTCACTCTCAATCGGATACTTGAAGGGGTGTTGACATATCGCGTCAGGATCTGCTTTAGCGGACATGTTAATTGTTGGGCGAAGAGTCGAAGACGTGCGTAGGAGCAGAACTATAGTACTTACTCTATGCACTTGACCTTCAGAACATGGAATCGACTTTATTTGCTACTGACCCTCACAAATGCTCATATACCTACGAGTACGAGTAAATGTGAAAAATATATTTATATTAAAATACCTACAGTAACTAGGGTTCCGTGCCCAAAAACTTTATTACTAATACCTACTTCACTGTTCGTCTGTCTGTCTGTCAGTCCGTTTGTATGACACCAGTCTGTATCTCATGAACCGTGATAAAAAAACAAGCTTACCGCTTAGTTCAGACAGAGATGGAACTTAATATTGTAACTAGTTATTAAATAAAAAATATTTGTTTATTTGAAAGATAGTTTAGTGCCTAGGTTTGTTTCTCTCACGATATTAGTCTGCCTGAAGTAGTAGGTACGTACCTTCAATGTTGCTAAAAGAAACTATTATACACTTTTCCTACACACATTACTCGAACTTTACAGTCTTTATTAGGTAAGTATTCTTGATCGAAAACAACCTTAGTAACCTTTTTATTAATAATCGTAAACTGCGTAAGTACAATGTAGTACAGTTTACTGCGTGTTTTTGCATAAATATGGCATTTCTTGTGTAATTTGATGATCTCTACGATCGTGATGAGATTCCTAGATAGTGAAATAAAATCTTGCTATATTTAAGAGATGCCATAAACTTAGCAGTTGGAAGGGGCATAACCTCGAATTTTTGCACTTTTTTTAGATTTTTGAGTTTTTACGGTACTAAATATTATTTTGAAGTGTTACCCACACTTAAATAGTTTTAGAATTTAAATTTATTTCTAAAGTCAATCGCATCAATCAATCGTAATGAAAATAATGCTTGATCTAGGCTACGTAGTCCACGCATTCAGCTGCTACGGAGGTCTTGAATTCAGATCTCACTGGAGACATTTTTTTTGGAAAACATTTCAATTTCTGAACTGGTACTATACCTGGATCCGTCGCGTCGAGGGTCTGCGGCGGGGGTTGACTGAGAGGTCCGGGGGTGCCTCCCGAACCGGGGGATCTGACGTCATCGTTCACCGCACCACCGTATGATAGTGATGATGAGGGCGGCCGCTGTAACAACGAAACACAAGTTAGCATACCAAAACCTAAATAGATACTTCAGTCAGAAAATTAGGTCACTGGAGGCGTTCTTTTTAAGAAGCCAATGTCTCAAAACTAGTGACAAAGCTAGATTCTACATTATTAAAAAAAAAAGGTATAAAGTCAGAAGACATTTTCGAGGTAGACCCAAGATATCAAGATCTTGGGTCTACCTCGAAAATTAGACATTAGACGCAGCTCGGAGCATACTACACAGAGTGGTCTGAAATAACTGGACATCATGATTCATGGAAGGAATGGGGCAGGTCTTTGCTCAGCAGTAGGATACAGTAGGCTAACATAAATAAGGTTCAAAGTATTGTTCTCCTTAAAATCTAATAATTTTCCATTGCGGCCTGAAACTCCATTGGCACTCTAACAAAATTGAACACAATTTTTTACAAATAGCCGTGGTCGTATGCCAGTTATGCCACCTTGCTTAAAAAAGTAGGTGGCAGCCACCATTATCCATGGAATATTTATTTGTTTCATACTTTTTACAGTGCGATTTTTCTGTAGTTTTCATTCAACTCATTTTTTTTTAGATTTACTATCAAAAATGTCTATAAAACTTGACTTTTTGATCCACTAGCTTAACAATAACTTCGTGAGTTTCCGCCACTGTTCGGTTAACACTCATCGTTGTAATGAGTTCGCGTCTGCGTACACGCCATTCGAACATTACCCGCCACCTGTTGCTAATGTCCGATTGTAACGAATTAGATCATCCTCTATATTGCAATTTAATGATAACTTAAGTTACGTTGTTAACATTATATGCTATAAAATATACTTAGATTAATTAGGCTAATCGAAAAGTCACCAGTTTCTCAATTTCTTCAGTTGTCGTCCCTCCAGGTCTTCAGGACAGATAGGTCGCCAAGACAGCGGAGTAAGTAAGTACTAATCGAAATGTCATATTCTCTTATTTCTTAACCGACTCCAAAAAGGAGGAGTTCTTAGTCTAAGTAGTATCCTCTTGAGTGGGTTTCTTCTTGATTGGTTTGTCAATCATCTTGACGTTGCCTATTTTATATTCCCTCTATGACGAGTCAGAATAAAAGAAAAGACTTGCAAAAACCAGATGCCGAATATTATGTCATAAATACCTACGTCATAATTTATAAGTAGGTAAGTACCGTTTCAAATAACTTTGGTAGTGAAAGTTTCAGTGTTAGTTTCAAATCCTTATTTTTTACGTTCTTATTCTGATTCGTCTAGAGAATCAGATGGCGTATCTGATTTAATGTAAATGTATCGTAAATAGGACATATTGATAACACGTGTCTATCAATATGTAATTAGATCATCGATTCTTGAAATAGATCGAATTGAAATAATCGTTACTGAAACCGAACAGATTGCATGCGTAGACGCAACACGAGGTTACAGACGCTCCGCTTCTAACAGCTGGAGTGAATAATACATACCTAGTTGTTGTTATTACGATGAAGGACAACATCGTGACGAAACCATCATAGAACTCACCATGTTTCGAAGGCTGTGGACATTTCATTCTGATGGTCGCAGGTTCGAATCTTAGCCGGCAATATAATCTTTTCTATTAATATTTCTACACTATTATAATAAGGAGGACTTTTTTTTGTTTGTAACGAATAGATTCCGAAACTATTGGACAGATTTTGATAAAACTTGGTAGGAGGATACATTTATTTATTGAGAGTAACATAGGCTACTGTTTATCCCGATATTCCCACGGGATCGGGAGTTGCGCGGGTGAAATCGCAGATTCTTATTCTAATGCTTATTCTTAAACAAAGTGATTGACGCACAACGTCTACTTTGAATAGATATACGAAATACTACCCCTGATCATCATGACGGAAGGACAGTCTTTTTCCTTGTACCAATATTTTATGTAAGTATGCATCAAATCGTCTGAAGCAACTCAAAAGAAAAAGAAAATCCCTAGAGAAATGTAAATCTTTCTCTATTCTCCATATCGTTTCAAAACAAGCTTACATTCTAATTCAAAATAACACGAACCGTTTCAAATTAACTCGATTATACGCGACTGAATGATTACTCGATTATATCGATAGCTAATCGAGTTGATTCGATTCATTATAATTATAAATTAAATAGTGTAGTGTTCATTATCGAGATTATGTTAGATTATTTGAAAATGTAATTTAATATGGAAATTATGTGATATAGCAGGAACTGAGATCTACTTAGATGGATTAGCTGGGTATATGAATACACACACTGGCTTATGTTAAGAGTGGATACAGATTAGAAACTTGAAATCGGATTCTGCTTATTATAAAAGAGGTAGACGATTGTTTACTTGGTTTTTAATGTTGAAATCGATCAGAGGAGTAGGGGATCACTTGAAAAAACCAAATGCGGGTAGTGATAAATATGACGTTTTAAATTGTAACAGACCAATCAGATAATCAAACGGTGGTAGGCCTTAGCCGGCGGCTTCTACCACCACCCCCTTGACAAAATAAGTCAAGGTGCTAAGTGACTAGTCACGTTCCATCATGACTGTGTCCAAGCATATCGTTCTTCTCCTATTCGAGCATACTGCATCCTCGACCTCATCGTTCCTTCCCATCTGGTGACATGAAGTCAAAAGCAAGCCTATTTTAAACATGTCTTAACTGACTAAAAAGAAACACCATCAATTTAACTTCGTTAATCAATATAATCAGTGAACCTACCTCGTTATGCACATCCTTACTACAAAATGTTTATTTAAAATCGATTCGTTGATTCTAATTCGTTTCCACCTCACTAGGCACAGTTTTTTGTCCGGAAACGTTAGCCTAATGCGTTCCGTTCACACCATATGCGAGAATACATAAATGACTTACTTTCCTTGTTATTTACTTTATTATAATTACGACTGTTATGTTTGGTGCGGTCGATATGTAGTAAGCTTAGTTGTATTGCCACATTTTAATAATTATTTTAACGACCGGTACAAAAGTTTGTACTTGTTTTGTTTTTTTTCTAAAGGAACCGAAAGTAAATAAAATATTTAAGATCAAAGAAGTAAAGACGAGAATGATTGAATTTTGTTAGAAGATTTAATTTGATTATGTTTTTTGTCCGGAAAAAACAGTCGATCGAAAAATTGGAACAAGGGCGGTAGAAGAAGATGTCTGTAATCGACATCTTCTTTTGGCATTATTCCCATACAGAAGAAATAAAATTTCAAATACCTACAACTACCGTTTATTGATAAAGAGAAATAAATCAACCGGATAAAAAATATCACATATCCATCGAGAACTTATTGTTTTAAACTAAAAAAGGCTTCTAATTTTTATTTTATTAAATCGTTTGGTACCAACATCACCTGGTACAGTAATCCGATCCAACCCTGCGCACGCGACTAGCTCAACAAACACACAAACTTTTGTTCCCAACCCCTATATTGTTCTTTTAGAGCGTGCATTTGACGTGTTCGTTAAAAAACTCAAGGGTTAAAGCAGATCACGGACTTTCTGATAGAAAATGTAGGTACTAAAAATTTAATTATACTAACACTTGCCTACTTCTGCAAACAAAATACAACCGAAGATGTAGCTAAACTTGACCTAGCGCAGCGTCAGGCTAAGCCGTGACGAAGTTTTTGTACCGACTTCCACCTAACAACTTGCAATATGACCTTCATTGTACCGAAAGAAGAACCTATTTCATAATATGGTGGCTGGTTTTTAGATCAACATTTGAATTGCAGTAGAACGGTGAAATGTCTTTGTGATGTTGTCATATGAAAATTGGTGGATTTGCTGTGAGGATGTGTTATAGTGACTGATTACTATGTAATCTTCACAAAATCAAATCACTACATAGTATAAAACAAATTGGCTTTCTCTGTCCCTATGTCCCTATATCCATACTACTCTATATCCATACTTAAAACTATGCAACGGATTTTGATGCGGTTTTTTTTATAGATAAAGTGATTCAAGAGAAAGGTTTATATGTATAATACATGCATAATATAGCCGTGCGAAGCCGGGCGGGTCGCTAGTAAAATATAAAAGTGAACGTCTGGTTTCAAATTCGTCGAATATTCTCGGCCGATAAAAAAGTCTATAGTGTGCTTTGACCGTAAAAAGGGGTCGTTTTTATTCTTTAACTGTTGGTTAAAGTGTTAACCCCCTACAGACCCTGGCATATGATTATTGATTTGTTGTTAAAACTGCGAACAATCAAATTATACTCAAGTAATTGCTGGATTGTGGTTTAAAGTGGCTTTTTTTGTTTATAATATTTTCTGGAAAAAAACATAATTGATTGTTGAAATTGGTTTTGCCGTGTGTTTCTGGAATTATTAAGGGTCAACGTCGATGTAGCCGTTCTGGCAGCTGAAGGTCCAACACCGTCCTATTGTTATTTGTTTTTTCGATTGACATAAAATTTTGTTTTTTACATACAAAATAGATTTGCATTTGACCTCCTCTCATCTGATGGGAAGCAAAAATGAGGTCAAAGATGTAGCATGCTCGTTTGGAAGGTACTAATCACTCTAGGCTTGAGACTCCAAGGTTGTAGCCCAAGGTTTTCCGATGGTCACACACTGTGATTGTCATTTGTTTTCCGATCATCATTTGCTTCTACTTTATATTCCGATATCCATCAAGACTTATTTGAGTAAAACCGCGGGTTGGTGCTAGTTTTTAAAAACAATAAAACAACCTCACACCTCCCTACAAACATAGTTAGACCTGCAGGTGCTAGCCAGGAGCAAAGTAGTAAAATAATAAATCTCCTTGCATGATAGAACGACAGGTGTCTATAATCTATTCAAAATAAATACGTTCAATTAGGAGTTGGTGGTCAACTCGCGTGCCCGCGCGGGCCTGCTGTTGCGTTTTGTTTTACTTAATTGAATGACGGGCTGTAAAGGGTTAAATGTCAAATTGTACCAACACAAGTAAATATATACATTTATATTTTTCTTTACTGACCGAGTAATTTTTTAATTAGCACGCAAGGAATTCGTTCGATTTTTTGCAAAAAAATAAAGGTAATTTCCAAAACATGGTTTTTTAATACTAATAATAGGTATAGTATAATAATAGGTATAGTACATTATAGGTAATTATGTATTGTGCTTAATTTTAAACTTTTTAGACTGCATGTTCCAAAGTCGTTGAAATGAACTTATTAACCAGCGATCCACGGTTTGACCCGCAAAAGTCCTGATCCCGTGGGAATATTAGGATTAGCGTAACTTTTATGTTAATTTAGATCTCCAGCTATCTACGAACCAAGTTTCATTGCAATTGTTATTGCGTGCAAGAGGTAGGTAACAAACATTCTCTACCGATATCCTTCAACAGATGCCATTATGCATATTTTTTTATTAAATTACCTTTTTTATGAATGAAAATTCAAAATATTACATTATTAACGCACACATACTACCTCTCTCATTAAATTAACTTAGGTAAAACATATAATTAAATACTTGGGTGCTTTCCGTATGTAAAAGTCTTTACATAATGTGCACGATGTAGGTTAATACCTAATCCAATGTCCACTAAAACAATACGCATTCAGTCTTTATTTGAAGAGAGGGACTAAAAGAATCTCATGAAGACGTATGGCCACTCAAGATGACAATAGTAAAGTTTCATTTGGGCCAAATTAATGATAATGGAAAAGTCGAGTCGGGCCGCACCGCGCGGGGAGGGTTGACGCATCTATCTTTATCTATAGGCTATTGTGACCAACGGTACCTACATACCAACCGACAATTTCTAGGCTTTACTACTAATAATTTTATCTAGAAATAATATGCCTATGACACTTTAGCTAATACGCAGCTTTGAACGAAAATCCCGCTATCTCACTTTTCAAATATAAAAGTTTATGTTTGTTACTTCTTCAAGCTAAAATTATTATACAGATGGCAATGAAACTTAGAATGTAGATAGGTAGAGTCCTGGAATAGGATATAGGCTACTTTTATCCCGATATTTGGCACATAAATGGGTGAAATCACAGGAAGGAGCGAGTATTACAATCGTGAAAATCTGTACATGGTTTGTTATCTGTTCGAGCAAATACTACTAAACCTATGGTGAAGAAACTTGACATATAGATGTGTCTGTTAAATGCAAGTCTATTTTGTGTTATAAAAAGGAAAACATTTTGTTAAGGTGGAATTTTCACGAATTCTAATTTTTTTTGGTGTTACGTTTGAACGAAAGATTTGACTCCGCCAGCCCCACAACAAGCTCTCTCTACAGATTATAGACCGCGCCATTAAATGTGATTATTATTTCTGCTAATAAGCAGTGGGGACGTTATTCCCACGACATACGATACGAGGCACGCGGCGTCGCTCGCGTCACTTTCGCCACTAGGTCTATGGTTACTGGAGGGTGACTTCGCATTACGAATATTTCACATGAAAGTTTGTTGAGAAAGTATACTCTATCGATATATGATTTTAAACTACCATGGTTAGTCGAGTCGAGTTACGAGTGAAAACAGTGACGAGAGTAGGGGTCCGATATTAAGCTTATGCAGCAAACGCACGCAAAACTTACACGACCTGGTAATAGTGTGTTACGGCTGCCACAAGCTGTCAAGATCCATAAGCAAACTCCAATATCGTTAAAAATGATGTTTGCAACAACATCGAAATATCGGGCTCCACAAAATAAAGACAATAAAAATGGTCAATATCCTGTTTTAAATATACTTAATCGATAAAAAAGAACAATATGAATTGCATCTTACGCGGGTAGACTTACGCGGGTGAAACCTTAAAACACAGCTAGTAAACAAATAATTATCTCAACAGTTCTACTAAAGCAATTAGGTAGAGGTACTAAAAATCGATGTTGCCAGACTTTGAGTCTGGGGGCGGCGAAATACCAATTTGCGGACCACATTCGAAATACATTCGGTTCTTGGTATAGGCGTGGCTCGCATATTGGCGAAAGTTTTTATGATTATGACCCTCGAAGAGAAAAAATATTTTGACACGTGTACCTTGTAGTTTATTTCAACATTTGTGTGACTTGATGACGACTACCTAATCTTTAAGAACAAACCTTAAACTATGCCTTTTAATTAATAAAAATAAATAAGTTTTTTGAAAAAAAAAAAAGATGATACAATTTATTTTACACTAGCTGCGCCCCGCGGTTTCACCCGCGTAAGTCCCGATCCCGTGGGAATATCGGGATAAAAAGTAGCCTATGTGTTAATCCAGGTATCCAGCTATCTAGATATCGAGTTTCATCAGAATCGGTCCATAAGTTTTTGCGTGAAGGAGTAACAAACATACATACACACACACACACACTCATACACACACACAAACTTTCACATTTATAATATTAGTAGGATAGGTCCTGAATTTCATTTTGACTTGACTAAAATTGACCTAAATTGTGTGAAAATGTCATTAAAATTAGTCAATTTAATTAAAAATGGATAAAATCATAGTTTTTCATTGAAGATTTGTCGCCAATCAAAGATGATGGACTTTGTAAAATAAATTGTACAATTTTAATGAGACTTTTAAACAATTTAGATTAATTTGAGTCAAGTCGAAATATACTTCAGGTACTATCTAATATTTTTCGTCGAAAGTAAATCTCTGCGACGAAATTTTATTAAACATTTTCTTATTGAAATAATTAAGTAAGAATATTTGTCGTTTCTTTAGACACTGGCAAAATTTGTTGAAAAATAACAGGTACAAATATTAAAAAAATTGATTTGAATTAAGTTTTCACACAAAAGACTTCAACGAACGCTTCTAGTAGCAATGCAAAACACATAAAAATATAAAACCTATTCTAAAATGTAGGTTCCTAAAAGATTACAAAGTACATAAAAATATTTTATGGTCACTAACCATTTAGAACATAATTTAATTTAATTCATATTATTCGGAAAGTGTTGCCAGTCCAAGGACAATTTTTATTGTTTTTTAATCTATGCCACTAATGTCACATGCCATAAAAAATACGTGATTAAAATTGTAATAAATGGCGCCGCCTATAAGTTATGAGCTTTCATACAAATTGTTTATTATGTTAAGTTTGGTTTGTTGACCTTTGATTAACGGGGTTTTTAACTGAATTTAAAAAAGGAGTATTGTTTTTACAGAGTTTAGTTCGTGGTTATAAGGGACTATCTGATTGATGAGTTAGAGTGATGTCGGCATAATAAATGCCACCTGCTACCTTAATTAAAAACTAAATATTTCGTGAAATAGGAAAAACTACTTAAAAACAAGTAATCACATAAATTTTTGTTTTATTGTCAATCTGTAAAACAATTCCAACGGATTTTCTTCGGTGAAGGAAAACATCGTGGTAAAACCAGTGGCTGAGTTATATCGTATTTCGAGTTCTTTCCTCTGGACACGGTCGACTAAGATGACGGGTTATAATGTGCCTGGAAAGCCTGATCCATCCTCATGCAAAAATGACCCAACACAGGACCTGTGTTGCGGAAAACAGCTCCAATACAAGTACAAGTAACTTTAAGATTTTTTATCTTTTATCCCATCGATCTATAGAATCAGTGTTATTCGTCATCGGAATGTTAAACAGTAGGTATGTATAAGTGTTTTGGCTAAGTTTGAGCTGTAGTTCTCCGAATTTAGACAAAACATTTTCTTCATTTTTATTTGCACTTTTTTTTCTGATGTTATCAAAAGTCAGTGACCGTCATGGGAAAATATATCAGTCTAGCTAGCCTGAGATAACGTGTCAATTTTACGTAATTTGAACCTTTTATCTACAATTTAAAGTCCAATATCGCGTGCTCTGATAAGGAACCGTTTCAAGTGTTTTGTGATTTCTCATTTTGGAAATCCCTTGTCCCAAATAGATTGATAAAGTATCAAAATATAAAATAAATATATAGGTTTTTGATACACTTATATCTGTACCTAATTATTTTTTAAAAATTACCAGGATGTCAGAAAATACGAGGACATTTCAAATTACAAAATTCTATTTTTTATTGTTTAAAATAGAGCATTAAAACCAATCATTAAATGACTTAATATATCAGAGATCATAAGTAGATACTAAAATATATTATCTAAATAAAATTTAATATTCAATCTCATTATTAGATCTAGATTATTCTTGAATCCTAAATAGAAATACATCGTCTTCATTTCAATAAACACATTTAAACTATTTACCACCACACCATGTGTTTTTAATTAAATGCAAAACGAACTACCAGGCCAGCAGAAAATAAGAAGAATTTTAAATTAAAAAACATATTAAAACTTTGCACTTTAAATGCATGGGAAAATTAATATAAATACGGGGATATTTGCTTTCAGTTTTAATAATAAGGTTATAAAAATACGTTTTCATTACTCATACTCCGAAAGTAGGTCTAAATATGCCTGAAGAGCGTGTAGAAAATAAAATTTCCAGCCCTAGGGCTTTTCTCTTTCACTGACAGCTGTCATGTCAAATTATGGCTTCGCACGACTTGTGCAATCTGCATGTAGCCAGTATCAGTATCATTACGCATTAGGAACTTCAAAAACCTAACCTCCTTGCTTTTTTTTATAATAATTATGGCTTGGCACGGCTCATGCATACTGCCAGAGTTTAGTACTAAGTATTTTTTTTCTCAGTAATCAAATTCAAGTAGGTACCTATATTTAGTTCAAGATATCTTATTTAATAAAATAAATGTAAAGACGAAAATGGTCAAAGCGACCTATGACCATGCCGCGCCGCCCGCCCGCGCCCTGTCGATGTTGCTGATGTCGTACGTTGAGTAAAAAAAAACTGGTGGGAAATGCTAGCATTTTCAAATTATTTTAAACGTGTCAATTAGTACTATTTTTTCTTATTTTATTATGTTTTTGTGTTAAGTTTTATCTGGTTTTTCATTTATGATTGTGTATTTTGTGTAAATAACATTTTCTAGACAAACCGTGTTACAAAAACTGTAAGTTAAATCTACGGACTTCGCGTCATTTCCCAATGTTGGATTAACTTATTAATAAAAACTTCTTCGATAAGTACCGCCGTATTTAAGTATTGAATACAAATAGCAGAAACCTAAAAAAACACTACATAATGTATAACCTCTTTGGTCCCATCCTTGTAAGAGGATCACGTAGTATGGACACATGAGTACCTACTCATGTGGTATGGAGTCTCATAGTCTCATTCACTCTCGTTGTTATGAAGAATTTTATGTATTATTCGTAATGAAAAGCACAGTGTTTACCTCGGGTGAAAGACTCATTAAGTCCCTCGAACTATTAGCGCCCTCGCTACGCTCGGGCGCCAAACTCCGTCTCGGGACTTGTAATGAGTGACTTTCACACCTAGGATAACAATGTACTATTTATTTAACTTTAAGTTATAAAATTAATTGCAGTTATTGTATGATAAAAAAATTTAATTGATTTTGATGTTACAGTGTCATGTTTGTTTTGATAGCAAACTGCACTAATATTAAAATTATAATTAGTAATTACACTTAAAAGTTACTCTGAACTTCTTGCAAAAGTATTATTTTATTTTAGAATCGGCAATTTTATTCGTCTGTTGGAAGAAAATAAACAAAATTTATATACCTACCGTTTAACTTTAATAGCAAAAAAATAAAAATAAATTTAATCACCACGGACTAGGAGCACAGGACTAGAAGGAGGTACACGGGCAGAGTCTCGGCGAAATTAATATGTGCTCATTTAATATGCTAATAGAGCAGGCTGGCCCTATCTTCGTTGTCCGAGCCGTTCAATCAACGTGTCCTTTAAGTCGGTATCTTAGTGCAATCTCCTTGCCTCTTATACCGCCCTGGTACTTAGATTTATTACCACTTGATTTAAACCGGTTTAATTCTTGTTGCGATGTTTTTAATAGATTATTTTTTTTAGTTAATAATTTCAAGGAAAATGCTTAGAAGATACTATTTTTCTCAATATTTTTTCATTTTATCAAATCAATCATACATTGCGATCGTTCAATATAATATAATTCATCAGGCAGAGTGGACAATTCTCAAAATTTCCCACGCCAAAGGGTTGATTCTACAAACGAAGCAACTGTATCTGGGTCAGAATTTCAATAGCCAATCAACGTCGATTGTGTTATATATAATGTATAAATAGTGTTTAATTGTATAGAATAATAGAGTAGGGATAGCATTGTTTAGGTACTTCATGTCTGTGTGTGAAGAGGGTGATGTAAAGTAGGTTTGTAACAAATGTTCCCATTTCTTCGTAGATATTATCTAAAATATGTACCTACTTCAAAAATACAAATCTTTAAGAACATAATATAAGACATCATTTAAATAAAAAGTGTTTTTGAAGATGTTTTGAAGGCATGTTTTCCTACTGGTTTAATTTGGAATTAGTTATGCCTCCGGTGGTATTAGTTACTAGATGAAGAAGGGACCTTTAGAGGCGACCTGAAAAAGTACAAAAAATAAATCAGACCACCATAGAGAACAGGAAGATTTGATTCAGTTTGCCTGTACCAGAGATGGCAAAACACAATTTTTAAATCTATTTTTTTTTTTCAAAGTTGGCATATTTTTTTTAAATATGCATAAAGTTCGAAAAGTACGAAATTCTAGTAAAGTTAAATAAATTGACATTGAACAAATTTTATCTCTAAATATAAAAATCAAAGTCCTGACTACTGACTAATATATTAACTCACAGCTCAAGTCCATGGATGGATTAGGCTAAAATTTGCCAAGCAGATAGCTATTATGATATAGGCATCACTAAGAAAGGATTTTGGAATTCGCGGTTGAAATCTAGTTATTAAATAATCAAAAGTAATAATAATAATAATAAATAATATGTTTATTGAGTTCTCCACAATAATTATAACAATCAGTTTAAGCTACTTAAAGTGGGAGTCAAAGTCCTAATTCATAAAAAGAAATAGACAATTAGAGAATAGATGTTCAAAATATACTTAATGAGTTCACAGATATACATACAGATAGAAAACTATTAATATTAACAAGTACAAAGGCATAGATCATTAGGTATTCAATGTGTTGGAACGTATGCATTATTCAATCGAGATGGTCAGCGGGGCTTCCTACTAGCCTTCCGGTTATTTTGTCTGGAAGGTATAGTTGGTAGGTGAGAGCTTTTTGCTACGATTGGCGAACTAAGCAGTAGTCTAAACACGTATCGGACAAGGTGGTCAAAATGTAACTACGGAACGCTTTCCGGTATTATTGGGTATTCTCTTAAGATTTCCTAACGTAATGTTTGAAAGAATCAGAAACGAATATGTTACTAGATTGTATTAAAGGGGTATTTTGCAGCGAAATCGCATAATCTCGATTTTACTCAACTAAGTTTCAAGTTTTAGTTCCTTAATCTTCAAAATTTTGCAATTTCGCTGCAAGAGAACCATAAGTCCAAAAGTGAGATATTTGGTTGTTGTTTTGCAACTTTTTTTTAGCATTCTGTCCAAAAAAAAGTTCCATTAATTTTACGTCTTTGATCTTTTGTTTCTTATACTGTGTTTATACTTTATTATTTTCAGTTATTAAATAAATAAATAAATATTTCAGGACATATTACACATCGCCATCCAGCCCTAAGCTAAGAAACTTAATGCTTGTGTTATGGGTGCCAGATAACGGAAAAACTACTTATATACTTTTTTTTTTTGTAAATATATACTTATTACACATATAGGAAACACCCAGAACCAGAAACAAGAATTTATGGTCAGCATAAATACTTGTTCCCGGCGGGAATCGAACCCGCAACCTTCTGCGTCGCAGTCGGGTGTTCACCCGACGCGCCACAGAGGTCGTCCTTTATTTTGTTGGTTATTAATGTTTTTGTATCTTGTCTTGTCTCAATAAATGTACTTATTTACTTTCTTTTCTCTCTTTCACTGAGGGAAATTTAGAAGTTATATGTAAAAAGTTATCTATGGTAGGATTGGTAGAATGTTTTCCCCAAAACGAAATTCTGCAACTATCGACACATTCATTGCAATTAGAATAAACACTAACTCGCTAATTATTATAATACGATGACAACTCAATAACATTTTATATCAACGTACTTAGCTACTTATTTGTTTATATTTAATGCATTTAATTATTTATAATCCAGTGCATCTAATTAATTAAATTCACCTTATTTATAGCCGCAGTTTATTTATTTTTACGATTAGTAAATGTCAGTTTTTGATATTTACGATTAACTTAGTGATTAATTAATATTCTGTCACTTATACTGTGAATAATTAATTTTTGATACTTGAAGCGGTGCTTTGTGAATAGTAATTTACATGTTGAAGATTGTGTGCAATTTTTTATATAATCATTAAAGATATAGCGGGCTTTTAAAATACATAGCTTCTTCAAAATTGTTAACATGTTACGAATATAAAGTTTTGATACTGTTTAATTCTTCATTATTATTTATAGACCTATCTTATAAATAAATAATTAGTTTATAAGCTGTGAGAATTAGAACACCATCGTTTTAAGATTTATAATCAACACAGATACCGATAATCTACACATAATTTCTAAAACGAATCAATCAAAATATGTAAATCTTGTTTATATTTAAATTGAACCACTAATACCACTTCAAAAGTCATTAAAGAAAGAGTCAATAAAAGAGACCACATTCAATCAAATATTCAAATCGCATTAACAATGTCACCGAATTTAATAAAGCTTTCGATTGGGTTCACTACGCGCTTTTCTATGGAGCTTTTTTAACAGGCTCTTTTCATAGTGGGTTTAAAGGGTTTTTGACGACAACAAAGCCTGAGTTTAATTAACCGGAGCTTAAAGCTTAATTGTAAGTGCAGTTAAGCTACGTAACACGTGTCGAGTCCCGCAAGGCTCGGTCCTGGGACCTCTTCTCTTCATATTCAAATGATATGGATTTTCAATGTCTTATTGGTAAGTTTCATTGTTGTTGTGTGAACAGCGATTAGGTTAGATATTGATAGTCTTCCCCTTGCAGCGGCAAAGCATGCTGCAAAGCATTTTCCCTACAAAAAGTTATTGATATTGATCAATTCTGTTTTTTAAAGAGCCAGTTTGTTAAAAAGCAAAAAAAAACACAATTTCTAATAATTTTGTTCTTATGGCTCATAAAGGACATGACCGATGTTGATAAAACTTGGTTTTTCGATAGGTAAATTAAAGCCTGGGGATAACAGAAGCAAGTTTTATCTCACAATACTACCACGAGATCGAGTCTTAGGTAAGTGAGTCCATAGAACAAAATTATACCATTATAGGTCCAGTGACAAGCTATTTTATAAAAACAACAATGTCGACTAGAAAATGTATATGGTATATCATATTAATTATCGTATAGTATGTATTTTATTGCTTTCACACCTTCCCCATCTTATACTCGTAGATATTTGTTAATTTGTCTTCTTGTATAGTTTAATTTACACTTGGTCGGTTTGATTTGATGTCATTAATTGCGATGGTATGTACAGTAAGGGTCATAAGTAAATAATCAATTTGCTACAATAATACTATGAACAAGTATTGGAGTTACGACCTTCTTCTAATTGACGTTACAAACAAACCTAAATACTTGAATTAAAAGTACTCAGTGTGATTATTATTTTCAACATGTTAGCTAAGTCTTTAGTTGGCTGAGTGATATAAGCCGCCACCCGCTACACCAACCGACGTGGGTTTGATCCACAGGTTACGTTGTTAT
This sequence comes from Idaea aversata, assembly GCA_907269075.1. Taxonomy (NCBI): domain Eukaryota; kingdom Metazoa; phylum Arthropoda; class Insecta; order Lepidoptera; family Geometridae; genus Idaea; species Idaea aversata. The sequence continues at coordinate 13,113,031 of OU026100.1, read as the reverse complement.
AATGTTCAAATAGTGCTGCACGGGATTGTAAACGTAACGGTGGGCAGAGACTTATGACCGTGGACTGTACAATGGTTAAAGACTTAGGTCAATATTGTTTTTTATATTTTAATTAGAGATATTGGTAACATGTTTTATCTAAAAGCTATAGATGGCGCTATCTAAATTCAATAAATGTCTCTGACCACTAGCCATAGTTCCTTGGACCTAAGCTATGTTAATTATCAAGTTCGAATGGTTGTCAATGTAGAAATTAAGATTTTGGTAGGTAGGCACTCGTAGATACCATAATGAAGCTTAGTTCAATTTAGCTTATGGTGAGTCGTCATAGTTAAAAAGTAACAAGTGGAAACGTATTTTGATCTAGCGTAGTGAAGCCATAAAAAACAATTATCACAATAATATTTGACATCTGTCACTTTGACAACTGTCAAATATCACTTTGACATCTGTCAAATGTCAGTTTGACAACTGTCAAATGTCACGGACATCTGTGAAATGTCACGGACATCTGTGAAATTGCTCAGCGTTCTGTTTTCACATATATGCTGATTAAAAGCTACATAATTTTCGTCATATATTTTCACGGGATCGGGACTAACGCGGGTGAAATCGTGGGGAGCAGCTAGTTGTGATATAAAAAAAGAAATGGAACCAAAACATTAAACATTTTGACCGTAATCTTACTATCAATGCAAAAGCTAAACGCATTTCTATTACCTACGGTTTATACGAAACCGCAACCGGTTATCAGGAAAACCAAACAGTAATTACCGAACAAAAACAAATAGAGGAAAAATCATTAGGGGAGAGAATAAGGGCTGATCACAATGGTGGGTCGACAATAGTCGGTGAGATTACTTCTGTCAGACGTCGGGGGTGCACGCGCCCTTACAACAAACTTTGTTTGGTTATAACGACAATGAATAAATAAAAATAATAAACACTAGTGTTTGAATATTTGCCTGCTTGTTCCTCTATTGTTAGATTTAGGTATTGAAAAGCTAAAGCGTGTTAAACGATTTCGAAACAAAGAAGTTACCTATAGACTATAGAGTAAGCATATAGAAAAACTTATATTTAGTACAAAACTAGCGACCCGCTCCGGCTTCGCACGGCTATATTATGCATGTATAATACATATAAACCTTCCTTGAATCACCATATCTATTAAATAAAACCGCATCAAAGATTCGTTTTAAAGATCTAAGCATACATAGGGACAGACAGCGGAAAGTGACTTTGTTTTATACTATGTATGTAATGATAATGATAAAGGTGCAACAAAAACTCTTTAGAATTTCACTGTGCACCAGTGAGCGTAGTTATACAAAAGATTATCAGCGCTCCGCGGTTTCACCCGCGTAATTCCCGATCCTTTTGGAATATCGGGATAAATAATAACCTCTGTTACTCTCAATAAATCAATATATCCTGATACCAAGTTTTATCAAAATCGGTCCTAACCGACAGGGGGTGGAGATCGCTAACCGGTGTCTTATGCGATGCTCGTATGCCTGTCAAAATTAAAGGAAAGATCTACAGGACGGCAGTGGGGCCGGCTATGATGTACGGAGTGGAATGTTGGCCGGTGAAAAAGGCACATGTACAAAAGCTGCACACAGCGGAGATGAAGATGCTGAGGTGGTCCGGAGGTGTGACGAGGCTAGACAAAGTACGAAACGAGCATATCCGTGGTAGTTTTAAAGTCGCCCCCATATCGGAAAAGCTAACAGAGAGCCGTTTCAGATGGTATGGTCACGTGATGCGAAGAGACGAGCAACACGTTGTTAAGAAGGCTTTGCAACTGCCTGAACACAAGAGAGGTAAAGGACGACCTCCAGCTACATGGTGGACCAGCATGACGAAACTCATCACAGAGGAAGAATTGCCCGACCCGCCAACCCAGGACAGATTGTCCTGGCGCCAAAAAATTAGGAGAGCCGACCCCACATGAAGTGGGAAAGAGCAAGGAAGAAGAAGGTCCTGTAGTTTCGGAGCTTAATCAATGCAAAGAAACAATCAAATCTTTCCTCTTCATAATATTAGTATAGACAAAAATAAAGAAGAACAATAACATAATAAGTATAATATGCAAACTAGGTATACAATATACAAAATTATTACCATATTTACCAGCGACTCCTGTAATGGCAAACAATAATTTTCATTATTTATTATTATTTTAATGATAATTAGCTATTGTAAGACGAAGGTAACCAATTATTCCGATCAATTATTATTTTAAAACATAATTAATATAACAATTAAATTAATAAAGTAGTTCCAGAATAACAGAGAAAAGTAACAAGAATTAGGTATTTTAATTATTAAAAATCTAGTTAATTTAAAAGTTATTCTTGTACACAATAAATAATGTGGAAAAATTAAGTAGAAAATGTATAGTTTATTTGTTTTGGTTAAAGATAGCATGTTCTATTGTTATTAAGCTGATTAATTTTGATTCTATCCGCTTCCTATGAAATTAATTACTGTACAGTAACAAGACACCTGTATTCAATTTTAACTGCAAATGAACCCGATGAATTCATGTTTTTGACCTAAGTAAAGTAAACAAAAAAAATATTTTGGAAAATGACCTAAAGTTACTAAAAATACACTTTCAACAAAACTAAAATCAAAGACTTTGTGAAAAAAATGGTGGTCTGTTAAGTCGGTTAACGGACGATATTTTTACGTGATAACGTCATAATAAAACATTGTCAACTTGTCAACAACATTTATGTTCCCGTAACGTGAGCGCGACGTCACACTTTTTTGTGAGTGCAATACGGTGTTCATCGATTTATAAGACATTATCACGACAAAAAAAAGTAGGTCAATTGACTAATGAAATTAGGAATTTTCAATAATGACCCGATCATACTTGGGGTGAAATGAACATGCAAGTAATTTCAAATTCTTGACCTCTTTGACATCATATTTATATATAGGCGGATGTTGACTTTAAATCAAAGTCCAAAAACGGTAATAAAATCACAGATGCGGCACAAAAAAATATTGTAAAATACTAATAAGTAACGGTTAAAAATAAGAAACATAACTTTACAGACGAAAACAAAAAAAACTTGTCACTACAAATTGATAAACACAACCTTACTCGAAATGGTGAAACCCTGTCCCCCTAAAAGGGATGTACAATAAAAAATATAAAGAAAACTTAGCGATATCAAGTAACTTGTAAAAGAAATGATTGAAAGAAGTAAACGTTTCGAACATGTCCCAAAGTGTATTAAAACTGGTGAACTTTTCGCAAAGTGAAAGGAGACAAAGTGAAATAATATAAATACTTTCAATAATAAAATGTTGGGTTTGGCTGGTTAGACTTTTTTTTTGGAGTACAAGTGAGGAGCGATTAAGAACGAAGACTGTTTTTACAGCGTTTTACCGCTATCACATCTGACTGATAGGAGTTTTGTGCCATATCTGTGATTTTATGACCTTTTTTGGACTTTAATTCATCCATGACATCGTCAAATACCGGTGACGATGCGGTCTAAGATGTAGCACACTTTCCTAGAAGATACCTATTCACTCGTGACTTGAAGATCTGACTACCTGATGGGTAAAATTGAACATTGAAAGGCAGACCACAAACATCGATATAAACTGTAAAACAGACGCAGGCAACTGATGCATTCTCTTACTTTGCGAATTGGTGTCTAATAACAAATGACGAAGCAAAACGCTTAGTGCGGGTCTCCGGGATTTCCAACATTGAAAGAATGGAGAAGACAACAAGTTAAAGGGTCAGAGTGAAGAGATTACAAACATACAAACAAACTTTCACATTTTTATAGATTGGATGACATTAACTTGGGTCATATAGTTATATCATCAAATCGCTTTTCTCTCATCCCCTTCACCACTATCACAGGACGTCTTTAGAGACGAGATAGAAAATTTCCATCATGCATTATGATAAGAACCAGGGACAGATACCTCAAACTTTTGTTCCCCGTATAAACTTTGGAATAACTTTATTTCGCTGGAAACATTTTACCTACATTTCCGTCGTCTTTCTTATATATTTGTCAGATTATCTTTTATCATGACACGTACATCGATATCTGTAATTAAAACACTAATAACTAGAATATAATAATTACTATCTATAGTTAATGGTGATTATTAATGTTAAGTAGATTTTCTATTTTATCTATATCAATAATTAATATTTTTAATCAATCTTCGTCTTTCAAGTTATTATGAAATTCGAACTTCTCTTATCATATGAAAATTTGGTATTTGTATATTTTTAGAACACTATTCTTTACGAGTTCTTTCTTCAGACTTTCTTCCGACGAGTTTCTTGTGTCTTCTTTTTATTGATTCTGATGGCATCTTAACGATTAAGACGATTTAATATGATCTCTTGCAAATGATTCCAACTGAATTTAGGAATTGAGTTATTTTTCTGGACACGGTTGACTAAGTTTAAAGGGTGGTATAGGTTCTGGGCAAACCTTCTCCATCTAATACGTTTTCTAGGCACCACAGCGCTCTGAATAACATTGATTATAGTTGCTGGCGTTGTATCATCTAGATAAAATTTCAATGCATTACAATCAAAATATTATGTCTTTGTAAATATTTTAAGTACACACAAACTTTCACATTAATATTATTAGTAGTATATTCATAATAGACTACTTCCTTAAAGTTGAAGGAAAAGCAATAAAATCAAAACAATTTAATCAAATGGTTACATTTCAAATAATATTGATATACTTTACAAAAGTTTTTTATCGTAGGGTGAATCGTAGAATGAATAAGAAATGAATCAGCCGGAGAAGGACATAACTTTTCTATTATCCAATTTTTTGGTTGTACCTAACTTTTTTATTTAAAATTGTTACAATTTATTTTTACTAAACAATTTAAACAAAATATCATTTCTACCATTGAAGGTTTGTAGAGCACCTATGCCAGCTAAGTTGACTATTTCTAGAAGAAAGTTTCATCACGATATTTTCCTTCGCCGTTAGAGCAATGTCAATTAGCGCACATATACATTTTCGTAAGAGAAATCCATTGATGCACGGCCAACACACGTCTAAAGCACTACAACTATCTGAATAGCAAGGATTGCTAGCGCTGTATCATCTAGGTTAGATATAATAGGCCAATATCATTAGGTATCTCTATTCTCTTTTTACCAATTTTGAGCGACAAGGAAAGCATCTTATCATCGACACCTTAATATTATCTTTTACTATTATTATTAATCCACATAACATTCCCATGTTACAAAAATAACATACAACATTTTTATCAGCGTCAATATTTACCCAATAATACCCACTTTGGAAAGATTTACGATCATCCAAGAAATCGCAATGTATGACGCAAGTTATTTTTTACAATATTTAGTAATTTTTTATAACTATTTTTACGTAATTTTATGTAATTTTGATTGATTAGACAGGTAAGTATTTTAATATTATGTTGATTATGTTATTTAAATTCTTTTTTCCTTAAAGATTAATATGATAGTAAAATTTTGGACAATTAAATTTATTACTCTGAATGTCATCTTTGGCATTGTATTTTAAGATTTATTGTCTCATTTATAACGTAGTATTTTTCTTTTGATAGAAGTTAATTTGAGGATGGAATTAAAAGTTGTATCGTTGTATTTTTGGATGTGCATTTTTTCGTAGAAAATATTTTCACAAATCAAATACAGAGTGCTAGCTTCGGCAGTTTATAAAATTAAAAGTAAATCATTGTATGCCAATACATATATGAGATTTAATCTATATTAGTTCGTAAATGATATTTTGTGACGACTTGCAGAGATAGCAACAAATATATTTACGAAACGGACCCCAGATATAAATATCCCAGTGATTTATATCAAAACTGTTTACAAGACATTCTTAATGTTCCAAAAGATTCGGAATCCCGTATTAATGACGATCGCTTCCTAACATTCGTACTTACTAATAATAGTCACCCTTGCACCCTTTAAGAAATACTAATAGAAACTGAATAGACAGACGATCCATCACTCTTACCCTATTCTATGTATTATTTATGGGGACATCCTGAGCTACCCACTGCTAATCTTTCAATATCTTCAATTCTCCGTACAACTTTTGGGGATCACATGCTCCTTTTCATAACAAATCTTAAAAACCCTAACGCTATTGATTTAAGGTCTAATTTCGAACGGAAAAATGACATTATTACTGTTAATGGAACTGTAGAGGAATCTGCAGATGGTATTGACGCTGCCGACCTAGACGATCTTGTATCTAAAGAAATAAGGCTCAATGTTGATTGTGAAGGTGTAAAATAAATTGTTTAGTTAAAATATCTGTAGGATTTGTTTGTTTTGGTAAGGAATGAGAGTAATGGCTGCGTATTGGATGGTACGGAATTAATAGCGGTTCACTTAATGAATTTTAGTTATGAAAGTCACTGGTACTAATGGATATCATTTTTATTTATTAAACAAGCATATAAGGGAGTGGTTAGGAATAAAATAACAGAAATTCCCATTGTTTATATAAGTAAAAAGATCTTAGATAGATCTACATCAAAATAAAAGACCGAAGAATCTCAAGATGTGTTCTTGTGATACGGTAAACATTATTAAGATGAAACACGATTTTATATGTTTTGATAAACATTTAAAGCATTTTAAGTAAGTTCAATTTAAATACAGCTTTGTATAGCTTGTCGTTGTGACTACAAATTCATTTGAATAAATATATAGCAATAAAACAGTTGGTTTTTGTTCAATTATTTACAAACTCGCAATAACTGTTCTTAAAATCGAACATAATTTATTGAAATAGATATTTGTTATTGTGCACTTACGCAAGGCTAATGCCAGTCATTCCATAAGACAATACAGTTCTATACGATGTAATAAAGATTTAGTAGTCATTATGGATAAAGCGAACACGTTCCTAAATACTACTCTAATGGTAGACTCTAATCCTCAAATACTCTCTCGTGTTTCCTTTAAAAAAAATCAACATATTCACCCAAAGATAAAACAAAATCGAGCCGTGCGTCTATTTCTATAAATACAACACTTAGAGATGTGGAGAAAAAAATATTTTCGAGATTGAACGAGAGAGGGCCCAGAATAGATCCCTGTGGGACTCTTTACGCCCGTAACAGGACGCTGCTTCTTGTTTTGCGCACTTCTCTTTATTTTTTCTTTTTAAAACAGTCTAGTGGTACACAGAGTATGCACGTTCGTCGACTTCTATAATGTGTTTTTAATTGCTAATAATATCTTAGCGATTCAAACTAAAATAGTATACTTATCCTTACCTTTCCTCTAACTAAGATAGTAAATAAACAAAAAAACTAAAGTAAAAATTACAAAAGTAACTAATAAGCAATTATACGAGTGTATTTTTAACCGTTCTATTCATCATGCGATGTTAATTTAAAAATGGCTGGTTATAATCGAAGCGATGCGCCCGCGCCTCATTAAGGCACTCGTAACGAGTGTTCGTAAATCAAACGGACACCCATAGGGCATTCTCTTGAATTTCAAATAATAATGCGAATCGATTTTAATAAATCGAAAATGTCCGTTCGGATGATCGATTTGCAAATGTAGATTATGTTTTGTGACTTTGGTGTCATTGTTTTTAAAGGATGCGATCGTTGCTAGTATAATTTAGTATTATTTTATGATCTTTCGTATTTGTAACACTCATTCAGTTTAAAGATTTACTTTGAAGTATAATTTTATACCTTTGTAATTTGTGTCATTCTGTTAACAGCCACAAGAAAATGTTAAAATTGTGAAACTCAATATAACTGTTTTCGAAACAAGTCTACACTATTAAAGACACTAAGGTATCAACGTTAAAGCATATAATGGCGTTCAGTTCTCAGCCAACAACACTAAAACAACAAACAAATACAAGCTATAATGCTTTGGAATTAACGTGTAAAATCTGATACCGACACTGTCTGTCTGCAAATATCAGCAGGTGACAAACAAAATTTGACTATCCCAATCAAATATTAAGGTGTAAAATCGATTGCTTCCGACAGGTTGTCGAGACAAAAGGGTGATCTTGGTCATCATGACCCAGAATGCGAGCAGCCGATGCCAAATAATTGACAAACCCGATGTCATCGTAGTTCAAGCCTGCTGCCAGATTGCGTGTCGCAATTATAGATCTAAAATGAGATGGGAATGTCATACACGCCTCAAGAACCATGTACGTGTCATGTATGCTCTTCCAATTATTTCATTATTCTTGACGGTTTCTTTACGTCAATTATTTACCAAAGTTTAAAGTCAACCCTTTATTAAATTGAGGCTATCAGTAGCGGACTGCTAGTGATTGGACATTATTGGTCCAGTCCGAAATTATCCAATAGAAATTCAAACCCGCATGTTGGAATGAATGCGTGTCCGTTTAAGAAAACAATTGACACTCCGGGATGGGATGGTTCGTTCAACCCGTTAGTGAATCATCTGAGTAGAGAGGTATATCGTCGTGTCGGTTGGCATGGGGCCTAATCGGCGGGTGTGCGGTGCTACAATATATTTGTGAGCCGTCATCGGGACTCATTCTTCAGCTGGTTGGGAGAGCTCGGTGACTGACGGGGTGGGGGGTGTCGAGCTTGACAAATTGATGGTCCATCACCACTCGCTGTTGCCGACTTTCATTCACTTGTCTCTTGGTTGCCTTGCCACTTGTCAGTTACCTCTATTGATACAATTTTGGGACCAAACACGTTTCAGTCGTTCACTCTTTCTTTTTTTTATTTATGTCTTCTACAATAATATTATAAAGAGGAAAGATTTTTTTGTTTTTATGTTTGTAACGAATAGGCTCTATAACTACTGGGCTGGTTTTGATGATCTTGGTAGTCTCAAACCGGCCCAGGTCTTGGAGGATACATATTGATTCAATAATAATAACATAGGCTCTTTTTATCCTGATATTCCCACGGGATCGGAAGCTACGCGGGTGAACAGCAGATAGAGCGCTGCTAGTATTATACTTAGTACCAATTCCTTTCCAATCTTTTATTAAATTTTAATGGCATATTTTTGTCATATTAGACTATTTTTAAAGTTTTAATTAAGCTTAATTTTAGGAATATGCCTTTTTTGTAAAAAAATTGAACAAAAACCTTCCTTAAACTACCTAAAATCGTATCCCGATATAATGGCCGAACAGCAAGAAGCAGGAGACGTAGTCGGTCGCTAACGAGAGAAATCCGATCTCTGTAACTGATACACTCATTATGCAACGCGGTGACGCCTGCTTTGATGCTATGTATCGCTTTTGTATTTTTATATCAGTAATTTACATTGTAACTTTGACTTAAGATATTGGTAGAGAATCTTAAAGGTAGATCAGATAGTAGGAACAGAAAAACAAAGCCGTTTTAAATTTTAGTTAATTTAAACTTGGGAGACAGATTTCTGATAAAAATGAACCTGGAGAAAGCCATCTTAAACCGGCAAATGACGAAGCGCTTTGTAGAATAAATCATTAGAACTATATATTCAAGAGAGCCTGAAATTTAACCAATCTGGGGTATAAAAATAAACGCAGTAAAAAGTTAATTGATTATGTTTATGAATGGCTCCTGAATATGGTTTGACATCTTTACGTTTTTTCACAATGTAGACAAGTCATAAATGAAAATGACATAATTTTTATCTCAAAATCAGTACTGCACAAAGATCATTTTATTCCTTATTGGTAACTGATGACGAAACTACGGTTTGATAAACTGCCAAAATAGGTAGTTACTTAGTTCAAGGCTAGATAGTGCTGTGTGCAGTGTAATACTTACAATAAATATAAAAACTAATGTGAAACACGAAGTGAATTTTGATGAGAAAAACAAAATATCTTGCAAGGATACTGCTGAAAAATTCGCAATTGACTATGTAAATATGGTGATTTGTAAAGTAGAGTCATTGACCTTACACATATATCTGAATATTTATCAATGAGAGATTCTGATCAAGTAGTTCCATTATCCCTCGAAAGTAATGCACAGAAAGTAGACGGTAAAATCAAACTGAAAGATAATTCTGATTCTCCTTTTTAAGAGACGGTTAGAGAAAAATCTATAGGATATCCGAATATGCCTTCAAACTACCAAAACTTATTTCTAAATACTGGGACTTTCAGTTTGAGTTACCCTACTCTTGACCACGAGGATCTTGCCCAGAAACATTCCCCATTAAAATAATGCCATCCAATGACGAAATCGGAATTAGTTTAGAAAACATAAGTTGTTTTCAAAATCCTCTCCCCACGTTTTTCAGTGATACTTCCTTATGTTTTTGTCACTTTTTGTCAATGCATCGAATGAGATCACGTCCACGAATAACAAGCGACATCTGCGATACAAAATTAAATCAACATTTATAACTTTTTGTGTTTTCCCAACCAAACATGTCAATAATTAGTGGTGCCAATAATTAAACCCGCGATATTTGATCAACAAAAACCTATGAAGTAGGCATTCAGGTTTCTCTCATCGTATTTTAAAACAGCCGTGGTCATCTTCAACCTGAATTCTCGTCCTTTCCCCTTTTGAAAACGACCTATCACCCAACAACTTGCCAACTATCTTCTACCTTATTATTGTGTTTATAGGTTTTAATTCACACTGAATTTTTAAGTAGTTATGTCCTTTGGATCTGAGAATGCATCGGTCAGCTCTGTACCAGTGAATTATTCGAAAGATAGTTCTTTAGATAGGATGTTATGTGTTCAAAACAAAACTAATTGAAATTGTAACAAATTGAGCTTTAGAATAAAGACTTCTTGCTTATTTATTTGTTTAAAATAAAATTACTGAACGGAACTTGCGCTTGCGATTGCAGAAAAGTTTGTCCATGGTACCTACGTTACATTCGAAAAAAGGATTTTAATTTTTCAAACATGGAATTTTGTTTCGTTTTCAAGTTCTATTAACTGCTACTAAGATGGCAACCATAGATAAGATAGAGTGGTTATAGCGATTTAAATACCGAATAGAAAGCAATCCGTTCTTCGTGAAGCTAAATCTTAAATTTCTTGCCTGATGTCTACTTTTACAGAAGCAATTTATTTTTCTTCTATAATTACCTATAGTTGATTTTATGTATGTGTATGTTTTATTATGTGGTTGATAATGTATCTTAATAATGGGAAATAATGATTTCAAAATCATTTACTAATATTATCCTAAGAAACCTTGTTGTCATGTGTACAAAAATTTGAAATTCAACACCGTCCACAATAGGTAGTATTTGAAATTTAATAAATGGAACCCGTCCGCGGTCTCCATTTATACTTTTTAATTTTATATCTCGATTGACCTTCGATGCTCGAATGAATATATCGAGATTTTTTCCCGCCATCTCGACTCGCCTTTTTTCATCCAGCCCAAAAATGTTACTTGCATAATCATCGCCATAACGGCATATACCAATTTTGAAACTCAAATTGAATTTCAAGTTTTGAAAACAAAAAAAAGTCCTGTGAAGGAACTGTATTCAAGTTACGGAGTGGTAAGTGAACACACGTGCGTCGATCCCGGGTTCGTTTCCCGGTTAAATTTAGACGAGATGCGGTGCAAGGGGGGGGGGAGACGAGGGAATTAGTAACGAAGCACCTTTTTATAGAAGCTGCTGCGTCTGAGTCGGCTCGCTCTGCTATCTCGTAAACATACTTCACTATAACTAAATGACGTATCACCGCTAACGAGGAATTACTTTTAAATTTGAATTTAGAACGCGGGGCGGTATTCTCGTCGCGCGTCTCGCTCGTTTCATATCGCCGCCGACCATAGACAATTTTAAGGATCCGCGAAAATTAACCTCATGGGAACCGCCAATCAGGTGCGCGCGCATAGAATAAAAATGGCCGATTTTTACATGATTCTACAGTAAAACTGGCGAGAGACGTATCAAGCCAGCTGCATCGCTGCCGCTTGAATACAAAATACATTATAAGTGCACATTATTTGCATTTTGAATTACGCGCTCGAGGCTTGGCGCCTTCATAAGCGAGTATTGTGTGGATAAAGTAATAACATACCTACTGCGGTAATGGCCGTAGCCGTAGCGACCGTCGTCCAGTCCCTAGCCGTGATCCTTTGTGTGCCTCTATCTTCTATACTTTCCACCTCCGAGCAAACTCTCCTAGAATTACTGCGGTACCACCTACAACGCAAATTACGACCTCATCCACACATATTTTACGAAGAATATCTCTTTTACCCGAATCTGCATATTCAATTACCATTTTGCATAGTAATTTAATACGTTATGTCGTTTGTCGTGATATTAAAAACCAAGCTTATGGTCATATCTGTCGAGCTGGGAGGCAAATATTCATGCAAAAATACTAATTCCGCTTTCCGCCATTACAAGATCCGTACCACGTCTGAAACTAAATTAGGTTCAGAGATTTATAGCATAGTATATAGAAAACTTGGTTGGTGCTTCATTGATACTTAAGAAAAATCTACACGAACAGATATTATCTGTGATTGACAACTCATTGGAGGGGCGTGACGAACACCGGTGGTCTATACTACTCTATGGGCATTACGACTGTCTTTACTACTGATTATGTTGAATAAACTATTATTCTAATATATTTGTTGACTTTGATTAACTTTTTTACCGTTTGCCTTACATTGCATTTTTCATCGACATTTTCTTCTATTTTTATGGTACCTAACAAAAACTATTTATCAAAACCGGGCCAGCGAGTTATCTCGATATTCCCACGGCATCGGGACAGACACGGGTGAAACTGTAAGGCGTAGCTAGTTATAATATAATGTGTGAATGTAAGTTGGAAAATTCAGTGTATTTAATCCATAATGTATTTGGTTTGGTGCGTACGCGTACATGCGACCAAAGCGAATTCGACGCACGCCGCGATCGAAATCTCGCGCGGAACAGTCGGGACTTGCATGCCAATGCAACTTACTAGAGACAACTGGATGTGCATTCACTTGTGGAAAATTTAAGGTGCTTAAGCTAGTCGGTTCTAGGGCATGTCAGTTTCCTAACGATGTGTTCCTTCACTATAATATGTGTGTGCATAGTAGAAAAACTTATTGCTGCATGGGCAGCATCTAGATCCTAGAGCAAAGAAGGCAGTAAGACGCTACGGGCGCTTAGGTACTCCGGATAAGGTCATAAAGCGTAATTTGCCGATTTGAAAGAAGTGAAAGAGAACCGTTTATATTGGTATGGACATGTGACGAGGAGAGATGAGATGCAGAAGCCGCCGTATGAATGTAGAGATTGAGAGATAGAGGAAAACCTAAAAAATAATTAGAGCAAGGGCAGGTAGAAGAAGAAGATCTTGATAGGAAGTTCCGAATAATCTGACATTTATATATCAAATCATTTTAACAAGTCGTGAAGAGTTTTATATTTGAAGTCGGTGCTACTTGATCGTGTAAAATTCTGAATGTTTTATGTCCGTTGTACACCCAATTTTCATCTTATAAATATGTCATTTTTGTTTCCTGCCTAATTTTCACAAATTCGTCGTGTTTGACAGATTTAAAGTTTTTCTATCATAAAAACACTTAAACTATTCCTGTATTTATTTTTGTTAACATATTTTATGAATATATTATCGAATAAATAAAAAAAAAAGCAAACTTTACGGAACCACAAAATAAAAAATAAAACTTAATTATTTATTCAGGAAATATATTTGAAAACATGCAAAAAAAAATGGTTCTATTTCAGTTCTTAAAATATATATTTTTTGTCTTAGTTTATTTTGAGACCTAGATAATTGTATTTTTTATTTGACTAGTGTTTGAGTTAAATTAAATTATTCCGGTAAAATTATTATTAAATATTAAGATATAGTTAAACTTGATATTCCATGAAGCCAGATCTAGAAAAACTCTAACCAATAGGAAACCTTACAAAAGAGGTATTTACTAGCACATATTTATATTTCATTGCACGTTTTATATAATTATGTGGATAAAGGAAATAAATCAAAATATACTAACGCCCAAGCGCCTCCCAAAGCAAAAAGTTTTTTCAAATTATAGTAATTTGACTTGGAACCGAATAATAGAAATAATAACTAACGTAACTCTTTAACGATGGTTTTTTGATGAGAGTCGTTTAAAGTTAAAATGTGCGATTTTATTAACAAGGAATCTTAATATTTTAAACTTTTATGGCCATTTTTTGGTATTAATGTTTAAAAAACGGGATACCATGTTTTTGTTTTGTGAAGCTCAATAATTCGAGGCACCCTAAAACCATGGTAACCCTAATTTAAATGAGATAAGTAAGAAGTCACTTTCAAAAACCAAATGCGATTATAACGTCAATATATGACCTCATAACTTGTAACGAATATAAGGGAGAGGATGTACCATTCAACAAGGAGGTTCGATTAGCTACGTCCTTTAGAGTTTTGTCGACTTTTTTCTAATAGATGAATTTTATATCTAAAATCAGCGTTTGACCACTATCTCACCAGATGGTAAGTGACGATGTAGTCAAGAAGGACAGTTCACTAGTCCCTACCAAGTACTACCATCTTATTAAATCTTACCCACCAGGGTACCAATCTCTACTAGGAGAGCTTCTTGGAAATTTACTTCCGCTTATCCCTACCAATTGGTTTTTGGGTGGTTTTATTAAAAAGTACAATTCAGTTCATAAGCAGTTTAGATTAAAAAATCTGCGCTAAGTATTTAGTTAATACCAACAGCGCTCAGCGGTTTACCCGATCCCGTGGGAATGCGCGGTGGGACGACCCAGTTGCCACAATGGTCACCATGCTGGACTGCCAAATACAGAGTTGCGGGTTCGATTCCCGCCTCAGACAAGTATTTATGCTTAGATATTTGTAATATATGTATATATATCCAAAAAAAAGTATATAAGTAATATATCCGTTGTCTAGCACCCATAACACAAGTCTAGTTACTTAGCTTGGGGCTAGATGGCGATGTGTGGAATGTCCTGCAATATTTATATTTATTTATTTTATATTTTATTATCGGGATAACAAGTTTCATCTATATCTGCTCAGTAGTTTCGGAGTATTCAATGCAGACAAACAATCAAATCAATTCTCTGTATAATATTAGTTTTAGTTACATATTTGACATAATAAGTGTCAATGTATAAACAAATGACACACCATGATACCCTGAGATGATATCTATACTCTTAACGTGAGATGAGAGTTGAGATTCAGGAATAGAGGCTGCGATACAGCCTACTGGATCTTTTTACAAGAGTTTACGTCGGCAGTTTTGGTTTCGTGTTAGGTACGGTCGGAGTCAGAACTGCAGACCCATCGTAGAGTTCTGAAATCACTATTTTTAGAATGTTTTTAACTCAAGCAAGATTCTAAGATCTTGCTCAACTTTAAAGTCTCTCAACTCCAATAATATTTATTATTCGAATAAAAACATTCCTATTTAGCAATTTAAGTGCTCTACGGTGGGTCTGCAATTCTGACTCCGACTGTACCTTAACTTTTATTTCAAAGGTCGTTTAGTTCAAATACAGGTCAGTTTTCTATTTGAAATACTTATTAGCTCTACTATGTTCTTCTATATTATGTTGTGTTATGTTGTTCTATGTTCTTTGTCTTGTTGTCTTTTTCTGTAACTTATGTGTGCAATAAAGCGTTCTATCTATCTATCTCTTTTACGGTGAATGAAAACATTGATAGTTTTACTATTTTACTAATCGTTTTATACCTAACCATTTAATACTTGTTTTTGCCCGCAACTTAGTCCGCGTAGAGTTTGTATTTTCTAAAATCCTTTTTTAGCGGATGCCTACGTGATATCAGCTATCAGCATGCCTTTGATCCCGATTCGTTCGTTGATTTGTGCTGTGCGTTTTTTAGTCGGTCAAGACTTTTAATTTTATAATTATTTATTTCTAATTATATTTGTCTATTTCTGATTAATCTATTCTAATTTTAACAAGCAGTCACGTGCAAAAGTCTATAAAATATATTTTTATGGCAATCCTGTTCGGCTGAACCGTTTTTGGTACAACAATGGCGTTTAAACGAATTTAAATTAAACTCTCGTTCGGACGAGGTCGGAATTTTAATTACTGAATTGTTGTTTTTGAAATTTATTAGCTGTGCTTTTTACAACTTCATTTTTCAATGTTTGAAAGCTTAATGATCTGGTATTTTAGATTGAGTTATTGGTACTTAAGTAGGTCCCAGTCACTTCTAATAGAAATGCGAAGGTCTGTTTGTTTTTTTCTGACCGTTTTATATATAGGGTAGACTATGTTCAGGACATAGGATAGGTACTAGAGTTAGGGGTAAAGGCAAATTTAACCGCAGCAGGTACAAAAATGATTTATATGTAAAATCTATAACGTTCTCGTATCTTTGCTTGCTCCAATCGGTCACGGATAAATTTCTGTCACTTAGACTGCGGTACGAATATAGTACTATAAGATTTTATCGTTGGCACTGTAAGCGCTATTCATACCAATTCTGACCGCAGCCGATTTATTTAGACGTAAAAATTACAGAAAATCTATCCGCAACCAACAAAGCAAGCAAGGAGCTATTTAGATTTCTTCCGTTAGATCAAGGAGCTATTTAGATTTCTTCCGTTAGATCCGCCTATCTGAACAAATTCTGTTAAACTTCTTTAATGTCCAGACCAAGATTCAATCTAGCAGCCCCAAGTATGGTCATTTTTACCCGACCACGGCGAAGCCAAAAGGGAGGGTTATGTTTTTGACTTGGTATGTATGTATGTTCATCTGTTCCCACATTACTTCAAAACTACTTACTGTAAGTTTACGAAGCTAAATACGTATAATCCTTAAATATATGTACCTATAACTAAGCTCAACTCCAAGAAACCTCAATTCTAAAACGTCATAACTAAATTATTTTTCAAAACAACTTGGCAACCATACATGACATGATCTTGCCAAAATACCTACCTATCTAATTAGCAATATTTACAAGACTTAGTAATATATCTCATAATTATGTTATTTCTAATCATACTGTTCATTATTTTTACCCGACTGCGCAACGCAAAGGAGTGGTAATGTGTTCATCCGTCTATGTATGTATGTATGTTTGAACCTATGTGGCTCTCTAGAGCCCAAACGCGTGGGCCGATTTTGATGATTCTTACGTTATTATCTATTAATATAAAATTCAAATTCCTAATTGACTGATATTTTAACATTGCTCAAACTTATAGACGAATTGGGCTTAAATTTGGCATACATATTAGCCAAATTTTAAGCCAGATTGTAACGCAGACCTCCGCCAAGAAATGATTTTGAAAAATTTGAACCCTACGCAAACGAAGTCGCGGGGAAAGCTAATTTATAGTATATAGCATGTAAAAATATCATGAAAATTACACGGACACAGATTACGGCCTTAAAGTTATGTTTTAAAAATTGGCCTTAGTGATAACCCACAGCGGCCACGTATTTTCCGTAAATGACAAAAATTATGCAATTTTGAACACCATAGTTTCTAAAGAGCATAATTCCTCAAATCTGATGTAAATCTAAGCCAACACTGGTCTTGATCCTCTTCGACTCGGTTCATGGAATGGCGAGGCAGCCCGCCAGCTCGGTGTCGCCATCTGTCAAACGTCACGAGTTACACCTCCAGGCCGCGCTGTGTACGCACAACTAATTATAGCCACGATGCTAATTAATTGGGAGATTCTTTGCTTGAAAGATATTTTATTTGTAGAAATAAAATCGAAACTAGGTACTTAATTAGATGAGTCGTGTTACGGACGAACCCAAATGACTCGTCGCTAGACTAAAGATACTTGAAGTGGCAATTGTTAAAATTATTGATCCTGAGATGTTTTAGTAAGATAGCGAGAAGTATAAAACAGATTTATAAGTTGGGAAATGTAGGTACGGTCGGATTCAGAATCGTAGACTCTACCGTACAGTTCCAAAATTGCTATTGGAATGTTTTATTCAAATAATATTTCACTACATAGGGTATCTAATAAATTCACGAGTTGAAAGACTTTGAACTTGAACTCGAGCAAGACCTTAGAATCTAGCTTGAGTTGAAAACATTTTAATTATATCAGTTTTGGAGCTCTACGGTGGGTCTGCAATTCTGACTCCGACCGTAGCTACCTATAAAAATAATATAAATAATTGTTTCAAAGTAAAAACGACAAAAATATAAGTTTTAAATCAGTTGCTGTAGGCTACTTAATTAGTATTGCGAAAACTTCTGGGACAAACGCTGCGGTGAAGTCATACCTAAATTAGTCTCAAGTAGGTACAACAAATAGGAACGTTCGTGAATCAAACTAAAAGCCGCCTCGTTTTGCTTAATTAAAACTGATTAAACAACATCGAGAAGTCCAATGACCTCCCATACTTCAAAATGCAATTTGCAAGAAATGCTCTAAATCCTAACAGATAAATAGACGCGTCATCATACGACTGCGGTTGATGATAAACTGCCCTGCAAGTGACAACTATGAAGAAAGCGAGATCGATGTATACGAACTCTAAACGAGTGAGAAAGAGACACAAGACAACACGTGAGGTATAAAAACCGGGGCCGTTGATTTCATAATTTATTTGTTACACATTTGTCGTTCCGTGAAGATCGGGTGAGATACTCCAACTTTTTGTTGCCGAGGGAAATACGCATCAGATGTGATTTAAGTAGTAATTTATAGTGTTTGTACGACGGATGACACTACACATGACGCCGTAACTCGTTAGACACAAAGAGTTAGATAAATTTCACAGTCCATGTTTTCTTGTTTATTAAAATTTAGTATAGTGAAGTAATTATGGATATTTGAAGACGTGTAGGTAGTTGTGGAATCAATCACGCTAGTATTAAAGGAGTTCCCGGACGCGCCAAGTCGCTGTCCGCCGCGACATGCCGCCCATATTTCAAATCCGTTTGAGATATAGAGCACTGTTTATCAATGCATCGTCGCGCTGATTCCGATGATATAATATCTAATTATTAGTCTTGTTAATGTTATTTCACGGTACATTCCCCCGTGTCTCCGAGACCATTTGTATTTCAAATTCACATCGTTAATTTGCTGTTAGTTGATGACATTATTGTTCGTTTGCAACAATCATCTCACTCAGCACGACGTCGTCCCCGTCCGCGTCCCTCGATTCGTTCAAATACCGATATGTTGTATATACAATATATTATATTCATTAGTGTCGTTCTGTTTGTTATTATTTGTATAAACGCATCTCCGAATCCGTGTTCGTACGTTGAAGACAAAACATCCGATGTCAAAATTCCGTTTAAAATTTCAGAACTAAGAGTTGAACGTCCTACAGATTCATTCGAGGCGATTCTGACAGTTTACTTTGCGAGCCCCAACTTGGGATAAAATATAGCTCATGTTCAGACGAGGGTGAAGGGAGGGGTGTGGCGGGGGAAGACAGCCACAAATAGCGACCATCTCTGCAGAGCAAAACAATACCAGTATGATATTATGGCACGGAGCAATGAAAGACAAGAGATTGTTTGCGGTACGCTACGCGGGATAACCGGTGCACTCCTCACTAACTTACAAACGGAGCTAGCTCTACAAATAAATTAACAATGCGTAGTTCGAATCCTGTTTCAGATTTAAATATCGAAATAGTGTCAATTTCCATCGAAGCACACAAATTAGCAGCTAATCCTTAGCCAATAATACAAAATGACTATTATTGTCACGTCAACGGTAAACAGAGTGTAAAATTCGTTCAGTGAATCAACGAAAACAAGCAAACCAATAACGAGACAAAGAAACATGAACGTCTCGAGCCAACAATTTATATTTACGTGTATAATAAGTGAACACGTAGGACAGACAGACGGACGGACGAGCGACAGCCGCGAGACAGACTATAAATAAATAATGCGCCAACATATTATTATTATCATAGCGAGGGCACGTGCTTTTACATTCCAGCCAGAACTGGCAGCTTATAACGAACTGAAATAAACACTCTGAATTAAAACAATGACTGAAGAATATTCGCTGAAAGAACCCCAGTTAGTGTAATGTTAGATATTTCCAAAATCATTACTGAATTAAAACAATGACTGAAGAATATTCACGGAAAGATATTTAATTATTATATGAGATATTTTCTGAATTAAAACAATGACTGAAGAATATTCACCGTTTGAAAGATCTCCTTAACATTACGAATAGAACAAAGATTACACGTAATTATGACTCGAAGTTAACATTAGAAATAAAATATAAGACACAAACAACAACAATTCAGTCTCAACGCCCAAAAACAAAATATAGAACTAGCCAAGATTTAAAAGAATGAAATTAGTTTCAGTAAATAAATGACTGAAGAATATTCCCTGTTTGAAAGATCCCCTGGTAAATTATTATGTTAGATATTTCCAAACGATTTCCAAAATGTTGTTTTTTTCTTTACAACTTTTGTACTTTATCTCTTGTTTATATTTCTGTTGCCGTCAAATTGTTTTATTTAATTATGAGATTACTCTCTGGAAGTGGATAAGCTAAAACTAATTTCATTGCTAAAATATTTCGAGTGAACAAATACCTACTTAGATACCATTATATGAAAAACAATAAATCTACGTTGATGACTTACTCACTTCTCCAACATGTCTTGTATAGAAGTAGATGAGATAATATTTAAAATTGTTTTGGCAAAAAATGGACAATACTCCGGACAAATGGCATTAAATCTATATTATAAATAGTTTTATTACCTACGCCAATCTATTTGCGAAACTCCTCATTGATTAATATTTTAACGCATAATTAAAATTTGATGGTCTCTTCATAAGTACTTACATCTTAAACCTCTCACAGTCTTTTACATCTTTAGTAAATTACATCAGTAGAATTACAACTTTGTCCCATTAAAATACGGTATCAATTCGAATAACAGCTCTACATTTCTTATGATCTTATTATTTGCAACTCCACATATGAGTGTCGTGAGTGAGCGTCAATAAAAATCGTCGTAAAATTTTGTTGCTTTAATCCAAAACGTATCTTACATCTCGGAGATAAAGTCAAATTTACAGCGCTCGAATAATGTTCCAATATTGGTAAGGAACGTGTGAATAAAAATCATATGTATGCACACATTCGTTAAGAATTGACACTTATTAAAGGGTGTAATTTTTTTAATTGGAATGACGACATCACTTTAGCTTTATTGACCGTTTGAGTGATGACAAGTCTGATTTAAAAATTCCCTTTGTTAAATAGATGATTAACTTCACAACAGATCATAAAGTTCCAAGTCTAAAAACGCAATATAATTTATGATATCGGCCACTATACTGGTGATGTTAATGATACTTTAATTAAAGATTTAATAATAGAAATTTCGTTGTCTTTTTACGATGATAGAAGTGCAACCGTCTCAAATCGGTAGATGATATTCAAGGCCCGCGCCGCCATGACCAATCGCTAATTATTTAATGTGTCTGAAACGAACGCCTCTACGGAAGCCGATCAATAATACTATAATTAAACTTTATAAAAATCCAATCCAAATTTTACTATTTCAAAAATTTCTACTGGTGTTACTCTGTTGGAATTTACGACACTACAAATTGAAGACTCTTGAATATTATTTCTTGTAACAAACAAAACTGGTAGTTAACGGTTCTTGATTGGTAAAAATTAACTTTATTTTTTATAAAAAGGCGTTCTAATAACGTGTTTCTCACAAGAGTAGCTAATTAAGGAGATTCTGTGTCATCGGTGTCAGGTTTCCCATAGTTTACATATTTGATCTGAAGCTGCTCCGTAAACCTGTTTCTATACATAGATTGTTGTGCCTTTCTCTGTTGTGCAACAAATAACTAATAACTACGCCTATTTCTTGTATTGCGTGTAATTTTAGCACTATTGGAAAAGTAACAGGTAACAGATTTTCAATTCGATTTGTGGGTTCCAATTCGGCAAGAGATGGAAGGAAGGAAGTGCGTTTAGGAACTATAGATTACCAACAAGTTTAAAATTTAATTTTCCGCCGGAAAAAGGACAGGAAAGTGCTACATGTTTTAACTTCTGGTTGAAGACACATAATTAATCGAGTTCTACTTTGAGCCATTCGTCTCGACTATTATTAGTTATTGTTAAAAGATCTAGATTTAGACATTTTAAATGTCATCTTGAAACTTCAGAAGTTCAAGGCTGACTGATTTTACCTATTCTTGTATTACTTCTATTTTAAGATGTATTAAGGGAGAGTTGAGGGTTGTTTCTCTATCCGGAAATCTCTCCGGTTTTCCAACAAATAGCCCAGCGGGGTCTCATCCTCCCCAATCTCACGGACTCATGGACGCGCCAATCAAATGTCCAAGAGGAAATATTTGTGGTGGATTTTTTATGGTAGGGATTTAATTTCCGGATTACAGTCGGACAAGGATTTTTTGGGACTTTTCGGAGGGCGCCAGAGTCCTAGCTAAACCAACAATTCAATTGAATTTAAACCTTCACCCCCTTATTCCAAAACGAGGTTTAAGGATAATCCGAGATGTGGATTTAAACCTTAGATTTAAATACAGATTTACTCTTAAACTATAGTCTAAACACTGTTTTTAAATAATCTTTAGGGATAGTGTTTAGACTATAGTTCCCTATATAATCCATAGGGATATTGTTTAGACTATAGTTCACGAGTAAATCTGTGTCTAAATCTAAGGTTTAAATCTGCATCTCGGACTATCCTTAAACCTCGTTTTGGAATAAGGGGGTATGTATTTGTAATTGCAGGAGTTAAATTAACCTGAATTTCGATTACTAACTTGGTTTTTTTTACCTTAACAATTCTTGAACTTGACGTTCATTTTGTTTCACTTCCCTTCAAAAGTAGGTAGTTCTTTAAGTAGCAAACTTAAATGCTAAATGGTATTAAAAGACTTAAAACGAACATTGGACTCAAGTTAAAATTTTATGATTCAGCTTTAGAATCTGCAGTGCATTACTTTCTACTGACGATGGCGTGGGCGGACCTACCAGATGGTCAGATGACATCACATCACGATGTTTTAAACAAGGATAAATATACTTAAATATACGTAAATATATCTTCAGGATAATAAACCAAGTTAAAAGAAACATAAAGAAAAATGCCTATTTTCCTCTTTCATAGACCTCCTCCCGCGACAATCACAGCAAAATATTTTGTCCATTATTAAGAACGTATGTAATCAATTCTACAACAAAACGTAGCAATGAAGACATCGACTCGATCCGACTCCCCGTGGCCGCGAAATGGAACGTGCCATATCAAAGAAACACAGCATGAGCCTTCCCATTATTATAACACAGAGAAAAAATACTTAAATCCACTCTCTTTGAAATGAATATTCAGTAAAATGGAACGCTATCCGAAGTAATTCGAACAAAATTTAAAAATAACCGCTCGCTCGCAAACTTTCAATTGAATTTGGAACTTGGTGAAGCAATTTCGAGGTCTGGTAAAAATGTGTTCAAATGAGAATGCACAAACAATAATGATGTTATTCTTATAAAGGAAATAATTACGTTGAACGCAATGATAATAAATTACATGGCGTTTACGACTAATTTATTAATAGAAATTTTGCGAGTAAACCTTAGGACTGTCGTAAATAAGTAACCGCTGTGCGCCCAATGGAAGGACATAAAATTTGTCTGCGTTTGCAGATTGGTCAGTTCACAGCCAATGGTCTGGCGTTCCAGATTTGAAAGCGACGGTTTACGACCGACAGGCGGCGTCTTTTTGGTGTTTTGGCGCCAAAATTGACATGTTTAGGTGTTGCAGTCCGTTGATACCAGGTCGGAGGGGCTGGCGTCTACTGCAATGGCTCACAGACGAACAACTGTCATACTTAGAGCATCCAGCCGAAGATAATAGCATGAAGAAAACGATGCACCTCAAATAACATGGCTATTATAAACAGAATTAATTGGAAAGATTTATGGACGTCTCAGATGCTACCTACAGCGATTTAAAATGGAGGAGTGGAACAATTTACAGTGTTATAAAGCAGTCAGGACAAACGGACAGACGAGACGGGTCTACTAATGAGAATGCGCGCGGGCGCATCCGAGTTGCAGGGAACGGCCGCGACGAGCGCCACTGTGCATAGCAATTGACTCAAGTGTGCGTTGTATGGCGTATTAATTTTTATATTATTTTAATCTACAATACACCTAACCAAAAACTACGGGATAATCAGGACAAATTGTAAGCACAAAAACTTTTTGACGTGAAATGCTATCAAAATCAGTCAGCAAATTAGGAGATTACTTGCCAAAACCGATTGTAACGAATCAGTTTTTTTGTAACTCTATCAAAATCAATTTAGCTGATATTTAGCTATCTTCTGTAGACAAAAAAAAATTCAAGTGAAAAATTATCCTATAGATAATTTCTTGTTTTAGACTTGAAAATAATAACCCTATGCTCAATTTTAGGATATTGCTCTTAAATTAAGTATACTGCTTATCGTTTTTTACTGAATCCAAGAAATTATTCTCAAGCATCTATAGGGAGAGGATTATTTCTTGCTTCAAAGAAACCTTTTTTTTCTGTGTAGTAGTAAATATAAATCTATCTATTTAATATATCTTAGTAAATCAAAAGATAACAGATTAATCACATTCCTACCATCCCCTATCACATTTGAGGTTAAAATAATAATCATTAATACTAAATCCAATCTGATCCATCGAAATACTTGGTAGAGCAATAAAAATACCATCAGGATGGCTTCCCTTTTGTATATAGGATGTGGAAATAACTTCTTCTAAAGGGAATTTAAAAAAACCCTTCTCATTCGTTCTTTTCACTAGCTTTTAACCGCCACTTCGGCTGCGTAGAAGTTGAATTTTCCAAAATCGCTTCTTAGTTGATATTGATACGTCATAAAATCTGTATGCCAAATTTTACCCAGATCCATTTATTGGTTGAAGCTGTGCGGTGATATACCAGTCAGTACTTTGAATTTTATATTTGAAGATCAATGTGGTTTTCCTGTATGAAAATATATGTTCCTAAGAGTAGGTATATAGGTATTTATATACCTCAATGTCTATTTGGACATTGGACAAGTCCTGAAACGAATTCCTATTTTCTGCACTTAAAATAAAATCTACCGATAGGTCTATCGAGAGATCTATATTATTATATACTCAGAAGATTCGCTTTTTTTATTATTTCAGTCTGTAATGTAATAGGCTCTGACTATTTGACTGATTTTTATGAAACTAAGTATGATGATACATTGGGAGTAAGTTACTTCTGGTCCCAATATTTTCACGAGATCGGAACGTACTAAGATTTTTTGTGAAGATGCTAGTATTTCCTTTCGTTTCGCAGACCAATTTTCTGGTGTAATTTCCCCTACTAATTTATTCCTGTGTTCATTTCTAATCTCTCTTAAAGTTGCTCACAATTGCTCTAGGATATTTCTATTACGACTTTTCGGCGTTTGTCTACTATTTTCTATTTTATTTCTTTAAAAACATCCTGTGTATGATCCTACATCTGCAGTTGCAGGTCCCGTGACGAACGCGCATCGAATCGGCCTATACCCGGGTGAAACTGGAAGCACCCCTTGTATGCTCCCTTACATTATTCATAGATGTTGCTTGTCTGTGCGTTGTCAAATGTGTGGATTAGGCAGTTATGAATTTAGGGGTACTTTGGTATGGGGTTGTTTTTAAAAGATTTTTTCCTGGCTGATGCTGAGAATTTTGGCTAATGGAAGATGTGATGGTATTTTTGCAGCTTATAATAAGGGTAATTTTTAACGCAAAATGGGCTTACACCTTATCTCACCAGATGGGAAGCGAGGACGTAGCATACTCGCAGAAGGTACCTGGTGTTAGACTTCATGTGAGCAGACTGAAGGGTCCTAACACAGTCTAAAGAGCACCTTCTCCAATGAAACCTTTTAACTACAAATAGGAAGACCTTTACGAGGCCATTGATGCTGAAGTCACTGTTGCGATTGGTCAGACGGATTTGGTTAAATCCAGGTAAATCTCTGCCACGATAAGTGAAATGAAGCTCCAAGGGTAGATGTCAGAAGTTTCTGTTATCTATAAGTACGTAGCGTAAATATCTAAAAATCTAAAGCCTAGTAAAGTATGACTAAAATTAAGTAGTAAAGTATTCCTAGTCTCCTAATAAGAAACAAATCACATAAAATCAACATTTTTCTTTTTCTTTTACGGTTCTCCTAAACAAGTACAGAGAGATCAACATCAAAGTAAGTATTTAAACTCACACCAATTATTCAGAACCCTCCTCTAATCGACATCCATCAAACGTCAATAGCAGAACCATAAAAAATAAATAAAATATCAGATTGTCGCAAAAAACTCCGTATTTTTTAAAGGCATGGTCGATTTTAGTAGAAGATTAGCGCGCTGGGTGCCGTAAAGAAACAATTTTCCGGCTTTCCCTCACTCCGGGGGACCCCAAACGCTTATAGAATACGGGGACATGATAAAAATGTGATATTATGTTCACCGAGTTTTCTTTTTCTTTCTGTTAAAAAATGTACAAATTCGTGTTTTCCCGTCTCTCTTGTGCGTGATTCTGAAATTCTACGTTACATTTTTAAAAAGGTTCTCTCCTTTTCTGTATAACATTGTGGTTTTACAAACCTATAGCTTGTATCCCTGAATTAGTAATGGTATTGAATTTTAGAATCGTAAAAAAACTGCGACGATAATTTCAAACAGAACATTTTATTGTTTAATCCGTTCAGAAAATAATTATAAAAATTAATCACATTGACATACAGATGGACGTACACCAAATAGCATTATTAATATACATTTACGTTTAAGTTAGATTTAAGAAAATAAGTATCCAACATTACGCGTCACTACTTCACAATCTAAAAACCTAACTTATATAACGATCCAACTACACAGATGTTAAAAAAAACTCATATACAGACAAAAAAATAACTAATATTTTTATAGATTAATAAAATTAATCGTTCCCAGTTAACTTTACGATTAGAACAAAGATTACGCGTAATTAGTTATGGCTCGAAGTTAACATTATGGGAAATAATAATATATAACACAAACAAAAACAATTCAGTCTCAACGCCCAAAAAAATCCCTTAAATATTAAACAAAATATATAATGTTGCGTATACTAGACAAGATTTGGAAGAATGAAATAAGTTTCCCGATGCCCTACCCGAAAAAAAAAACGCCCGGTTTATAAAAAACCTACAGAAATGAACCATTCAAAACATATAGGCAACATAGCAAAACAATGACGTAATCATGTCCAAGCATCTAACTCTATCCATCATAACAAACATACATTATTCGTTCATGATAATTATTTTCTCGTAAATTTTCACTTTTTAATTTGTAATTTAGAACTACGTTAAAATAACGACAAGACAAAAGCAATTCACATGGATTAATTATAACTACCGTATACTGAATACGTATTCGTTTTTATTATTATTTTTAACTAACTAATATATTATTCGTGCTTCTATCCCATTAGTAAACGTAAAAATATTCTATCCACGTATGTTTTACAAGCCGAAACAATAACTCTAGCATCTACCACCTTTAAAATCAATTACAATAACTTAAAACATTCTTAATTTAATCCTTAATATCTCACTTAGGCAAGTTTAAAGTTGTATTATTACGTATACTTCGTTTTCATTAGGTATTTTTGAATCTAATTAAATGGTTTTTTTTTTATTTATTTTTTATTCTAAGCTCCATATCGGTGCTAAGTTTTGTACGGCAGAGTAGCGCCCAGACAGTGGCTCCCGAACATGAATTAATTTACTTAATAATTATATTAGTATACACATATTACAATCAACGTTATACGTATGTTTTTTTTTTCAAATCGTATACATAAAAATTCTGGTGCAAAATAACACAAACGAACATCGGCGTAAATGTTCAAGCGAAACTCAAATCGAAATGTGTTAGAAAATCCGTGAATATAACGAATTTTTCTAAGTTTCGATCGCACCCGTTTTTTTTCACCCCTTCACTGTAACGGTTGACAGTTTCAAATTTCGTTTTAAAATTATGTAATAAAGTAGTTTGCTTTAGTGTTTAAATTGAATCGTACAGTGTTAAGAGGTTGGCCAATTGCAAAAACGAAGATTTGTTCTAAGGAACTTATTCTAGCAGTGTCGTCCTTAGGCTTCGGATAGTGCATCGGAAGCCCTCGGATGCACCGACAGCGTACCGTCCGTCCGTACGGTGTGGCGACAGCCCGTACCCACTTCCAAACTAGCGATCGATCAATCGTAGGTCATAGAACCAGGTTCTGGTCATTGACTGATCGAACACATTTGGAAGTGAGTACATGGACATCGGACGGTATTACAAGCGAGGGAGGCGGGAATTAACAACTAAAATGCGAGCACCCCCTTTTTATACTTCGTTTTTGCAATGGCCAAACTAAGAGCAGGGGTGCACGAGGTAGCTCGTGGTAGAGTTGGGTGCAAGCTGGGGATCACGCCTCTGAATGAGATGGGACTTATAGGGGGTACTCACAACGTCTGGCGTGGAGGCACCGTCGTGGCTCGAGTCGGGGGCGGAGCGCGGCTCGCCGTTCGCGTCGGGCGGCCGCGCGCTCTCCCGCTCGTCGATAACCAGGTCGATGGGCATCTTGCCCTTCAGGCAGCTGATGTAGCGGTGACAGAAGTTGTCGCACAACTCGTGAACCTGCACACAACACGATAGACATGTTAGCTATCTCGACTGCTTCTGATCACTGAGACGTCTGGCCTACTCTTGTCTGCTATCCAGCTGTAAAACTATAGAAGCCTATCTATCTAAAAAAGGTACTAGATTGATTTAAAACAAGGTAGGCTTCAAGATAGCTTTTTGTTTCAAAATGAATTAACCTAATTCTGTAGAAGACGTGTTTGACCTTTAACACAAATTTACTGCTGATTGCTGAACTGATAGGCCATCATCATAACCGGTAGTATTGACAGCATCGTTACGTAGGTATAATCAGAGTGATTGGCCTACATGGTGTAGTTATAGGTTCGTTTATGTAAAACGTATGCCTGATCAAGTAATTTCCATAAACTAATGTATTGTAACGTTTACAGTTACGACTGATGGCCGTTCCGGTTGCTGCGCTGCGCGGGCGCACACAGGCCCGACCTTTCAACTAATATCACCATACAAAGCTAATAGGAAAAAACAATACAAAACAAAGGAAATACATTCGGAATCGAAACTTAACGCGAACCAACTGTCGCCTTGTAAAAAAACTCAAAATGAATCGTAAAAACGGCATGAAACTCATTTTTTTCTTTCGTCCTATAAAATACGACCCCCGACGGGGCGCGTATTAATTTTGTGCGTTGCCCTTATAAATTTTCATAGGCATAATTAGCTTAGAAATTAACATAAGGCAATAAAAAGACTAACGAAATTTTTAGATAGCACGGGAAAAGTAATAAAGTGCCGGCAGGTGTAGGACGAGCGACGAGCGCTCCTAACTCGAGAGAAAAAAACAACAAGATTTCGGAAAAGGAACATGTTGGGCACCAATAATCTTAGCGGATTTGAAAATAGAACGCGTCGACGGAAGCGGAAACAACGCTCCTCGCCGTTGACAGCTAATTATGTTTTCGGGGTAGTAATTCCCTAATCGACAGGTTTTTCTTAAAACACGTCGAGTTGTAAAACCGCACGCGCCACACGGTGTGGCCCAATATTGTAGTTTGTTTATCATAATTTGAATTTTACAACCGGACCGTTGAAATTCATATTTACGACTGCGTGAATTTTATTGACACTAGAACGGATAAACGCTACCGCTTTACAATCGTGCTCGCCGAGCACTGTCAATGTCAAAATCTTGATTGAGAGTACTTTTATAACCTTACGAATGACAAAGTAAACAGTACTTATTCAAAACTTAATCCTGCATTTCTATGACCGCCGACTATTTTCGATTTTAGTGACAGCTACGGAGATTTGACATCGTAACTCTTAGGGGGATACAAATTTGGAACTGTACCTAAAGTGGATCGGAAAGGCTTCGATATATCGTCCGTTTAAGACATCATAATCCATCTGTGAATACATTTAAGAGTTACAGTCGAACGGCTGAGCTCGTACGATACGCCGTTGTATACGGGACGGTAATACCTTTAATGAGATATTACGGCATTCCGAGACGACTCCGAAGCGATTATCGTTTCGAACATCAAACTCTTTCCAGAAATTTAAATTTGGAATGAGCTTACGGATTGAGATATGGAGTGTTTCTGAACGGATGAGTTTTGGAACGAAATGCGATATAACGTGTCCGTTGACGTTCGAATATCGTATTAATAGAATTTATATTTGTTTTTAATTTGAAGATGTATTTCTGAGTAGTCAGGCGCAGGTATGTCGCGTTAAGATGTTTGGCGACGTTTGCCAGAAGTGTGGGCTGGATATGAACATGCTATCTGTGCCACGGACACACTAAAAGGGTTTTTTTTCTTCCTATAATACGCGGTTTTCCCAGCTAATGCAATACGTGGGTGTGACTACGGCAAGAACTATAAATTATTGTAACATTTTTTGATAAGTAAAGTTTGTTTGACAGATCGGAGAGATAAATCTTAAGATAAGATTGTCACTTTACTGCGTCTAAATAGAAAACTCTACCTCGGGAAAAGTTACTAATTTTAAATTGGGTTTATGATTTAAAATATTCAAATTGAATAGGTGCAAAAGTCAAAGTTAAAACAAAAACATGACTACAATTCTGGTGTTTGCACTCAACTCAGGTTCCAATGTATTCTCATACAAAGTATCATCATAATCGGTCCAGTAGTCAAAGTCAAACAAACATTTATTAAACAAAACTCCAAAAAAGGCAAATCCATTTCAATCTTTTACAAGAAATATTAATTATCAAATCAGATGTCATAGATCCATTATTCCGTTTCCAAAGAAAACACAAATTATAAGTGTGAAACACCGTTAAAACAACCAACTATTTATTTAATTAATAAATAATAAAAGAGAACAGGAACGACGTGGAACGGGTAATATAGTAATACAGTCACAGAATTAGTGTGTTGTATAAAAGTTGTAAAGTTTCGGAGGCGTAATAAACCCACGTCCCAGGCTCGAACTACCTCGAGCCTCGACTCTCCCGTAAGGCGACCGTAGACCACCGACTTTTCTGTCGACCGATCGCTCGCCGACCGTTCAATTTGCTGACCAACAATAAACAAGTGGTCCTGTCAAATAAAATACTGATGTATTTTGTTATGATCTGTGTTTCTGAAGAGTGAGGGAATTAGTCTCTTTGCAGGAGACATCAACGGCAATCTCCTAACTTCTGGTTTCTAGCTGCACCAAGAGCGGAGGAGCTTGGTCCATGAAAAACCTCATGAAGGGTAAACTTCTAATAAAGCAGAACTAATGGACATGTGCATTCTACAGGTCCTCATGTCCTCAACATAGTCTTTGACTAGTTGTCAAAGATTCGCAGTCGAGGTATGCCTGAGGGTGATGGAACGAAGTGTTCTCGGGGCCAGGCTTACTAATCGAATTCGGAATACAGAAATTCGTTCCAACTTGGGTTGTGTAACGTATTTCAGTACGATTGTTGTCACGCAAAATTTGAAGTGGAATTAGGCCGCCCAAATCTAGCGTAAGCCAGAAGAACTTTGGGCTAACTTTTTGGACCCCTACCAGCGGAAAAAAAGATTACCCAGATGATCGAAGATGGCAAGAAAACCTAGACAAGTTTGAGACAGATTGGCAATTTTATCCATCGCAAAAGATCGCCAAATAGGAAAGGAGAGTAGAGAGGCCTTTGCCTTGTAGTGGGACACTACAGCCTCATAATAATATCTGCCATGTTTGGCGTTTTATTTATATTCTTATCGGCAAGCGCAATAGTCGCAATAGTTCCCTAGTTACACTACCAGTCCTACCATCAAAATAGCCCGAGTAGAATTCTCCTGAAGCTATCAAGGTTCCTTCCGAAGGTCCGGGGCTCTATAGCCTATAGTGATAACATAACAGATAGATCTCTCTAGAATAAAATAGCGTGTGTTACCAAATTGAACGGCCGGTGTTGGCCGATCGGAAAGTCTGCAGTCCATGTCTGTCCCCCGTTCGTAGTAAACCAACAAATCTGACCTAGATCGTAAATCACTTAGCCACGTTGTTACAGATAAACTTTACGATATACCTACCAACTAAATATTATAACGAAAAAAAAACGCACGTGGTTTTAGAAGCTTTTGGTGCGATGATTATTTTTACTTAAAAATATTAATGGTATCGGTAAGCTAAAAGGTGCCCAAACAATACATTGAATATTTCTATATTTAATTTTTACATATAAATATTATATTTATTTCAGTACATTTTACACAGAGCACCAAACTAAGAAACTATGCTTACATAACCTTTTTTTTTGTAATGATACAATTTTTTTTCCACGGCGGCAATCGAACCTCGGAAATCGGTGGGCGCAAACGCTTTAGAAATTATAAGTTCGATGTTCAAAATCATCTTTGAGACCATTTTTGATGATAAGTACCTACTTAACCGTTTAAAAAGGGACTAATAAAAAAGCATGACGTTCGATTGGATTGGAAGTATCTCCTAAGATGTAATTAGGGATCAGTAAGTATTCCTACAAAGGTCCGCCCCCTCCGCGCCGCCCCGGCTGCGTATTTTGAAATGCTCATCCAATATGTCTCCACAGGCTGAGCCGAGCTGGATTAGTATTCCTAACTGATAAACACGCATAAATTACTATCATTTTTTTTGAGTCAGTAACTGTTCGACCAATTATAATCTTTCCTGCCCAATAGTTCGCCACTGTAACTGCAGCAGCGTTGGTCTCCAACAGGTCTTCCGATGAGGCAGGCATTAAGCCACAGTGGACATTGGAGCAGATAGAGCGATGGATAAATTATTTATTAAAAACACCATTTCTAATTCGAAGTTTGAGTTGAAATAAAGTTTGAAAAAATAAAACAAAAGTCCCAACAGGAGCAATATGGATGTACCTATACGTCTCGCCGTGGGGACGTATTAAATGAGCATTTTTAGCAATGTCCCGGTAGAGTCGTGACTATCAGAACACGTAGTAAGGTATCTAAAAAGATACCTTTTTATAAATAACACACTCTATATAAGTGTAGGTACTATGTATATGAAAAGTATATAAAAGCTAGAGATGTCCAATCTCGAGTCGATCGAGGATTGCCGGCGGCCATACTTAAAATATTAAAAACATAAATCAAAAACGTTATTCGATCTTTTAATGTAAATGCCTGAATGTGGCCGTTTCACGCAGGCAATACCTGAGGCTTGACGGCTTGAAATAGTTAGCTTAGTAGAATAGCTTGCTTTAAGCCTGGTAGAAGCATTACCATGTTTCAACGTTTTCGCTTGAAGCTTTAGGCTTGACGCGAGTTTGAATGTGCCAGGATCCTTTTGTATTGTCTTCATTAAAACGCTCAGTCAGTACTCTTTTGGAGAATTCCGGACCGCTTTTTTTCCAATTGATATCATTATCATTGGATATTGGAGACAAAATGCGGTCTTCATTTCAAAACGATGGATAATACGGTACCAATTATAATTTAGAGAAAAAATAGTTCACTTAACGAGGTTTCATTGTGAACGGTGCTCGGAGCGAACGGTTGAACGTTTTGACGGTGGTACTGTTTTTTATTTGACAGTGGATCTTTTTTATTTTTAATTATTAAAGTTTAAAAAAGCCATCACCTGTGAACATTGTGAACTGAAGCGGAAATGGATCGAACTAACGGTGTATTTTTTTATCAACTTTTATTCGACAAAAACTGTAGCCGAGATACAATCGAACATGTATGGGATATGAAGGTAAAAAATACCTCAGTCACACAGGTAGGTATGTGTACATAGTGTACTCGGTTTAAAAAAAGGTAGAGTTAAATTCCTCGATTTGTTACTAAAAGGAAAAACAGAATATGATCAATCATGTAATCAAAAAGTGAATTCCTTCAATCAGGGCGTCTTCGGACAGCGGCGGCGGCAGAGCGGCCACGCTCGGGGCTCCGACCGATCTTTGAATTTAAAACGAGGATATATTTTTATGTCGTTTTTTATTCGTTCGTTTATCTGAGTGAGGGGCCAGTGGTTCGTACACCAGTATCGCATTACAGGTTATCTCGTTACACCGACAACGTATTACTAGAGTGGATTTTTTCACCGAATTTACCGGTACCCGGTATCTAACGCGGATTCAATGCGGCGCCGAATATTTTATAGAATACGCTGTGGGAGCGACGGACGGCATATCTCGTTTCTCTAGATCGTACCTCTCGATATAGACGTTAGTCAAACTTGTTTCATCCAAACGTGACCATAATATTGACAAGTTAAATTAATTCCTAGCCGAGCGACACCGCTCGTCGTAAAAACGCCTAGATTTGAATTTTATGCCTCTAATTAATACCATTGCTGGGCGCAAATTGTGATCTGATTGTGGAGGACAAAAACCGTCAGTGTCTCGGCGTGTCACCGTTACACACCGGCACCGAGCGAGCAATGCCGACACTCAGATGCGACACACGCAACCCAACCACCGATACCGACCGGTTTGCGAACGGAACTCGCCCAAATCGGTGATAAGGGAAAAACAAACATTCGAAATGCGAACGCTCGCTCCCATTCACGGCCTACGAACACCTGATGCAAGTTTCAAATTGGAAATATTATAGTTCCGATTTGAACAAGACCGGTCCAGTCCGGTGTCTCTCCCACACTCCCGAAGATATCTCGCTTCGAATCGCGCCCTCTGATACGATCGAGGTGTTATTTTTTAACCGGTTCGTTTCGATTCCGAATGTATTTTATAATTAACAAGCTATACTCACTTTTTCTAATTCTAATAGGTGAAACCGTAGGACTTGTATTGCTTGCACCATCTGAAAACATAAAGGGGTTTGTTAGTAGAATGCACGAGCAACTAGCACGTGGATACGTCTGTGTAATGCACGAGCAACTAGCACGTGGATACGTCTGTGTAATATCATAAATGGCTCTGTGTAGACCATGTCTCGGATTCCGAGCGAGCTCAATCTGACAAAGCCAACTGAGCAACAATGGGCTGGACAAAGTACAACGGAGTCCTGCGGCGCGTAGTGATGTGAACACTCAATTATCGATATTGTATTACATGGATAATATCGATAATCAATTTTTTTAAGTCGGTCGTTGAACTGATGATTTAGTGATCCTCGCTGGGCAGCGAGCGTGAATGATATAACGTCTTCGAGTAAGAGTCGCGATTATGCGCGAGCCAACTCGACCGCGAATGTCATGATGCTATCGCTCGTATTGTTTCGTACAATCAAGATCTAATCGACGATTTTATATCAATATCTAAATCCAACAGTTAATGCCGTTTTAATGATGATGAATATATAGCTAAAAATAATGGCAAAACAAAAATTACTTATTTGCAAAGAGGTTAGGTTCTCGAAGTATTCTAATGGCGTCAGATGCTGATAAAGAAAATGTAAAACACGTGACTTCAAATGATTATATCTTTTTTCCCACATCTAGTTTACGAAATACTATCAATTTCATTGTAATCTAGAAAAGCAGAGAATTTTCTATTTTTTCTATTTGTCTATATGCTCAAGTATTGCCTTGCCGTTATCATCTTACAAACTTAGTTACTTGACGTTGCTTGAAACGCGATTAGAATCTTCCAAAATATTGAAGCAGGAGTCTCAAAAAGAGTATCATACTTCGAATTTATATGACCTTGTTAGTGGCAGTAAGTATCTCTTGTATGTTGATAAAAAAGACCACACATGAAAAACTTAACTCAAATGTTTATTCAGTGTACCAGGAGCGCATAACATCTGCGGAGGTTGGTGCAATAACAATTAAACCAATATCGGAGCGCCATGCGCCACCCCGCGCGTGTTTGTTCAAACGATGCCAGGCCAGTTGACAGAGGAGCGGGTGACAGATAAAATGTATTTGCCTAGTTTCACTTTCGCCACTGAGCTCATGTTTGTCATGGGAGCTACATCATCACATTTTAAAACCATTTTCCTTCTAGATATTTATTTCTAAGTATCAGTTAAAATCGTAGCTAGACCACATCCCTAATGAGTCATGTTAAACTATTCGGTGTATTTGCTGACGCTACTGCAACACTGTTTGAGAAAGCTTATAGCCTCAAAAGGCTGTGACAGACCAAACACAGATGTGACGTGGGCAAACAAACTCCTTGCCCGACTCCGTAACCAATCACCTCTCCAACCAAATGGGTCAATAAAACACCCAATGTTGGTTTTTTAAACTATCGTTTGTTTACATACATATATCGAACGCGCCCACATCACTACTACAATCCAATTCGAATTTCGAACGGACATAAATTAGAAATTTTTGAATACCAACTATTCTGCCATTGAACAAAAAACACGGATGATACCGGACCCAATCCCGATTCGATAATATCAGAATTTTATGGTAATCGAGTTGAATATGTGAGGATATGTAATCGAGAGATGACGTAACCGCTGAGCCGTCAGATTGCAAGCGATCCTTTTATCTGAGAGGGCTCGTTAAACAACAATACACTACGCATTCAATGTTCAGTATTGTAACGTCACAATGAGAGAACAACCACCGCTGTCAGATGTGTGCACAAAAACAACAGCCTACAGCCAACTTCGCCACTTCTGCACAACGGTGCACCATTGAATACGACCATCAAATTACCCTCATACGAAACTGTCCTATAAGAAGTGGCAATTACGCATTCAACAGCGCTAACTAAGTATGTTACGAACAAAGACGTTTCAGTTCGAACAAACTCTGACCGCAATGTTTTGAAAGCCTTTTCGGTTAATCCAACGTATAAATATAATAAGATGATAACGTTAAAAACAAGAGCATCAAGTATGTATTAGGCAAACATATGCGACGCACAGTGGCACCACATGTCACCACCCGACGGGACAAAACATGACGATAATTTACCTATTTTTCGTTACAAAGTTTGTTCTAGGGCCGGATGTCGGGTTTGTTTAGTTTGTAGGTTCGTTATCTAAGGCTGGTTCGAGCCTGAGCTGGATGAATGGCTCTTATCAGCAGGTAAACGCTGACATCTTACTTTATGGCGTCACATCACGTCATGCTACTGTTTCTGACTGAATATTCGATGCTATTTATAACTTTCTACAGCCACAACCTTGTTTGTAAGGTGTTTGATATCGCTGATAAACATGGAAAACGCGTTTTACTTTACCAATTATAAACTGCGTTACATAAATATTGGTGGTTCGACGACTGCGTGAGAAGTATACTAACTAACAAACAATGTTAAATACCTATCGCCCCCGCTGCCCGGCAATTCGTAATGCCTTAGATTTTATTTGTTAAAAATCGGTTAAGTATCCGTGTCGAACGCGGCCGGTGGGTGGCCGCCATCTTATTTTTATTATTTCACTTTTTGTCCCTGACTAGCCGCGGGAGGCGCACAGTGCGATTCAGCTTTTTATGAGTGACAATATTACAATATATTTTTACAATCTTATTTCCCTATTATATAGTTCCGAGAATTTCGATTACCTGTTTAATTTTTAATATATTTAACTAATAAAATCGTAAATAACAGAGCTTTCAGTATTTTATATTGTAATTATTTATGAGAACAATGTTTATCTTTACGGTTTTACGTGTAAATGTTCGAAAAAGGTTTAGATTTGTGGAACAAAGGATTTCTCACACAAGTGTGCGTACGTATGAACAAGTGTCGGATTACTATTATATTTCGGTATGTTTTTCTGGGAATCGTTAGAATGTTTTTGTAGTTCGACTTTTAATCGATCGTTTATGGAACAGAAAAATCTCTGTTTTGTTTTATATTTATACCTATACTTTTGTCCAGCCCAATGATTTTGAAAATAAAATCTTTAATCTCATTTGAAGAAGCTTGAATTACTTATTTTTATAAAGGATACTTACTAATGAATCGACTTCTGGGTCTGCTATATAATAGGGTTTTTCTTGACGTATCTGTGAACAGAATAAAAAAACAATTAATTCATCAAAAAAAAAAAACAATTAAATAGAAGAAGCCGTATGGTGAGCTTGTATGCGGCCAATAAAATGCTCGTCCGCTTGGCTGCGCCGGAGCATGTCCACCATAGAGTAGATGACAGATAGAACTTCAGAATTGAAACTCATATTTTTTACCAATTTTCATGAAAAATATAAGTTCATATACCTAAGTCATTTTTATTACTACCTACTTCTAAATAAGAAAAGTACCTAAAAGATAGCAATACCAATGTTTGGATAACATATTTGATTACCTACAAAATAAAAACAATTTGGTTTCTTTAATAAACACATTAGCTAAGCTCATTTTAAAGAAGCAAAAAGCCACTTCTGCAAATTAACTAATCTCTGGTAAACTCTTATATTTTTAAACCAGTCTTTACCGGAAATGCGATACTATCATCCAAAAAGGTTTAATACAAAGTCAAGTAACTATTACACACACTTAATTTAAACATTAATTACCAGAATAATGTGTATAAATTAGATAGACATGACATTACACTTCAAATAATGCATTTTGTACACAAATTGCACAGAAAACGAGATAGTAACTTAATATTTTAGAATAAAGATTATGTATGATGAGATTTTTTAGAATTAATTATATTTTTATTACATTAGTAGTTTACCTACTACTTAATTTTAAAAATCTAAGTAAGTTTTTTTTTTGTTTTAGCGGAACGATGTTTAACTTGTAAGTACCGATATTATTAAAATAAACGGCTTAAATGAAGTCATTAAAATAATTTTGTTATGATTTATTTTTCATAATGGACTTATTCACCTTTTGAAATAAAAATGGGTAATAAAAAGTCATCGTTAATTAATATTTAGGGCTATTTAGAGCTGTTAATCCGTCAAATATTTTAAGTTAATTTAATTTTTTATGCCATCCAGAAGTGCCCAGAACTTATGATTTAAATTGAAGTTTTTGAATGTTTAGTACCCAATAGTGCTTGTCTAGCACTTGCTTAAACATAGTTATAAGGAAAGAGCACAATATTGACGACAAAAGAAATTGTTTAGATGTGGAAATCTTTATTTCAGAAAATCTTAATAATTTCTAACTATTTTTTGTATCAGAAAATGTCCCAAAACAGACCATAAAAGTTTAACAAAATGTATAGTACCTACTTCAGAAAATCCCAATGAGTTGTTACTATTTAAATATTAAAAAACATCACAAAACTAACTTCAAAAGAAAAGCAAATGTACAGTAGTAACTTCAAATAATTCCAAAAAACTAGCTATTCTATAACGACGTAATGTTTACAGAAACTGAAAAATAAGTAATTCTAAAGATTTTTCAGCGAAGTAGACTTTCTGAACTTAAACATGTCTTTGTTTCCCTAAAAAGACAAGCATGCGAGTACTTAACAAAAATCTGAGTAAGTGAATCATACACAACACATGCTTCGAATGTTTAACAAAATGTAACATTATTCCGCTTCAGAAACGGAGATGTTTAAAACAATAGTCATTGTTTACATTATACACCTAGGAATGTGGAATTTCACGTTTAAGTTAATTTGGTATTAGGTAAAATTAATGTTCCTTAATCACTTCGATAAGTATAAACTTAATTGTTTTAGAAGTGGCAGCTGGGCAAGTACCTATAGGTCTCAATATTCAGTGATCAATATCAGATTAATATATACCTAGTCTACTTATATTGCATTCCAAAACTTTATACCTATTGATTGCTTGAGTGAAAAAACAATTGAACATCAAAAACAAAAGAAAATAGTTTTTAAGAAACCGCACATTGGTTCGTATTATACGAGTGCCAGACACAAATATTTAATTCAAATGTGACAGTAGAAAGTTCCTATTTTTGCATTAAGATTTATAGTTTTGACAGTGACATGTCAAAAGTTAATATTGTGTTACTATAAAGTGTTAAAGTGCATGCCAATGAAAGTGAAACGTAACGGGTCAACACTATCATAGTTATTCACAATATAATAAATTAACACGTTATTTAGTCCCATATAATTTAAAACCAGACGCAATAAAACTCAGTGTATCCGCCAAAAATAACACTTTTATTTGTCAATAAGTTTTTTATTCGTGAGAGCTTCATTTTGATGACGTCTATCCGAGACTGCGATTTGTAAATAAACTTCTATCACTGTAATCAATAGGCAGCCAGGTCATTGACACAGTAATTTTAATAATTTATACAAAATTTAAATATTTTAATACAAAGCGGTCGAATATTACAACACGATGGTCTTCAATGGCTTGTTATCGATAGTTTTGCAACGTTTTTATGTCGAAGTTTAGTATAGACTAAAATGGTTTCTCGAAAATCGCCCCCCGAAGGTGTATCGAACCAATCGAAAATGTCCGAAAACCGGCACATATACCAAATATAAATGATATAGCCCCTCCTCCGCCCTCGGGCAAGGAAGTCCCTCATTTCGGGGGGCACCGACCCGTGAAGCCCCCTACTTTTGGACACCACGAATTAAATGCTAATAAGGCGATCGACTGATACCAAGACTCACCCAACATAATATAGAAACAGTCAATTTTTGTATTAACAAAACATTTTATATTATACATTTTATTACACGAACGGGTTCAAGTGTTACGTTTATTTCTTTTTCCTGTTATTTGCCGGGAGTTACTTTTAAAGCGGCGACGCGACGTTTTTACGAGTTTCTTCAGGTGAAACGTTGCTCCTAAAATTGAGAATGCAACTAAGCTACGCTTAAAACCGAAAACGATTAATGAAATTATTGCTTGCACTGTAAAAAACTATAGATGAGCCGAACTTGCCTTTATAAGTCAACTGGGGCTGTGACACTCTTTTAATCGACGTTTCCCACTACCATAGAGTCTATTCCATCGATATCACGCAAAAAAACTTGGCACAATAGCATTTTTATTTCCGTTTTTGTCCCGAATGTCCCGTAAAAATAAACAGTCCATGTATAAAGTATAATTTTTGACTCGTCCCAAAAATCATTGTTCCACGACAATTGTCGTTTTCTCTATTCATAACGTTTACCTGAGCTTTTATTATTGCCCCTTTTGTGCACTTTCAGGCGAATAGTGTATTGTTTGTATAATTGAATAAATGCCTTCGTGTAAGCCCTTTGTCGAGGAATTTGGGGATCGATGTTAATATCTGGTTGAATATGCTGGTAATACGGTAAAATTATGAGATATAGCAATATGTAGGCCGTATTAACTCTCTACCTGACATCGCATTTCTCCGCGGAGTCTTTAGTCAGAGCTTTAGGCTCGTGGAAAATGAAACTCTACTTAACAAGAATCAAAGTGCATTACAGGTTGATAGCGTTGAAGGCTGTTATTACCACGAGTATGGGGTATGCGACGGCATCAAAATCGCTACCAAACGTGGTACCCTATAATTTGTAATAAAAAATCTATTTAAAAGATAAAATAAAGCACCGAGAAGCTACCTAAGATGCCGTCGATCGATCTTTTAATAAATCAAGGGTTTTGAGCCATTTTGACGCTTGTCACATGTGATCGTATGATTTAAAATCGCGTGCCAGCATCACTAGTGTTTAATGGTAAATTATTCTATAATGTTCAGAGGTCGATTTTAGTAATTTAGTAAGTTACCTCCTATTTAATAACTTTTTACGGCATCGAACGGCGGGCAGGTGATTTTTTTTGTTGATTTTTTGAGTTAAATAATGTTGCCCGGCGACCGCTACTGAAGTAGTTCAAATTTTTAAATTATAGTTTATTAATACGGCGTGTTCCTGTTACGAAAGTTTTATTTATAGTGTGCGCGTGCGACGTCGAAGCGGTGTCGACGTCCACGTGAGGAACGGGAGCGGGTAGGACTCCCTCCATCGCACCGTACACTACCTTGCTTTACTGCGCGTTACGCTGCGATTGTTTTGGCACATGACCACTTCACTTTAATCACCTCACCTGTGCTACAAGAACGACGTGCGAATATATTTATTTTTTCCCGTTTACGGCCGCTCATAAAAGGACGTAATGAACAAATGTCTTTATGGTATACTCACTTGTAAACGTCAAATATCAGTCATTTCTCCTTGAAGCTAACAAAAAATGCCATAAATATTGTTAACAAAATGGCTCTCCTACTGAATATTGTGGCCATAAACGAAGGTCTATAAAATGAGGTTTTGGTTGTTTAACTTTTGTTTGGACTCTATGCTGGAATTAAAAGAACTTAGACGCGGAACGGATCTTTTGTTTGTGTAGTGTTTCTGTCGCCCATGAAATATATGCAAATGATTAAAAATTATTCATAGCTAACAGGAATTTACGGTTTGTTGTGGTGTCTCATGTGTCGCCGGGCCGTGTGCCACTGCCCTCGAAACCAGATCCTCAAGACGGATTTTTAAAAATGTCTCTATTTCGCACAAACTTTCGAAAAAAATTAAAACTCTTCATTTAAAAATTTCTAAATGACGCTTCAGATCGGACGCGGACTGCGTCATCCCCATTAGAGTAAGACGCAAAACCCAATGAAAGACAAGGACGGAATGCCATGAAAGGAGCGTTTTTAGTAAGTTTTTTGTCCCGAAATCCGTGCGTTCAAAATTTTTATTTTAATACAAGAAAAG
The DNA here is from genome assembly GCA_907269075.1 of Idaea aversata. NCBI lineage: Eukaryota > Metazoa > Arthropoda > Insecta > Lepidoptera > Geometridae > Idaea > Idaea aversata. The sequence continues at coordinate 13,070,324 of OU026100.1, read as the reverse complement.
TATTCAAAGATACGAGGGCAGGTAGAAGAACGAGCCGGGGTATTTATTTGCTTAGTTTCTTTTTTTATATCACAAAGAATTCAAGTTGATTTATTGCCGTGGTCTGTGACGATTTGTGACCTGTAATTTCTGATGTGAGTTTTGTCACTGCGACGACGCCAGGATCATTTTGATTTATTAATTTAGTATAACGTTATCGGCAAGGCGTGACCCAGTTTTGACAGTTGTCAGTGTAACAGATCATTTTCGTTTTATCCCTCTTCGCTGACATGTAATTTTAACTGTCAAATTATAATTTGAGTGTCATTCGTTTGGGCTAATTTCGTCTTGATGTAGAATTGACAGGTTTGTAGGTAGGTAAGCGGTGTAGTTAGGTGGTTTGAACGTTCCCTTGCGGGTAGTTTCGAGGTGGAAGGCCCAGTATTTGGGCCATTAACGTGATCAGAGGGCCGCGGCCGAATTAGAGACGGCCATAAAGGTGTCCCGTAATGACTCACTCCGGACCACTGTGCAGCGATGTGACGGTACTTATACGGTGCACACTTAAATCAGAGTAATTGTTAGTTTTACTTGTTAATGCCTACTTTATATTAGTTTCTTTTTTTTGCTTATGTGTGTTCAACTGTTCACTCAGAATATCGCCAAAGTAGAGTTATAAAAGTATTTTTATCTTTAATCCATGCTATTTAGATGGAGCAGTCTTGTCCAGCAGATATACCACTCTCTCAGCTTAGTCGACCATGTCCAGAGGAAAGAACTTGTAAATACATCTGGAGCCAAGTAGGTAAGCCGCAGGTTTCGTCACGATATGTTCCTTCACCGTAATAAAAGTTATAATTTCAAATAAACGTCAGTTTGACAGAAAAATTTGCATTATTAACGCTGAGTGGTTTATAATAACATGTGTACGTTATTCTAACGTCTCAATACGAGCAATTATTTATCGATGAACGTTAATTTAACCGGATACCTACATTACAACAGTAATACATCAATAAAGAGCGGTGTTGGCATAGTGGTAGATACCTCGACATCATCTCGAAGGTCGTGGGTTTAAATCCCGGATGGTCGTGCACCAATTTTTCTTACAAAAAATGTGTGTGCGCTATATAACATTGCCGTTACGGTGAAGGAAAACATCGTGACGAAACCTGCGGCTTAATTAACAAGGCAGCTTACTAGGCTTTTGTTCTGGTAACCAGACAACGGATAGAATACCTACACTTATATATACAGCAATACCCAGATCACAACTAATATTTGATTACAGAAACAAATATCAGTAAATAAATACTTATTCGACAGCGGAATTGAACTCGCAACCTTTCGCAGTCGGGTGTTCACTCACAACGCCACAGAAGTCGTCAAAATATATTTTGTTTTTACTCTTGAAAAAATTAACATATTTCAATATTATCTGAATCTGTAATACTAAAATACATATTTAAGGCCCCTTCACACAAACAATTATTATTAAAATAAACCAATATTAATAAAAATTTATTCTACAAGTAAATAATAACTCCAGTAATATGTCAGGGGTACCTAACACTCACTAGAAGCCTAAAGGTCAGATCCGTTGAAGGCCTGCCCTTAGGCCACTTACAAAACCTACACTCTATGCAAAATATGAGCACTTGCAGACTAAAAACTTCATTCTCAAAGCTCGCTGAAAGCTCAAGGAGTCTAAAGTGACCACTTTCGACGAATCATTTCAGAATCGTAATACGAATTGAATTTTAGCTATTTTGTGTGTGATTCCTTAGGATATAACCGAATCGCGTCGTAAACCATCATGTTTTGTATAACCATTTATTATAAATAAATAAATAAATCTTTTATATTTTACCGGCAATTTATTTTTAGGAAATTTATTGCAAAAAAAATTAAAAGCTTTTGTAAAATAAATTGGGAGATTTTGATAGTCTCAGTTCTAGATAGTCTCTGGAAACTCCTTCAGTATTCTTAAAAAAATGGAGATTTTTCTTGAAAAAAGAATGTTAAAACTAACTTGTCATCTTTCAGTTTGTATTTTTTCCTCACTATACTGACTAACACAATTTTTCGAAGCAAACCAAAGGTTTTTATTTTAATCAATAAAGATGTTTATTTTGCTTCATACTACTTAATGTTCAAACATCGGCCGACTTAATATCTGTCGTCTACAAAAGCTCTAAGTATTATCACTGTAGTTTGTAGCTACAGCTAATTTTAAACCCTAACTTTAAGACCTAAAGTCTTGTTTAAGTCTTATTAAGTCAGTGCTTAATTTTTACGATCCAGTCAACCTGTACAATCGAGTTCATTGATGTAGTCATTTGATAAAGTTAATGATTAATTATGTTATCTATTATTGTACCTACAAGAATACTAGTTTATTTCGATGTTTCACTCTTTATTTTATGTCTGTGATTGTACCTATATAGTTTTGGAGTGAATAAATTCATGATTCTTCTTCTATAACGTTTGTTAATATTTTAGGTCCCCATAAAAAAATGGTTGTCTGTAAAGTCAGTTTACGGACGATAATTTTACGTGATAACGTCATAAGAACTCTTTTGTATCGTTGACATTATTGACTTCAATATGTTATTATGGTTACTTGTCAATAACGTTGCTATGGTTACTTGTCTATAACGGATGACGTCACACTTTTTTGAGAGTGCAGGTGTTCACCAATTTTTAAGACGTTATCTCGTCAAAAATATAAGAAAAAGTTCTCACACCGTGGACAATTAAGGAGTGACCCAAACATTGTTTAATTTTTTTTTAGAATTTAGAACACAAGACCCGTTAGGTCTTTGTCTTCGCATGCGGTGTAAAAATATGATAGGTATAGAACCTCATTGCTATGACATGTGCCAATAATGAAAAATAAAAATAAAACTTTAAATTTTTACCTACATTGCATTTTTATGAAAATTGCATGTACTCAGTCACCTTTTCGCATACTTGAGTTCTTTACAAGGTATTTTTTACAATAAAACGTTGAAATACAAAAACTGGCATGAATTTAAATGGTTGTATTATAAGTTTTTTTTAATCCGTTGCAGATCCGGCAGGGATGGCCACAGTACTATTTTAATGCTACGATTATGTTTGAATTGAATGCTACTATAGCTTGGTGAGAACTGGCAACGAATAGTTTGAAAAGAAGGGTGTTCGATTCCCGTTAGAATAGATAAACACTAATGATTTATGGGAAATTTTAATCAAAGAAGATTATATTTTTAAATACAAGTTTCCTATGGCATCCTAAATTACCTCAAGAATCTAAAATCAATAATATTCAAACCCATTACGAAACAATTTTCCCAAAATAGTAACAATTTCCTATTGAATTAGCATTTTTAATCCATTGAAAGCAAGCAGATTGATAACAGAAATAGAAACGAGTCAGTATAAAAATATTATTCATCTAATTTGAATCGGATTCCAATCACAACACTCGAACTCCGTAGATATAAATCCTTATTCAATACCACTTGAAAAAAAAATCTCATGACCGCAACGGGAGTTGTACAAACACACAAACAAACAATTCTTTGGAGTAGAGAGCACTCGTGCACGCCCGATTTGAAAATAAACAAGTCAAAAAGTGTTTTTAACATCAAAATTTAAACAGAGCGAAAACGGGTAAACATAGCAACCCTATAAACGCGGGGCTATTATAGTTTTGTATCTGGCAACACTGGTATAATCGTAGAATATGAATAAGCGAGCGTGGCACCCCTGTACCCTTTGTCTGGTTGAGCCCCATGAGTCCCAGCGGGTCTACATTAATGTGTAATGGTGCAATGTTTAATAACTTATCTGCGGCATGTGACGACTGTTTTGTTAATATCATTTTTAAAGTTAATTTTCACGAAGGGTTCCGAATCGATAGAAACTTGATATCGTGAATAGATGTGGGAATATGATATTCTGTTTTACTGTTATTAAATTTCGTATACATTTTTTAAGCAAGACTGATTGATTAGGTTTGATAGAAGAAATATAAAACATGGCAATATTATGTAAGATAATTTACCATAGCTTTTTCATCTTCATCATTTATTTCATCTTAGAATCTTCAAGAAAGAAAGATAACAATAATATCAGCGGCCTAATGCCTAAAAGAAAAACAAACAAATTACATCCTAACACCGCAATCTTGTCCCTCCAATGACACAGATCACAATACTGACAAGACTGACGACTGGTGAATGACGGAAGACTGACGAATGACGGAACAATCAAGCTCCCTAGGGAAGGGTTGATAGTGTGGCCTGGACAAACCCCGTGTTATTTGTACACCACGGGGTGTAGAATGCTCTTTTCTTGTCTTCGTTTGTAAGGGGCCTTTAGAAATAATAACTTGTGTAGGTAGTTGTGGTTTGGGCAACGTTAAACTTTTGTTTCTACATTTTGACGTGTCACTTGCAAATGTAAAGGATATGACGTCACATAAATTGTTAGATATAAGTAAAAAGGTTGTAGATAATCTAACTTCTTTGTTAAAAGATGCCTACAGGTATATCATCGATACAAAAGTACGTTAATACTTATTTAACTTAATAATGGTGTCAAATTGATGTATCATACTTTTCACGAACTTACTGCGGCTGCGTCCCTTATACCTACCCGATGATTTTCAGATAGTTTAGGTGACCGTATAAGTAATCACTTCAAGGACTCCAAATTGTAAACAATATCAGAAAATATACACTCGACAACTTACAATGGTTTTATAGTGAAATTTTCAGAAATTAGACGAAATAATCATTTTTTCCACCCTAAATGCAATCATACATTCCTAACAATTTATTCATATAAATAATTAACAGTCTAGAACAATCAGGCACCCTAGACCTATCATTTTAATACCTAAGGGAAATTCTACCTATTTGCAAAATTAGGGGGTAGGAAAACAGTTTAATCCGTTATTAGTAGAAATATGTGGTAGAAAATGAAACGAAGGCTGGCAACACTATAATGAACGGTATTTTGACAGCATGATTGTATCTTTTCAGTCTGTGGTGAATCGTTTAACCGTAAAGAAATTATGTAGGGGTGAAACTTAGGGTCTGACTTAGGTAATAATATAATTCGAGAATAATAATATATTACAGGGTTCTTTAGAAATTAAAATGTAACCTCTTTTAACCACCTGCTAGGTACACGTTACTTTATGCAACTGACACTGGCAAAACTATGCGAAGCTGTTATTAAAAAAATATAATATTCATAATTACAGTTTGACCTTAAATTAACCTACAAAAGTCTGAAGTACCTTGTTATGTCTAAAAATTCAATTGAAAAAGCAAACAATACATAATTTTTCATAGATAAAATCATCTAAAAACTTTAAAATAAGTTGCACAATTGATAGTTATGACGATACAACTTTTTACAACGAAAAAAAACTAAGGATAAAAACTTAATACAACATATTCATAATATTTTTTGCAGATTTTGTTAACTTTTTTAATCTATACGCAGATGTCTGGTAATCTTTTAAGATGCACCAATGAGTCTGTTTAACATTCGACCTTATTTTTAAAAAGTTAGTATACTTTTTGAATTGGAGAAAGAGTATTTATATCAATTTTTGTGTGTGTTCGAGTCTGCTTGAGCGTTCACAGAAGGGATTATGAATATAATAAGTAAACAAGAGATTGTAGAGATTTTTTTAAAAACGATATAATAATATAGGTAAGTATTCATCGAACGAATAAACAACATTTTTGAACATAAATGTTCCTGTAGACATTACAAGTACACATAAGTGTTTTGTTTATTTATCTACATTTTGACTCTACTTTTACTCATTTCGGATGTGTCCAAAGCTAATTAAATATATTTGTTGTAAATGTTAGCTAATGGGTTAGAAATTAATTTATTTTATTATGCATGCTACATCTTAAAACAGCATTTACCATCAGTTAAAATGTTAGTGGTCAAATGCTGACCTATTCATACCAAAAAAATTTAATTGTTGGCCAATTTTTTGGTTTTCTTTTTCTGACATTAAAGGTTTGTTGTGTGCTTATTAAAATTTTAATGTTTTTCTTTTTCTAACAATCATTATTTTAAAAACCAAAATTAGGATCCAGTTGTGGAAAAAAAACTTAATCAGAAACAGATTAAAAAAAATTAAATATATTTCCATCGAAACTTTATGTAATAAATGTATTTTTTCTAGTGCGTCGTAGTCGAAGTGAAATTATACAACGTATTTCAGCAAATTCATATCTCCGGATCGTCCTTACCGTTGTAAATGTGACGAAGTAAAACCGCACCGTCACAGTTTCGTCATTAATTGTAATAAAACGGGCCGGTATGGCCGTGAACTCTGCCCTACGAAGGTTCCTGCTATTTACGTACAATTTTGGTAAACTTCGAGTATGGAAAAGTGCTTAAAATTTACAAATTCCGATAAATTATATGTACTTATTATTCTGTAAAATTGTAAATTTTGATCTAGACAAAGATGACTAGGCTGAAGTGAGATGAGATTTCTTCAGTTAAAAGGGATTTTCCAAGAATACGACGGAATCAGAATCTAAATGAGTAAAGCCACGGGATACAGAGTGCTCAATGCTTATAGCGAAGTTTCAAAGGTAGATAAAGTAGGTATCAGTAAGCAAAACAATACAAAACGAAATCCCCCATTAATCACAAAATTAAACACAGCTATTAAAAAGTAGGTATTTAGTGAAAAACGTGCGTATTTCCACCCCTATGTTCGTAGGTAAGAACCCCTGATCCCCGTCAGCTGCTTCTGACTGGTCACCCCCACCCCTCTACCCTCTTCCACCCTTATTTACCCCTCCTAGATATTGATCCCCCATCGCTCAACATTCCTACAGTACCACGGCTCAAGATACTCTGGCCATTGTCTTCGAATAACCAACGTTAGTAGATCTATACCGATGTTGCGAATCTCGTACGTTTGTGGCTGTTTCTTTCTTGTAAACAAAAGGAGATGGGTCAGGTTACGCTGGTGATCGATCGTCCCTTCTGTCAAATACATAATGAGTATTTTTTTTTGTATGTGTTTCGAACGTTAGTCTGTAATAGCCAGTAATATCACATAGTATATAAAATGTTGACTCTATATTTTATAATTTGCTATTGATTTAGCCCACAATAAAATTGGTGATGGCCTAAAGTTTTTAGCGGAAAAGGTTTACACAGAAAGCATTTAGTTTTTATTTTTGTTTGTAACTAACTAGTTTTTAAGCTTAGGAAATAAAACTTCCAAAATACTTTTTAACGGATATCTACACAATAATAGCTATGTATTTTAAATTTTCGCCTGATTTGTCCTATGGTTTGGGCAATGTGTTGATATAATTTAATCAGTCAGTCAGGTCTTTAAATCATAAATTAATAGTTAGTATCCTCTTGAACAACTGAACCAATTTTAATAGAAATTGGTATAAGGATATCACATTAAAATCTAATTAGACAAATTTTTCACCCAGTATATTTTTAACTGTTCCACTGAATTAGGAATACGCGGGACGCAGTTTTATTACACACTAGCTGCGCTCCGCGGTTTTACCCGCGTAACTCCTGAGATTAGCGCGTTCAAACAAACAAACAAACTCTTCAGCTTTATAATATTAGTATAGATAGTATAGATAAGTTTTGTTGAAAAAAGTGCCAACGACCTTAAAAGTAGTGTTAGCTACTTAATATCGATTTAAAATGTACATTTATTTGTTACTGGATTGAGTTAACGCGACACTAGAAGTAATTAATTTCGTTCAAATATGGTGGTCATACAGGGTGTGAATTTGTTATAGAATTTTAAATCATAAAACGAGTCTTGTTAATTTTAGAATTGTGTTTAAATAACTAGATTAAGTTACAGAAATACACACACTTATCTAAGAGCCAAGCCTACGTTTTACTTAGGTATAATTTAATTTCTTAATTCTTAAAATTATTTTATTTTTTCCACCATTAAATTTTAAAACGAAGTTGATTGCAATGCGGTTTATTTTAAAAGTTTAATGTATGTACGAAAACAGGTAGAGGAGATGTCGACGAAATCAGGAACGAGACGTGTCGCAAGGTATGCGCCATGCGCTCTGTGCCCTGCGCCCGCGCATACGGTTATAATTGCACAACCTCAGAGCGACTACAGAGTGTTTAAGTTAATTTTAAGGGTATTTTGACCTACTTATTCGCAAAATCCGAAAGAAATGATTTTTATTTTTAACTGGCGACCCGTTACTTCGACTTCACTATATTTATAGGTTTTAGTCTAGTGTTAGAAAGATATAAAAAAAACAGAAAAAAACGCTTCTGAGCCTGTTCCAAACCTGTGACATTGCTCTAAAGACTGTTGATTCACTGTCATATCTTCAACCACCAACAGTAACAGTATTGTAGGTATATAATCAAAGCCAACCAATCATTGATTGATTAGTTATGTAAGTCCATGACAACCAAAGAGATAATGATAACATTGACAACACTTACTAATGTCCCCGAGAGAGTAATTATTAAACATTTTCAATCAAAACATATACGTATTCTAAATCTTGGTGGCAAGTATAAATTGGCTAAGATAATAAATCATCCTGTAGACTGAAGCTCGCAACTAGCGTATTTATGTCATTATTAACTCGTGCGAATTAATACTCATTTTCTGTCCATTTTTATCTCGAAATTCTGACGCTGCGGCAAAAACTTCATGCCGCTAGCGCGCCGAGCAGCACCGCAGAGTTGCCGCCACTTTTTGCAGCCAAGTCGAACTGTTCGCGCCAAAAATGGTGCTGCTAATCATCTGTCCACGATTGGAATATATTAGAAGTTTACTTCCTTTCGTTCGAGAAATATACATTCCATAGATTAAATATATTACCCAAGTTATGAATAGGTTCGATTGCACTTGAATAACAAAAAGAGGGACAGCCAAACATCTAAATATCCGCCAATCACGATCACCAGAAATGCGATTGGCGTATTCAAATTCGGAACCCTTATATTCGTGCCTATCCGAGCGCAGTGACCTCGTACCGACGTCGCGAGCTTACGTCACAGGTTGATGTGATGAAAGACAAAGTTAGTTCATCGGCATATTAATTGTAAATGAACAAAAACTGGGCGCGTGTCGCGGTGTCACTCGCTAATTGGACGAGGCACGCTATCGCATCGAACAAACAAGCCTACTATACTCAAATTCCTTCATACGTAAGTACTTTCGCAGCAATCTGACCTCTGGCTACATACAATTGCAAGCATTGTACGCTGATTATGCTCATTGTATGAACCATTTCTATCAATAGAGCAATCATGTATTGATACTCAATGATAGTACAATTTGAAAGGACCGATATTGCCAGTCATCTCCACAGACCTGTTAATATTATCTCCGTTGCGAGGAATCCTATAATGATAAATCTAGGTGTTAAGTGACTGTTATGAACCTATGAATAATGGGAACTGTTGTTATCGTGACAAGATTTCATTAGCCTCAATAATTGAGTTTGCAACGCAAAAATGCATGTAGGTAATAATATTTCTTATAAAGAAACCCATTTTTATTGTAGACAACGCTTTCACGAAGATTCCACAATAAAAGAGAAATTTCTGGATTACTTAACATTTATGTGAGCAGAGCCAATTAAAGCACTACTAGTCAAGTTTTTGTAGGTGTTTTTGCTTTCTAGTATTAATGATTAAGGTATACACAACACAGCACATCATTAACGAGTCCTATCGTCAGGGTAATTAAAAGGACCCGCATGTGATGATTCTGGTAATGTTTCGATAGGTATGACTCTAGTTGTGGCAACTCAACACGGTTTGGGTACCAGTAGAGCACTATTTGTGCTCGACTTCCCACGTAAACGTAAACGTAAACGAAACTAAAAGTATCTAACCTCTCAAACCTCAAATGATCCCGAAACAAGATGCGTAAGGAATTCCAAACGGCAAAAACCACTCGATGGGGACGATAAAACGAAATCGCCGATGCGTTCAAAAAAAAATGCAAGTGCTGCGTGCGAGCGAGATACAAAAAACGTATCGTATCGCGGTTCCACTCTAGCGCGCGCAGCTAATGAATACGGAGCGGTGTGCGCGAGCGCAGCTGCGCGAGACGCCCGGCCGCGGATCAATCCGCCATTATTTATTTTATTTCGGTGCGAAACTCCGAATTGGATCACGATGACAAAGAGGTTAAATTGTGCGTCCAAATCCCATGACAATCGTCAATTATAGTCCTAAAGTAATGCGGACAGATGTAAACAAATATACAATGTCAAACCGTTTTGATGGGACGCGTTACATACACGCATACAATAGCATACATCTTTCTATTTAACAATTAGAATGTAGCGAAAGTCATGATTTTAATATATACAGAGATCAATGAATTTGATATGATAAAATAGATCATCGGTGTGCTGTGCGTGCGCTCATCCATCTCGGCTGAGTTTTTTTAAGCAACGCTATTCGCTTCACATAATTACAAACTCCGGTTACTAAACTATGCAACGTCGGGGAAATAGCATACAGTTTTTGTCTATTTATTATTATACGGTACTAAATGATCCATTAACGAGAGAATCAAGTCGAGTGAACTGTCAAATACGTGTCAAGATAACATGAACATAATGAATACGTCTGCTTGAAGAACAGCTATATTTTCTTCTAATTATCATATTAAATGCAAATCGATTGAACAGTTGTCATGCTCAAAATGTCTTTTTTGAGTCAACTGAGTTAATTACTCAATTAAATGCTTGTGAGAGCTGCAAAACAATTGTATACTCCTGAAGTAAAGTGCACGCAATATAAGAAGCCTAATCTTAATCATGTTTGTCATGATATTGTCTATCAATTGTTAGATATTGTATCGAAAAAAAAGAAAATGGAATATGTCTATTTGCAATAGTTATTCTTCAGTTTTATTTTTCGCACGTTTTTGACACCCCAATGCACAGCTATTACAACATCGTCAGGCATCATTAACTCTATAAAAATTCATAAACTGTCTTTTAACTAGAATGTTTACAATGAACACTGACAAACAAAAAACACAAAGTTTCGAATAGATTCATATCAATAGATCCCCCCACGATTGTCAATTAAAATTCCCGCAGTTGTGTTTTAATTACTTCTTATTAATATGTTCCGTTCAATAAAAATATCATCTTGATTTATCCAATTAGTGCCATAAGCGCTGCCGCTGGCGATTTTTATATAAAAAAATCATAAATTAAACTTTTTTTACAATATTTATTAATGACTTTTATCTTTTATCTTTTTTTTTAGCTGTTGTCGTAATATATAGCCAATCGTCGTAGCAATGGTATTCGGATGTGATTAATTAGATTGAAAACGTTATTGACAGCAAAAAATGCGGTAATTCATCGAATGTCAATGCACTCGGATTGTTTGTGGAGCAGTGTGTCGCTGTCGACCGGCAGCAGGGCAGTGCCTGTGGCAGTATCGATGACAGTAAGGGATGACAGTATCACAACTAAACCGATCACTTGCCACCGAGAGCACTATATCAATCACTCGCTCCACAATCGCACCGCGACTCCGCATGCCACTTAAATAAATTTATAACATATTAAGTACGTCGAAAATAAACACTTTACTGTTTATGATTTATTTCATGGTGCGATGAATTATGGACGTCACTTATTAAGTACGATAGAGCGAGAAGTCCGAATTTTTATATCTTTTTTTGTGGTGATTTCACGTGCTACCGCTACCGATAAACGTTTTATTGGAGTAATTAAAATTAACGATTATCTTTGTACGTGTAACACGTCCAAACATTATGATAAAAATCGATATATTCACATGTACTACTTACTTATTATTTACTATCTGATATGATAATAATTTAAGCGATATCTGTATTATAAACTAGTCAAGTGTGCAAAGATTTGACGTTTTTACAAGTTTATTTCATTTTACCTTGTAGAGATAGGCAATGCAAGTCGTACGATTTATCAAAGTGAACTCTCTTGTCTATAAATAACAGCATGGTCAGTTCCAGTACACTGACAAGTCGTTTATCTCGAGTAACGTACAGGGGTCGCCGGTCGCTGAGGTCCTTACTGTTCATAATATTGATGTAATAAATACAGTTTAATTTCAATAATTATACTTACTACAGAACAGTGTCTTTGACTGATTACAGTAAATACAATAATATTTATAAAGTTATCTCAGTTGCGCGTTGTTACAAAGTCACTTCCGTCGGAAAAGTAGAATAACATTCTATCAAAGACGTCAATTTAGAAGTTATTTTTTTCGAATTGCATATCATCGGCACATGTCAACGCCTATTGTATCTATTGTGTGTAAAAAATTGAAAACCCACAACGAAATTGTGGTATAATAAATTTGTAAAATAAATTACACGGCTGTTGATTGTCGGTTTGTATCCAGATTACCTGTTTTACGAAGCCGAATTGTTATAAAATAACTCCATTTATAGAAGGCTTTTTGTCGTTCAAAATGATAAGTGTTACTATGTCGATTCAGCTTGTCATGTTATTACCGGGAACCGCGTAATGAAATATCATTATAAAACAGCTTTTAACGCCACTTTCTAAAGGGACCATTCTAAAATATGATTGAAAAACTATAGTCCTTCCGAGAAACGTCGAAATAAGATGGGTATGGTCACATTTTTTGTCACTGACCATAGGATTAGAGAGAATGGTCTTTGTTTTTCCCATTTAGAAAAGTAATCGGTATAAATCACGGCCATCCCATGGTTATCTTCGAATCTGTATCTTGGATCATTATCGTTAAGAAGACGACAACGCAGTCTACACTCGATTTTTGTTTATAAATACCATAATCGACCTCTACCAATCAATTACGAGAACAAAACATTAATTAATTCACAGTGACTGAGTACAAACAATATCGATTCGAAACGATAGCGCATACCGAATTGAAAAACGCGTAAACAATCGATATTAAACGAACGAAAACAGGGCGATCCGTGCATTTTACCGGCACTAATTACTCTTTTAGTTAATACCGATGTTATGGCATCAAGAAATTGCAATTTCTGATTTACGACCTTCATTTTGTAAGCGACATTTTAATATTCGATTGCACGGGCTATATTTTTTTTTTAATTTTGACGGGTAATCGAGGCAGGTGTATTCCGAAGTTATACCATTCGATTCTCTTTGCAGAGTAATTTTCGTACGGTGTCAGTGAATTGATTCTGGATTTTCATGTGTAGACTTTGTGTGGAATTGGATTGGGGTGGGTCGAATTTTTATTGACTTTTTAAGTGAACCTGGATATGTCTGTAAAATACTTTAGAATTTACACGAATTTAAGTTTCCGATGCTGAGGGGTTTCATAAATATGACATTTAGGATTTTGACAGTGGTTTTCTTAATATAGTAGATTTGAATGATGATTTCATAGAACTAAAAGAAATCTAAACAATACTTTCATTGGATATATTAAACTAATTTTTAAAGCATGTTTGCATAGGCAATTATGAACATTTGAGGCACAGCTAGAGTTATTTTGAAATATTTTAAAGATTTAAATTTTGGATTCCAACTCCAATGCCCAATTATTGGGCGGAGAACGTGTAAAGTCAATTGTGTTCTGACACGGAAAAGAGACCTTAATTTTTACGTTTTTACGTACCTGTTTACTGAAGACTGCTATATCTTCATTGAAGGACTCTGAGGAGCAAACGTCGCCACCGGCGACCCCAGGATCCCGTGGCGTGCACGTCGCCAACTCGCACTTCTCGAAGATTAGAGCGAGCAGGGGGAAAAGCGGGTGCCTGTCATACACACATATCAATTAATAGGTATACAAATAAAAATCTAATTCTTAGCCTAACAATAGAGCATGAGTGTTTAAAGAGCATGGGCTAAGTAAAATAGACCACGGATTCCTACTACAAATTGACGAATATTTGCAGCCTTTGAACTTTCGTTCTATGAGATATACCTACACGACTTTTACAAGCAAAATTTTTTTCTTTACCGATTACCAAAAAGTCGGTGTTGAAATGACATGAGTTTCACAGTTCATGAGTGAGACTGCTACGCAGGTGACGATGCAGCCTAAGATGTAGCTCGCTTTCCTAATAGGCGATAACTATTCACTCACGACTTGAAGACTCCCAAATTATACATACACGTAAGGAAAGAAAGATGCCGAAATGAGTAACTCCTTCTGTTTTTGAAGTTGGTTCAAAAGAGTAGGGGTTTGCGATAATCTTTTAGGATTTGGAACTGTAAAGACAAAAGTATACGGTCATCAAATCAGAACCACAGGAATTAATAATCCAGACAATAAGACGCGATGTAATCGCACCTCTCAAAGAACAAAAAAGCCACAAACGATTGTTTTTTCATTTTAAATTACCCTTTCAATATGAAATTATTGTCTTACCCACCATTTTACAACCACTTTAAAGTCATTGTGGTCTGTTTATATTCAATAGTATATTGTTATTTTGTCTAATTGAATAATTGATTACATATTTATTACCTACTTTGAATTCAATTATCGGTTGTTAATGAACCTAATATTTATGATTTTGAGTTTATATTTTATCTCATCTCCTGAAATCTTATTGCAATTCTTACATTATGTTTGGATGTAAGTATAATCAGGAAATAAAAGTGGAGGTTCTCCGTCGAGTTTTTATTTGTAATTATTTGAGTCCTATACCTCAAGCAGGAATCTTGACAAAGCCATCGTAAACATTTAAATAACACCAATTTAAGAACTCTACGGTGGGACTTTCGTACATAGTTATGTTTGTAATGGATAATCTATACTACTATACTACCACTTTGATTAAACTTGGTATATAGATACTTTGAAACCTAAGTTACAGGCTACTTTTTATATCTTTAGAGACTTTCGCAGGTGAAAACACGGGGTGTTGCTAGTATGTGAAGGACCATCTTAAACCCAATTCCAAGGCTAAAAACGTCTCCTATTCACGATTTTATCTTAAAAATCTAACCACCAAAAAGTTTTCATCTACCCTCCTTAGATGTGGCGATAAGTAGGCGCAACCTTTGCCACTTCTCAGACCATTTACCATAATCTGTGGTTATCTGATCGAAACTTGTCAAAGAGTTCAAGATTCAAGATGGCGGCAGAGTGTTGGCGGGTAAAAAAGCTTTTCATTTGTATTTTTTGAAATCATCGGAATGAAAATTAAACGCTAAATTATTTAGTATGAAAAAAGATATAAAACATAACTTTATTTAAGACAAATATAATTTGACCACTATCTCACACGATAATACTTTACTTTGAAGATACATATTTGCTCGTGACTCAAAGACCCCCATATAAATAAATAAATACACTTACGTTAGATATTTTACGATAACTTAGAAGTATACCTAGTTAGATTATATTATCAATAGTATACATAGTTTTCTGCCTACAAGGAAACGTAAAAAAATTATTACCTAACAAGCCTAGAGCATAAAATTGATTGCATTTTTTACCAAGTTTGTAATAAATAATAAAAATCAAACGAGCATGTCTTGCTATTTACCTTGTTTATGTTATATTTAGGGTAAATGCAGATTGAAGACTAAATGATCGCCCGACATCTTTCTAAACGTCATATTTGAAGGCAAACAAATAAACAGCTTATAAATGATTATTAATATCTGCGTCTAGTTTGGATTTGAAGAACTTTCACTGTTTATAGAAGTTAAAATCTATAAGTATGTATATAAAAGAGAGAAAAACTCGTCAAAAAAGCTCTGAAACTACAAGAGCTACGGTCTGAAACTTCTCATGGAGAGGAGCACTAACAAAAGATTTTTGGAAAATCCACTTCTAAAGGGTAAGAAGAGCTGTTTAAAGTTTATTATTTTATACTAGCTGTCCCGGCAAATGTTGTTCGATTGTCAGGCCTAACGAATATACACCAAAATTTTCATACAAATCGATTCAGCCGTTCAGGTGGAGTTTGGCAACTAACACCGCGACACGAGAATTTTATAAATATAGAGATAATTAAGCGGCCATGTTTCCAACTCGAACATGACAGGTTTTTTTACTTTAAATAGCGAAGAGCTGCTAGCCAATTATTTAGTCTATAGTCTACTATTCCCTTTAGTCTATTTTTTACCCCAGGGTATAAAACTGTTCAATGAAAAACACGACACTATCATGTAGGTATTGTTAATAAAACGAATTCCGAAGCTTTTACGTACAAAAGCTATTAAACAGTTATCACTAGATCTAATTCTAACGTTTTTAAAGTCAAAAAAAAGTTTATTATAGCTTTGCATTTGCGAGCAATTAATTTATATCGGTTGTTAAGTTACAATCATATTATTATCCAAGTAATTTTGCGTAATAAAAGCAACATTTAACAATATTTTTAAATAAAAATCTAAAAAATTAACAGACTTAATTGTGTTTTTATTAAATACAACTGAATGACAGAAAGACTGTCCGTCCATCCAAAGATTATCTAAGTATCTGTATTTTATATGTTTTAAAAAAACATATAAAATACTAACTAAAACAGGAAACTTCAAAAATCTAACACAAAAGACACAAAAAGAAACAGACTAAAAATCTAGAATGGCACAAAGTCTTATCGTCTAAGAGCGATCTCTTCCAGACAACCATAACGATGGACAAGAGTTAATTATTTTATTATTCTGTATTAGGTATGTCCCCGATCCTATTTCACTGCTCGCAATCACACCTAGTTACTGCAACAGTAATCTATAAGTTGTATTACTTGGCTTGAGAAATGCAGTTTTTAGAGTAAGTATTTAAGACCGTGAGTGTGGAAAATTAACGCTCGACTGAATCCTATCAACAATAACAAGGAATTCTTGAAATACATTATTTTTATAAGTTATTCTATTTAACCTATACTTAAGTTACAGTTATAGTTAATGTTTAACTTATGGTTGTTTTATTTTTAAATTTAAAGTACTTATTACCTGTTATCATATCATAGTCAAGCAAGAAATGTGTCTAAAATTGTTATTAGGTACTATTTAACTTTTTAAAGTCCTAATTATGTAGTAAGTTGCCTAGATTAGATCACTTTTAGTGATACTAATAATCTTTCTATTCATCATCATCATACCCATATATTTTGTTTCTGGGTGTCTTTATGTATATTAAGTATATTTTTGCTTAGGTAAATAAGTATTCTAACCGTTGTCTGGCTACCACTACACAAGCCCCGTTGCTTAGTCTGGAGCTAAATGGTACTGTGTAAAGTGTTACATTTATATATTTTTTCCCGAAGAAAAAAAAAAAAAAAAAAAAAAAAAAAAAAAAAAAAAAAAAACGTTCCTTCTACCTTCCGCTATATTATTTCCTTTCCCTAGAGGTCTGTCGGCAGAAAACTATTCACATGGTTAGACACACCTTAGCAATAACTTTATAATGTATTTTTTTGTTTGGGTCTTGTGTACTGAATTTATTAAATAAATAAATAAAAATATTCTAACCTACTTCTTTCTCGAAATTCAAAATTGGGAAGCTCTTTTACCTTTTAAGTTTACTTTTAAATTATTTTCAATAACTTCTGTCCGCTGCCAGTCCGACCATATGTCTCTAGAGGCAGTATTCAGATGATATCAATGTCACGTCTTCAACTATCTTATCTCCGATCGAGAGCCTCTCAATTACACTATTTGCTTATTCTTTCACTCTTTTACGATGTTAGGAGCCACTCTAAATAAATTATAAGGAAAAAACAGTGTACTCGATTATTTCGCAGTGTAAGTACTACGTTTTGACGAAGCTCTTATGGCTTAGACTATAGATTTACACTGTTTGCTTATACTTTTACTCATTTACGATGTTAGGAGCCACTTCAAATAATTTGCATTCGTTTTGACGAATCTCTTCGGGCTTAAACGATAAATGGATTTTGATGGATTGGAATTCAAAATCAAATCGATCGATGGATCAAAAAGTAGAAAATTGGATCAGAGTGGGCAAAAAGAAGAAATTGATCCTGGTATAACCCAGGATATATTTCTTCATACAACATCATACATAAACTTTACAATAGTGGAACAGCAGTTTTAGCCATATTTAATCATACGTGTTCTTGACATCTTGACAGCTCTATCATTTATTTTGACAGTGGGTTCGTCAGTTTGATGGTATTTTTAGCGAGTTTGACAGTATTTTAGTCAATTGTACAGTTTTGAAGTATATTGGCCTTTAAGCCACGTTGACAGTATCTAAGTCAACTTAAAGGGTGGTAAATTATTTCAACTTGGTTTTAGTAAGTCATTTTGACAGAAATTTCAGATATTTTGACTATAATTTCGATCATTTTGACAAGACTTTCAGTCATTTTTATTACGATTCTAGTAATTTTTACTGTGGTTCTAGTCATTTTTACTATGGCTCTGGTCATTTCGATGAATTTTCTGTCATTTTGACAATGATTTTGATCATTATACAGTCATTTTGATTAGGGTTCCGGTCATTTCGACAACTATTATAACAGTAGATATTAAGCGCATCTAAGTGTACAATAATGGATCAGACTTTACCACCCGGACTCACCCGTAAATGGCATCCTTGTCGCGCTTGTGGACGAGCGGCTCGCCGGGGAGCGCGTGCGCCGGCGCAGCGGGCGGGGGGTAGTGCACCGGGGGCAGGTGGGGGTGCGTCAGTCTGTGCTCGTGGTACATCGCGCCACCCTCCATGTAGCCTCCTCCGTGGAGGCTTTCGTCGTACTGAAAATATTGGGAAATTATACTATTAGCTTTTGGTAGAGTTATTGTTTAAATTGCTTTGTGATGTTTGAACCTTCGTTATAATGCCAATCATCTTTCACTTATATATTTAATTTAATTATAATTTTTTCCCAATAATTACATCATCCTTTTTTTCTTCTTCATACAGCTTGACTTATCGTCCATGCAATTTATTGACGCTTTCATATACCTATTTAGATACTTCTTTCATTAAAAAAGGCTCAATTCCTTTTATTTATCATTACTTTCATACGGTTTGACAAAATAATATTTTGCATGTAAATAATTGGCATTATATTTTCATACAGTTAAAAGGGCTCAATTTCATAAATTTATCTGTACTTTCATACGTCATGACATATTCTCCACTCGATTTATCGACACTTTCATACACTTAGACACTTCTTTCATACAGTTAAAAGGCTCAATTTCATATGCCTTTCAGTACTTTTAATTTTCCAGGCAATTAATATACACTTTCAGACACTTCTTTCAACCATTAAAGGTTCTCTCACAAATTCTGACAACAGTAATTAACTCAACTAATTTATTGTGTGTGTAGTGTAACTATAGTTAAATTGTACATTACTTACCTACTCTCAATTTCAATAATTAAAAACCACTTACAATCACAACAAGACGTATTTTTTGAAACTCCATACCCTTTAGAAGACCAGTTCTTAACATGGATTTTAGTTTAGTAATCGACGAATTTGTAACTTCAACGTTTAAGGAATAAGAATTAGAATCGAATGACAATTAAAATTACTAAAGTAATGAATATTCAAAGCAATTGGATAGTCATCATGATATATTTTTATCTAATGTATAGATTAACATGGGCATTATAAAACCTTTTAACGTCTGACAGGCCCTCGGAGGCGTTTTTAGAGAAAATTCCCTCAGTAGATGATAGATTTAGATTGTTGTTTTTTGAATTTATTTTGACTGAACATCCTGTGATTACACCTGCATTTCAATTGTGGAATAAAAATATAGTCAATGGGGAGAACATAGTATGATAGACATAAATATGGCTCACTTTACCACGGATAACAGCTAGAGCATGCATGTAATTAAAATTACTAATTGTGAAAAATTGTTCATAAGTCTCTACCTTTTGTAGGTAAAATCTTTCTTACATTTTAGTATAATTTCAAGTCGAAATTTTTGTCTTTTCTAAGCTTATACAAACATAAAAGTCAAAAAGTTACAGCATAAGTATTTTTTTCTAAAATTAATCGACAAGAAATTTTCGTCTTAAAATATAAAAATGAAAGAAAATATTTCATCTACAAACTACACAGCATCTAAAATAATTTTTTAAATAATTTTGCCATACCTAGGCATTTTGTGTCAGAGAGTTAGCCATTGACATTTTAACCGACTTCAAAAAAGGGGGGAAGTTCTCAATTCATAGCTTTTTTTATTTATTTATGATATTATATATAATAGCAAAATTAGCTATTCAAAATGTTTAAAAATGTTTTATTCTAGAGAACGCTATATCTAGATGATGCCTTAATTTATCTATAAAGTCAAAAAGAAAGTTACCTACTAAAATTAATAATTACCATGTAAAAATAGACAAGAAAACGATTATTTTCTAACAAAATATCCATCTAAACTTAGATATTACAATACATTGTTAAACAAAACATTTTCATGAATATTTATAAGCGAAAACATACTTAGTTTTAAAATTTTCAACTTAGGTAACTTGGACCTCTGAACTTGACCTAAAATGACCTTTATTACAACGTATTTGAATACGAAATCGCATAAAAACAATATGTACCTGCAGAGGAACTTAGGATGACAGATCTTTCTATCGGGCGATGGCTAACCGATTGATTAATTTTACTTATAAACTAGCAGCTGAATGCGGCTTCACCCGCGTAGGTACTTTCCGTCCCCGTGGGAATATCAGAATAATACTTTCATCTTTTTCTATTGTAACTATGTTTGTTGTGTGCTTTATTCAAAACTGTGCCTGGAAGAAGAATATAAGGTTGCCCGGAAGAAAACGCATTATATAGCAGTAAGGCAGTCTATTATACTATGTTAGGTTTAAAATCTATAATAAAATGTATTTTTGTTTGTGTGCATTTACAATAAGGAGTAATACTAAAAATCTTTAAAAAAAAATTAAGCTAGTTTAGAAAAAATGTAAAATAAACCGAGTAACGAATCGCCCTTCAAAAAAGTCGGCAGTCTGCATTCATCAAGAATCCTATGTATATTCATAATTTAAATGTCTATATTAGATAATATTATAGATTAACTTGGAACATTAAATTAACATTTCATAGAATTTCATTCACAAAATAATTGTTTAAGTTACTAAAGTTATTTCAAAAGAGATATAAAATTTACCTTGTTTTTTTCAAAAACATGGTAAATGGTGGTTAACATGATACATGGTAGTTTTATGGTAATAAAATTACCTTGGTAAAATGCTGTATTTGAGTGGTTTCGAGTTTAACTAGCCTAATTTGCTACTTTTACTAATAGTAAAATACGAAAATACTGAACCGATTTGCATGTTTCACAGTTCCAAGATTTAAAGGCTAGAGAAGAAATTGCAATTTCTTTGGAACTTAGACGGAACACAAGCAAATTATGTAACACTAGCAGCTGTTCGCGGTTTCACTTAATATTAGTGTAGATGTAGATTATTATTTAAAAAAACAACTAAATATAGCCCATTTTTTAAATAATTATAATGGTGTCCAGAAAGTCAAAAGACTATGGACAAGATATTTGACAATCAAATGCAATGACTCTATCATTTTTAAACAAGCCACCTGTTCATAAAGGTAGTCGTATTTGAGCTTTTTATTCTCTTTTTTTAAAAGCCACGGTCAAGAAATAAATTAATATTTAAGTCACCTAAAACTAAAATTAATATTGTTGTCTTTAACTTTTGTATATAATTATTGTAACATAGTCGAAACAACGAGGTAGGAGATATAAAAAAAACGCGATTAAAGCCCGGGAAAATAATAAATAGAATTAAAGTTGTTAAAATATTTATATTATTAGTAAAAATGACTAAAATATGCTTATAACCCTTTAAATAACATTTATGCACATGCATGCATATTATGCAGATGTGCAAATGCATAATTTTCTTCAACTTTAAATAGGAGTTGGAATAAACAGTCCTAGATCATGTTACGAGGTTAACATAACGATCAGTAAATAACTAATAAATGTACAGTCAGCACAAAAATCAACACATTCAAATAAATTCTCAAAGTTTTTCTTTATTCAGTAAGAACAACTCGCAGGAAGTCACATTGAATCGTCTTAAAAAAATAAGTTAGGATATGTGAATTATGGCTTTAGATAGTCCATTGATTAATACGTAAATAAGTCATTGGGTCAAATCAAGATTGAAAAAATTTATAAATAAATGTAAAACAAGACGGTTAAAGAGACGTATTTAGTGAAATAAACGAATAAGTACTAACCTAGATATTTAATTATATTTTATCTCTAGCCATCTGTGGAGCCTGTATCATGTTTATAAAGACATTAAACATCATTTTACAAAGCTAACTACACTCAAAAACATTAATTGTCATTAAATAATCGATTTTTTAAGTATAATGTTTAGTACTTACCTGATGTGTTTTTCTTTTATTTATCATTTTACCTTATTTTTAACCAACTTCAAAAAAAGAGAAGGTTCTCAATTCGTCACATATTTTTTTAAATATTCAGTTTTTTATGTTGTACCTAGGTACCTACTTTAAAGTAGTATTTGTAAACAATTGTTTGTATTTTTTTGCTAACGTTACCATAAAGCTCTCGTACACCATAACCAAGCTTGCAACTTTATTAGTGCATTAAAAGGCTATTGTGTCAATCGTTGCGTGACTGTTTTGCTATCGGTACAGCTATAAACCGAAGATTGGCTGGAAGAGATCCGCGACGATAAGCCAGCCTTGCTGCTCCAATGGAATGCAAACTAGTAATTGTACTTGTATACAGGCTGTTTTCCGCAACAAGGCCTCTTTATTTGGGTCCTTTTTGCGTGAGAATGGAGTAGACTTGCCCAGTACTTTTACTACTCTTAGCTTAGTCGACCATGGCCAAAGGAAGTATCTCATCGATACGTCTGGAGTCAAATAAGCTTCGGATTTCAGCACGGTGTTTTCCTTCAACGCAAGAGCAATGTTAATTGGCGCATCTATAAGCAGTAACTTCAAGTTGATATTATGAAAAAGCATCGCTCTGCGATTTCACTCGCGTAACTCCCGATCCCGTGGGAATATCGACATAAAAAATAACCTATGTTACTCCCAATAAATCAATGTATCCTCATACCTAGTTTCATCTAAATCGGCCCAGTAGTTTCGAAGCCTATTCGTTACAAACAAAAAAAGCGGGGACTGGGGGGGTAAAGCTATTGCATCGTGCGAGCTTCGTACAGTCGTACCATATACATACACGTTAAGCGAACGCTCGGCCGAGCTACATGGTAGGCGGAGTGGGGGGTGTTAGGTTTTATTTTCGTTTACCGCGCCGCGCTCAAAAAAACTTTCTTTCTTATAATACTATTGTAGTTTGGTAAACATCTGATTATTAAATTTGAAGTGAGCAGAATACCTCAAAATGCAGTAAATTAATTGTTGCAAAAGAGTGTTTAGGTACTGTTCGCCAACATACATTTTCATAACATAACAGTCTTCGATCATAAATGAGTTATTCTATGTAAGTATGTACTTAAGCTTAATAGAAAATTAACCAACGGTTAAGTTATTATACATAGGTACCTATTTCTATTATTACCAGATATTTAATTTTTAGGTCTATTTGATGTGACACTAAAACTTTGTGTCATTAAATTACAACGTCATTTTGACATTTCGTAAAATTAGAATGTTCAAATCAATTTGTGACACTTTGTTAAAGGTATAGACACTGGGGCAGAAAGGGTTATAAATTATGACAAAAAAATTGATGAAAGTGAAATGCCATTAATAAATGTTAATTTTAATCGAATTTTTGTGTATTTAGTATGTTTATTTTAACATACTAAATACACAAAAGGTAGGTAGGTATGTATGTTTATTTTAAAGTTTGTTTTTTATTGCTTTTTTCTGTAATAAATAAATATTTATTTTATTTATATTGATATTTCTACGGGATTGGGACGTGTAACTATATACGCGGCATAACTGCAGAACCCTGTTAAAACTCTATATTTTATGCTACTAATGAACCAAGTTACATAAAGCTATTCACATAAGAATACTGTTCTCATATGGTGGGATTGTGAGTTGACCCAAATAACTTATATAATTAGGTACGCGATACCTACTTTTTGTTCGTTTTCTAACAAAAAATATAGACGTCTTGAAATCTGTTAATAAACTGGTAACAGAGAAATTTTAAGTAATTATAAATGATAATAAATATGCACTTCATACAGCGCTATGCTAAGTAATTAGGCATGTGTTATGGTGGCCAGACAACGGATAAAAGGCTCTATATCAGGTCTATAAGGGAAAATGTGTTTTTAGAAAGTCCACATGTTAAAACGTTTATAGGTGACAATGTCCAGTGTGGCTAACTGACAATACTTTATTTACTTTTCTTTTGTAAATATTAATATAATTATACAGAAACACACAGACCAGAAATATCTGTACATAAATATTTTTGAGGTGGGAATTGAACCCACAACTTTCTGCATAGGTGTTCGCCCGCCACAGAGGCCTTTTTATTTTTCAAAATAGTTTGTAGTGAATAGGTCAGTGTTTGATCACTATCACACCTGCCTGACAGTAAGTGACGATGCGGTCTAAGATGTAGCATGCTCGTCTAAAAGATATACGCTCGTCATTCTTATTATGTAACGCCATATTGCTCACTAAATGAATAATAGCTAGGTGCACTAGGTAGTAATCTAGGCACCCTAACGTTTGTCCCTAGTCATCCATCTACTTATTAAGTACAAATTACATAGGACTATTCTCTATTATTATAAAAATATCACGTTTCAATTACTGTTCATATTTTTTCTACGTATTTCTGCAATATATATTATTTTGTTTTCTGATTTCGTATAAATCAAGTTTCAATTGGCTTCAAAAAAGGAGGTCTTAGTTTGTCGCATTTACCTACTTTATATATTTTTTTAATTTCTGTTTTTTGTTTTTATGTCGTGGGAATCGATATTTCGTTGCCGTGACAAGCATTATTTTGCATTACTTACATAATAAATACAAATTAAACAGAGCCTTTCTCTATTATATTAAAAATATCACGCTTCAGTTACTGTTCAAGATTTTTTTATGTTTCCACGTATTTCTGCAATATACTTTTATAGTTTTCTGATTTCGTGGAAATCGTTTAGTTAGACCATAGGACATTGTCTATACGGTGACATGGGTGAATAACTTTTACTTTCCGCCCGTTAAATATAATATTGGTTGATGAGTTTTTTAAATACCTACTTAGTACTTTTTCTTTATAATAATTAAAATATAATTAGGTACTAAATAGTCTAAAAAAACTTATTTAAACTAAAACAAAAGTTTTGTTAGAGTATTTAGAATTTTAAAATAACCATATTTTTTGTTTTTATTTCGTGGGACCTGATTAATTTTCATTTTTGTCTCGTGAAAGTAATGTTTGAAATATCATTGCAATACCGAGCTCTACAAAATATTGTGAAAATCCCATTTTTAATAAGTAAGGTACCTAATGTACCACCAACATAGTATATAATAATATAGGTACTTAAATATAATATGTCTTAGAATATAATAAAATAACATATTACCAATTAACCTTCACTATAGGTAAAGTCCGCAATTATTTGACGATTAAATATATTGCTATGAGTAATATTGAGTAATTCTGTGTTTTCCGTTAACTATACCTATTATAATTAACTACGAACAATAATTTTGTTTTCCACAAAGATTGTATATCTAGGTTTTTTTTTCCAGTAATAAATAGTATTTTCTAAGGTTTTCGCGACTTAAACTCATAATGAAACTATTTTCGACCCAGTTGACACAATGGTCACCACACCATGCCTGACTGCCAAACACAAGATTGCGGGTTCGATTTCCGCCTCTGACATGTATTTATGCTTAGATATTTGTTTGTGGTTTGATTGTCTCTATGTAATATAAGTATATATTTACAAAAGAGCTTAGGGCTAGATAGCGATGTGTGGAATGTCCTGCAACATTTATTATTTTTTATTTTAACTATTTAAACCATGGACGTACTATACTATACACTATAATAAATATTACGTCCATGTTTTAAACAAAATAAACACGATTATACTTCTATAGTTCCAAAAATATAGGTGACACCATAATCAATTATGTTTGATTTGTTTTAATGGATTTAATCTAAAATAAATGAATTAATAATTTTAATAGCGAATAATAGAAGAAGAAGGTAGAAGCCTTTAAAAATAATAAAAAGTGAAAAATAATAATAGTAGGATGAAACCCATTAGAAACGGAGGGGAATATTATAAAAATTAAAGGAAAAATAATTCACGGGCGATCTGAGGTCGGGAAGGGTATGGGGGTGAGCTTTTAAGGGTAAAAAACGATTTATCTCGATTTCCGGCAAAACTAAAAGTCCTATGGAAAAAACTCAAATGGCAAAGTTGTAGGTAATAAAAAGATCTAAAACTTTTGTATCCACACTTTTTTCACATAACCTCAAAATTTATGTGAAAAATTCAAAAAACCAAGTTTTTGGTTTTTTATGTTTATCTTTTACAAAAATGTTTTTTTTTTTTTCACGAAATTTGGTGAAAACTTACCTTTTTATGTCCCAAATACGCTGTAATTTATTTGATTAGAAATATTTATTTATTCACCTTATTTTGAATTAATATCGAAAAATCACCCTAATTTTCAATTGAAAATTCACCCGTCAAAATATCAGCTTTTTTAAAAAAGTTGGTAGGCTTTCTGTTCGCTGAAATCTCTACTTTCCGATGGTGAAAAAAAAAAAATATGTTACTGTAGTAAATCTTCTCAGAAAATGCAAAAAACCGATCGAGAAAATCGATTTTTTTTTGTATAGTATACTGTACTGTGTACGTAATTATAGTAGTATATTTTGATTTGCAATTTTTTTTATCAATGTTACATGTAATCTTTCGTTTTTCGAGTAATTAAAGTACAGTATACTATACAAAAAAAATCGATTTTCTCGATCGGTTTTTTGCATTTTCTGAGAAGATTTACTACAGTAACATATTTTTTTTTTCACCATCGGAAAGTAGAGATTTCAGAGAACAGAAAACCTACCAACTTTTTGAAAAAAGCTGATATTTTGACGGGTGAATTTTCGATTGAAAATTAGGGTGTTTTATCGATATTAATTCAAAATAAGGTGAAAAAATAAATATTTCTAATCAAATAAATTACAGCGTATTTGGGACATAAAAAGGTAAGTTTTCACCAAATTTCGTGAAAAAAAAAAAACATTTTTGTAAAAGATAAACATAAAAATCCAAAAACTTGGTTTTTTGAATTTTTCCCATAAATTTTGAGGTTGTGTGAAAAAAGTGTGAATGCAAAAGTTTTAGATCTTTTTATTACCTACAACTTTGCCATTTGAGTTTTTTCCATAGGACTTTTAGTTTTGCCGGAAATCGAGATAAACCGTTTTTTACCCTTAAAAGCTCACCCCCATACCCTTCCCGACCTCAGATCGCCCGTAAATTATTTTTCCTTTAATTTTTATAATACTCTAATGGGTTTTATTCTACTATTATTTTTTTTTGTTTTAAAAGTTATCGACCCTGGTCTATAAACTATTAAACAGTCTTCAATTAAAAACACTCTGCGGTGCAATTTTTAAATACGTTTTTTTATATATTTCCTAACCTAACTCATAACTATAGTTTTAGGCATGATTCTTAAGCGCTGAGTTTTATACGCGCTGGTATAAAATTAATGGCGCTTGTAGTTGCCCACTTATCTACTTACGACTAGGACTTATATATAGGTACGTAAATTTTACGTACGTATTCTTAAACAATAGATTGGTTTTATGTATGACATGATGATTATTATCACAAAGTAGGTAACCCAAGTTGGAACCAAGTTTTAGTGACGTCATTTATTTTTATGAAGATGACAATCCATAAAGGAAATTCCATCTATTGAATTATAAACAATACAAAAGTATTAAACATTAAATTATTACGGTATTGTACAGTTTTTTTACCGATACCTACCGTTATCTTTAAGAATGAAAGATCTTAACTGAATAATATGAATATGAAAGCTTTTACTAATCTGAATATGAAAGTAGAATTACTACTTAGTCATTATTTTCCCGGATCTTAATCGAGTAATTTTTATTTCTCAGACGTTTCGACTTAAGAGGAAAGGGTACCGGGGGCTTTTTCCATACAAACTATTACAAACGTAGTCGACTGTTTTCTCCCTGGATAATGACACTTATTTTTGGTGCATAAAACTTATAACTGCCATGACCATGCCCCTGTTTTTTGTTTTATTTTATTTTTTAATTTTTTTTATTTTAATTTCTATGATAACGCCTTAAGTTAGTGTCGCGAGGAGACTCACTTCTTTCTACTTCACGGTTAACGACTTAACAGATTTCGATGTAAATCAACGCAGTGATAGTTCATAGTATGGAGAAAAACATTTGACATTTTTTATCCCACGGAATCGGGATTTAAGCGTGCAAAACTATACGAAATGCTGCTAATTATCAATAAATGTCACAAATTGACAAGCCTATTTGTATTATTAATCGATCGGCAATTAAAACTGACAACAGCTGTCATAAAAGTGTAAAAATACGAATCGATGTCATAAATGTCATTCTAAATCACGTTGATGATTTTGTGTTGAACCACAGAATATGTAATAGAATAGCCTAGAATATTTATGAATGAATTCTTAGCTCTATTTGAGTTTTGTCCGCGCTGCGCTTAAGATTCATAAACAAGAACATATCACACACACTCGGGTGTGTATTTATTTTGTAACTAGTAAACCTGTGATTTGTTTCAGACTAAAATTCAATTAAATTAAAAAGGACTATTTTCTGATTAGGAAATGGTTCATTCCAAAAGTGTTTCATAACAAGTATGCCAAATTTTAGCGCGATCCGTCCATTTGAGCTGTGCGTTGATATATCAGATTAAAACTTTGAATTTTATATTTATAGATAGATTTAACCTACTTACCTACATATTTTAAAGTAATAGTTGGTAAGTACAGGTCGTTCCGGTAGGTACCTCAAATGTACAAACATCACACAAGCCAGCAATACGCATTTTCAGGTCAATAAAAACCGAAACGTCAAAACTACCCGCCATAATTTCCATCATGGCTGCTGGGGCGCGTTCCGTACCTCCGTTCATTCAACACCGACACGCAACCGATCGCACCATAGATAACAACAACTTATGTTGTTTTGGGGGAAAATAAAGTTATTTGACGTTTACAGAAATCAAAATAGAAAAAAATCCGTGTATTAGTGATACTTTGACAGACCGATTCCGATTGTTTAAAATGTATTACGGGAAGTGAGAAAGAATAAGTACAAATAAAAATATTGTTTAGGTAACTTTTTTCCAAGTTTTGGTTTCGCCCGAATTGTTCATAAAGTCAGCGGCTAAAACTCACTTACTATTTTGAATTTTTTTAATGAATTGACACGGATTTTATTTTAGTTATGGAAAAAAAAATAACAGTCAAAACTGGTATTATAAAATGACTCCAATGGAACCATTGTTTAAAATGAACAATAAAATCTTAGAAATCAAGGTGATGTGGCTTCATTAAGGTTAATCGTTAAGACTTACTTGAAGATGAAAATTAAATGTAATCGAAACTAACACAGAACTGCAAGTCCACTATTAGAATCAAAGTTAAAACTAGATACCTATACCTCAAGATAAGTTAAAACTTGGGATCCGGACGAAACATTCCACAGAGTGCTAAAAGAAATTAAGAGCATGTTTTGGAGATGTCACAATTAATCAAATCTGGTTGTCGTTCGCACGCCACGGTTCGGAACGCTTGCGTCATCATCGTAGGCGTCTGTCCCACTATTTCCAACCGTTCAGCTAACTAAGCCCTTAAATCAACTCCAATTTCAATCTTATATCATACGCCATAAGATTAATACTTTACATCAATTGTCAACGTCAAAATTTTCCCATAAATTTTTAGGTCAGTGCCAGTTAACATTCCATCACGTATGAAGGGATGAGGGTATTTAAAATTCTGTAATGTTCACACCTCTAGGACAAATTGAATTGTCCGTAACTCAAACTATACGCTTTATTTAAACTATACTGTCACAACTCTCTCAAAACGATTATTTTAAAGATACATCTTCGGTTGGATAGAAGCCATAATTCAAAGATAGAAACCATAATCTATGGGCGCTAAGCGATACTGGCCACAAAATATGTAATGACTACCTTTTGACGTCTTGAAAGCCGGTTCCAAAATTAAATGATACGTTTTAAAAATGGAATCGCTCAGTCCCGCCTTTTTTCCTCCGAGATAACCTTTTGGGTTGCCATAAAGAAAAAATAAGCATCGTACGTTTTAATTTTTTTAAATGACATTCTTGTGGTTTTTTCTCGCTGGGAATCTTTTGCGAGTAATAAGTTTTCGAAGGGCCGCTAGCCGGTTTCTGCGAGCCGTATTGGATTTGTTTCTTTAACACAATAATGTGATTTAACGTCCGTCGGTCGTTACGCATTGTCGTGGCGATATGCCGTGGACCTTAGACATAAGTCATGATGTCAGAAGTTTGATGAGCTCGCTCGGTGCTCGCTGATCACTGACGAGTCCTGCAGCACTAATTAAGGCCGCTGTTATTAATCGCTTCAGTTATTTAAGTTTTGCTTCAAACCCCGTGGGTTATCGTTTTTTACGACTTGCGGTTTGGATATTAGCGTAGGTCAATTCCGAGAAGTAAAATATTAAATTAACTCGTTTTTTAGGCAACATATTAAACGGAAGATACGTTTTAAATGTTACGATGAGTGTGCAGATATCTGACGTTACCTCTGTTTCGGTATAGGTACATAGTACTGTGAAGTTGTTTTTATATAAAAAGGTCGAGGTTTTCGAACGCAGACGGTTGGGGTCGACAGAACCGGCACTTGTTCCTGACACGGGGTGGGTATGATGAACGCCACCCTTAACTTTCTCTGTCTCCCTCTAGAGCGGCGCGCTCGCGCTGTGCGGCTCCGTCATCTGGCACCGCACTCGTATTTCTGAGGGGACACCAGAAACGATTCGTAACACTGAATAATGTATTTCAATACTCATAATAGGTACCAACCAGCATTATAATAATAATACCGGCTGGTGTACGCCAGGCTAATAGTCGTCCGTCGAAGATACGCCTAGTTTCGTAACTCATATAGCTGCGCACAGAGAGAGATCGACGCGATATAAATTTGGCACAATAAAACATTAAAGCAAAGTAGGTAGCGGCAATTCAGGTGTGTTTTTATGTATTCTTTAAATTGTTAGTGGTAAATCAAGAGTCGTTAGTTGGTGCACGATGCACGTATCGAATTTTACAACCTCTTCGAACGTAATACCAACGTAAAACTTAAAAAATCTTTATGATGTTGAATACGCGGCCGAGTACGAGAGTGAGGAGTCGGGTAGACTTCGTCTCGATGACACCGACCGTCTACATCCAGCAGTGCAACAACGTTATAGCGGGCGCTAGTCATAAATTCAGCTCCATTCATGATACACACGTAACATACCAAAGAACGCTCTGTGCGTTTGTTTCTTGACCATAAATACTAATAAAACGGTCTCGTTACGGACCGTTCGAAAATCGGGCACACGACTTCTTAACGACACCTATTAGGGATCTTCTGTCTGGTCGATTTAATTGAAAAATTGTATCCAGAGCGTTGCAAGAGTTGTATCCGACTCCCGCGCCGGATGCGGGCCCAGACGTCCATTATTCCATTTGCTCATCCGCATGGGGACAACCGACACGGAGCGACCGGGCGGCGCAGGCGCGGCGGCGCGAGCGGCGCGGTCGGCGTGACGTTGGGCGACATTATACCGCACCTCAATCACTACACCGCACACTGCATGTTCTATATTCGAATCCATTCCGTCGATGGCTACATCGAAGGGCCGCCCGCGCCGATCTGCGTCCTCGATTCCTTGTTAGATTGATCTGAGGTTGCTCTCCAGAGTTGAGTATATTCGTTTTGAGTCCGCATCGCCCGCCGGCCGCCGTGTGAGAGAGTTTTTCTCGGTGTGTTTAAAATAGAACGCATGATGTTCGACGTTTGGATTCGGTCGATTTGCAAGCAGATTTATCGTCGGAAAAGTAGCGAGAATGCGCTAACGCTTGTTTTAAGGCCACTGATGAAAGTTTAACTTGCTATTCCGATTTTAATTTGAACTTCTTAAAAACAGAGCTATACAAACAACACCATATAGCAGTATCAGCTGATCCGTTTCAAAACACTGTGTTGTTGTTCAATGTAGATATATTATCCAAATCATAATTAATAATTATATGCTTAACTGCCACAAATTGATTTTAAGAGACCATTAACCCCGTAGCCTCACGATTAAGTATACAAATTGAACCTAATATTTTGTTATCATAAATTCTGCGTAATATGAATTTTATATCTGGCTTGAAATGTAAACAGCGAGGTCAATAGCTGGCACATGAACCGCGGCCGATAGTGGGCCGTCTTCTTATCGTCTGCTGCACTCTTCGACGACACTTCGAGACTCTCTCTCAGATTTCACGTAAATACGCGCTCGTTAAGATAACGATTTCCTTTCCACTCGGCGACGACGCTCCTCGACTCTTCGTATCGCATTGCTTTTATTAAAAGTATCAAAATAAGTATATACTTAGTACTTAAAGGATTCTCGTGTCGCACATAAAACCGTACTTGTTAGATGCGTCTGCGATCCTCATGCTAAACTGTACATATTCAAATTTGGAATCAAAGGGTTCGTATTCTAAATGTTGCTAGTGGTTGAAGCTGAAAAAAGGGTATAGTCTATCATAAATAACGTTGACATAAAGCCGCCCACGCGTGTCTTATTAACTCTCCTGTACGTTTGTCCGTTCGTTACCTCTATTGTGTGTGTGTGAATGTGAGATTAGCCACACCGACACTCGTGATTGACTATTTAAACTTCAAATTCTGTGAGTGACGCATTTCTGAACCGACCTAATGGAAATTCTCGTCTTTTGAATTATTAAGCAGATCATGTACGCTCGGAACTACGAGTATTTCTAATCTATCTATGGATCTATTCTTTGCCCATAATTAATACCTTAGTAAAGATAAAAGTGATAAATATATTTGAAAGTCAACGTTATTAACTCGGTGGATAGTGACTGGAGAAATTTTTAATTTTGTCTAAAGAGTTTTATCAAGATTTACAAAGGACGGGTTGACATGAATTGGGCGCGCGGTGGTCGCCACCGGTGGGACTCGTTCTTGGCAATAATATGGTCATCGCCCCGACGCGACATGACGCGGTGCAGGCGCTGCCGTTGCCTCTCGTGTCACAGAGAAGACGTACGTTACCAAAACAACTGGCATCCTCTAAATAAACTATCGACTCGATACGCATCTCTTCACAACGTTAATCCAACAAATAAACCGCGCTAATTACCCGCGACGGCGCACTATTCGTCTCGGCTCTACCAAGCCTCGAACACGCCGCGCCGCCGCCGCCGCGGATTCAACGCGACTCGCCTAGTCACGGCCGCGTTCTTACCGCTAAATAGCCAACTGATGGACCAACGTGATTCTGATTTCAAACCTCGTTACTGAACACCAAAAAAATTTAACCTGATATCAGAAATGGGATTAAAAAAGAAACGAAACTGTGCATTCGGTGGAGTTCGGCAATCGTTCGGTACGGGCACAGTGCGCGAGTGCTCGCATTTCGGCCTCATTGTACTAACCCTTCGGTTGTAACCGCTGACTCATCTCACCTCCATTTATATTATTTAATCTGTATCTCTAGCCGCTAGCCGTAGGCGTAATAGACGAATTATATCGTTTCGGGAGTCGACTCTGTGAGATTTGTCGATCGTCGATAACCTTGCGCGCGGTGTTTTGATCTGCAAACGATACACTATAGTGACATATTGAAGCGAATAGGAAATATATTTTTATATGCGCATCCAAATAAATGTCAACGGTCGGTATTAAAACTGATTTATGACTATTCCAATGTTGTACGAGACACGGTAGAGTCTGATGTCGATGTGAGCTATCAGGAATTCACCAGTTGTATGCTTAAAAAGGATGTCAGACGTTCAGATACACAATAAACCCTCAAATTAGCGAGCAAGCGATTTAGCGTTGAATCTAAACTGCGCAATTAAGCCGCGTCTACAAAGAGCCAATTCGAAAATGAACAGCGATATTCAAATTGAAAAAGGTACGCGATACGAATAAAACAATGAGAGGAACCTGCCTTCGCGAAGCGACGCGATGCGACGACGACGACGACGTATCTAGACCGTAGGTACCACGAGCGACGCGACGCGGGCGTGGGTGACGCCGCCGCCGGCGGGTGCTGGTCGCCACCACCGCGAATTCAAACTCAAAAATGGAATCGAACGGGGAAATTTAAATAACAAATTAGTGGGTGCGTTTATAAAGCGCGTCGGACAACGGAGTCAGAATTGATTTCGATTTCGGAATTATGTTTTTGTCGACCCTAGCCGATATCTGCCGAGTGTTCGCAGAGAGAAATGTTCAGAAAACCGGTCGCTATTTTAATTTAAATTTCAAAATGATAGAATAAAATTATGTAAGCCGCGTCTTTGACTTTAGTCTCCGATTCACACATACGTGTTAAAGTTCGCTAATCTGTAAACTGGAATAATTTATCTAGCTTCGTCGTTATACAAGCCCACGTCCAAAATGATTTTGGAATTTACGTTTTTAATCAATTCCATGTCGGACCATTAAGAGAGAGCTACGATATCTCGATTTAAGTAATCTACACCCACAAAGAGTAAAAAAACAGTGACGTATATCGAAGCACGGGGAACCATAAAGTGCTGTTACGATCTGAGTTGAAAAATGTCTATTTCTAATCACCGTATAGCATTAAAAAGGTAATGTCTTTGGACCGGTCGACGGTCGTTCGCCACAAATGTTTTATTGTAATAATATATCATTTTGTCGGTGGTATATATACTGTTATAGTTAACTATAATATATCAAAAGACATTTATCCGGTCAACATTGAGAATGTCACTAGCTGAGCTACTATGCACCTCGCCAAAATTTACATCTTCTTGTTTTATGCTTTTATAAACTTATGTATAGTGATTTATTGGTACATTTTTTTTAGTTATTAGTTTAGTATATTGAGATAAAAGTAATAAAACATTTTAATAGCATTTAATGACGTTTACAATACCTATTCTAATATATGAAAAAGGACTTACGCTATTTGAATCTTTTGTATTTGCAAACATATTCCGTTTTTTCTCAAATAAACGCGATGTATTATTGACGATTGCCACACGGATTCATCAAAATAGATTCATATTCCAGGGCCAGTCAGTAAATTGAACGAAATTAAAGACCATTCCTATATCATTTAATTTTAAATGAAGTTCTGCTTTCGAAATACGTTAAGCCAGTTTTTTAATTTGTAAACGAACGCAGCGGTACAGTTTAATAATTAGATTTGATTCAAAACTACATTTTGTTAAATTTAAACCGTTGATTTTATTACATATAGGTACGAATCGAATTAGTGTTATGACATATTGATGTCTCCTTACGTATCTATCTATCATTTTAAATTATTATCAATTTTATATTAATAACTATCAAAGTGTCAGAAATATATTGATTACGTTTGTTGGAATCGTTCAAAGAATGATTTTTGACTATGCTTTTGACATTTATTAAGCACAAACTAAAAAAAATACCAATATCACACTGAAATATAGTTACATATATTTAGTTAGATAAAAGTCATCAATTTCGGATTTATTTTATACTCATGATGAGGTTGTAAATGAAAAAATAATAGTGCAGTTCGAGCGATAAAATTATCGTAAGTGGCAACACTTAATTATATTTAACTATCTACGTTTCCTGTACAAGCAGTAATTTCACACCTAACGGCTGCATACTGCTTGCGACATTGGCCATCTTTTTAAATTAAAAAAAAAAGAAACGTGAACACATCCTTATCACAAAGCACAACAATAATGTCGTAGTATTTTTCAACACTTAAAACGTAAAATCGAGTTGTTTTTTATCACGAAATGTGAACAGAATTGCCTATACAATAGTGGTATTATCTTTAGTGCTGGAAGTAAGTGCCAATAATAAGTTTAATGTGCAAAGAACGGTCGCAAGCCCGCAGATTGGCATGGCGCCGCGTCTTAGAAAAATACCGTAATTGAGGACGCTTATCAAACTAAATTGAAAAAAAATCAGACCCGTTTATCATAAAAATAACTGTTTGTAAGAGTCACGATTTTTTAATTAATTAATATCAATATTAACTGATGAGACATATAAAAAATCAATTCGAATTCCTTTACCCGCCTCTCGACTTAGTACAACTGAACGTGTTAAGTAAAATGAAGTAAAGTAACTTTACCAATGGTACTGATATATCTAGGAAGTATAATTCCCTGAAAATTGATCAGAGCCCCAATAAGAAATGAGTTTAAACCTATAACTGGTGTTTTATGAGACCTATACATTTTAAGTGCAATAAAATTTGAGAATAAAACATGGTTTATGTTATCAGCCATTTAATCTCACTAAGGGACCACAGATGTAAAATAATTTTATGAACAGTAAAAAGTTTTTTGCAAAAATCATTAAAACTTTTAACATTTAGGAATTTTTATTACACATTTTTAAGTAAAATCTATAGATAGATTGTATATTTTATACGATTCTAATCTCTTCTGTTATGTTTATTTTTTAATAAGAGGATTTAGGTAAAATACTTTATCATTAGTATAGGTATTATGCGCCATTTGCATTTTTTTTTAATTATACTCAGAATATTTTCTAGATTCACGAGAGTGTAAATGTTCAACACTTTAAGATTGTTCAGAAAAAAATATAGTGAGGTTCTCTAAGTTAGAACAAATGATTTAAAAAAGCAAGTTACACTTACTAATGTAGTTTTGTAACTCTAATTAGTACCAGAAAATGTTAATAACATGGAAAGCACGGACTCGCGTTACATAAAAAACATTTATAATAAGTGTTCTTGTTTTATTTTGATATTCACAAATTGTAATGTGTTTTAAAGAATTAAATTTAATGACGCTAAGAATTTTATGGTGCATGGTAGGGTCTATACTATAGGTATTCAGATGTTTTGATTAAAACTCTTAACAGTCGTTAAACACGGTTTCACGTAAAAAAAAAGATTATTTTGTTCGGTTTAAAATAGAATTATTAACATAAGTAATTAATATTACAAACCATTATTGAGTAGATGTATTGTAGACATACTATCTCTGTAGAAGTAGCATCTTTCTAAAATGTCTGACTCTAAGATGGTTTGATTTTGTTCTGATTTTTTAGGGAAGATAAACTTTGCCGTCGGACTCGTTCTTTATCTTTTATCATAACAATCTGGTTTAGGTATAGTAGGTGTTAGGTGTAGAATATAATTTTTTTCACGGTAAAACATATTATTATGTAAGATCACAATATATTTTTATCATTTTCATTTAGTGGGCCACCGGCGCAACCGTTCTTATCGCCGATTATGACTGACTATTAGTAGCCAAATTGATATCCTTATCATTTGTATCATAAAAATTTACGATATGCCTCGTCCACAATAACTTGACAAGTATTCTGTAAACAACATTTTTTCGGTAAACCTTAATAAATTTTTCATTGATTAATTATTTCATTATGAATTTGTACCATGACTAAGCCTGGTACACGGTTTTGCTGAACTTTATCTGATCTTTTTATATTGGTTTATCTAAAAAGTATTGATAGAGAAAAGCATAATACCAAAGTACCTATACGTATATGATAGATAACTGTCCAATACTTAGGTAGGTATCTACAGATATATAATCTTATTATATGTTGTTAGAATTCTTGTTCTTTGAACTGATACCTACATACCTATTTATTTTGTTTGAAGTTGTATGTAAGTATATTTTTAACCAACTGCGGCGAAGCCAAAAATTCTTGTAAAATTGTAATTAAAGTAATGTTCTTATGAAAAGTAGTATAAAATTATAATAAGGAAGAAGCTACTACTTTAGCTTTAGTATAATATTCTGTCTTATTATCTGAGATTTATGACGTATTTAATACTATTGGTGGGAATTTATGTCTAATAATGTTTATGAAATGCGACTTTTTAATGCAAATCTAAGCTTAAACTGTTAATTTAATAACTTCATTAAAAGCTAAGAGTAAGTACTTTAAAATGATTAAGTACATTACAACTGAAAATAGTGATTTGATAAAAATCTTTATATGGTGAATTTATGTATATATTATTATTATAAGACGTATATAAATTAATTTCTTGTTTATATTTCTTAAATATTTTAATTTTATTGTCACTTACGACAGTTTAATTACATATTTTATTTGTATTATCTAATTGTGTTATTTTTATGGAAGAAATGTTTTATGCAAAACTTGTTGTATAACAAACTTTAGATATAAATTTTCAGTTTAATTTTTTGTTTTATTCGCATTTTTATTTATTTAACTTTTTAATGCGCGGATGCTTACTGCGAGAAATAAATGTGATTTATTGAAGAAGGGCAAGATTTAATATACAGGAAAAGTATTTTTGTAGTGCACAAATTTCGGTATGTTTTAAGCACATTCAAATAAAAAATATAGTTTTTTTTATTTTGGAGCTAACTCAAAAACTCTCAGAGCTATAACCATTTAAGTGTTTCTAACAAAACGACGAAGTCCATGGACACAATACTAGCGCCAGCGAGTTTAATAGCGCGCTCTAAATGAAGGTAGGTACCTACGTGTCACTGTGTGTATCAATACTGAGATACCCAATAATTTAGAAATTGCAGGAAGTTTTTCACATTAAGTTTTGGTTTTTTTTTTATTTTTTTTTTTTTGCGTAAATGTACTCCACTGCCGATATATACTCAGCAGAAAAAAAATGTGCACTACAAAAATACTTTTCCTGTATTTTGAATTTGTTTTTACATATTATTATTATGTAATTAATTAGATTAGTTACTTCTTCTTATTCGAGGACACGTTTCGAAACCACACATCCAAACTTAGTTTTTAAAAAACGTCTGCAAGTAGAATATATATATTTTTTAATATTTTTTTTCTTGTTATAAATCAAAGTGCAATTCTTTTATTCTGCAAATAATTTAACCAAGTACATTTTACTAAGACATTGCTTTTCATTCATACTTATCATAATATTATGTAAAAAGTATAGGTATCTGTTTAAGAGTATTTTCTCTTATACACTTGGAAAATATATATATGTATTATTGGCGTTTACTTCTTTTAATTTGACCTTTGTCTAATAGATATGATTTGGCATTATATCTCAACTTTCAGATATTTATACTTACAAACTTTGTTTCTGATATTATAAAGCCGTCGGCTATCATTCATTTGTAAGTTGATAACGGTGCGTTCTGAATTATTATATTTATAACTGAGATAACAAAATATTATTAAT
The DNA here is from genome assembly GCA_907269075.1 of Idaea aversata. Taxonomy (NCBI): domain Eukaryota; kingdom Metazoa; phylum Arthropoda; class Insecta; order Lepidoptera; family Geometridae; genus Idaea; species Idaea aversata. The sequence continues at coordinate 13,030,855 of OU026100.1, read as the reverse complement.
TTTAGTTCAATTGTAATTAATTGCAATTTTTTCCGTCATATCATTATGGCATTTCCATTTCAATGGGTAACCAGCATACCAACGCCAAAATTAAAAAAAAATATTGTATACTTTTATCCACCTATTGTTTTAATAACGTAATACGTTATTATCTGTTGGTCATTTGAATCGATGTTGATTTTTGTAATGTTGGATTAAGGTCAAACGTTATGCCAAGTCTTAATCTCTTACATTCCGTATTTTAATGCAATAAATATTTAGTATTTTACAATAATAAGCTTTAAACACTAAACCGTTTGGACTTTAAATTACTTTAAAAGATATTTTTTAAGTATTTTAACCCGTTTTAAAAAGTCGAAATGTATTTTTGCATGTAGGTTAATGTTTATGTTGACGATCTTGTTATTGTTTGGCAAGACATCCCGGTCGTTAATTAAAATTATTGTTACTCAGAAGGATTACATCTCCAAAGTAAAGACAAAGCTTTAAATCTTTAGAAAGTTGTCGCACGGTATTCCGTTAGGGCCATCATTGTATCTCGATCCAGAAAAAAATCTTTTTCTTTCATTGTCAATTGAATTTTATTGTTGGTTTCTGAGATGCACTCTTTTGTGTGTAACCGTGCGCTTAAAGCCGCTTGTAAAGCTTTAGATTTTAGTGTGTCCCATCCCTCGGCTCTAAGAGAGCAACGGCAACAATAGGCACCCCGCTGGATGCCATTTTATCCCATTTTATTGTTATGAATTTCAAACTTTGGTTCCTATTCCGTCAGGTGTCCAAAATATGGAGACTTATTCATTTATTCAGTAATCAGATTTATTCACGGACCGTTGCCATGTCTGCCGGAGACGTCACATAATATATTGTGTCAAATATTAGCGAATTAAACATTACTCTTATCGATTGCTTGTTATATTTAAAGGTGCTATATTACGTCTTGATTATATTATCACATTTTATTTTAATTTAAGATTTTAATAGATTCATTTCGTTTTTATTAACAGTGGTAATGCGTCGGCGGTTGTTAAACGCATTGTAATGTGACATTACGTATTCAGAACGTGTTTTACTTGTTGTTACTGCTTCTTCGGTGCCTAAACAGGTCCATACTAAGATGTTCACTAACTCACTTCGAACACTATTTTGATTGCCTTTTGTTCTTGACATAAGTACTACAACAAACCTACAACAGATGACAACGTCTTTTTATCTACAGTACACTGGATTTTGGGCTTCTGTTTAACATTGGGGAGGTATCATGTTTGACTAGTGTTATCACTATTACGGACATACCCTTATCAAGCGTCTTGTTGTAATTATCGTGGTATAATGAGAGTAGGTATATATCATACAGCACTGAGGGATGAATGTGATGTCTCCAGTGTACGTACCCTAGGCTGAGCCATGAAAGCTCGGCCCGAGCCCGGGTGCAAGGCTCCGCTGGCCACCACGAACGTTTTTCGTCACGGGCCCAACCTAACACAACACAAAAGCACGTGCACACATACACATAAATGATTTGACACCGTCACTGCGGCCCGCTAGCTCACTAGTGTCATAATGCACTCGCGACGGTTTGATACTGTTGGTTTTGTTTGTAATGTGTCGGTGTCACGGGACGCGGCGAGGCCGAGCGAGGCGCGGGGAAGCGGGAGGCCCGGCGCGCTCGGCAGTCTGGCGGACACTGGCGCGGTGCCGCGAGCAGGGCCGACGCCGGGGCGTGGCGGCCCCACCCCGCTATCTACCGACCAATCACGAGCATCGCCCGCCCGCCGTCCTCGCACACCCCTCCTCGCCGCCCCTCACACCGCGCGCAAGCCTCGACACAGACGGTCGTGCGCGTTTTTTCAACGGTTTTTGCGGCAATTACATGAGAGTTTTCCACTGTTCGGATTTTCTGTTCTGTACCTAATCAAAATTGCTGAGTTCCTACCGGCTGGAACGCGACGCGAGTTCGACGGCGACCAGATATGCTACTCTCCGTGTTTATGTCGATGCCGTTTATGGGATGTTTTATTTTCTTTCTGTATTACTAAATAATATCATAGGATAAGCAGATAGATCTAAGAAGTTAAATTAGTTCCACAAACAGACGATAGGATATCTAACAAGTGTTGGTTGTATTGGTGGGTAACACTACGCATGCGCGGTAACCCTGCGCCCGTCACGAGACGATACGGCACTCGAAGTGTTAAATGTGAAAAGTTTGTGAGGAGTGCAGTAACAACCGCCATCATACGACATTCGGAAATATATTTCACAGTTCAATGATCTTTTGACTTAATTTAAGTTGTTACTCAACTAAAATAAACTATTTTTAGAAACAGAGCTAATTAATCAATAGATACATACCTATGTATAGTTAATTAATTTTATTTAACTCTACTTAAAAGTAGGTACCTACTTATAGAACTCCTGTAGATTATTTTTTTAATCGGACACTTAAATAGATGGTGCAACAAGCCTCTTAGTAAAAAAAATAAGAACTTCCATAATTTAGACTTTGCAAAATATACCTACTTAAGATTTCTGTTGCAACATAGTGGTTACAGTACCTAAAGCTACGGTGAAGCGGCAGTCGTACGTTCAAATACTGCCTGAAAGATATTTTTTAAATCTTTATAACAGAACTCCTTTACGTAGGTAGGTTCAAAGGTACCTAATAATCTACTACCAACAATCTATAACTATAAATTAATTAACTACCTAAACTTAATTCTTAATGCAAACTCTAACTTTATTTCTAACTTTATTTCAAAGTAAAAAATCTTAATTATACTTCTTCTATCTTAATTATACTTTTTATTTACCTTATTCGAAAAAAATAGGCGTCAGAGTTCTTTGACTTAAATTTTAATAGATACGACAATTAAGTTTCGTCTTTACACAGACACAGGGTTGCGGGTTCGATTCCCGCCTCAGACAAGTATTTATGCTTAGATATTTGTCTGGGGTCTGGTTGTTTCTATGTATTATAAGTATATATTTACAACAGAAAAAGTATATAAGTATCTAGTATTTCCGTTGTCTAGCACCCATAACAAAAGTGTAGTTACTTAGCTTGGGGCTAGATGGCGATGTGTGGAATGTCTTGTAATATTTATTATTTATTTATTTACTTACAAAAGTAACGGTATCTACCTATATACACACACAACACTTAGCAACAATTTTCCAGGGGATAATTAACAATTTTAGCATTGACGTTTTGCCCTTAGATCATAAATTAAATTTAAATAAAAAAAATATTTAATAGGAGTCATGCAGTAGGAGTCATGCAGTAGGAGTCATGCAGTAGGAGTCATGCAGTAGGAGTCATGCAGTAGGAGTCATGCAGTAGGAGTCATGCAGTAGGAGTCATGCAGTAGGAGTCATGCAGTAGGAGTCATGCAGTAGGAGTCATGCAGTAGGAGTCATGCGGTGCATTTCATCACTTTGAAGCGTATTAAAAATTAAATCAGAATGTGTGCCTTCGGAACGCGCCCCCCAATAAGGCACAAGAAACATATGGAGTTTTTTTTTCTTTTTTGTGATCATGCTCACAAAGGTCAAGATAACAAATATTTTTTTAAATATATTTGAAATGGAGCAATTAAAGTTATGTCCATGGGTCCTTAGCAGGTACGATGAAAATAAGTTTATTTTCCGACCGACCTAAGCTGTTTATAAATAAAATAAATAAATAAATAAATATTTCAGGACATATTACACATCGCCATCCAGCCCCAAGCTAAGCAACTTAATGCTTGTGTTATGGGTGCCAGATAACGGATAAACTACTTATATACTTTTTTTTTTTGTAAATATATACATATTATACATATAGGAAACACCCAGAACCAGAAACAAGAATTTATGGTCAGCATAAATACTTGTTCCCGGCGGGAATCGAACCCGCAACCTTCTGCGTCGCAGTCGGGTGTTCGCCCGACGCGCCACAGAGGTCGTCGTATTTGTTTATCTTCCGGAGCCTACTACCGGGCACGGTCAGATCATCGTTGAAATTATGAATATGCACCTTAAGTAGACACAAGCAATAGGTTAATTTTGTTAAGTTTAGGTAGGTAATAAATAAGTAAGTACCTTCACGATAGCTACCTAATAAGAATAAAAATACTTTGAAAACTCTGAAAATGGAAACGACACACTTAGATTTTTTTTAAATCTAATAACTATCTAGGACCTAGGTTATTTTAGTACATAATTACAATCAAAAGTAGTAGGATTTTTTGACAAAATGCGTAGAACTGTGCTACGTATGTAGGTACCTAAGCATCTACTTTCTTTACTTTAATATACCTACCTACTATTACTAAAGTTGTTTGAAGCAAGATGTTTATCACAAAATAAAAGCTAAACAAGGTAAACATTCCGTTTTAAATAACTTTAGTAGGAAATCTAACTATGTCAGTTTCAAATCCAGTAGGTACAAAGCGAAAACATTTTTTATTTTGTTTTTAATCAATATGCAGAATCTGTCATTCTAATTATTTAACAAGTGTAGTATTATTTATTCAGCTATAGCGCCTGGGACTTTTGTTAGATAAAGTAGGCTAGCCCAGAACCTACACCACCCTCTCAGCTTAGTCGACCATGCCCAGAGAAAAGAACTCGAAAAAACTAAGCCACGGATATCAATGTTATCCTTCACCGTGATTGCGCACGTAAATTTTAGAGTCGGTGTAAATTAAATAACCTAATTTCATGGATGTAGATATTAAGTACTGAACGCGAAAGAGGCAGCATAAAGGCCTCTCTCTTTCAACAGAATAGTCTAACATAACATGTGGCTATTAAACATCCCGCGAGAAAGGTGGATCCTTTCTCGTTAATAAGTGGAACTCTCTGCCCGCATCGCTGTTAAATACCCCTAAAACTACAACCTCGAAGTCTTCAAGTTTAGAGTGAATAGGTTCTAAGCGAGCATGCAATATCCTGGACCTCATCGTCAAGCTACCACCAAGTGATGAAAGCATACAAAATCCTACTATTCTTCTACCGTCGGACAACCAGGCTAACTGATTGACATTGCTCTTACGGTGAAGGAAAACATCGTGATGAAACCCGCTTCTTAGTTGAGTCCAGAAGTATTGACAAGTTCTCTCCTCTGGACATGGCCGACTAAGCTGAGAGGGTAGTAGGTGCTGGGTAAGCCTACTCCATCCTCACGCAAAAAGGACCCAATTAAAAGAGTATAATTGCGGAAAACAGCCCGTTTACAAGTACAAGTACAGGCTAACTGAGCGTATAGGTATCTTCTAGGAATACGTGATACATCTTAGACTGCATCGTCATTTACCATCGTGTGAGATAGTGGTCAATCGCTGACCTCTATATTATAAAAAAAAAACTTATCAGCGACACCGATTCACAGTGGAAATCCCGCCTACGGAGTGTATTGGCCCAAGTGTCAAACAAAATGTCCAAGGGGTCTAGATGTCCAGGTGCCATAAACACCACAGGTCAATTTGGCCCGAGTATTAAAATATCCAGGACGTCATACTTACACCCTAAGCGTTTTGCTTCGTCATTCCTTATACGCATCGCGAGAGAAAATTGTCTATGTTTCTTGACATGTACAATTTGAGGACGATATCGTAATTTACCATCAGGTGGTTGAATTTTAATAATAATATTAGCCTTAAGTACAATCGACGCTCAAAAGTACACCGTCACCATAACGTATACAATCCTGTGCAGCACGAACCCACATCGGTTAGTGTAGCGGGTAACGGCTTATATCTACCAACTAAAGACATAGCTAACATGTTAAAATTAATAATTACATTGAGTACCCTACTTGATTCAAGTAAGTACATATTTATGTTTATATGAATATGTACTTACTTAGTTAGATGAGGGTCGTAAGTCCAATACTTGATTTTAGTATTCTTAAAGTAAACCGATAGTGCACTTATGACGCTTACTGTACGTCTAATCCAGATGATTTACCTATGCAACGCCAATAGGGTGCTGAAATATTCACTCATCATCTAATAAGATGGTTCATACATCTCGCCAGCAACTATAATCAATCTGGGTGCCCTGAATACTGCCAAATTTTAACACTGACTTATATTTAAAAAACCGGACCAATTAAGCCCCACTGAATATTTTTTACTGTTTTTAATCATTTTGTTGTTATAGCGGCAACAGAATTACATAGGTAATCTGTAAAAATTTCAACTGCTTAACTATCACGGTTCATGATGACGGACAGACGGACGGACAGTGGAGTCTTAATAAAAGTTTTAACCTTTGGGTACGGAACCCTAAAAAACTACCAGTCATGAAAAATAAGTATAAATAAAATATGACTAAATAACAAACCTGCCTACATTTTTACCTAAATCTATGCCTACGAAGATATGAATTTTACAACCACAAACACAAGCAAAAGAATAATTTCCTGTTAGAAGTATTTAATTTTATGTTTCGACTATAAAATTGAATATTTTTAACAGGAAATGATTTTTTAATAGACAATCCTATTTAATATTAAATATGTAGGTAAGTCTGTGTGTAAGTTTTGTTAAACGTAAAACTTGGTATGTAGATAGGTAGAAAGATTAACATTAGGGTTTTATCCCGATATATTCCTAAAGGATTGACTTACGCGAATGAAACCGCGGCACGCAGATAGTATTATATATACTTTCTATAATAACTAGCGACCCGCCCTGGCTTCGCACGGCTATATTATGAATGTATTATACATATAAACCTTCCTCTTGAATCACTCTATCTATTAAAAAAAACCGCATCAAAATCCGTTGCGTAGTTTTAAAGATCTAAGCATACATAGGTAAATAGGGACATAGGGACGGCAAAAAGTGACTTTATTTTATACTATGTAGTGATAGTGATGAAGCTGAAGAGTTTGTTTGTTTGTTTGAACGCGCCAATCTCAGGAACTATTGGTTCGAATTGAAAAAATATTTTTGGGTTGGATAGTCCATTTATCGAGGAAGGCTATAGGCTACTTTTCATTTTGATATTCCCACGGGATCGGGACTAACGCGGGTGAAACCGAAAGGTGCAACTAGTATTGAAATATAGGTATTTTTATTATTACCTACAACCTATGTGTTAAATTCAGTAAGAGCCCTCCAATGAGAAAAAACCACAAGAAACTCATAGCGATTTATTTTTTATTACAAATACACCAATAAAATTGTATTAAATATAGGTACCTATTTAAATACCTATAAATGTATCCGGATTCATAACGTGTAGATTTTATTCTTAGTAAAAATTAATTAGACTGCTTCAGTAGGTAACCATAATTATTGTAAACTGCTACTTCTTCTTCTTCTTCTTCTCGTATAGTGGTGTGGCTCACCTATTGTTAGAGTTTTCAGACCGCCTAAGGCTTCTAACTTGACCTAACGACTGCTACTAGAGGTAGCAACCGGGACCAACGGCTTAACGTGCCTTCCGAAGCACGGAGGGACTCACGAAAACATATTTTTGCCACACTACTAATTGGCCACCCATCGAAGTAATGACCGCACCAGGCGTCGCTTACCTAACTCGCACGACCGTAAACGATCAGCGAGCGTCGCTTAGCTGTGAGTCTCCTCAAACCGCTACTTAAGAGGAAAGGGAACCGGGGGATTTTTCCATACAAACTATTACAAACGTAGTCGTCTGTTTTCTCCCTGGATAATGACACTAGAGCAAATATTTTTGGTGCATAAAACTTATAACTGCCATGACCATGCCCCCCTATTTTTTATTAATTTTTATTTTTTTATTTTTATAATCTTAATTTCTATGATAATTATAAAATGAAAAAAACCAAAACATAGGGGCATAGTCATGGCAGTTATAGGTTTTATGGCCCAAAAATATTTGTGCTAGTGTCATTATCCAGGGAGGAAACAGTCGACTACGTTTGTATGGAGCGAGCGCAGGTACCCTTTCACCTTAAAGATGAATATTATTAAGATACTAGCTGCACCATGCGGTTTCACCCGCGTAAGTCTCGATCCCGTGGGAATATCGGGATAAAAAGTAGCCGATATGTTAATCCAGGTTTCTAGGTATCTACATACCGAGTTTTATTGCAGTCGGTTCAATAGTTTTTGCGTGAAGGAGTAATAAACATACACACTTACACAAACTTTTACATTTTATAATATTAGTAGGACTAGCTTTTGTTACCGACTTCGTACGCGTAGGATTTAAATTTTCTTAAATCCTGTGTGCTAAATTTATTATTATACTATCTTACAATTCAAATGAAATTTGTCTTATAATCCTATAATAGAATAAACTAGTGACCCGCCCCGGCTTCGCACTGCTGTATTATGCATGTATTATATCTAAAAACCTTCCTCTTTAATCACTCTATCTATTATAAAAAACCGCATCAAAATCCGTTGCGTGTTTTAAAGATCTAAGCATACAAAGGGACATTGGGACATAGGGACGGCGAAAAGTGACTTTATTTTATACTATGTAGTGATGATAGTGATAGTGATGACACTGCAGTTTGCAGAATTGACTGTAAAAATAAAAACTGTAGACATGGGAATCTGTACAAATAGGATATTGTAGGCATGAGAATCTGTAGACATGGAAATCTGTTAATACGAGAATTTGTAGTATCTAGATTCTGAAAAATTGGGAATCTATAGACTTGGGAACAGAGCATTTCTGGTATAGAGTCATTATAGTTATTTAACTAAATCTTAATTTAGATTAGGTAACTAGGTACTTATAGTATACTTTCTAGCTTTCACTTGCGACTTCATCTACGTAGAGTTGGATTTTTCCAAAATACTTTCTTAGCAGATGCTTATATCATAATTGCATATCTGACTATGCCAATAGCCCTCTCTGTCCTTTAATTGGCTTAAACCGTGCGTTGATAGATTATCTAGTCACGTTCAGGTATTATAAAATTAAATAAAGGTAACAAAAACCTTTATTTCATCCAATTGTTAAATCATTGAAATTTTCCTAAAGAAACAATTTTAGTTTCATTTGGCTACTGCTAGCGCCATCTCGTATCGAGTAGCGAAACTAAAAATGGTTAAATTAGATTAAATGTGAAAATTATGCTTGTTATTAATTAACCTGCTAATATTTTATGTTAAAATTATGTTTATTATAAAAAAAAAATTTTAATCATTCCAAAAAAAAGAGTTTTAGGTACTACGTATAGATAGATTTTTATAACCTGTTATTAGTGAACTGAATTTCGTTTATTATTATTATTGCGCTGTGTAATATGTCCTAGAATATTTTTGTATTTATAAATAACTAATTATAAATGAAATGGAAAAGTTACACATTTATCTAATAGAAAGGGAAAAAACATGAAATGGAAAGGGAATAGGTAGGTACGTGTTGTAAAATGAAACAATTATGTAGGTACTGAAGCAATCCAAATGGGCTACAGCTCGGTGTTTTTAATGGTCGATGACCAATCACTGGTTTACAGCTGCTAACCTTCAGAGTAACGACTACTTCATGTCTTGATCTCAGAGGATCAAGACATGAAGTAGTTTTTACTCTGTCGTTACTCTGAATGCGATTGATTGTATAATAATAATAATATAGCCGTGGTTTTGAAAGCATAACTTTAAGAACTGCCCTTTGTGCTATCTTTAGTTGTTTGATAATCGTTTTTTGGGCACCTCCCCAAATCGGAATACAGTATCCTAAAACTGATTGACACAAAGATGTATAGACCAAACTCAGGATAGAATTATCAGCAGAAATACGCAAGCCCTTAAAAATATAAAACAGTCGTTAAGGTCATTTACTCTGGTGAGTAGTGAACAGGAGCAATTTGGCAAGGTGTCATTGCAGCAGTGTGCTGTCAAAGTGACAATATCCTGAGGGCGGCCTGTATGGGGTAAATGGAAGCACACGTACTTGGTCTTATCTACATTTAGTGTTAGTAAATTATTATTCAACCAGCTTTGGACAGTCCGAAGCGCGTTTTCCGCGTTTATTTTAGCACTTATCCAGTCATTACCATATTGTATTTGTATACCTACTCTTTTCCGCAACAATACCTCTTTAGTTGGGTCCATTTTACGTGAGGATGGAGCACCTTTAGGTACTACCCTGTCAGCTTAGTCGGCCGTATCCAGACGAAAGAACTCGTCACGCGGCTAAGTTGGCTTCAGGCGAATGGAGCTTAGCCGCGGGTTTCATCACGATGTTTTCCTTCACCGTAAGAGCAATGTCAATGACCACACATACATTTTTCATAAGAAAAATTCATTGATGCACGGCCGACCGGGATTTGAACCCACGAACTTTGGAATGGCAGTCGAAGTATCTACCACTAGGTTCTCTCTCACTGCACCATAGTCTGCTATATTATTGATTTTTTCCTGTAACTTTGAAAGCTAACCAAGATCCAATCAACGCAGTAATATCTCAAAGAAATGGTTACAATATCTAATGAACGTTTTTGACTTGAGTGTTGTGTAATCCGTATCCGAAGAACTCCTAATATTAGATATTAGAGGCGAACATGTGTCGCTGAGCATATGGTGGATGCTGGCTCAGAGTGGAGATGGAATTTCTACATTAAGAATATTATCCTGGCACTATGTTTCATACATACATATTTTGTCAGAGATCGAAATGTGAAAATTTCAGAAAACTACAAGGTACTGCACAAGTAAGTAAAAAAAAGTAGACAATTTAGAACATATTTTAAAAATATAATTTAATACCTTTTATGCTTCATACCTACATATTTTCTCAGAGACCAAAATAGGATGTTATTTTTAAACCTGTTAAAAGTTCGATTGCTGGCTAGTGACTTTTCCAAAAATGTAATGATGCAGTTTAAGTTTTTGTCAAAATCAGGCACTCAACTCCTTTCAGCATTTTTCGAAATGGCTTTGAAGGACAATGTATACAAATTACCTACTCTCTGTAGCTATAAATTCCATCTCCACATCTCGATAGCACATTGAAATCCCGTGAGTGATGCGTACGCAGAAAGGTCCGATCCCAGATGATTATCGTTTTTTTCTTCCAACTTCAACCACCGACAAATGAACGCTTTATATTAATGATACAGGATTTACTAAACTTTAATTAAAAACTAAAATGAATTTTTAATTTAAAGTATTCGAAGAGCTTTTCGTTTTTTTAATAGCGCTGAGAGAATAGAATAACTTTAAGGATACCTAGTCTGTTTAAAAACTAAATTAGGTCATTTATCTAATCTAAACTACAAAATAAGTACACGTTTTCGAATAAATATAGTTAGTATTGATTTTCAAGTAATGGTTACATTAAACGTTTAAGTTTTATCTTTCATTTTTATGAATACAAGCTTTTGCCCGCAACTTCGTCCGCGTAAAAGTCGAAAATGGATCAAAAATCACGTTATCTCATACAAACTTTGCTTCCCTTTTTCACCCCCTAAGGGGTATAACTTCGGAAAATCCTTTCTTATCGGATGCCTACGTCATACAAAAAACACACCCTCCAAGTTTCAGGTCTCTACGATCAGCGATTTAGGCTGTGCGTTGATCCGTCAGTCAGTCAGTCAGTTAATCAGGAGAAAGCATTTTATATGTATAGATTACTCTTCCGGTGAAGGAAAGCATCGTGATGAAACCTTGGCTTAGTTATCTCCAGTTGTACTTGACAAGTTCTTTCTTCTGGACACGGTCGAATAAGCTGAGATGGTGGTAGTTATAGGTGCTGGGCAAGCCTACACCATCTAACAAATATCCCAGACACTGCAGCACCCTAAATAGCATGTATTTCAGTTGCCGGTGATAAATCATCTACTTAGATGTAAAGACACGTATAAGTTAGGATAGGCATGCATCATAAAACTTTATAAGTTGTTTTATTTCATTAAAAACATAATCATAACGATAAGTAGATCATTAAACAGAAAAATTAAAGTAAATTTTACGTTTAATTTATAATTATTTTTAAGTATGGTGTAATTGAAATAAACTCATGTTTTGTCTTTAAATATGGATAATATAATTTTATTGGCAGTTAAAGTGTTAATTGTTGATAATGAGACTATTTTAACAGAGTTATTAAAAACGGGATGGTTACCTTGTTTTTATTTTGATGCCATTACAAGCGCAATTTTCATGATATTAAACCTACGATGAACTGGTTTCTTGAAGTGAAAAATAATCGTCTACCTATAGAAGCTAGATAATAATTACTTGTTAGGAAGTTCTTGAAATAATAAGCAGTAGGTTTTATTAATGTAAGAATATTGGTATTGAATGAAACTGCTTATCATAAATACTTAATTTTACCTTATAGTAGTTACATGGTTAATAATACAATTTGATATTTTCACTCCACAATAATATTTATTTTTTGTAACTTACAGTACCCACTTAGTAGATAGGTGGAACTTTTTTTTCCACCTATCCCCACTAATAGCTCAACGGTAGGGAGGGATAGGTGGAAAAAAATCCACTTATCCCTACCAGGGGGATACGCTGGTAGGAATTAGGACACTAGGTCAATAATTTTAGGATTAACTTTTTAGTAATTTTTGGGACAATAGTTTGATACTATTTGTCCGGTCTATTAGAAAGTCTTTTATACCTAGGTACTTCTTAATCGAACTTTTAATTTAACGCGTAAAAGAGATTTTTTTCGTGCTTTTACAGTTTAATGTAAGTATTTTTTTCAAGGAGATTATACAGAAATGCCTAGTGGTGGCTAACTTACTAATAAGTAAAGTCTCTAAATGAGGATAATTTTGAAATTACCCTCATCGCATCGACAGACTGCGCTCGCAACTTCTCCAAGTCTTCCCGCGACTACGATCGGTGAAACGCGATCGAAACCTCGGATAATTACAACGCGACCCGTGTTTATAAAATGCAAAATCAGTTAATAAATAAATGCAAAGTTATCTGGGAGCACGGAGAAGTAAAGCCCTGCCCTAGTATCCATTTCTTGAAGCAATCTACATTTCTCTATTTTTCTAAGAAACTTTAATTTCTTCCGAAAGCCGCCTTGACTAAAATCCACATGTGACACTTAAAGATGCCGTGTCACTCGACGCCCTTCCTTAGCACTCCATAAATATGTTACTTTCAAAATATTTTCGGTTCAGCAAAAAGTTCGGTAAAAAATCTGCAAGAAGGTCCGCGATCGATCGTTGGAGGTTTAAACCTTTTTGGAAGTTTTGCGTTTGATTTTGTTTATTTTAATTTGTTGTTAAGATAGGTATGTACATATAAAGACCTTAGGCGAATGCTAAAATAAATGAATGAATGTCATTCATTTGACGTTAGACGTTCAGTTTATAATGTGGTTCATCAGTATTTATCAAATACCGTTGTATTTATTGATCGTAGTGTGTATTTACGACGGATTTCTAGATTCTTAATTCCGGAATGACAGTTTGTGTTAAGTACTAACATCTATCAGTACACTACATTAGACGATCAGTAAATACCACGGTATCGTATCAGTACGTATCGCGACAGCATTGGCCTAATACTGTACTGACTGAGGTATTTTTACGTCATTTTTATTTTATTTTTTATTAATGACCTTTTAGTTTATTTTTAAATTGTATTTGACAGCTATGTAATATAAATTAGTTAAATCTTGAAAATATATAATTAAACCTACTTGTAAGAATTCCACACCATTGTTATGGTAGAATGTAAGGAATTTACCTATTATTTGAACACCATGTAAAACTACATTCTAGGAATAAATGAATTTGAATTTGAATTTTGAACTGACTGAAAAATACTAAACGTGTTTATTCCGTCGATGGAATGTGATCCATCCATATACCATACCACTTGCTCCTATACCACCATAATAGAAAGAATTATCAATATCGGACCAGCAACTTCTGAGATGACCTCTTTCCAAACTTTACCCTTTTTATATTCAAAACTAACTTATTTAGCCGCAACTTCATCCGCGTACAGCGGAGGCCTTAAAAGAATAATGGCAATACTTCGAAGTACAAAAATTAATTGTGTGCTTAAGGAGGTTATGTTCTTAAATGTAAAAAACACGTTTAAATGCTTATATCTTTTTTCCACATCTAGTTTACGAAATACTATCAATTTTATTGTAATCTTAGAAAACTGAAAATTTTGTCATATTTTTTTCTATTTGTGTACATGCTCAAGTATTGCTTTGGTATCATTGTTTAAGTCCGATGAGCAGTACGTTGATATATCGAATGATTTGAACTCAAGTTTTCATAGTCATGAGTTCAAATCATTCGAATAATATAAATTTTAGAACTCTACTGTGGCCTTCACTTTTATTGCCGACTGTAATACATAATTGTAAAGTATTGTAGGTAGTATTATAGCGTTCTAAGTGCGTGTTGAGCCATTGGTAAGTACTTGAAAAAATACACACACAATGTACGAGGGGTTTTAAAATGGCAGTCTACAACGGATGTACTGTTTTTGTACAATAAACTGGGCCGACCGCGAGCCGCTCCGCCCCGCCCTTATACATATTAGAATATCTCTGTCACATCTCTATAATTATTACTTACAGTAATTACTTGGGTTGGGGTTCACTATATATACATGTTTCATATATTAGGTACTTACTTGTACTTGTATATGGGCTGTTTTCCTCAATAACTCTTTAATTGTGTCCTTTTTGCGTGAGGATAGACTCGCCCAGCACCTTTAAAGTCCTCTCAGCTTAGCCGGAGCAAAAAACTCGTCAATACATCTGAGCCAACTAAGGTGCGGGTTTTATCACGTTTTCGTTCACCGAAAGCAATGTCAATTAGCACACATACATTTTGCTAATACGAAATCAAATGGCCGGCCTGGATTCAAAGTGGTAGAAATACCAGACGTCCGCACCAAGCGCTTTGCTTCGTCAATCCTTATTCGTACCACAAGGGAATGGAATCAGCTGTTGTCTGTTTTCAAGTCTCGAGTGAATAGGTAGGTATCTTCTAGGAAAGCATGCTACATCCTAGGCCACATCGTTACCTGCCATCAGGTGGGTTTAATAGTGTTCAAACGCTAACTTATCATATAAAACTATCAGTACTTAGCGGTTAAACGCCAGCTTTAAAAATGCCTTTAAAAGTAAAAACCGCTAAACCACAGGCTCCACTTTGTCTAACCAACCCATAGATTCTCCATAAATCGTTCTTAGACAATTGATGGCTCTATAATTGACATGTCATTGCCCACAAAAAGAGAAAAAAAACTTTTTTTAATTCTCCAAGATTGTTAGTTTAGTGAAATAAAAATGTGTAAAAGAAATCAAGGGTATTTCTAACCGAATGCTCGCCAAATTCCAAAAATATGTAGTATTTCGTAAAAATTATAGAGTTAGAAATTGAAATGTAACGTAGGTACCTACATTCTTTTGTGCACCACGCATCTATAACATAATTTTCCAATTAATAATTTGTTTAAAACTATCTTGAAAGTTATTTAACAGTGTTTACATTAGCAAAACATGACGGAAACTTTCAAAGTCTACCTAATTGAAAAGCTACACCTATTTATAAAAGAAAAGAGGCTCATCAAAAATCTCTGAAACTTTGCATGGGGGTTTCCTAATAGGAAGTAGACAAACAGTTAGGTTTTTGGAAATTCAACCTCTAAAGGGATAAAGTGGGCTGATAAAGTTTGGAACGTTATATTTCGATTTCTAACTTAATCATTTTTACGAAAAACTTAAGAAATTTTTTAATTTCTTGGGCCGCTATTTCGACATCATCTTAATATAATAATTTTAAGTTTAAATAGTGATTGATTGTAATGAGTCAGCGTTTTTTCGAGTAAGTATTGGGCCACTTCGCGCCATGGTATTAAAATCGTCTATGAAAGGATTTTTTTTTAAGGTTTTGTTTAAGAATACCGTCACTTAGTGAAGTATGCGGGGTTAATTGTTAGTTTCTTGTGTTAAGATCTATTGTAACATAGTTGTTTTGAATGAAGATATTCGGGAATATTAGAGGTTGAATAGAATTAAGGAATTAAGCCTTTTTAATTTCTAATAACAGAGATTTTTATACTATTGCAGTGGTCTGTAATTTAACCCGTGTCAGTTCCGATCCCATGGGAATATCGGGATAAAAAGTTACCTATGTTACTCTTAAAGAGACAATGTATCTTCATACCAAGTTTCATAAAAATCGATCAAGTAGTTTCGAAGCTTAGTTCAAAACAAAAAGTCTTTTCTATTTATTGTTATTATTTGGGTTGTTAATTTTTATTTTTTATGTAGGTATTTGATTATTTATAAGTACAGCGTATAAAAAGTAGTAGTAGTATATAAATGTATGTATATAAATAGATTATACTCTTTATAGTAAATTAACGGAATATACTTTGTATATTTATTTATTTATTTGTCTCTGGGTGCGGCCGGAAGACCAGCGCTGCAGATGCGCCTGCGTATCTGCAGCACATGCTGAGGCTATACCCATTCGGGCAACACACGACTTCTCAGATACTTTTTATTCTTTACTTGTATATGGGTACTTGTATATGGGCTGTTTTCCGCAACTAGATATCTTTGGTGGGTCCTTATTGGGTGAGGATGGAGTAGGCTTGTCCAGCACCTATATCACCCTCTCAGCTTCGTCGACCATGTCCAGAGGAGAGAACTTGTCAATACCTCTGGAGACAATAAAGCCACGTGTAAAGTTACATTGCAAAATTAACCGATAGGTATAACGTGTAAAAGAGGTAGTTAATCCAACCCCCTTGGGTTATTTAAACACGATTGCCAAGCGCACTAGTATATGTCTGCGTTACTATAAATTACAACTAAAATTCCTTTCCGATATATATCACTCTTAGTTCGAAGGTAGGTTGCGTTGCATCGGAACCGGTCCAGGCTACTCGTTGCCTGTTATCCAGCTATCTCCACGTGAACGCACCTTACTACGTGCCATCTCAGTTCATTTGTAAGTTGGTAGACACTCTAATAAATATACTAACAGAGCCCTTGATTACACCCGCGTACGTCACGATTCCGTGGGAATATCAGGATAAAAAGTAGCCTATATGTTACTCCAGAAGATTCCATGTATTCTCACACCAAATTTCATTCAAATCGGTCCAGTTCTTTCCAAGGAAAAATAAAAAAAATCAAATCTATACTCTTAATAATATTAAATTAACTACTGGTTTCACCCGCGTAAGTCGCGTACTGTAGAAATATCGAGGTAAAAGTTACCTATGTTTTAGTCTCTCCAACTGTCAAGATTGTTCAGTAGTTTTAACGTAAAAGAATAACAAACACGGAAACTAGTTATCACATTATAATATTATATTTGTTGCGCCCCGTATTTTTAACCGCGGCTTTACTATCAATATCGGGATTAAAGGTAGACTATGTTTTATCCAAGTCTCCAGTATCTGCTACCGTTTCATGTCAATCGGTTCAGTAGTTTTTACGTGAAGCGGTATTAAAGTAACAAACATTTATAATAATTTAGAAGGCTTAATTCAAGAACACAGGCAGTCCGCACACTCCCGCACAAATGTCTCCTACCCACATACACCTGTAGGTACCTAAAACACATGTACCTACAACAGAGTTATCTTAGATCGGAACATGGGGCCACGCATCGCGCAGAATGATCTATAGGTGTACGCCCGCGTCTGCGCCGGCGCACCACCGACCGCTCACCGGGCTTACACTGATTGTTTTCATAAACTCTTTCTTTAGGTATTTAGGTTTTTGGGTGTTCTTCTTTTTTGTAAATCAAAGCGAAATAAACACTGACATCTAAAAACATTTAAGAGACAAAGTAATATAATATTATTGTACATTGCTAACAATTAAATAATCACTATCATCACTATCACTACATATAAAATAAAGTCACTTTTCGCCGTCCCTATGTCCATTTGTATGCTTACATCTTTGGTCACTCATCATCATCCGAGCGATGTTCCCGGTTGCATCCCTCTCGGGAGCCCGGGGTCAGCTTTCCTACTTTTACGCCTCCACTTCGCACGATCTTCGGCATCCTGGTTGGTAAGGCCATTTGCACGCATATCACCCTTTACGACGTCAAGCCAGCACTTCTTGGGTCTACCCAGTCTGCCACGGCCCACACATCCAGCGCAACACCTTCGTGACAAGCAGCTCCTGCTTATGTCGCTCAAGTACCGGCCACGCCTCACTACCATACAAAAGGACAGGTCTAATGATGGTTTTATAGACCTGTCCCTTTAGTTTAACCGGCATTTTGAGGTCGCAAATGACACCAGTCACCTCACGCCACTTGGCCCAAGCCGCTGAAATGCGTGACTTGACGTCGCAATCGATGTCGCCGGACGCGTGAAGAACAGATCCCAAGTACTTAAACTGGTCTGTCCGCTCGACCATATGACCGTCTACGCAGATAGGTGTGGGATCTGTGGTATTGCAAGCCAAGTACTCTGTCTTCGCCACATTCAGTTGCAAACCGCCGTTCTCAAGCGACTCCTTCCACGTGTGTACACGTTGGACCAGCCGCCCCTTATCCAAATCCGCCAGCGCAATATCATCAGCGTACATGAGCAGCCATGGATGCTGCTCGTGTGCATCCCTGATGGCAACGGACAGTGCATCCAATATTACGCTGAACAGGAACGGGCTTAGGACGGAACCCTGGTGAACTCCAACGGTAACAGGGAAGGGCTTAGTGTCGCCAACAGCAGTTCGCACCACAGAATCAGAATTTCGGTACATGTCTCTGATGATTTCAACATAAGCTTTGGTCACTCCAAGCTTAAACTAGTAATTTTGAAACTAAAAACTGATAGTTTAATAATGAAACCAAGAAATGTATTAAGACAAATATTTTCTTTTACTGACAGTATAATTTAAGTGCGCTAATTAACATTGCTCTTACGAGGAAGGAAAACATATGAAACATGCGGCTTAGTTAGCTATTGACGAGTTGTTTCCCCTGGACACCTTCGATTTTAAGCTGAGAAGGAAGGCGCTTGCCCCTGAACATATGTTCTGGGCAAGCTTACTCCATTTAATATATTTCCCAGTGTCTTAAATTAAACGGATTATAGTTCCTGCATTGTACATTATAAATTTCACAAAAATTTACATTTAACGAATACAATTGTACTAAAAAAATAATCACATAAACTCTTCGTGCAGTTAACTTTATTGCCTTCTACTTAAAACGTATTTTAAGTGACAAAATACAAATTTTACGATCGGTTTTTATGTACGAAGGTACTATATTACGTTGAAATTGCAACCGAGTGGTCGTCATTTTGAAAATATTGCGTTACGATCCAAGCCTTAACGGGGCATTTTGCATTATCATAAAAATTAAAAACTGTTTATGAATTTTTACTTATTTTTATTCAAGTAAAATGATAACCCTTTATTTCGAAACGTCAATTTTATGTATTGGGGTGGGGACCAATTATTCTGTCATAGTTTAACTATTTAATAAAGTTAGACCATGACTCCTAAATGAGAAGCCCGAGTGCTGGGTTTAGGTCCAACTATTTTCGAAACACAAACAAAAGACGGTAAAAAGAACCAAAAGACAATCGTATAAAAGACGATCGAATTAGAAACAAAAGACGTTGGAAACAGTAACAGAACTCATGTTTATCACAATAGTACGAAACTAGATTCACTGATTCATAAAGGATCGATCGAATCAATGGATGACAACAGAGCTTTGAAAACCATCTCCAAGTTAGATTTAACATCAAAAAACACCTCGAGGCAGACCCAGCAAGTGAATAGACTATGTTGAGAAAGCTTAAAGTAAACTTTTAGTAATGGGAGATCACATATAGAGTGAAATGGATGCCGTCTGTTGAAGAGGCAAAGACCCGCAAAGGGTATGCAAAAGGTAAACGCTGAAGGAAGTAAGCAATTCTCAATCATCATCATCAACCAGAATCGAATATAATTTGTAGGTCATACAAATAGGTATTTGTTCCTACCTTTGCTATTATGGTCTAGTTAAGTTTTTAATTTTAAAAAATCGGTTGTGACACACTGACAGACAGACAGACAGACGGACAAGAAAGTGATCTTATAAGGGTTCCTTTTTTAACCTTTTGAGATACGGAACTCTTAAAACAAAAACCATTTCATCCATCAACTCAAATGATTAAAATATCTGATACTGTCCTTAAATGCCACACAATAACTCAATTTTCCTTTAAAAACCCAACAATTTAAAAATAATTACTTAAAATGAACCATTACAAACAAAATAATTATGTTTTACCACCGCAGTCAATAATTTAAACAAACTATAAATCATATTATGAGCTCCATTTTTGTACATTTGAACAAACAATCAAACAAACAAGCCAGTCGTAAAAAAAAATACAAAAGGTACTCGAAGTTTCTCCGCAAGAACGAATGAGAAGGCTTTTAATTCAGTTTTGGAATTGTACTTTGTATCACTGTGAGGTAAAACATATAATTGTCACCGGACAACACCTATACTCACAAGGAAAACTACATTATTCTATCTACACTAATATTATAAAGAGGAAAGATTTTTTTGTTTGTTTGTAACAAATAGGTTCCGAAACTACTAGACCGATTTAGATGAAATTGGGAATCTAGATAGTTGGAGACCTGGATTAACACATAGGCTACTTTTTATTCCAATATTCCCACGGGATCGGGGAATTACGCAGGTAAAACCGCGGAGCGCTGCTAGAAAGTTATAAAATAAGCTGCTATGTACTTCATTTAGAATTTCTGGTTGGATAAGAGCTGCATCAAGTGATTTTCTTCTCCATTTTATTTAAGTGAAAGGTTCGTTAATTTGTCGCCATTTAAAAAAGTAAATTATTTAATAAAAAAATTTTTATATAAGTAGGTATATAGTAAAATATAGGTTTATAGGAAAAATTAAAAGTGATGTTTTTGGTTGAAACTTATCAAATCTGCGGCAGTGGAGGCAAAATTCAAAGGAGAGGGTCGAAAATGACTACTTTCGGGCCCATAGATATAACTTTTCCTAGGGATCGTACAGGGTCTAACTACGACTGTTTCCGAGTAAGGTTAACGAAGATGATTTTTTTTACTACCGCCCGCTGGCTGTATGTCCATGTGCTCAATGCCATGCCAACTACAAGTCTTCAAAAAAAAGACACCCACCTATCCGCACATGACGCCTGTTCCAAATCCGAAATTCCCTCCAAAACGGTCTCACGCTGAGAAGCAAAAAAAATATTCACTGGCGTTCTTTTTTCTTTTTTTTTCAACATCAACTATTGTAAGCATTTGTAAGGTATCAGAGCCGGACCGGGGCCGTACCTACACTCTTTATTAACAAGATTTTGAATATCCCATTGTCACTAACACTTTCTATGTTAAATTTAATTTTTTCTTCAGCAGTTTGGACATTTCGCTTGAATTATCGCCGGCCAGTTTTGTTAAAAGGTTTAAGACGCCGATTGCTCTTTTTTTCCATAAATGTCAGTGTTAGGGTCGTTTTTGACGTGGGTGAGCGCGTTTATAATTGCTATCAGGTAGTTTCGAGGCTCGGAATCCGTAATATATGGATAATTAAAGGACGGCTTAGGTGGAATTTTTGTCAAAGTTTATCGGCGTTTTGATTGAGGTTACGACTCGGCTTGAACAAGTTACTCCACGGCTATAGGGCGGTAGCTTTATGATCAATATTAAAATATTCATAAAGGTTTCATTTCCTAATCGAGGCTCGATTTGTCTTGCTAGATTATAAAAACATCGGCCTCTATTCGGGGCGCGCAGTAAAAACGTAAACGGACCTCTTTGATTGGATGGATATTATTTTTAGTGTTTATGTTTTATTGTCGAGTTTTATGAGTGATACGAGAGTTTGATGTGCTATTCGCCTATCGCGAGCGTTCCTTCGAAGCTAAATAAGCGATAAAAATATTTAGTGCTGTTTAATCGCGTTTAGAATGGTAGAATTTGTTTGATGATCGCCACTCGACGCAATAAAATGATGTTTTAGAACTATTATTCGGTTAGGATATGATTCTAACAAGCGATTGTGGAAGATTATTATTGCCGTTTTATCTATAAGTTGTAAAATTATTAAAAATTGTTAATAAGTAGCCGTAAAGATGTGGGTTTTATGTAATTATTGATATTTTTGTGATCCGTTTTAGATATCGATCAATAGGATGCTCTATGTTTTTATTAATCGTGATCAAACTATTAAGGATATAATAGTGTTTATTTTGATTTTAAAACCTAACGTTTCGAGAACTTAAAGCTCTCATAGTCATAGGCAGACTGAGGTGACATTAGTCTGGCAAAAATATTTAAATTGTAGTTAGACTACCGTTCAATTAAAATGAATCAAAACGTTTTTTTTCCTTTTAATTATGGCTTCACAGAGCTTCGCATAGCTATTCAGTATCAAGTTATGTTTGACATAAGAATATGTCCTGATTTTCAGGAATAAGGTCATCAAATCAGGGCCTATAGTAAAACGGTGGCTACTTTACCCTTGTAGGATATTTTGAAGGCAACTAAAAAAATCCATGTTCAACGCTGATTTTTAACCCCCAGCGCAAAAAGAAGGGTGTTAGGTATAAGTTTGACGTATCTGTGTGTTTGTCTGTCTGGCATTGTAGCTCCCGAATGGATGAACCAATTTTTGATTTTGTTTTTGTTTGAAAAGTGAATTATATAATAGTCGGGAGTGTTCTTAGCTACGTTTGATTACAATAGGCCATTGAAAAGTAATATGAAATTTTTTAAATGTCTCGCAAATAATTTTGTATCTTTTTACTTTTACGGAACTAAATTAAATAAATTCCACACAACAGCTTAACTCAGTTTACAACTAAGTTTCATGCTAATAACATGACACGTTGTTGGCTCGTTCCCGCCAAAACTCCTACAAAGATTTCAAAACCATTTATTTATACTTAAAACGTTTTTTGGCGCTGATTGCACCATCTCGCATCTCACTTAATTCTATTCAATCCGATAGAGACAGACATTGGGATCGAGTAGCACTTTAACTAGCAGCGGTCAGCGGCTTCACCCGCGTAGGTACCTAAGTCCCGTTCTTTTTAAGGTTTCGAGATTAAAATAATTATGTTAATCTCTAGAATTCAGTGCATTTTCTAAGTACTATCAACATCGATCTTGTAGTTTCGGAACTTATTCGACTAACAAATAAAAAACAACCTATACTCTATTTGTAAATCTTAGATCAAAAATGTAAACAATGGTGTTATCAGAGTAAAAAATACATCAAGCTTTGGTAGGTTTTTTTAGGGAAGTGGAAAATTAGGTAAAAAAAACCACTATGACCTCAATTTCTAAAAAAAACGATTGCAAATAAAATCAATATGAAATATGATTGTTTATTTTATATGAAACTAGCTGTCCCGGCAAACGTTGTTTTGCTATTTACAAAAAAAAAAACAAAAAAAAAGTTGTTGGCCGATTCTCAGACCTACTGAATATGCTCACAAAATTTCATGAGAATCGGTCGAGCCGTTTCGGAGGAGTTCAAGTTCGAACCCCGTGACACGAGAATTTTATATATATAGAAGAAGATAATTTTTTTAACAAAGTTATTACAATATTCAGATTTGAATGGTAGTTTTTTTTTCACACTGGCAACAATTACAGCGGCTTTCAACCTTTACGAAATGGCGTTTCTGTCAATATTTGACATTTCTTTGTTTACATTTTTAATCTAAGTTTTACAAATAGAGTATAGGTATATTAGCAAAACATTTGCACGTAATATTGAAATTCCAACATCGCATTGCACAGGTTTCTTGAAACTTTAACCCATAGACAACTAAACATTAATTTTAAACATTATTTTATGTAGGTACAGCACTTAGTGACGATCGATTAGCATTCGACATTTGAAAGAGCAATTCCAAATTTAAATTATTGTTGTTATAAATCAAGCAAGATGGCCGTTTTAACAGACACGAGTTAATTAGTGATTATTGCTTATTTATTATTTTTGCCTTTTGCTTTAACTTTGTTCTATTGTTTTGTTTTTAACGATATATTGTTAAGTTTGACATGGAGTGATTGGATTGGTGAATATCTGTGTCTTGGGCATCTATATTTCCTTTCCATTTTAAATAAGTAGGCTGTGTTAGGTTTAGTCGCAAAATAGACGTTAAAACTTCTTGTTTATGGTAATTGCGAAGTAAATACTGGCTGCAGTTTTTTCAGCTGAGGGTGGCTATTTGGGTTAGCATAGGGCATCATGGACTTTTCCTTTATGTGCCTATTTATTATTCTTTGGTAATTTTCTTTCATTTTTTGTCCGTAATTTTTTTTATATAAGTAAACGTCATTTTATTCTTTATTGGCCTGGCTTATACAACTCATATAAGTAGATGATTTTTACGGCAAAAGCAACTTTTATGCAAGCTATTGTAGACGTTGCATTGTAGTGCCCAATACATGTATTAGTTGGCTTTATTGCGAAGTAACGGTCGAAAAAAAAAGTAATGTCTTCTGCGCCATTTAGCTTTTGCAAGTAACCCAATCTTCTGGTGATACACTACCTCTTTTCTTATGGCATAGGGCCTCTAGCTCAAGCCTGGGTTTAACCATAATTTACTTTATAACCATAATTTACTTTAGAACTTCCACCACGGTAGAACCAGTTGAAGTTAATTAGTTAAGACGTCTGAAGGTTTATTTAGAATCGTTCCTTAGGTACCTAAGTACCTACGTAAGAAACTTCGAAATGCATTTACAATGCATAAAGAATAATGGCGAAACTTCTAAAAAAACTACACGTTTCCAAGTAGGTAGTTCTTAAAGTTCCTATATTATGTAATGGCGTCAGATGCTGATGAAGAAAATGAAAAACGCGTACCTAACTTTAAATGCTTATATCTTTTTTCTTCATCTAGTTCACGAAATATTTCCTATCAATATATGTAATAATACAATGACGACCCAGTTGGCACAATGGTCACCATGCCGGACTGTCAAACACAGGATTGGGGGTTCAATTCCCGCCTTAGACATGTATTTATGCTTAGATATTTGTCTGTGGTCTGCTTGTTTCTGTGTATTGTTAAGAATCTATATATTTACAAAAATAAGTAAATTTGTAGTATATCATCACATCATTGCTATAACCAATCAACAGAAGGGTGTTTACAAGAAGGCAATTTATTAGACAGTCTGCCTAAATCTAATAACTCCCTAAACAGAGTTTTAAATCTCTACTCTATGAATTACCACACGTGCAAAAAGGTTCTGATGGAATGGCTTCTCACGCAAAATTATGATGAAATTGAACGGATACTAGTGTACATAGAATAACCATACACACAATCATTCACAAATCAGTTATTCTGAAACAAGCACAACACTACGCAATAAGGGGGATTTTTCACGATCCCAACTTTTAACAGGATGATGGTATACTCGTGTAAATTCTAACCGTGTTGTACACACCTGTCGGACATCAGTGCTTCAGTGGGCAGCCACCGTTCTTCATTTCCGGCTTGCCTTAGTAGGTTGGTCGGACTGAACATCTGACGATGAAGCTGTCCCCGCCTCTGACTTGCCTTCACCTGCCGTCTACAGAGGATTCGCAGAGATATGCAGGTCCCTCTTTTCTGATGGGCACATGCCCAGAGCCCCGTGATCAAAAGGCCCCCCCTAGTTCCTGCGTATCACTTTTTTGAAGGAGTTATTAATGATTTTGCCCATCTCAAATCTAGAAAGGTTCCTCTTCAATCATCATAGATTGTGATTGTGATATCTTAATTACCTGTGAATGCTAAAAGAGTAACTTTTGTTCTCTCAAAGTCTTAGGGGCCCCTTTATACCAATATGCCCAGGGCCTCTAATAGCTTGAAGACGACCCTGGAGAAATGTTCTAAGGATGGATGCCGAACGTCAGTGTTGAGTTGGCTCGCTCTATTGGTTCGTCAGTGGTGCTGGGCTTGGAGTAATGGCTTAGAATCCAGTATGGTCTCTCCATCCTTTAGTTCCTGTTGCCCCCTTGCTGTAATTTACTCAGCTAATTAGAATGACCCAGTCTTATAGAATAAGCGAGTCTCCGCCTGGCATTTTTACACGTTGGTATTTTTTTCTTATTTTAGAATTATACATTCTCCCAAACATAGTTTCTAAATACGTACCTATTTACAAAAGTAAAACGAAGTAAAATGACGAATACGTTAGGTACAGTCGGCTGCATAATTGCAGCCCCCGGTAGAGTTCGAAAATTACTATTATTGGAATGTTTTCATTATAATAATTTTTGTTTGATAAATTGTAGAGTTAGAAGACTTAAAACTTCAATTAAAGCATGTGTCTAGAATCTTGCTTGTGTTGAAAACATTCTTATAACAGCCGTTTTAGAGCTCTACGGTAGGCCTACAATTATGCAGCCGACCGTACCTACCCAAAAATATTCGATACTTAAACTTAAGCTTTTTAATTAATATTTTCAAATTCAGAATTAGTCATTACAACGACTATTTCATTAAAAATTCTTATATTGTGAGCGACGTAATTGATGACTAAACTCAACTTATTTGCATAAATAATGAATGTTAAGGTTAACTTTTTACATTTTGACATTTATTAATTCGATACGGCATAACTCGAAAGTCGTGTGAAGCCATTTGTTAAAAAATATATAATTAAAATGTCCATTTGGTGACTAGGTTTAAAGTTACACCTACCTATAAGTACCTGAGGTGCCTATTCTGCCCCCTAATTATTTCTTCTAGCGAGTTCGTTAACAGTTTGTCAACAAAAGGTTGACGGACTGTTAACGGATAGTATCCTATCCAGACTACGAATTCCGAAAGATGTTATAGGAAATGGACATTGACATACTTACAGATTTTATACTCTACCGAAACTCTACGATCTTTTGACTAATTGCAAAATGAACTAGGTATATTGTAAAAATTGACAATCAATAATTAATAAGAGTGAACTGTGTTAAGTAATAATTTTTGTATAAAGTTAAGTCTAAATAATAGGTTAAAAATGTATCAATAGTCTAGTCCGTCTCAGTCCTATCTGGGGCTTAGGTGATGTTAGCTGTTAACTGAACTAAGTCGAGGAGTTTTGGACCAATAAGAGAAATTCTGATTACATTAGAGTAGGTAGAACCTCTACTTTCGCATGTAAGGATATGTTTAATAATATAGATTTTGAGAATGCGATAGTTTTCAATAAAGGCTGTTCCATTTTCGATTTAAGAATTCAGTTCAAAGAATGTTCGTAGAGTGTTCGCATCGTGACCAGCGCACGCGTTCACTAAACACAGATAAAGCCCGGAGACAAGGCTTGAGGCATACTAAGCCGCTCCACCGCTATCTTAAATCTAGTTTGCCGTGTCTTACTGTTTTACATCATTATCAAGCGGTTTTTGTTTTCATAAAACAGATTCAACATACCACAATGTTTGCCCTCTAATCCACGCATCCTCTCTGATGCAAAACGGTAGCAACGAAATTATGACATACGGCTCTATCTTATCAACGGCCACTCTAGAACATATGTTACACCAGGGCGCCTAATGGACCACTCACTAATTCAACACTTTCGCCCATTAAACTTGATTCGTTTGCAAACAACGACCGATTTGCGAAGACACAGCGTGCGCAAATTTTGCGCGAATTTATTTTAAATTGAAACTATGCTAAAACAATGAGGTTTCTTCAAGCATTACGTTGGAAACGTTGGGGAACTAGTTATGTCCGAGTGCTTGCTAATTTCGCGCCCTTTCACCTGTCAATCACATGTCATTGAGGCGACGCGACGTCCGCCTGGGATGCAAGAATTACTCGAGACGCGGCCACGCCTTTATTCCAGGTAATTCACGTAAATTGATCTGAACTTCGTATAATACAAACGTAATAGAGAATAAATGGTCATACTGTGATACGAACGTGACTTGACTGTGAAATGGAGGTGTGAAAAACACGCCCATTACTTTCCACGCGGCAATCTGTCAAGTTGACGTTTCAGTTTCGCTTGCCAAAATCCGCAAACGCGCATTTAGAGATTTGTTTCTGAAATAATTTTCGCATGACTTTTATTGAGATAAATCAGGTCGATGAAAATTTTATTTCGAATGATCAAACAAAAGATTAAGAATTATTTTGAGATTATTGTAAACTAAAGATAAATAAATTGACACAAGGAAATTACCGCGGAATTGCGGCACCTTCGAGAGTAGTACAATTGAAAATTTCCCAAAATAAAAATAAAACTTTTTTTTAAATCAACCAGCATAATTTTATAACAGACGACACTCTTCGTCGTATAAATTACTTATTCCTAATTTAAAGTTTTAATTCTCAACTGTCAACGTTAACCATTTTTATTTGACCGCTCATTACGACGTTTTTTAATAAATAATAATGAAATTCTGGAAACTTAAAAGTGAGCCAAGGTTTTGTAATTAAGGATTATAAATTGAAGTTTGGTAATTATATTTCAATGTACGAGTATAATTAGTTATAATCAAATTGGTTTTCTATAAATCGATATTTTTATTCATGGGTTTAATAAGGGTGGTCGTCATTTGTCTGTCATTTAAAAAAGTGTGAGAATCGAAATCCATTTTGTTTATAAATGTATTCGAAGAAAGCTTTTTAAAAAACGACTAGGTAGTTCCAAGTGCCTCGATACATGGCAGCCGCATCTTTAAATCAAGGAAGGTAAAAAAATTAAAGTTATCTATGGACTATTTTAAAAAAAACCAGAGACAGTGGCTATAAAGCCTGCTTCTATCGAACGATTCAACCTTAAAATAAGCTAGTATTTTTCATTCAAGCTTTTCAGTAAACACCATAGAATTTGACGTTCGTACCTCACAAGGTAAACACGTAGATAGCTATGCCCCGTGGACTCAATCGTTATTTCTTTTTAATTCTTAAGCGATTGCATTTTCGTTCTTATGATTTTGACTGTCCTGCAAAACCATGATAAGACCTGTCGTCATGTATAGATCGGAATGCTGGACCTCGAAGAAGGATGAGAGAAGATTGCATGCAGTGGAGATGAGAATGTTGAGATGGATGAGTAACGAGGATGGATAAAATGGAACGAGTATAATTAGACGAAACCTGAAAGTAGCACCAGTTACTGGAAAAGTGAAAGGAAACCGTGAGTTGGTATGGTCATGTGATGAGGAGAGAAGAGACGCATAGTAGAAGAGTGATGAGTATGAATGTACAGGGATGGAGAGGAAGAGACCGACCTAAGATGGATGGACTGTGTGAGACAGGTATGAGAGAGATGGATGTAAAATATGAGAAGACGACTATAGAGGAGAATGGAAGAAGACATATTCCCCAAATAAATTGGAACAAGCTCAGGCAGACGAAAAGGCTTGCCTCAATGTTATGCGCTTACGCATCCAAAAAAAAATACTTAGAACTAAATTATAGAGCACGGTATAAAAAACCTACCAAGTATACCTACCTATGGCAACATTCTTAATTTAATTTCACGATAGATTTAATTCTGACAGCTCTGATGGAGCCAGGGTCAAAGGTTCGGAGACGTCACGATTTGATAGGTCTACCGCAAACGGTTAATGACCTCACTATTAGGTGTTCTATTAAAATGGAACTCGTAAATTTTATTGGACACAGGAAAGGTCAAAGGTTTCACCCGCGTAAGTCCTAATCCCGTGGGAATATCGGGATAAAAAATAGCCTTTCCTACTCCCAAAGATACAATGTATTTATAAAAGAATCATCAAAATCGGTCCAGTAGTTTTGAAATCTATTCATTACAAACAAACAAACAAAAATCCTCTTTATCGTAATTAAGTGCTTCATGTAGATCTATTCAAAATGAAAATCAAAATTCTTTAATAATTTAGACTCATTTAAAAGTCCGAGTTCACAAGAGACATTAAAACGTCTTAAAACCTAAGGCTAAGGAAATGTCATCACTACATAGTATAAAACAAAGTCGCTTTTTCTGTCCCTATTTCCCTTTGTATGCTTATATCTTTAAAACTACGCAACGGATTTTGATGCGGTTTTTTTTATATTTATATGTATAATATCTCTAACATATAATAAATTCGAAGTTTTGGAAGTAAGCGTTCTACGTCCATAATGATCTTAGCACTATAGAATTCGCTAACCTTATATAGCTCCGGTAGAAAAAAATCTTGCATGCGCGATTCAGGTTTTCTTAAATTTAGAAAATCACAAATTAGTTGATTATTCTTTTTGTTCTGCTTAAAAATTTTGTACACTTATGTATTTTAAGAATACATAGCAATATACACATTTTTTAACTAGAAAATAAAGTAATTAATTTAATAAGATATTTTTTTTAATTTCAAGTAACTAGCGCCATCTCTTCGTTTTCGCGAAACTACCATTCATCTCAGAAAATGTTGATTTTATTTGTTTACCTTTGTTTGTGCAGTCTAATTTCGGGAACTAGGAAACAGATTTTAACATAATCTTCACGAATGTGTTCAGAAAATATCAGAAGAGGTTTAGGTATTTCAAGTAGATTTATGTTACTAATTAAAATTTGATATTTCTTGGCGTAAAAAATAAACCATAATATTTTTGCATGAAAACGTACAGAACGTAGGGATGATGTCAAAATTGTCAGTTTGACATACGGAAAGAAGCATCTAGCGCCATCTCTTTTTTATTTATAATTTTATTATGGCTTCGCATTATTATTATCGTGCATAAAGCCAGTGTCGCGGTAAAAGAAAATTAAATCCAATGCAGGAGCGTTTTTTGAATTTGGAACATTACAACGCTCCAGCAATTTTGTATAAACATGTGTATGAAGCGGCGTGCTGGGGTTATTAAAAACTTAAATACTCTTTGATTGGATCTCTTTTATCAAAGTACTAGCGACCCGCCCCGGCTTTGCACGGCTATATTATGCATGTATTATCTTCTTATCTATATCTTCTTCTATACATATAAAATCCTTTGTCCTAACTGACTGACGGATCATCGCACAGCCTAAACCGCTGATCGTAGAGACTTGAAACTTGGAGGGTGTGTTCTTTGTATGACGTAGGCATCCGATAAGAAAGAATTTTCCGAAATTCTACCCCTAAAGGGGTGAAAAGGGGGGGCAAAGTTTGTATTGGACAACGTGATTCCTTAGTCCAATCTATTTCAAATTTTTCGTAAACATTCTTTAACAGAATTAATGGAACACGTGTTTCGTATTTTATTGAAATTCATCCCCTAACGGGGTTAAAAAGGGGAAGAAAGTTATTTTGGGAGTGATTTGCTTCGAAGTTGATATCAATACTCTTTAGTGCTTTTGATTAGATTGGTAACATACTTATTAATCTATGATTGGTAAGACGTCACTTCAAGCTGACAGCGTTAACGTAAAACCTAAGAGGTTGAAAACTTCGAACATTGAACTGAAAAAAGGTGTCTTGCCATTTAGTACTGGGAACTTGACATAGTATTTTTTTTTGTTGCGCGATACGTTTGCTAATACCTGTCGATAGAGGACATTACGGCAAATGAAATATGCCTTTACACCAAATCTCATAGGCGTCTCGGAAATGGGGTATTTGACCAAACGTTATGACTAAGATTTTATCAAAAGTGCGCTGTGCACAAATAATGCTTTCTAACCAAACTTCTAAACCATCTCGGAGACGGGATATTTGTTAAAACATAGAACTGTTATAGGATAGCCACTGAATCACTTAAAACTCTATATTTTTATTAGGATACGCCAAAATTACTCTCTGCGCAACTGTTCAGCCCTACTTAATAATAAAATTTTGAACAATTTGCCAAAAGTCACAGTTCCCAAAGTTAGTAGATACTAATTATTAAGTAATTTAAAAGAAATATCTTTTGTTATGAATACGAAAATACCTAAACAAATGAATAGGACTTTTACAACTTTTTCATTTTTAAAATGGACAGGAACGTGATCATATAAGGGTTCCTTTTTTACCTTTTAAGGTACGGAACCCTAAAAACACAAAAGATGACTATGATAGATAGGTAATTACTAATTAGCACGATATGATTAAAGATTTACTCATGTGGTAATCGTAGAGTTTTGTGCATTATTGGCTCTGTGTTAGAAAGACAGAAATAGAAGAATTCATTTTTTTTGGTTTAGAACTTTAGGTACTTAGACGTATACCCATTTTGGATCCCATCCCAAGAGAATTGGGTCCACCCGAGGTTTTCGTGTTCCAAGTTAAAATACATCTCATTCAAAAATCTATCTTCTCTATACATATAAAATTCTTTGTCCTGACTGACTGACGGATCAACGCACAGCCTAAATCGTAGAAACCTGAAACTTGTAGGGTGTGTTCTTCGTATGACGTAGGCATCCGATAAGAAAGGATTTTACGAAATTAATTACCTACCGGGTTTAAAAAAGAGTAGAAAGTTATTTTAGGCGATTTACTTCGACTCGAACTCCTTAGTGCTTTTGATTAAATTAAGTAAGTACATTTTATTTTGACACACATGTTTCAAACTCAATCTAATTTGAAATCAACAAAAAATAATCCTATTTTAACTATTTTCGACTCCTGCGCGGACGAAGTCGCGGGCAAAAGCTAGTATTATAATATATCCGTGCGAAGCCGGAAAGGGTCGCTAGTACCATATAAAATTAGGTCAATAATTCATTATATCATTTGATCTTTATATTAAACAAAATTATGATAAATAAAATTAGGTCATGTGATCATTAGAACATTTGTTATTACGCCATATATTACACATCCCCTGTTTTTACCCTAAAAAAAAACTACAAAGCGATTGAAAACTTCTCTGAAATCAACACATCCTGTACAAAGACTAGTAACATTAGCACAACATAATGTCCACAGTAAAGAGTAGATACAGTAGTTCAATTATCTCATAGATTAGCCACATCACATTGACATGTTGGCCACCTGTCCGTCCAGCCACTGTGGACTCTCACCTAATGGTGAACATGTTGATAATATTGGCTTGACGCTTGATAAATTATGGTTTAAGTCACTTGTAGTGAGGTAGTTCATGGGGGGTGGGTTAGCTGTTAAAACTATGAAGGAAAACGTGATGAAACCTACGTAACGACTTAGTTGACTCCAGGATGACTCCAAGGGTTTTTTTTAAGTCAGCGGTGGCGGTGGCCCTCTTGTATTTTATGACTAACATACTTCGACAAGATGGTTTAATATGACTTTTCTTTTGACCATGTTTTATTTCAGACCCATTTTCTATTTTTATTTTCGTTTTCGCGTCTGTGTTTTTCCGTCCTCAAATTGTGAAAAAGTCAAAGAGAAAGAAAAATAGTCTTTTTCTATTCTTATAATAGAGACAGGGCGGGTCGCTAGTATACTTATAAAGGGAATCCTGACTCCCTTTATAAGTATACTAGCGACCCGCCCTGGCTTCGCACGGCTGTATTATGCATGTATTATATCTAAAAACCTTCCTCTTTAATCACTCTATCAGGATTTTAGATATAGATAGAGTCTATCTATTAAAAAAACCGCATCAAAATCCTTTGCGTAGTTTTAAAGATCTAAGCATACATAGGGACGGCGAAAAGTGACTCGTCAACAAATCTCTGAAACTACAACAGCTACGACCTCTGAAGTGATAAAAAAAGACTGTTTTTGTAGTTCGTACTATTCTGTATTCTGTGTTTGTAGGAAATCAATATCACTCTTAAAGAGATACTAATGCGGGCAAAACCGCGGGATGTATCTAGTTTATAGATACAGGTAAATAAGCGTAAGTAATTTGTGCAAAATTATTTTCAACCACATTCAACCTAATCATTTACAAATCGACAAGTTACAACTAAACAAGCCAATTACAATCCTCCGGTAGGCAAAAAACAAATAATTTAAAACCCCATTTGACGAACGATAATGACCCTATAATATCCCAAACAAGATCGCGAAGAAAATTGTATCTGGTCATCAACGTATCAGCACGCGCAGGTTAAAAACGGTGTTGCCAACTACGTTTATGTAAAATGTGCTAAACTTTAAGAAAAAGTGCCAACCGAGTACGTTGGTTCAAGTTTTCAACGACATTTTTTTGTGCATAGACTGGCCTGATCGCTATTGACCGGGGTTTAAGAACAGACGAAAAAAAACCCTTTCCCAGGAGTGGGACAAAAATGGCTGATTATTATTTTTCTATTGAATGACTGACTGATTGACGGTTCAACGCACAGCCTAGACAGCCTATCGTAGAGACCTGAAACTTGGAGGGTGTCCTTTTTATGACGGAGGTATCCGATAAAAAAGTAGTTTCCGAAATTCTACCCCTTATATTTTTAATAGAAGTGGCTGTTCGTTTTATTTTTAACTAGCTATTACCCGCGACGCTTGGTAGTTTTGTTTTATGTACAAAAAGCTTCCTCTTTAATCACTCTAGGTTTCTAGTAAAAAAACCCGCATCAAAATCTGTTGCGTAGTTTTAAAGATCTAAGCATACATAGGGACAGACAGTGGGAAGCGACTTTGTTTTATACTATGCAGTGATTATTGCGTTATTAGTACTTATTATTCCAGGCTACTGACATAAAAGTGCTAAGCACCTTAGCTCGTGTAATAAATGTGATAACAAGTATAAAAGCGCTAGTTTTAGCACCAAAATTTCTAAACTGACATCACTGGGTCATCAATATATCAGCACGCGTAGGATAACATATCCCACCCACTAGCTGAGTAAGATATAATAGATTTATTATACCATTTATACGATTGCAAACTATAAATCCATCACAAATGCAAAACGTGTTAATATGAAAATAAATCTTAGATTATATTACAGCTTCTGCTCGCGGCTGCGCCTGCTATTTCACACTTTTAGGGGTGGAATTTCGAAAAACCATTGCTTAGTGGTTACCTACATTTCACAAAGAACACACCATCTAACATGTCTCTATGTGGTCTTCTTATGGCCGCTCCACACTTACCCCGCGAATCGCGCGAACCCCGCGAAGGCTCCACATTTGCAATATTCGCATAGTTTTCACAGTCACGCACGCTGGCCCTTTGTCGCGGGTTAAAAAACCGACAAAAATCGTAGAACAAGGCGCGAAGCCGCGAAAAAGATGCGACTCGGCTCCACACTACGTGTTCTCGCACCTTTCGCGCCTTCTCGCGCGATTCGCGGGGTAAGTTTGGAGCGGCCATTAAACTCTAGCTGTTTAAGAAGACCACATACTTACCAATGACATTTTTAACAGATTTCAAAAAAAGAAGGGGGGTTTTCTATTACCAATGTATTTGTCGCGAAAGTATTTTTTTATCACAGTTGCTCATAAAGTGGATCTTATTAAACCGCTTTTAGGCTCATAATGCAACGTAATACACGCGTGCGATAAAAAAAAATCCAACTAGTGTTGGAAAATAATACGTCATCCCGATATGTCAAATACGTATCTTACTGCTAATGACATATAGTAGATGAAACATTCTTAAGGACATCGTTCAAATCGTACCCAAAAATTAACGTGCCGGCCACAAAAAAAAATGTTTCTATCTTGTAGAGAATAACATTTTAAATAATGTTTAATAAGGCAACAAAGAGCTACGATGAACCATCGTTGAGTTATTTTACATTGAAAACCCAAAAAAATGCATTTTGTAGAGATCCGTTTGACCACTTCTAAGATATTACTACAGAAAAAATATAAAAATAAGTAGTAAATGGATAAGTTTTGTCTGTTTTTATTATATTTATATACATAGGTATATCCAATAACCCTTTCAGAAGTTATAGTGGGATCTTAAAAGTGGTCAAACGGATCCCTATAAAATGCATTTTTTGGGTTTTCAATGTAAAATAACTCAACGATTTTTGATCGTAGCTCTTTGTTGCCTTAGTAAACATTGTTTAAAATGTTATTCTCTACAAGATACAAATAATTTTTATTACTGGCCGGCATTTTTTTTTGTGGGTATTTTTTGTTAGAAACATGAATGATCTCCTTTATCTGGGTTATACTGTTTTGATGTATAGAAAAAGGTACCATCCAAAGAGTTTTTAAGCCTTGCTGGCTTAAAACTCTTTGTTGGTACCTTTTTTCTTCTTTTCAAAAGGTTGTCTCTAAAGTCTGCGAACGATAATATTACGTAATGACGTCTTTGAAAATAATTAAAAATTGAGTTTTGTTTTTATTTTGTTTTTTCTTTAGGTACATAAATATATCTATATATATAAAAATCAATTGCTGTTCGTTAGTCTCGCTAAAACTCGAGAACGGCTGAACGGATTTATCTTATCTTGGTCTTGAATTATTCGTGGAGGTCTAGGGAAGGTTTAAACGGTGAGAAACATCGGACTTACGCGGGTGAAACCGCGGGGCGCAGCTAGTTTTTTTATATATTCTGTTTTTAATGAAACCCGGAACTAATATATTCTGTTTTTAACCGCCGACGCAAAAACAAATGAAAAAAACCCTAAAAAAATATTGTATGTCAGACGCTGTATAGGTTAAAAGTCTTTTGCCTAGCCTTTCGGGAGTGTAATTAACAAAAAATAGTAAACATAACCTAAAATTATTTAAAACTTTTTATTATAAAAATTTTAACAAGTCTTTTTTTTTATTCGCAACTGTGATAAAAAACGTCGTACGATACACGTGTGAATTGATCATTCCATCTCGGCTTTTGCGACGCTCGCGTTCCGCTCGCGCGTCATAAACCGCCTCTATGGAATGATCAACTTTCCACACTTGTATCGCAATGTACTATTTTATGTTCACTAAGAAACTCGTTGTAAGACACTCACCTGCGATTTCTATTATGTTCACCGACTAGGTTCTCGAAGACAGCTCAACCGATTGAGATAATCCTTGTTTTAAAGCATGTTTACCAATAGGTACCTTTCATCCCTTAAATTGCAAGTTGCAACAAATTGTTATATTATTGATATCAATCGCTTGAAATGTCTGTATGAATAGTCTGTGGGTTACATGTTTTAGTATTTCAAAAATTTAGGTAATCTTTAACTTTTAAGTACTTGATTAAAAAATAATTTAAAACGAAGAAATACAAGATAATATGTATACAAGATTTGTTTATAATGAATTGATTACACGAAAAAAAAAAGTAGCACCGAATTCGGACAAAATTATGGGAAGAAAAGAGGTAGGTATTTGTGTTTATTTTTGTGTGGATATGTACGCGGTTTGTAACCCTCTTAAACTGTGTGTTCATGTATCAGTCAGTCAATAAATCAGTCAGTCAGGTCTTTACATTTGATATTAAAGATTTTCATTAGGTAAGTACGACTTACATGGCCAGTTTAGGTTAGGTTTGTCGTTTTGCAGGTGGGTTAGAATGCTGAAAAAAGTTTCGATCGAAAATAGCCTAATTGCTCCACGTCCAATGGTCGGAGTGCGTGTGAGAGGGAAAAATGTTGTTGAACGAGATGGAATGACGGGTGTTAGGACTCCGCCCTCTAGCAACATGGCGTTGGATTTGATTGGCGGGGCTCCGTCAGGCGCGGCCTACGGGCTACGTGTCATCAAAACGCATTTGTTTGCACTTACCTAACTAACTACATGCAATGACGAAGTATTAGATTTTCTTCAACGTTTATTGTAATGACTTGTAATTAATTATGTTTTAGTAAATAATTCATTTGTTTTTATTGGTTTTTGTATGAATTATGTTGTGTTTTGTCGCTGTAAAGTTGTAGAAAAACATAATACCTAACCTAAAATGACATTTCAATTGTTTGAAAGAATTTAGAATCCGTTGGAAAATTGACAGTTGTTCTGTCTGTTTGTTCCATTTTATGGCTTCGTCTTCACTCTACCCGATGCCATGGCTACCCGATTTGAAATTACTTAACAAAAAATCCCTACTCTACCCGATTTCATTCTTGCTAAATTGTAAAAAAATAATAATAATAAATCCTACTAATTCTATCCTAGGTAGTACCTATTATAAATATGAAAGTTTGTGAGTTAGCGTGTGTGTTTGTTAGTATGTTTGTTACTCCTTCACGCAAAAACTACTGAACCGGTTGCGATGAAACGCTGTATGTAAAGAGCTGGAGACCTGGATTAACACATAGCACCGATATTCCCACGGGATCGGGACTTACGCGGGTGAAACCACAGGGCGCAGCTAGTGGTTCATAAATAGTTATCAAAACATCTATGCCTTGTTATACTCGTCAATATTGACTAATAGCCCAAGATCCCGCCTGCCACTGAACTTTCGTAATTTTATAAAAGCAGAGAATTTCTCAGCGCATACCCCCAACACAGTTATGAACGATGTGCAATTATGAAGTTCAGAATATACCTTAGTGGCTTGGAGAGTTATCAGGTAGCAAAGCCAAGAATTGAACCTGTCAATTTTGAGAGTGCTTCGTCGGTCCGCCCGCGAGGCGACCGCCCGAATCGGGCGGACCGCAGTATTGCAAAAAAAATATTATTTTCGTGCCGCGTTCCGCCCGAATTTATTTGATACCTATTTTTCTATAAAAGTACAGTCGGCAACAAAATAATTTGATGAAAAAAAAGTAAAAAATGGTTTATAAATTGTATACTTAATACAATAATCTGAAGCTAAGTAAGTACATTAGTACACACGTTATTCAACTGTATGAATAGATAAACTAAAATAAATTACTTAACGTATAGATATTAATTACCTTCTACATTTCATTTTACATTTCAACCATATTAGTGGTTCTGTGTGCTGGAGCAATTCCAATTACCTACTAATAAAAAAAACCGGTCAAGTGCGAGTCGTACTCGCGCGCCGAGGCTTCCATAATTTAGTTTTAACTCTCTTCCTCTACCCTTGCAGTGGTACGGTTGTTACCAATTTAACTTGACCCCTGTTTCGTTTGCGCGCCCTTATAATGTAAGGCTCAAGTTAAATTGGTTTAACTATGTAAACGTATGGGACGCTCTTTAATTTTCAACTTTTTTATTTTTTGGAATTTTTCCTGTATGTGTGCTATAGGTCTTGGGTCTAAAACCTATATGGTAGTTCCCGTTGACCTAGAATCACGAAAGGAGAATGTTTTTTCTGGGCCTGAAAGCCTCATGAAACGAGTCATATATCAAAAGAATGGTGGTTTCAAGAGGAACATTTTATTGTATGACCACTTTTTAAAATTAGCTGTGAGATCGGAGATATAGGTCATTAAAGGTAGGCGGTCGTTTCACTTGCGAGTTTTCTCCGTACACCGCTAGGGAGTAGTAACTCCTGAATAGAATCAGATGTGGCCATCGTTAAGCAATGAGTCATATATCAAATGATAGGTCGTTTCAAGAGGAATAATTTAGTATATGATGACTTTTTAAAATTATTTTTATTTTATAGTTATAGGCCGTTTATGCTAAGTAGTAGGTATAGGTTACTGAGGTGTTTCCTTGTGCAATGCAAACGCTTGGTTAAAACCAGATGTTGCTCTCCTCATGAAACGAGTCATATATCAAATGAAAGGTGGTTTTAAGGGAAACATTTTATTGTATGACCATTTTTTCAAAATAGTTGTTGGTTCGGAGTTATAGGTCATTAACGGTAGGTGGTCGTTTCACTTGAGAGTTTTCTCCGTACACCGCTAGGGAGTATTAAAGCCTGAATAGAATCAGATGTACCCATCGTATAGCAATGAGTTAAAAATCAAATGATAAGTTATTTCAAGAGTAATCATTCGATGTATGATGACTTTTAAGAATATTTTTATTTTTAGAGTTATAGGCCATTTATGTTAATTAGTAGATGTCGGTGACTAATGTCTTCCCTTGTGCAATGCAGATGCTTGGTTAGAAGCAAATGTTGCCCTCCTCATGAAACGAG
The DNA here is from genome assembly GCA_907269075.1 of Idaea aversata. NCBI lineage: Eukaryota > Metazoa > Arthropoda > Insecta > Lepidoptera > Geometridae > Idaea > Idaea aversata. Next base: position 12,991,122 of record OU026100.1, on the reverse strand, counting down.
TCATATATTAAATGAAAGGTGGTTTTAAGAGAAACATTTTATTGATGACCACTTTTTCAAAATAGTTGTGAATTCGGAGTTATAGGTCAATAATGGTAGGTGGTCGTTTATGCTAAGTAGTAGATGTTGGTGGCTAATGTCTTCTCTTGTGCAATGCAGATGCTTGGTTAGAAGCAGATGTTTCCCTCCTCATGAAACGAGTCATATATTAAATGAAAGGTGGTTTTAAGAGAAACATTTTATTGTATGACCACTTTTTCAAAATAGTTGTGAATTCGGAGTTGTAGGTCAATAATGTTAGGTGATCGTTTATTCTTAGTAGTAGGTACCGGTGACTAAGGTCTTCCCTTGTGCAATGCTGGTGCTTAGTTAGAAGCAGATTTTGCCCTCATGAACTTGTTAATATATGACTCGTCATATACTAAATGAAAGATGTTTTAAGAGAAACATTTAATTGCATGACTACATTCAAATTCTATTCAAAATAGTAGTGGTTTCGGAGTTAAAGATCGTTAAATGTTCTTAAGTAAGTGTTCGGTTGTTTTAGAAATTGTTGACAATGTCTGTCGTGATTTAGTCATCACCACTTAACACTATTCAGTGACACAGCAGGCTGATTAAAAGCATGAAGCTTATCGTAACGTATAGGTTATGATACCTAGGTAAGATTATAAATAGGCTCAATATGGTCTCCCGATACACAACCGACAAAGCATAACCGTAAATGTCCTGCAAACAAATAAAAAAAGAATCTTCACGTCTCGTGACGGGTCTTGTACAATAGGTAATAATGCTACCACACGCTCTACCTTCCTACGAGTACCTATCGTGCGTTTCTATTGTTACTGCAATAATATCTATTCCGATTTCCTGTTCGGGGACTGGCTTGGGCCCTAATCGACTAAACCGATTGCAATGAAACTCGGTATGGAAATTGCTGGAGACGGTTATTCCTATCGACTCCCGCTTAAGGGGGCGCTTAAGGCGCTTCATTCAATAATAAAGGGGCGGAGTGGTGGTCCAACCATGGAGTTCATTAAGCGGGAGTCGAATATAATAATCCTCTATTTCATTAATTCTGTATCCACGCTCCGCGTTGAATCACCGCACACTTGGGCTTCCAACTATGGGTCGTGGTTTAAGTTTTTAAATAGTTGGACCACAGGACTGTGCAGAGTCCCGTTGGACTGAATAGTTGAACCCCCCGTACTTTATTATTGAGTGGAGGTTGAAAGATTTTTCCTTACGGTCCCCATAAGCGGAAGTCGAAAGGATTAACACTTGAGAATTATTTCGCTCAATGAAATTGATAACGACGATTCATGGTTGCAGCAACGTAAGTACTTATCCATGGGAATATCGAGTTTAAATATTACATTGTTACCCTAGGGGTAAAAGTGACTCATTTAGTCCCGAGACGAAGTTTGGCTAATAGTTCGAGGGACTAAATGAGTATTTTACCCGAGGTGCTTTTCATTACGAATAATATATCAAATTCTTCCTAAAAACGAGAATGAATGAGAGATTCCATACTACCTGATCCTCTTTCAAGGTTAGGACCAAAGAGGTTTTACATAATAGTGTTTTTCAGGTTTTTGCTTTTTACTTTCAATACTCAAATACGTCGGTAACTCGGTACTTACCGAAGAGATTTTTATTAATTAGTTAATCCAACACTAGGAAATGACGCGAAGTCCGTAGATTTAAATTGCAATTTTTGTAACACGGTTTGTCGAGAAAATATAATTTTCATAACTCATACTCCGAAAGTAGGTCCAAATGTACCTGAAAAGCGTGTAGAAAAAAAAACTTCCAGCCCTAGGGAAAATCACTTTCACTGACAGCTGTCATATCAAATTATGGCTTCGCACGGCTTGTGCAATGTGCATGTAGCCAGTATTAGTATCATTACGCATTAGGAACTTCAAAAACCTAACCTCCTTGCTTTAGGTAACACCAAAGAATAACAATTATGGCTTCGCACGGCTTATGCATACTGCCAGAGTTTAGTACTTAGTAGGTTTTTTCTCAGTAATCGAATTCAAGTAGATATATTTAGTTCAAGATAATAATATCTTATTTAATAAAATAAATGTAGACGAAAATGGTCGAAGCGACATATGACCATGCCGCGCCGCCGCCCGCGCCCTGTCGAGATGTTGTTGATGTGGCTTTATGCGACCGTGTAGTCAGTGTCGTTCCTTGAGTAAAAAAAAACTAGTGGGATATGCTAGCATTTTCAAACTATTTTAAACGTTTTAATTAGTATTATCTGTTGTTATTTCATTATGTTTTTGTGTTAAGTTTAAACTGGTTTTACATTTATGATTGTGCATTTTGTGTAAATAACATTTTCTAGACAAACCGTGTTACAAAACTGTAATTTAAATCTACGGACTTCGCGTCATTTCCCAGTGTTGGATTAACTCATTAATAAAAATCTCTTCGGTACCGACGTATTTGAGTATTGAATACAACAAAAACCTAAAAGAAACACTGCTTAATGTATAACCTCTTTTGTTTCAACCTTGTAAGAGGATCAGGTAGTATGGAATCTCTAATTCACTCTCGTTGTTAGGAGGAATTTTATGTATTATTCGTAATGAAAAGCACAGTGTTTACCTCGGGTGAAAGACTCATTTAGTCCCTCGAACAATTAGCGAAACTCCGTCTCGGGACTCAAAGAGTGACTTTCACACCTAGGGTAACTATGTACTATTACACAAAATACGCAATCATAAATTCAAAAAACCACATTAAACTTAACACAAAAAGATAATAAAATAACGAAAACTAATACTAATTAAAACGTTTAAAATAGTTAAAAATTCAAGCATTTCCTGCCAGTTTTTTTTTACTCAATGAACGACCCTGACCGGACGGTCGCAAAAGCCAGCAGCAGCAACATCACAACAGGGCGCAAGCGTCGCAGCATGGTCATACGTCGCTTTGACCATTATCGTCTTTATAATATTTATTTTATTAAACAAGATATCTTGAACTAAATATATCTACTTGAATTGTATTACTGAGAAAAAACCTACTAAGTAATAAACTCTGGCAGTATGCATGAGTCATGCCAAGGTTGTTTTTTGGTGTTACCTAAAGCAAAGAGGTTAGGTTTTTGAAGTTCCCAATGTGTAATGATACTGATACTGGCTAAGTCGTGCGAAGCCATAATTTGACATGACAGCTGTCAGTGAAAGCGATTTTCCTTAGGGTTGAAAGTTTTACTTTCAACACGCTCGTCAGGCACCTTTAGTACTTTTGGAGTATGAGTAATGAAAAGTATATATTTTTTTAAAGATAAATAGTTCTTAAAATGGATAATCGGAATAGATATTATTGCAGTTACAATAGAAACGCACCATAGGTACTCATAGGAAGGTAGAGCATGTGGTAGCATTATTAGCTATTGCACAAGACCCGTCACGAGACGTGAGCTTTCTTTTTTATTTGTTTGCAGGACATTGACGGTTATGCTTTGTCGGTTGTGTATCGGGATCATAACCTATACGTCGGTTACGATAAGCTTCTTGCTTTTTATCAGCCTGTTGTGTCACTAAATAGTGTTAAGTGGTGTTGACTAAATCACGACAGACATAGTCAACAATTTCTAAAACAACCGAACACTTACTTAAGAACATTTAACGATCTTTAACTCCGAAATCACTACTATTTTAAACAGAATTTGAATGTAGTCATGCAATAAAATGTTTCTTTTAAAAACACCTTTCATTTAGTATGCGACTTGTTTCATGAGGAGGGCAACATCTGCTTCTAACCAAGCATCTGCATTGCACAAGGGAAGACATTAGTCACCAACATCTACTACTTAGCATAAACGACCACCTACCATTATTGACCTATAACTCCGAATTCACAACTATTTTGAAAAAGTGGTCATACAATAAAATGTTTCTCTTAAAACCACCTTTCATTTAATATATGACTCGTTTCATGAGGAGGGAAACATCTACTTCTAACCAAGCATCTGCATTGCACAAGGGAAGACATTAGCCACCAACATCTACTACTTAGCATAAACGACCACCTACCATTATTGACCTATAACTCCGAATTCACAACTATTTTGAAAAAGTGGTCATACAATAAAATATTTCTCTTAAAACCACCTTTCATTTAATATATGACTCGTTTCATGAGGGGGGCAACATCTGCTTCTAACCAAGCATCTGCATTGCACAAGGGAAGACATTAGTCACCGACATCTACTAATTAACATAAATGGCCTATAACTCTAAAAATAAAAATATTCTTAAAAGTCATCATACATCGAATTATTACTCTTGAAATAACTTATCATTTGATTTTTGACTCATTGCTATACGAGGGGTACATCTGATTCTATTCAGGCTTTAATACTCCCTAGCGGTGTACGGAGAAAACTCTCAAGTGAAACGACCACCTACCGTTAATGACCTATAACTCCGAACCAACAACTATTTTGAAAAAATGGTCATACAATAAAATGTTTCCCTTAAAACCACCTTTCATTTGATATATGAATCGTTTCATGAGGAGAGCAACATCTGGTTCTAACCAAGCGTTTGCATTGCACAAGGAAACACCTCAGTAACCTATACCTACTACTTAGCATAAACGGCCTATAACTCTAAAAATAAAAATAATTTTAAAAAGTCATCATATACTGAATTATTTCTCTTGAAACGACCTATCATTTGATATATGACTCATTGCTTAACGATGGCCACATCTGATTCTATTCAGGAGTTACTACTCCCTAGCGGTGTACGGAGAAAACTCGCAAGTGAAACGACCGCCTACCTTTAATGACCTATATCTCCGATCTCACAGCTAATTTTAAAAAGTGGTCATACAATAAAATGTTCCTCTTGAAACCACCATTCTTTTGATATATGACTCGTTTCATGAGGCCTTCAGGCCCAAGCTCTATACATTTTTTGTCATTCTCCTTTGGCTAAAAGCAAGGTCTTACAGCACACATAAAGGAAAATTCCAATAGGGTACTTTCAGTTAACCTGAAATTGTCGATTTTGGTTAAAAGCTAGGTCTTACAGCACCAGTATAGGGAAAAATCCGAAATATAAAAAAGTTGAAAATTAAGGTAAATTTTGGTACTTACAAGTTTTTGCAATAAATGAAAATTTGCCCATATCCTTTTATCATGTTGACTCAGGACTTTTGATTTTTATACACCTATTAGAGACTATAAACCCCAGTATCTGGTATGAATTTCAATTTGCTAGGTCCACTCGTTCCTCTGAAAATGGGTGATGACATACGGACAGACAGACAGACAAACAAGAAAGTGATTTTATTAGGGTTCCCTTTTTTACCTTTTGAGGTACGGAACCCTTTCTTGCTCGTCTGTCTGTCTGAATGTGTTACCACCGATTTTCTCAGGGATGGGTGGACCTAGGAAGTTGAAATTCATACCAGATACTGAGGTCTATATAGTCCCTATTAGGTGTATAAAAATCGAGGTGTTGAGTAAACATGATTAATAGATATGGGCAAATTTTCTTTTTCGCAAAAACTTGTAAGTACCATAATTTACCTTAATTTTCAACTTTTTTATATTTCGGAATTTTCCCTTTACTTCTGCTGTAAAACCTTGGTTTAAACCAAAATTGACATTTCCAGGTTAACCGGAAGGTTTTGGGTCGCAAACTTATATTTTATGGTAGTTCCCGTTGACCTAGGATCACGAAGTTTGGCAAAAGCAAACTCGTACAGCACATATAAAGGAAAAATAAAAAAAATAAAAAAAAGTTGAAAATTAAAGGGTGTCCCCATACATTTATAGTTGGATCAATTTAACTTCACCCTTACATTGTATAGGCGCCAAAACGAAATATGGGTAAAGATAATTGGTAACTACCATACCACTGCAAGGGTAGAAAAAGAGAGTTGAAAGTAATGTATGGAACCCTCGGCGAGCGAGTACGAATCGCACTTGACTGGTTTTTTATGTACTTTTTCACAAGTTTAGACTTTTTTCTCCACAAACATCTTAGAAAGTGAAACAGGCAACCCTATTTTTTGGTGTAGGAAATACATCTTCCACAGCTTAATAGGTACTACATTATTATGGGTTTTTGTACTCCATAATCGACATGCAGCGTAAATAACTGATAAAAAGGCTTTACGTAAAATTTAAAAGGGTCATCACAAAGGATTACCATGTCCTTTTTAATTGAGCAAAGATCCAGCGTTTTTGAATTCATAACTCCAGTCTGTAGTTTTATTAAATGTAATAAACTGATTTTGTTGCTAACTGTACTAAATCTAAGTAAGTTATTAAAATAAGTAGGTATAAATTACAATCGGGCGGTCTGCCCCATGGATTTATTACTGTATGCGGTCCGCCCGATCGGGCGGTCGCCTCGCGGGCGGACCGACGAAGCACTCAATTTTGAAAAAAAAAAAGAAAATCGATGCCGTCGACTTAATTCCCCTGGGGTGATTCACCTAGGTGTATTGAGTATACCACATAGTAGACTTGATTCATCTAGGTTATTTCCGGGTATTTATATAGGTATAATTATGTATATAACGTAGTAGACTTTATTATCTCAGGTGATTGTATTAACACACCAAGGAATCACCTGGGAGACCACCTCAGGATTCACCTGTACATAGGTACTACACAACATGATGGATTTTATTTACTTATGAGTTTTACTTACTAATTATCGTGTAATGCAATCTTCTTGATTTCTTGTTTGAAATCGCCTATAATTATTTTTGTACCAATAGATAATGTTGCTACACAGATTCCATTCTTGGCTTTGCTACCTGATAACTCTCCAATCCACTATGGTCTGTACTTCATTAATTGCATATCGTTCATATATACGCTGAGAAGTTTTGAGCTTTTAAAAAAGATTCATCAAAATCGGTTTATAAACAAAGAAGATATGCGCGAACATCCATAAAAAAAACATACATACAACCGAATTGAGAACCTCCTCCTTTTTTGAAGTCGGTTAATAAAATCACGGCCGTTCGGCGGTAGGCAGGATCTCACACTATAAGCTGAAAGGGTGGTCCATACGTGCTAGATAAGTCTACTCCATCTTTAATACTTGTCCCAGATACTACTATTACAATGTCTCGTCGTCAAGTCCGCGTTTACTTCCCTTTCCCCAATATCCTCACTAAAGCAATCCCTCCACCTCTTCTTTGGTAGTTCTCTCGCCATTACTCTGACAACCTCTATGACGCATCGGGCGAACACCCACCTGCGATTTAGAAGGTTGCGGGTTCGATTCCTGCTTCAAACCAGTATTTATGTAAAGAATTTGTTTCTGGTCTGGGTATTTCTCAATGTAGTTATATCATCACTACATAGTATAAAACAAAGTCGCTTTCTCTGTCCCTATTTCCCTTTGTACGCTTAAATCTTTAAAACTGCGGTTTTTTTTATTAGATAGAGTGATTCAAGAGGAAGGTTTATATGTATAATACATGCATAATATAGCCGTGCGAAGCCGGAGCGGTTCGCTAGTTAAGTATAAATTTACAAAATAAAAATGTTATACCTAAGTATTCACAAAGTAGAACTCAAAGTAGACACATAGATAACTAAATAGACACACACACACAGATACACACATACACATAGATATTATTTATTTTATTTATTTAAATAAAGAAAGCCAATCAAACAGGATAGGTTTTTATCACCATTATTTTTATAGCATTGGAATATCGAACTCCAAAAATCTTGGTTTATATCCATTCTTTCGTCATGCAACCAGGCAGACTGGTGTGCGGCACCGATTCATGGTGGACATACCACACGTTCGCACTAAGCGCTTTGCTTCGTCATTCCTTATTCGTACTGCAAGGGAATGGAATCGGTTGCCTGCGTCTATCTTTCCTGACGTGTACAATTTGGGGGTCTTCAAGTCGCGAGTGAATAGGTATCTTCTAGGAAGGCGTGTTACATCTTAGGCCGCATCGTCACCTACCATCAGGCAGGTGTGATAGTGGTCAAACGCTGACCTATCTTAAATAAAAATAAAAATAAAATATCCCTTTTTACCTAAAGGGTAAAAACGAAACCCTATTATATACTTAAACAAGCGACCCGCCCCGGCTTCGCACGGCTATATTATGCATGTATTATACATATAAACCTTCCTCTTGAATCACTCTATCTTTTAAAAAACCCATCAAAATCTGTTGCGTAGTTTTAAAAATTTAAGCAGTCAAAGGGAAATACGGACAGAAAAAGCGACTTTGTTTTATACTATGTAGTGATAGTGAAGACTTCACTGTCTGTCTGTCACCAGAACCACACATGAATTGCGATAGCTAGTGAGTTGAAATTTTCACAGATTATTTATTTCTGTTGCTGTTATAACAAAAAATATTTAAACAGATAAAAAATAAGTGGAACTTCCATTACAACATGGTACGGAACCCTTCGTGCGCGAGTCCGACTCGCACTTGGCCGGTTTTTTTTATTAAATAACCTCCGTAGTGAAAATAACCATCTTAGTTTTAAATGTTTTGTTAAGCATTTTGTTTATTGTCGCCATAGATATACTGTTATTGTTGCTATGTCAATTCTGACAGGCGCCAACTGTCATGTCAGCTGACAATCAAAACGGACGTTATCATACATTTGGTAGGCGCATGCGCAGGTTATAGATATACAATGATTGATTGAGACGTGAATTTGAATAAGCTGTGATGTTTTAAATATAGGAATGCCGATGAATTGATTGATTTGTCTGGGTGTCTGTATCACTACATAGTATAAAACAAAGTAGCTTTCTCTGTCCCTATATCCCTATGTATGCTTAAATCTATAAAACTACGCAACGGATTTTGATGCGGTTTTTTAATAGATGGAGTGATTCAAGAGGAAGGTTTTTAGATATAATACATGCATAATACAGCCGTGCGAAGCCGGGGCGGGTCGCTAGCACCGCATCAACCGCATCAAAATCCTTTGCGTAGTTTTAAAGATCTAAGCATACAAAGGGACATAGGGATATAAGGACGGCGAAAAGTGACTTTATTTTATACTATGTAGTGATAGTGATAGTGATGATTTGTTGTCTAGCCAAAGCCTAGTTGCTTAACTTGGAGCTAGATGGCGCTGTGTTTTAAGTGTCTTACAATATTTGTTATGTATTAATAATCTATCTAGCTTTCACCCATGACCTCGTCCGCCTAGGTAAGTATTGAAAATCCTTTCTTAGCCAATACTTACGTCTTAATAGATTTGTATGCCGAATTATAACTTGAACTGTGTACTAGTAACAAACTCCCCAGGTTACAGTATGTCCTGATACCAAGTTTCATCAAAATTGGTCCAGTAGTTTCAGAGCCAAACAAAGTTAAAAAAAATACAGATAAAAGTTTTTTCACTTGAAAATATTGGAAGGTAGAAAACACACAAAAATACCGAAAAAAAAAAACTCTTAAAACTTTAAAAAACTCAATGTTTCCAACGACCACACAGCGACTCAAGTTGAAATTGTCAGGACAACTGTCAAAATATGTTACAGGTTGATTTATATGGGACCTCACGTAGAATAGGTTAGACACACATGTGGGCAAATTGTACAATAGAACGCTGTTGTGTCTTTACAGTCGCCCACTTGCAGGCATATTTCGGTAACCCAGGGTTTGCAAATGTTTTTAACTTGGGCTTTACGTTGTAAACAGGTATAGAAATGAACACTGGGTTAGTTTAATTATAACTCAGTGATTTTGTTGTAAATGTTGGCTTACTTCTTACTTGTTATTAAGTAACTGTTGATTAAAAACGGTTAAACTAAATTAATATTTTTTTCCTTTTTTTTAACAATGTACAGTTGGCTGCATAATTGCAGCCACCGGTAGAGTTCAAAAATTACTATTATTGGCATGTTTTCATTCTAATATTTTTGTTTGAAATATTCATAAGTTAGAAGACTCTTAACTTCAACTAAAGCAGGTGCCTAGAATCTTGCTTGTGTTGAAAACATTCTTATAACAGCCGTTTTGGAGCTCTTTGGTGGGTCTGCAATTATGCAGCCGACCGTACATATACATTCTATTTTTTTGCGTCATAAATAAATTAAGTATGTTGTTAAAAAATATAAGCTATAAGTAGTTATAACATTACTAAGAGATAGTGACTCTCATTTTGGGAAATTATCGTGTTAATTACGCAACTTGATCCTTAAAAGATGGAATAAATCGATAATGGGATTGCTAGTTTTATACTATTTTATCAGGGTGTCAGACACAACATTTATTTAACTCTATTTTGAAAAATAAATCTAGATTTAATAAATTAACTCTGGACTGCAGAAGCGACCTACTTAGCCTAAGTTATTTTATTATAAATATTGCAGGACACTGCACACAGCGCCATCTAGTCCCAAACTAAGTAACTAGGCTTGTGTTATGGTGACCAGACAACGGATAGAATTAATATGTACTTACTTTACTTTTCTAAATACCTACATACTTAGATGTAGAAAAAACCCGGCCAAGAAACCAATATCTGTATATTAATATTTGTTTGTGGCGAGAATCGAACCTGCAACCACGTTTTCTCTCACATATTTCAATCACTCTCAATCTGTCCTCGATAAATTTCTCAACGTTTTAACCACCTACAATACGAGCGATGCGTAACGTATAGTCCGTCACACGCCGTCACACTGCAGTGCGCGGCGCACCGTCGACAAAAAGTGGACGTAACATATACGCGGAAGGCAGTCTCCGGAAAGAGGCTTCGTTCCATCGTAACGTGTGGTACAAGGGAGAGGCGGTAGCGGGACCGTGGGAATATAATTTTTTTATCACAGTTGCTCATAAAGTGGATCTTATTTAAACCGCTTTTAGGCGCATAATCCAAAGTATTACGTACGCGTGCGATAAAATCTACCAAAATACTAGAGCGGTAATAAGTTATCCTGATAAGTTAAATACGTATCTTACTGCTAATTACATGTTATTTATATGAAACATTCTTAATTTAGTTGGGTTATACTGTTTTGATGTATAGAAAAAAGGTAGGTGGTACCAACAAAGAGTTTTTAATCCAGCAAAAATGGTTGTCTCTAAAGTCGGTCAATGAACGAAAATTTTACATGATACGTCTTAGGAAACGATTAAAAATTTAATTTTGTTTTTGTTGTTTTTTCTTTATTTAATTTTTTTTTACGTACCATTGTATTCTGTTTTTAACCCCCGACGCAAAAACATACGGAAAAATCCCTAAAAAATATTGTATGTCAGACGAGGCTGTATAGGTTAAAAGTCTTTTGCCTGGCCTTTCAGGAGTAGGTATAATTAACATAACCTAAAATTCTTTAAAACCTTTCATTATTTTAACAAGTCTTTTTTTATTCGCAACGTAATAAAAAACGTCGTATGATACACGTGTGGATTGATCTTTGTATTTCGGCTTTGTTAAACGCATTAGCGTACCGCTCGCGCGTGTTAGACCGCCTCTATGCGAAAATCAATTTACCACACTTATATCGTAATACACATTATGTTAGTTTTTCGGCAATTATTTCGTATTCAGCAAAATATTGTGTACCTACCTAACCTACTAACCAAATATTAAATACCAAAACTCACTTAAAAATACATTTTGATCCTAAAAAAAAATTTATTGGTAAGTTATTTTAATAAGTTTATTACTAAGAATAAATCGTGATTCGCAACCGGGCCAGCAGTCCATGAATGATTTTTGAAGTGAAAACTTCTTATGGCGCGTTGGGCACATTTGTGGGTGAGCATTTTCAGCCGTTCTCGCGACAGATTTTGACGCGACAGATGAGATTTTATTTGTGTTAGTCTTTTTGTTTAACTTATACTGCCATCTATTACACAAATTGAGAAACTTAGTTTCTAGAAAGACCGCTATTCGAATGTAGATGGCGCTGATTTATTTTCTCACGAAAAATATATGTGCGATAATTAACATTGCTTTTACGGTGAAGGAAAACATCGGGACTTACTCGTAGTTGTTTCCAGACGTATTCTTTCCTCTGGCCACGGACGACAAGCTGGAAGAATACTATAGGTTCTACCTATATATTTAGTGCCCTACTTACTGCTTAGTATCTAGGTACATGTAGGTACTTACTTATTAAAGTTGCTAGCGTATTAATATATGTAGTACATTGCGAATATTGCGATACAAGTGTGGAAAATTGATCTTTGCATAGAGGTGCGGAGGAGTACGCGAGTGCGTTTAACAAAGCCGAGATACAAAGATCAATCCACACGTGTATCGTACGACGTTTTTATCACAGTTGCGAATAAAAAAAAATACTTGTTTACTATTTTTTTTGGCAATATTTTTTTGTTAATTATACTCCCGAAAGGCCAGGCAAAAGACTTTTAACCTATACAGCCTCGTCTGACATACAATATTTTTTAGGGTTTTTTCCATTTGTTTTTGCGTCGGGGGTTAAAAACAGAATATAATGGTAAGCAAAAAAATATATTTATGTAAAGAAAAACCAAAATAAAAACAAAACTGAATTTTTAATTGTTTTCTGACGTTATCACGTAAAATTTTCGTTCATAAACCGACTTTAGAGACAAACATTTTTGCTAGCTTAAAACCTCTTTGTTGGTACCTACCTTTTTTAAACATCAAAACAGTATAACCCAAATAAATTAGGAATGTTTCATCTACTTAACATGTAATTAGCAGTAAGATACGTATTTAACTTATCGGGATAAAATTACTTATAGCACTAGCTGGTTATTTTTATCGCACGCGTGCATAATACGTTGCATTATGAGCCTAAAAGCGGTTTAATAAGATCCACTTTATGAGCAACTGTGATAAAAAATCAATTAGATTAAGATCCTTAGGAAAAACAGACTTTTTTGTCCTGATATCGTGGGACACTGCTACTGTATATAATACACAAGCAGGATGAACTGAACCGACCGGTTTCGACCGCTTCAACTTTCGCTCCGGCTTCAGCCTGTAGCTTGGGCTGCGATGACCTTTTTGCTTGATTGACATTACGTCAGTGCGCCCGCGCAGAGCGAGGAGTCGAATGTGCCTCGTGGTTTACATCCATTTTACATCTCACTATTAACATATAAAATATTTTAATATTAACTTATTTCAAGGTCATCAAAGTCATAATCGTACGAAATCGTACGAAGCCAAAACTTTAAAAAAAAGTTAAAAAAACTTTTTTATTTAAGTTTTGGATTTGCACGATTTGTGCATTTAGCCAGTGTCAATTGACCTTGAATCTCCTGCATTATTGAAGTCTGTTAATAATTTAAAAAAAAAACCTTTATATGTAATCCATATGATATAAACAGCGTCAGCAATTATAATTCATGCTATTTAGGCGCTGTTATGCCTGTGACATAGTATATGGAGTATCATTCATAGTGGAATAGATTTACCCAGAACCTATAACACCCTCTCAGCTTAGTAAAATAACGGTTAGAATATTAATATAATGTCATCAGAAGATGTGTTTTGTACGAACATGAATTTCTTTGTGTGCACCTACTGATCAATTTGTAAACAGGAAAGGGTTAAAATTTCAATTACTTAAGGCCAGTGTGAGGCTGTCAATTTCCATGCAAAAAGCGGTAACGTTCCCCCCCCCCCCCCCCCATAAACGAAGTCCGATTTTGATAATTTTTGAAAATGTTCTAGATCTAATGGAAAACTAGGTTTAACCATTTTTATTTTAACGAAATATTGCCTAAGATAAAAGTTATTAAGTAGAGCGTTTCAATTGTTTTTTAATAGACTAAACTAAATTACCAAAAAAGAAAAACGTATAAACCTAGAATAAGACGCATTGAATAAAATGAGACCAAATTTATTTCATTTTGTGAAGGATAAAGGGGGTAAAATCGTTACGGCCCGCAACATTATTTGAAAGCAAAATGAAGGCAATTACGTCCGAACTTAAACCCTCCCTATCGCACGATACGGGTCATTTTTGAAAATACCTACTAATCGAAAACTCATTATCCTCTTTCGACCCAAACAGAGCAAGCTAAATAAAACTGTTTAAAAACTGTTTTATAAAACTAGACAAGTGTATTATCCACTCAAATAAAGTTATTTCTAACCTTGACTCAGAGCATTCAACTCACGGAATGAAGATTATGTATAAAAACGTAATTAAATGTAGCAATTGTATCGTAACAGTAACAATTGCTCTGAAGAAGTAGCGCATATTTCACTTGTGTTTGTTTACATAACCTATTTGGGTATTTCGTACCGTATGCGCGCCAAATTCGACCTGAAGCCCTCTATGGCACGGTGGGCGAACGCAGAAGGTCTCCGAACAGATATTTATGTACGGTTATTTAATTCTGGGTTTTTGCATTTGTATTTACAAAAAAAAGTAGGTGCTTAAAGTATTTTATCCGTTATCTGATCACCATAACACAAGCATAGTTGCTTAGCTTTGGGCTAGATAGCGCTATGTGCTTTACTTGCAATATTTATTTATTTATAAATTTGAAAAAATGTATTTGTTTGTAAAAGCAAGCAATAAAAGGAAGCTGTATGTTTCGTGAATCACTACATAGTATAAAATAAAGTCACTTTTCGCCGTCCCTATGTGAATAATTTATCTATCTATCTATCTATCTATGTCCCTATATCCCTATGTATGCTTAAATCTTTAAAACTACGCAACGGATTTTGATGCGGTTTTTTTTAATTGATAGAGTGATTCAAGAGGAAGGTTTATATGTATAATACATGCATAATATAGCCGTGCGAAGCCGGGGCGGGTCGCTAGTAAAGAATAAGTTAGAAATCGAAACCAATTTTATTTTGTAAACCACTACTTTAGAACATAATGGTTCAAATATTCAAAACTTTATTAGGCTTTAAAACTATCCTGATTTAGACTTACAGAAATAGTGCTTGACAATAATTGACGGTTATTTCATAAAATACACTTTTATTTAATTTTGAGATATTTTTTAAGCCGTATTTTTTAACGTTTGAGTAGTTGAAAATTGTGTTCTTGAAACGCAGTTTCCAAAAATATGTTGCATTTCGATTTATAACTGATCAATTTTTGCGAGGAACTGAATAAAACATTTGGTGGGCTGTTGCTTCCACATCACTACCGAACGACCGCGAAATAAAAAAAATAATGTAGTTTTTCGTAAATATGACCCAGAATGGAAACTGTAACGATCTTTTGTATAATTGAGACTTTAGAATTTTATTGTTCAACTACTCTAACCTAAATTAGGCTTAGCAACTACTTTTTTTATCGCCGCTCCAGAAGGCAACAGCATGGTTATGTGGGGCTCCCTCTCTCTGGCCTGATGATGGTAGAAACCAGAGCCTTACCATAGTCTTAAAATGGGCTTTCCAGAGGCTTGCCAGAGGTTTACCAGAGGCTTGCCAGAAGCTTACCAGAGGCTTCCCAAAGGCTTACCAGAGGCTTGCCAAAAGCTTACCAGAGGCTTGCCAGAAAAAACTCCACAGGTTCCATGCTAGCCAGCACGTGATGTCACGATATGATGCACGCAGCATCCATTAGTCTACCTATTATAGATTCTTTAACGTTCTTAGTATCGATAGCACAAATTAAAGGGGAATTGATTGGGTAGAGTCAGATCCTCCCACTCCAGTCTGCTGCCAGATGTTTATACTAATAATGAGATTCTGATATCAGGATAAACAACTTGCTAGGTGCACCCCCACAAACGGACCGACGGACAAGAGAGATAAAGGTTCCTTTTTTACTTTTTGAGGTACGGACCCTGAAAACAAAGGTTATGAAGTTGCGTCTGTCTTTTCTGACGTTTACAATTTGGGAGGTCTTTAAGTGACGAGTGAACAGGTCTTCTTCTAGACGCGCGTGTTACATCTTAGACCGCAATCAAGCAGGGGCCTTATTCTGCTATTTGGCCAACCATTGTCATTATATCGAGACTCTATTGATATTATATCGAGATTGTGACTTTTTTGGTATTCTGCTAAAGTTCTAATAACATCGCAATATAATCACTATGGAGTCTCAATGGTATGGTAATATTTACATTGCAGGTGTTGCCTAGCAACATGGTATATGTTGCTAAGCAATATAGCGTTTTGACAACTATAGAGATTCCATTAAGCCACGATTGTAGAGCAGAATACAAAAGTGAGTCAGTGGTGTGTCAGTGGTGTTTCGATAGAATAGTCAACGTTAGGAGAATACGAATTTGACATGTAATGTCATATTTTTGACATTAAATTTCTATTACGATTATATCGACACACTATTGAAACACAATAATTGTGTTAGCAGACTTAGGCCCCAGGTATGAAGCAGGTGTCAAATGCTGACCTTTGATTTGTAAAAAAAATATATAATAAGTATATTAAATTAAATTAAAAAAAACCATTTTACAATGTAAACTATGAACTAAAAATACAAAACACAATAAAACACATTTGTCTGAACTAGGATGTTCCTGTGTTTCAGGCCAAATGTCCATGTCCTATCTATCTCTCCTAAAAATCATCAAAATTAGTTCAGCAGTATAAAAATAAAACCTAACAGACACACAGACCGTAAGACCTATAATTACTTGCTTATTTTCATTAGTAGTATGGAAGTAAAGATCCTATTGTGACAAAAATGTCAGACTTATATCCTAAAATCTCTTCCAAGCAACTCGTTATAAACTAAAACACAAACAAGACCATTATATAACAATTTATAATTAGATATTTTAAAATCAACTTTCTACTACTAAAATAATATAAAAAAATCTGCACATATCAAGTCAAAAAAAGTCCAAAAACACTTCAATAATGTACTACAATTGAGGCGTACTATCTCTAAACCTGATACTTTATATTTCAAAAGTAAACAACCATTGCTGGTTTTCTTTAAAAACTAGTTAATATGCAGTAATAAGTCATCAATGTATATGTAAGTAAGCGATATGTTAGATGAGTATAGTGTCGTGGTAGGGGAAACCTATCGGTTAATGGAAAGGCGACCAGCACATTTCACCAAGTATAAAATCGTCGTGGGGATCGAACCCAACTACAGTCTACAAAATACGACAACACGAACATAACTCGTCCAACATGATCGCTTTTGTAAGTTTTTATTACATTCTTTTTTAATTATGACATAACTTGATGTAACATTTAATTCACATTCGACCTCTTTTCGGAAGTTCATACGAAACCAGATCATACTGGCTGACAAGAATTTGCATTTAAAAAGTTTATTTTTTTTCGTTCATGCCAGACGAAAATATCAAATTCATACAGCCAGTATTTAAAACATTTTTAAATTAAGTAATATTTAAAACTAATAGGTTATTTTTTAACTATTAAATCTATTAAAAACGGTTTATTTACCACGCTTATATCAACATCGAGATATGCTCAACATACTAACAAAAAATATTATAGAAATATAGTATTTTAAACGTTTTAAAATACGCTGGCGAAAGTGCGAAATTTATGCAGCCACATTTAGAAAAACAACTTTTTAATCGCTCCGAATGCTCCAATACCACGTGTCAGTGAATGGTGCATCAGAGTTGTAAACAGAGTGTTACGTAATAGAGTAATAGTAAGATAACTTCCTATATCATTAAAGTTGCAGTGAAAGGACTTAACCCACATTACAAACCACTTGTCTCATCGTAACAGACATTATGACCTATAAAGCTAAATAATTTTAAAGATTTTACAAGTCGTAGCTCTTAAAAAAGTAAATAAATATTTTTTACGTTGTCTAGTCACCATAACACAAGCCTAACTTAGCTTAAGACTAAATAGCACAATGTCTTGCAATATTTATTTATCTTTATATTCTTGATTGCAACAACCATTCTCCATTCGACGCGCAATTTTTTTATGTATGATTACCGATTATAAATTACAAACAAAGCTTAAGTCTTGCTGTTACGAAGATCGGCCTTATCGCTCAAAGCGATGTCCTCCAGGCTTCTTGCTTCTTTTGTTAATTTATTAGTGTTGTATATTCCAGAGAACAGCAGCAATCCTCCTCCTGGCAGCAGTATCAACTGCCCGTCCATCAGACGAATGGGAGCCCGAAGGCCACTCGCACACGGAAC
Organism: Idaea aversata; assembly: GCA_907269075.1. Taxonomy (NCBI): domain Eukaryota; kingdom Metazoa; phylum Arthropoda; class Insecta; order Lepidoptera; family Geometridae; genus Idaea; species Idaea aversata. The sequence goes on along the minus strand of OU026100.1, from coordinate 12,973,038 downwards.
ACACGAAGCCCTACCACGTGACGGTGGTGAAGAAGATCGGAGTCCCGATCCCCCATCCGGTCGCTGTATCCGTGCCGCAGTACGTGAAGATACCGATACCGCAGCCCTATCCCGTTCACGTTACTGTTGAACAACCGATACATGTCCCCGTTTACAAGGTAAGCTATAGTTTTAATAAAGGGGTTTATTTTGGGAGTGTAGACACCAGGATCCTCTGTAATGAGGAAAAGGGAAGGCACAATTAAGGCTGAATTTTGGGTCTGGGTCTCTAGCCCGATAGACTTTGATCTGGGAGCAGTTCTTCACTCTGACACGGGAAGGGGTGAGAGAACCTAGGGGAGAACGGACAGTCGGACTGATGACGCAGGAGCCGGTGTAATAATACCTAGAATGCTAGAGAGCCGGTACTCTAGCTCTCTAGCATTCTAGCTGGGTAGTAGTAGGTACTGAAACGTCGTAAAGATGAGCTGCCATGCAAGCCGGTCACGTAATGTCATAGCCCCAGTCTGGAAGAGTTTCACAGAAGGAGGGACTGAATAATAATTAATTGGAACCAAGTGAAAGAACCCAGAGCAAGTAGCAAACATCCCAAGATTAATAATGCAGGATGCATGTAGAAAAGCGCGATCCCCTTAGAGATCCTCATGGATGATTTTAATGGACTTACCTGTTCACTAGAATCCCTCAATCGAGCAAGGGTGGTGAATTTATATTCGCCAACAAACAAGACAAGAACAAAAGACGATCGGAGTAGAAACAAAGGACAATTAAGGATCTTCAAGCGACGCGACGAGCGAACAGATCTTAAAGACGCGCGTGGTAGTAGTGAAACGATGATATAGCATTTGTAAAAAACACAGAAAGAAAAAGTTCTTAAACAAGCTGATGAACAGACCTAGTCTGCACGTAGTCAAATCGGAACTAATCGATGATGTTCCGATTTTATTCGGTGTTGATTGTGTGTGAGATGTTCCAAGATGTTTTCATTAGTTTTCTGTGTAAATATTTGCTATTAACATGCCACGGTTATTAATTAAAAGTAATTAAACGAACGCGACCACATTGACAGTGCCCCACGTTGCAGACTGTGACGAGCACTTTACTTTAAACCATTTTTAATTGTAAATAATTAAAGCAATTTAAATAAAATAATATTTGACACGCACAAGTCGTGCGAAGACGAAATAAAAAAAACTGTTTATCTCGTCCATAGACAAGCTATGACCCTTCGACCATAATTCATTTACAATTTCTATAGAACAAAATCTCTTTGCGTAAAATAAGGGTATTGTTATAATTTCCGTGACAGGAATGTAGTGCAATCATCTTGTAACATCTTGAATGACAGTATGAAACCACAATTTACTAAAATTAGTCTTACAAGAGAGTGATTCGTATCAATGCCATTGTAACCATTAAGTGGTAGTGATATAAGTGCATTCATACTTCTTGGACCAATTATGTGATGTAACTGGCCACAAAGAAAGTAAAAGCGACAGTCAGCCGAGCGTGCGTTCCCGCGCTCGCTGCTGTGATTTGTGACAGATTACGTCAAATGGAACTCGATTGGTTTTTTATTCTTTAAGACCGGCTTCAAAGGAGGTCAGTCTTTGTCAGTCAGACAGTCTTTTAGGTCACTGATAACCATAGAGGAACCCTAATAAAGTGGGTGTCCAAAACTTTTCGAAATTCCGTCTTACGTAAAGTTTACGTGTTAGTTTGTTCCCTCTTTAGCCAAAAACTGCTGAACCTATTTCTATGAAACTTGATATATTGATAGCTGTAGGTTTGAAGTACTAAATAGGCTACTTTTTATCTCAATATTCACGAAGATTTGTGAGATACGAGGTCTTTTAAACAAAAGGTACTTTATTTAAAACTTACGTCTGACTTGATGTTTTTTTCACAGGTCGTACACCAAGTGGTAGAGAAGCCAGTACCCTACACAGTCGAGAAGCCAGTACCTTATGAGGTCGAGAAACCTTACCCCGTCGAGGTCGAAAAGAAAGTCGAGATCCCGATCCCGAAACCCTACCCAGTCCACGTACCTGTATACAAACATATCTACCACCATAAAGGAGGGAAACACTAAAAAGTTCCATTAAACTAAATTAAGAGCTACTTCAAAAGTAAAAGACTTCAGAGATATTGAAAATTGAAAAATCGTACATTTTTGACAGATTTGAGCTAAACATTGAATTTTTTATTTTACTAAATCTTAAAAATAATTCTGCATGTGGCACTTTTAATGTTTATATAAGCCATCTTTAATCCTGTTCAATTTTTTTCAAAATATGTTCTGTATTAATTAAAAAATTTGAAGTAGCTTAAAAGGGCATAGCGACTTATAGCTTATTTTATAAGCTCGGCCAGGGTTGCCCTGTGTAAATATAATTCCTATACAAAATGTAGATTGGTACGAGATGTATTTCCACCTAAACTACATTAATTTGTGATAATTTATTGTGTGAGCAATATTTGTTTGTATGTTGCTGTTGTTGTAAGCAATTGTTGTTGACTATTGTGTAATTGTTGTTAATTTTAGTTTATAAGCAATTTAAAAGATTTAAAACATATATGGTATTTTATTAGTACACACTACATAACCATAAACTGCAAAATATGACTATTTTATGTAGGTACCTACGCACATTTGCTTTTTAAAAATATTTTTACAGTAAGATAAATTCGGAATAAAAAAATTTAAAAAAAAAACATACAACCGAATTGAGAACCTCCTCCTTTTTTTGAAGTCGGTTAAAAAATTACCGAAATTTTCTATAAATTATGATGTGGCAATATCACAAGGCTTTTGAGAATTAACGGCGGCGTCTTTTTAAAAGTCCGAATTGTTTTGAATTTTTTGTATTTATACCTAAGTAAATATCTAAAAATCCCTTATCAATTGATTTCCTATTAAAAACTTGATCGCATAAAAAGTAAAACAATCTAAAAATAACATTCAATTAAAGAAATTCATGTAAATTGATATCTATTGTATCGAACGAGAGAGTGCCACTTTCAACGAAGGTCAAGCTTGAAGTGTGCGCTCGCGCAGTTCGGTCATCGACTGCCTTTCAACCGAGATAAAACAACTGTGGAACGACTGTTCATTATATTTTGATTTACATTGCTGCTTTTGTACATTTAGTTTGGTAAATATCTGTATTGAAATGGCAGTGTAGACTGAAAATTAACTTAACATTTTTCGAGTCTATACATACGCGTAGTAGTTCTTGTTTTCTTATTTTATCCCGAATTAATATAAAATATGTAATAATTATGACACCATAACTAATCGATCAGTTCCACTCTGTCATATAAAGCTGCAGGCGATCACCGTGGTCTGGGGGCTAGGGTTCCGTTCAAACTTTACATTTTCCCCATGCCCTTGCACCACGTTCAAAAAAATCTAAACTGTATCAGGATAGAAGTCGGTTTATTCCCAATAGTTCCTTTTGACAGTTCCTTTAAAGGAACCAATGGGACTTTTTCTTCCCATTAGTTAATTGAAGGAACTACTTGTAGAAGTTGCAGTAGAGGCACGAAAACGTTTTGTTAAAACCATATAGTTAAATGATCGCATTAAAATCACGTAAGTTTCCAAACCCTTAGGTTAGCCTAAAGGTTGGATTAGATTTGCAACAAATTATGACGTAGGCGCTAACGGTATAATATCAACCTAACAATTTATGACGTTACATCCGTTTATTGGTTATTGCAAGAGGTACTCTACTTTTTTGACGGATTTGAAGACTTTTACAAGTCAAAAAAGTATTGAAAAAGTGCAACTAACGTACATAATTTACAAAAAGCTTTTAGTAATTTTTAATTATTGTGAAAATATTAATATAACATTTTTGCTGAACTACTGATAAAAGAAACTAAATATAGTATTCTTATAAAACTCACAGAACACCACGCAACAGTAGAGATACTAACTAAACTCCTTCTCCAAATTAAAACCTTCGCTCTTGACCATTTTTTTTAATTCACCGCACCTGCCAGCACCCCGCTGTGTTGCCAGCAACATCTACGACGGATTAATGCCAGTCTCGCATCCAAAATTATAACCCAAAGCCCACAGGTCATGTTTTGTTCAATACACAAAAAAACATATTTTTGTTTTAAATATTTTTAATAAAGAATACTTTGATTTGTAGTATGATTTTGTTGAAGATAGATTCTTTTATTTTTTTGCGTCTGACAGAAATAATATTAGAATATTTTCTTTTTTTTTAGTAGGTACAACCGCCAAAACAATCGTTTGAATATTATGTTTACGATATAGTTAGATATCTCTGTTATGATCAAGCATGTAGACAAAAAATATTTTTTAATTATTTTGACACAATTTAATCTAATCTCTCTAAACAGCACCAGCAACTTGCTTGCTTGCAGACCCTTGAATGCCTTTGTTATAGATATACTTGCACAAAACCTTATACAACCCTCTCAGCTTAGTCGATCCAGAGAAAATTACTCGTCAATACATCTAGAGCCAACTAAGCCACGGATTTCATTCTTCACGATGTTTTCCTAAGAGCAATGTTAATTTTTTTTTTATAAGACAGTTTAATTTTTTTAAGACGATTTAAAGTGGTCTATATACTTACAAAAAATTTATTAAGCATCTAACGAAATATTTTTTTTACTTTTGATTGGTACACGGTCGAGATTCGAACCTGACGATTTGCGGAATGAAAGTCGAGAAATTATGCCAACGAAGCTCCCTAAAAATATATGTTGCATGACAAATTGTTGCTTTTATCCAAACGTTATATTATACGATTTAGTAAGGGAGATCTTTAGCGAAATTTTGGTACAATTTTAACGAAAATTCATTGTCGTTTCAAATCCTAATGAAAATTTTCGTAAAAAAATCTATTTCTGATTAAAATAGTTAAAGTTAATTAAATAGTCACCACCTACTAAACCTACTAAACGTGTTAATAAAATATAGATTTAATTTCATGAGAGTAACAGAGTAATTTTCAACAAGTAGATTATTAACATCTCAGCTCTCAATAATGTAATAAACCGTTCTGATATCTATCAGAATGCTCTATCAAGACAAATATTGCTTTAACTCGCTTATTATCAGTTAAGAACATTGTATAATCATCAGCCAGATTATGGCTTCATAGACTACAATTATCTAGGTTTATTGTGATATTTACCAACTGTTAGCTAAGTGCTCTATCCAATAGTTACATCAATCTATGTCTCACTATAACAGCTCTTTTAGAACCCATAAACACATTATTATAACAATAACTATGGCATTTCTAAATTAATATCAAAATAAACAGAATAAAAGCGTTCGCAGTGGCGCATTCGAACGTTTTATATGTAAAAGTAAACAATACGCCGCACAAACATTGTTTAATTTAACATTAATAATCCTTAACGCAATGGTTTACAGTCTAAATTCCTATAAAAATACAATTTTCGGTATCTAAATACGGTTAAGCAAGATTTATAAACAAAGAGAGTCGGACGGTTCGCGCGCGAAATCTGGATAATTTCGCGCGTTCGGTCAACAAACATGGCCGCTCGCAGCTGCCAACGTCTGAAACGAATGTGTCGAAATATCGAATTAATTACGTCATCTAAACTGTAAGATTAAGAAATAACATCTAGATAATGTTGGACTTGCATTTAGATATACTCCATCATGATATTTTCACACCTGCCTTTTATAAACCAACTTTAAATAAGCTATAATCATTATCTAGCTACATTTTATCATTGATCTATGCAAAATAGATCATGAAAGTTAAACCATGGCTTAGTTAGCTCCAGACGTATTGACCAGTTCATCCCTCTGTGTTTCCAGCAAGGGTGGGACACCCTTGACTTAGCTAAAACTGGCTGACTGGCATATTATGTTCTGGGCGAGCCTACTATAACTAACATATTATGTCCAAAGCACTACACGCAGCGCGATGAATAACATAGATTAAAGTTTTTTTACTCCACTATCTAAAGTATAAGACCAATATTATTTTTATGCAGAATTATAGTAGAAATCGCCTGCGGAAACCATTTTTACCCTCCAATTCAAAAGCACTTCGTAAATTATGAGAATCGTAATCCAATCATACAAAATAAAGATAAATCAAAATCTACATAATTTACACTGTACAATCGTTATCCGACGAAAGCAATTAACAAACTACCCTCATTTGCGATGCGTGCTCCATTTATCAGGCCAGTGGCGGCGTGGTGGCAGTCGCGTGCTGCTTCGTGGTGCTTACACTGGTATAGTACCACTTTGTTAAAGAAATCTCGTGGCTGACTGTTATTTACTTGCTAGCGGTGAAGCCAAAAGGGTGGGTTATGTTTTTGACCCATATGTAGGTATGTGGACTAGCTGTGTGGTTTTACCTCTTTAAAAAGTGATATTAATTTCCTACAAACACAGAATACATACTAATAAGGTGAAAGGGTACCTCTCCATACAAACGTAATCGACTGTTTCCTCCCTGGATAATGACACTAGCACAAATATTTTTGTGCCATACAACCTATAACTGCCATGACTATGCCCCTATGTTTTGGTTTTTTTCATTTTCTAATTATCATAGAAATTAAAATTTAAAAAATTTAAAAATAAAACAAAAACAAAAAATAGGGGCATGGCCATGGCAGTTATAAGTTTTATGCACCTAAAATATTTGCTCTAGTGTCATTATCCAGGGAGAAAACAGTCGACTAAGTTTGTAATAGTTTGTATGGAAAACGCCCCCGGTACCCTTTCCTCTTAATTGCCTCAAACGACAAACTTTATCAACCCTTTGTGATGATGAGATATTAACACGTTGAAGGTAAGGTGTTTACTGAATATTTATTGAGTAAATACGGGGGTTTTTATACTAATTAAACTAGTTACATCTACGATGCATCTACGTCACAGTCATGACCTTCTAATACAATATTGATTCCTGTGTAACCTTGCCCTTGGCACATCTTCAGGTGCGATGCAATATCATATTACATGTTTATATTATTATTATAGTTTTGTCTATAACTCTTACCACTGGTTTCACTTGCCTATATTCTTACACTACACTTTTTTACCCCTTTATTTTTTCTAAAGTTTTTTCTAAAATCCGGTATTAGTGAGCACAGGTTCTCAAAGGAACCCCAATGGAAAAAGACTCCTGGCACTTATACTTTCTGAGTTTTATTTATTTATTTATACTGTAGTAGCTGGCCACTAGACTTCTGAATGTAGTTGAACTATAACAGGCTACTTTTGCTATCCGAGGCAGTGAGTAGCCGCTCCCGGACACACCCTCTGAATGCACCTTACTGAAGGGTACTGAAGGGCTTAGCTGAAAACCTCGGTTACGATTAAAAATGCACTACAATATTTTCTAAGACATTTCATATTCAGCCTCTATGCTAAGCTACAATTCTTGTGTTATTGTGGTCAGACAACGAATAGATTATTATATACGACCCAGTTGGCACAATGATCACCATGCCGGACTGCCAAACACAGGGTTGCGGGTTCGATTCCCGCCTCAGACATGTATTTATCTTGTCTGTGGTCTGGTTGTTTCCATGTATTATAAGTAGGTACGTACTTACAAAAGAAAAGTATATGGTAAGTATTATATCCGTTGTCTAGCACCCATAACACAAGTCTAGTTAGTAATTAGCTTGGGGCTAGATGGCGATGTGTGGAATGTCCTGTAATATTAATATTAAATATTTTTATGCTTTTCTTTTGTAAATACATAATAATATTTATATTCATACTTATGTAACAAAATACCTAGCTTACATAAGTCACGAAAGCGAAAGGTTTAACCCTAACGCCGTTTGTCCACCGCCGCCGCCGTCACCGTCACGTCAACGAGAACGAGATGACGGCGCCGAAGTACTGATACATAGACTACTATAGCCGCGTGTCCACCGCAAGTCCGTCACCCGAGAACCGTCATCCCGGCCGCCGAGATTCGAGTAGATCGGCGGCGTGACGTGTGCCGGCAATCAGTGTTGCTACTTTAATCAATTTTCCACATTTACGAAATAGTTAGCTAAAGACAAAAAAGTTTAGTTGCTAAATTTATTAGCTACACTACTTAAGTAAGTTACCATCGTCTCAATCAATTTCAACTTGTGTTATTAAAGGAAGAAGAATACATGATTAAATGCATTCAGAATGCAACTAATGTTCTGGTAAGATTTTGAATTATGAAGTGGTAACCCCAAATATGTCTATGTATGTACTAAGGTTGCGTTCCAAACCACTTCCGTTAGATATTCTCAATAAACTATCCTGACAACAGGATAGTTTATTGAGAATCTTCAAAGTGTAAAAGAGACAGAGTCTTGTCACTTGAATTTATTATTTGTTTGTGAACGCAGCCTAGTCTATACTGCGTTTACAAACAAATAATAAATTTACAATATAATAAATTCACAAAATTCAAAAGTATCGAACAAGGCTACCTAGGCTGCCTAGTCTTGTTCGATACTTATGATTTCATTTTCGCCTGGGAATCTAAATGTCTTCGAAATCGACGTTTATTATTTAAATTGTTGTTATATGTTGCCTTTTTATGTTTAGCCACTTTTGGCAACTTTTACTAGAGTATTTATTTTCGGAAGTAGCAACTTTTTACGGTATGTTTAGCAACTTACTCTTTGGGCAAGGTGGCAACACTGCCGACTACCACCCACGACAAAGTTGTAAATAGGACTGAGCCACCGATATATCGGCGCGGTGGACAAACGATCGCCGTCACGTCATCTTAAACTCGGCCCCAAATAATCTCGTTCTCGTTGACGTGACGGTGACGGCGGCGGTGGACAAACGGCGTTAAGGTTATTTTACAAATACCAGTCGCCGAAGTCGGTTCCCCTGTGGGAGCTTATGGGGTCCGTTAGACTTTCAAAATTTATTTTAAATCGACGCTTAACGGTCCCCCCAGTTCAGGGGGACCGTTAATCGTGAAAAAGTTCTTGACAGGGCGTTTTCCGTAGGGCGATCGTTAGGAGCAAAATGTTTTAAAGTTAAAGTATATAAATTTTCTTAAGAAAAATCCATCGGTGCACCGGCCGGGATTCGAACTCACGACCTTCGGAATGAAAGTCGATGGTATCTACCACTAGGCCAACACCGCTCCATCCTGTATATAGAGCCGAAACTACATATCTGCAGTCAGGCATCTACAAAAACATTTTTCTTTCTTTCATAATTTTTTTTGCTTTACACATGATACACACTATATGCCTATATAGTAAAACATAACGATATAGCGCGATCTAACTTGTACAGCGCCATCTAGCAATACTAGTGTTAATATAAAAGAAAAAATAACAGAAAATATATTAGCGACTCACATAAAATACGCCAAAGTGTCAAACGCGGTCAATTTTATTATTCAATCGACATTAAGATTAATTCAAAAACATTTCCCAAAGACACTATCAAAGAATGATCTCTTCTGAACAACGCTGTCACCTTGACGATGCGGACAAACAAACAAACATATTTGACATAGGTTACCTTTTGAATATTCCAAGATAACCCATCTCTAATCGAAAGATCAGTGAAAAAATAACTCAAAAGTAAACCTTAATACATTGTATTATGGAAGTCGTAACTATGTAAAGTCCAGAAATTCTCAGTGTCAAAGAGAACAGCTCAATTATTTTATCTCTAATCAATTGACTCACGAAAGAGGTTTGATGTTGTCGTGACGCGGGAACGTTACACGAAAGGAGGTTACATTTAAAGTTTTAAAGAGTTAGAGGTTAGAGTGTGTTTCATCAAATAGTTCCTATCCTATGCCGTCATGTTGACTCCCCTGTTTTCCTGAATTCAAGGTAGCACATTCCAGGTATTAAGGCAATACTTATTAGAATTAACATTGCTCTTACGGTGAAGAAAAACATCGTCATGAAACTAGTTAGCTCCAGACGATAGTCGTGGTTCTTGTTTAAACTAAAGAGTTCTCATAACTTAATAACCTAAAGAAGTTGACTAACTAATAGGTATTCGTTACAAATTATGACGTATTAAAACTTCATATACATCATTTGGTTTTTGCATCACCCCCTCCTCTTCTGATTGATTATAAACCGACTACAAAAAAGGACGAATATTTGACGACAATTTAAACATTTCGAGCCTGCTTTCGGAGCAAAAATACGTCTTGACACTGGCCATTAATTATGCAAGTCCGTCGTGCGAAGTTTAAAGAAAAATAAAACGATCATTCATCACAATAAAGTTGTAAAACTAATAATCGCATTTTGAAAACAAATGATAATACGCCATAAAAATTCCATCAATTCACTTTCAACACCCCATAATTCCGCGTCTTTATTCCAACGTCAAACATAGTCCGAGCATTAGTCAAACTGTCAAACTATACCAGTCGACCTGTCTATTAGTCGTCCCAAGCCGCACCGACGCGACGGTAGCAGAGTTAAAAAAAAACCGGCCAAGTGTGAGTCGGACTCGCGCTTGAAGAATTCCGAACCATTATTTCTATTTTTAATGTATTATAACGGCAACCGAAATAATCATCAATGAAAATTTCAACTGTCTAGCTATCACGATTCATGAGATACAGCCTGGTGACAGACAGACAGATAGACAGACGGACTGCGAGTCTTCGTAAAAGGGTCTCGTTTTTACCCTTTGGGTACGGAACCCTAAAAACTATGAAACTGTTACAATGCCGAATGATCTTACTGACGGATCGTGACATTGACTTGGTGATTTTGACAAAGTGACGTATACGACGAAGTTATATGCCACGGAATAATCATGGAAGAGGAATAACCATGGAATAATCATTGGTCTTCGCTAAGTACTTGGACTTGGCCCACGAGATTACCGCCATGTGAGACGTTGATTCGACGAGTATTGTTCCGATAGTTGTATAGGCAAATGGACTAATAGCGAAGAGCTTTGATCAACACCTCAAGAGGCTCTCACTGGATGGTTGGGTCGAGGACCAACCTCGACCCAACCACTCTCTGACCCTCTGGCTGCCTTCTGGATCTGATGGTCCAGAAGGCAGCCATCCTGGATGAGACACTTATCGTCAGTATATTTCTTTCTCTGCGGCCCTAACCATCGGTACCCTGGGCCCTGCCTCGCTGCTGACGTTCTTCTAAATTTAAGTTTTTTATGTAGGTAGTATAATTTACTTTTTTTTTTATAAATTGTTTATTTGTTGCTTCTTCACGCAAAAAACTACTGAACCGATTGCAATAAAATTGGGTATTTAGATAGCAAGAGACATGGATTAACACATAGGCTTCTTTTTATTCTCATATTCTCACGGGATCGGGACTTACGGAAACCACAAGGCGCAGCTAGTCTATACATATAAAACTGACTGACGGATCAATGCGAACGCACAGCCAAACTGCTGATCGTAGAGACCTGAAACTTGGAGGGTGTGTTCTTTATATGACGTAGGCATCCGATAAGAAAGGATTTTCGGAAATTCTACCCCTTAGGGGATGAAAAGGGGAGCCAAAGTTTGGATGGGACACGTGATTCCTCGGTACATTTTCGACTCCTACGCGGACGAAGTCGCGGGCAAAAGCTAGCTTAGAATATAATTAATCGACGTCTAAATTAAAAGAGAAGTCGTTTATCAGAGTAGATAAGTTGCGGTTAAAAAAGGTATAAATAAAACGTTTAGCAGACAACAATACGGGGCCATTTGAATTGAATTCTTTGAGGTTTCTCTCGGATATCTATTCTTTGAAGCGGTTGTTGAATGGGCGACATTAAAACAAACAAATAAACATTTGCATTCGTATTTATTACTTAATTTAAATACTCTTTGTTGGAAGAATTTTGTTTGGACGCAAAATAAAAAATGGTGCATGGAGTCAAAATATTACCAACACACATATCTTTTGTAAGACAGAGCTCTATATCGAAACCCGTAGGTACTTTGAGTTTTTTCATAAAAGAGAAAATTTAATTACCTATTTTATTTTACCAAGGCATTAAGTTCTTCTTCTTCTCGTATAGTGGTGTGACTCACCTATTGTTAGAGTTTTCAGATCGCCCTAAGGCCTCTGCTCTAACTTGACCTAACGACTGCTACTAGAGGTAGCAACCGGGACCAACGGCTTAACATGCCTTCCGAAGCACGGAAGGCATGTTTACTAATAAAATAACTGGCAAAAGTAAAAAATGCTTAAAATCGTCTTGTTTTTCTAGATATCCACAACTGTACATAAAATAATTCTATTTTCTATACTATCTATACTAATAATATTATAAAGCGGAAGAGTTTGTTTGTTTGTTTGAACGCGCTAATCTCAGGAACTAATGGTTTGAATTGAAAACTTCTTTTTGTGTTCGATAGTCCATTTATCGAGGAGGGCTATAGGCTACTTTTTATTTTGATATTCACACGGGATCGGGACTTACGCAGGTGAAACCGCGGAGCGCAGCTAGTTTCGAATAAACACACAAAGTACGCAAGAGGTATTTGCAGTGCAGCTTGCAAGCACCTGCAATAGTTAATACTATACACAATTAAATTATTTTTAATTGCATTTATCTAAGTAAGGAGGTAAATTTTTACTGTAATATAGTTATTTTAGTTTTTTTTTAATAATATAGTAGTATCTCTTGGTGATATAAGAAACAAAAGTACTTATATACATATACTTACGTACTAGGCCCGTGTTCACAACGTGACAGTGATGGTCAAAAATAAGCTTATAATAACTAGTAGGTAAACTTTTTTGATTGCACCAACCTACTACCTTTTTTTAATTTCATAGAGTATCTTTTTTTTGACAGTCCGAGACATAATATCAAAATAAGTTCCAAAATCAAATCAAATGGCGGGTGCACGCCAGGTGACATAACGGTAAGTCGGCCATATTGTTTCAGTGAAAAAGGGCACAGGGCTTGTTCAAAACAACACATTAATTTGTCAGCGAAGCGGGCGTTCCAATACCGTAATTGGTGGCCGATTTACGATAAAAAACACGAGTGTTTATTTTAAAACGTAAGCAGGAACCGCCCTTCATTTATTTTTAGCCGACACACTTAAAAAAACACATATGAATGCGTAAAACATTGTAGAGATCTGTAAATTCAGTCAATGTCGAGTTTCAAAAGTTACTAGCAGACGCCGGAATTCGTGGAAATACCAAGATAAAATGAGCTTAATGTGCCTCCAAAAGATTCGATGTAGGTATCCTCTTACCGAATTTCATCAATTGTTCTGAAAACAAACAAAATCGGTCTAACAATTTCAGAACATCTTTTCAATACATTCAAAAATAAAATAAAAACTAAATTAAAACCAATATTTCTCTTCATAATAATTTGCATTGATCTACCCTACCTAACCCACAAAGATAAGACCAACCTAATCAAGCTTTCATATATATATAATTTCCCAATTAATTTTCTCCACGACTTTCTTAACAAGTGTGCTCATTGAGTCAACTCGAGCGCACCGATCAAGACCGCATTAAGCCAAGAATCCCAACTCATCTGTCATCATTAATGTCATTATATCCTAATAAGTTCGTTGCAATAAATAAAACGAAATAATATCAAAGAGTTGCGCCCCGTTTATAATATAAAATGGTTGTAATTGTGACCAAATGAAATATAGCTCGGGCTTGCACCGGGCTGTGAGGCGAGAGATGCGCGGGCGCAGGGATCCTGCTTCTCGTGGTCGTATTATGGACGTTTACACGCCATAAATATTAAATTATAATTATCGTAATGAACATAAGCGTTGATAGAACTCTTACGCAGTTTATATAGCCACTTGATTGTGTGGTTCGATCAATCGCACCACGTGAACTTTTTTCTCGTTGGTGCGATTGCAGAGTGGCACCACGTGAACCATTTGGGACCACATGGTTATACGTTAGCAAACGACCACAGATGTAACAGCTGTATTATAATTTCTGCGATAGTTTGCTAGATAAAACATAATTGTAATACTTATACTTACTAAGTGTAAAACCGAAATACATTTTTGTAAATTCATCGAAATATTCACCATTTTTAACACGCTTTTATTATTATTTGTCTTCTTTATTCGCTCTCGGTTTAGTTCTGTGACTGAAAACTGAAATGCAATTATGCTAAGGCCACTTACCTTCCGTGAAATTGGAAAATCTCGATTTATTAAACTTAGATTTAGTGCATACTTTTTAAACGCCATTTAAAACAAATTGTGTCAAAATGTATGGACAAAGCCTAGGTTAACGTAAAACCGACATTTTTTCAAGGGACCTTTAAAATGCTGATGTATTATGCATGTTCTGTCGATGGTTCGGTTATTTGTGTCCGAAAAGCGTTCGAAAGACTTAAAGCCTTCTTGGTTGATGTATGGCGACGACACGTGAATGCCGACCTTTATATTCAAATCGGAGTATTCAAATGCGTTTGTTGTCTATGTCATGGGCACGGGCATCTCGGGGAACAGACATGGCTGTATCGGCCGAGATCCTTTTGCCCCTTTTGAGGAATAAAAATAAAAAAAGAATGTGGGAAATGTCATATTATGGATGGCGCGATCAGCGATCGCATTTCGTTTTCGTTCGGTTTCGATATGCATCTGGGCTACCGGCGGCAGTCATGTCGAATTATTTCCTTTTATTTCGAACTCGTTTGTGTCCAAAGAAGATATAGTCAGAGATCCAGTAGATATTTGACGTGATAAATCTGATAAAGTTTGCGGTCGCTAACGAGCAACTGAGTAATGAAAGAGAAGCTAAGCTTTGTGATTTGAAACAATAGCTGTTGGCGCTTTTGCTATTGTATTTATATTATTGAAAATGATATTGGATAACGATGCTCATTTCATCCATAAAGCAAGACAACTGCTTGAAGCATACACGATAATGTTATTACTGGAAATGTGCTATGTTTTTTAAAGATAATATCTAAAGATGCGACGAAACAGATAGGTTGGAGTTTTACCTGGAATGAGCAAACAGCATGTTGTGCTGCAGTTTTATTTACGTCAAACTTAACTGTAAACCTATAGTTGAATTGTAAAGCAAGTGTAATAAAAGTAAAAAACAGTGTTTTCTCGTTGCCTACAAAATCTCCTACCAGGTTATAGTAAAGTAGCCACCTAATAAAGCCTGTGTCTAGACGAACTATAATGACTTTGACTGTTTTAAAACACTTTGATCCCGATTCCTGAAAAATTGGGCCATAATTTGCAAATATACTTTTTAAATATTTACGTATCTATCTGGAGATTATAATTAGGTATGTGTTGTTCGGTCCGGTGTGGAGGGTAGATGCAAATGTGTCGGTCGTTACAGACGTGCGTCTGCGCCCATCTGCATACAATGACATCGCTCCAGATTCTATGTAATTTACTGCGGAATCCTTAAGATTTCACCTTTAGATAGGTAGCCATGTGCCTAAAAATATACGTTGGTATAAGTAGATATATCTAAGTAGGTACCTAGAACTAATACAGTGCGTATCAAAAAACTATTAGGTTATTTACTATTACCTTTAGATTAATATTACCTACCTACTTGAAGACATGACTACCTACAACAACACGAACACGAAAGAACAAACAAATAAATAAACGAACTTACGGATTTATAATATTATTTAGGATTATTATGATAAAACTTTAACGGAATATTTAAGAGTAACATAGGCTAGACCTATATTCCGATATACTAAAAATACTAAAAAAAAACAAACGAGTGTTAAAAAATTAAAATAAGCCTCTAATACATTTGCATATAAACAACCAAACTTCGTGTACCTACATTAAAAAAGAATGGCATGTGGTCGAAAACTGATAATTTTATTAATGTAACACATTAACAACTTACTTAAATTAAATTATCAAAACATGTTTAACGAACCTTTATTTTAATTTGGAGAATTCGGTGCAAGTGACCTTTAATGTAAATTGGTCATAGACAAATTGCTTCAGATCGAATCTATCAGTTTTGAATTTCGAACACAAAAAAGAAAACGCAGCTTTTGGACCGGAACATCTGCCCTTTTAACCGATGACCAAAAAGAGGATGCTATCAAAATAAAAAGGTCAAACTATATGTAAGTGTCAATTTATTATTTCTCAGCCTTTTCTCAGCACACAATAGACAGTAGTTTGACTATTTCCGAAGTCTCCCTAACATTAATAGACCGCAAACGAACGGAAACACGTTGTTTTTAACGCGCCTTAATTTAATTTGAATTTCGAATGTGGAACGAGCGCCCCGCTGTGGTTACAAATGGCGTCGATACATCAAAGCGATGATATCTCTTTTAAAGAAAAACCGATTGCGAAATAATAAATTGTAAGTAGTAATCTGTGATTATGAAGATTAACCAAACTTTACAATTTTAATATCTTTTCCATGGAATTAGAATAAATTGACTGTCGTAAAAACATCTTGATTTTTGACAATTTAAATGTACATTACTGGACATTCCCACTGAAACTTTCAGAATATAAATATAACTTCCCAACTTCAGATGCACTTTTTAAACATTTTTATAAAATACCTATGTATATTTGTATTTTCAACCCACGACGCAAAACATCAACGGAGTGTTTTATGTTTGACGTATCAGTGTGTGTCTAGGATTCATCGTAGCTCCTTAACGGCTGAACTGATTTTGATTTCGTTTCTTTTTTTTTATAGTCGGGAGTGTTCTTAGCTACGTTTGATCGAAATCGGTTCCACCATCTAAAAGTTATAGGTGATAAAAGTCGGTGTTTTTTAACATTTTTATTTATATATTTTTTACTATTTCTAGGTAACTACTCTTGGTCTGATGAGAACCACCCCTTTCTAATACAAAAATAATCATTTCAATCAATTAAGCCGTCTTCGAGTAAGCGGTGAACATACATAAACCATCCTCCTCTTATTTTGAAGTTGGTTAAAAATGAAAAGTATCAATTGCGCCTGACAAATATTTAAGAGCAATCGAAAATAACTGAACATCGTAGACCGTAGAATCGCTTCAGCCGTCTATAGAACCGAAGTTTCGGAGTTGGTTCCGTACGAGACTTTATTGAAAGAATAAACCGCCAATTTCAAGTTTACCTGACCACCCCTCACTAACAGTGGTCAACTGAGACGAATTATTTCCCATCTGGCTACTTTTTACCATTAATTTAATAATAAATATATTAATTATTAATAAAATAATGAAAATTAAACCCGTTTTACATTTGGTAGGAGTATTTTCGCCGCCTCCTGCACCTTTGCGAGCCCAATGGTTTATTCGAGAAAATTCTCCTACCAAAATACGGACAAGAGTGAAAATGAGAATGAGCTATTTAGAAAAGTTGCCCTTATCTTATTCACAAAGGCGCAGGAGGCGAGTGTGTTTCTCTAAAGAAATAAGTACCTAGTACTTGTGTCCATAGACGGATCGGGAACTTGTGGGGCCCCTGGGCTAATACATATAACTTGGGGCCTACCTAATTACCGTTAAGTATACTCAATTACCATATTGCCAAAAAAACCGTTTTCTATGTTTTCTATAGGCTTTTGACTCCTTCGACTTACACTACGCTAGTCTAAATAACACGTAGAGTAATGCCTTTCTCATTTTTTTCTTCACTATAATATTTTATATCATCTATTGTTTTTTTACATAAGATAGATAGGTCATCGTTTGACCACAATCACAACTGCCTGATGGTAGGTGACGATATGTAGCACGCTTTCCTAGACGATACCTATACACTCGCGACTTGAAGACCCTTTGAAGACAAAGACCCAAGACATTGTTTTCAATGGAGGCTGACTGGGTTCCTTTGTATTCACGAGGCCCTGGACTGCATCCCAATAAGCCTGTAAGTGCATCCACCCCTGCTTGTGTCACCCTCGTGGCGGTAAACCATCCGTAACAACAGCTTTCGCAAGGAGGGTCGATCAGGCGGCGGACAGGCTTAAATTTTTATTGGCGTACTAGCTTTTGCCCGCGACTTCGTCCGCGTAAAAGTCTAAAATGGACCAAGGAATCACGTCCCATACAAACTTTGCCCCCCTTTTCACCCCCTAAGGGGTAGAATTTCGGAAAATCCTTTCTTATCTGAAGAATACAGCCTCAAAGTTTCAGGTCTCTACGATCAGCGGTTTAGGCTGTACGTTGATCCGTGAGTCAGTCAGGACAATGCATTTTATATGTATACATTATTGCAGCAGGTACTCGAATCGCACCCGTTCCCGCAGCTCCGACATCACGGCGAGAGAGGAACCGGTGGAGTTTTAGTGGGTAAACCTCTGGCCGCCCACCACCTTCAGGCCAGCAGGGAGCCCCACATACCCTCGCTACTCCCCCCCCGGGGAGTGGCGGGATGATGCATAAGGCGCATTTCTCCACCTTAAAGGTACTTTGCACGCCACGGTTTCACTCGTGTAAGAACTTTTCTAATCCCTTTCATAAGAACCTTCTCCTAACAATAACAAACACAACAAAAAATTATTAAAAAATCCAGCCGTTCACGCGTGATGCCGTGACCAAGGAAAATTGAGATAAATTTTTATATCACTACAAATAATATAAAACAAAGTCCCTTCCCGCTGTCTGTCTGTCCCTATGTATGCTTAACAAAACTACCACGCGTACGAAGTCGCGGACAACATCTGGTAAATGTATAAATGAGCTTTAGTTAGAATACTAAAGACTTAATAAATATCAAAATAAAACGCCATTTTCAATACATATTTTGTAATAATATTCCTTAATAACTAAGCATAGTAGCTGAGGTTGGCCTTCTTCTTGGCTTGCACCTCCAATATGGCGTCCATGAAGTCTTCATGCGTGACGGCGGAGGCAGAGCGCCGCAGGGCTATCATGCCGGCCTCTACGCAGACCGCCTTGCACTGGGCACCGTTAAAGTCGTCCGTCGAACGGGACAGCTCTTCGAAGTTTACATCGGGGCTTACGTTCATTTTACTGAGAAAAAAAAAAGAAATTAATATATTTTTTAGGGTTCCCAAAGGGTAAAAATGAGGCGGCAGTGGTACAAAAACGACCTAAACTACTGTTTTTTTTTATTACAGATGACTACAAATGAGCTGTTTCTTTTGATTTGTCACAATATGTTCGTATTCAGGAAAAGATCCCTATCAGCAAGGGATTGAAACAATAAACATAAGGTGATGTTTTTTTTTTGGCTCCAAGTCGCGTTTCGTAGCATCATGAAGCAAATAACCATTATTTGCTTCATGTGTAGCATATAGTATTGTCATGTATTGGTATTTATTAGACGTGCGTGGTTCAGCTTAGACCACACTGCCGCCTACCATCAGGCAGTTGTGATAGTGGTCAAACACTGACCTATCATAATATGTAAAGAACATAGAATACATAAAAATAAATTGGGTTTTAAAGAATTCTCCTTTTTGAAGTATGTTAGATATGTAATTAAAAGGGCAGTTACCGTGAGTGAATCTGCATAATCCTAGCTCTAGCTTCTTCGTTAGGATGCGGGAACTCTATCTTCCTATCGAGACGACCAGATCGAAGCAAGGCAGGATCGAGGATGTCCACTCGATTGGTTGCTGCAATAACCTGCAATAAAATATACAACTATTATTTATAGTGTACTTGTATTACAATTGACATTAACTCGCAATTAGACCCTTTTTAATTGAGTCCTTTTTGCGTGAAGATGGAGTAGGCTTGCCCAGCACCAACTACCCTCTCAACTTAGTCGACCATGTCCAGACAAGAGAACTTGTCAATACTTCTGGAGACAACTATGCTGTGGGTTTCATCATGATGTTTTACTTCACTGTAAGAGCAATGTCAATTAGTGCACATTTTTCATAAGAAAAATCCATTGATGCACGGCCTAAGTAAGCTGAGAGGGTGGTATACCACCCTAGACTTGATTGAGTAGACTAGGCATCCAGCAACACATGCATTGGTTCAGTAGTTTTCACATGAAGGAGTAACTAACACACAAACTGTCACATTTGTAATATTAGTAGGATTTCCGTTTTAAATAAGTTTCGTTATTATTCTTAAGAACCTTAATATCAGAAGTAGAGCTGAACCCATCCAATTGATTCAGCAACTCCAACATGGTCCTCTGCACCTCTCTGTCACCAGCTTTCTCAGAGTCGAATCTCTTTGTACCGATGGCATCCAGTTCATCGATGAAGATTATTGCCGGCGCCTTTTCTTTGGCAAGGGCGAAGGCATCTCGAACCAGCTTCGCACCATCACCTGGGAATCAAAGAGGTTAAATAAAAAACCCATACTTATTACTACATATACTTATACTTATTACTTACTTGTTCACTAGCTAATTTTCCACAATTAATACCTATTTAGTTGGGTTGTTTTTGCGTGAAGTACTAAATAAATCCATTTTTTGTTATTATATTAGTCAAAGGTTGCCTGGAAGAGAGTGCTTTGAGCGATGCGACTTTGTTTTATACTATGTAGTGATGTAATTTAAAAATGGTGTTTGCAATAAAGGATTAATCTAACTATCGATCTAATTATGAGACAAGCTGCGGCTCAAAACAAAGACCATGAGTGTCCCCCAAAATCTCACCAATAAACATCTGAACAAGTTGTGGTCCAGCCAGCTTCAAGAACGTAGACTTGGTCTGTGCAGCGCAGGCCCTCGCGAGCAGCGTCTTGCCGGTACCGGGAGGCCCGTACAGGAGCACCCCTTTAGGTGGGTGGATGCCGAGGTTAACAAACTTTTCCTTGTGGGTCATCGGGAGGACTACTGCTTCGATTAATTCCTGGAATTGCAAAAAATAATTCAAATTAGAATGTGCTAAGAGTGTTTGACATGGAATTTGTTAGCATGATGATGTTATTTTGTCTTTCTTTTTTGTCAACATTTAGAATTCTGATTTAGATATTTTGCGACAGCCAAGAGTACCTACAGTCAAAGTTACATAAAACAGGGCTTGAGTTTCATATATTCCTCACTAGTGACCCGCTCCGGCTTCGCACGGCTATATTATGCATGTATTATACATATAAACCTTCCTTTTGAATCACTCTATCTATTAAAAAAACCGCATCAAAATCCGTTGCATAGTTTTAAAGATCTAAGCATACAAAGGGACATAGGGATATAGGGACGGCGAAAAGTGACTTTATTTTATACTATGTGGTGATGACAAAAATACCTGAATTTGCTTGTCTAATCCACCAATATCAGAATACTGTTCCGTTGGCCGCTCATCCACCTCCATAGCCTTCACCCTCGCGTCGTATTCTGCCGGCAAAGTCTCGAGAATCAAGTAAGAGTCTTTGTTCACACCTACAAGGTCTCCGGGCTTTAATTTCTCAGCGTCTACAAGCCCGATGACTGGCAAAAAGTAGGTCTGTCGTGTGGACGTTTTAATTACTGCACATTTCCCTTTACGCTGCGAGTCCAAGTCCACTACGGCACCATCTTCTTCCTCTTCCTGAGGATCAACATCTAACAGCTCGATTACGTTAGATACCAAGTACGGCAGTGTTTTATTCACTTTGATCTTTTCAGTGTTCTCTTTTATCTTCTCGTTTTGTGCTTGTAACTCATGTGAGATTCTCATGACTTCGCTTTTCATGATTTTGATTTCGTTGTCGAGGAGTCTTGTGCGGCTCACGATTTCGTCTGTCGACATTCGCAGAACTTCTTCACTTAACGCCTCCTCGCCATCCTCCCAGATGGACTGGTCATCAAGCGTTGTAGCCATTATGTTTCAGGCTATTTTACTCTTGTAATTTACTAAATAAATTCTATCAAACAAAACACGAATCCTTTGAACCAAAATGAATTGTCATTCCGATTTAGGGTTACCAAGACAAACGTCAAAATCCTACTTACTTTTTTACTGAAAGCTATAATAAAATTCATTAATTCTAATTATTTATGCGTTTTAATCAGTAAGTACTAGTTTTTTAATATTACTACATAAAAGTCTCATTTTATTTTACCCCCAATTCATAATTATTTTACAAGAAGATTCTACCATTGTAGTAGATTTTTTTTAGTTGGTATGGCAAACATTGCCCGTCTATTTTTTTTGCAGAGTTACCAGACTTCTACTTGTAATGCAAACTATTTACAATATTTTGATTTACAATATTTCGTGTTTCTTCAATAATTATCTGGTATTTTATTAAATTATTCGTAATAAAAAAATTTTTTTTAATAAAAACAAAAGAAAAGCGAAAAATGTTTTGCTGGGATGTCAAAAAACTGTCGTTCAAAATTCTGTCAAATGACAGCTGTATTTGACGTTTCAATATATTTGGCGAAATCAAATCAAACGAAATAAATAATTTCGAAATAGATTTAGACGGAAAATAAACCGCATTTATTCTCATTTTGGTCTGCATTAAAATAAAAACATGGCTTTCTCTATGTTCCTGCGTTCAACAGGTAATTTAGCTCTATTTGTATACATTTCTATTACATAATCTTTTTTTGTTGACTAACTAGTAGTTGGCAAAGGCTTCGTTTTGCATGAAACAGATGGTATTACATGATCAGAGCATGAATACAAAGTTAAGATTTCATAGTTACGGAATAGCTTATAAATTTTCATAAACTAGCCTCTATTTGTTTTCGGCTTATAGGTAGGTACTTATTACTTTTAGGTTAGGTTTGACCATAAAATTTGACCTCAAACTATGTAATAAGGTAATAGGAATCTTACCTAATTACCGTGCCTATTTCTATGGAACGTAAATTAAATGAAAAGATAAGTAAATTGCTCTAGTTAACAGCTTAGCCAGAAGCCTTTTATTCTTTTTCTAATCTAGTTCTGGTTCACTAAAATATGGAAAATTTTGGTAGTATTAAAGCTGATGTTCTGATTTATTTTGTATTTTTTTTCCAACATTTAAATATTGTCCGTAAATTGGAAGTTAAAATTCTTTAGATAAATACATCATAGAGTTTGTTGTCACTCTTCTAAGCAGGACCATCTATTGAAAGCCATCTTGAACTAGATTTATTAAGGAATTCATGGAAACTTTAATCTAGTAAATTCCTTTTGCAATGGTCTTAAGTACTTGTTTCGATGCCTTTTTGTCCTGAGCTATAACTTAGCTAGTATTTGTCAAAAACATCTAGATGAATCATACCTACATATTTATTATCCTATTAATATTATTTCCAGTATGCACAAACAAATTATTCACCCAGCAGGTGATGAAGCTGGCAACACAGCCATCAATAGCACAGAGGTGTGCTGCCAGCCCACTACCGATCCATAGCATATTCGGAAATGATAAAAACACTACACCATTAATGAATGCTGTAAGTATAAATAGTTACCTAAAAAACCCCAAAAAAAAGTATTCTATGCTTGTTTTGTTATTGTAAACTACAATTTCATTAGACCCTTGACGTTGTGTTGAAGACGGGAGAGTATCGCTGTAGACCTGGGTCTGGAAGATATTAGAACCTTTTACTAAGACTCCACTGTCCGTCTATCTGTCTGTCACCAGGCTGTATCTCATGAGCTGTGATAGCTAAATAGTTGAAATTTTTACACATGATGTATTTCTGTTGCCGCTATTACAACAAATACTTAAAACAGAAATTAATGGTATGGAACACTTCATGCGTGAGTCTTGAGTATTTTATTTACTTATTTTAAAGTTAATATTTAATTCTCAAATCCTAAATGTACGTACAGTCGACTGCATAATTGCAGCCCCCGGTAGAGTTCTAAAATTAATATTATTGGAATGTTTTCATTCTAAAAATTTATGTTTGATTAATTG